>LR991071.1:11165456-12459356 GCA_905163555.1 Notocelia uddmanniana | reverse complement strand
CTAGAGCTCGGAAGAGGTGTGCTGTTTTGGAGTTGGCTTAACATGGACATACCCTGTCATTTAATATTAATTTATTTGCATAATCAGGTACATTACATTACACAGATGTTATTTGCAAGGTAAGAAGAGAGAGAAGAGGTTAAATGGTAGTTGTTCCCGTGTGAATATGATTTTGTTTAGGCTGCCTTTCTGCAACGAGCTTTGATTTTTACCTTTTTTGTTTCTTGATTAGTGGCACTATATTTTTTGTTACTGACAGATAAAAATGTGATATAGGGCGACATTTTTATTTAAATATTTAAATGTATGATGGAAAATGTCTTGGCGGTATCCATTGAAAGGTTAATCTAATCATGAATAATGATTCAATTACCTAATGAATAAAGTTTTGTTTAGTTTATAATTTATTTTTTGGGTATATCTACTTTAATATCACATGTGACATTAATGACACAAAAATAGCGCACCCTTTAGGAGCCCTGACTAATATCCAGAAAAGCTTATGGCCCTTATGGGGTATCTTACGAAAATGTCGCTTACCAAACGTTTTTCTTTAACTACTTTTGACTTTGACAATGCTACGAAGCCGACTTTTGGACTGATCATATCATATAGGTATTACGATTCATTTTACTTAAGTCTGCCATACAATGCTCCTTTGTGTGTTGCTGCATAACTGCAGACGATTGTATTTGAGATGAGGGTGAGTGATATATTGTTTAACAAACTACATATTTATTTCAAGACGTATTTTCGCTTGTCTTAAGGGTGCCATAGAGTGAATTACGATAGAACCAAGGGTGCAGTCAGGTCTATTTTATATAATACGGAACGTATGTCTAGGAAATAAGGTTCAAAACCGTTTATATTATTTTTAGGAGTATGAATTAGACGTGGGGTAGAGATATCCTGTTTGACTTTTCCGGTGATATCAAGAGATATATCACGTAATACTTCACAAGGACATAGATAAGTGGATAAAGTGGTGGGGTCTTGTAATTCTGTTTAAGTGTATTGCCTCTTTTACGTTGTAATAAACGAGGAAGTCATATATAGGTAGAACTTGCATTCGAATTAATTCGTGCTTAAAAGGTCCCTTATGGGAATGGCCCTATGCTATATTGTAATGCCTAACTTGTACTATTACTTATTCTGTGGCCTAACTAGGTTTGCCTACACTAATAATTGAGTAGGTAGCCTCATGACCACACGCAGCAAGTATAATTAACTGATGAATTGATGAATAAACTATGAAACTATGAAACTTATTTTAAAATACGCCCATACAAAAAAAATGAGCTTTACATACAAATGTGCCAACTAAAATCATTGATATTCTTAATAGATAACAATATTAGCATACAATTAGCTACAAATTTATGTCAAGCGCAACGCATACATATATCACATTGTCAGGCTTAATTTATTTAAGTAACTTCTAGTTAACATTGACCGAATGCGTACAGAAACCATAACGAGTACATACATTATTGGGCTCGTATGCTAAACGTGATATTAATCCTTAAGGAAGTGCTATAAAGCAAGGACCCGTGTATATTTATTATGTCCTAAAACTAAGACCATAGACCACCGGTGGATGCCAAGCGTGGCGATTATGGCATTTACCCCGATGAAATTGGGGGAGGCCTATGTCCAAAAGCGGACGTTCTTCAGCTGATATGGTTGTGGTGACCATACATACATACTTACTCACAAATAAATTCTACGCGTCGGTCATGAATATTTGCATGCCTATGCTGTTATGTTTACCTTTCTTATTTTTCTGCAAGTACTTTTGAGATTACATACGTAGATTACGCTGTAATCTCAAAATGTATAACTATTGCCATAGTTATGAGAAACGAACATTGAGAAATAGATAAGTACATTTTAGATCGGCATCACTGTAATTTAGTTTTCTCTATTTTAGTAACGTAGCAGGCTAGAAGTTAGCTTGATGATTAAGATAGATTGATGGAATAAGTCACGTTAGTAATTATTTACATATATTCTAGTACTTATACAACTGGGTTAGTAGTAATCATATATAGGTAATAACGAATTGCCATCATCTACCATGCACATGTTTTGCATCACGGTAAAATACAGGTCCCTTCCCTACCCACGGAAGGAAATGCGATAAGAATGACGTTTTTGCTGAACAAAGCCGTCTTTGTCCATATGCCGCTCAAGTGTAATTAAAAACTCAAACAGCTGAGAGAGTCTGCATCTGCATCAAATAATCTCATTCTAAAACGACGCAAGCGACTTATTGGTCTTTCATATTCCTTAACACTTCGTTTTATAAGAGAGACGAACACAGCAGCCTCCAGTAGAGGACTGACACTGAGTGAGGCTGCAGTGAGAGTTAAGATGTTTTTGTGTCGGATAGACAAAATGTCAGGTTTGCAGCTTGACGCGTGCCAAGCAGCTGCGTAATTAGGTTTTTTTCAGCGCATGTGCTCGATCATCTGGATAATGGACATGTATGGAAGCTCTTAAGAGTCTTAAGTATGCTAACAGTCTTAACCCTTTTGTAGTTAACGTCACGTACATGTGTGGTCAGACGTGAAATAAATACAGAACTTATTTCGTGCGGTTTCGAAATTGAATGTTTTAATATAAAGAAACCGTTGCAGACTAGATAAGACGACCCGTTTTAACGAGTTTAGACTGTTTAGAGCTATGTGCCTAAAGATCACGTGTACGGTGAACGTTTCTAATTGTTCAACCACAACGAAACCCTGTCATAATAATAACTCCAGCATAATTTTAGATGGACGTAAGCCGTAATAGTTCTTCTACTTCGAACTACTGAGTGCTCAGTATAGTCTGCGGACACGGACAGTGTCGAGCGTGCGACCTATGAAAAAGAACTCTGTAGTATTCGCACTTCGCAGTGCGCGGACTACAATTATTTTGATTACAACAGGTTTCCATACTATAGTGCAGCAAATTTAGTAAAACTCGTAATCCGTTTCAAGTAAACCACATTTCACGGCCAGTTAAACTTAAAATGAAGACACAAAACGCCTTAAAACCTTGTTCATAAGTGTCAAATTCCTTCATCAAATTGAAATAGAATACGCGAATATCGACACCGGATCTCAGTTGAACGAAGGTCGGCTGACTAAATCCCAGATTTCAAGGTTTTTATCTGTACACAAAGGAATCGAGCCTTTGCGTAATGAACGTGAAATTGATATATTGAAACATGACAGACGTAATAAAAGAGTATTTGTATCTATAGAATTTAAATCACGTTTTGCCGTATGTCTAATATGCAACTTCGCTAGCATGACATGCATGCATAGCATGATGTATATATAACAGACTCATGCAAACCTCTATTTCTAAAATTAAAGTTGCTTACTTTGCCATGTTTGTATATCAAGCAATTAGCAATACTTGTAAAAGCAAATCCAGAACTATTTACTAAGTTTAGAGACAATAGAACGCAACGAACAGTTAAGGCCCTCTAGTCCTGCGAGAGTAGGTATTTAGCGCTGTCCTGGCGGTGCGTGAACAAGCCCGCGCGGACGAAGCGACTGTGAACTCGGATGACCCCGCTAGCTTCATACTGGTCACAGTATAGAAATATAACTGTATTTTGACTTAAGAAATGCATTAATTATGATTAAACTTTAGTATGTCATTGATATCATTTTTTAATAAATAGGTAGTAAATAAATAATTGAAAGTCGAACTTACGGTAGGATCCATTATAATGAAAAAAAAAACAGAATTCATAGTACAACCCTGAAATTCGTTATTTAATATATGAAACCTAAGAACCTAAGAAATATGTCTTATACCTCTCTACTCGATTTGTTTAATAGGTCATGCAATTTTTTATCTATTTGTGTTATATTTATACAGGGTGTTATATTTATTTGTCGTGTGCGTGTCATCGTCATCATCATCATATCAGCTGATGGACGACCACTGCTGGACATAGGCCTCCCCTAAAGAGTGCCACATAAAATACAGACAGAATATTTTTTGGTGGTTTAATTTATTCATCAAAAGTTATTAGCTCTCAAAGCATAAAAAACATTGCGAAGTTTTTACTTTTTTACTATTTATGCGAAAGGTTACCGTATTTTTAAAAAATAAATACCAGAAATGATTTTTACATAAAGATGACAAAAGAATCAATATGGTATATAAAATTATACCAAACTTGCCACGGTAGCTACCTGGAAATGGGTAGATCTTATAAAAGAAGATTAGCTAGAAAGATAGAAAGTGTATAAATTTTAAAAGGGTCGGCAACGCGCATGTGACACCTCTGGCGTTGCAGGCGTCCATAGGCTGCGGTGACCGCTTACCATCAGGCGGGCCGTACGCTTGTTTGCCACTGACGTGGTATTAAAAAAAAGACGGCCGGAATTAATGTGTTGAAGCTCACAGCTTAAAAAAATATTCAAGTGCAAAGCAGTACTCGTAGATCTCTTACTATATCTACAATTTCTGGTAATAAACATTTCATTTATAATTTTACCAACTTTGGTTACATTTCTGGAGGGGTTCAGTTCAGTTGTTATACTGTCATTTTTATACTGTGGCACTATGACCATAATTTATTTGTTAATAATTACGGCTTTTTTCATTTGGGTTTTTATTGCCCTTCTTAAATAATTTGCAACCATTATATAAATTCGTCAAAAACTGCTTGTTTGGTGCACGAAACTGTCGCGGATAAAACTGACACAGGTCCGTTGTCTGTAAGCGCCAGCGCGCGACTGATCGGGCCTGCCGAGCCTCCGCGCTCGCGCATTTCGTAGGTATTTAAACATATTAATTCATACAATCATTTTATCTTTTTAAATTCTGCAAAAATGTCTATAAATACTGAATGGCTTTAGTTTAGTTCAAAAACTTTATTTAAAACATCAATAGTTTAGTCGTCAGATTGTAAATGCTTTACAAAAAGGAGTAACTTTGGGGTCTCTTTCTATCGAGCGAAGTTCATTAGATCGTGTATCTGAGTGCAACTTTGACTAGACTAGATCCTTAAGTAAAACATAGAATTTTTTCAAATTTTTAAAACCCTTTTTCTACGTTTCGGGTTGTTTTTAGAAAACTCGAAAACGCTAACTCGCTTGACGACCTCCCCTTAATTAGTGCTACCAAAAACAAAACTGTACTACTGTAGAGCAGAAGAAATGCGTACTTTATGGGTATCAAGGTATTCAATAAACTACCCGCAAATCTTCGTAAATTGCCCTTAAAAAAAATTAAAACTGTACTCCATCATTGGCTTGCTCGTAGAATATTTTACTCAGTGAATGAGTTCTTAGCTTATAAAGAAGGCGATGTAATATAGATAATAGTTAGCATAGTAGCATGATAGATTTCGCTTTATTTATTTTTATTTTGATAGATTTAACTTGGTATAATGTAATAAATAAATAACTTCTCACAACATTCGCACGCCAATAAAAAGGTGTAATATGTAGATCCTTGATAATTAATTAAAGACCATTGTAACCATATTAATGCGAATAAATTGTTTGTATTTGTATTTGTATAGTGATCACGTCTCATCATCATAATCATCATCCTGCCCGATTTCGACCACGGCGACTTTAAAGAAGAGGAGACTGGCTAGTGAGAGCGATGTCGCTCTCGCCCTATACTTGCTAGTAAGGCACCAATGCACTTTGGCATCGCATTGTGACATCGACATATGACATTTTTGTTTCACCCTGTATTTAGGGTTTAAAAATGCAATAACACTGTTTTAAATTTAGTTATAAAGCGTTAAGTACCTTAAACAATTTGAAGCTTTTAGCTTGTTTATGCTTAAACGGGAATTCCCCGTTTTCGTTTCATGAAAGCTTGTCACAGTTTGTATCTTCAGTGACAAGGTTTCATAACAAGGATGCATCCTTGTCACTGAAGATACAAACTGTAGTCTATATTTCGACGTGTTTGCTGAATCAATATTACAACAATAGGCAAGTTTAACAACTTTATTTACCTAACTAAAACTATCAAAGCGATTACATCTTTTCCTACGCATCAATTATCACCAATTTTCTAGAAAAGCGAAAAGGTCGTCCAAGTAAAAAGGTCAAACCTTCGTAAGAAATCAATACAGTTCATTGTCCGTAAACTGACCATTCTAGTTTTAACTAGCCAAACATGTGTTTTCAGAAGAGATCGTAACAGTAATGTATTAAGAGCTATATTCCTTTGCATAGTCGTATTACCTTTAACTGGGAAATTATGGCAGCTAATTACAATGTTGTAGTGAGAACAGTGAGAATGAGGGCTACGGTACTTACTGACGTAATTCATACGGGCTTGTGGCATAGTTACCTGAAAATTGAAAATATACAGTTAGTAAATTCTAGAAATTAAACAATTTGTCTTAGCGCGAGATCTCCACGATTAGGTACTTCGATTTTGGGCGGGCAGAATAGGTAAAGAGTGGTTATCAGCGATCCAGCGACAGCAACTAAAATCGTTAGAAAAAGTTAAACGTATGGTAACTTAATACAACCATAGCTGTAGTTGGAACTATAGCTGTCAGCTTTTATTTTTTAGTAGGTAAGTATTTGTCGTTTCAATATTAGTGGTAGGTATAGTCCACACAGAAAAAACTTGTTGTACAGTCAGTATTAAAAATAGCTACGCACATGAAGGTATCAAAAGCTCGTATTTCCTTATAATAAAGACTTGAACTTTTAAAATGCGTAGCTACTTTTGATGCTGACTGTACTGTTCTTGTCACACTTACACATACTTATAAGGTCAACCTGCATTCATAAGACGAAACGTGTTAAACATAAGGCTCCATTTATTGTTGATGATCAACACAATCCTCAGTCGTACTGACTGTAACTGACATTAAAATAATAAACTCAATTTCGCATCATTAAATCACTCTCACACTAAATACCAATCACTAATACCTACGTGCTATACGAAATGCCTAGACGGAAAGTGAAAATTGGTATTGGTTTCACAAGTATGTATCGATTGACGTGGTCTATTGGATTGGACATAATGTCTTGGTATTACATTACATTGCCCGCACATTCTCACTTCAATAGGTTTCATTTGGAGTTGGAAGACTTTAGTAATTTGATTGCGAGATAATTTAATTCAACTCTTTGAAGATTTATTCGTGCCTCTATGTATAGTTTTTAAAATAATTCTATGAAAATTGCATAATCATTATCAATAATTAGTTCGGTCATACAAAACACAGACTGCAAAAGAACAATTTGGGTCCGTGAAAGTTCATCAAGAAAGATAGTAGAGTCTGATTTTAGTGTCTGAAGTTCTGAACTACGAGTATACGAGTATATATACGTAGGCACAATTGGTACGTATTCTGCATGCAGCCTAGATAGTACGATTAGATAATACCGTCACGTTTTATATGACATTTTAGTACATTTCGGCCATATAAAGTGGCGGTATAAGCTATATCTTGCTAGCTAGGCGAAGTCCCAAATCCCGACGTAGTTTTGTGTATTACCGCAGAGGGGTATATTCAATGCTTCAATGACAAGAAGCGTTGGTCTTTGTCATTTAGCTTTCAATTTTGGCACTGTAACATAAAAGTAACATAACTACATACTCGTACATCCAATATTCAGTTTTTTCATTATTGCATATACACAATTTTGCACACCAATGATTGCGTCAAACGATTGCGACCGAATGTTTTTCTTTGCATGAGGAAATACGAATGTTGCCAGTGTTGGTTTCCCACAATTAGCCGTTGAAAAACGTGTGTTCAAATGGATACAGCTTTGTGACATTCAACGTATGGAGATTAGATAATTGGATTGACATTTGGTATTGTTTTGTCGCTTTCGTATGGGTGAAAGTGAACGATAAAGTATTTGGATACGTACATTGTGTGAAAGGGAAAATTTCTGACTTATAAGGCAATTATTGCCGACAGAGAATGAGTAATTTTTAATAATAAAGTTCCTATTTGTGCGGAACAGTTTTATATCAATAGATAATTTAGCATTAGCCTTATTAGCACTAAGTAATGTGAAAGTAATAGGTTTTCCCCACAACGTCAAGAAAAGAGCGTACTCCCATCTTAAAGGCCGGCAAGTCCGGCAACGCACTTACAACTACGTACAACTCCTCTGGTGTTGCGGGTGTCCATGGGCGGCGCTAATCACTTACCATCAGGCGATTCGTCTGCTCGTTTGCCTACTATTTCATTAAAAAAACTTCTTCCGCGTGGAACTCGTTGTTGCCTTAGAGAAATAATTGCTATTAAATTATATTACGCGCAGGTTTTATTGTTCCTCTCGCATACAAACTTCCACCCCTGTCAACCACTTAAGAAATAGATTCCTGGATATAAACTATCCAACGTCCTTCCAGGGGTCTCAAATTATTTTCATGCCAAATTTCATCTAAATCCGTTCACCGGTATACGAGTAAAACGGTAACACACAGACAGACTTTTCTTTTGTATTTATAATATTATTAATCCATAATATACAATACAGGGTGTTTTTTTGTTGATTTCCGCTCAGGTATATAGCCGCGTATACCTACCTCCCATAGAAACAACCTAGCATATTGAGTTTTTCAAAATTCAAGAAAAGAATTTTTTTTTCTTTTTTTATACAAAGTAATTAATTATATCACCAATTGTGAATGCAAAAGGGCCTTAAAAGAGTTAACGTGGAGTTAAACAAAAGTTAATGACTAGTTTGACAATATTCGAAATTAGAATGACACGCACGTCTATAAACTAGGCAGCTATGATAGCTACACAGATTTTGTCACCTTGACGCTGGTACTTTGGTTTTGAATGATATGTCAAGCAAAAAAAACTTCCACACTTGCTAAGCATTAAGTACTTGTAAGAACGATAGTACGCAAGAAATGTAATTCGACATTATTATAATACTAGATGAAAGCCCGGCTTCGCTCGGGTGAAATAAATAAGAAAGAAATAAACAAAACATTTATTCGTGACAGTTATGCAAACGACGAAAGAAATAGTGTACAAAAATGTATAAAATAAAAACATTACAACAACGGATTATGATAAAACTTCGAATCGTATAGAAATATAGTCTGTAGTCTGGATTGGGAATAAAAGTATGGAATGGAATTATATGGAATTGGGAGTAAAAGATTACGCAAACGACGTCACGGGCAAAGGCTAGTATCTTTGCAAGTTAATCCTAAGCATTTTTATAAGGGTAATATTTAAAGGCACATAAAAAATTTGACACCGTAATCAGTACTGATTTGTATAGCTAAAATACTAATCGTTCATTAAAATTCAATTCAGATGTGCATTGTTAAATATTGATGTGCCAGTCAGAATTTTTGGTGCGAAGTCAGAGCTGCTAACGCGAAAAACAAATGAAGTTGGTGTATCTCCCTCTCTATCGCACTTGCAAATTCGAGCGACACAGAGGGAAATACACGATGTTCGTTCGTTTTCGTTTCGCGATAGAAGCTCTCTATTCTCCGCCAAATTATATTCAGTGGGGCCCTTTACACTCAATATTATCGCGATTTTTAAAATTGTATGGGGTCTGTTAAACGCTTAATACTATCACAATACTGGTGTGTAAATGTTATCGTGGTTTTCAAAATCGTATGGATTTTTCTTCAATATTCATTGCACGTGATACGGATCGTGATACGAGTATATCGCGTGATAATAATAACCATGTAACAGGCCCCTATGAATGTTGCTTCAATATTCAGTGTTTCACGTGATAATAATAACAGTTGGTAATATTTTCTCCAATTAATGGAAGCTATTTATCAACTTGTTCCATTTTGCCAAAGGTATTTCACATTCCGATACGCGCACCATCCAGGAATAGGAGCCGTCAGACCAGAGGGCCTACCACGATCTGAAAACGAAGTATTTCCTTCCGCGCTCGAATATGCAAGTGCGACAGAGAGGCATATATATTTAGTTTTCGGTTGGTAGCACCTTAGTCCGAGCGTGGCGGACGGTCGAAGAAAGTCAAAGAACATTCCGTGTGTTGTCTGTCACACATATAATTTTTTAGCTTCCCATCTACCTATGAACTTGAAATTAAGTGATAATGTTTATTATGAATTATATTTTACCAAAAATATCAATATATTGATAAATCACATTTGTTTTTTAGTTGTACGGAACCCTCAGTGTGTGACTTCGACGCACTTGGCTGGTTTTTATTACATTTTGAATTTTATTTCTCTTATAGTAAAATACCCTATTCGTTTTAAAGTTGACGCCTGAGGGCCTACCGCGAACCAAAAACGAACTATCTTCCTCTCTGTCGTTCGAATATACATGTGCGAGAGAGGCAGATACTTCGTTTTCGGTTCGCAGTAGCGCCTCTAACGTCCGAGCGCGGCGAACGGCATGAGCTTAGGGTCTACTCCGAAATTCAAAATCCTAACTTCGTATGGTGCCGTCCCTTTCACTCTCCTGTCATAGACTATATGAGTGAAAGGGACGGCACCATACGAAGTTCGGATTTCGAATTTCGGAGTAGTCCCCCAGTACCACTAAGTTATAAGATAGAGCGAGATAGGGATAGAATTTTGCTAGACGTTTAAAAGCCATAAGTCACCTAGTAGTTTGTCACAAACAAAATAGAGACGCAGCTTTAAGATGGCGGACAGACTCAGCAAACATTCAAGTGGTGTCCTTTACACGATTAATATTATCACAATACTATGGTGTCAATATTATCGCAGTATTCAAATTTGTATGGATTCTGCTTTAATATTCACGTGATACTTATCGTGATATGAATCCATGTAACAGGCCCCATACATTCGCTTTGAAGGCGGTTGTTGTGACAATCAGTCTAGCTAGCACGATAGATTACACCGTTACGTTTTATGTGACGTTTTAATACATTTCGCCCATATAACGTGACGGTATAAGTTATCGTGCTAGCTAGGCTGATAGGTGTATAGAACGCTTGAAAACTACAAAAACAAAACGCTGCAGACGCGGCTAGCCGAATCCACACAATGGGCGATGATGGCCCATCACCCAGAACGCAGCCCAGCAACCTGGCCAACATACCGGACGCAAAAATAGTTCACGATTTTCGAACGTAGCCGACACTGTCAACCAACAAATTAATATAGCAATATAGTCTGTGGGCAATATGGCCGACGTTTTGTCATCAAATTAACACTTTTAAATGCAAAATACGCGACAATCCGAATTTTGCGGATACATATGTTCAACTCAAAAATCGTTATTTTTATACGTTCTTCAATTTGAGACAGGTCTCGTTCGGGTCTACCGTACCCCTGCACGAAATTATTAATATAGATGCCCAGTCACATATGTAGGTCTGTCTAGAGGTCTTATATGTAGGTCTGCCTAAAGTTAGGTATTTACCTGAAAATCGGCGGAATTATCCTTGTGCAGTTTTGGGAGCAATTTTGTGTCAAAATCTCTGACAGAATAATCAGATAGGCATACTCGTATTATGCTGCATCCGGACATGAACATATCGTACATCACCGAAGGGCAATCCTCTGACAAAGCCTTTTGCTTCTCACGGTCAACGCAAGAGTCGCCAAGTGGAACGGCGGTAATGCTCCATAATATTGGCCCGTTCACCAGCCTTGGGTAACACGTGCGTCGGCGCATTCCAATACCGCGTTTACCGCATTACGTGAAAATCTATAAATGGTTTAAGTTTCCATAGAAACGAGAGCCAAGTACCCACACATATACTCGTAGCAGCAAAAATGTATTGAGCGACATGTTTATACTGAATGCCTAATGCTAATAGAATCTGGTTATGGAATCCGCTCCCTACCGAGGTTTTCCCGAGGGACTACAGTATGGGGTTCTTCAAAAAAGGAATTTATGTATACATTTCAAAGAGTCGGTAACGTGCATGTGACACCCCTGGAGTTGCAGGCGTCCATAGGCTGCTGTGACCGCTTACAATCAGGCGGGCCATGCGCTTGTTTGCCACCGACGACCGACGTAGTACAAAAAAATCGGTGTTATTTTTTCGGAGCGATACCTAAGTGTACCTTTCGGATACGATAAGAGTATAAAGGGCTGTAAATCGTACAATTTACTGCGAGGGCAGACTATGCTGTATATATGTAAATTACCTATAACCATAGCTTGAGTTCTGCAGGTCATTATAAGGTCGCTAGGTTAGTTACGCGACCAGTGTTAGTTTGCCATCACCATGTTATACAGACCTTAAAGAAACATTGAGCCTTATGCATTTTATTATGTAGTAATTGAATGGGAATTAAAATTTAAAAACCGAGAAACATTAAAAACCGAGAAACATTAAAAACCGAGAAAATATCCTTCCGGTTCATGAGCTCATCCAAGTAGTCACAAACCAGCACACTAAATTAGCTGGTCGCTAACCGACCATCGACCCTACGTATGGTGAAGTATACGTCTAACTTAGAAATAAAATCATGATTGACTGATCAGAGAAATACTTAAACGACATAAATGCGACCATTAAGGCCTTTTGTGGTCCAATTCCTGTGCTTTATCAAGATCTGTTTCAAGTTCTGCGTGATATCTTTAAATGTGCTCTGGTGATGAGATGACCCGAGAAACAAAAACCTCTGATATCATTATCTAATTAGTTAAGTAGGTATTCTACATTGGAATGTAATTACTTACTCATAGCCGAATCACAATTATTATCTTTCCATTACGTAAATGCTAAAGCCTGTATTTAACCTAAATATTTCCGTGAACTATCTACGGTTCGCACAGTTTAGGAACGAACATTAATTGGCTCGACACGAAATTACTCAAATCTAGGTGACTGGCAGATTTACCTCAGTAACAAAAACGAAACGCGGTCATTGACTACAAGTTAATCCTGAATAGTTAACTATAATTTAGTGTTAATGTCAAGTCCAAAGACCTTTTAAACTTATTATATTATTTATTTATTTTTTTTTACTTTCGATTCCACTTGGTCAAATCTGGCATAATCTTATACTAATATTATAAAGCTGAAGAGTTTGTTTGAACGCGCTAATCTCAGGAACTACTGGTACGAATTGAAAAATTATTTTTGTGTTGGATAGTCCATTTATCGAGGAAGGCTTTAGGCTATATAACATTACGCTGCGACCAATAGGAGCGAAGACGCGGACGAAGACACGGGCAACAGCTAGTGAGTTATAAAATGCGTTTAAAAAATTACGTTCAAGTGCGTACTAAAAAGCATATTAATAAATCCAATGTAGTTTCGTTCTTAAAGTCCAGTTGATTAGTATTAATTCTAATTTAGAGTTATGAATGACTTGATATTTTTTTTTTTCGATCTATCGAACAGTAAACTCGAGTTTACTGTTTAAATTGTACAATCCGCATCAACACTAGCTATACGCATATGAAGAGGTCAAAAGCTCTGAGTCTTTATAGTACGAAAAATATAACAACTCCATAAATATGTAAGGAGGCGTTAATTCGCCGAAGAAGAGCCATGGTACATATTATTTTTAAAGTGACTGTACCACACCCGTATAACGTTTATATATTTAAGGGCATCCCAGCTTGTCACAAGTACTACTACTACTTATTACTAGCTTAGTACACAGGTGAATGAAGAAGAGAATAAATACATACATGGATATAGACAGTGGCAGTACATATTTTACGACCGGTATAGCACAGTGGATCGTGACCATGCCTACGAAGCTGACGGTCCTGGGTTAGAATCCCGGTCCGGGCAAAATATATGTGTGTTGAGCATGAATATGTTTCTGAGTCTTGCATGTTTTCGATCCCTCAATTCGCACAAATGTAACCGCAAATGTAGTTGTCGGATTGGCTTATACGGGTATGTATAGCCACGAGATGCGCTGTTTATTTCATCTGTCAAGATGAATGAGGCCTCTGATGGTATTCATTTAATATATTGTTGACTAGTATCCATAACACAATCCTTATTGAGTATGTAGCTAGTTAGATTTGTAAAATATTTGTCTCCCTAATATTTATTTATTTAATTCTGACAATCTCAAGCAAAAGAATATCTTTTGCCGTGTCAATAAGTATTTTCCTTACTAACGCGTGAAATCGTCCGTATTCACATCGACACAGAGGGACTTTTGCTAGAGAGTTACACATTTGTAGCCAACAATCGGATATGGAAGAATTATCAGCTAACTTCTATCTATGTTTGATTGAGTTTATTCGATGATTTAGTTATGTGCCAAGGAAATATAAGCTAAATATACAGGGTGGGACGGAGTATACAGACAAACTTTAACCATAGATTCCTGGTGCTATTACGAGAAAATATTGATTTATTTATTTTCTCAAACATGCAATGAAATATTGATGTTATGTTCCTTATAATAGGCTGCGAAGTATGACGTTTCAGGTGCAGCTAGGACAAGAGGTCGTTAATGCAATTTCATACAAATGTTGCAGGCCTAGGCCGGCAAAGTCCTCTTTTTTAATTTCCATTCCACATAAATTTGTGGCACAGGCATCATGACATTCTGCCAGTATGCGTATTAAAAATAAAACTTTGAATTTTTTGTTGTTTATTTCATTGCATGTTTGAGAAAAGCACTATACATACCTCGGCGGGAAATATGGGGTTGCCCGCCTGAGACCTATCCGACCTCGCTTCGCTCGGCCGTCTATATGTTTTTTTGGATTTAACTAGTTTAGTTGGAGGTATGCACAGTTTATCTTTATTACGTGTATTATATTTATGTCCTTCTTTCCTTTTTCTAAAATTTTCCTTCTCACGGTGTATATCTACGAGACTATTAAATATAAATAAAGAAATTACAGTAATAATTCGACCCCTTGAAAAATATTCTCTAACAGATATGCCCTTGCGTAGACTGAACAGAATTCTGATAGCTTGTTTTTGTAATATAAGGACTCTTTGGATTCCAACCGCATTGCCCCAAATAGATAAAGCATAGTTAAGATGAGCGTGAACGAGAGCATAGTACGCCATAAATAATGTTTTTTTGTCAATGAGAGGTCTGAGTTTCAAGAGAGCGTAATTACCAGAAGCAATTTTTTTGCAAATTTTGTCAATGTGAAATGTATGACTTATTTTGTTATCAATGTGGTATCCTAAAAATATTGTATCCGTTACATTTTTTAGATCTAGGTTATAATTATTAGAATTGTCAATTTGATTTTTACTACGGTATGTCATTAATGTAGTTTTATTAGTATTTAATACTATGCCATTCATATCAAACCATTCCTTAAGCGAATTCATCACAGTTCGAATTTTTTCCTGTAAATTTAAATAATTATTATCTTTTAAGCCCACGTGTGTGTCGTCCGCAAATAATGTAACCATGGCATAATCTGGTAGGCATTCAGGAAGATCATTCATATATATTAAAAACAACATCGGACCCAAAATAGATCCTTGAGGTACGCCAACATTTATACTAACTTCATCCGAGAATTTGCCGTTAACATTTACTTTCTGGCTTCTATTGTTGAGATAAGATTTTATTAACTTCAGTGCTTGGTTTTTAAAGACATAATGTTCTAATTTAGAAATCAGTACATCATGACGAAGACTATCGAACGCTTTTGACAGGTCACAAAAAATACTCGAGCATTGTTGTGACCCGTCTAAGGCCGTAAGCACATAGTCGATAACTTTGCGCAATACTATCCCTGTTGATTTACCTTTCTGGAATCCAAACTGGTTCAAATTGAGTAAACCGTGTCTTTCAAAATGCTCACATATTTTGTTTTTCATTATGGATTCCAATATTTTCGATACAGCCGGTAAAATACAGACAGGTCTATAATTGTTATATCAACATGGGTTCAAAACTGCCTCATTGACTTACTTAATTTCTGGAACAAAAAATAATAATTAACGATAGTACTTTCTTGTGACCGAATAGTCTAAAGAGTGATTGATAAAGAAAACTTCACACTTCACGAATGACTCCCGACGTTTTAAAATGTGATTAACGGCCAGTACGTTGTTCACCAAAAAAATTCACAGATCTCGTGCACTACACGACCATCAAGGTACATTTAAAATGAACTCAACAAAATAAAAAATGCATTACATTTGCTAACGTTATGCCAATTTGGTTGATATATAATATATAAACATAGCTCACATACAAAATTCCTATTAAATTGGCAATTTTTTAAAGCACAGCCAAGTTACGGTAACCACATAAAAAGGCATTTGCCACTTTACTAATATTCACGCAAGATAACGGCGACTTCAAATTAACTCTACCTCCAAACTCCGACTATAACTATAACAAGAATTTTCAAAGTCGAATTCAACATGACACCCTAGGCCCCAGGAGAAGGATAAATTATATGATATCATAACCTTGATTATTTGTTTAATTTTCTCGCAATCGAAGTGAAAAGCAGATGTATAACTCATGTATAAAACTCATTTTATCCTCTACTTTATATCGACCCTTGCCTGCGGCTCGGGTTGATAAATTGTCTCGGATAAAATGGCTTGTTTTATGCAATCTCAACAAACTATTTTATTTGCCAAGGTTTTGGAAGATATTGGTCTTCCAAAACATCATATACTTATCCACGAATTGCTATTTCCCGGGCACTGCAATAATGTGCTATTGTTGTATTAATAATAATTTATTATAGAAACAATACATGTTTAATTTAAACAATTTGAAATATAAAACTAAAGCTAACTACAATTGTACAATTGTGTTGATTTAAAAAAATATATATTACCTACTAATAGTCGTTCTGACTTTTTGACTTCTTTCAAAAAGGTTAGGCTACAGCGCAAACCCTTGACCCGATCGTCTTTGTTTTAGACTCAAATTGTAGCCGACTAAATTGGCCAGAGGAGTTTTGATCAAAATTTTGATATCATTCTTTGTTTCCAAAATATCGAGTGCCAAAATGAAAAAATCGGAGGAAATTGAATTTTTTTTTCACTATTTCGGCCAAAACTTTTTTCGTTCTGGACTTTCTCAAATAATTCTCTTTGCATCTTACACATCTCGTAAATACGCGTCTTTTGAGCCTAGTTTGAATATCATACCTTCACAACTCTCTGAAATATAAGGGGATCGCACTATTTCGTGAAATGGGACCCTATACTGGAGCGAACGAAAAGACATTTTCAATGTCAAAAGTTAGCACACTTGACGACTCGTTGGTAGAGAACAGAAGTAAAACTAAAGACCAAGCTAGTAATAATAAGTTGATCACCATTGAGTATTACTGATTCTGATTAAAGATATCTTACGCAAAAGTATGAGTGTCTAATTGTATCTTTGTTTGGCACACAGCAAGATATCGCTATCTACCATTAGACATAACATTCATTTCTCTCAATACCTAGTTTAAACCTGTTTAATCTCAACTTTTATTTAAAAAATACTCGTAGTCAAATTTATGGCAGATGTCAGGGAGGTATTCCACTCATCCAATATCTTTATCCAATATACATTTGATCAAAGAAATTGGATGATTTCATCTAACTTGGATGGGACCCCGACATTTGATCAAAGATTCTGATGACAGTTGGACAAAGATATTGGAAGAGTAGAATATCTCTCCGTATTAAACTCATCCAATATCTTTGTCCAATATCTATGATCAAAGAAATTGGATGATTTCATCAAACTTGGATGGGACGCCGACATTTGATCAAAGATTCCGATGACAGGACATCAATATGGCTACGCATGAAAAAAAAACTTGGACAAAGATATTGGATGAGTGGAATACCACCCTAAGGTAAGACTGATATTACCACTTTCGTATTGCGTGTATGCTTGGGTGTGTGGTGACCTCACAGAATTAGGGCGTGTTACCATTGAGATTTATTAAATTGTTAAATTAGGCTTTATCCAGGAATGTTTATACTAATTTTTTTGCCCAAATAGGCACTAGAATCGTTGGTTAAAATCTGTCGGTATACTCATTCCCACCCTGTAGATATTATCTCCAGATAAATGCAAAAAGTTTCAGTTAGCAAACAACATTATACGTACTAAAATATTTACACTTATTGAATCCTACAATAAGAGGGTAATAAATACGAGTAACAATGGACCTCACACTGGACCGCTAGATGCTTTTGAAATCAGCTAAAGAAAATGCCTGGCTTTGGCTAATAGCCAAGAAATTGACCAGATTTAAAAATACCTCCAGAAAGCGTCAAGTCATTTAACGCCTAGGCTACTCGACCCCCAAAGCTAAAAAGTCGTAAGGCACCTGTAACTTATATCAATTTATGTTTTTTTGGATTAAAATGCCCCCGATGTCGGTGCTATTGACCTCGGCAATACTCTCGCGTACAATAAATCGCACGATCGATCTGTGACGTGGTGAGGACAAATTAGAGGTTACGATTTACAAAATAATGGTCAAGAGCGATTAAATATAACTAGTATAATGCTACCCAGCTTTGTAGGTACTTAGACCGGGTAGAGGTCTTGCTAAAAAAATCGCCTTTAAGATCGCATTGACCACTCGTTGAACAGAAGAAACTACAACAAAGAATAAAAGTGTCCATACGGATTTGGCAATAGGGGCGGATTTACCAATAGGTGGCAGATTTTAGGGGCGGCAAATTTGGATCCAAAATTTCTTTTATGTCGAACATAGCGGCTCTATTACCGACCTCTGCATTTAGCTACGGGTGGCAAATTTGTAAATCCACCACCCCATTAAAAGGGATGAAGATTTTTACTCCAGTAATTTTTAATTTTATAAGTTACTCACTGCACGCAATGTAATGGCAGTAGGTATCTAATTATGAGGAACGTCGTGGTTGCTATATATGTATCTAATTTATTTTTACGTACCAAAGAAATACGAGGCTTGCAATGAAAGTGGCGGGAATCGAATACTTATTAATTTATTTTTAACATGTATTATACCTTTTTATAATCTCTGAAGTTTCCTTATCTCAACACACTGGCCACTTAGAAAAAAAAAGTATGGTTCGGTTTCAATTGTTTATTGAAGTCGTCGAGTCACTGCTTAAAATGGAATTGTGCCGTGAAAATTTCAGAGCTATGATTTATTATGACTTTAAAAGTGGACTAACACAAAAACAATGTGAAGAGCGGATGGTTGCTGCTTTTAATATTGAAGCTCCTTCAAAGACTACAATATACAGGTGGTATTCAGAATTTCAACGTGGCCGTGTATCCCTCACCGACGAAGTGCGTGAAGGTCGACCAAAATCGGCAGTCATGCAAGAAAACGTCGATGTTGTGCGTCGTCTGATAAATGAAGACCGACATGTGACATATCGGGAAATTCAAGAGCACCTGGGTATTGGAATGAGTCAAATACAAATTATTTTAAAAGAAGAATTAGGCGTGAAAAAGTTATTTTCCCGTTGGATACCTCACCTATTGTCTGACGAGCAGAAAATAGTCCGTGTCAATTGGTGCCGCAAAACTTTGAAAAGATTTAACAAGGGACGCTCAAATGCTGTTTTTAGCATAGTATCAGGTGACGAGTCGTGGATATACGCTTATGAGCCTGAAACTAAAAACCAATCCCGAGTATGGGTCTTCGAAGACGAGCTCAAACCCACAAAAGTTGTTCGTTCTCGCAGTACGGCTAAGAAGATGGTGGCTACGTTTATCTCTAAATCTGGTCACGTAGCTACTGTGGCTCTTGAGGATCGTAGAACAGTCAATGCTGATTGGTACACCACTATTTGTTTGCCGAACGTCTTTGCTGAACTCCGAAAAACAAACCCTAGTCGTCGCATCATCCTTCACCACGACAACGCCAGCCCACACACCGCTCGGACAACAACTGAGTACCTGGACGGTGAAAAAGTCGAAATATTGGACCACCCTCCATATAGCCCTGACTTAAGTCCCAACGACTTTTTTACATTCCCCAGAATCAAGGACAAACTGCGTGGTCAGCGGTTTCAGACGCCAGAAGAAGCAGTGGAGGCCTATAAAATAGCCATTTTGTCGACCCCTACTTCAGAGTTCAAAAAGTGCTTTATGGACTGGTTTGAACGCATGCATAAGTGCATGAAATACAAAGGAGAATATTTTGAAAAACAATAAAAATAAATAAACTCACTTATACTGCATATTTTCTTCTATTCCCGAAACTTTCAGTTTTACCCTCGTATACGTACACAAACTTTCCCGGTAATATGTCGACACGAAAAATACTGTTCACAAATTACAGTATTTGCTTCCTCTGGAGTTTAATTAATACTTATCTACTTTTTGTTGCGTTTTCTTTTCATTTTAGAAAATTTATACATTGGATTGACAGAAAAGTTTCGTTAAATCCTATCGGGTTTGTATCGACATCGACACCGAAATCGAAAAGCGTTGTGTTCTATATCAATTAAATTAAATACTTGACCAGAGGCGTCTCTAGCTCATGCAGCGCCCGTGTGCGAAACATTGCCCTAGTAAGTGGGGCTCCATAGCGAGCGGCACTCGGTGCCCCCTAGGACCGCTGCACCCGTGTGCAACGCACACTCAGCACCATAGGTTGACTATATAATTTTATATATAGCGTGACAAAGTAAAATTGAAACTGGTATTGACGTGAAAAGTTTTAAATTAATTAACTAATAAAAATATTGCATGTGGGTGCCACTAGTTACCAGGCAAATTAAACATTATGTAGTTAAATGTAATATACAATGATAAAAGATACATATTTCATACATATTATATTTAAAATGTAACAATTTGTCGCGATCTTGCGACTTAATTCTTATGCATTGTTCGGCTTCCAGAATTTGAATAATTTTATTATTGTGTTATTGTGAGCTGCTGAATTAATATCTTCAGAACCTGGTATTTCATCTCATTTATACTAGGGCACCCCTCAAGGACAGGTGGCGTCGTACGCAAATTATATGTAAAAAGCGCTATACATAGATATATAACTAACATATAATATGAACAGAAATCCTTTAATGACTTATAGTAAAACTAAACCTAAAAATAAAACTAACATGTTCATATTTATTTACAAGTCAACGTAACCCTAAGTTTTTATAAATGTTAGTTCGTGATCGACGGAGTCACTTCCCAGAATAATCGCAGGCTTCGATGGACACGTCATGATCTCAAGACGTGAGATCATCTGCGGTTTGCTGATGCGATTATCTATAAGCGATGGTTAGGTCAATAAAATACGCGACTATTGAAAATAATACATAAGTAAATAATCTACATATGTATGTGGCAAGTTAGCAGTTTACAAGCTTTTAGAATGTAGTTTCGTCAGTCTTTTTGTTTCGTCGCTGTGACCAATTCCTTATTTATATCTAACTTAAATTCTAATAGAAAAGATAATTTTAAATATCACTCGCGAAATCTCTACTCTGTCTTGTAAACACCAAATACGAGGGTAAAACTGAAAGTTTCGGGAATAGAAGAAAATATGCAGTATAAGTGAGTTTATTTATTTTTATTGTTTTTCAAAATATTCTCCTTTGTATTTCATGCACTTATGCATGCGTTCAAACCAGTCCATAAAGCACTTTTTGAACTCTGAAGTAGGGGTCGACAAAATGGCTATTTTATAGGCCTCCACTGCTTCTTCTGGCGTCTGAAACCGCTGACCACGCAGTTTGTCCTTGATTCTGGGGAATGTAAAAAAGTCGTTGGGACTTAAGTCAGGGCTATATGGAGGGTGGTCCAATATTTCGACTTTTTCATCGTCCAGGTACTCAGTTGTTGTCCGAGCGGTGTGTGGGCTGGCGTTGTCGTGGTGAAGGATGATGCGACGACTAGGGTTTGTTTTTCGGAGTTCAGCAAAGACGTTCGGCAAACAAATAGTGGTGTACCAATCAGCATTGACTGTTCTACGATCCTCAAGAGCCACAGTAGCTACGTGACCAGATTTAGAGATAAACGTAGCCACCATCTTCTTAGCCGTACTGCGAGAACGAACAACTTTTGTGGGTTTGAGCTCGTCTTCGAAGACCCATACTCGGGATTGGTTTTTAGTTTCAGGCTCATAAGCGTATATCCACGACTCGTCACCTGATACTATGCTAAAAACAGCATTTGAGCGTCCCTTGTTAAATCTTTTCAAAGTTTTGCGGCACCAATTGACACGGACTATTTTCTGCTCGTCAGACAATAGGTGAGGTATCCAACGGGAAAATAACTTTTTCACGCCTAATTCTTCTTTTAAAATAATTTGTATTTGACTCATTCCAATACCCAGGTGCTCTTGAATTTCCCGATATGTCACATGTCGGTCTTCATTTATCAGACGACGCACAACATCGACGTTTTCTTGCATGACTGCCGATTTTGGTCGACCTTCACGCACTTCGTCGGTGAGGGATACACGGCCACGTTGAAATTCTGAATACCACCTGTATATTGTAGTCTTTGAAGGAGCTTCAATATTAAAAGCAGCAACCATCCGCTCTTCACATTGTTTTTGTGTTAGTCCACTTTTAAAGTCATAATAAATCATAGCTCTGAAATTTTCACGGCACAATTCCATTTTAAGCAGTGACTCGACGACTTCAATAAACAATTGAAACCGAACCATACTTTTTTTTTTCTAAGTGGCCAGTGTGTTGAGATAAGGAAACTTCAGAGATTATAAAAAGGTATAATACATGTTAAAAATAAATTAATAAGTATTCGATTCCCGCCACTTTCAGTGCAAGCCTCGTAAACTATAAAATGCGGCGAACCTGTGGAAAGCAAAAGAAAAAAAAAACACCACTTGTCAACAAAATTTTTTTTCAACAAAATCATGATGATATTTTTATTTAGCTGTAGATACTTAAGTGGAACTGAATGGTCTAATGATTTCCACCACTATTAGAGATGCTTCTTGTATAAGCTACATGCTGCGTTATAGGACGCACGGCCTGTCAGGCGACTATGACATTTCTCGCCTCTGCCGTTGCGGCCATAGTCGCCCGTCGTGCGTCCTGTAGCGCGCCTTAAGACCGATTTACATTCGCAAGAACTTGCATGAAATTTTCATTACATTGCGGGGCCGTAGCCCGTACTCCGTGGGCTACAGTACCTAGGTAAGACGAGTACGGTTAAACCCTGCAAATCCTGAATTTTCTGCAAATGTAATGAAAATGTATATCAGCCTTTAGAAGTCATTGTCGTTAGTTGTTGTTGCGTTTTTTATATTTTCAAAACATATCATTGCGATATTTCTGTTTAGCTAAAGGCACTTATGTAAAACTACATGGTCTATAATCTTATTCAGCACTATAACTAATAGAAGTTATTGGTATTGTTTGTAGTTGCGTTCTACATATAACGTAGATGTAGATAGTAAAACCCAACAAACGGTCTAATATTTTCCAACACTATTGGAAGTCATTGTCGTGAAAAGGTCAGGTGCTAATGAAAATGTATACCGAAGGTCGGAGGGTGCGTTAGTCATTTGTCGAGGAATAGTTAACTGCGTTATGGGTGCAGCCATGATGGCGGTTAATTGTTTCACAACTGTTTTTTGGAGTAGAACTAACGAGCTTTTCACTTGTTTTCTCTATTTGAGTGTCTTAAACTTACGTAAACTGTCCATGATCCTCTTACCGTTTTCCCTATTGTATCATAAAAGGAGCCCCAGATCCCAAGTCCGCTTTGGAACCTTAACCCAATAATTGGCGTAGGCATAGTTTTGCTAAAGTGCCTGCCATCTGACCTTCCAACCCAGAGGTAAAACAAGACCCTGTTGGGATCAGACCGGTTTCCCCGCGATGTTTTCCTTCACCGAAAATATACTATTAAATATGAAATTATTTTTTTATACAACGACGTTGGCAAACAAGCTTACGACCTGCTTGATGGTAAGCAGACACCGTAGCCTATGGACACTCGCGACTATATTTCGTATTTTTTTAAAAACCACTTTGCGCACACAAACGCGCGTTACGTTACATAAATACAATTCAGACTTAGCGAACGTATACCCAAGGGGGAAAATAGTATCAATTAGATCGACACCTCAATTAGTGCAAAGAAGATAATATACTAACGTAAAACTCAAAGCAGACGAATAAGTAAATACAACTTGAAGGTACGGTTCTGCCCACAATACAAACCTCCCTATCTTTTATATATTCATTCACGAACAGTATATATATATATGTATTGTGTTTGAAAACATAGTAGATACTTAACAAAACTACTCAACAGTAGAAATACATACAATATCAATGAAATTTAGACATGAAAAACCAAATACAATGTAAATTATTAATTATGTCATCACTGTCATCAGTCATCAAGTAAAATAATTCACAAAAATGTTTGTAATCTATACTAATATTATAAAGCTGAAGAGTTTGTTTGTTTGTTTGAACGCGCTAATCTCAGGAACTAAGGTTCGAATTGAAAAAATATTTTTGTGGTGGATAGTCCATTTATCGAGGAAGGCTTTAGGCTATATATCATCACGCTGCGACCAATAGGAGCAAAGACGCGGACGAAGTCGCGGTCAACAGCTAGTGCAAAATAAAACCGAAAGAAATATTATTTGTAGATACAGGTAATAAGCTAATTGCGATGTCATCAATCAAGTCAGATAATTACATTGGCAGTAATCTTCAATAGAGTAAAAACAGTTCTTTATAACAAAAAATTCTAAGCTTTTTTATTCCTAAACATGTGTCCATTTACTAGTGCCTTCAACTTAATTAGTAACTTGTTAAAAATAACAACCGCTAGGTATCCTGACGAGTGTTTAACTACTTTTAGCTTTGTAGTCTATGACGCTCGCTAAATGCGGTAAAGTGTCGTCACTTTATTATATTTCATCTTGCGTCTATCAAATGATTTAACGTGACTATATAATAATACCATTTAAACTGGAAACAGTATTGTCAACATCAGTGTGGGAGCAGCTTGAAGTACCGTCATTATTGCATTCACAAAGAGTCTAAGACGGATCTGGTGACTCATGGTGAAATCACCTTTTAAAATGGCAACGGTGCCATATGATGTCAGATACAAAAAACCTGCTCCCGTCGGTCCTTGGAGGTCATCTTTAGGTCTTATACATAAATACTGATGTCATTTATGGAGACAGTTAATTTATCTTTAAGACATAATTACGAGGTTAAGTAAAGGTATCGCTTCGCTAAATACGTATTTCTACAATTCAATCTTAGTAAATAATTTTCGCCATTTTCGGATATTAAGTACCTACGAGTAAGTAGCCGGGGATTGGTAACCTTTTATTTTAATTAAGATGCTAAAAAAAGTCACAAAAATAATGCGTGCCTAAAGTTAGAACGCATAAAACCATCTGAAAAGTACCATACCAATATTAGTATCGATCTATCCGCGCATGTCATTTTTAAAACTATATCACTAAAACTGTTAAAACTCACGTATAAAATGTCACTCCGGGCGACATGTTTCCAACTCTTCGTGAGTTTTTCTTCAGGATAAATGCAAACGTCACGAAGCGCGAATTCGTGCAGTGACTAAGTAGCTGAATTAAGTCACTAAGTAAGTGGGTAAGGTTCACGGTACCATAGGTACATTTTAAGGGACTTTTACAATCTAACAAAGTGCATGGTCATACGTATATCTGATCACGAGGGCACTGAATCACGCGGCCTTGTCCGATTTCGAAGCAAACCACTGTTTCAACACGCAGCCCTTCCGTCCGTAGGAAATGAAAAACTCTTAAATTATCCTCAATGCCGTCGAAATTATATACCGCATCAAATGATGGTGTTTTCTGTAAGATATTGTCACAGTGTAAACAGCCATATCTTTTTTATGATTGTCTGAACTCTGAACAGCGATTGGCCCTATAATCTCATCTGATGGAAAGCGATGACGTGGTCTAAAATGTTGCTCACTGGTTCAGTAATAGCATATTCACTCTTGCCTTGAAGAGAACCAAATTAAATGTATCAGGAAATACAGACGACGGCAGCAAATTCTACTCCTTAGCTGTTCGCATTAGGAAAGAAGAAACAAATCGCTTCGTGTGAATAAATGGTAGTCTGGCAACATAAGGATAGGTATAACCGCTCACCTCGTCTAGCTGGACGTTCAGTAATGGAACGGGGAAGGCGGAATTACGTTATGTAACCCCTGTGCATCCTCTCCAAAATCTATCCGGTAGAACACAGACAGACAAGCGACTCGACGGCGGTATTCCAAGCTCCATAACATAGATTCAACCGCCGGATCATCCTCGAAAAGCCTACGAGCACGGATCTCATAGATATACATATTCATTACGCATATCGATTCAGTACACACATACACGCATATCAATTCAGTTTGTTCCAAACTTCGGTCAGTCTTAGGTAAACTTTATCATTTAAACAGATTATTAAGTAAACAAACTATGCTTGTAGTATATTATGCATTATATAGCGGATTCTGTTATAAATTATGGACTTAGCGTATATGGTAGAACTTTTCAAACATACCTAGAGGAAATAAAAAAGTTACAAACCAGATTAATTAAGTACCTTGTAAATAAAAATACCAAACATAAATGTAAAGGAAATTATAATAAATTATACAAGATATGTAAAATTCTACCTATACAAGAAAGGACGCATTATTTGATAAGTGTAGATAATTATTTTAACGAGGAGTTTAAGGTGCTGAAGCCAAGTAAATATAAAACAAGAAATATTAGACTACGGAAATATGTGAAAAATTATGTTAATAATTATTATGGTAGAAGAACAAATGAGTTCTTGATCCCGACCATTTGTAACGGTATCAGCTGGTTAAGAAATGAGGAAAAACTTAGTTTAAATATACTAAAAAATAAGCTAAAAAAGATATTTTTGGAAAGATTACCTTAATTGTCAAAATTTCGAGTAGTAATTTATACTGTTATTATATATTTTAAGTAACTTAGGTGCACGATAGATCTGTAGAAATGAGCGCGGTCTCGCCAACAAACTGTTTCGTCAGTTTGGCGAGTAAATTTAAAAATGATAATGTGATGTACCTTCATTAAAAATAAATTAAACGCCTATTTACATTTGCAAGCAATGTAATGAAAATTGCGTGCCATGTAAATATAATTTTCTCAAACATGCAATGAAATATTGCTGTTATGTTCCTTATAATAGGCTGCGAAGTATGACGTTTCAGGTGCGGCTAGGACAAGAGGTCGTTAATGGAATTTCATACAAATCTTGCAGGCCTAGGCCGGCAAAGTCCTCTTTTTTAATTCCATTCCACATAAATTTGTGGCACAGGCATCATGACATTCTGCCACTATGCGTATTAAAAATAAAATTTGTTTTTTTTTTGTTGTTTATTTCATTGCATGTTTGAGAAAAGCACTATACATACCTCGGCGGGGAATTTGGGGTTGCCCGCCTTAGACCTATCCGGCCTCGCTGCGCTCGGCCGTATACTCGTATATGTCTTCGGCCGGCAACCCCTTTCGTCCCAGCCTCTGTAGTAATGTACTATTTCGAAAAATATATGTTTGCATTCAGAAGCCTTTATGCAATCCTGATCTTTAGTTACTGTTTCTACAGAAGCGAGGTTCATTGTTTTAAAATATGCAAGATGTTGGTAAGATGTTTTATGGACGTCTCACCACTGCTGGGGACTGAAATAAAAACTTTGTATATCCTAGAAAACTGCTCTATTGTCTATTCCCTACTACGTAAATGTCTGCTAAAAAGTAATCAGTAATTTAGAACTAACTATAACTATATGCTCGTAAAAGCTAAAAGCTACAATACAATAAAACAAAGTAGTTCAATTCCGATCAACCAGTTGAGGAAACTAGGAAATTAGTTCAATTTCCTTTGGGTCAGAAAATGAACGTTCAAAAGAAACGTAACTCTTTCCCTATTGAAAATGATTTAATTTCCTTTAATGGTAAAGTACTATCCGTAGGACCATGGGCCACAAGAGGCTAAGGTACAGTCGGCCTCATAAGTAGCTGGAGAACTTTGGGACTTTGTCGCTTTCACCCGTTAGAAATGTCTGTCTGACTGTCATACTAAATGTAGTATGACAGTTTAAACATGACGCTAAAGCGACAAGGTACAAAGGTGTTGAGCCCCTTGTAAGGCCGACCGTACTTTGAAATTAATTATTTAGAACAGTTAAGATCAGAGATCTGTGCATGTTTACGAGATCGGATACGATAAACGGATCTAGGTATTCATTATTCCATTAGAAACAAAGTGTTAACCGCTTAAGAAACAAGCAATTAGCTACACACGTTCGACTTGTAGGGCAAACAAATGATTGTTTCCTTAGGCTACTGTAAAACTTGTGAAATCAAAGGAGCAATGATGTTCTTCAAACCAATTTTTTACAATTTTCTTTTTACTACGTGCCACCTACGTGCCAATGACCTTCGATCTTTAACTCTACGTTTTCTCGTGTTTTTATGACTACAACGAGGGTTACCGAGATAGTATCTAATATTTCCTTCAAAACTCACTACCTTCGAGATATACGGCAGCAAACTTTGGCAATTTTAGGCATAATTTGGATATAACTTTCATGAAAATAAGTTAAAAATAAAAATCTCTCTTACATTTTGAGAGACATTAATAAGGAACAGTTATCCATAAATATAAGTGCATAAACAACATACTTATATCGAAAATAGAGCTTTTTTGGACCATGTTTGGAAAATCATAAATAAATAAGTATTCACTTTTTTTCCAAATTCGGCTCTTGGGAATGTAGATAAAGGATTGAAAATTGGAGCCACCTCTTGAGTGACCAGTTGTCCACCCTGGTCAAGGTGAAGCAATTGATGCAGCGCCACTCATCTCATGGCGCCTCTAAATAAATAAATATAATGGCGCTAACAAACAAACAAACAAAGTGTATACTTTTCGTTAAGATCAATGTTTTGCACTGAAGCTGTTATGTTCTACAGGCTACGAGTATAAGTAAAATTAAATCGCAAATAAGTTTACTTACTAAGTACATGCTTCTGAAAGTCCAGTGACTATATCTATATTTTGTCAGTTTTCTTTGTTTTTTTACAAGATGCCTTAAACTTGATGAGCCGGTATTTAGTGCCATATTATTATGTTATATAAATTATGTATTACTAAATTACAATTTTATCTGTCATTGTGATTTTGGAAGACCAAAGAGAATATAATCAATCAATTCTGTCAAATAGTCAAATATAATGAATGAAATACCAGCCCTGAATTAAAGATTAAAATGAATATGTATTTGAGTAAATATAGCAAGCGGTAATTAAACGAAATCGTATAGTTTATTCATCAAAATCCAAGAATAACCTACGTAAAAAATCATGGCAAAAACCCCGGACATTGATGCGTGAGCTATCCGTGTACATGTATATAAAAATATGAGTCAATACTAGTAGACCTTAATACGGTTGCAATAAGATTCACGTATGGTCAGCAAACTCTACTGTAGATGGTACTATACCTATTATGTATGTGCTCACCAGAGCGTGTATGAGTGTTAGTCATTTTCCACATTCTGTGGCCATTGTGCTACTAAAACTGTATTTCGTGGGCCCTTATTTCATACAGCGCATGATTTATACGCAACGTTTGAAATTATAATGGCGAAAATATACAGTGATTATTAAGGTTTTCATACAAGACCTAAAAAATCAAAAACTCTAGCAACAGAAACTAATTGCCGGCCTAGATACGGTTGATCCGATTGTATATACAAAGTTTCATGTTATTTCAGAACAGTGTTTTAAAATAAGAACGAAACTACGTTTCTATGGAGAATCTAATCTCTAAAATAAACAACAAGAACTACCGTGCCCCCGCCAAGACGAGCCAAGCGAAGCGCAAGGGCACTACCTACCTTTTCTGGAAGTGTTTCGTCGTTTTTTTGAACCCTCATAAAGTTGGTTTCCGATGTACCAGATAGTTCATATTCTCAGTATATCATGTCAATAATAGACTAATTAAACATACAAAGTCTCAATTGAATAGCTCTAATACTTTAGATTTTATTGATATCTAAAATACGCCGATTTCGTCACTGACACACTGATATCCATCAAAATGTTTGGCTACTTCCTGAAGTGCTAGAAAGCTGAAATTTGGTATGTAATCTAAGTTTTGTATACAACCAACAAAAAAAATCATAAACTTATAACTTTCGCCCCCCATCCCCTAAAATGGGGGGGTGGAAGTTTATATGAGACTTTCAAAAATTTTATGAATTAGGACATAAAAGTTTACATGGGACTGACCACCATATCAGCCGAAAGACGTCCACTGCTGGACATAGGCCTCCCCCAATTTCATGGGGGGTAAATGCCATAATCGCCACGCTTGGCATGCGGGTTGGCAATCGCAGTATCTCCACCGCACTTCAGGGATGCTGCTGCTCATCCTCCGGTGGTCTTGGCCGTAGTTTTAGGACATACCCGGGTCCCGGGCCGGGACTGTAGACAGTAACTAAAAAACCTATGAATAAGACTGCCTAGCAACTTACAAAAAGAACTGAAATCCCACCAAAAACATTTCATGTAAACTGTTGCCAAGACGACCACATATGGTTTGTGTGTGTCCCTGTGAAAAAGATATCAGATCTCATGTAGAGCCAAGCTTCTGAATCTACACGGCCTAAGTCTACCGACCCTAAATTTAACAAATTCTACATATCAGTAAATATGTATGGTTTGGCTTGGCTGTTTACTGTTCAGTTACTTACTTCAGATCAGAAACTAAATATTCGCATCACCACATATTTATTTACTGATATGTAGAACTTGTTGAAGTTAGGGTCGGTAGAATTAGGCCGTGTAGATTCAGAAGCTTAGCTCTACATGAGATCTGATATCTTTTTCACAGGGCAAACCTTATGTGGTCGTCTTGGCAACATTTTACATGAAATGTTTTTGGTGGTCGAGTTTAGTCGAGTGTGCGGCGGACCCTTAAAAGGTAAATAAATAAATTACGAATATGTTAAAGACGACGGCAGTGATCTGTCGAATTTTTTTACTTATTTTTTTATTTGTTCTTTTTTCATTGTAAGTAATTAATAAATAAAAACTCCTGCCTAGAAATACGACTTTGCTAACTATATTACCGACTTTGCTAACTATATGCACCATATTACCAAAAACGTCGGATTATCCACTAATACCATAAACGAGTCAACAGTCATGCGCATTGCGCACCTTTCCCATAAAGATCAAAGCAGATGGCGGTTCCGCGCTGACGCGGGCGCACGCACTGTACATTTCTACACCTAAAAGGAATTATATGCCAGTTGTTATAGTATAGTCATTTCGAGGTAGTACACACCAATTTGGCAGACGCGTAACGGCGTACATCTGTTTCCGTCATATGCCACCCTTGCGTTTATTGGGGAGTTCTGCTTTAGATTTCCATAGATGGATGTTAATAGATTCTAGTATAAAACAAATGGTTGACTTGAAACCAATGGAAGTTTGGAGCACAGAATTATCCAGCACAATTATATTTTTTTAGAATTCCGTAGTAAAGAAGGTAACCTTATAGTTTCGCCAGAGGTTCGAGAATTTTATGATACCTTCCGTACACGTAAAGCGGGATGCATTTTTTTTTCTTGCAAGTATTTTGTGTTGGAGAAGTGTCGTGCCCAGCCAGCTAAACGGTTGCAATTTTTTTAGTTTATACTAGGTACCTAAGTGAAAAAAGCATGGTAGTAGTACTTATATATATCGAATTTAAAAGGAAAATCATCACAACTAACCAAGTAGACATTACTAGTTAACGAGTACCTAATAGCCGAACAAACTTTCGTAAAATTACAATTAATTACTGAAATAAATGGTGATAAAAGTTTAACTAGCGTTTTGCATCACAAAACAACGCTCATAAAGATCATGAAAACCTATATCCCATAAATATGAAACAAAGAAACCGCAGCACATTGCTCACAAACCATGTAGAACAGAAATAAATTGTTTCACTATAACGGAAGCTTGTAATGATCATCATCATTGTTGAAGGTCCCTGACATGGGTTCGGTCAGTAGTGCGAAACGGCATCAGCGTGCCAAAATGATCATTGGCCTAACTTGACGTGAAATAAACGTCCACATCTACTCTATAGTTGACATCTATTGACTCTGCACATTTTGTGTTAAACCAATACCCCGAAAAATAGGTTAGACTGGGCTCAGGTGGTATGGGACACGTTATAAGACGCCCAGAGGACCACATGGCGGGAAGAGTGCTCTATATTGAAACCGGACCAAGAGGACGAGGTTAGACGCCGACTGATGTGGACAGTAATGATCGACAAAGATCTAAAGAAGCCCATTTAGATCCACAGACGACGCTGGACAGAATGTCCTGGCGAAGATTGATTAGAAGAGCCGACCACAACTGTAATGGGATATGGCGAGGATAAAGAAGTGTTGACGCCTATTGTTCACCACGATTATTAGGACATAAGATTGAAAGTGTCAAGTATTGGGTCAGTGTCGAGCACTAGGACGTTTACTTAATATGTACCTTTTTGATAAGTCAATATGATGAAGGGAAGTGCTCTATTGAAAACCAACTATTGGCCAGATTATTTGATATTATTGACAATCGCGATTCTTCCAAACCTATAATAGGTTATAGGCCGGGACGAAAGGGGTTGCCGGCCGAAGACATATAGACGGATAGGTCTGAGGCGGGCAACCCCGTATTTCCCGCCGAGGTATGTATAGTGCTTTTCTCAAACATGCAATGAAATAAGCAACAAAAAAATCAAAGATTTATTTTTAATACGCATAGTGGCAGAATGTCATGATGCCTGTGCCACAAATTTATGTGGAATGGAAATTAAAAAAGAGGACTTTGCCGGCATAGGTTGCAAGATTTGTATGAAATTCCATTAACGACCTCTTGTCCTAGCCGCACCTGAAACGTCATACTTCGCAGCCTATTATAAGGAACATAACTTGTACTGTTACTTATTCTGTGACATGACATCAATATTTCATTGCATGTTTGAGAAAATATATTTTTACCGTTAGTCATTCAAAATACCTATAGTGTAATAGAATGAATAATGTAATAAACGGCAAAGGGAAAAGTTTGACTACGAAACATGAAAAATAAGGATTGTAGAGAAAGTGATCCTTTGTATAAAATCCAGATTTGTAAAATTAAAATTACGAATTAATTACTCAAGATTATGAACTTAACTGAAGAATAGCGAATGAGTGAGTGGCGAATAAAGTTATTAGCAGCATAACTGCTGCTAATAACTTTGATAACTCAAAAACTTAACCAGCTTTAAAGTGCTCACTAATTATATCTGGACACATACCATTATTACAGTTAGGGACATCACTTACAACACATTCCGTATATGTCAGGGTTAAATTAGAAAAAGCAATCACCACGGACACCTATCAGCTATTACTGGCTGTTAACTTGACAGATAGTTCGTGACGTCATTGGTTCCGCAGCCGACCAATTTAGTAACAACCGAACGTCGAAGCGCTAACATGTGGACATAAGGACTATTTTATACCTAGTATGTTTGCTATCCTGTAACACAAAAGCCTCATTCTATTGATTTTGTCATTAACTCTTTTCTGTTTGTAATTTTTTGTCTCTGTTTTAGTTGGCGTTAACATTGTTTTTCTTTCTTTCAGTTTTCAGTGCATTTCAGAAGGTTGATTAATGATAACCTATTCCTACATAAATACTTACTTTGCCCATTCATTATTCATTATTATTAGTGAATCAGCCTTTATCAACTTTTTTATGGTATAAGAACTAAGTAGATTGTCTTTTGCGACGATTTTCAGGTGTCGGTGGTAAGCTATGTTAGCTAGTCGCCAAGATTACCGTAGGTATATTAAATTACTGCCTCTTAGGTAATTGGCACTACATTTTTAACCACATTAGCAGTATTGAAAGAGTTCTCATGAGCATTACCTTCATTCCCCGAATAATGAACCGCGCAACCTTTCCTTAAGGTCACCTCGTCACGATGTGAAATCAGCGCAAACGACTCGCTATAGGAAGTATTCGTAATGCGCTTGCCCGGCCTTTTGGGAGATGCTTTATGTTTCTGCTTATTAAAATGCGATAAAAATCAACAAGCCCGCTTCACATTCTCAAAATTGCACAAGACGGATTCACCGGGATGACTGTGGAGGGATAACACGAAACTTCACTAGCTTGATGTTTGGCCGTTTACCGCCACGAAACGGAGACAACACAAATATACGCGAGACGATACGAACATCGACGAATACTCCACACTCGTGTTCGGCAAGTCTCGTGTAATTATCGAGAATGCGGAGCGGGCTTTGGTTGCTTCTGGTTTCAGTTACTGTTACAGACAGGGAAACATAAGAAGTTGTGTGCCCTGCTCTTGAAAGCCTTGGCCATATTTTGAGAAGTGCCGAGGTGTGGACCCCGAGCTTAGTTAGGATACAACCCGGATAACACTAGGCTAGGAGAATAGTATACAGAGTGTTTTTATTTATTTCCGTTCCTTCGAGCATATAGAAGTGTATAGTCATAGAAACGATGTAGCATATTTTGTTTTTAAAATTTTCAAGATTTTTTTTCCTTTTCATAGAAAATTATTAATTATATGACCAAGAGTGAATGAAAATCGGCCATAAGAGTTACAATTAAACAATGTTGACGTGCATGTCATCCGAATTTCAAATTGTCATACTTGACATTATCTTTTGCTTAACTCTTAAGGCCGCGGTTTTCATGCACCCTTGGTGATATAATGAATTATTTGTATGAAAATGAAAAAAAAAAACATTTTTTCTACAATTTTGAAAAACTAAATATGTTACGTCGTTTCTATGGCTATACATGACTATATGCTAGAAGGAACTGAAATCAATAAAAACACCCTGTTTATGTTTCCAACTAACTAACTATTTCGGCGCAGTGATCCAAAGAGGATCTCGGCCTCTGAAACGAGAGCACGCCGCCCTTTCCGATCCCACGCCAGTTCCTGCCAGTTGTCAACCTGAAGCTAGTTAACGCAGATCCACCTCCTCACTGTCTTCCCGGCGATAACTGGTCTGGCCCACCAGTAGATGTTTCTGAACTATTAATTTAATAAGCCCCCCAGCTATTACTTAGTCCAGGTATCTGCAAACCGCGGCTCGCAAGCCGCATGCGACTCTTTGAAGAGCCAGGTATCCGCAAGAATACAGTGAAAAGCCTGAAACAGGTATTTAAGGCTCTCTGAGGTTCCGTAAAAATATAGTTTTACTGAATTTGGCTGTGGTTATAAAATTGCATGTAAGTATCTGATGAATTTATTTGATTATTTTTATCAATGGAATGAATTACACAAACAATTATAATTCATACAGAGATCGACAGCCACGCTCCAATAACGGGTTGTGTGACTTGTATGTCAGCGTAGTAGACTGAAAAGTGCACGCATTTCGCACTCGGGCGCGGGTGAAACCGATCCGACTTGCCCAATTGGCTGGTATCAATGTTTGTTACATTTGACTTTACTGCATTGTATGACGAAGTGTGTAAGTAGTAAGTTGTATAAGCTACCGTCATTCTTCAATGTACAGTCGCCATAATCTATATCGGAGCGAAAAAGGTGCTCACTAATATCTGAACACGCTTTATTGTAAAGGCATTTTGTCCTTGAATAGATAGTTTTGATCACCCAGATGAGCACAGATTTATCGGTGACTGTAATAACTTAAGTATACTTATACCAGTATGTTGTTCTTTTCATGTTTCACTTATTTTGAGAGGTAGGCACATAATAACCCGCAAAAATGCTGTCATGGAAATTAATTAGCCACACTTAATCATTGCTGATTATTAATGTCATGACAGTTTATTGTTAATGCTATAGATGGCGTGTTTGGGTTACATTGGTGCTCGATGACATCTTTCAAAATGAATTAATGAGGATTAATAATCGCACGTATTTCATTTACAAACTGTATTGTAAGTTCTTTTGAAATCTGACTTGACCAAATGAAATATTGTTTGTGCATTTAGTAATGCTAGTGATTAATTGATAATATGGTAAAAAATCATGTAAAGCACACTTTTTGCAAAATTCTGAAACCAAACAATTGTTCCTTTCCTTACCAGCAGTCGAAAGGTTCTTTTCGTGTATAATACTCCTCTTAGAGGTAGATGATGTAGAGGAGTAGTATGTACCTACACTTGGTTCAAAATAAATGATATTGCAGCAATTGACTCCAAAATTAAACAGACATTAGAGAACACACTTGAACTTTGATGATCAGTTATTTAAAGAAACAAACATCTACGAAAGGAAACGAATTGAATATAAAACACAGAGGTGCGTGCCTGCGGCTTCCTCTGCGGAGAACCATCATTACATCCAACGAGCTGTCAATTAACGTATCAACACTTGAATGAACACAAATTATATTTTAGTGCGCTGAGGTTAGTATATTTTGAAATGAAACAATCAATATAACAAACGTAAGTGCGGAGCTGCTGGTGTACGTTTTTTTTTTGACCCGACTACGGCTTTATAGGCCTTGCCCATAAAGCGATAGGAATGTGCGGTGGGAGACCTGCCTGGGGAAAGTCCAGGGGAAAACTCCGACCGCGCGGGCGGTTTAAACACTGGAATACTCTAATAGGAGTTTGCGCTCGAGTGAGATTGGTTGCACGGTTTTCAACCGAATCTGGGGTTCACGATTTACCAGGTGTTTATTGTATGTACTATATTGCAAGCCAGCTCAGGGCTAGCGTGGGGAAAGCCACGTTCCCAGTCGTCGAAGGTGTAGGCCAGGGACAAATCAGTTTGGACTGTGAGTCTAATGTACTTGTTACGAATCTCGGGGTGAGTACAGTACAGTTTGTAAATCGCATTGCTGTGCTAAGGAGTAGGACGTATTTGCACTTGCTGTGCTATACGAATCGCACAACCATTTCCACATCTTCCCGGACTCCTGTCCGTTTCTTATCAAATGCCCCGGATTCCGGAATATCAGGTTCAATATAATAATATTTCAACAAATGTCGAAACAACAAAATCAAACATAAGTATTTTGTAATATTCAGCACAAACGAAGGCGTTTGCATTTATGATATGCAAATACCGAATGCATGACGATTGCATGTCTTCACGATTCTTGGCATTATGAATACGGTTACATAAGGTAAACGGTCGTTCACATTATGCCGCATTGTTTAATCGACTAATCATTAACCGTACAACCTAATATTAAATGTCCTTATATTCCTTACAGTTGATAAAAGCCAGCTCTCTTAACCCACGATTTGACCTTACACAGTCAAAATGGCCACGCCGACAAGTTGTTTTTAAGTCGTGCAAAAATTCTGGGTAGCTGCGGATCGCGGTCAGTGTCTAAAATGAATCCTTCGGACCCTGGATAATTACCGACAATTTTTTTAATAGCAAACATTACGGTAACTTAAAATATCTAAGCTGTTTAAAACATTTCTTGCGGTTTAGCACCAAACAACCCAGTTTTGGAACATCATGCTATGAAGCAGAGCGAATCGTGGCATTGGGGGCGCTTAAGATGAGGCTAGCAACATAATACGTCCCAAATAAGGTACAAGTATCAAATTGATATGAACGATAATTCTAGAAACAGGTTAATGGCACCCAATGTTGCATTAAGGCCCGAAATATCAACGACGCGGCCGACTTAACGCGGATCCAATTACTTTTATGGAATAAGCTGATTTGTCAAAAAACTACAACGAAATGTGCTTCACATGTACTTTGAAAAGCAATCGGTTGAGGTTCACACGTATTTACATTATACTTACCTAACCCAATAGAAATATACTTACACTAAATTGCAATGGGTTATTATTATTAATAATTATATTGTCTAGTTTGATACACATCGTCTTCGCAAGGCTCTACGGTTAAAAAAATAGGTTTAATATATTAAACCTATTGAAACTTGGACAATTTTCACCCGTTATGAAAGAGGTAAATAAATGGAATGATTCGTGATTAAGCCCCGTTTACAAATAATAATGTTAGGAATAAAATGTTGTAATCAATAGTGAAATGTCTAATTTCATAGACTTCCATAAATATGGTGCTGTGTGCCATATTTCAAAAAATTTAATATTTTAACTCTGCCCTGTCTTTTTATATTTGAAACAGCTATATTTGTTAAGACAAATCCAACTTATTTCAAACAAGTATCTGAAGTATTCAATAGAGATACTTATCGAGCTCACAATTTATGTACAGTGTTCTCACGTACTGCACTGATGCGGAAAAGCGTGTTCTGCTTGGCAAGTAAAATCTATAATAAAATACCCTTGCCTCTAAGACTGGCACCTCTAACGACATTTAAAAATAATTTATGTCAATTACTCAGTGACAAATGTTACTATTCCTTGACAGACTTTTTTGCGGACAAAAGTTGAATTATTTTGTTATTTTAATGTTTAATTTGTTTGGTATTTATTTTTTAGTGTTAATTACGAGTTTAATGTATATCCGGGACATATTGTTATTTTAATCCAATTATTCTACTTATATTTAATAATTATGTTATGAATTATAATGTCAAGTAAAAATTTAAATTTGTATGCCTACCGGCGAAACATAGTGCCACTCTGTACCGTTTACACCACCACTCTGTATATACCTATGTTTACAAATAAAAAATACTTACTTACTTACTTACTTACTTACTTACTTACTATGTAAATGTATGAGGCCTGATAACACTCTAAAAAAGGAAAAATATGATGTTTAAAGAAGAGTAGGCCATTAACTCAAATAGCTTAAAATAAAGTAGACCACACGAAATGAACTTTTAAATGCCTTTGTTCCAAGTAAGTAAGTAGTTACCGGCTGAAGGCGTATCTTTAACATCTAAAGTATTTTGATAAGACAACGATCTTACAACGAAGAGACGTAAAATATCGGAATGCCAAATATCATATTTGAAGATATGCTCTGTAACGATAGTCTTATCATTATCAATGTTAAGAAGAATGTTTTATGTATGACAAGGAAAGGAGTGTGCTGTAGAAACGTGTAAGACTACGTCGATTGCGCATGCGATCGGTTGTCGGTTGGAATTCCTAATACGCATCATGCGATTATCTTCTTTTTTTAGTACCGGCGTTTTTTAAATGCAGAATTTTATTACAAAGTTAATCACTCGACTAACCGACTTCTGTCTCACCCGTACTGGGAAAATAAGAAATAGGATGGCACTGTTTCTCCTTTTGAACCATATGGACGTGAATGACTTTAGGGCTCTGTAGCCAAAATGGCGATAACGGAACCATTGTAGTTTCATCATGTCTGTCCGTCCGTCCGTATGTCACAGCCGATTTACTCGGAGACTACAATCACTACAATTATGAAATTTCGTAGGAAGGTGTATACTATGAACCGCTACAGAAAAGTGATATGAAGTTACGACAATATATTTCCAAACTATATGAAGTTTGAAATTCTGAAAAAATTGAGGTGGTGTAGGTTTAACGGTTTTTGAGATATCGCTGAAAAACTGTCTTGCCCAAACAAAAGGACGTGCCATGAGTATATTATAGTGTAGTGTGTTATTCGCGTGAAATATTTCCTTTCTGCTACAACCCCTTGGATTCCCCTATTAATAGCTCCGCTGTACAAGCGAGGTTCTACAGTAACTGCCTACAGGACGTTAAGTAACCTAGTTGAAATACTTAAAATATCCATAATTTTAATCTTTCATTATATAAAGAAGCTCCGTATATACCGGCTTGCATATTGATTTCAGTTCCGTGCTAGCTATAGCAAGTACAATCATAAACGCGCCATCAAATATGTAAGTACGACCTTGATATGACCGCCACCGCTTATTTAATCAATGGAAATCGATTTTCTATGGTGCGACTTTTATGAAGAACGGTACGGTTAATCGTGGTCTGAATCATTGCATGAGTAACTTGCATTTGAGGTAAGCGCCTAGAGTCAAACTTAAAATGTACCCGGGTATGTACTGGATCAGAGTATGTCCTAAAACTACCACCAAGACCACCGTGCGATGGGCAGCAGCATCCCTGGAGTGCGGTGGAGATACTGCGATCGCGAACCCGCATGCCAAGCGTGGCGATTATGGCAATTATCCCTTGTAAAATTGGAGGAGGCCTATGTCCAGCAGTGGACGTCCTTGGGCTGATATGGTGGTGGTGCTAATAGCAGTTCCAAACTATGATTTGGTTGGACTACGTGACCCTTGGCATAGGTAGCTGAGAAACTGACTTTGGTTATACAACGGGAATGGTTTAAATTGTAGACCAACTTGGTCACCAGCACCATCAACGTATATATATATGTTTAATTCATTCATGTTTCTAGCGTCTGTACCACCAAAAGTTCCAGAGAACTCGCAGTCTCATATGGTGTAAATTCGGACGTCCTAAACTGCAACGCAACATACATTCGACACGACCAGAATTGCTAGAGGACCATATTATAGTTACCCGTACACATGTATGATCCACCATATGATCTGAGATGCCACCGTAGTATGGAGAGAGTACTACGCGCTTGAAAGGGCTGAGCTGAAATGAATGTCACTGTCAACGCCACAGCCTTGGCCGAGGGTGAGAAAAGCAAGGCTGCACGGTTAGAATCACTATTAGCTTCAACGTAAACGCATTGAAATTATTGTAGGTATACTTATTGCAAGATTGCGACCTGGCTCACCTGTCACAATTATCATGCCTGCTTGAGGGGAGGCAGAGAACCCTTATTTCAACTAACTAAGTGCGAACGATTTTGACAAACATTTATCGTTCCATTCTCTTTCCCAACATTTCGGTCACAAGCTCGTCGATTTTAGGCCAACTTCTTGAGAGTGAGTTCACATCTCCCACTTCCAGCTCCTGATCGGCCGAAAAGAATTAGGAGAGTTAGAGTAGAAACATTATCCAATCGCCCATCGACCAATGCCAATCAGTGTTAACAAATGAACGCATCCAATGCATAGGCCGGCCAAACGCGATTATCGTAGGCGACCTAGAGTTAGGTAACCAGTAATTGGATGCGGCCGAGCAGCGCTTCCTACCGTTTCCGTAGAGGATATGTACACCTTTATTAGAAACATGCAACGAGTGGTCCTGTCTGTTTATTATGCACGTAAGTACTGAAAGAATAGATGCATAGCAAACTCGTTAGGTGAACCAACGGCCTCAAAAAGGAAAATTTGAGACTGGAGCACATCATAACGTTTGATGCGATATATTTTCATTTTGGAACAAACCTACCAGCTAGGCATGTTTGGTTGAAAAACGCACACGAAAGAAGCAGGTAAGGTAGTGTCCTGCCGTCAAAGCATTGTGATGTGGCATCTCATACATTCCTCTGCAGCTTCAGGCGTAATGAGGCGACATGTTCTTTCTTTTTTTCGCGGAGAAAACCTATATTATGTATCAGTATTTCTGTCCACTAAAAACTCCATGTCAGCCACCATCGCTCTCATGCAGGACTCCAGGATCTCATACTGAACGCCTGGAGCCTTCTTTCCGGCACTTCCTAAGACTACTTTTAATTTCAAATGCCTTTGCCTAGTAGGCAACATGGCAATACCTACTCTGCTATCTCTACTTTTTACTGGTATGCCGCTGTCTACATGTTATTGCTCTACACACCATGACATACTGACCCGCGCAGAATCATCGCCATCGGGTGCCCGCGCGCAAGGTCGCGGCACTCGTGGCCCCGATCGAGTTTTGGTGCGCCAGCGCTCTCACTTCTCGAGCAATTGTGGTAAGTCGATATCATCGAAAATTGAGGATTCCAATTTTTTTATATACATCAACGACGATGGCAACAAACATAGCATATGGACGCTTACAACTCGAGTAGAATCACAAGTGCGTCATCTACCCTTTATTGACTTAAGGATTCGTTGTGTTGACAGCTAGAGACATAATGAATTAATTATGCACCTCCTTACTCTCGACACAGCGCATCCTCGGGAGCTCTGGGGACCTTCTCACCACCAGGAACACAACACCACATCGCAAGTAACACAAATTACCAATTTTTTTTCAGCCTTTCATTGATGCCTACATACAGTAGCCATGTATTCGCCATATGTAGCCAGTAGCAGATACGAACACAGTACCCGACAATTGGTTTCTCGGCGATGAATGTGTTAGGCGGTAGACCTACAACGCAATGTTTGTAGTTAATTGAAGTATTGACGTTAAAGTAGGCTTTTGTCTCGACTAGCGACGGGCCGTCAATAACGCTAAGTATTACACTTCGAGTGACGTGTTCGCTAATGACGATAATCAGCTACAAACCCGTGCATTTTATTCCTATTAACTATTGCGAAAGAAGTTACGCGCATGGCTATAATTTAACAAGATCTGATCGAACCGGTGATACAGGCGAGCTCTGTTATGCCATAATCAGCACATTTGTAAAGTTAACACCTATATTACACACACTGTTGCACGTTACTTGCACATGAAACAATCTCGATATTTTTAAATCGTAAAAAACGTTTTACCTCAATTTGCCAGTTTAGTAACATTCCAACTTATGTAATTTTGCTATTTGGTGTACAGATTTGAAACGATTTGAATATGGAACAATTGATTCGTTAGATTTCTAATATGACGTGCTGATTGATTGGTGTAAATTGATAAGCTAGTCTTGGTAATACATACAAAACAAAAACTGGTTGGTCGGTAGGCGGAATGAAAAAGAAGCTAATGTAGGGCGTCGACTCTCTTTAAATCTAAATAGCCTGATTTTGTGTTCATTGTAAATAAATTAAGTAGATACAGATAAAGTGATAAAGGTTCGCCATAATTCATATCAGTTTTAGTAACGTTGGTCGTATTTCGCCTAGCTTGATTTAATTATTTTATCACACCTTAAGACAGACAGAAACTACAACATAAAAAGTAGGTTTAAAACAGGACACAGCTATTTCAACCCCTAAATATGCTTTGTATGTTTTCTTTTTCAATTTTACTGTACCTAAGTTATAAAGCATAAATAATTTTTGCCTTAATATTTTGTAAATTAATCCAAAACAGGAATATGCGGATGCCGCTTAGTAAAAAGGATCCATTATACAACACGACTTAAATTTGTAAATTGGATCCCTTTGAATTACATCCGCCAGTCTTATCAACAATTGCTCGTTTAATACACATTCCATTCACTAATATCCGCACAAAGTGATGGGCTAAAGAGATGCCGATACCGATACTGTAACCCAGTTTACCAGTCTCGCCTGCGGCGGTGGCCTCCAACTGGTTTTGGTTGCGAGCGGTCCGCGATGCTTCCGCGAATGCTTTTAAGTATTAAGGTAATAACATTGTAAAGTGCTTTAAGAGTGCTCTTTTAACTCATTAGGTGTATTGAGAACCTCGAATGATGATTCGCGAGCGTCATACAAAACGCCTCGCTATCACAAACCTGAGCCTTTACTTTGTGGCAATCAAATATTTTGTGATACGATTACTACTATTTTTTGATCGGTACTTCCCAGCGGCGCCCGCGTACCGCGTGCGGTATGCGAGGTTAAGCAATGTCGGGCGAGGTCAGTCCTTGGATGGGTGACCGCTTTGAGTGGTTACTAAACTGCGCGCTCCCGTGCTTTGGAAGGCACGGTAAGCCGTTGATCCCCGTTGCTGCCTAAGATAGTAGTCGTTAAGCCAAGTTAGAGGCCTCCGGGCGGCTTGAGAACTTCTAACAGTCAAGTTGCCCACTCACTTGACAAACCTAATTCCAATAAGGTCTGGTTTCCCCCTTGGGTTGGAAGGTCAGATGGCAGTCGCTTCCGTAAAAACTAGTGCCTTAGCCAATTCTTGGGATTAGTTAGCGGAGCCCAAGCATCTTTCAGGATGCAACTATACTGGGAGTAACGCTAGGAGGATGATGACTTCGTAAAATAAGGCACTTTACTTTATAGTTATCAGTATCACCGCAATGTGTAATATTTAAAATATCAACTAAAAATAATGTTTTCTCAAACATGCGCCTAAATGTATGCATTAATGTCACGAAAAGAGGACATGAAGTTACCTGTTTATGGCTCCCTACATTACTTCTTGGCCGGCGGAAGAAGTAATGTATGGAGAATGTATGAAACTAACATTATTGTCCGCTGCTCTAACTTTTTAAATTTCCTTACTAAATTATTAATTTAATTAGTTTTTTAGGTATTTGCGGTTTTTTAATCGTTCTTGTATTTTTGTATTTTGTTTTTTTTTTCGGATTTTTCGAATTTTATGTATTTTTTTAGTTTTTTCGTGTTCTTTTGTAGCGTTTTTTGTGTTTTTTGATATTTTTGGACTTTTTCTAAATTCTTTTGTACTTTTCGACTTTTTTTTGTTTTTCCATGTTTTTTTGGTATTTTTTTTAGTTTTTACGTGTTTCTTGGTATGTTTTAGTTCTTTCGTGTTTTTTTTTAATGGTCATTGTATTTTGTAGCATTTTTCGTGTTTTTATTTAATTTTCGTTATTTGTCGTGATGCTTTGCTAATTTTGGACGTTTTGTATTTTTTTTAGTTTTTTTTTAACATTGTAGTTTTTTTATTGTTTTTTTTCTAACATGTTTGAGAAAAGTACTATACAATCCTCGGCCGGAACAGGGATTGCAGGACTCGTTTTATCCGGCCTCGTCTACGACTCGGCCGTTTATCCCAAACTCGTCCAGCAATCCCTTACTTCACGGCCTCTGCAGTAATGTACTATTATCAAAAAGGACCCGCCTATATTTTGAAATTGGATCCATAAACCTAGTCCATAAACGGACCGTTTCAAAATGTGATTATTTTATGGACTTGATCCTTTTTGCCGAATTTCATAAGAGTATACTTACACATATTTCGTACAAAATACAGTTTCCACGGCGGTGGCAAACAAGTATACCACCGCCACCACCATATCAGGCGAAGGACGTCCACTACTGGAAATAGGCCTCCCCTAATTTCATGGGGGGGTAAATGCCATAATCGCCACGCTTGGCATGCGGGTACAAATATACAGTAGCAACATATGGTAAACAGTCACCATAGCCTATAGACGCTGCGGATCTAGAGAAATCAGAAGCGCATTGCCGATCTTTTATTCATCATACATCAGATATATGTTTTGGTAACACATATTATTGTAAAGACATGATAATAGGTAAAAGGTTAGAAAGCTACAAAGACTAACATAGCCTTAATCGATATCTTCTACTCAGTTTAACTCTCACGTTCAATAAAATATGTTTATAATTTTCCAACGGCAGGCAAGACAGGATATAATTGCGACAACCGGTCGGACCGGCCCCGGTCAAGATCCCTCGAGGAGGCACGATTTATCGCGTATTGTCTTACCTTTGTTCTTAGTGTAGTTCTTACGAAGAATATGAATTCTACGCAATAGTACTTGCTGGCTTGGCTTTGGTTATTATTGCTTGCGGCAAAACCGACGATTAGTAAAATTAATAATAAAGCAGAAACGTTAGTAATTCAAGATACCCTTATAGATGTAATAAATAGCCTATGCCATTAGCTCGTTATAACCGCAATAGTATAGACTAACTTGTTTGCCACTTCATTTGAGTCGTTATTTTTCTTATTAAGTCGACAAATTACAATGTTAAAGAACTAGGGCAAACTGCGAAAAAGATAATTCATGATATTTATTTGCAAGCCACACTTGATTTTAGCAATACTAGGTATGCAATGCAGTTTGCTGGTTGCAAATGTTAAACTAAGCGCGTCTAGCCGGTCTCAAACTCCCTCTATTTTTTTCAATTGTTGAAAGTAGGTATATCAATATTGCGCGTGCACGACTTTTTACATTGAAATATACGAAAATTCAGTTTTTCGGTGATTATTCCTCCGTGGTATATTCGATTTTCAATTTTTTTAATCTAAACTATCGTGTTGATGTCACCTATCGACATGCAGTGATCAGTTGAAGCGTTCTAGGAGGAGTATAACTCAAACGAAATACATATGTCGCTTAAAAATGTCGAATAATAAACGCTAGGGTTTTATTCAGCCCACTAAACCCACTGACTTAACTTTACTACACACACAATTCTACACAGCACAATTCTAAAAAGTTGTATGAGTCTAGTGACTACCAGGTTCAAAAGACTTATTAATCTAGCAAAATTGGTGTCCCGCTGTTTTATTAGTGTACTGACGTTTCGAAACAAACGTTGCGGTATTTAGTAGGTGTTTTAGTGACTATATGCAAAGATTAGCATCGTGCTAATTGTCTTGCCTCATTTCGATCTTAGCAATCTACTTACCTGAGTAACTATTACAGGTAATCTGAGAATATGCATATATGAAATGGTCACACATATTTTAGTCTTTTGCGCCCCAAACTTCGAAAAAAATTTAGATTTCTTTTAACGATCACAACGTCAATCAAGACAAAATACTACTCGTACTTATTGGCGGTACCGGAATCATCAAGACTGATGGTTCCCCAGTAAAATTGGAAGCATCAGCAAAAACATGTATAATATCATCACGGTCACCATTTCGGTTGTGAGAATTACTCCAATAGGGCACGTAATTGAGACACACGGCTTAATAAAGGACCACTTAACGAAAATATATTGAATATACAACACAATGCTCGAGCAATCGAGAGCGAAACGGCTGCCGAGTGCCGTTAGATGAATCACAGCTGCAGAACAAAGGTTCACATTTCGGGTCCAGGTAGCATGGTCATTCATAATTAACACATGTCGCTTGGCCCAGATTTTTTCGGTATTGTCAGTTTTGACCAGCTGTGCAAAAAGTGGGTGTATATTAGACACGACAGTCTGTGTGGTCATTGCTCCAGAACATATTAAGTTTATCATCATAACAAAAGTAACATGTTGGGAAAAATGTTTTCATTTGTTTTTTTTTGTCTGTAGGAAATAGGAGCATCCGTTCCTATTACGTAGTCTTCAGAAGGATACTGTTATAGCGCGGTTAGCCATTTCCTTGCGAATAACTATTCATTCAATTGACGTTCTTGAACTTAGATCCTTTCTAACCGATTTTTTTTTAGTTAAACTGTGACAAGGAAGAGAGGCCTAAATAGTATTTTTTACTAAGTACTAAAACTACTTGATATTAAATTAAATTGAATATTAAGTCGTTTTACGAGGTAATTCTATATTGTATGTAGTTAACTTCAACGAACTGAACTAACTGATCTCTTAAGCAATCTTTAGAAAATGTTTATTATTCTATGTGTAGATATAAAACGAAGCACTTAGTATGCGAATGGGCAACGATGACACGTCTCTAAGGCAACGCGAAGGCCTGCTTACGAGTTAGTCAGCCAACCTAACACAGATGAATACCGCAGCACATAATAATAAGGTGGATTCAAGACATGGTTTGATGGACGTGACATACAGGAGGGACAGGAGTTGTGAATTGTGCCGTTATAACAACCAAGCCTTAATTTTTTAGTGTCTTAAGTCATAAGAGCAGATCCTAAGAAAGTTCATGTTCAGAGATTGAAGCTTACTCTCTCAATTTTTAAATGATAACATTCATGTGTCATTTTAATATGATTTGATATTCCGTAGCATTGGAATATCAAATCAAAATCTTTAAGTTATAAATTATAATACATAGAAAAATAAGATAAAATAAGCAGTACTCCAGATAAAAGATGAGTAAAGGTAATGAAAGTAATCGTAGTATTATTAATTTCATTACTGATATTACTTAGTGATAACCACACCTTCGCTAATGAACTAATGTTTATTTTGTATCATCGATAATGAATGCGCATCATATCTTTGATAAAGACAATGTGCAAATCATTAGAATTACACAATATTAAATCGAATCAAAGGTAATCTAATCATGGATAAAAACAGATTCAATGGTTAATTATTTAAAATATTTGATTGTAATGGTTTCAGTGTGTTATCACTCATAAATTATAATCAATATAAAGCAATTGCTACCTTAATGGAATATGAACAAGCAAGAAACTCTCACTAAAAACTTCCGTACACTATATTAACAGGCAGAAAATGCAAAAAACAACAGACTTCATTAGACTTAACTTTTGTGAAATAACATTCTAAATATCCACCTACTATTGTACTTGTACAAATATTCCATAACAAACCGCGATTAGCAGCCCGTCTGTCGCAACACCGTCAATATAGAATTAACACGTTTCAGGCTGCGGCGGTCACGGATGTTTTGACAGACAATTGTTTGAAAATAACGATTATTTCACTACGTTCTGAGTCACTCTTAAAGACTAGAATGGGATTGCGTTGAATGGTAAATCCAGTTTTATATTTATTAACGTAAATAACCAACAGTAAAATAATTATGCAGAGTATTGTTGGTTTGGTATTTTCGTTAAACCGAAATAACAGACATTTTTAAATTGCTGTTTATAGTTTTAGACATTCTTTTGTTATTTGAAATCTTTAAATATGAATATATTAAATTTAGTAAACTAATTTTAAGTAGCCATCGTACCTGATTTTTGTCATGTACCTATAAAGTTATTTAACAAAATAACATCATTATAAATTAGAGTTATTTCAACACTAGATTAAAGAAGATAAACTTTCTAAATTTAAATAATTAAACTATAGCAATCCCGAAATCTGATGAAATCTTTTCAAAAGGCTACAATCGCAAGATTACCGACAGCGGCATAATCCTTTTGAAATAAACAGCAAGGCACGCAATACCGTGGAAAGAAAACATTTTTTGTGGCCCAAATGCCCTATTGTGGTGATTTCATCACTTTCCAACTGCCGGAGACTTCCTGACAAAACAGTTTTTAAAGTGACGTTTGCGGTTTTCTCCGGAACTTAGAACCACTACTAAAAAAGTGGTATTCTTTTGATATACCAAGTTCCGTTTAAAAAATGTAGGTTTTCGATCCGATGATTTGATTTGATGTACATATTTCAAGATTTTCAAGTAACTTATTTATTGTCGCGTAAACCAGCAGCAAAAATATCATGTTCTGCTGAATTTAGTGAATAACTTCCCGTTGTAGCGATAAGTGTGCCTGTTTTTTAGTATTCCTACCCGTGTCATTTCCTACGTTTATTGGTTTTGTAATTTTGGCCGAAGGAAACAGTATTCTCCATTGGAGATTATTCGTGTATTGCATAGTCATAAATTGTGCATTATTCCTTTTTGAAAGGGAAGCTTGCGAGTTTTTAAACTTAAAAGTAGAACTCAACTCATCATCTCATTGAGATGACATGGAACGTTTATCGAAAAATAAAATTCCATACAAGTACATATTATCGCAAATGCGGCGATACGATAAGATACGTCATACCAGCCATATCTCGCGTATTGTTTCATGGTGGAAAACATTTGATAAGCTATTTTTCGTTATAACGTAAAAACGACATAATTCCCTATAGACCTCTATAAACGATATGACGTTTTTCATTGCGATATAGTTTTATCGTAAAATATGCATTATACTTGATTAAGCCTGTTTTAATAAAAACCGATGGTGAGTCAGGCCATTCAGTTTATTGATCAGAGTGGTAGTTTATATTTCGCTATTTACTAACCAGGGGATAATCTCATCTCAGTTTCGTACATATATTCAGTTTGGTTTGGTTCAAGTTTAGTTTAGACTACAATAAACAGGTTTTGGACCACCATATCAACCCAAGGATGTCCATTACTGGACATAGCCCTCCCCTAATTTTATGGGGGTATATGTCATAATCGCCACGCTTGGCATCCGGGTTGGGGATCGCAGCATCTCCATCGCACTCTAGAAATGCTGCTGCTCATCCCACGGTGATCTTAGTCGTAGTTTTAGGAGATACCCGAGTCAAACGAGGTTTTGGGGTTTTGGATTTTTTCATTAGAAGAATATATTATTATTTTATCATATACCTGTAAGTATAAGTATATGATAAAATATTATTTTAAAACCGTAAGTATGCCACAAACGTCTCCACGTAAACGAAAACCTGGCTAAAGCCTAATAAGCAGACAGGTAAGTAGGTATCACCTCTAGTTATCACTTATCAATTTATTTATCTAGAAACGTTACTCGACTCGTTTACGATCTCATTGTGATGCCAATTTAGATCACAAAAACTAAATAATGCACAACTGTATGTCCGCACACTAGTTCGTTTAAGCAGATTTGATTAGTTTGCCATACAATTATTATTGGAGCCGCTAAGAGGTTCAAGATTATTTTTTGATTTGTTTATAAATGTATAGCGATGCCGTTAATACCTAAGCATTGATATTAAGCTCGTATTTCTAATAGGCAATTAGAATTAAGTTGCTCCGAAACTTTTTTGAAAGTATGCGAAAACGAACATAAAATCAAAGTCTATTGCGATCTTTGTAACAATACAACATCAACTCCCAACAAGATCTAAAAGATCAAACAATATAATTAACAAACATTCAAAGACAAACTATTGTATCCTTCACAAGACATTGTCATCTGTCATTTGTTGTCAACGACATTGTACCTGTGTTAACTGCAGTCCATATGTTACTTTGAAACCTGCATATTTATTGCATGATATATGCATAAAATTTGCGATGATTATGATAGTTTTAAATCTCTTGCAGTTTATATTTTAACTTGAAATATTTTTATTTAGTGTAAATTAGCTCTGTAAACATAGTTTTGTAAGTTTGAGATAAGTGCTAAGAATACGAGAACGAATATAGTTATGTTCATACAAATTACACAAACAGGTAGAGTATTGATGTCGTAACAAGTCTAGGAAAAGGATCCAGTCAACAAAATTTAGGATCCAATTTCAACATTAACACCGTGTATATGTTGAAATTGGATCCTAAATTTTGTGAGCTAGATCCTTTTTAGTTAGTTTACTGGACGTAGTGGACGTTTTCCGCAAGTCGACATCCAGCGTGCCTATTTTCCGCGCTACTCTAAATCCTTTTTAGTAATTTTTTTTGTGATTATTATTAAAACCTTTCTAATCCCATGGATTTTAAGGCTTATTTTCTGTCAAAACTAGGTAGTATTTTCAGTATGGACTGGGTAGCTATAGCTACCGAATTAAAATTTAAGTATACGTACTCTGTGCGGATCCTTGGCTAGTTTACGCAAACTAGGTGCTTCTAATTCGCGTGTTTCGTGTCTGAACACCGGCAAGTCGACAAATGAGGGAGAGTTGGATTAATGAGAACACTTCATTGTTTATGCAAACTCCTTCATAAGATTTGTAATTTCGTGGCTGGTATTTGTTGTAGTGGCAGTTTTGCACAGAATGGGATATTGTACGAATTCCTGATTTTAAACAAATCATGTTTCCAATAAATATCCTATTTGCCATTTTTTCCTTAATCCATATAAAATTAACGGCCAGATTTCTTGGCAGCGAAAATGTTTATTATTATTGGAATTTAGTCTAAAGAGGCCTATAATTACGTTTTGACATGTTACACACGTGATAAAGGCCTTTAAGAAACTAGTTAGAGTAAGTATGTAGACTGATTATAGAATGTCATAAAAATATACCTCGTACATTGGAGTATACGTTAGGTATATGGCCGAAATGTACGAAAACGTCACATAAGATATGATATGACATATGACGGTATATGCTATCGTGCTAGCTAGGCTGTAATTTTACACTTTCGCTAAGCAGACCTTCCAAAATGTACGTTGAAATTTTATAATAACCAGATCATTCTTTGTTCATATAACTTTTAACAAGAAATTTCACGACCGCTTGCGCCAATACGGAAACAACGTTACCACTAACCGTTAGCAAAATAATGTAACGCTCTTACTCTATTAGACACAAAGCGTAAATCTGTTTGGTATATATTATGCTAGACGCAAATAAAAGTGCACTCACCTCGAGTTTTTTGGAGTATTCCTCGGTGAGTCGTTCCTGTTCTTTTTTCAATTCTTCGTTTTTATCCAAAAGGGCTTTCCCCAACTCAGCTGCCAGTAGCAAGTCACTCTCCTTCTGTTGGAGCTGACTCCACACATCAGGCTCCATTGTATCTGTTGTGGTCGTCATTTCTTTAACGTAATCTTCTAAATCTTGGTAAAAATGTTCATCCGATAGACTTAAAGCGGTTGGAGTTAAACGGTTTGCACTTCTGCTCCTACTTCTTCTATGTCTACTAATGGGTGTAGATGTCCTGACTGTATCTCCTTTGCCTACAAATTCAGTCTCTTCTGTAATAAAACCGGGACTAAGGGGTTTGCTACAAATTTCAACACTGTCACCAGCCATTTATGAACTTAACTTTGCACTATTTTGGTGTAGCTATTCTTTTTGAACAGCTTGTCGAACGCTTGTTGTATTTTCACGGTTTTTGGCAGTTTCACTTTGAATATGTTTCTGGGGAGGTCGAAATCCTTTTTTAAGGCCATGATAGTGACATGGGGGCACTGCACTCGCGGTCGCGGTACGGGCACGAACGGACTGAACGAGCGAACGTTGCGGTACGTCGGTGCGTCGCCGCGGCAACGGTTCGGACACAACAGAGCGAGTGTGCTGTGCGGAGCTGTAGCGCGGTGTGGGAGGCAAAGATTAGGTGGGGTAGACATGGCTTACGGCGCAGGTGGATTATTGTTTTGTATTTTAAACTGTGGTGGTATAACCATGGCACTAAAAAGAAACAGTTCATTCTGTTCCGTGTATTTAACGCATTACAGCTAGGGAGTGTGGACCTGCAGTAAGTTTATAATGAGGGTGAACTGGAAATAAATATAGAGCGTATTTGACGCTTCGTAAAAAGTTGCTGATTTGACTAATAGTGAAATGCTGTATTGACATTCGTAATGGCGGCTATCGTAGTAAGTAATTATGAAATTAGTTTTACATGATCATGAATTTCTATCGACACAGTTTGACTTCCTATTACATAATCTATCTTATTCGTACATTCTTAATGTATATTTATCATATACTAAAATACCCTATTGGGTGGGTGTGGGTGCTCTAGGTGTAATTTCATTTCAGTTAAAATATTGCAGCTATTGAGTTACTAAAATTAACTTAACTCCTCAAATCTCAAGAATATGCATGTGTACAGGCTTGAGTTTACTAGGAATTTATAAAAGCAGAATTTCTTTTTTCACTGTAATATTGTTCTAATCAAGAAAGTTATAATTTTTGTATGTGTTTTTTTCTGGATTTAATATATATTTTTAACTACACTAAGGACATAAGAATTTCTCTCATGGGAAAAACACAGCTGATAAAAAATATACCTCAGCTTAAGTAGGTGACTGAACACATTAGAAGGAGTAGAAAATAAGTTTATGGTATGAAAAAAAACAAATTGAGATCAGTAGGAATGGTACAATTATTTTTGGAAAGAAGGCTACAGTAACCTCTCTCCATTTTTAACCGACTTCAAAAAAAGGAGGAGGTTCTCAATTCGTCGGAATATTTTTTTAACATATATAATGCAGTCTAATATTGTTGTATTGTTTTTTTTTTCATTGTAGCCATACCCACCTAAGCAAGTTTCTGTTTGCCCCTATGGTTGACGGTTACAGAATGGCATTAATCCGCCTTTTATTATGATTAGGTAGGTACTCGATTTATGCAACCAAATTTCAAAAAGAATAAATTATTATGCGGGGGGCGCCCGCTGTCTCTTTTGAGTGATGTCGTTCATATAGAGCCTAATAAAGCTATGCGAATAGAGCCACCGTACTCCCGACGCTCCCGATCCGCGCCCGTCCTCTGTGTGTTTCGCGCTTAGACCACACTGTTTTAAGAACCGCCCCATCTGTTAGTATTCAACTCATTGACCTAAACAAACACGTGCATCGGAGTGAAACGGCCACAACAGGTAAACGCACCACCCGCACGCTAGAAAGAGACCACTATACTGACTCAAGGTTATCCAAAGAGAGTGGTCATAAATGGTGAAACAATTATTTTATTGTTGGTAAACTGTGACGTTACAAAATTATTTTTGCCTGCGGCCAAAATTGGAACTACTATTTTAAGATGCTATATTTCGATTTTCATATGCGGTAGCGCCACTATCAGTGGTAAATATAACTTAGTTAATTTGAGTAAGGTCGTTTACTTTCTAAAGATCGTATTTTTCTTGCTGTGTCGTTTTAATATGAACCTTAAATACAAACAATCAAGGTTGTTTTTCGAAACTTTGATGCGGTATCCATAGAAGTTAGTCAAAGTTAGAACATATTATAGGAAGTGATATCATTTTCTGATATAAAATTTTAATCCATTCTACAAAAAATAGCCTTGATATTTTCATGTATACACGCCTTTGGTTTTTTTATTGGATTACGAATAGTCTCGTTTTATCTTTTTTTAATTCTTATAGTTTTCGAATCTAAGGCAAGAAATAATAAAATCATTGTTTAAATCGTTTGATGCATACTCAACGACTTCTGATTAATTGTATTTTTTGTAGGAATGCGTGTACCAAATTAATTAAAATACGAGAATTTACGTCATACCAATAAGGAACTCTCCTCACTACAAGTTCCTTTTGCGCTCCGTATAAGGGCCGGGCCACACTGCTGCATTGCGTTTGGTTGCGTTTATGAATAGAATCAGAATGACGACCAGGGTTGCCAACCGTTCCGCCTCAGGCAGGACGTCCCGTTTCCAGCACCCTAGAGGATGCGTCCCGCACAGGGTGCGTGCAGGACGCCGATTGTCCCGCTTTCAGGTCTGGTCAGAAATACATATAAGAACTGGAGCGAACATTTTGTTTAAGTTGAGTAAAGGTCACGCGTTTTGCATTTACGCAAATACCTCGCGCCGATTTTGTGTACTGTTCATTCGGGTCATATCGAAGAATCTTTTTTTTTATACCACCTTGGTGGCAAACAAGCGTACGGCCCGCCTGATGGTAAGAGGTCACCGCAGCCTTTGAACGCCTGCAACTCCTTTAAGAATTTATACACTCCTTTCTTGAAGAACCCCATACTGTAGTCCGTCGGGAACTCGGGAAAACCTCGGCAGGGAGCTCATTCCACAATCGGAGCGTCCGAGGGATATGATCTTCATCATAATGCAATAAAACTGGTATAAATGTAATTCCTTTGTGAGAAAAAACGTTACTAACTTTAACAGAATAGCAAAAAAGAGTTATTCGGACTCTTACGCCAAGTGTGTCCCGCATTTTTAGCCACGTCCCGCAATTCTACCACAAATGTATCGCACTGCGCACATAAGTTGGCAACCCTAATGACGACCGCGGGTGATTCTATATATTCATAAACGCAGCGCAACGCAACGCAACGCAGCAGTGTGGCCCGGCTCTAAACTCGGCCCTAGGCTCCAAGCACCTCCGGGGTGTCGAGTGTCGATATAACCGATTGGGTATATGTATACAGGCTATTTGGTAACAGGATGCAAAGACTTTCAGTGATGATAGAGGAGGTCATTTTAGATATTTTATATCGCTCATAATATACGTGTTACAAAAGTTTATATTATGTACATTTAGTAGCTAATCTTCGCTGCAGTGAAATCATCAAATGAATATTTCATTATGTGCGTACAAAAGACATAAACGAACTCATGAACCCTAAGGTCCGTAGCGTGTTCGCTCAATTAAAATATAACAAACATTTTTGTAATATACTAATTTTTAAAGTCAGCAATGTCTCATAAATCTCATAACATAAAATAAATAAAAAAAGTAATAGTTTTCTTTCATTAATCGTTTTTTAGGGGTACGTTGTAAGCAAGGAACCCTAATAGTTTCGCCATGTCCGTCCGTCTTTCCGCGGCTTAGCTCAATAACCGTTACTACTAGAAGCTGTAATTTGGCATACGTATACAAATAACAATTACGAGTACGCCGACAACTTGTCGGCGTACTCGTAATTGTTATTGACAACACGGTACTTATAATAAAATTTTGAAAAATAAAAATTAGAGGCCCGGATTTGCCAGACACCGATTTGAGGCCGAGACTGAGGCGTCGACACCCCGATAAAAATCCGGGTCCGACAGTCGACAAGTGGAAACGGAGTCTGAGGCCGAGTTGCACCAACTTACGATCACAGACCGATCAACGTTTAATATGGCGCCGGTAGCTGTCACCTCATAGAAACTTGTCAAACTTTCCATGCATTCAGATTTTAGCGAACACCGCTTACGATTACAGACGGTTTGGTGCAACTCAACCTAAGAGTCGAATGTATGGAAAAACACATCTACGCGCATCTCCGGTGGTTATTCACCCTTACGTTGGAAAAGTCACTATGTGTTAACCCTTTGACCATTATTTTTTATAGCATTGAAACGAAAAATTAGTAATACGCACGGTATGGATTTTTTTGTGATTTTTGAGAAAGTGAAATACATATATATATATATTATTTCGGGGTTTTCGAGTTACAAGACAGCAATGTCGGCAATATATTTGCCGGTATCGCCACGGGCACGAAGTGACAGGACCGTTATGACTTATGACTTCTGACAGCTTAATTTGAAGCATAGAATTATACCATTGTTGTAAATATAAATCAATAATAATAAAAGCCCAAGCTACCGTTTCATTTAATAAACATCAGACGCATCACTGGTACTCGTAGTGGCAAATATATTGCCTTCTACATTTCTTTAAAATATCTCTGAAACACGAGTGTTATGACTTTCAGGTATATCCGGCAAAAAAATATATTAACAAAGAATTTAGTTCAAATGTAGGAATTATCAAAATATCAAAGATCTACATTTTTCGTAGACTACGACTATATTCTCCAATCCGAACTAAAATTTACTTATATTCACTAACAAGTAACAACGCGTTCATTGATAAAATAAATAAAATGCCCGAATTGTCAGACGGCAAATATCTTGCCGTTACCCACTAAAGAGTTAATATAACTAACTGGATATTGTGTAGTCGCTATGAGATATTGATCCAACAACAAGTAACGACTTCTACAAGACAACACAATGTCACTAGGCCTGTTTACGCTTGCTTGCTGGACTTGTGTTGACGTTCTGTAAAGGTATTTTTTTTGCATTGAGTAATAGTATGATTGAAACAATGTAAAATGTTATGAAACATAACTAGATCAAATACAGAAAAAAATAGAACTTATAATTATTCATTAAAATTATTATATATATTTAGGTACCTCCCATATTAGTGATAATGATTAATTCTCACTTCAAATTAGTTGTAGTCAAAGTCCTTTTTTATACCACGTCGGTGGCAAACAAGCCTACGGTCCGCCTGATGACAAGCGGTCATCGTTACCTATGGACACATGCGCGTTGCTGACCCTTTAAAACATTATACAATACTTTTTTGAAGAACACCTTACTGTAGTTCCTCGGTTTGTGAGACAAGTCTTGTGTAATATTCCAGGAGGAATCATTCCACGCTAAAAGTATAGAAATCAATCAAGATGTCGATCCCAGAGGAGATGGAGATGGAAAAGATAGCTGAGGACGAATTGTCCAAGTTACAAAGACAGGTAATTTACCTATAATTTAAAACTATAATACTTAGGTTTCACATGCGAGCGGTAAAGCATCTGAAGGATGGGGCGACTTATACCACTGGGTTTTAAATAAAACTTGTGTAGGAAATTTTAATTTTTGTCGGCCTAATTAGCCTAGTTGGTAGTGACACTGCCTCCGAAGCTAGAGGTACCGGATTTGAATCCGTAAGGGCATTTGTTTCTGTGGTGAGCAGAAACATTTGTTCCTGAGACTTGGATGTTGTATATTTATTTAAGTATATATCTATTATTATTTTTTTGTTTTTAATGTTAGAAATTTATTTAGAACGTTATATAAAAACAGATAATTACCAAAAATAAAACTAATTACGATAACATTAAAACTAATTACAAAAATGAAATAAAACTAAATTAAATCTAAAAATGGCCCCCACGGCATTGTGCCGAAGATACTGGCAACATTTCCTCTCTGAATAGCCAAGCTAATTCTTTGGCCGAGGTAGCTACCAGCTCTTTGGTCACCTGTGGCATCAATAAGCCTCTTCGACAATTCCTTGAAGAGGCTTAAAGCCCCAGGACCCCACGGACCGAGAGTCTCGACGCCGAAAGGGGTGAACAAGTATTCGGCGCAGAGACCGCTGTATTTGCCGAGTTTAGCACGTTCGGCCGCCTCCGCTGCAGCCGCCGCCCTCGTGGAGGTTCCGTGGAGATGCGACGGGGCTAGTGTATCTACACATGTAACATCCCACACCAGCACCCGTCCCATACTTCACGGAATCAAAGTCATCCCGTCCGGTCTCTTACCATCGTTTCTTGACATGCCTGCAGGTTCTAAAATGGCAGGCACGTTGGATGATGCAAGAGACCGGCGGATGATATCGTTGAGAGCAGCATGTCTGGAGAAGCGCCCGGCGCTTCTCTGGCAGGAAAGTCCGTGGTACCCTTGCTGGTCCACGTCGCTTCCGCAGGGGCAATCATGTGGGGCGCAGACCGGGACCCCGAGACGAAGACAGACTGCAATGCGAAGTGTGTTAGGGTCTAAAAATATACCAGTGCAAGAGGATGAATGAGCATGGAGCCAGTAACCAGCTTCCCTTGCACCAACTGCTAGAAGTCTGGCTCGTTCCGTGGTACTAGAATGGCTGAGTAAGGAATCGGCGGTCAATTTACAAGATATGTCATCCCAGCATCTTTGTGATTTTGGATGTTCTGGAAAATTTTGACCGGGGCAAGCAATTAACCAAGCATTTTTTCCGTCCTCCAAGCCCTAAGTCTCATAGTGTGTGGGAAGGATTTTATCTATGAGACTAGACGAGCTATGGACGGACGACAAAAAAGCTGGTAACGCGATACTAGAAATTTTGCGGATCCCTAGTACACCGTACCGGATGGGAAGGGATCCTTGGGTCCAAGACTGTTCGCTGAGTTGAATATTCAGGATTGATTCTAAATTACTTTTTATCAAAATGTCTATTTTTGCCAAAAGATTTTGATGATTCCAAAGAGGGCATCAGCGAAGCAAGTAGGTTAATTTTGGGACAAAAAGGCAGAATTTAACAATTAAAAGTGCGTAGTGGGGACTGATTTCGAGCAACCGATGAGAATGATTTTCGAATTTGGAAATACAATTTTGAATACAACCAGGATAAAATTCTTCGAAGATAGGGGACCCTAGGAGGCAAAGAGAACTCTTATCTACAATTTTGATGTTAGGTGCAAGTTGGTTGAATTTGTTTATGACGTTGTTGCAGTTATTTGGAATGTAAAGTTCGCACTTGTTGAAATTTAATTCTAGGCCAATAGAATTGAATTTATCAGTAATTAGTGAAAGGTCTGATAGCACAGTATCAGCATCGCCTCCTAAGGTCCCATCATCAAGATTCAAGATACCACACATTAAATTTTGATGCCAAATTTTTTATGATAGGATTTATTGCCAAACTGAAAATTGCTGGCCCCAGGGGATCACCTTGTATCTATTAAATATATCGTCGTCTAGTAATCATAACACAAGTCTTATTAAGCTTAGTATGGAACTACGAGTAGTTCGATTTGTGTAAAAAAAAATCCCCTAATATTTATTTATTTATTCATATTAATTGATATCTATGTATATCTTTTCGGCGAAGAAAAACATCGTAAGGAAACCGGTCTAGGTAATCCCAAAAAGGTCCATTATTCCTGGGTGTAAGGTAGCAGTAGCTTTTGAAAAAAATAGTTCCTGCGTCAAATATTGGGATTATATAGGTGTAAAAGCGGACCCCTGGTTCGATTGGGATACAACTGAAAAAACGCTAGGAAAATAAACGATTTCAAGCTAACATGCTGATCATTAACAATTGAATTACCTTATGTTAAAAACGGGATATATAATAATAATAAATATGCTTTATTGCACACAAAAGAAAAATGTTAAGTACGTAAATGTATACTAGATGAAAATTAGGCGTAAATTTATAAAAAGAAAAAAAATATTACACCTAATAAATAATATACCATACAATGTATATTATTTTTAGTGAGGTCCTGATATTTTGGCAGTTGCAAGCGCCATTTTGAAGGATTAACTGACGTGCTACGAGTTTTTTTAGTTATGGTTTATGGTCTACTCACACACCATTGCGATACCCTCTTCTTGGTTCACGTCAGTTAATCCTTGAAAATGGCGCTTCTAACAGTGCCGTGATACCGGGAATTTCCATAAATATACATGGTTTATTTCATACCATGCATATATTAGTTTTTGATTTACCGGTATTTCGACTGTTGAAAGCGTCATTTTCAGCAGTAATTTCGCTAGGAGAATGATGCATTTAACACTCAAGTATGATAACTACTAGGCCAAATCCCAGGTCATATCTCTAAGAGCATTTCATGCAATTCCAGTTCCGCGTGATGGAGATCGACCGCATGTCTGTGATGACCAGCGTGCAACCGACACTGCGCGTCCAGCACAACATGATCCGAACACTCAACAACGACTTGGACAAGATCATGCTGGAGTTAAAGGTTAATGGACTCGCACCGAACGGCTGGAGTCGGCGCGCACCACACTAGAGGCAAAAGAATTCGAACCCTCCATACAGAAGTTGGACCCGGGTATGTCCAAAAACTACGACCAAGACCACCGGGGGCAGGGCATCGCTAATCCGCATGCCAAGTGTGGCGATTATGGCATTTACCCCCCATGAAATTGGGGGAGGCCTGTGTCCAGCAGTGGACGTCCTTTGGCTGATATGGTGGTGGTGATGGATACAGAAGTTACATTTTATATTGACGTGTATTCATGTGTCTAAAATGGTGTTTATATGACGTCACAGGTGACAGCCGGAAAACGGTACCTTGAAAAATGGCGCTAAGCGTAGGGTGTACGATTGAGTATTAATATGATAAATAAATAAGGTGCAACTATAAATTGAGTGTTATTACTGTATATTACAATATATAAAATATATTTGAATGGATTGCGGGCAGCCGGCCCTGCCGCTGCCGTTAGGATACGAAGTCTAGCTTCTGTATGGAGGGTTCGAATTCCTTTGCCTCAGGTGGCGTGCTTGCCGACTCCGGCCGTTTGGTGTGAATCTTCCATCACTCACTCACACTAGCGGACCCATTGCCCCAAAACACCTACATGAGCGCGCGCGCGAACAAACACGAACATCCGATCACGATTCTATTGTTGCGTTAAGGCCCCTTAACATGATGCAAGAACTTGCATGCATATTTCTTTAGGTACAGTCGAGGAATTTGATTTCTGGGCCACTTCGCACCTTGTCACAGTGACAAGAATATGAGATCTCTAGCAGCTTTCATACTGATTTTCACTCAGAAAAAGAAATCAAATTCCTCGGCATGGCAGTGGTTGATCGTACTTGTCGAACCTCGGTAACTCATACCCCACAGTGTAATGAAACTAAGTTATTCTTCATCATCACCGTCAATCGTCCCACTCCTGGGCACAGGTCTCTCATTGATCCCTCTCTTCAATGAGAGATCTGTGCCCAGCCGTACAAATTCTTGCACCGTGTAAATAGGGTTTTTTATTTTATTTTTGAACACCCTGAAGTATACTAAACACATTTTGATGGACACTGTATTACCGTTTGTTTTATCGCCTTGATACCAACTTTTGGTCGCACGACAAGCGCCTGATAAAATGCTTTCATAGCAACAGATAAAATTATCGTCTACTTGTACACTTTTAGGAACTTATGAAACGAGATTATTGTTTTTTTTTTATTGGCTGTATTCCGACTTACGCCTTAGAAACAGGTGAAACCTACTACATAAGAAAAAGAAACCCTTATCCTTACCTAAGTGCCTGTCGGATAATTTAATATTATACGCAATTTTTTCGTACAGCTAACGAAAAGCACCTCAAACGTGATGGAGAACAGTAAAGCACGAGACAAGCTCGTCGCGCTCCTGAAAGAGCACGAGCGCTGCTCGGGAGAAGTGCGCGAGCACCGCAGCACTATACACGAGCTGAACTTCCTGCTGAAGCAGGTGCAGAAGGAGATCAAGGGGCTGAGGACCAAGGGCAGCGGCATGGAAGAGGTATAGTCGTTTATAGTGGCTGTCCCGAGAGTCATTATCAACATCATCATCATGTCAGCCAAAAGACCACTGCTGGACATAGGTCTCCCCTAAAGAGTGCCACAATGACCGGTCCTGCGCCACCCGCATCCAGCAGACTCCCACGACCTTTACTACGTCATCAGTCCACCATGTGAGGGGCCTACTCACGCTGCGCCTTCCAGTACGTGGTTGCCGCTCGAGAAGCTTGCCGCCCCAACGGCCATCGGTTCTGCGAGCAATGCATCATTAATTACATCAGTCTAAAAGACCTCCACAGCTGCACATGCGCCTCCTACAAGGACGCCGCAATAAATAATCGGTCTATTGTTCATTTGGGCGACGTTGATCGGTTTCTTGTTCGGATTGTGAAACGGATCGGAACAGGTTCTCTCAACGCTATGAATTCAGATGCCTAAAATAAACACATCTCATCGTCTCACATTCTAGCTCACTCAAAACAACAACAAGTTGTTGAGTTGTTCAAGACTCAAAGAGCTACAACTTTGTCAAATTCGCCTTAAGCGACGCCGACGCTACTGACCCACACTGTTTAATGGAAACGGCAAAGCATTTCATAACTTCACAGAGTATACCGTAAACGATTTGTCATACGATCAGCGTTTATGAGAGGAGAGATGGCGAGAGAGAGATTCGCGCTGGAACGCTGCCGTCTGCAAAGTACTTGAATTTCACCGCAAGGTAAGGTGGAGAAGAAGAAATAAACAATACATTAAATAGAAAAATCGAAACAGGTACCTACATCTCGTCGGTGGCGCATAGGTACCTAGCTGACTTGAGCTGAGAACGGAAAGCCGAAACGTGATCGTATTTTCGTAGCCCAAACACAGTTTATATACTATTCAGAATCTTTTACTTAATTCTTTCCAATCTTAAATGCTACCCAGCGCTGCTTGGGACTTGTCTATATCCTGGCTTTCTCTTTTCAGGAATACGCAAAATCTCTAACGGAAAAGACCATGATCAGTCAGTTGGAGAATCGACTAAGCACGGCCATGAAACGCTTCAACACTGTGAACAGTGAGAACTATAAGATGAGACTGGATATTGACCGTCTGCTAAGAGACAGGTACCTAGTTCCAGATAAAATTGATGCAGTGATCAATTATTCTTTTACAAACGATTTGGTTACACGTCTACCAATCAGTGGGACGTACCCAATTATATACTCTGGCAATCGTAGGATTCGTTCAGCAAAGAGGGTAGCATAAGTGTTTCATAATCATAATGGATGGACGAGAGTATGGGTATGTGGGCCAGTTTCTAGCTAGGTATACAGTAGGTAGAAGTTTTTGACCTTCCCAGAGGTTTTAAACTTCAGGGTATTTCCTAACAAATGAATTCCAGGCAATCATTCAACGCGGTGTGGAAGAACCAGATCAAGCGCCTCTTGGACGGGAAGGCGACGGTGCTGGAGCTAGTGGAACAGGCTATCGCCGCGTATGACCAGAGAGAGGAGTGGTGCTCCAAACTCGAGGGGATGAAAGAGCGCGCTGCTATAGACTATAGGAAACACTGCTTGGTAAGTCTTGAAATGCCAGTTGTATGTAAGAACCAGACTAAACGTCTTCAGGATGGAAAGGCGGCGGTCCTAGAGTTGCTGGAACAAGCCATCGCCAGCACGACCGGAGACAAGAATTTCGAGGAGATGCAGGAGCTTGCTGCTATAGATTATGTTCCTATAACTTACGACCTAGGCTTAACGTCTTCTGAATAGGAAAGCCGCGGTCTCTTAGCTTGTGGAACAGGTCATTGTTGTGTCCGAAGAAAAGTTGCTCCAGACTCGACAAGCAAGCTTAACCTTAAAATAGGACCACTAATAAACCTAGCACTAAACACATTTCTTTCCATGATCCAGGAAGTCCGAGAGCTCCAGCGGCAACTGGATCACAGCATGAAGCTGGAAGAATTCCTCCGCACCAAGGGGACAGTCAGGCTGACTGCAGCCGACGCTAAGGCGGAAGCCAAACGGCTAGAACAGCAGGAGGAAGAATTGAGGACGTATAACAACTATGTCAACATCCTGGATGCTATACGGGTGACTATTACCTTCTTTGTTAACGGGGTGGCATGTAGACTAATGGCAGTAAAAGCTAAGGTAAGGATTTTAATAATAATAATAATAAATATTGGGGGACAATCTTACACAAATCGACCTAGTCCCAAACTAAGCAAAGCTTGTACTATGGGTACTAGACGACGATATACATACTTATATAGATAAATACATACTTAAATACATAGAAAACATCCAAGACCCAAGAACAAATATCCGTGATAAATGCACAAATAAATGCCCTGGCCGGGATTCGAACCCGGGACCTCTAGCTTCGGAGGGATTATTACAGATGTGCGACACCGAGTGTGCGACACATCGTTTGTGCGACGTATGAGTAAGCGATGCACGGTATTGCGACATGTCATTTGTGCGACATGTCGTTTGTGATAAGTATGACTCGGCGACACTCAGATTAGCGACAGGGCATTTGTGCGGCACGTCGTTTGTGCGAAGTATGAATAAGTGATAGTCAGATTAGCGACAGGCCATTTCAGCGACAAATAATTTGTGCGAAGTATGATTAACCGTCACACAAATATGCGACTACTGATTTGTGCGAATACTGCGAACATTGTTCGTGCGGAGAATGGTTAAGAGGGCGCAGTACGTTTAGTTCTCCATACAAACGTATTTATGCTCTCATTTTAAAACACCATGCTAGAATAACATGAAACTTTGTATACACAATGGGATCCAGCTTGTCTAGGGCGGAAATTAGTTTCTGTTGCTTGAAATTATAATGGCGAAAAAATACAGCGATTATTAAGGTTTTCATACAAGCCGTAAAAACTCAAAAACCCGCTGTATTTTTTTCTTTTTCAATTTCTAGCAAAATAAACTAATTTCAGACCTAGGTATGCCGGATCCCATTGTGTATACAAAGTTTCATGTTATTCTAGCATGGCGTTTTAAAATGAGAGCCTAAATACGTTTGTATGGAGAACCGATCCACACCGATCGTACTGCGCCGTCTTAATCGGTGAATAAATATGCGACTTGTCGTATGTGCATTTACGATTTTTTTTGTAGAATTTCTCGTAAAAAATCATACTTCTAAAATATGTAGGAGTATGAACAATAATAGTGTAGTCATTATTTACAGCTTGCTGATTAAATGTCAGACAGACTGGTTGAAACTTGCTGTAGCCAACACGAAATTCACATCTTTTTCAAGGCTTAAAGGTTAAGGATTAAAACATTTTTATTTTTGGCATCATTTCATGAATATACGAGTATGAGTAAGATAAAAATTTATCGCATTCTAAGTCTTCGCTCATAAGACCCTAAAAAACTTAATGATGGGCCTATCACATTTAAGCTTTCTAAGCAAGGAAGACAAAGACTCAGTCTAGTGCGTAATAAGGGATAACAAGTTTTTTTTTATATGAAGACATCTAGTTAGTCCGTAGAAAGTTTGCTTAAAAGGTTTAATGTAATATTACGTACATTTGTATGGTAGAAGAAAATCGCATACTAGTACTTCGCTCACCCATACTGTCGTACATTTGTATAGTCGAATAGAAGTACATCGCATACCAGCACTTCGCTGATGCATACTGTCGGAAATTTGTATTGTCGGACACAAATACATCGCACAATTCAACATCGCAGAATTGCTTTGTCGATCAATAGAAATGTCGCACTAGCGTACATCGCACATTCGTTGTCGCACATCTGTAATAATCCCAGCTTCGGAGGCAGAGTCACTACCAACTAGGCTTAACAGGTCGTCACTACTATACTAAAGTTCAGGAGGTCCTTACTAGAGGCCACAATAATAAACAATAAGTAACTGTGGTATTAACTCTTGTTCAACAGGAATTCGCTGGCGAGGAAGACGTGGACAAACTGATACAAGAGTTCAACAGACGCGAAGAAGAGAACTACGCGCTGTTCAACTACATCAATGAGGTGAACACAGAGTTGAAGAACCTGCATGACAATGTAAAGATGCTGAAGACCAACATAGGTTTGTAGTGCTCCTGACACCACTACGTCCCGACTCTTGAAGTAGATTGCACCAAGCCGACTTTAATCGTGAGGGATGTTCGATTAATCTGATAGTTGGACAAGACTACTACGTAAGATAACTATACGATGATAGCTGCCGGCGCCACATTTAACGTTGATCTGTACTGTACGGTCACGGATTATAATTGTTGAGCCATTTGGAGCCCACTTTATACTGGACACTTAATTCATAGCTAAATATATGCCCAGTATAAAGTGAGCTCTAAATGGCTCAACAATTAAACTCCGTGAGTGTACCTAATCGTAAGTTGGTGCAACCCACCCTTATTGTACAGCCTAGGAATTTAATGTACGAGTAAGTCCAAAACTTCCGTGACTGTATAAAACTGTAAGGTCTGTAAGATACATTTTCCTACATTTTGAAATTTGTTGGCAATTGATGATTGATGAAGGATCCAACAGACAAGAGCAGACCTACAGATGCATTTTTGAAGTACTTCTTCGCCGTGAACAAAGCGTCGAGAAACCTAGTGTCACGTAATGCAACTTATATTGAGTCTGCTATATTTTCAATTACTCGCAGAGGACGAGCACGCCAAGCACCAAGCAAAGCTGTCGAAACAGCAGGACAGCATCGAGTCGCTCCGCACGACATTGGAGGACAAACGGAGAGCCACGGCTAAACTGCGGGAAGAGTATGTGCGCAGTGACTCCGTGCTCAACACTCTGTTGCAGCAAGTGCAGCATTTAGCACAGTAAGTACCATAAACCAAGCCAAGCTGTTTGAAGCAGGAAAGCATCAAGTCGCTCCGCACGACATTGGAGGACAAACGGCAAGCCACGGCCAAACTGCGGGAAGAGTATGCGCGCAGTGACGCCGTGCTCAACACTCTGTTGCAGCAAGTGCAGCAGTTAGCACAGTAAGTACCATAAACCAAGCCAAGCTGTTTGAAGCAGGAAAGCATCGAGTCGCTCCGCACGACATTGGAGGACAAACGACAAGCCACGACCAAACTGCGGGAAGAGTATGTGCTCAACTCTCTGTTGCAGCAAGTGCAGCAGTTAGCACAGTATCATAAACCAAGCCAAGCTGTTTAAAGTAGGACAGCGTCGAGTCACTCCGCACGACATTGGAGGACAGACGGAGAGCCACGGCCAAATTGCGGGAAGAGTATGTGGTCAACACTCTGTTGCAGCAAGTGCAGCAGTTAGCACAGTAAGTAGCATAAACCAAGCCAAGCTGTTTGAAGTAGGACAGCGTCGAGTCCCTCCGCACGACATTGGAGGCTAAATTGCGGGAAGAGTACGCGCGCAGTGACGCCGTGCTCAACACTCTGTTGCAGCAAGTGCAGCAGTTAGCACAGTAAGTATCATAAACCAAGCCAAGCTGTTTGAAGTAAGACAGCGTCGAGTCCCTCCGCACGACATTGGAGGACAAACGGCAAGCCACGGCCAAACTGCGGGAAGAGTACGCGCGCGGTGACACCGTGCTCAACAGTCTGTTGCAGCAACAGCAGCAGTTACAGTAAGTATCTTAAGCTAAGCCAAGCTGTCAGCAGTAGGATAGTATCGAGAGTAGAGACACACGACATTAGAGGACAAAGGGCAAGCCACTGCCAAATTCTGGGAAAAGTGGGTACCTACACCTACCTACGCGCGCAGTGACACCATACTCAACAGTCTGTTACATTATGTGCAGCAGATAGGACAGTGTGTGACACACTGCTGCGCTATCTGCTGCAGTGTGTCAAATAAAAACCTTAATGACGACCACTTCAAACACACTTCAATTGAATGTGTAATACAAGCCAAAGGAAAGCCTCTTTTCAATTCATTTTATTGGAAACTACTAAGATTTTGGGTTATAATATAATAAGCTTTTGTGTTTCTTTTTTCAGTTCGTCAGATTGCAGCTCTTTGCCGCTGCTCAAGCTACTGGGCAAGTCTGTAGATGTGAATGTATCGAACGCGCGTCTCTATATCAAGAGTTTGGAAAAGAAGATCACAGAAACCGTGGAAATCATCAAGATAGATGAGGTAAACTTATGAATCTTATGATGACGTACTTTTATGTTAAAATACTGCAACCCTCCACCATATCAACCGTAGGTAGGTGTAGTATCCTGGATATAGGCCTCCCCCAATGTCATGGGGGGTAAATGCCATAATCGCCAAGCTTGGCTTGCGGATTAGCGATCGCAGTATCTCCACCGCACTCCAAGGATGCTGCAGCCCATCTCCCGGTGGTCTTGCGTCATAGTCATAGTTTTAGGATATACCCGGGTCCAGCATCCCTCATTGAAGTATTATTTTAAGGATCAAAGCGTAGCGTAGGTAAAATCAAATTGCGGCGTTCTATGGCAATGGCATTTATTATTAGAAGGTAACTGTGGAAGAAATATTTTAGTATAAAATAAATTCAACGTCAGTTCAATTGGAAGTTCTAGTAACAAATGTAGGTATTGTAAGGCAGACTTCCTGAGTTTTATACTCGGGGTAAAAAAGGCAATGGAGATAATTTAGAATTATAAGGTCACGTTCAGCTCACTCCTCATAACCCATGCCACAGATTTTACCCGCACGGTGCCGCAGCAAGAGACGAAACTTGCTTAAAGTATTTGCACGCACATCACATAAGCGCGAATAGCACATCCAAGGACACGCATAAGTCGAATGGTATGCCCATTCGACTTATGCGTGCCCGGCACGGACTGTGATTTTTTGTTGTGCGCATACAACATTAGAAATATTTTCGCAAATACGGCGCAGTCACATAACGCATAGCGCATACTGAAATGTGGTTCCGGCATCAGAATGTATGAATCCAACGCATTTGCGCGAGTAGAGTGTCAATCATCAGCAAGTCGCCTGTGTGCGGCTTAAGAATTTAGTCTTTATTCCTATACTTGTAGGGTCCATAATTAACAAACCTTTTGTGCAGGCGCTGCAGCGCGCCGCGGAGAGCAAGGAGCGCACGCCGCCGTCGTCGCGGCGCCGGCGCCGCCCGCCGCCGCCCTCCCCGCGCCCGCCGCGCCCCGCGCCCGCGCCCGCGCACGCCTGAACTGCACACCACACACACTAGCGCAACTAGCTCCCGAAGTCATACCATACGGGACGTTCATTGACGACATTCTGTGCTACGGGACCGTATCACTCCCTGCACGGCTAGCACAAGACGGCGCGCGAGATTATAAGTTTCTTTCTAATTGGTACACACCACAGACTAATAAAGGTTCAGACCGCCAACTCACAAACCCAAAATATAGATCGCAGCAAGTATATTTAATCTGTACTCGCTGGTAGATTCTTGACGTTTATTTTTTTTTAATTATGCAATGGCACTGTGGCAATAGCGACGTGAGATAGCTCGCGCGCCGTCTTGTGCTAACCATGCTGGAGTATTCGCGATTGTTATGGGGAATAAGAGTATGCCAATCTCGGGATTATTACAAAAGCGGGAATATTCCCGGTGATAGACATACCTTCAAGTTTACCAGATGCCGCTTCAAGCGCGCTTTAAACTTGACGGCAAAGTTGATCGTGTATGACCAGAAATTATCCTTAACGATTCATCCCCCTGCGTGACGTAACCCGCCAACTCTTGTCTCGTCCGCACTGTGCAGATTGGAGGATGATAGATTCGCAGAGCCGGTTGTGCTAGCCCAACTAGTAGTGTGATCGATCGAGTTTATTTTCAACTCTGTTACAGACAAGAACTTATATTTTGAATGAATATTCATATTCAATAAAAATACGAAAATATACTTACATAAGTTTATTTGCCAAAGTTTTTTTTACAATTTTGATACAACTTATAGTTTGGAATTTTTCGTTAAATCCTTAATCCCACTCGACTATTATCACAAAAACACGGTAAAAATGTACATCATAACAACAACAAAGCTCAAATAAAATATACACCTAATATTGTAATCTACAAATAAATAAAAACAGTCGGCAGCGTGTTTTTTTTTTCAGATAGGCAGTATATATGTTTGTCACCATCATAGAGTAAAAATGAGAACTTTGAAATAATTGTAGTTTTTATTCAGACATTTTAGAGGAGACGCCTAATGGCCTATGCCTAACAGTGGGCGATTACTGATGACGTCTGTGCTATCATTATGAATTCATGATAATGATATTGATGACACAGAGGTCATCACGTGCGGCAGTTTTATTTAATACAACGACGATGGCAAACGAGCTTTAAGCAGACACCGTAGCCTATGGACGCTTGAGACTTACAAGCGCGTTTCCTACCCTTTACTGACTTGAGGATGGATACGTGGTGCCGACAGCTAGATACACATACAGGTCCCTTACTCTCAACACAGCGCATCCCCAGGCTCTGAATTCAGAGTGAATCAACCTTTTTTATCTTGCTAGTTACCAGTTAAGTGCTGCTTACTGGGTTACTTTTTAAAATTAATTTAATTAGTTTATCCACTAAATGTAGGACTTTTTGTCATTATAAGTTATTTACAAGCATTTCTAAGCATTTTAAAAGTCCACTTTGTATTTTTATACAGACTGATTTTCTAACAGGACAAAATATTATTCTGAGAATAACAAATAAGAAATAGTTGATTCACCCTTTAATAAAAACAAAAATATACACTCATGCTTACTATTAACTTCCCGATAAAGGTTACATTGACTTGGAGGAAGCTCAAGTTATTGTATTCGGATAGGCAGGCCTCGTGCCACCATGCTGCTGGCGATCATGACGAAGTTGGAGGAGCCGCGGGCGCGGCTCACGGCGCGCAGCAAGTCCGGGGAGGGAGTGAACGGCTGCTTCTGCTCTACATTTAAATCTGGACAACGAGATAATACTAAATTAACACATCATCATCATCATCTTCTTCAGCTTCCAATCGCCCACTGCTGAGCATAGGCCTCTCTTCGTGTATGCCACTCACCTCTATCTCGTGCTAGTCTAATTAACACATGTATTCCTCATATTATCTTTGTTATATCTCATATTAACCCAATAAACATTTTTTTCTTCAAATGCAATAACTGAGTTTATCGCGAACACGACAGCTGTCTTGAGGGATTGTTTTCATTAGAAATCTATAACTGTTTTTCCATAGGAGGGTAGTTACAACTTGGGTCCCTGGGTCCAGGATTTCCCTCAGCATTGTATACAAATTGTATAAGCGAGACAATCTAACTACAATTATATCGTCTTTGCTACATCTTATCATCTTCTGGCTAACATGATACTACTTACCAAGTTCGCCCTTGCTCCAGTTAGCTTTTCCCACACTCGGCCACGGTACGGGCGCGTCCGAAGGCACATACAACGATACCAGCGTGCTCACCATCTTGTCCACTTCTAAATCCGTTACTTCCCATAGCATGCCGATCACCATTGGGCTGAAATTGTAACAATACAAATACTTTATGATCTTCAATTTAAGGGTTCGACTCTTGTTGGTGTAGCTGTTTCCAATGACAGTTTCCTTGATTTTCTTAGAAGATGATACAGCTAATTTTTCTTGTAATTTTTTTTTAACTTATAATTAAGTTAACAAGATGTTAATTGTTACTCGTGTCAGCATAACGATATCTTTAAAAAAAGGTTTTAATTTACTATACACAATTTAGTCTCGGAATGGCTTACCTGTTAAAATGACGATCACTGAAGACAGACCATAATCATAGGAATAGGAATAGTGCTTGCTAGTTATTAAATACAGAGCCGAGCCCGGCCCAAGAGGAGCAACGCACAGCGTGGTCCAGCTTCATATAGCCACCATATGCCTGCCACAAACGAAGCGATTGACTTGTGCGAGTTTTTTATTTTTATTTATTTATTTATTTAATAACTTAAGTCTATCATTACATGGTACCTAATGCGATAGACAAGAACGTAATTGGTATTATAATAGTAAAAAAAAAAACCATAACACATAAAACTTCTAAATAACTAAAGTTCCATCATAAAAAATAATATTAACTAACAAACTAAGTAAAACACAATACAGACATAGTGGCCTTTGTGAAATCATTGAGGGAGCATGTAAACACGTCCAACTTTAGCGCAACCAGATTGATAGTGCGTATACTTCTCGTCAGCGGTGCCTCTTGCAACAACTTTGTGCGAGCGGCGGGCATAGCCAGCAGCGGCGGCCGGCGGCGGCGCTGCACAAAGCCGTTGGGTACGTTCAGCGCCAAGGAGCACTGAACCCCTGGGTTGCACAACTCGCCTCTCAGTACCTTAATAACGTATAAGGCGAGGGCCACTTCCCGCCTCACCTCCAGCTTATTGTACCCTAACATTCCGAGCAGGAAGAGTGTGATACAACAAGGGATATCCAGGATAGCCACCGTAAAGCTTTAAGTAAAGAAATCTGATGTACTTATTTTGAATACGTTCCAACATGAGTTTATACTTGGCCTCTCGTGGACTCCAAATTACTGCGTTGCATTCGAGGTGGCTCCTTACGAGAGCATCGTACAACGCTCGTATCGCCGAGATGTTAGTGAAGCTCTTTGCTAATCGCATCAGAAAGCCGAGGTTACGAAATGCTTTCTTGCACACACCAATGATGTGATCACGGAATGACAAATCGGTAGTTAGACGGACTTCGAGATCACGTACCTCCGTCACACGCTGCATTGGCTTTCCCCCGACCACGTACTGGTGGAGCACAGGGCAGCGTGTACGGCTAATCGAGATGATCGTCGTTTAAACTTATATACATAGGTGTACTGTAACGTGCTCTAACGGAAGATACTTGCGCAAGTAAATCGCTTCATTTATGGCAGGGATTACTATGGTCAGCTGTATGAGGCAAGGCAGGTAGCAGGTGGACGGCGAAGCGCGTGCCCACAGCTCCCTGTACGTACCTGCCGGCCACCCGCAGGTGGTGGTGCGCGGCCATGGGCGGGCCGCGACCAGCGCCGTGCTGCAGGCGCACGGAGCCGCAGCCCGACAACAGCGCGGCGCAGCGCGTGCCCACTGCCCCCTCTACTCCGCAGCCGCCGCCACCGCCATTGCCGAACTGGCAGCCGTCGCCGTGTCCGCAATATCTGGAAGCAATATCATCATCGTTCAGAAACAAAATATGATCCGCGTTCTCCACAAAATAGTACATTACTGCAGAGGCCGTGAAGTAAGGGATTGCTGGACGAGTTTGGGATAAAACGAGTCCTGCAATCCCTGTTCCGGCCGAGGATTGTATAGTACTTTTCTCAAACATGATAGAAAAAAAAAACAATAAAAAAACTACAATGTACAAAAAAACAAAAAATTCAAAACGTTCAAAAACAGCAAAGCATCACGAAACATAACGTAAATTAAATAAAAACACGAAAAATGCTACAAAAAAATCCAAAAAACACGAAAAAAACCATAAATATCTAAATAAGTAATTAAACATAAAAAGCATAAGTTTAGGTACTAACATAGTTATTTAAATTCTTGTAATACTAACAATCTATGGATCACGAAGTCCGAAATAAATGCATTTTATTTTATTTATTTTTATAAGAACACGAATAATGCAACAAAAAATACCATAAAACAAAAAACTGATGAAAAGTACATAAAAACACGAAAAAACTTTAAAAAATCCAGATACATTAAAAACAAAAAACGCTACAGAATAACACGAAAAATCTAAAAAAATATCACAATTCACGAAAAATTCGAAAGAAACAACAAATAATACGAAAAATGCTACATAAATATAAGCACGACTTAAAAAAACGCGAAAGAACTAAAAAATACCAAAAAAACACGTAAATATAATGAAACGGGTCACTCACGTCTTAAAGGTCGAATATCGCTCGACATGTTTCAGACCGGTTCGCGGTCCTTAATCATGAGCACCTATCGCGGCGGCGGTTTTCTTAGCGGCGGTTTTATATTTAATATGTCTCAAACTCACGGGAGTTTTCTATATAAAACACGTAAAACTTATAAAAAAGCCAAAATACAAAACAAAACTGACGAAAAGTACAAAAAATTACAAAAAAAACTTTTTAACAGTCTAAAAACATCAAAAAACGCTACAAAATTACAAGTAAAAACTTTAAAAAAATACTAAAATTCGCAATAAAATCGAAAAAAACAACTAAAGACACGAAAATGCTACAAAATTCGAGCACGATTTAAAAAAGACACGAAAGAACTTAAAAATATAGGTAGCGGCACGTAAGTCTAGCGGTGGACGAAGCGTGGAAGGGATAGTTGCGCATAGGTACTGTCGCGCACGTAATTCTTATATCTACAAATTGATTACAATCTTCCTTCTTTTATAATTATCTTAGCTAGTCTCATCCTTCACTAATATTATAAATACGATAGTTTGATTTGTTTTGATGTTTGTATGGGTGTATCTTTCTCAATCATACTAAAACGGCAGAACGGATCTAGATGAAATTAAATTAAGCCATGGCTGATATGAAGTTCCGGACGGAAGCCAGTAGTAAGTAAAGGGGAGGTAGAAATAAAATAAAATAAAAGTTTGATATTTTTTATTAAAAAAACATTAATCTGAATCTGATAGGGGTTGCACCCCTTCCACTAAACTGCCGTATGCCTGGCCTGTACAAGGCCTTTTTCTTGATGAAGGTCCGGGCTGAGGGCTGCTTCGGTCATCGTTATCATCAGCATCATCATTATCAGAATCGTCTGACTCATCTTCGGAACTGTCTTCATTGACGCAAATAACAAATTCCTCTGTAAGCAAGTCTACAACGTGGTCACTCTCCGCATATTGGTCTTCAATATCCTTTACCTTTCTGCATAACTTGTCCCAATCCCGGTCACCCATTTTTGAAACTTTTTCTTTAATCAGCTCTATACACGTATTAAGATTCCATTTCACGTTTTTGCTTGCTACATATTGCTTGATAGCGGACCATGCCATTTCAATGGGGTTAAGGTCTGGGTGGTATGGCGGTAGTCTTAGCACTAGGTGATTTTCTTCTGCTAGGATTCGGTCTATAGAAAATGTTTTAAATCTTTCTTTGTTAGCTTTTATTAAATTGTACAAGTCGGGCTTAAGTAACTTTGTGTCATTCTCTATACCTTTTTCCGTGAGCCAAGCCTGCATGTCCGCTTTTTTCGAATTTGAGGTTGGTGCGAGATCCCATTGTTTATTGTGGTATGATGCGTTATCGACTACCACAACAGAATTAGGCGGTAAGTTCGGAATTAACTGTGTCCTAAGCCATTTCTCATAGTTTTCATAGTTCATGTTGTCGTGGTAGTCACCTGATTTAGTACCGGCTTTAAAAGTGAGTAACGCGTTCGGTATAAATCCAGTTTCAGATCCTGCGTGGACAATAACAACTCGCTGTCCTTTAGATATCGGTTTTTTTTTGCCTTTCGTAGTACCATCTGCCCAGGCTTTTGGAGTAGAGTGTGACGAATCTACGTAGGATTCATCCGTATATACAATAGGTTTTCCTTCTTGACGATATTGTTTCATTTTTCGTAAATAATTGATGCGTTGTGATCGTATATTTGAAGTCTCAATCAGCACCTTACGGTTGTTTTCAGTCGGTTTCCACCGAAATCCTAAATTCTTGATAATTCGCCGAAGACTTCGTTCCGAGCCTTGAAAATTAATGTCTTCTTCTAGTTTTCTTTTCAGCTTTGCAATGGTGGGAAGTTCGTTGTTTGTTTTGTGAAAATTGTGTATACATCTCTTTATAACTCCTTGGTCGAAATTGTCGATATTCGTAACCGGTTTTGTTGTAGAACGTTTTTTACCAGGCGTTCTGAACACTGTGATCAAACCGGAACTATTGGCTTGAGTGGAGATGTTCCTTACAGTTGCAATTGATGTTTTTGTGGCCTCTGCTGTTCTTTTTTGAATTTTTCCTAAATCACTGACTACACAATTTAATTTCATATTTTCAGTCTTAATAACTTGTGCAGTTTGTTTCATCATGTTTAGTGCAGTGCCGCTGTCCATGTGACTGAGTAACAGATTTGTAGTTTCGTCAATCTGACTTTTAATACCTTTCAAAGTATCGATTATTTTATTCGTTTCCGTCTTTAAAAACGAATGCACGTCATATACCATTTTCCGTGCCTGTCTTCTCAAAACAGTATTTCTTCTAGGCATATTCACTGTTTATAATCACAAACTTATTAAAAACAAACGTCAATAAAAACAAACTCAAACTTTACAGAAAACAATAACGCAATAACAAAACAATTTTGATCGCAACAGTACACTAGACGTGAGCGGGGCATCGTATCAATGCGCGGGACAGAGTACGACTGGTGAGAGCCAATAAGCGTTTGCGCCGGCTCGCGCCCGTCCCCTTCACTCCCCCGCGCGTCCCCTTCACTCCCCCGTGATACCTTATTTTCGACTTCTGCGCAGAAACGGTCAGCGCTAGACTTACGTGCCGCTACCTATACCAAAAAAACGTAAAAACTAACAGAAATACCAAAAAACATGAAAAAACAAAAACCTGACGAAAAGTACAAAAAAAATACGAAAAAACTTATAAAAAATCCAAAATAAAACTGACGAAAAGTACAAAAAAATACGAAAAAATTTTTAACCAGTCCAAAAACATCAAAAAACACGAAAAACACTACAAAATAACAAGTATAACTAAAAATAATACCAAAATTTACAAAAAAATCGAAAAATCAACTAAAAACACGAAAAATGCTACAAACTACAAGCACGATTTAAAAAAAAACACGAAAGTACTAAATATCAATATACTCTACAATATACTAAAATCAGATAAATCCGCCATACTTTTTGAAAACACACTTTCAAACTTTAATTTAAAACTTGAAATTAGAACTCCAACACGTCCATGTAGTGGAACTTGCTTAGATAATTTTGCGGTCAATATACCTGAAGCACATAGTTGTACCGTAGATTTAGGGCTATCGGACCATAATGCCATAATTCTCAACTGCCCGATAAAAAAAACTGCCTTACCACATTTTGGTACGTAAAAAGACGGGACTACTCAGCGGAAAATTTGGAAAAATTTAAAAATTACCTTCATAGCCTTAGCTACACGGATGTATATAATCAAACCCAAATGACGCTTTCAACAACTTTGAAGACTCTTTCAGTTTATTATATAAGCTGTGCTTTCCTCTCAAATTAGTCAAACTCTCTTATAAAAGGAAACCACAATGGGTATGTAAAGGCATCAAAGCATGCTGCAAAAAGAAAAGAGAAATGTTGTGGCATCATAGATATAAACCTAGTGCTTTGAGTAAAGCAGAGCTCAAGTTACACTCTTATAGACTAAAAAAGGTTATCCAACTCACGCAGCAAGTACAAAATAGACATTATATAAAAAACTCAAGCAACAAAAACCGTGCTGCTTGGCAAATAATTAACAGTAGAAATGAAAATCAACCCGTAGAGTCAATTATAAAAATTGTGAACGAAAGCAATACCATTTTAAGTGACCCAGTTAGCATTGTTGATGCTTTTAATAATTACTACATAGATGGAACCAAAACTGATCATGATGATTCTTCGAACAATAATATCAAATTACCTCCAAACAATCTGAACTCTATTTTTTTGTACCCTATTACCTCTTTTGATATTATTAAAATCATAAAGAAGTTGAAAGAAACTAGAAGCACGGGAGTTGACGAAATAACAACCAAAGTAATAAAACACTGTGCCGAGATAATATCCTTCCCCTTAGCATTCATTTTTAAATCTCATGCTTGAAAAGGGCGTATTTCCAGATAAAATGAAAACAACTGTAGCCAAGCCTTTATTCAAAAAAAATGAAAAAGAAAAATTAGGGAACTATAGACCTATAGCTCTATTACCAATATTTTCAAAAATTGCAGAGCGAATTATTTTTGACCAAATCTACAACTTCATTGAAAAAGAACACATACTCGTAACAGAACAAAACGGATTTCGTAAAAACAAATCGACAACCACGGCCATATACGAATTAATCAAATCTGTTACTGAAACTGTAGATAAACGAATTCCAATCATTGCATTATATATGGATCTATCAAAGGCTTTCGACTTCGTTGATCATAACCGATTACTGGAGAAGCTAGAACAATATGGCATCCGAGGAAACGCCCTGAATTTATTAAAATCATATCTATACAATAGAATGCAATGTACTGAAATTAGAAGACTTTGTAGAAACACAAAAGAAGAAATTGTCTATTATTCCATGTCAAGACCTTTGATTAGGGGTGTTCCACAAGGGAGTATTTTGGGCCCGTTGCTCTTCCTCGTCTACATAAATCACTTACCAAATTACGTTCCACACCCAATGATTTTATTCGCAGATGATAGCACAGTTCTCATTAAGTCTGAAAACTTATTATCATATACACAAGACATAAACAATACGCTTAAAATAATTATTGACTGGTTACAAATAAATAGGCTAAAAATTAACATTGACAAAACAAAAATTATGCAATTCCATCAATCGAAATTAAATTCATTAAATCTAGACATCAGATATAATAATGAAACTGTAGAACACACAAATGTAGCTAAATTTTTAGGGATCGATATTGACAACTAATTAAACTGGAAAACACATACCGAAACATTAAGCAAACGAGTAAATAGTTTTGTATTTGCCCTTACAAAAATTTCAAAACTATCGGATCGTAAAACAGCTTTATTAGCATATCATGGACATATAGGATCAATACTACGCTATGGAATTATCTTTTGGGGCAACTCCACAAACAAAAAAATTGTGTTTGGAGCACAAAAAAAGTGTATCCGAGCAATCTGTAGCATAAAAAAGACTGATAGTTGTAAGCCTTATTTCAGAGAACTAAAAATTTTGACACTGGCTGGCCTATATATTTATGAAGTAGCAGTTTTTGTTAAGTCAAACCCTACTATATTTCCATTGAAAGCGATTAGCTCTAAGACTCGTTATAAATTTAAAATTAACACTGTAGCAGGCAAAACAGCCTTTCTCCGAAACAGCATACTAGGTATGGCCTCCATAATATATAATTATTTGCCAGATGGATTGAAAGAGTTGCATATAGACAAGTTTAAAATAAAAATGAAGGAGGAACTCATTAAGAAGGCATATTATAGAATAGACGAATTTTTTAAAGATAAATATTAAATTGCATTCACTTAAATAAAATAAAATTTATTCATTATGGTGACTTTATTATTTTCATATTTTGTAAAAAAAAATATGTAATAACTTTTGACATATATTGCATGCAAACTGTCCAATATCTTAAAATTTCACACGCCTTACGGCAGAATATATTATGGATCGATGTTTACATTACCTATTTTATAACAACTTATGTACCATATATTCTGATGAATAAATTATGATTATGATTATGATTAAAAAAATACCAAAAAACACGTAAAAAATAAAAAATTACCAAAAAACATGGAAAACAAAAAAGTGACGAGAAGTACAAAAAAGCTTTTATAAAGTCCAAAAATATCAAAAAACAAAAAACGCTACAAAATAACACGAAAAACTAAAAAAAATACATACATACTCGAAAAATTCGAAAAAAAAACGTAAAACAAACAATGCTACAAAAATACAAGAAAGATAAAAAAAACCGGAAAAACTAAATAAAATACCAATTTACATAACAAATTAAATATATATACATAAAATCGTGGCGGTTGGCTCTATGTAATATTTCCTTTATCAGTTGATTTTAGTAAGCAAATTTTAAAAGTTAGAGCACCGGACAATAATGTTAGTTTCATACATTCGCCATAAACAGGTAACTTCATGTCCTCTTTTCGTGACATTAATGCATACATTTAGGCGCATGTTTGAGAAAACACGTTTATGGGTTAAAGTAGCCCACACACCGGTAGAGGACCTGGCAAAGACCACAGACTATACGATTCTCGTCAAGTTTAAAACGGACGATTACTCCAAAATGCAAATATCACCGATGATAATGCAGACATCTGTATCGACAGACCTCGGCCGGACAGTCCGTCACCTTATGGCAGATCAGCCACACACTTGGGATTACCGTCCGACGAACTGTTAGTGTGAACAATTAGAGTTAGAAATCCAGTCGTATGTGAATAGCCAGCAGATATGAAACGTTTTTACGAGTAGACCGCATGATCAGATTTAGGACTTAAGCTGGAATTCTGTAAGACCCTTAATAGTCTCATTAAATAGACAACTTACAGGAAGATATCAGAGGTGGTGAGGTGGTTTATGAACTGATCGGGCGGCGGAGGCTCAGCTATGTGTCCGCTCCACGACCGACACCAGTATTGGATGAAGGAGCTCATGCGCTTCTCCATTCGGGCTAGATTGTTCTCTGTAAGCAATGGAAGGACAATGTTATTTGATTGTAATGACATATAATAAGCATTAAACAATATGGACGATGTTATTGCTACTAAAACTGCAATAGCCCGGCCACGAGTTGGAGCGAATTGCGGCGAGGAAAGCGTTTTTCCTGTTCATTGCTGTTTGTCGGCCTGTTTAGACTACACACTGACACTGCCTCGGAAGCTAGAGGTCCCGGGTTCGAATCCTGGTAAGGGCATTTGTTTCTGTGGTGAGCAGAGACATTTGTTCCTGAGACTTTCTTTTCTATGTATTTAAGTATATATCTATTAAATATATCGACATCTAGTGCCCCTAACACAAGCCTTAATGAGCTTATAATGGGACTAGTTCGATTTGTGTAAAAAATGTCCCCTAATCATTATTTATATTATTTCTTGCGTCTCCAAAAAACTCACCAGCTCTCCGACCCTTTATGGACTTGAGGATTCGATGTGTTGACAGCTAGAGACATATGCAGGTGCCTCACTCTCAACACAGCGCATCCTCGGGAGCTCTGACGACCTTACTCACCCAGGAACACAACACCACGTAACTAAGGAACAAGTAGTGTCTAAACATATATAAATATGTATTATGATACCTATGGGCTATATACATATAGGTGATGTTGATGTGTCACCAGTCGTTAGTTATTTCGATCGTCGAGTCACGGTAGTCCCGCATTTGCATAAAAATATTACACACAGCTCACATGACATACCCGGGTTGATAACGTATCGGCCGACCTCGGATTTGGCGGAGTAATATCCATCTCGTATCTTGTCCTGGTGTATCTTGTACAGGCTATAGAGGAAGTGCACGTTCTCTATGCGGGATACAGGGTGCTGGGACAGCAAGGGTAAACTCTCCCACGGGAATGTGTCCAGCATCTGAGAATAGACATCAAGGAGGCATGAATAGATTGAGTGTTAATACACTCTACACAGGTTGCATAACAGATGGCAGTGAAATAAAAAGGAACTGAAAGGTGTAAAAAAAAACAGTCTTACAAGAACTACTATAATTAGAATACAAAATCCTAAATCATTCCATTTTCGTTACAATACCATGGACCAATGTACAACATAGAACCAATGTCTACATTCTAAGTGGACTCAAAAAGATGCTCTAAATTACTTTTTTTAGCATCATCATCATCATCTCAACCGAAAGACGTCTACTGCTGGACATATTCCACCCCCAACGAATGCCACAATGACCGGTCCTGCGCCATCCGGATCCAGTTGACTCCCGCGACCTTTTCCAGGTCATCAGTCCACCTTGTGAAGGGTCTACCATCGCTGCGCTGTGCGGTACGTGGTCGCCACTCGAGAATTGCCCCGCCCCAACGGCCATCGGTTCTACGTGCCGTGCAATATGCCCACTGCTACAGCAACCTCCACTGCAAAATACTTTATTATCAAAATAAGAAGAGAGTGTATGGAGGGTCAGTATTGCAAGGTCAAGGCCAAGGTAGAAGGAAAACGAAGCCGGTCTTTCATCATGGTGGCCATATACCGTCCAAATAGTATTCCTGACATAACAATTGACTTTGCTAATAAATACATACCATGCCAAATGTTTATTCGTTGGCTGGTCGGCAATACACCTATTTCAACTGAGTAAAACGGACTAAACAATAGTGGAGGTGAGTCAATACAGGTTTGACATTTAACCTTCCTGTGGAATTCAGCCTAAACTATCTAACCGGACCTACCTCATCAACGATCAGTATGACCGGATGCCGCTGGGCCTTCCTCAGCGCTGCCCACTCGTCGCCATCTTTGACTTTCATCACAGCCTGCGAGAACGCTCTAATGCCTTCCACTAGAGCGAACTTGTGGAAGCCTTCGAAGCATTTCATCAGGCATTTTAGACACAACTCACTTGCGACCTGAAATCAAAAAGTAAATCATCATATCCTCACATTGTTCCGAATTTTTGTCACGTAATAAGTTTCATGTTCATGACTGAAGACTTTTTATCATAGCTAAAAACCTCAAGAGTAACGAGAGTAGACGTCAAATAAAAATACCACTAATCAAGCAACATGGTCATAATTATACTAAATTGAAGAAGAGTTGAGCTGTCCTTGTCATATTGCCATTTTTTTTATTTGCCTCAATTATTTGTTATGACTTTGAGGCCGACAAATGATTATACCCTCCTATATGGTTAGCTGTCAGCCGTTTAAGACAAGTTCTCAATTTAGCTTTTCTGTCCCTCTTGGTGGGAGGCGTATACTCTGAGCTAAAAAAAAGATTCCCAATAGAGATAGAGTGTTACGTACCAATAATGCATAAAAAAGTATAGCAGGACTTATGCTCAAAAGTAATACCTTAAAATCCTTGGGACAAGATTTACAATCGCCTGGCAGATGTTTCTTAACATCTTCAGGGTTGCCATGCTCAGTGAGGATTCTTCTGATACAGGGTTTTATTTGTTGTGATGAGAGAGAAGGGCTGGAGTCGATAAGGTTGTAGAGTAGGATGCGTTGCTTTAGCGTCAGTCTTATGAAACTGCAACAGTCAATAAATAGGTGCTTCCAAATTAATTGCCAATATTTTAAGAGATGTTAACTGGCATCAAAATAATTAACTTTAAATAGGAATTAATAAAACTTTTTACGTGTCATTCTTGTTCTCGTTTTCCGAACAAAATAATTAAATTAAATTTTTGCTCAAACATTATATAGGTTATCACTTTCTGTCAAGTGAGCTACACATTGGATGCTAGTTGATGTGGCCAGTTTCTAAGTGACAGTAAAGAGGTTTCATACGATAATCAAAGAAGTCTTAATCATTGAAAACTGATTGTCTCATTAACAGGGTGTTATTACCGGACAATTGTTTTCCCAATTTTCTCCAAAACATAACACAAACTTAAATTACTTTTATACTTAAGTCTACTTCTAAGGACGAGTACTATCAGCTCTAAAAGGATTAGCATCTTATTTAGAAACACCTTATATATAACCTTCAGATCCTAAAATTCGTGAGAAAGAGTAACGCGAGTCACGATTTTATTGCATGTTATTTTTATGAAAAACTAATGTTACTTTACATCACTAGATATTTAATTATTTATGATACTTAAACTTGCACCATTAAAACAAAAATACCGGGCAAGTTCGAATCTGACTCGCGCACCAAGGGTTCCGTACAAATTTACGTTCATACTTAAAGGATTTTTGGTTATTAAAAAACTAACCTGGATAGGTTTATTATGTTTTTTTTTCTGTAAAGTTAACGAGAATATTAATCATATGTAATAATTTCCAAAAATTTGCATGATAAACTTCGGGGATAAAGGGAGGGAACGGTTTTTTTTTTCAACATTATCCTACAGAAATCAAAATTTAACTACCATAGAAAAGAAAAAAATCGTTTTTAGAATGTGCAACTCAAGTCCTTTCATATGATACCTCACTTGACCTGATAACTAGACTTTGATGTTTCGCGCCCCCTCAAATCAGCCATTATTCATAGAAAATAAAAATGTTTATTTTTTCATTTTCCATACACATAGATTAGCCTTGGTTACAACTATTCCAAGTTTCAAATCGATAGCACCAGTAGTTCCTGGGATATTTATCGTTGTGACGCACAGGACATTTACGTGGTTGACCCTTGTTTTTAGGGTTCCGTACCCAAAGGGTAAAACGGGACCCTATTACTAAGACTCCGCTGTCCGTCCGTCACCAGGCTGTATCTCATGGACCGTGATAGTTAGACAGTTGAAATTTTCACAGATGATGTATTTCTGTTGTCGCTATAACAACAAATACTAAAAACTAAGTAAAATAAATATTTAAGGGAGCTCCCATACAATTTTAAAAAGTTTCTCGTTGTGTTCATCAGGCGCTGGGTCTCAAAATGTATGGGAAAACAAAAATCCCACTCGCACTTGAACAAAATTCTACTTGATATTATTTAACGTTCTTATTACTGACAATAAATTTAAAAAAATATTATTATTTAAATTAAATTTAAAAACGTTATAATAAAGTGTCTAATGTTGTATAGATGGTGTTCGGAGCCCTTCGTGCGCGACTCCGACTCTCACTTGGCCGGTTTTTTCAACAATGTATGAGCGTAAGAGCTCCGTTGAGTGGCATTGTGCCCGTTAGACGACCCGTGCGTATGAAGATCCACAATAGCTGACATAGCGTCGTGTCAGTAGTATTGCTTCAACAAGTGAGGTAGACTTAGAACAGCTCTTCCCTCATGTCACTGTTTTACTGTGTAGAAATGCGACTCCCCAATGACCCGCCTGTTAACTGATTTATACTGACCCCCAATCATCGATAGTGTGGTCGACGAGCTTGACGACCCGGTCCCTTAGCTCGGGATCGACCAGTTTCCCGGTCAGCAGCGAGCCCCACCCGCCGAGCCACTCGCGGTCCATTACGTATATCACACTCTGAAATAAATAAGATAAAAAGATAAAATAAATAAATAAATATTAGGGGACAATTTTTTACACAAATCCAACTAGTCCCATAGTAAGCTCAATAAGGCTTGTGTTATGGGTACTAGACGACAATATATTTAATAGATACATAGAAAACATCCAAGTCTCAGGAACAAATATTTCTGCTTACCACAGAAACAAATGCCCTTACCAGGATAAAATTATTTATTTGTCCAACATAGGTTCGAGGATGATAAGCTTGAAACGCACAGAGCGCGGCGCAGCGTCGTTGCGGGGCGGAGGCGATTTTGCGGTTAAGTGGACGCGTTCCGAGGCACGTAGCACCAAAAAAACCGCGCGGTATTCGTCAGCGGAGGCCGCGTGTATGACATTAGAAAGAAAAAAAAAGGGATCCCCACTTTACATGTAGAAAAGGTAATCTAAAAAAAGATGTTCCAAATTTTTATTATACCGTTTTGTTGGCGTGATTTTTACAGATTTCTAGTAGTAACGCTTGCTGAGCTAAGCCGCAACCCCGGACAGATAGACGGACGGACGAACGGACATGGCGAAACTATAAGGGTTCCTTGTTAACTACGGAACCATAAAAATGATACGGATGAGTAGATCTGTATACCTTCATCCGGAGGTCGATATCCTCCCGCCGGCTCCAGTAGTTCTGAACTAGTCGCTTGTTGTTCAACAGTCGAGCGTTGTCTATGGTCTTATAGTTTTCATCAAGGAGCGCATACAACTCCGTAAACAGCGGCTTTATCCCGTCTGAAAATATCAAGCCAACACACAGATTAAGGATTTATAAGAGTTCCACCGAGGACAGAAAAGCTCATACGCAGCTAAATTGAGAACTGGTCTTAAACGTTTAGCGGCTTACAATAAACTACCTCTTTAATTTAGGCGAGTGATCGTTTATTTGCCTGAAACTATTTGATATGATGTGGACATGGCATTGAGGCAAATAGAGAAAAACGGAATTATGACAATGATTGAAATTATATTTTGTATTGTAACGGTGCGTCCTTTTTTATGTTTATGTAATTAAAAATCTTTATAATTGCATAAATAAGCTGAAGTTTGATTTTACCCAGTATTTTAGAGGGATTTGTGTATTGGTAACGGATATTTAGTATTGTAAAATACTGTACCGCACGGTTACTGGTTACGTACCACCAGGCACATTGGCTGGTATGTTGATAGTGATCGGCCCAAAACCGCACTGTTCCGCGTAGTCGTTAGTGAACATGCTCAAGTATATGGAGTTGATCTCAGTCTTGTAGTCGTCAAACGGTTTCAAGTTCTCGTTTGGGTTGTATGGCGCTGTCAGCTGGATCACTGTCCATTCTGAAACATACACATGATGATAGTGGGTTATAAAGCGAAGATATAAAACAAGTGTTGCCTACAGTGAAGTATACCTATCTCTACCAACATTATTTAGCTTAGTCGAAATATTCAAACAGGCACGAAACAATTACAATTAACCACTGCACTCTCTCGAGATTCACTTCAACTAAGATTTAATCTAGGGATCATCAAATTATATCGCAAAAGCCAAGCTAGCAAAAATAAAATTATCAATTTTATTAATTTTATGGGTATTTTAGGAAGGACAGAAAGGACCAAATGCTTAGAGGTGTGTAGAGATAAAAAAACTGTAACAATACAATGGATAAAGGGACACAGTGGCTCGAGAGGAAACGATGCAGTAGATGAACTAGCCAGAAAAGGCTCAGAAACACCGCTATACGGACCAGAACCAATTCTACCCCTGTCACAAAAATAACCATATAACCAACTAAATCAGTACACTACACATATACGTGTACATCACAGATACTGGGAAGAGATAGACATATGTAACCAAACCAAAATATACTGTTGCAACAAGAACACAAACTCACGACTACACTACTGAGATCAAACAGAAACCAACTACGTAAAATAGGAGCAATAATAACAGGACATAACACACTAAACAAACAACTATTTATGTACAACATCATATCTTTATAACTTAGGCATCACAGACAGCACCATGAGTAGAGCATGCATGGTGGCAAAGGAGGCGTCTACACACATTGTACTGGACTGTAAGCAGGTAGAAGTATACAGAAAAAGTCCCTAGGATCTCCAAGCACTCTGCACGAAGCAGTAAGCAATATCCAAAACACCATTGTTAGCTCCTATTCCTAAAAATTATTAGCCCCAATTTAGTTAACCGCTAAATAATAAAATTAGATGTATAATATATGCACTTTTATTGAGGAGTGCTCGTGGCCCAGCGGCGCCCGCGTAGGTATGCGAGGATTGCGAGGTTAAGCAATGTCGGGCGGGGTCAGTCCTTGGATGGGTGACCACTTTGAGTGGTTAAGAACGAAGCGCTCTCGTGCTTTGGAAGGCACGTTAAGCCGCTGATCCCGGCTGCTGTCTATTATAGCAGTCGTTAAGCCAATTTAGAGGCCTTCGGGCGGTTTGAAATCTTACAGCCTACCCACTTGACAAGCCTAATCCCAATAAGGTCTAGTTTCCCCCGTGGGTTGGAAGGTCAGATGGCAGTCGCTTTAATAAAAACTAGTACCTACGCCAATTCTCGGGATTAGGTAGCGGACCCCCGGGGAGCCTTCAGGATGCAACTGTACTGGAAATAACGCTAGGATGATGATGAGGTCCATTGCCGGACCATTTGAATCCTTGTGACAACATTCATTCCTAAATCTTGAAAATGTAAGTCTTAAGGACACAGCGGAATGTCATGTCGCTGATCAAATATCAGCAGCCCAAACTGGGGAAGTACAGCCGGAATGGACCTAACGTCCCAAAATACAATTAACATTTTAAAAAAATCCCCAAATGTCTTTTAGGTGAATATCATGCATAAGCTAACTCAGTGATGAGCAATTTCTAAGTTTCGGTAATATATTTTTTTAACAATATAATTTTTTTATTGGGGCAAACTAGCGTACAGCCCACCTGATGGTAAATGGTTACCGTAACCTATGGACAGTTGAATAGACTAATATAATACAACAGGAAGTCACCTTTAGGTAAATCCTTCAAAATCTTCTGAAAATTTTCAACATTGTTTTCTGTGCTGAACTTCAAATATGTCTTATGAAATGGCACCTCTTCCTCAATCTCCAAGGCACTCAGATTTTTGTACACTTCTTCCATATCCACTTTCAGTAGAGCAAAAATCTTCTCGTCTTCTTTACTCCTGTAAATTAATTAACAGGGGTTTACTAGTAAAATTACTTTACTTAATTATTATTAAGATTCTAAATGGGCGAGATATCTCAGTCCACAGAACTATATCGAGATAGAAATAAAAATCGGCCAAGAGCATGACGGGCCATGCTCATTGTAGGGTTGCGTATAATTGACCATAGAACTTACTTTAAAAAAATCAATAACAAGCAAAAGGGAATACTTTCGCAGATTTTCATACGTCTTTTACTAAGAAGGGAAGACTTTTCACGATAACTCAAAAACGGCGTAACTGATCATGTCCACTATAGTTTTTATAGAGTTTTTATGAAGCTTTACTTTGACCAAGTCTTTATGAAATTAAATTAAAACCGCAATGGAAAACTAACATTGGCTTTGGTGAAAAAAATACAGCGCAAATAAATACATTGTTTTATAAATAATAACAGATATTTTAGGATAAAGAATACCTACCTACCCTAAAAACCTATAAGGACCTATGATAGAAAATATCTCGCTCCACCAATAAATACCACACCAAATATACTAGCTTTACCTACCTTTATTGATGCGCTTTACACAGTTAATATTAAACAATAAGGCATTTTGTTTTTAAAACCTGACGTCCCACGCAGAATGAGGTCGGGAGCGGACTGAAATTCTCGGCGAGAAATGGCTCACTTGAGCCAATTTCCGCACGCAAGGTATATATACACTCTCTTTCTATCTCGATAGAGTTCTGTGTCTCAAGTCTCAATGCAACATTCGAATGATGATTTTTCATTTTTAGGGTTCCGTACCTCAAAAGGAATCAACGGAATCCTTATGTCTGTCTGTCTGTCCGTTCGTCCGTCTGCCACAGCCAATTCACTGAGAAACTGGTCAACTGAACGAGATAAAAATTTGGTACACATATGCAATTTGATGACACAAAGACGGACGTTGGAAACGTAACAAAAATAATAATTTTAAACATGGGGCCACTTCTGGAGGGTAAATTATAAATTTGAAGAAAAGTTTTACAAACTATATCGTGTGACATAAAATGAAAGGGCTCATTGTGAGAGTCTCAAATATATATATTTTTTATAAGTATATAATTCTAAGGTAAAAAGTTCTGAAGTTATTTAAGAAAATAGGCGAAAATTTACCAGTTTCCTTTGAAGATACGACCTTTCGGCATCAGAAATGAGGCCAACCGCAGTAGAACCAAAGTAACCGAACCGAGTAGCCCTCCGAATTGCTAAAATTAAGTGGCAGTGGGCGGGGCACATTACACGTAAAACCGGTACGTGGTCGCCACCAAGGTGGACTGATGACCTGGTAAAGGTAGCGGGAGTCCGCTGGATGCGGATGGCGCAGGACCGGTCATTGTGGCAGTCTTTGAAGGAGGCTTATGTCCAGCAGTGGACGTCCTTCGGCTGATATGATGATGATGAGTAACAGGTACGGAACCTTTTATTGTGCGTAGTCCGACACGCAATCCGCTGTTGATTATACTATCCTAAACAGTTAGCTGTCCATCATAAACCTTATTAGTCTTATTACAGTGGGATAACGTCTATTATTGGATACCCTAACATGTCTTTATTTGTAACAGTCAAATTTAATTAATAAAACTGTCTAACTATCAAGTTGCCCACACACTTGCCAAAGTTGCACTACATCCGTAGGGAGTACCCACCGTTGCCCTACACGTGACCCCTGGTGTAACTTCTCGAAGATCTCACGGTTCGAAAATAAAATGCCATACGTTAAATAGAAAAAAAAAAAAGTTACTCTTGAAATAAAAGGCACTTGACATAAGTATGACAGTCAGTGGTTTAGGCTGGGTTGCACCAAACCATCTGTAATCATAAACGGCTAAGTTTGACAAGTTGCTATGGGATGATGGCGCCATATTTAACATTGATTGGTCTGTTATCGTAAGTTGGTATACTTGGTGTAACTCACCCTTCTCTTAGTGTTGGAAGAATATTAACACTTTCTCTGACAGTGCTGTAATTGTTAAGCCTACATGCGACCCGCCAGTCGACGCACTGTCACCGAACACATTTATAGTAGCCATTCATCACGAAGATATCTATGTAACTTACATGGGGGGTGCAGCCGCCAACATTTCTTTCATTGGTTTGATAGACCTAGTAATCTTGTACAGTTTATTTTCTGTGAAATAAAAATAAGTTTCATTGATATGATGTTTTTGTATGTACCAAGAAAATATATACAAGAATACTTAAGCAAAATAAATTAAATAATATTAAAACTTAATTCTATAACAGGCACTGTACCGATGATGGATGAACGGATGCTGGTGGTATTTCCTCACTGTATCACAAAACTGATATGTAGTATGTGGAAGTCTCCAGCTCTATCTGGGACATCAGTTTCACTTATATTTATATGAGGATTTGAATCACTCCGTTTCATAGACCTTACTTCCACCCCCATTTCATCCCTTTAAGGGGTAATCATTGGGACAAAAAGTATACTACCTAAGTATAAGTAAATACATAAACATACATCCAAACATCTAAACTTTCACATTTATAATATGAGTGGGATATAATTAAATATTTTAAACAGGCTTCAAAAAAGGAGGAGGTTCTCAATTTGTGTATGCTTTTACTTTTATTATTTATTTGGTGAAAAAACCTCCATATAATAGAAGTTTCCAACCCACTTTAAATTATGTTAGAGACTTACAGTCAGCACTATGAGGATAGACCATTTCCTTTTCGAGCCCAACAGTGGAAAGTATATGGTAATAATTGTGATAGTTGAAGTAGACTCACCATTGCCCTTGATCTGGTCATCACGGTAGAGTGCCAGGATTCTGAGAGAAGCCGACACAGCCTCGCTGAGATGGAAGGCGCAGCGGGCTTCATCATTCTGCAGGAGGTACTCATCTGCCATCAGCTTATTAGCACCTTCAAACAATCATACCAAAAATTTTATGATAATCACACCAAAATGCATTGTTTCTGTAGGTTCTCTCATTAACTGAGGTGGGACAGCAGTGCAGTACCATTCCAATAATGTTGTCCTTAATGATCTTGTCTTCGGCACCATCTCATTAAGTGGTTGATCTATAGAATAGTGTTTGAAGACATGTGAGTGAGAAGACCATCAATATCTAGGCAAGCCAGGGCTAATTTGGACTTCTGTTTTTTCAAAGATGAGTTTCAAAATAAAAGATGCTGAATTGGTGCTGAATAGGCAAGCCAGTGAGAATTGAATTCATTCAATAATAACTACTTTCTCTTTCTTTGAACTTACGGAGTGACTTACTCAAGAGTTCGCAAGAAGCTCGGTTCTCCATACAAACATAGTTTCACTCTCATTTTAAAATGCCATGCTGGATTAACATTAAACTTTGTATACACAATGGGTTTCAGCATATCTTAGCCACAAATTACTTTCTGTTGCTTGGAGTTATAATGAAGAAAAAATAGAGTGATTATGAAGGTTTTCATACAAGACCTAAGAAACTAAATATTTCACTGTATTTTTTTCTTCTACAGTTTCTAGCAACAGCAACTAATTTCTGGCCTAGACATTGCGGATCCCATTGTGTATACCAATTTTAATGTTATTTCAGCACTGCATTTTAAAATGAGAATGGAACTACATTTGTATGGAGAATCAAGTTCTGATAAGTGTGCGGGGGAACCTTAAGAGAATTGATATAATCCATTTATTTTATACAATATTATTTTGTGTATTGATGATAATATTATAGGTGAAATTGGTAGTTGTTTACTTGCTACATATTCATGGAAGCAAGTTTGTATTAGCTTATACAATCACTTAGCATAAGAAGTTCTGACCCAGGCCATGGGAATTTAAAACAATCGGCACGGATTAGCACGCCCACCAAATTTCAGTGCTGTTTAGCATCAACACCGACATGCGAGGCACAAAAACGCGTCGGAAGAAACGTGCTAGCACTTTTGCCTCTTACATTTAAACAACATTACGTTGGTATTTTAAAATGTTTCAGTGTATTCCCACACATTGTTAGCGATACACCCTAATATAATACGTAAGGAAATAAAACGTAACAATCTCGTAATGGTGCTAACAATTGTAGTCGTAACGTAACTTACTTTGATAATTGGGTCCGCTTGGCGTTGCTGGCATTTCCTTTAGATATTTCTTTAATAAGTCCTTGTATTGCGGTCTAGTAAAATTTGTTTCGTCGGAGAATATATCGAAATCATCCATATTGTGGCCCCTTTTCGTTAAAATTTGAGTAAAATTACAATAACTTTAACTTCTACGAGTAACACTCTACCTAAAGACAGATTTGAGATTTGAATGCTATCTGACAGCCCTGTCGGTTGGGCGTTTAGTTTCACTTTCATGTTGCTTTGCATACCTTTTGGTTTTGAAGCGTTCACGTTCCGTTTCGCGCAGAAAGCAATGCATACAACTCAGCAAGGGTTTATTAATTTACTCGCTTCTTGATTAATCAATCACAAAACAAATTCTTGGTTCAATTATTAGTGGCATTATCTATAAAATGAAATGCAGCCCTGAAGTAATAGTATTTACACCACACCTTGCCAAAAAGCGCGTTTTTCCGCCCGCGTTTTTGGCCAAGTGGTGACGTAAAATTGTGTACAAAACACGTGTCGTAAAACAGAAAGCCCTCTCTCGCATATTTATGACCCTCGCCTGCGGCTCGGGCCTCAAACATCTGCGATATCAGCCTTTCTTTGTTTTACAATACAACCCTTGTATCGTAAATAGCTACTTATTATGCAACAGTTAAAAAGGGTTTAGGGCACAAAGAAATTAGAGATACATTTAGGGTTTTTACATAATAAGCAGGGTAAACTAAACTAATAAGGGTTTTTAAAATTCGAGAGTCGCCGTTTGTGCGAAACGAGTATAGCAAGTATGGCGGGATACGGCGTGCTTTCGAATAAACAGTTAAGCCTGGGAATCAATTGCCGTTGATAGAGACGGATTTGTGTGATGAAGCCTGGTTTGACGAGTTAGCAAACAAAAGGTTGTGCAGACATCAAATCTAAGCGAAGGAGCGCTCGTTGCCCAGCGGCGCCCGCGTACGGGCGCAGGTCGGTTCTCGGATCCTGCGTGACCGCTTAGAGTGGTTACTGAGCGCTCCCGTGCTTTGGAAGGCACGTTAAGCCGTTGATCCCGGCCGATGTTGACGACAGTAGTCGTTAAGCCAAGTTAGAGGCCTTCGGGTGGTTTGAGAACTTCTAATAGTCAAGTTGCCCACTCGCTTGACAAGGCGGGGTCGAAGTTGCACCACGTCCGTAGGGAGTACCCACCGTTACCCTACACGTGACCCCTGGGTAGTGCTAAAAGTGCAACAAACTGGCAGCCGTACTTGCCTTCTCGAAGATCTCACGGTTCGAAAATAAATTCCATACGATTATTGTTACTCAATAACTGTGGAAGTTCGTGCCGTTCCCGCATTGGTCTATACAGTCAATAAAAACGGTGTACAGAAAATGCACAGCAATGCTTAAATCGTCTGCAATAGACGTAAAGGCCTTCCTTATGATGATGACGATGTTGGTTATTAGCCGCGTGTGATGCACGCTGTTTTGTTGACTTACAAACATCTAATCTAACATGTTTTTGTAATATTTGTTTGCCAAGAAGGACGATTAGGCATAGATAGTGTGTTATCCAGAAACAATATAGAGATACTATGGTGTCATCCTCGAAGATGGCGGTAGCGATAAGGTAACCTTTATCCGTAAAATTTCACATTTTTCGCTTGAGTCCGTACGTAATGCTCACTCCTAATTGATCTCGATGAATCGTATAGTGTGCGTAAGCACTCATATGGCTAAATTATTGTGTAAGTATAGACAGCTAAAAAAAGTAATAAAAGGTTGCACACTTGTACAGCTACATATTAATTAGTATTGGCTATGTCCGAAGTAGGTGGTGGGGGTAAGCTAGGCGATCGTAGCGCACACCATGGCAGAAATGTGTACTTACCGGGGACCACTGTCAAATTTACTTTCTCGTTTTCTATTGGTTTCTTAACGGTTTCCTACGATTTGTTTCGTTTGTATGTATTTTTATTTATTCTCTTATTTATTTCAGTTAAATTTTCAATACGGGGTCTTTCTAAATTTTCGTAAATAAAATATTCATGTGTCATCATTTGACATCTCTGAGTTTTGACATTGTCTCGGGACCTTTGACGTTTGACGTTTCAGACGTGCACATAGCCAATAGGTAAAAAACTTAAGATGACCTGTTGTAAATATGTAGTTGTAGCGTGTTCGAATAGATATTACATATTTAAAATGTGCAACACAAACAAAACAAATGCCTATTCGTAGCTTAGGTACATGTCACAACTAGGTACATCTTCTTAAGTTTTTCACATATAATCCACAAACCAATAAAAGATACTACGTGCTATAATCTGTGACTTGTACCAGGGTACACCCTTGTACTGTAAGCTGTTAGAAAAACACGAATATAATGGCGCATTGAACTCGTCTTACACAAACTGTTTTAAAATAAAATATCGACAAATGTTCTACTTCTACCTACGTCACAGAATAAATACTACCTACGTAATACGGGCGGGCGTGGCATAATATTAGCCTGATCACTCTGATCAGTATTCTTATCATTGGCCTTGTTAGGCTTGAGAAAACCACATTGCAATACGATCAACTACATTACTTACACGAAGATTTATGATTATCATTCAACGCATATCTACTGGCTGCATACTGGCTGGTATGGTTTTTTACAAGTTGTACCCACATTATAAAATGCGTGTCAGCATGCAATTGCTGTAAAACAACAAACATCTCTATAACGATTGACATTATTTACCGCGTATTTAGATGTTCTAAAAACTCATAATTAACGTTCCATAAATTACACAATTAAGTCAATCTAGATGGATATAACAAATTATTTGTAAGTAGGTAATTATAACTTGATCTGCGGTAGTCATTCACATTGTATTTCTAAACCAGTTTCGGTACGTAATCGCAGGTCTGATTTACACTAGTTGGGCAGTGCAAATGAGAATGACTACCGCTGGCCCGGATAGGTACTAACCCCGGGCCTGGCGCAAAAATCGTTAGTACATTCTGTACATTCCTCTGGCACGAAGACTTGTACAATGGAAGGTGTAATAATAACTCCTTTATTAGGTACTAATTACAAAAATGCTAGATTTATGATTGTGCGCTTGAGTTGGTCTGCGGTGAGCCTGGCGGGCGGAACGAATACTGAGCGTAGCGAGAGATTCAAGTGATGCAAAAAAGTGCTCTTACGAAAAATCAAAACCCACTAATTTATGTTATCACGATACGAATACGACTCACGAGTCGTGGCATTACTTTTCCACCGGCCAGCCTAGCAGCTAGCATGATGGCCATGCTTTACGGCGGAAACCGGATGGTTGAGGCCGTATATCTTGACCATAAAACATATCAAAAGAAAAAATGCAATCATAATTTGTATTTCATTGGGTATTAAGAAACTGCACAAATGGTTCACAAATTCTAATCCGCCACGCAGGCTTCGTCAGGTGCGTACAGCAATAGGTGTATAAGCAGATCAGCACTAGGCTTCGTCACATACACATCAGATAAAATTCGCAACAAGTAGGCTTCGTCAAAAATAAACTTTAATTGCACCACCATGTGGGGCAGTCAGTGGTATATATTGGTCTAATTATATACCACTAGATCTTTGAGTGCAGTTTTCCTAATGAAGTGGGCTAGGCTAGACGTGCCAAGACCAACATGCAAACTTGCTGCCTTGCTGCAGTCACATCACGCGCGAGTCAGCGATTCCCGTCTCACTCGAACTGTGCAAATTAGAAAGAGGAGGGTAATGTTTTTCTACTAGCGTCGCGCAAGGCGGCAGTTGTGCTGACAACTATGGCTGACAAAGAAGATAAGTGTGCTAACATGGTGCTAACCCCGCAGGTGGGATCAGAGGTAGTATAAAAAAAACGAAATCTCCATTTTAATAGGGTAGAATAGATGCACTTACTGCATAGGGCACCTGCACCTGGGCGCATTTTATCGCATTGTAGGGAATGTAGGGTTTAATATAAATGTTGATTTATAATAACACAACATCAGTACGTTACAACTTTTTTATTTATTATAAACATGAACAGTGTGCAAATTAGTAAACTTGAATTTGCCACATATCGAAATTACAGAACTTGTCGTAGGTTAACACAACTCTGTAATCATAAATACAAAATTCTTAACAATTCCTTTGTTAGAATGGGAGACGGTTAGGCTTATTTTGACTAACAAACTTAATAAATATTTAGTGGCACTGAAAAAACCTTACGAAACGATACGAAAATGTAAGTATGTAAATCTAAATTTCTCTAAGTTGTGCTGAGTCTAAGGCACTATGTACGATTAAAATGACATAAGTGACTCTTGGAATAAATAATGTAATTTCATTATGGCCTAAACATTAACAATAAAATTTGGATTTTATTATGCAATCATTATGGCCGAAAAATAATATAATTAATAAATTTTGATCTATAGATTATGCAAGTACAAAGTACCTAATAATAATGATTTAAAAATAATTTATTTTATGTTCCTTTAAAATCGTTGCACAATCTTAGTAAATGCAAAATAATACCACCTAAGAATAATGCTATGATTCTACGATTTTGGAAACAATACTGATTTTTATAATACATAAAGTGGGTAAAATACAAAAAAATTGCGCTATGAAGCATTAAACATAAAATATCACTTAGCATCCAACTTTTCGCAACAAAAATAAACTATTCGAAATTATTTAACATGCTTAATACTTCTGATTACATTTTTATCCCGTATAAGGTATTGATAGAAAGCATTATACATATACCATAGAGTACAATAGATCAAAATCTGCTACATACGTCTTCTACAATTTTAAAAACAACATGTTATATTTGTTTTAAAAATTTCGTATCACATGTTTAACTAGTTAGTGTCTTGTCGGAACTTTGTGTTACATTATAATGAGGTATAAAAAGTACGTAAAACTCACGTTCTATAAAGGCAATCGTTGGATATGACTTGAAGGCACAAAGAATTACCTACTTTAAACAAAGTTGATATCTACTGCTCAGTCCTCACATAAATTAATTGTGAATATCTACAACGTTACTATCTACAGCGCCCGTTGCGCTTACATCTGATTCGAATTATTAAAATTAAGTTTTTCCAAGCACCACTTCACGCTATAAAATCTCCTTCAATAACACTAATCCCTAAACCTCTCATTATATTAAACACGGTTAAAATACTTAAATCTAAACAGTATTTCGAAGTATATTACAACAAAGAGCTTTATTGTATAACTATTATTGCCATTTTTGATATAGATTTCAGTAACAACAAAGCTACTCGAAAACATTAGGTAAAGAAGTAATAATAAATAACGTGTATGTACATATCGATCTATAATCTTAACGACGATCCATCAAACGCGATTGGATGCGTCAGCTTTGTGAAACTTGATCTTATTTACAATTTAAATAGCTCGAAAAAAAGAAGGCCTTGAAATCTATCACATATAAGTTCGGTTTGCTTTACAGGCAATAGCCAGCATATAAATAAAGAAATATAAAAAGGTAGCGTTGTTCATCGAGATGGAGATGAAGACGTTAAGTAGCTGTTCTATTATGCGAATTACTGTTGCATTTATTCGAATCTGCACGTTCGTCTCCGCTCAAATGAGCATTCAGCGTAGGCGTCGTGCTCGGCCGATACGACCCACAATGACTATACTTAATTTATTCTATCTCGCACAGCACCGCTATCGCGGCGCTAACACCATAAATAACTTTCAAACTTAAGCAACTACATACAAAATTGACATAATCACAACAAAAACTTCCGAAACACAAAACTGTGGCACTCAGAAACATGGAAGTGCGTTATCAGGACATGTTGATGCCCCGTTTGCTCGCCGGGGATGCGTCCAGAATTCTTTCATTGATCTTATCCTCCTCCCTGAAGTGGATTCTAGTGATGACGATGTCCCCCGTGCTGAGGGTCTGCGAGCCGACCTCCGCCTTCTTAGTTTGATTGAGATCATTGCATTTGACATCGTCAAAAGTGGAGTTATGGCATCTGCATGAACAATTCTTCCGATCAGGCTCCCCAATGTTCAGGATCTGGCTCAGATTGGACCAGTCCTTGTTCTTGAGCAGAGGGAGTGTTTGTTCCATTGTTTGCGAGAATTTATCCTCTAACTCGCCACTCAGCGGCGCAACGGCCGATAAGATCGCCTCCAGGCGGTTAATCTTCTCGACCTTGTCCATGTTTGTATCTGATAAGATTTCGTCCATCATTTGCATGGATTCTGTAAGGCTCGGAGGCTGAGTGGAGTGAGGAGACGAAATAGAATCAGAGGGGTTAGATTCTAGACTAGCCATTTCATTCTCCCTTTCATCATCTTCAGAATCTGAATCTTTTTCCTGCCCAATGGCCTCAAGTTTCTCCAGTTTCTTTGATATTTTATGACAACCTTTTAGCTTTTCTTTCTCTTCCTCTGTGAGTTCTAAATATCTTAGTAATCTGATTTCCCGGTTACTGAGAACAATATTCTTTGTGGTCTCTGCTAGTTTCTGTTTCAACTCACCAACTTCAGTGTTGATCTTTCTTTGCCTTTTCCTCAATTTCACTTCTGTAGGCTGAATGTGCATGAAGACTTGCTCATTGCTCAGTTCTTCAAAAAGCTGCTGGTTGTCTGATCGGATATTTGAGGACATGTATGCATAAATGGCAGGGTTTACAAGGGACAGAACATCAGAGGCGGCATAAATGATCATATCTTTTGATAGTGGACGCCTAGCCCAATAACGCTGGTCTCTGCGGTAAACATTTTTCAATTGTTCCTTCATAGGGTTCATTGGAGCATTGTAGAGTTCACACAGAGCATTGAGAGACAGATTTTTGACTTTGTAAACCGGCACACCTTGCTGTTGCAACTGCAACACTGCATGTGCCGCCTGAGTATCAAAAACATTCTTTAAAGTGATCTCAAACTGATTGTGCAAATTGACTGAGTCATTCCGGCAGTCATGAATTATCTTGATTACATTTTCGCTTTCCAAAAGATCCTTGATTTTGCCTTCAACAACCATGCCAGGACAGGCCATTATGTCTAGAATGTATACTTCTCCATTTATGGTAGCAATCTGACAGAGAGTTAACACACCTTTCAGTCCTAGATTTATGCCTTCACAATCAAAGGAGACAATGCTTTTGGTGGTGCGTTTAGGGTTCATGATACTGTCAATCAGAGTAGCACACTCTCTCACACTAGCTATGACTGTAGTACACTGAAGAACTTTCTGTCTCCAAGCTTCGCCCATCAGGTTACTCCTCAGGCTCGGAGTACCATTCATTTCCTCTGAACTGCGGGCATTTAAGTGGTTATTCACTCTGTCTCGGACCATATTTTCTGCTAAATTTTTAATAACAATAGAATTAATCCTTTGCTTTAATGTTTGGTTAGCAATGTTAGCTTGAGGTCCACGAGGAGATTCAACAGGGCTGAGTATTCTGTTTGCAGGGCTCTGGTGGCCATCTGAAGGGGTAGGGCTCACTACAGTAGGCGGAGCTGGGGATACAGGCTTTTCCTCGGCCAAAGGCTTTGGTGATTCAGTCTTTGATTTCACTTTCGCATTTAGATACATTACAGGTATTTTTGGTTTGCTAATTAAAGTGACAAGGTTGGATTGCACATGAAAGCTATCAGAAAACAGTTTTAAAAAGGCATTTAAGTCTGCCGGTGATTTGAATACTTGATACCAGTATTCTTGAGGGAATCTGGAGACAATTAGGTGAAACAGTTGGTCGACCATGACCGGTCCCTTAGCCTCGATACATTGAGCAACATAGTCGAGCAACTGTTGTGCTGTGTCTGTGTTAATGTGTGCAACGGGGAGGTTGTGGAATTGCTCGGAGTTACTGCAAGTGTTCCCGCGCCTGTGGTTCTCACTGACTAGAACAACGTTATCTTCTATGATCTGGAACGTGTCCGGGTGCTTTAAGAGGAAGTCTTTGAATTCCTTAATGCGCTGCCCGGAGATGTGACGTACCTGCGGGGAGGCCTGCGAGCGGTGCCCGAGCAGGCTCTTGATGGGCACCTCCGTGCCCTCGCCGTACTGGATCATCTTGCTCGCGAAGTACTCCTTCGCCTCCTCGATGTAGTCGTTGTTGGAGCCCACGCCAGCCCCGCTGAGATGCTTCTGGAACGTGTTGATATCGACATAGTCCCCGTCTATGTTGAACAACGCTGGGTACTGAGCCAGGAACTTCTTTAAGCCTGACTGCGACCCGCCAGCGATCTGACGCATCTCCTTAGTGAACCCCTTGGCACCAAACTGACAGGACAAATCGTGCAACGTTCTCGGCTCGCCTTTATCGAGCAGGCGTTCCACGAAAAACAACAGAGTGAGGTTTCTGGCAAGCTCATATTCCATTGATTCCATTTCCCTGCAGTTGGTGCCAATTTTCTTACTCTAAACTTTTTCTACGTATATGTGTCACCCACAACACCATGAAATTTTTCTTTCTCGCGCAGGCAGGTCAACTAGCCATAAACAATAGAGCGGAAAGAGAAGTCGCTATTGTTGCCACTAACTGTTTTAATTACTCCTCACTTGTCACATTTATAGCATTACACACACACACACACATTTATTAGGTATACTACTTATACTAGCTAACTTTGAATAAATGTCTTATTATTATTATTATTATTCATCATGGTATTTTTTCAACAGACTTTTACAACAGTTTAGTAACTAAACAAAGTAGAAAAAATTATCGTAAGAAGTAAGAACCCTATTACCTAACCTACTTTTTAAAATCACTTTACTTAAGACTTAGGACAATATTTGGTATGAAAGGAAAAGCCACCATGATCATTTTATATCTCACTAGCCAGATAAACACGAAATGAAATGTATTTTTATTCTATTAAGAATTTTATTACACAATAGCAATAACAAATCACCTCAAAATAATGAATATGTACCCCAATATTAATGGACTTTTGTCTACTTTGGTAACATTACGCGAATAGACAATAAAGTATTTTTTTATGTTTTGAAATTCTAAAGGAGTTCTAAGCAAATTTTGGTATAAATATATTTTTTTCGTTTCCAACAATTCTTAACATAAGATAGTCAAAGATAATAGCGTGCAATTTTATTTTCTATTGAAATTTGAAATAAATATAGAGTGTTGAGTAATGATTTTCACTTAGCAATTGAAACTATGAACGAAATGAACGAACAAAACGCCAAACTAAACTGCTGTGTTCCGAATCACGCTCACAGCGCTGTGAGCGCGCTCACGGTCGGACCGATTCACGCTCACAGCGTTTACACGAGATGTCGTGACGTCATTGATGACGTCATGGACGGCGCTCACGGTGCTCACACTCCCAGCCGTAAGCACCTTGAGCGCAAACGTCAAGTTGACGTTTGACATTTCATTTTAGGCGCGAAAAATAAACTTTACAGTTATATTAGTTTATTTATTAGTTTTTTTGTACTTTGTCGGTAGCAAACAAGCGTACGGCCAGCCTGATGGTAAGTGGTCATCGCAGCCTATGGACGCCTGCAACTCCAGGGGTGTCACATGCGCATAACCAACTCTTTAAAATTTTATATACTCCTTTCTTGAAGAACCCGATACTGTAGTCCTTCGGGAAAACCTCGGCAGGGAGTTCATTCCACAGTCAGAGCGTCCAATGGAGAAAATTCCTCTGAAACCGTACCGTACGCGACCATTCAGGTTCTAAGGTGTGAAGATGAACTATTCCCTATGCTCTACAATTTGGTCCTGGAACATGTCGTCAGTTTTATATTAGTTCGTTGCAGATTGCGATTAATTTCAATTTTCTACAGATCGTAAACCCAGCGCAGAATTTCATACTATGATTAATTGACGAACTCAAAATTCAAATTCAGTTGACGTTTGACAGTAAACACGCTCATGACCGGTCCGAAACAAAACACCGCTCACGCGGCCTTGAGCGCGCTAACTGAGGGCCTACTCCGAACTTCGAAAATCAAACTTCGTATCGTGCCGTCCCTTACCGTCATATAGTGTATAACGCGAGAGTGAAAGGGACGGCACGACACTTAGTTCGATTTTCGAATTTCGTAGTAAGCTCTCTGATTCGGACCGGCCGCCAGCACTGTAAGCGTTGTGAGCGCTGTGAGCGTGATTCGGAACACAGCCCAAATGAAATGATTTGATTGTGGAAATGTCAAATATACATCAACCTGTTTAATAAAATTCACATTTAGATTTCAGTGTTGTTAATTAAGATATAACTTTATTATTCTAGTTATTTATAGCTTATAAAGCTAAACTTCCTTCTCGCAGCATATAGGAGACTATTCAAAGACATCAAAATGGTAAGTTCACATTCTCTAGTCACTCTTTGCGTCTCGTTTTTCTTGCATTTCTCATTAATGTACTGCAATTACATGTAATTTTCTTGTTACACAGACGCTGCATTAATAGTACTTGCAGCTATAACGTATTAAATGTTGTTTACAACGTTTGCTCCATTAAAAACAACTACAGTTATATGAGTACCTTTGCTATAACATTTAGTGGGCGGTACTGACTGCCCAGAGGCGTCTTTACTTATGGTGCAGGGTGTGCGTTCCACGCGGGCGCAGCGGTCCCAGGGGGCGCCCTGCGCCGCTTGCGACGGAGCCCCACTTACTAGGGAGCGCAAGGGGCGCCACTTACTAGGGGGCGCTAGGGGTTTGTGTTAGAAGCAATAATACAACTATATTCACCGTAAACAAACATGAGTATAATAATTTATATCAAAGACATTTTACACAATGACATGAAACAGAACATATTTAAAATATCATTTGAATTTACTAACGGCCTGTCACGAGTGTCCATAGGAGGTTTTAACACTGCCCCTTACTCGAGCAAACTATGTACCAGAACTCTAAAACAGAGAGCTACCAGCATAATGCAAGAGTACAATATCAAGAGTGACCATAAATTCAAATAATTGTATTTTCAAAACTATTATGTTAAATAATTGTGTTTCACCTTGGGTAAAGCCTTTGTAAACAGATCTGCCTCTAATTCAGCAGAGGGCTTGTAATCCAAACGAATCAGTTTCCGATCAACGCATTCTCTTATGAAGTGGTGATGCACATCTATGTGTTTCGTTCTTCGAAAACATTCATTTTCTACCATTTTCAACGTACTACGATTATCATTGTAAATGGTGATAACTTCTGATTCTAGCGGTTTCCTAACATTTAGCTCCTGCAAGAAGTTGCGAACAAATTTCGCCTCCTTCACAGCATTGCCAAGGGCGTAATATTCGGCTTCTGTACTAGAGCATGCAACATTTGTTTGTTTATTACATTATTACAAAACCCGAACAAGATTTTCTATCACTGGTATCCCCCGCCCAATCTGCGTCGGATGAAATAATGATATCACTATTTCCCTTTTTGAAATTGAGTCCATAGCCAGTTGTACCCGCAATATACCGCAAAACTCGTTTAGCAGACATCCAGTGAGACTCATTATAACAAGTGTTATATTGACTGAGCTTACTGCATGCAAACGCTATATCTGGACGAGTGCAAACAGGGAAATACATCAAACTTCCTATTAGTTCCTGATATGGGAACCTTGTATCTATGGTATCTGCTTTTGGAAGATTAAAATTAACTTCCATTGGGGTAGCAACGCTATGACAATCTTTCATACCAAACTTAACTAAAATATTTTTTACATATTCAGACTGACTTAACTTCAAAGTGCCTTGCTCTCGGTTCCTCTCCACCTTCATGCCTAAGGCTTGTTTCACAGGTCCAAGTATTTTGATTTTGAAGTTTGAACTGAGCAATTTGTAAAGCATTTTCTTTTCACGTTCATTTGAACTGAATATGAAGAAGTCGTCTACATATAAGGCAATAATTACCTTATTTTTGAAATAAACACGTTTCTCAGTTTTAAGTTGCGTAAATCCATTGCTAACTAAAACTTTGTGAACTTTTTCATTCCAAGCTCTACTGGCTTGTTTGAGTCCATATAAGCTCTTCTTACAGACTAGACTTTGTTCTGCCCCTCAATCGCAAAACCAGTTGGTTGTTCCATATAAATGCGTTCATTGAGGTCTCCATTAAGGAAGGCTGTATTAACATCAACATGTTCAATGTCCATATCATTTTCAACACCTATTGCGAAAAGTAAGCGTAAGGTACAATGTCTAACGACAGGTGCAAAGGTTTCTTCAAAGTCAATCCCATATTGTTGGGTAAAGCCCTTTACTACTAAGCGAGCTTTGAATTTTTCAAAGTTACCACTTGGATCAACTTTTTCTTTGAAAACCCATTTGCATTTAATTACGTTACTATCTTTTGGCCGATCTACAAGTTTCCAGACTCCATGCGAGATGAGAGAATTATATTCTTCCTGCATAGCCTCTAACCATTCTTTATTTTTCTCAGATTTTATAGCTTCATTGTACGTTCTAGGTTCACTCCGCCCCATTAAGCCTACTTCAGTGAAATGGTTGATTTCATAAACGTCAAATCGTTTGGGAGGACAGCGAGTGCGTACAGGTCTAGAACATTCAGCTAGCTCCGATTCTGAGTCAGAACTCATTAGTGCAGAATATTCAACTACTTCCGAGTCTGAGTCAGAACTCATTGGTGCAGAATCTATATTTTGAGAAATTTTAACATTATTCAATGGTGAATCAGGAGTACCTTGTTCATTAATGATGGTATCCTGAATTTCAGATTGAATAGAAAGAGTTTCTGGTGTAGCATATTCATCGATGTCAACATCAGGTTCAATAACATTTGGCCGAGGTGCATTTGAACTTTCTACTGAAACTTCAATAGCATTGACTGAATCATTGAAATTGTCATTCGATTCATTTCTTTTGAACTGAATACCTCTAACAGTTTCTATAAACTCTACTGAACGAGCTTTAATCATTTTGCTGCCATCAGCTGGATCACCGAGTCTATAACCTTTTGTGTGATCACAATATCCTAACATTATGTAGGGTTTTGATTTGAGATCAAGCTTTGTACGCTGACATTGTGGAGTAAGGGCGTATGCTACACAACCAAAGACTGAGGTGACTAAGGTTTACTTTTGAACCAGTCCAGAGCTCTTCAGGAGTAGCTGTATTTAAAGCAGCAGTTGGACTACGATTCTTTAAATAGCAAGCAGTATTAACTGCTTCAGCCCAATATTTTTTCCCTAAACCAGCGTCTTGCAACAATGCTCTAGCTTTTTCCATTATAGTAAGATTTAAACGCTCACTTACGCCATTTTGTTGAGGACTATATGGCACAGTGGTTTCATGGATGATACCGCATTGCTTAAAATAATTCATGAAACTTTTGTTACAATACTCCGTGCCGTTATCACTTCTAACACGCTTAATCTTTAGATCGGTTTGATTTTCAACCACGTTTTTGAATTCTATAAACGTATTCAAAACAGTAGTTTGATCTTTGCGATCTAGAAAATAAATAAACGATTTTCGCGTAAAATCATCAGTGAAAGTGATAAAATAACGACTGCCACTCCAACTATTGATGGACATAGGTCCACAAATATCGGTATGGATTAAATCCAATTTAGTCACGCTTCTATGAGCCTGACCACGGGGAAAAGATATACTCTTTTGTTTTCCTTCAATACATGGAGGACATGGATTCAGGTTTCCATTTGTAAACTTAATACCGCGGGCTAAAGAGTCACGAAGAGTTAACATACCTTTAAAACTTAAGTGTCCTAGGCGAACGTGCCATAGCTCCAACAAATCTGTACTGGATACAAAAGCTTTACCTTCGGTGAACATCTTAGGCTCTTGGTTATTTAATAAAGTTGAATAACATTCCTCTTTTTGATTAATTTTATATATACCACCCACATTAGTAGCTTGCAGCTCACAGGAACCAGTAACGGACACATTATCCCTCCTATAAACATTACATTTATTAATATCAAATACTAAAACGTAACCTTTTGCTGCCACTTTACTTACAGACAAAAGATTCGTTGCTACTTTTGGTACATATAAAGCATTAGTAATAACTTTAACAGTATTATTGTGCAACGTCACATTAACATTGCCTACGCCTTCGCTATGCATAGTATCACTATTGGCAGTAGTGATTTGAGAATTAACGCTAGAAGAGTAATTTAATAACCAATCCTTCCGATTAGTCATATGACTAGAACAACCCGAATCTAAAATCCAGCTATCACGATCACAAACATTACTAACTAAAGCAGTTTCAGTTGAAAATAAAGAAGTATTAATTCCCTTTTTAAAAGATGAGGAATCTTGATTTGAAACATTGTTTAAATTCTTCTTTGAATTCTTCTTCAACTTGGGACATTTAGGCTTGATATGTCCTTTGACATGACAGTTGTGACAGATAGGAACAAATTTGTTCTTTGCCAATAAAATCTTTTCGGATGGTTCCAAATTTGAACTTGACCATTGTTTTTTGAATTCACTTTGAATTAATTGACATTTCACAAAATCCGAACTCAACTTTGTATTTGAGGCTTCAATTGCCATGATCAGTGGATCAAACTCAGTTGGCAAGCCAATTAACATCAATTCTGCCAATTCTTCGTCATCAATGGTGCAGCCAATATCGGCTAATTCTTGCGTTACGGAAATAATATTTCCAAGATAATGATCCATGCAATCATGCTCTTCATATTTAATTTGAGCTAATTTTCTCTTCAAAGAGAGTACGACTTATGCCAGCATTCTCATAAGCCAATTTTAAATTATTCCACGCTTCAGAAGCTGTCTTCGACTTTTTGACATGTGGATAGCAGATGGGTTGAATATTCAAACAAATCTTAGCATAAGCTTTTTGGTCTTTCGTGGGATTCTTAGTCGCGTCACCAGATCCATTAGCAAATTCCCACAAGCCATTATCTATTAGTAACAACTTCATTTGAAATTTCCAGGTAGCATAATTATTTACTCCTTCCAATTTACCGATGGACATATTAGAACCGGTACTTACGATGAGATTGTTTAACGAAATATTTTCCGTTGAACCGTTTTCAACCATTATGTAAAATAATATTTTACTATAATATTTACTCACGAATACACAACAATATTAACTGACGATAATATTCACTCAATTTACGGATTGATCCATAAGTTTTGATAATCGGTATGAAACACCCCGTTAATGATATTCTTTTAATGTGGGCTGTACCATGACACTAATCAACATTAAATTAGAGTAAAAATATATAAACATTATTCATTTGTTTTTCTGTAATTGCTGAACAAAAAAAAATCCGAATTGAAAAAATAAGAAGATGGCGGATATAAGAGTTGGTTTTGTAATTATTTGTGTGGGCTGTACCATGACACTAATCAACATTAAATTAGAGTAAAAATATATAAACATTATTCATTTGTTTTTCGGTAATTGCTGAACAAAAAAAAATCCGAATTGAAAAAATAAGAAGATGGCGGATATAAGAGTTGGTTTTGTAATTATTTGGAGCGGTGTTGAAAAAGTCCTGATGCACTAATGAAGAATATTGTAATTGAAAATAAAACCTTGGTTTATCATTATGATTTAAAGGATAAGCAAGTTATCTGTGCCTTGGTTTTTTTTTTATCTCCAGCTCTGTCACCAATATTAGGGAGTATTTTTCGACTTCTTCCTGGACTATTGAGGCCTACCAATAAAAACTGCGAAATTAGCTTTCACTAATTGAGCTCAAATATTGTTGGAGAGTTGTATAACATTATTCTATCAGAGTTGTGTTAAATATTATAAATAAGCTGAAGAAAAAAAAAACCACGAATTTTCGGGAGAAATTGTACTTCAGAGCCTTCTAATTGACAAAGGTGCTGCTCTTCGAGTAAAGATCAGAACTGATAACCGTTCCTATTGTTATTTAGCCCTAACTTCCGACTACTACTTCTCATTCACTGATGTTCAAAACCAACTACATGAAAATTAAGAGCTGGTGATGACTTAGTGAAGGTATAAAATTTGACCTCAAAAAGTAAAATTATATTTATTTGGGGTAAAATAAAACAATTGAATGACGTTAATAAGTATTTGAAAATATAGAAAGTGTGCATATTGTGTTAAAAATATAACGATTTAAATATCTCTCATATTTAATACTGATTATCAAAACTTATGGATCACCCCTCGTATATCCCATAACCAATGTTAGAAGCAATAATACAACTATATTCACCGTAAACAAACATGAGTATAATAATTTATATCAAAGACATTTTACACAATGACATGAAACAGAACATATTTAAAATATCATTTGAATTTACAAACGGCCTGTCACGAGTGTCCATAGGAGGTTTTAACAGTTTGCACACTTGCGCCCTGTAGCCGGGGCATAGAATGCGGCTACGGTATCATCTGCCTGTCGTAAAAGGCGACTAACCCGTCCTTGGGGTCGAAGGCGATCGTAGTTGGGGGCTGCGATCGTCTATGAAAACAGACGGTGGGACCCACACAGGTGTGACTCGAGGGTGGCACTGGTGCGTTCCGATGGAGATCCCAGAGCCGTCTGAAATGAGTTGAGGAGGATGATTAGGGGGTTTTTAGTCGGTGCAAGTCCGACATAACCTCCGCACTGTCCCAGCACTGTTCCCCCAGAAAAAAAAGAGGTTTGCACACGGGCGCTACATGGGCTAGGGACGCCTCTGTGTCTACCAGAAAAATGACTTCTTGCTGTAGAAAATAGAGTTCAGCACCTTTATTATAGATTTCTATAGTAAGTATTCAATCATTTGCAAAAGAAACTTTTTACTTTACAAACACAGGCTAGTTCCTTAAAAAGTCAAATCAGCTACTTACTATTCAGGAAATATTAAAAAATATTCAGTGTAATTCGTAAGTCATCTTACGTAAACATGAACATTTTAACCCCCCGACGCAAAAAGAGTGGGGTGTTATAAGTTTAACGTGTCTGTCTGTGTATATCTGTCTGTGGTATCGTAGCTCCCAAATGACCGATTTTCGTTTACTTTTTTTTTTGTGTCATAGATAATTTTATCCCGAGTGTTCTTAGCCATGTTTCATGAAAATCTATTTGTTCAGCCGTTTTTGAGATATTGAGCTTTGAAATGTAAAATTGAATGAATTGTGCCGGGTTCGAATCCCGGCCAGGGCATTTATTTGTGCATTTTTCACAGATATTTGTTCTTGGGTCTTGGATGTTTTCTATGTATTTAAGTATGTGTTTATCTATATAAGTATGTATATCATCGTCTAGTACCCATAGTACAAGCTTTGCTTAGTTTGGAACTAGGTCGATTTGTGTAAGATTGTCCCCCAATATTATTATTATTATTATTAAATGTTGGGGGTTTTCAACTTTTCTAAGTTGTAGTTATAAAGACAAACATTGGTTATATTCAAAACCTACCATTTCATTTGTGTTAAGTTGTTTTTGTACCTATACTTTTTGTTATACTATTGTATTTAATTTAAGTTCCTGGAAATACAATGTAATAGGTATACTAACTTTAAATAAAGGTCTTTTTTATGCAGTCCTAAGATGTCTTCTTCTTCTCTTCTTCTTGGTCGTATACTCTTGGCAGAGTAGTCGTGGTCATGGGGGTCGTAGCACTTAGTTAAGATGTCGGATTGTGCTAAATAAAAGTACCATCCTTCCCTGTGTTTTATACCCTACTGCGCCAGAAGGAGGGTTATGTTTATCGAGAGTATGTATGTATAATTTTAGCTTGAGAGGTGTCGTTAGATTCGTATTTACTGTGAGAGTGACACCGGGTATATCAAAATAATTAAATAAAAAAGAAAACGGCGTATTTTTGGCGCCAAATTCCAAATTACACAGAAACACAGTTGGATTTTTTAGTTTTTTAAATAAATAGTCTTGTTCATGAATTCAAATGAAAATAAAAATACCATCCTTCCCTGTGTTTTTCATGAATTCAAATGGTTTATTCCGTTTCATGTGTACACTGTGATCTTAAAAATTATATACTATATAACATGAACTCTGTGAGGGCATAGCAACAAAACTAAGACTAGGATACAAACAAAAAACTTAGCACTAATTCCTTATACAAAATAATAGTGACATATCTGTCTTACTTATTCATTTAAGAACTCTATCATTTCATGCCTGCTGTGTTATATGTTTATCTATTGAGACTAGCATATTGTATGTGCTATATGGATTGATGTCCAATGATATTGAAATGAATTCCAGCTGGTATTAGTCCTGGGTGATCTTCACATCCCTCATCGCACTGGCAGCCTGCCGCCCAAGTTCAAAAAGCTGCTGCTACCAGGCCGGATCCAGCATATTCTTTGTACTGGCAACCTCTGCACTAAGGAGTCCTATGATTACTTGAAGACGCTTGCTAGTGATGTACATGTGGTTAGGGGAGACTTTGATGAGGTGAGAGAAATAACACTTATTTTCTGTTGACAAACAACACACAACAACAAGGTACTTCAAAGCATTTAATCAAAACTCTTTTAGTTCCGAAGCCGTAATATGATAAGATATTTTTGAGCCTTCCTTTCTCATGGATAAGGTGAGCTTGTCAGTAGTTGTAGGCTAAAAATATTATTATTATTATTTTGTTTTAGACAGGCAGCTGTCGCTGACACATACGTATTTTTATTGTTCATTTCTACTCATATCTGAACATGCTAAAGTCTACAACACCCAGGCAACGTTGTGGCTCGCGAGGGTGGCATGGCCCGGGGCCTTGCGTACCCTACCCGCGCAACTAACCGCGAAAGACATTAAGTCCTAATGGTACAAAGACCGAGTAGGAGGGAATGGCAGGAATTGGGGGAGGCCTATTCTGCAGGGGCAGCATGCTAATGAGTATTAGTTTTTTTAGGAATAAAATGTATTTATTTATTAAGTAATTGCATGAAATAAAGGCTATTATTATTATTTAGTACAAAGACGAGGGTCTCGCAAAAATCTACCCGACCATCCCAATGACTAAGATCGCAACTGTCCACACCCATACAAATGCTGCCAATATGCTTATCTCTTTCCTGTTATCATTTCACACGCAGAATTTTGAAGCTTGAATTGAATTCCTAACCAATTTGAGAGGTTCAATGAAATATCTATTAACCCCATACTGAAATTAATTAAACTGAATTTTGAATTTTAAAACAGAGAGCCGGTACTGGAAAGGTTTATATTTAATTATTTATTCACCATTTTTCAGAACTCCACCTACCCAGAACAGAAAGTGATAACAGTGGGTCAGTTCCGGATTGGTCTGGTGCATGGTCACCAGGTGGTCCCCTGGGGCGATGAGGAGTCACTGGCTCTAGTACAGCGACAACTTGATGTGGACATCCTGATCTCTGGACACACACACCGGTTTGAAGCTTATGAGCATGAGAATAAGTTCTACATCAACCCGGGTTCAGCGACAGGAGCATACAGTCCATTATTCAGGTATAATTCATTTTCAGGTATAATTTACTAGAGTCCAAACCACTGGATTGAGCTTCATAAACCGAAAGTCCTTTCTACAGAACGTCATTTTCGAAAGTCGTCACAGTAGAAAGGTACGTAAAGCCGTTGAAATCAAAAAACATCGTAATTTCAACCGGGATGAGGGTATTAAGATTTCATCTTCGTGGAATCCGGTTATTAGTAAGTGCAAGCGTCAAAATACGTCTTCCATTACATTAACGGATGTTGTTAGTGTTGTATGTCGGGCGGGTGACAACCCTTGTGTAAATGTGGATAATAAAGACCAAGTGCGGGTAGTATGGAAAACCCGTGCGGCTAGAAGATGTTGATACCCGTTGAAGCCAGTCAGCTCGTGACCACGGATGTTGCGATACATTCGAAACGTCGGGCACACCTCAGGTGAATAATTTTTGTACGCGATTAAGTCCCGTTTACCAATAATAATGTGTAAAAATCGTGCAAGTTTAAATCAATCAATATAATTCATTTCAGACCATGAAGAACAACATTATGTGAAATTTAGTAATTTTACTTGAAACTAGCTGTCCCGGCGAACTTCGTTCCGCCTCCGACGCGTTACGTAAAATGTTTTTCAAAATCAAATCCAAAAAACAAATATCATAAAAATCGGCCAGCCGTACACTAGTTATAAATGGTGTACGACTTTGTTTATATACCTTTATTTTTTTTCCCTGAGGGAAAATCCTTTATGGATACCACCGCACCGCGGGGACAGTGCGGTGGTTATGTCGGACTTGCACCGACTAAAAACCCCCCGATCGTCCTCCTCAACTCATTTCGGGCGGCTCTGGGATCTCCTTCGGAACGCACCAGTGCCGCCCTAGAGTCTGTGGGTCCAACCACCTGCTTTCATTGGCGATCACAGCCCCCAACTGTGACAGTCTTCGACCCCTAGGACCCCCTTTTAGTCGGCTTCTACGACAGGCAGAGGATACCGTAGCCTAGCCGTATTCTATACCCGGGCTACAGGGCGTTGTTTATATACCTACAGTAGAATTGGTATGTGTAGAGGTAGATAAATTGACAAATTGATCAATTGATTTTTGGTTGTAATCCTTCAGTCAGTTTCCTCTCCTTTAAGTAATCTTTGCCGAATGTGTCGTGTCGTGCTGCTGCGTACATTACACGATCCGCTTGTCTCTTCCTTCCCACAGTGTGGACACTACTAGTCCCGTATGGCTGGGTGGGTACTATCGTTGCCTATCGACCCAGAACTGTACGAAAAATTTACATTGTCTGGTGAAAATGTTTTTGTGCTCACCAGTTGGCGCTACTGTCGAGTAAGGTCCAGTTGTCAAAGTTTGTTATTAAATACGTGTGAACATGTTTTTTTTAATAAATAAATACTAGGGGACAATTTTTTACATCTAACTAGTCACTTAGTAAGCTCAATAAGGCTTGTGTTATAGGTACTAGATGACGATATATTTAATAGATCATAAATACATCATTGCAGCTATGGAAAAAATGTGAAATTGCAATGACAGGTTGCTAGCCCATTGCCCACAACACACTTGAACCTGGTTCCCACAGTCGACTCTTAGGACACCCAAGGGAAGAAAGGGGGTGATGCTATTCTAACCCGGCACCACACGGGGGCCATAATAAACTCAAACTCGTTTATTGTTACTACATGTTATTACACGTCATACAGTACTTAATAGATATATACTTAAATACATAGAAAACATCCAAGTCTCAGGAACAATGTTTCTGCTCACCGCAGAAACAAATGCCCCTACCAGGATTCAAACCCGGAACCTCTAGCTTCGGAGGCAGTGTCACCACCAACTAGGCTAACCAGGCCGACAAAACTATAAAAGCACTTCGACCAGCCACCTTTTTAGAGCTTGATAAAAAAAATTACGAAGGCTTTTTTTCGGCTTGTTTCAGGAACCCAACCCCCTCGTTCGTGCTGATGGACATCCAGAGCTCGACGGTGGTGACGTATGTGTACAAACTGCTGGGTGACGAGGTGAAGGTCGAACGAATCGAGTACAAGAAGGCGTAGTGCACACAACTATAGATCTAATGGATATTGAGCTATTACAGACACAGTGTATATACAAGTACACGTCTATCTACTTGGATTTTTCTTGGTTATTTTTTGAAATTGTTAAATACCAAACAGATGCTTGTATCCAATTTGTTTACAAAATGTTCCGTTTTGCGTTGTACATTCAGCTACAAAAAGATATATATATACATATATTTTTTATCTCATTACATCTTTGGATGGTTGCATCTTTTTGTAGCCAATCAATAGGACTTCAAAAATGTTTCATAATGTTAATATTAGAAAAATTCGAGTTAGCAAGCAGCTAAAGTTATGATATAATGCGGATATAAAAGGAAAATTTGTATTGTGAAAAGTACTTGTTCTGTCTGTTGTTACAGGTTTTTTTTTTTATCTTAGCACTATATTTCAACTTAGTTATGGCTGTCTTAAAGGTCATTGTATCGTCAATTTAATTTATGTTAATCAGTCTATAGATATATATATTTATTAAGTATACAAAACAAACAGTTATTATGAAAAATATCAATTCAGTCACATAAATTATGTTTATTATAACATGTTTTTCATATAGAGTAAGTTTCAGTCAAAAATGTCATTTTTACAAGCTTTTATTTAGTTACACCCTCAGAGTAAGGATTTCTATAGAGATTCTGTACGAGTTTCACCAAAGGGGACAGAAAAGCTCTTACGCAGCTAATTTGAGAACTAGTCTAAACGTCTGGCGGCTTACAATAAACAACCTTAATTTGGCCGGGTAATCGTTTATTTGCCTCAAACTATTTGAGTTGACGTTTAGATGACATTGAGGCAAATAAAGAAAAACGGAACTTTTTTTTTTTTTTTATTAAAAATGGGATTGCTCTTGGCCAGCATCTAGCCAGGGGGCAAAGATGAGGCCGACGATGAAGCGAGCTCACCCAGAAGATGCCTATTCACTCGTGCCTTAAAAAGGTCCAGGTTATATGAACTCGGAAATACAGACGCCGGCAGAGAATTCCAAACCTTAGAAGTGCGCATTATAAAAGAAGTTGCAAGGCGCTTGGTTCGAACTAGAGGAATTTCGACCAGGTAAGGATGGTAGCCAGCCGTACGTCTGGATGTCCGATGGAAGAAGGGGGAAGGCGGTATGAGCTCATGGAGCTCCTGAGCACACTCACCGAAGTACAGTTTGTAGAAGACGCACAGACATGCTACTTTGCGTCGATGTGCTAAGCTCTGCAGCTTATTTCCCACTACCGTACTGCCGCCAATGAGCCTCCTGGCTCTGCGGTCCACCGAGTCGAGTGCGGCAAGTTGAACTATGAAGAGGACAACAAATTATATATCCCTCTCTGTCGCTCTTATTCAATTTAGTATATAATCTTCTCGCTCGGAGCGGTATTGTTATTTGACGTCTACTCTGGGTACTCTGAGGTTACACCTGTCCCGTTGTCTGTCGGTCTGTAATCAAATCTTGCAAGTTAAATTTGATCCACTTCCCGGTTTTCGATTGAGCTGAAATTTTGCATGTTGTGCTCCTAAAGAACTATCGCCCGATATCACTTTTAAGCCACGTGTATAAACTGTTCTCAAGGGAAGATCTCGAATCGGCTTGCCCGTAGATTTGACGATTTCCAACCTTCAGAACAGGCTGGGTTTCGAAAAGGCTACAGTACCGTGGACCACATTCACACTCTACGGCAGATTGTACAGAAGACTGAGGAGTACAATCGCCCTCTTTGTCTTGCGTTTGTGGATTACGAAAAAGCCTTCGACTCCATCGAAACCTGGGCCGTTCTAGAGTCCCTTCAGCGATGCCAAGTCGATTGGCGATACATCGAGGTGCTGAAGTGTTTGTATAGAGCCGCTACGATGACTGTCCAAATCCAGGATGTCCAGACAAGACCAATCCCATTACAGCGTGGAGTGCGACAGGGAAATGTCATTTCTCAGAAACTGTTCACCAACGCATTGGAGGACGTCTTCAAAACACTGGACTGGAAAAGACGAGGCATCAATATAAACGGCGAATGCATTTCACACCTTCGATTCGCAGACGACATAGTAATTATGGTTGAATCGGGACTTGACGGAGATGTTGCAGAGCCTAAGTGTTTCTTCCAGACGGGTGGGTCTGGGAATGAACTTGGATAAGACGAAAGTCATGTTCAATTCATTTGTGGACCCACTGCCAATCACCGTCGATAACGTTAGCGTCGAAGTTGTTCAGGAGTATACCTACCTAGGACAGATAGTCCAGCTAGGGAGAAACAACTTCGACAAGGAAGCTAACAGAAGAATACAATTGGGCTGGGCAGCATATGGCAAGCTTCGTCACATATTTGAATCGCCACTGCCTCAGTCCCTTAAGTCGAAAGTCTTCGACCAGTGCGTACTTCCGGTCCTTACCTACGGGGCCGAGACGTGGACGCTTACAAAAGGCCTCGTCCATAAATTCCAAGTCGCTCAGCGCGCTATGGAGAGGGCTATGCTCGGAGTTTCTCTGAAGGACAGAATCCGGAATCAGGATATCCGACAGAGAACCAAGGTCACCGACATAGCGCTCAGGATAAGTAAGCTGAAGTGGCAATGGGCGGGGCATATTTGTCGAAGAGCCGATGGCCGATGAGGCAGACGAGTTCTGGAGTAGAGACCTGTGGGACGACCTCCCGCCAGGTGGACCGACGACCCAAAGAGGGTGGCGGGAAGCGGTTGGATGCGGAGAGCTGAGGATCGGGTGTGGTGGCGCGAATTGGGGAAGGCCTATGTCCAGCAGTGGACGACTGTGGGCTGATGATGATGATGTATAAATCGGATGACAATGCAATATTATTATGTCATAGAGCTGATCTAATGATGGAGACAGAAGGTGGTCATAGCAATTTCTAAACTACACAAGATAAACCCATCGTGTTTGGGCTCATTCGAACCGACTCAACAAGTAGTTTATGACTGTGGAAAAAAGTACAGTCGGCAATGAAAGCTTGTACCAAAATGTTTTTTTTTACCAAAAACTTATTGGTACATACAAGCTTTTATTCGTTTTATTGCTGACTGTACTTTTTGCAAAGTCATTATCTAATAGCTGAGAGGGTTCCAATCATCCCAAACACAACTGAGTTTATGTTGTGCGGTTAGGAGTTGCTATGGCCACCTTCGGTTTCCGTCACTATATCAGCTCGGTGGTGCCATAATATTCCATTGTCACCGAACTTACGCATTTAAAATTTCAGCTCAATCTGATAGCGTCAAGTGGCTAAAAAGTGGTAGGAAAATTTGAAATCATATACTCACATACAGTTTGTCTATTTTACCAATTGACTTCGGCAATCTTCGGGTTTGACAACAAATATACTGTCAGCTGCAAGAGTGAGTGCGATAGCGATAGAAAGGTTGGCACAGTCTGTCTATTGGTAAAATAGACAGACTGTGCAAGTTAAATAAAAGCTTGTAAAAAGACAAAAACCGGTTACAGTAACCTTTAGACGCAGTAGGCCCATCAACTTAGTGAGAAGAGATACTTTACATATTTATATCCATTTTCACTAAAATATACATAAATGCGGCTTTGGAAGTCAATAGGTCACGCTCAAACAGGCAACAAACGTGTCATAAACATCTAGACATTGTTGTTTACATGTGATTAGAAAGTTACCTAATAAAAACATGTTTATTTGGTATATTTTACCAATAATACATTTGTGATCGCTTACTAGGGGGCTCATAAGAAGGTTCAAAGTCATAGTCACCCAAAGAGCAATGGAGAGGACTATGCTGGGAGTTTCTCTGCGTGATCGCATCAGAAATGAGGCTATCCACAGCAGAACCAAATCACATATTTGACATAGCCCTCCATATCGCTAAACTTAAGTGGCAGTGGGCGGGGCACATTGCACGTAGAACCGATGGCTGTTGGGGCGGAAAGGTTCTCGAGTGGCGACCACGTACCGTGCGGCGCAGTGTGGTTTGACCCCCTACAAGGTGGACTGATGACCTGTTAAAGGTTGTGGGAGTCCGCTGGATGCGGGTGGCGCAGCCGGTCATTGTGGCACTCTTTAGGGGAGGCCTATCTCTAGCAGTGGACGACCTTCGGCTTGTTTTTCTTACACAAAAACTTTGTAACAGTTTATAACTTTTCCAAATGGTTTCTCTGAAGCTGACTGTAGAGTTTGCACCATTTACTCCTGTCTGCAAGTTTCATTGCGGGGTTTGGTAGATCTATTGAACTCGTTATAGCGCGGTAACCCGCAATGTTAAGATACAATCTGTTGCAATAAAGATATATTGAATCTTGCACTTGTGTAAGCTGGGGTTTTAAGCTGGGTTGCAACGCTCACACTTTACTGACCGGTGAACGTTATATATGACACCGGCAGCTGTCGCCTCATAGAAAATTGTGAAGCTTGCAATACAAACATCTACATCTGCTGGACCGACACCAATTTCGACAATAATATTGCGGATAACGCGGCATAAACTGACCTTTAGAAAAGAAATTGACAATTAAAGTTTATAGTACTAGTGCCTATGCCGCGTTATCCCCAATATTATTGTCTAAATTGGTGTCGGTCCAGCTAGCACGATAGGTTTTATTTATGGTCATGTTTTGCGGCCCAGACGTCACGTAAAATATGACCAATCATCTATCATTGTACCTAGGCTCAATGAGGTTGATGACGTTAGCCCATTGTTTAGTGACTGGTGATTCTGGTGAAAGCATGTCTATAGCCATTATTGTATAAATAAAACTGTTTCATGAGGTTGGGTATTCTCATTTTTGTGGACACTGTCACTACCGTGGACGCAATTATAAGACCCTACTCTAAATTTAAATTATACATTTTATCGAGTAGCTAAAATAGATAAAAAGATAATTCTAAATTAGGTAAGCGTAAAATTACACACACGGTAGTAGTGACAGTGCACAAAAATGTGAATGGCCCCTGTGTTGAGTTAAATAGGTTAAATCTTGGTATTTTCGCACAGTTCCCTAGGAACTGTCGCGTTGGTAGTTATACAATGTATATGTATATAGGTAAGCTTATCGTTTAACTTTGGATACTGTCTACGTATGTTCATAATAAAAACTATTTCTATTTAGGTATGCGTTTTGTTTTTATTCTTTTATATTTTTTTTTGAAAGATAGAGGGCACTTTAACATTGTCAAAGCGTGAATTTATACAATTTAAAAAACTGACAATCTTACTTAATAATTATTATTAAAAAATATACTGATTAATAATTTACAAATATTAAGGACGTATTGAATACGATCTGTGTCCGAATAAACAAAAAGTATATAAAATTAATTTAATATCTCAGAGATGTATACGGTCTCTGAGCGTCCAAATACGATTAATAACAATTATTTCAAATTCCTTAGAGATGTAAATGATCTCTAAGCGCTAAAATTTAAATAAGTAAACTTAATATTATTAGAGATGTCATAAGGTCTCTAAGCGTCAATAACAATAAAACTAATCCAGAACAGGATTGTCTCTCGTCAATTTACATACAATAAAATAACACTAGTATTAAGGTATTTACTGTGCCCTTGCAAGCATGAACAGACCGGACTCCACAAACAGCACCCGATCACGAGTATGACTTAAAAACAAAGAATACAAATAAAAATAAATAAACTAAATTAGATCCCCTAGATCGGAACCTTGGGGGAGGGTACCCATAAGGCTGGCTGCGTTCCCCCGCTGGATGGCTGTGCCAATCCGCTGGGCAAGGAACAAGCCAGCCCTACGGTCCCCGGAAACTTCACCTAATAATTTTGAAATTTTTCCAAAAAGTTTGTGGGTGCTTTTTATTTTACTTTACGTTGGTAATATGAACTTTGTGATTTGTGACATAGATATAGACGATGCACAAGTGACTATCATGGTTGAAGGAAACAAGGTCTACTCCGGATTGTGTTGTGACACAAGCCTACGTCACTATCGAGTTCCCACTTTATTTATAGTAACAAAACAACAAATGAAGGAATTTTTTCTGCCGTAATCGTGCAAAATATATTATTTATACGCATTACAATTGTCATTTGTTTGTCTAAGTAAACAAAATAGATCCAAGTTAAACATGAATTAGGTATCGTAATAATTTAATAACACACTCAGGTATACATTGGAGTCGGGAAGTCACATAATTCAACACTTGCAGACTGTGCTTGCAGTACTTACAGCAAGTCACACTTGCAGTACAGCAAGCCCGCAGAACTATCGATACAAGTGATGACTAAGGCTGGGTTGCACCAACTTACGATCACAAACCGATCAACGTTAAATATGGCGCCGGCAGCTGTCATCCCATAGAAACTTGTCAAACTTTCCATACATTAAAATTTTAACGAACACAGCTTACGATTACCTACAGATTGTTTGGTGCAACCCAGCCGGCTTGTGTCACCCACACTACTGAATTTCCCCGGAGTGTCATACCTTGTACGAGTATTATTGTATCTTCCGACTATGTTCTATTCTTGTTAGTTAAAGAAGCGGATCGCTTGTAGACTTAATTGTCCGTTCCGTATTAGTCAAATCGGTAAAATTCAGTTAACACAGGCCCGATTCGAGATACGAAGGCATACTCAACTGTATCTTATGCGGCCGCGTGCGTTCTTGCTCGCACTCCGCCCTGGGAATTGGACGCAGTAGTGCTGGCCGAGCGATACAGTCTCCGGGCGGAGGCCAGGGTCCGCGGGGAGCCGCTGGACCCTGAGGAAGCGGAACGGGCGCAGCGCCTTGCTGTAGACAGATTAAACGAGCGCTGGAAAAGAGACTTAGAGGAGTCCGCGTATGGAACCCGCACGATAGAGGCGCTCCTCCCGTCACTTGAGGGATGGCTAGGAAGGAAACATGGAGTCCTCACTTATAGAGTTACACAGGTAATGACCGGACATGGCTGTTTCGGTCATTACCTGCATAAGATAGGAAGGGAGCCGAGTCCGAGTTGCCATGAATGTGGCGACCCGGATGACACGGCTCAACATACTTTAGAGGTGTGCAGACGGTGCATGGGCCCGGGAACGGTGTAATATGGCAAGAGCGATCGGACTGGCAGGGAGGGATCTCTCGCTGCGCAGTGTCGTGTCAGCCATGTTGCTCAGCAAGAGATCATGGGAGGCAGTGGCCTCTTTCTGCGAGATTATTCTCTCGCAGAAAGAGGCCTCGGAGCGGGAGCGCGAGAACAGTGCTGATGCGCATCCACTCCGGCGAAGACGGAGGGGTAGGAGACGTGCAGGCTTTGCTTCGGCAATTCTGTAATCCCCTTAGGCCAGTGGGCTGGGAACCCACCTTGTACGGTCCTACACGTCTGAGGGGAAAGCTAAAGCGATTCTAACCTTCCCCTACATCGGCGCGGATGCTTAAATTGGCTGGGACGGCCGGGGGGCGTCGTGGTAGAATGTTCGCGATCCCATGGCGCCCCCATTCACGGCCAAGAGGGGAAACGTCGGTGTGGTTTTAGTGGGTAGGCTTCTCCCCTCCATTTCGCTCAGAAATGGTGCGGGAGAAGAGAGTCCCACATAACCCCCCATCAAGTTTCCCAGCCTGGGGGGTATGCGAAACGCATTTCCATATCGTTAACAAAAAAAAAAACCCCGATTCGAGATCCAAAATCCTCGAAATCACTTCGATATGTCTTAGGGATGTTCGATGCCTCTGTATTTATAAATTAGAATTTAAAATGACGGCTGAGATGAAAGAAGAGCGATATCCTAGGGATGTCCCTTTCTGCGACTAAGAACAAATTGAGTCGGCACCCTAATTATCACTTGTGATCACTTATGAGTTCCTTAGAACTATTATTTTTGTAGAAATAACCTCAAGATTTGTGTGTTGAACTCGTAGCTCAAGCTCAGCAGTAACTATAACGATTACCTACTACCACCACTTTAGGTACGTATCCGATCTGAAACAAAGTTGTGGCACTATTGGCTATGTGCGAAGTAGGTGGTGGGGGTAAACTAAGCGATCGCAGCGCACACCATGGCAGAAATGTGCAATTTCCGGGGACCTATATGTCAAATTTACTTCGACGTTTCCTATTGGTTTCCTACGATTCGTTTCGTTTGTATTTATTTATTTATTTTCTTATTTATTTCAGTCAAATTTCCAGTAAGGGGTCTTTCTCACTTACTAAAATAAATAAAATATTCATGTGTTATTATTTGACAGCTCTGAGTTTGACATTGCCCCGGGACCCATGACGTTTGACGTTTCTGACGTGCACATAGCCAATAGTAACAAATAGAAATAGACTACCCAGGCCCCAGGGGTCACAGACAGTAAGATCTCAATAGCAAAATTATGACCCCCCCCCCCCTACGATCACCGCTCACGTTAATCAATTATTTCCTTCCATCAACTTTATCAATTGTTAGGTGGTGTGAGTGATGTAACAAAACATCATGTCATGTACTGTACCTAGTACCTACTTGCATGGTGAATAGTTTTAAATTATTATACAGGGAGTACTTGACAAAACGGTGTCGATCCATATAATTGGTAGAAAATTTACATAAGTTGTATGGGGAATTAGCAAATTTCGACTAAGGCCCCCATGCAAAATATACTTTTGTGTTTAAAAAATATTAGTTAAGTATTAATCCTACTTATTTCTATTCACAAAAGCTAGGCCACGTAACGCCTAAGTTTAAATGGATCGCCGCTGTTTTTGTTCGTAATTCCGCTTAGTTAAATTAAAATAGGATTGACATTGCATTCATTAGTAAATTAAAAAAAAAGGACTGGTAGAGTGTTAGAAGACGTCTTATTGTTGGACATTAAGTAAGAACGCAGCCGTCTTAAGTATTATTATCTCGGCCATCATATGTGATAGGTGTCATTCGTTGTTGTTGTTGACTTCCAGAAATAGTTACGTTTGTGCTGTGCTATAAGTAGGTACGCTCACGTTTTATTTCAACTCTTATAATCGCCATATTCTATTCTATTATGGTAGCAGAACGTGATATGCTTATGAAGTATTTCATGACTTACTGGATATTTTTAATTTCACTTGACTTCCTATTACCTACTCTTAAATTGTCTTTGCGATTAATTCGAAATTGTACTCAATTTGTACTCCGTGCGATGCCAAGTACTCGATATAATATCATTAATATTGTGCTACTATCAACAATATTAATGATATTATATCAATTTAATAATTAGAAACCCATGAAATTATCGATAGCAGGAAAACGGCACCAAAACTGTGTTGCAGTTACCTTCCTCAACGCAATGTTTGTAAACAACATTAAGTAATCAAATGTAAAGTTTTCTGACCTTCTGCCATACATACGTAGCGTGTACGTGTAGGTACCAACGTCTAGGTCATACGCATAAACGTGACTGTATCGATGGCACTTCAGTTTCGTCACTTGCGCTTGACGTGCTTTTGGCACTGCTTTACTTTGTTGAGTACACTGAAACATTGTGATATAAGAGAACAATACAGACATCTACAGTAAAAATAAACGCCGCTAATTTTATCACCGCTCGGTACCTATTTTAAAAAGGTTTGTAAAGTCTGCAGGGATTACATAAAATGTACTTTCTTGAACGATCTGTCTACGATTCAAACTATGACTACAGTTTTTTTTAATACTACGACGGTGACAAACAAGCATACAGCTTGCCTGATGGTAGGCAGACACCGTAGCCTATGGACACTTGCGTTTGCATAACAATCACAAACGCGCTCCCGACGCTTGATATGACGATTCATTGTATTGATAGCTAGAGACAAATGCAGGTGCCTCACTTTCAGCAACCTTCCTCACCACCAGGTAAAATACCACGTACAGTACCTCTAGTATATTTTTTCGAAACCTAAACACAAACGAATGCGTTTGCGTGTAGTCTCAATTTGTATGGCAACGCGAACAGCGCCTCGGGCGGCCTTTGGTGGTAACTATTTGTTGCCATACAAATTGAAACTAAACGCAAACGCATTCGTTTGTGTTTACTAGAGGTATTATATTGTTGTTATTATTTTTATTATGGCTGCGGTCTTAACAGTCTGAACCATACGTGATCCTACGTGTTATCAATTGCTTTCCGCGAATTATATTTTTTATATATCCGGGGGGATATATCGATAATTCTGCTTGTGGATCGGTAAATATTTACTTCTTGAAATTTAAAGAGGTCACCTATTAATAAAATGATCAATATGGAAAATTACTCATCTTCGCCTAATTACATACTGTATCAATCAATGTTTTTTTTTGCAAAACATGAATTTATCAAAGCCTATAGGTACATGTTATTTTGGATGACTTTAGTTTAGTGATGACAATTTAACTGATCGCTTATTATCCATATGTATCGAAAGTTAAATACCCATACAAGTTTGTAAAAAAAAATTACGCACGACTAATTATTCGTTTGCACTCTACTGCTATCTACTCAATGTTTACGCAGTTAAGTTTTAATCCATGAATAGCAGTGAACGAAACAAGCAGAATAGGCTAACCCAACCCAAACAATATTAGCACATAAATATATTATCGTTTGTTAATGACAGATACTCGTAGTCATTACTGTCATTAGTGTTTGTAATGCGGGTATAGTTAACGGCGAGCGACCGTATTCGAGTGGCCACGTTATATTTGCGGACGTGAGACGGCCCATGTTCGAGACGTAAGCCGGAGATTGGATAGGTGGCTGTTGTGTTGGTAGAATAATTCGGGAGCTAGTGAAGGGGTGATAAGAGCATTCGGGAACCTATAGGAATCGATAAAATAGTTCTTATGAGGATCCAAAGTAGTAAACAACAGGGAAATAACGTCGATATTTAAGAAAAATCACCTACTTTACTAATATATTTATAGGTAGAATCTAATATGTGACGTCTGAAAAAGGGGTTCACTCTGTGTAAATCTAGGTAACACAGGGTGAATATGGGATAAAAGTTGTGTACCTAGTATCTACTCTACCTGCCTACCTATGGAGAACACGACACTGCTAGCAGCAGAAGTGGTAGGCAGTTAGGCACAATAAAATGCGAAAATGCGGACACAAGCCAGAAACAAAGACTCGTGCGCAGATCATATTGGTGAACTAAATGGTTCACGTAGCTGCCTACTTCTGCTGCTGTCTGTCCCTTATGCACCTGTACGTTCTGAAGCGTCAAAAACATAACAGGCTGATAAAACTAAGGCTAAAATCGGTTTATGGCTTATTGTTATTGCTATTCAACGAATTAATGTAATGGCTGGAAATAAATAACAACAACATTATATATCTTACATGTACATTATATAATAATAGCGCACAATAGTACTAGGCGCGCATATAAGCGAAGCGAAGGTCCGTAGTTCATTGACTCGGCAGTCGGCAATAAGTTACGTAAACTCGTTGGGCAAAACTGTTAACTACGCGTGTTGCGATACTTACGATACCTTCATAGTTATGCGGCCCTAGTACAAATATAAGCAACTTTATGTACAAATATATATAGTAACTAGTTTATAACTCATGAACGTGATGTTATGGATTCGTATGTATAACTGATAAAAACGTGATTTATAAATAAAGCGACTATTAGTCTACACCCATTTATGAGTGTTACTCGACATACCGTGGCGTGTGTGGCAAATACTTAAATAGTTACTTTGTTTGTTAGGTAAATTTGAGAGATTAATTCAGGTTCCTACCTGGATTAATCTCCCGACTGAGGACTTGAACCATCTAAATTATTCCTATATTTGAGCTAAATAGCACATCGATCGTAGCACCTGCTGGCAACCGCGATGAGCTGTAAAGACGGATGAACACCAGGTTCCGAAATTAGTCCTGGACCTGAAGTCCTGTAGGAAAGTTCACGTATGGGTATTTTTAATAGGAGTCTTAATAAGTATTTGAGACTTGAGTGAACATTTGTCACTTGATACATTTTCCAGCTATGACATCATAAATTTTGGGTATGAAAAAAAAAATCTCAAACATGCAATGAAATATTGATGTTTATGTTCCTTATAATATTAAATAGGCTGCGAAGTATGACGTTTCAGGTGCGGCTAGGCTAGGACAAGAGGTCGTTAATGGAATTTCATACAAATCTTGCAGGCCTAGGCCGCCAAAGTCCTCTTTTTTAATTCCATTCCACATAAATTTGTGGCACAGGCATCATGACATTCTGCCACTATGCGTATTAAAATATTTTTTTTGTTGTTTATTTCATTGCATGTTTGAGAAACCTCGGCGGGAAATTTGGGGTTGCCCGCCTTAGACCTATCCGGCCGAGCGAAATTCTTCGGCCGGCAACCCTTTTCGTCCCGGCCTCTGTAGTAATGTACTATTTTTCTTCAAAAACCTATCACCTTTCGAGAGGGATATCAAATGAAAGGGGTCCAACCTTTCATTTGATATCCCTCCCGAATGGATACTGGAGAAAAATAGTCTTTTTTCAAAATGTACCAGGTGACGGATATCCCGAAAACATACATACGCGAACTTCCCTACAGGTGAGTCAGGTCCTGAAATTGATCTAGCGCTAAAAGGCATAATCGTCACAAGAGGTTTGCTTTGCCGACCATACGGTCCCTCAATTCACGTGCCACAAATGAGGACACCAATGTCGAGCACGGATTGCTAACATAGTTAGAGAGAGTCACGAGAGGCATTGTCCGCGTATATACATATATACGCTGTGTCGAGATTAATGAGGTCTATTTGCTGACGCGTTGGTTTATAAGATAAGTGGCACCATAACTTTTGATACACCAAGTTATGAAAGAACAGGCGTGGCCCACCTGAACAGAGGGCCTACTCCAAACTTCGAAAATCGAACTTCGTATCGTGCCGTCCCTTTCCGTCATATAGTGTAAAACACGAGAGTGAAAGGGACGGCACGACACGAAGTTCGGAGTAGGCCCTCAGACCAGGCGACGCACAGTTGCAGACGAGGCGAAAGAGATCGGGAAGATGTGAAATGAGATAGGATATTAAGTAAAAGTCATTTTCACACCTGGCATTCAGAAAAAAGTCGTTTCGTCAAAATTGTACTTTTCTTCCTTCATTTGAGGGCAACAATGAGTTTTTTTCTGAACAGCAGCCCAAATAGTACGATAGGTTTGTTTATAACGCGGCGACCTGTAGCCCGGGCATAGAATACGGCTACGGCCCCTGCCTGGGGGTCTTTGGGGTCGAAGATGGTCGCAGTTGGGGACTGCGATCGTCCATGAAAACACATGGTAGGACCCACAGAGGTGTGACTCTATAGGGTGGCACTGGTGGGTTCCGAAGGAGATATATACCAGAGCCGTCCGAAATGAGCTGAGGAGGACCATCGGGGGGTTTTTAGTCGGTGCAAGTCCGACACAACCTCCGCACTGTACCCGCGGTGAAAAAAAATATAACGTCACGTTTTATGTCCAAAATTTACAATAACTGTGAAAAGCAGTTGCCACTCTATATCAAAATTATTTCCGTTTTGGGCGTAAACTTTGAAATCCCTTATACGCTCAGCATTCTAGCTACACAGTAGCTAATCTTTCCCTTCACTTAGGAAGGATCTTGCTGTAAATATATCATTTGGCTCCCTGGAGTCAGCCAAGTTCGCAAAGCAATAGAATCCACACCGGCCGTGGGTTCTATATTACACACGAACTATATCGGGTCAATTTTGACCCTCACACACCTGCAATTTCGCGACTCTTGTACCTAAGACCATCTTCTACTCACCAAAACTGGAATTTCAAAGAAAAACCTCTTACTGTTCACGAGATATTGATGCCCGAAAATCAATATTTGTACACCAGCTGACTGATTTCACTAACTGACACATTCACTTATCAAAATTACTACTTCCAGGTTACCTAGAATTGCTACTTAAATAGTGTGACATGGCAAGTTTTTACCCACCATCTTTGAGTACAAAGTAGTCGAGGGTGTGATTGGCAAATACGAGTATCTAGTTAAGTACATATATTCATCGAATAAGTGTGTCGAAGTTAAAGGCATGTTAAATTAAGGAAATGATTGACTTTACGTTCAGCTCAATCAAGTAAGTACCTAGAGGAAATTGAAAAAGTGAAAACATGCAAAGTTGCACTATTGAGTAGGAACACGACAAATTATTTTAAGCAATTAAAGAACGTTATGAATGACAGGAACTGTGATTTAAGAAGCCGTTTCCAGTAAGATCTCAGTTCTTTTATTTTAGCGAAACCGTTCACGAATTTCGAACTATAATGTCTGTATAATTTTGTATTCGTGTGCTTTGTGTAATAAACAATTATTATTATTATTATTATTATTATTATAGGGATTTTTTTTCAATTCATGTTTTTGATGGAACATCCTATTACGTGCACCGTAACACGCCATCAAATCCTAAATTCCCATTTATCTTATTAAGTAGGTATTTAATTAGTAGTAGCAAAGCAAATAAGGAAAACGGACCGACAACTAAAATTAATACCTCTATTCTTATTGTTAAGGGTGTCGTTAACCCAAATCGACTAGATATAACGATTAAATATAACTTAAACAGGCGTACGTGAATCGACGAACGTACTCGTAGCTTTAAATTTAAATGTAAGGCAAAACTATTGGTAGTAAATATTACTGAGTAACAGTTTCTACTCAAACGATTAAATTAAGTGTGGCATTTCCATAAGTATTAAAGTCAAATGTTGTTTTAAAAAGATAACTACCATTGTTGATTCAAAGAAACAAAAACACAAGCACATGTCGTTTTACAAACTTAACTTTGCGCATCCTCTATAATTTTGAAAGTCTTTAATTACTTGTATTAAGGATGTGTCTCGATTAACGTTATAATTAACCAAGAGCATGAAGTTAAAGTTACCGGTTGAAAACAAACCTTGTCCCCCCACTCCAGACGAATAAAACCAAACGGCCGTTCCAAATTCAAGCAGTACCCGTATATCTCTACGCGCGTGCGTGTGTAAAAAATTAATCTGTCAAACGGCTTTTACTTTTAAAACCTTATGTGTGCATAGATACGTGGCGTGTTTTTAAAAATGGCGATCTCATTAATGAGACTTGGACTAAGGTCTGCAGTTTTAAACTTGGAGAGGAGCGCTGCTATTATATCAAGCCCCAGTGCCCAAAATCAATTGAAGGTACGTCCGTTTTCATTATTTTTGTGAAGTCAATGACCATCTTGTACAATAAAATGAAACATGGTTGGCCGCCAACGCTTTGCTTGGGAGTTCATTCAATGAAGGAATACTGCTTGAAGACGCACATTTAGCGGTTCATGACTTTTGCGTGAACAGGTTTTTTGTCATGCCAATAGAGAAAGCATTGATAACATTGATAATGATAATTTAACTGGTAAATTGCGACTGAAGCACTATTCAACACTTAAGTACCTAACGGCATACTCGTCCATTTATTAAAAAGATAGGATAGAGCTTTCTTCATTTCAACGACATTCATGCCAACAACATTTTTTGCATTTTTTGTCGCTGAACCGGCATGGTCCTTCGAACCGGATTTTCGGTACGTAAGTTCTCGTTGTTGCGTGCTTGTAAGGGTTGTCTATATACAATTATACATACGTTTATTAATGTATTCAGCAGTCATCTAGTTAGTTACCAATGCGACGTTACTATCATTAGCGTAAACTATAAATAACGAGATATCGTTATCTAATAACAAAATTGACTGTATATAGTACGTATATATTATTTATATGTTAGGTATACTACTATCGTTAACTCAGTACAGTCGCAACTTAGTATTAGACATTAACAACTTAGTATTAGAACGGTTAAAATAGCGTTAGACAGTTATAGGAAAAAATACTAGCAAGTTGTATAGGAACATGTAGTTATTAAGACTTAATTCGATTTTACAGGATATGGGCGTAATTGAGTGTATAACTAAAAATTCAATTTTCGTCTTTTTCTACAAATGCGAATGATGCAAATGTTCTCGCGATAAACGTAGGTTCGTAGGTTGAGTTAGGTTATGGTCTAGATTGTCTAGGTTTCTATTGAAATCAACATCACATAGTATACTGATACATCAAAAGTTATTGTATCCTATTATATTCGAGAATTATTGTATTCTAGCTAAAGCTATCGCCATGATCGTGATCGCATCACAGTTGAACAGATAGCTTTCCGCCATTACTAGTAAATATGTAAATGCAAGAGGGACTAATGCGATGAAATATCATCAGCATCGTCCTAGCGTTATCACAGTAGGTACAGTTGCATCCTTAGGCTTGTCAAGTGAGTGAGAAACTTGACTGTTAGAAGTTCTCAAACCGCCGGAACGCAAGGGGCTTCGGGCGGTTTGAGCAAGCTCAATCTCAATCTACTCGTATGCATAGCAGTCATTAAGCCTTTTTTTTGCAAATAGGCCACAAGGGCACTTTTACATGTCAAAGCGTGAATTTATACAATTTAAAAACTAACAATGTTACATAATAATAATGATTAAAAAATATACCTACTGATTAACAATTCAAAGAAACTAAATTTACAAATATTAAGGACTTACATTGAAAACGATCTGTGTCCGAAAAGTATAGGTATAAAATTAATTTAATATCTCAGAGTTGTATAATTGTATATGGAGCGTCCAAATACGATTAATAACAATTATTTCAAAGTCCTTAGAAATGTAAATGGTCTCTAAGCGTTAAAATTAAAATCTATATTAATAATTTCGTGCAGGGGTACGGTAGACCCGAACGAGACCTGTCTCAAATTGAAGAACGTATAAAAATAACGATTTCGAGTTGAACATATGTTTCCGCAAAATTCGGATTGTCGCGTATTTTGCATTAAAAAGTGTTAATTTTATGACAAAAGTCGGCCATATTAAATTCGTTGGTTGACAGCGTCGGGTTGGGTACGTTCGGAAATCGTAAACTATGTTTGAGTCCGGTGTGTTGGCCAGGTTGCTGGGCTGCGTTCTGTTTGATGGGCCATCATCGCCCATTGTGTGGATTCGGCTAGCCGTGGGCTAGCCGCGTCTGCAGCGTTTTGTTTTTGTAGTTTTCAAGCGTTATATACACCTATCAGCCTAGCTAGCACGATAACTTATACCGTCAAGTTATATGGGCGAAATATATTAAAACGTCACATAAAACGTAACGGTATAATCTATCGTGCTAGCTAGACTGATTGTCACAACAACCGCCTTCAAAGCGAATGTATGGGGCCTGTTACATGGATTCATATCACGATAAGTATCACGTGAATATTAAAGCAGAATCCATACAAATTTGAAAACTGCGATAATATTGACACCCCAGTATTGTGATAATATTAATGAATGTTTGCTGAGTCTGTCCGCCATCTTAAAGCTGCGTCTCTATTTTGTTTGTGACAAACTACTAGGTGACTTATGGCTTTTAAACGTCTAGCAAAATTTTATCCCTATCTCGCTCTATCTTATAACTTAGTGGTACTGGGGGACTACTCCAAAATTCGAAATCCGAACTTCGTATGGTGCCGTCCCTTTCACTCATATAGTCTATGACAGGAGAGTGAAAGGGACGGCACCATACGAAGTTAGGATTTTGAATTTCGGAGTAGACCCTCAGCTCATGCCGTTCGCCGCGCTCGGACGTTAGAGGCGCTACTGCGAACCGAAAACGAAGTATCTGCCTCTCTCGCACATGTATATTCGAACGACAGAGAGGAAGATAGTTCGTTTTTGGTTCGCGGTAGGCCCTCAGGCGTCAACTTTAAAACGAATAGGGTATTTTACTATAAGAGAAATAAAATTCAAAATGTAATAAAAACCAGCCAAGTGCGTCGGAGTCGCACACTGAGGGTTCCGTACAACTAAAAAACAAATGTGATTTATCAATATATTGATATTTTTGGTAAAATATACTTCATAATAAACATTATCACTTAATTTCAAGTTCATAGGTCGATGGGAAGCTAAAAAATTATATGTGTGACAGACAACACACGGAATGTTCTTTGACTTTCTTCGACCGTCCGCCACGCTCGGACTAAGGTACTACCAACCGAAAACTAAATATATGCCTCTCTGTCGCACTTGCATATTTGAGCGCGGAGAGGGAAATACTTCGTTTTCAGATCGTGGTAGGCCCTCTGGTCTGACGGCTCCTATTCCTGGATGGTGCGCGTATCGGAATGTGAAATACCTTTGGCAAAACGGAACAAGTTGTTAAATAGCTTCCATTAATTGGAGAAAATATTACCAACTGTTATTATTATCACGTGAAACACTGAATATTGAAGCAACATTCATAGGGGCCTGTTACATGGTTATTATTATCACGCGATATACTCATATCACGATCCGTATCACGTGCAATGAATATTGAAGAAAAATCCATACGATTTTGAAAACCACGATAATATTGACACACCAGTATTGTGATAGTATTAAGCGTTTAACAGACCCCATACAATTTTAAAAATCGCGATAATATTGAGTGTAAAGGGCCCCACTGAATAGAATTTGGCGGAGAATAGAGAGCTTCTATCGCGAAACGAAAACGAACGAACATCGTGTATTTCCGTCTGTGTCGCTCGAATTTGCAACTGGCACATCAATATTTTGTTAAATATTGATGTGCCAGTCAGTATTTTTGGTGCGAAGTCAGAGCTGCTAACGCGAAAAACGCACATCTGAATTGAATTTTAATGAACGATTAGTATTTTAGCTATACAAATCAGTACTGATTACGGTGTCAAATTTTTTATGTGCCTTTAAATACTACCCTTATAAAAATGCTTAGGATTAACTTGCAAAGATACTAGCCTTTGCCCGTGACGTCGTTTGCGTAATCTTTTACTCCCAATTCCATATAATTCCATTCCATACTTTTATTCCCAATCCAGACTACAGACTATATTTCTATACGATTCGAAGTTTCATCATAAGTAATCCGTTGTTGTAATGTTTTTATTTTATACATTTTTGTACACTATTTCTTTCGTCGTTTGCATAACTGTCACGAATAAATGTTTTGTTTATTTCTTTCTTATTTATTTCACCCGAGCGAAGCCGGGCTTTCATCTAGTAAGTAATAAAACAGCGCTAATATAATATTCTTAGAGACGTATAAGGTCTCTAAGCGTCAATAACAATAGAACTAATCCAGAACAGGATTATGTCTCTCGTCAATTGGCTCGTCCTTGGCTTAAGGATTGGCTATCCTGTCATAGACAACAGCCGGGATCAACGCGTTAACGTGCCTTCCAAAGCACTGGAGCTCTTATTTAGTTTAGTAATCACTCAAAGTGGTCACACACATCCAAGAGTTTACCCCGTCCGACGTTGATTTCGCTTCTTAAGCAACTTTCTAGGTGAAATATTACATTATTTAACGTAAATAAATAACCGCCACATCAAATAAAATAAATATTGAGACACTAACTAACTGATAACCTGACCCCTTATCGGTCCCCTATCATGTCAGCTCAAACGTAGCGAGCCAATCTCGCCCTTATATTACGAGTCAGACGAGCTATATTAGCTTGTTTATGACAGCGGAGATGATACGATTTGGGCCACTAGTGAATTGTCCATTCTCCAATTGTATGCTAATAAATGTTTACGTACAATTGATAGCTTATTAACATTGAGAGTCTGGCGATTTGACATTTAAAACACCTTTATACTGGATGTCGCTACTTAATAGTAATGTAGGTAACCTTACCTACCTAGTATTATTTATTAATTTATTTTAACCTTCCTGCAGATACATATACATAATTTTCATTAAAAAAAATCTTTCATCCTATATTAATACGTGAGTTCTACAGGTCATCCCATTCCTGTGCAAAGTCCTCCCCCATTATTTTCCATGTTCGACGACCTAGTATACTCATAGATTATTATTAGCCACATTAAGTAGCATTAACCACTAAGTATACCACTAATTAATTGCCACCCAAAAACCAGATATAACACTTGAGTTTTCTTGTATTGATTGAAAGCACTGAATTAATGAATTTTTATCAAACCATTGTTATACGGATATATAGTTAGTACTCCTAAGTCCAAAATTCCAAATCCTTGAGTATCGCCACAGGCTGTGGATTCCCGGTAGTTTCAATAAAACCCAAACCAGGTTACTGGCCCAAAATTACAGCTTCAATTTTCATTACAGTTTAAAACGCTGTCTAATCTTGATGAGTTTGTTTCTACCCGACTACGGCAAAGCTAAAAGCAAGGATTATGATATGATATGATTTTTAGTGAAAAAAATTGGTCGGTCAATATTTTGGCCACTTGTCGTCAATTCGTCGTATTATTGACTATACCTTATCATACGTATGTGTTACGCATTGACTCTATAATGAGTTAGTCTAAGTACTTTAACTCCATCATTCAAGTAGGTAATAATACAATCGGCATTCAACTCACGAAACATGGCCGCCATCTTACTTCGGCGAGTGATTAACAAAAAATAGCCTTGATTCTGGTAATAGGTTGTTATGTAATTATAAATGTTGACAAAAATGCAGGGGCATCATTTGAAAAGTTTGTTTATAGTGAAACAGGAAACGGAAATGAATATCGCGCAATGTTCCTTTTTTGCAATAGACTGATGTTTGAGGATGTACAATGTACATACAGTCATGAGTCAAGTTAAATGCAAAATCAACGTACTCAAAAATATGCCGAATTAAGGCTTTGGTAAATAATTTATGAGAGGATTAATTGGATGCATATATGCTTGCATTTACACACCCTAACACACCGTACAGCCTAATGGCGAGATGACTGCACTGCAAAACAAAGTCTAAGGAATAGCCAAAAAAGTGCTAAGAATTAGGCACACCTACAAGAAACAGGTAGATATACTCGTAGGTCTAATGAGATCCAGTTGCCTTAAGCTAATATCAGGTTCCACCGGTTTGGGCAACCGACTTCATTTTGTACACAATCTAACCACGCTACAGCCAAGTTCAAAGAAAAAGGAACAGGCGACATAGCAGCCGTGTCTTACATATAGTATACTAGCATTTGCCCGCGGCTTCGCCCGCGTACTAAGCGAAATTTTTAACCGTCTACAAAAAAGAGGTTCTTATGTTTGTCAACGATTATCTCGCGTTTGGCTGAACCGATTTAGATTAGCGGTCTCCAGAAAAGTAGTTGTTACATTCTGGGGGTTTCGGTATACAAAGTTTGGTGATTGTGATTCATTAACAATGAACAGATGAAAAGTCAGTATACATTCTGAGAACCGGCAAACTGTCGAATTTCATTTGATTTTGGCAAAAAGAAGGATCGAAAACTATTATCATACATTTCCGACAGGCCGAAGGGGAAAGGGCCGATGAAATAAAAACATGTCTTAAATGGCCCTTAGTAAAAGTATCTGTGTACTACAGTAACCATAGGTCCGATAACGACCAAGCACCGCGCAGCGGTCATAAACTATGGACCTTTGAAGTACAGAAAAACGGCTAATTCAATATCACGTGTAACATTAATTTTTCCTAAAATTTAATTTATTAGGTATGTTTTGCCAGTTCCCATTTGAGCATCAAAAAAGAAGATTTGACCTCACTTCCATTCGCACTCCTTACTGTCAGTCCGTCTGTTACAACCGATTTATCTAAACTATCAAGAATTTAGAGCGCTCGTGGCCCAGCAGCACCCGCCTACCGCGTGCGGTATGCGAGGTTAAGCAATGTGGGCACAGGTCAGTTCTTGGATGGGTGACCGCTTTGAGTGGTTACTAACTGACTCTCGTGCTTTGCAAGGCACGCTAAGCCGTTGATCCCGGCTGCTGTCTACGACAGCAATCGTTAAGCCAAGTTAGAGGCCTTCGGGCGGCTTGCGAACTTCTAACAGTCAAGTTGCCCACTCACTTAACAAAGAGGGGTCGAAGTTACACCACGTCCGTAGGGAGTACCCACCGTTACCCTACACGTGACCCCTGGGTGGTGCTTAAAGTGCAACAAAGACTGGCAACCGTACTTGTCTTCTCGAAGATCTCACGGTTCGTAAATAAATGCCATACGTTTAAAAAAAATCTAAAGGTTGATTTAAATGGAAAAAATATCGAAACCTCTATGTCGTTTTTAAAAGCAAATCCAATATACACGCCTATATAGTAACATTAAACTTTTTTGCATGTAGGCATGTATGGAGTGCCAAATTTTACCTCAGATTCGTATTAAAAGACCTCTCGGACGCTCAGATATCGATTTTGAACGAAATCGGGTTGAATATGAAGAAAATCAATATGGCCGCCACTTTTTCCAAACTTTACCTCGGATTAGTGTTAGGGGACCTCTCGGACGCTCAGATATCGATTTTGAACGAAATCGGGTTGAATATGAAGAAAATCAATATGGCTGCCACTTTTTCCAAATTTTACCTCGGATTCGTATTAAATGACCTCTCGGACGCTCATATATCGATTTTGAACGAAATCGGGACGAAAATGAAGATAATCAATATGGCCGCCACTTTTTCCAAAGTTTACCTCAAATTCGTATTAGGAGACCTCTCGGACGCTCAGATATCGAGTTTGAACGAAATCGGGTTGAAAATGAAGAAAATCAATATGGCTGCCACTTATTCCAAATTTTACCTCAAATTCGTATTAGGAAACCTCTCGGACGCTCAGATATCGATTTTGAAAGAAATCGGGTTGAAAATGAAGAAAATCAATATGGCCGCCACTTTTTCCAAATTTTACCTCAAATTCGTATTTGGGGACCTCTCGGACGCTCGGATGTCGATTTTGAACGAAATCGGGTTGAAAATGAAGAAAATCAATATGGCTGCCACTTTTTTCAAATTTTACCTCGGATTCGTGTTAGGGGACCTCTCGGACGCTCAGATATCGATTTTGAACGAAATCGGCACAGAAATGATAAAAATGAATACTGCCGCCAATTTTTCTAAATTTTACCTCGGATTCGTATTACGAGACCTCTCGGACGCTCAGATATCGATTTTGAACGAAATCGGGACGGAAATGAAGAAAATAAATATGGCTGTTACTTTATTCAAAGTTTAGGTACCTCGGATTCCTATTAAGAGTCCTCTCGGACGCTCAAATATCGATTTATGTCGAAATCGTATCGGACGGCACTGATTATTAAAACCACTTACAATACATTGAATCAAAAAAGGTCGTATATTCATAGGGAACTCACGGCACTTCATGCACCTTTAGACCTTATAAGGAACTTATATGCCAAATTTGGTATCTCTCGAACCAGCAGTTTTGGCTGTGCGTTGATATGTCTCTCACTCAGTCAGTTTCTTCTTGCAATTTGGCACCTACTTTTAAAAGTTTTAATGTCCGCAATACTAAGTTTCATAATCAATGCCATTTTCGAAATTAACGACCCAAAAAATCATTAAAATGACACCCACATTAATATTTAGACATTCGAACCCCCTCGGATCCCAACAAAGGGGATGGTATTTCACGTCCTCCACGTGGGATTTTAAAATCATTGTTGTTTTCGCAATCAGCGACCCGATAAACCATAGAAACAACCCATATCGATTTTCAGAATTTGTCACCAGATCCATTTTAGGGGTTGATTTCTTAAAAAACCTGAAACACATATTTACTCATTTATCGTTAGAAATACTCCTGTGAAGTTTCGAATAAAATAATCCAACTTATCTTGATTCCCTAAAGAAACTTCGGACCCCCATTTCACCTCCTTAGGGGTTGAATTTTGAAAAATCCTGTCTTAATGCACCTCAAGACCTTATATGGAACCTACATACTAAATTTGGAATCTCTAGAACCAGCAGTTTAGGCTGTGCGTTGTCATGTCACTCAGTCAGTCAGTCAGTTATTTCTTGAAATTTGGCACAAACGTTTAAAAATTTTCATGTCCACAATATTAAATTGCAAAACCGATGCCATTTTCGTAATTAATGTCCCAAGAAACCATAAAAACGACACCCATATTAATATTTAGACATTTCATCCCCCTCGCACCCCAACAGGGGGGATGGTATTTCACGTCCTCCACGTGAGATTTTAAAATCATTGTTGTTTTCGTTATCAGCGACCAGGTATATCATAAAAACACTACCCATGTCGATTTTCAGAATTTGTCACCAACTTTCCCGCTTTTAGGGGTTGATTTCTCAAAAAACCTGAAACACGTATTTCCTCATTTATCTTTAGAAATACTGCTGTGAAGTTTCGAATAAAATAGTCCAACTAATCTTGTTTCCCCATACAAACTTCGGACCCCCATTTCACCCCCTTAGGGGTTGAATTTTGAAAAATCCTTTCTTAGTGCACCCCTAGACCTTATAAGGAACCTACGTGCCAAATTTGGAATCTCTAGGACCAGCGGTTTGGGCTGTGCGTTGATATGTCAGTCAGTCAGTCAGTCAGTCAGTCAGTCAGTCAGTCAGTCAGTCAGTCAGTTTCTTCTTTTATATATTTAGACTAATGCCATATTACACTAACCACTTCGAGCTACTTTTGACCGCTTCACAACTCGCAACCTATTCAACCTACATACCTACACGAAATTTGGCACATTTATTAAAACCCCTTAGCTTGTCTAGAATCCAAAGTTTAATTAATTTGACTCAAACAGTTATTGATATATTAACGTTTAACAACCGGCATTTTTATGACTGGCTCCCTGACTTATACCTATGTAGATCAAAAACGTAACTTACTTCCAGATGCGATGACCTAGAAAGTTGAAATTTAGCGTCTAGGTGGGTAATTGTATATCTAAAATGAAAAAAAGCCTAAAGCCAGAGATTCCAATGAACCAGTAGGTACCTAACTTTCGAAAATATTCATTATACGGACTTATTGTTATCGAAGCGATATTGTAAATACATATGGCATTGAAAACATGTTTCATGTATTGTTAAACAAAGCTGTTTCAATAATTTAAGGTCATTTTTAACCGTCAGTAGGTATGTTTAAGTACGGTAAAAGTCTACGGTGTCTCGATAAATTAAAATTCATACAATGAATTGGTCATTCCATCTTTGAGATCGAATATTATTATTATATCGCTCGAAATGTCACCCGAACAAAGCACGGATAAAAAAATCGACTAATTTAGTTTTTTTCTTTTCTCGTTTTATAACTGAAACTGTTATATTACAATTCCAGTTCATTACATTTACAGCTTTAAGAGATAAGTAGATTTTTGCAAGACCCTTATTGTCTTTGTACTATTAGTAAGCACCTAAATATTACGAGTACGTACGCGAGGGCGGGATCCTGTCACATGAACTTTAGCCCTAATGTTTCACTAGACCCATTAGACCTAATGCAAAACAGTGAACTTTTTGTGTTCTCTTTGAATATCATCAAATAGAAGTCAATAATAGGTTAGGTTGTTTTGCAATAATCGTATAAAGTTTACTATTTAAGAAAAATGGATTAGGTCTAATGAAACATTTAGTGCTAACGTAGTCAGGTCCAACAAGGGAGAACCCGAGGGGCTTGCTAGAGCGAGGGCCCGGGGGGCTGCCCTGCTCCCTACCTCCAAAAGCCGCCTCTGAAGATGGCGATGGCAAGTGTTGATTTGTTTCTTCTGCCCACAAGTGTAGGTAGGTACATTTCGTATGTAGTATAAACGCTACCTATAGCATCACATTATCGCCTGCTCTGACGTTTAGCCTTTGCAATATGCGGGTCCATTCCATAACCTTAGCCCACAACCTCGGGAAAATTTGAAAATTGGTTCACGGTTTCTCGTAAAACTGCATAAATTTTAATACAAATCCATTCACACTTTATTGTCGCTACGACTTTTTATACGTAAATAAACAAACTAGTGGCTCTGTGAGCTGTAGACAAAGCTAAATAATTCAATTTTTATAATTTTTTACCAAAAACTGACTCGACAAAAAATTAACTATCGAAACTGGTCACAACTTTTCACGAGAATCGGTCGACAAATGCGACCTGTAGAGGAGAACATCCAGACAGACAGACAGACATACTTATATATATAATATATAAGTACGAAAGATTTTTTGTCGACAGCTGAAACGGAGATGCTTCGCTCGCAATAAAAACTACACAGACACTATTTTATACAAATTGAACTAGCCCCATAGTAAGCTCAATAAGGTGGAACTATACGACGGTTTTTTTTAATACCACGTTGGTGGCAAACAAGCGTATGGCCCGCCTGATGGTAAGCGGTCACCGTCACCGCCGCATATGGACGCCTGCAACTCCAGGGGTGTTACATGCGCGTTACCGACCCTTTAAATATGTATGTATTTTCATGTCATCTATTGGAACATGATACACACACTTAGGAAGATCACAGGAAGGCAGGAAGGGATGATGAAAAGGCAGATGAAAATATCATAAACAGTCGTTGTTATCACTATCAACAAATAAATACCTTAACATTACAGTTTCCATCAAAGGTTATTGAAGGGTAAAAACAACGCAAGAGAAAATAGTAGTCTGAACCTACGTGTGAATGATAAAAAGACAGAACAATAAGTCCGAGGATGCATCTACTTAGACAATGCTTCACATGATCACATGTTGTTTATCCGGCGACGCCAGGTCAAGGTTTCCTCTAGTAGCAATTGGCAAAAAACAAACTCGTTTCAATGATTAATGTAAGTGAATGTCCTATAACTACTTAGGTAAGGCGTTATTTACGAGTTTTGTTATCAAATATCCTGCAATAAATATTAGAAATCCAGTTATGTAATCTCTGGAAATGTTATGTATGTATATTTTTGTGCGGTACCTACGTACTGCTATCTAAAGATTGTCTAACCAAAGAAGAACTTCTAACGACTTTATGGACACGGCCCTGTACCGTTTGGCATTATGCAGTCTATTATGCGCTTTCCGTATAATATACGCATGTTAGAATCAAAATCAATCAAAATCAAATATTTATTCTGCAAATAGGCCACAAGGGCACTTTTACAAGTCAAAGCGTGAATTTATACAATTAAAAAAAACTGACAATCTTACTTAATAAAATGATTAAAAACATATACTGATTAACAATTAAATAAAAATAAATTTACAAATATTAAGGACGTATTGAATACGATCTGTCCGAACATCGGTACTTCAAGTTACATTCCTTCTTTCAACTTTGCCCTTTAACATTTTCTACAGTTTATACATTTTACAATGTCCGCGTCAGATATGTAGCTATCCTTGGGTGCCTTGGGGTGGGTTCTATTTATAGACACGCCGCATAACTGCATTGCAAGAATATCGGGTCTTTCTTGTTCCAACGGCGTGAATACCGCACGACTAACCATTGGATGTTGTTTAATGAAAATAAAGAAATTAGACTTAATTATATGATTAATATAAATATTAGGGTGACTTCACTTACACATATCATAAATAAATCATAAGATATATATTTATGTATAGATCCTCTTTGCACATATCAACGTACAACAAGTAGGTACAACAACGTACGACAAGAGTTTCAGTCACTGGAATTAGAATATCAAACATTGGACATGTATTTCACTTCATTTATACGTAAAGCAATAAGTATAGTACGAATATTTTTTCCAGAGTCTTGGATGTTATCTATGTATTTATATATCTATATAAGTATGCTGTAAATCTTCGTCTAGTACCCATAGTATAAGCTTTGCTTAGTTTGGGAGTAGTTCTATTTGTGTAATATTGTCTCCCAATATTTATTTATTTAAGTATACTTACCGACGCGGTATAAAAACATACTTACATCAAAAGCATTAGTCACACTGAAATCTGTTTGTATTTATGCAGAATGCAACGTGTTTACCATTCTGCGCGTGATAAGTAAAGTGCATCGACCACATTCACCACGCACAGCGACGTCGCGACGTTGCCAACTCCAGTTATGCCGTGTGGTATTCACAATGCACCAACATTTGACATTCACAGTAAGCCTATTGTACGGTTGTATGTAGTTGTTACGAACAAAGGGTCCGAGTTATAGTTGAAACGAGGCCTGTCCTGTTGCATAATTGTCTAATTGTGAGTCGCAAAACAGCGTGGACACAAAATAGCGTGTCTGCAAGAAACTGACGTTGCTTATGACCTATCAAACACGGAATAGTAGTCTTGTCTTGAGCGAAATAATCGTATGTCACTAAGATACGACAATTGAAAGTTACTGCATTATATGCCATTTGACATATAAAATAAGGTTTAATGTTGGTGTCAACAGTGGTTACAATTTTCATATGCAAAACGATATGCATGGATATCGAAGTTGCATCTTTTCAGCATGAATCGTTGCTTTAGAACAGAAAGAGAAGGGTAGAATGTTAAAAAAATACGTGTGCTCAAAATGAATTAATGAATGCAATTTGCACGTTGAGTCATGTTTAATTTTATCGTTTGGGAGGTTTTGGTGCCCATAAAAGGAATGTATGACGCATGGGAACCACCTAACAAAACAATGTCAAAACTTTAATAATATGTTTACTGCTCTACGGAACTAAACAAAGTGCTACCCTATCTTATCATATATCTGAGTAAAATAAAATGAGCAAAAGGAAAAACCACCACCACCATATCAGCCGGAGGACGTCCACTGCTGGACATAGGCCTCCCCCAATTTCAAGGGGGGTAAATGCCATAATCGCCACGCTAGGCATGCGGGTTGGCGATCGCATTATCTCCACCGTACTACAGGGATCCCGCTGCCCATCCTCCGGTGGTCTTGGTCGTAGTTTTAGGACATACCCGGGTCACAAAGAAAGACAAAAGGGAAGGAAAAACAGTCAGCTGCAAAAATATACACTAAAAAGACACAAATATAAGGACACTGACTCGTCACTGTTAATGAGTGTTTTGTCATGATAATAGTAGTGCCGATCGATAAGAAAATTTTCCTGTTGACTGTGCCTATTTAGTCCTAGATTCTACTTCCTTTATGTTCTGGACAATATGTAATTAATATTAAGGTAGGTGACATAGAAAACGCCTTACGTTTAGCTCGTTTCTTTTTATATTACGAGTAAAAGTAGGTAATTCGTCACTTATGCACAGAATTTAACACTAATAAGAGAGTTGACAAATGGTAGACCACTTTTTTGGCTGACTTTAACTACCTATACATCATCATCATCCTTCTAGCGTTATTCCCAGTACAGTTGCATTCTGAAGGATGCCTGGGGTCCGCTACCTACTCGTAATCCCAAGAATTGGCGTAGATACCTTACTTACATAACGTAACATGGCATGGTTATTATAACATGGACAAGTATTTACCATGCTATAATTCATAATAATAATTCATGTATATTTGACTGCCATAGCGTAGGGGCCACATTGTACCATTTATAGCTTGAAGACAGGCAGAGTCAGCCGGTTTTGTGGACGCAAGTTTTGCGCACGGAACCATTGAATAATAATGCAAGTCAATGTCAATATCTTAAACTTAATAAAGTGAGGCTTACAACTGTCTGTTTGAAGTCAAGTATGCTGTAACATAAGCATCTTGCCTATTATTCTGATTCATGTTTTTTGTATGTACTCTAAATAGTGGAATGATGTCCGACGCCGCTCCCCACAGCACAATGCCGTACTGGAGATTGGAATCGGCATAAGCATAGTAAGCGCAAATGTCGGTCTTAATACCTATCTGTTACTTTTTATTCGTAAAGCGCCTACGTAAATTTACTACGTTCACGTGGAGTCAATATTTATACCCAATAGCAGACAAAAAGTATCAGTCAATACATTAAATTTTATTGCTTTTATAGGTGTAATATACGTGTACGTAATTGATTTCGAGGTTACGATTTTTATTAGGTTACTGGCACGAGTTTCGTTTTGGTAAAAAAAATTGTAGATTGTGATCACTTATCCGGGTTACCTACCAATTTTGTAAGGGTGGTATCTAAAGTTTCATACAGGTTTACCTCGCAGAGGCAATGACTTTGCACAGAAATATCATCCGCACAAACCAAGCAAGAAGTGTCAAAGTACTTTAAGCAATAATATACAATACAATACAATACTCTTTATTGCACACCTCAATTAAAGGATACAGTACAGTACGTAATAACAATAAGTAGAGGCAAACAAAAGGCGGTCTTATCGCTAAAGAGCGATCTCTACCAGACAACCTTTGGGTAGCGGAAATCAAAGCAAATAATTACATTTATTATTATTAATATGTACATTTTATGTAGATTAAAAATAGAATGCAATCTAAAACGCTCCCTTGTGGTATGGATTGTATAAATTGCAGTATTTTGCCATCATCAGGTTGTATTTCTAGAATGGTACTTGTTTTGTAGTCACAGCACCCTATTTTCATGCGTTGTATGCACTTAAGTGGTCTGTGGTTGTATGCAATTTGATAGGTAAGAATAAGAAATGAGCAACTTAATGAGCATAATCTGTTACACCTACCCCAAAGAGCCGTATAGTGTACCGTAGACAGGTGTCTAGATGAGTAAGTCATGTGATGGAGTTCCATGTACCTTACTCTTATCTAATAGGACGCCCAGTATTCCCTTGACGTATTCTGTAGTCAATCAGCTCATCGTAAAACCACATTGCGAAATCAATGAAAATATTATTTGGCTCACAAAGCGAGTAAAAGCGGTTACTAATTGCAAATTCATATTTTTTGCATATGACGAGAACAATGCTATCTGTCTGTATTTAACTAACTGTTATTTATGTTACAGTCAATCCACACAAAGCCAATATGCAACGGAAGCGTGTGCTACTTGCAAGAGAAGCCGCGGGAAGAACTAGTCGAGAACTCCATCAGGCGGTACAGCAAACACCATGGCAGACCAGAGGAGAACAGGAGGAAAGACGGCAGCGATAGTGACAGCGCCAGTGACTCTGATACTGAGTGCAAAGGGCATGATCGGGTAAGGTCATCAAAAACAATTTTCAAAATTAACTTTAACTTCTCACACTTCTGCATCTGTACGCGGGAGAAATTTTAGCCAAGTCGAGTCTGGTGGCGCAGGACTGGTCATTGTGGATGTGGAAGTCTTTGGGGGGAGGCCTATGTCCAGCAGTGGACGTCTTTCGGCTGACATGATGATGATGAAGTCGAATCTGCAGAAATACGTACCTATGCACATAATATTTGAAAAGTTTTGTTGATTCATAGATCTCATCATTAAACGCTAGGTGATAATGCATAAAATATCGAGAAGTTAACACTTACACAAAATAATTGTTGATTCATAGATCTCATCATTAAACGCTAGGTGATAATGCATAAAATATCGAGAAGTTACACAAAATAAAGCATTTTTTGGAAATCAATCAATACAATAACCTAACCTAACGTAAAATGAACCTAATGATTTTTGAGCAAAAGATAATAAACAAGTGAATAGAAAACATTTCATTTGAAAGCCTGCTAAGTTAGATTTATCCCCTTGACCCCCCCCCCTTGATTTTTTCACCTTGGGTATATTGCCTACCTATTTTATTTAGTCCAAGGTTTTGCAATTGCATGCGTGGTACCTATAGTGGTGGTTAGGGAAAATTATTTTTTAGCAGTTATCAAAAGCGTTTTCAATTGATTTCTGTACCCCTCATATCTTGAAAGTTTAGCAACAATTTATAAAATCAATATACATTTTTAAAGCAGCATAGAAAGTAACTTATATCATAGATATTGATACCTATTATGACTGAGTCCTTCATAATTGTCAGAAAGATTTCTTTAGGTTCGGGTGGATACCCGAAGAGTGTAGGTATAACGCCTCAATTGTTCATATCCAAACTTAACAAAAAGCCAACCATAAAAAAACATATATGCGGCTTTATATAGTTTGGATAAGGTTCAAAATCCAATAACAAAGTTAAGACAAGGAGCCAAGGCAGAATGACTGCACTGCACCTCTGTCACATTGGTAATCGTTTATAACCAGGTCATCGCTTATTGGCTTGGGCAGATAAATGATTGTCCACCGCACAGGTCAATGGAACCGGGACTTTACGATGATTTAACTGATGATTTGTGGAAATTAAGGGCTGTAGACCGAATAAAAAAGTGTTACGTACATATATACCTACCTATTTAGTGTTTTAAAGAACACAAAGGTACTCAGACTCACTGGTATCCTAGGTATGACACCTAGGTATCTAATCTATGATGCTGAATGTACCGAACTAAAGGGAGAGCTGTTTTCCGGATTTTTTACTTACAACCAGTATTTACTAAGCTGAACGACACAATGTTAGACATTTTATAAGGTATTATAATACCCAATAATTGAATTGTCCACCTCTAAAAATGTGCCTTATTATTTTATAATTGAAGGTGTCAAGTATTAGTTCAGTGTCCAGCACTGGAAAGTTTACCTTACTTAGTTAATCGTTGTTCAAAACTCGTTTCAATTTCTTAACAGATTGGGAAAACTTGTTTGTAATTATGTTAATGCTAATTTGCATACCTCATACGTAAGCTACAAAAAGTCGTCAATATTCAGACGCAACAATCACTGTGCTTGTTATGCAAAACTGACCTACTTGAATCCATACCAGACAGAATAATCAAGCCCATCTTGTCAAACACGCAATTATATTCCTTGTCGATACCGTCGTATAATCTAAAATAGCATGAACATTCAGAAAGACTTGGGTTACTGTGGTTCTGAATCGGACTTATAGATTAACCGCTACAACATAGCATTACTTTTGCTTTATGAGTATTTAGTTATAGAACGTTGACCCTTCTAATCAGTCATATTCTATGTACTATGGAGATTGAGAAAATGTGACGAATATTCAGTGTTCAAAATTGGACTGTTTCATAGGAATGCCTTTATGCAAGTTATTTTTTCAACCACAGTAAAATTGAATAAGACTATTTAATTGACTCAAACGTACAAAGATAAATTCATGATAGTAAACGTACATTGGAACGAAGTTCCCATTCCTATATTTGGTCTACCCGTAATACTTCAACATCATGTCACAACATTCTCAGTGAGTCTTAAGTTCAATCGACAATTTTAATTTGTTTCCCCGACACACCTTTTTTTATTTGTAAATAAGAGTAATACGAGTATTAATGGTGATTTGACATTTATTCCACCACCGCCACCATATCAGACAAAGAACGTCCACTGCTGGACATAGGCCTCCCCCATATTCACGGGGGGTATATGCCATAATCGCCACGCTTGGCATGCGGGTTGGCGATCGCAGTATCTCCTCCGCACTCCAGGGATGCTGCTGCCCATTCCCCGGTGGTCTTGGTCGTAGTTTTAGGACATACCCGGGTCCATTTATTCATTAATTTATAATTGAATTTTGAAATTCTAAAGAACTTTGTATGTCTTATGGCAAAACACAGTTGGACCTTATAAATTATAATATTAACACCTTTGTACCTGTGTTTGACAAATAAATTATTTTGATTTTGTTCTCTTTCTTGCTTGCAGTCGGAATTCTGGCGGCGCAAAATGCGGACAGTCCACAACATTCTGGACGTAGACAAGGATGGACTGATCTCGTTCAACGACTTCGTGCTCTTCGCCAACCGGTTCAAGAGCCTCGGCCATCTCGATGAGCAGCAAGCCAAAGAGTTTACTGAAATTATTAAGGTAAACATTTAAATATTATACGTATTCACAAGTAGGTTTGCACAACTCTTAGAAATCTGAGTCTATGCTTCGGAAATTAGGAGTTTCAGTGATAAAATTACCACTAGGCAAATTAAAAATACATGACAACTATGTATATGTATATTTCAACGACGGAAGTTGCGATGGAAGTCAAGTGAGTTCCGTTGATTCCTCATGTCATGCATTCCATCAAAAGTGTTTAATTCTGCCCGAACTCACCCAATGGTCTATTCAGAGCTTCAAATGTAAAAAGTCTTAGATATTCGTGGTTCTAAGATACGAGTACACATCAATAATTCTAAAATTACAGTAAAACGGAGAACATTATCTTTGCAAGACCTTGATCTCCATAACTTAAGCAAGGCTCAAAAATCCTGGTTTGCCATTGGAGCTTTGCTAACGATTTAGTTGTTGCAGCACACGTGGGAAGAGCAGTGGGGCGCCATCGACCCGTACAACTTCGTGACGGTGGAGCAGTACCTGGAGGACATGCACCACGTGCTCAACGACAAGACTCTCAAGAAGAAAGCGCATCGCTGGCTGCCGTACCTCTTCAAGGTTGGTATATTATTGAAATCAGTTGAGAGGGAACAAACTATCAGTAACGTAGCATTATAGACAAGCACTCGCATAACTGACGTACCGGCTGGACGAACTGATGAGTCGTTGATGTCCCTACGCCATGGGTGCTTATTTCACTATGTCACCAATAACGACCATTTGTCCAATGCAATGCATTTGGCCAAATTTGGACTTCTAAAATTGTAACTTGTGGCGTCATGAAATAGGGCGCTGAATGCCGTAAATAGGTTCGCAAATAGGTTTAAAGATATTTATTCTCAAAAGACATGCAAGTCACTCAAATATTCCTTAATTAACACATATCGTCCGATAGGTACATGCTCACACACACATATATTTATTTGGGTGGGTAGTGGTTTAAAAATAGTCCACTAACTTGCTTTTAAATGCATTATGTGAGCCTATCCCTTTCAAGTCAGACGGCAGTTAAAGCTTATTTGTATACACTTACACGATGTCACTAAAAGCTGTTCTAAATCGATTCCATTCCAATACGAAATGACTATAAAAGCCAATCAAATGGCAAGCAATTGGTTTAAATAAACTGTTGTTACAGGCGGTGGATAAGGATAAGTCTGGCTTCATCTCCGTGAAGGAATTTAAGCTGTTCTTCCAGTGTCTGGGGCTGGACAACGAACACGCCGCCGTCGCGTTTGCTGTCATCGACGTCAATGGGGTAAGGAATTAAATCAACACTCTTCATATATCAGCCGAAGGACGTCCACTGCTGGACATAGACCTCCCCCAAAGACTTCCACAATCAACACTCTTATATCGTCCAAAATCTGCCCAAAAATCCCAATAAGAGTCGTACATGAATTCAAAATTGACGTTTCAGAAGTGACCATTATACTGGTCACTATAAGGTCATTATAAGTACTGAGTTGTATACCTGCAGCAATCGAAACATTGATGTTAGGGACTACAATTCAAGTGTACATTTTCATTAAGCAAAACCGTATATGTAATTATAGACATTATAGTAATTAATTTTTGATAAAATTACTAATTTGAGACGTAGTGCCGTTTAAGATATTGTAATGTCTTCGCGGTAGATGTTGTTACAAGCCCTTCTCAGGCGTAATTAGAAGAGTAAAAAAGTTAGTCCACGTGATTGAGGCTTAGTTGGCAAAAACAGCACATTGAATGCACAGGCGAGATGGCGAATTAATTTTTGTTTTAAAACACGTTCAATTTGTTCTGTGGCATTATTTTTCTATCTCTGGCTACTGATGCATCTGATGATATGAGGCTTGAGAATAAACTAAACTTTAATATTTATTTGTTAACAGGACGGCAAACTCTCCCTCAAAGAGTTCGTCAAGCTAGGCAAGGATTTCTTCTTCACCGAAGACGAGAAGCGAGTGTCTAAGATGTTCTGGGGACCACTAGTCGTAGTATAAGGCGATTTCGACTTCAAAGTAGCGCTTTAAGATTCACATTAGCTTAAGTTAGGATCCATCAAAACATTAGAATGGTAGCTTTTATGTTCGATCAAATACTTTATACATATACGTATGTGAAGTTCAATGTCGCATAAATTTCAATGTTTAGTGGATGATTATGATATTAAAAATGTTTGCAAGGTTTTAAAAATCTTGTTTTGTAATGTAACATAATTTTAAAAAGAATTTATGAGAAACTGTGTAGATAATCAGTTGAGTGAAAGCAATAACTACAATCATCATAGCAAATATAAATACTTTTGACCTCTTCATATGCGTAGCTTCTTCTGATACGCCAAAATATAAATACTTTTGACTTCTTTATATGCGTAGCTTCTCCTGATACGCCAAAATATAAATACTTTTGACCTCTTTATATGCGTAGCTTGTCCTGATACGCCAAAATATTAATACTTTTGACCTCTTTATATGCGTAGCTTCTCCTGATACGCCAAAATATTAATACTTTTGACTTAATTCTTCATATGAGTAGCTTCTTCTGATACGTCAAATACTTTTGACCTCATCTGCGTAGCTCCTTCTGATGCTGTTATTTCTTCAGCAATAGGACCGGATAAAACTTCATGAAAAGCAGATATAATAGCGAAAATTATTCTTCAACTGATTATCTATACAGTTTTGACGAAAAAGCATTTAAATATAAAGGCTAAATACAATTCTACATTAATCATGGTCTGCAACGACGCTAAAGTTAAATGACTCCTTATGAACTCCTAATTTTGCAACTATTATTATAATAAGAGTGTCTGTTTGTAGACATTCCTATATTAAGATTTTATTATGAATAAGTTTTATGATTGACAAGTCGTTCAATATTTGAGCGAAGTAACAAAAGGAAAATAATTATTGTAAAAAATAACAAAAAAAAGAACCTCAAATAAAGTTTTTATTACCAATTATTTTGTTTATTTTATTTGACTGGTATCCTTCTGGTATCATATAACTTTTAGTTATTGATATGTTCACAAATGTCAGTTCCCGTACAGTAGTAACACGAATATAAGTTACATCGACGTACGTGCACAGAAAGCATTTTTTGAAACCATCGTTTCCGCGGGTAAGTAGTATCCTCAACGGCCATTGGCCAAAATTTTGCGTGGCAACTCCGGCAACCGCGATTTTATCTGATAGCGCGTAGGGAGAGGGCACGAGTTCACCTGTCATCGCATATTCTACCTTACGTATAATGCATCAAGGTCTTTATTGAATTGGTCATACATTAGATTTCATTCGGTACTTGTCTGCGGGCCCTCCGAAATTCGAACTTCGTATCGTGTCGTCCCTTTCCGTCATATAGTGTATAACACGAGAGTGAAAGGGACGGCACGACACGAAGTTCGGAGTAGGCCCTCTGCACTCGTCGGCGTGAACGAAGATTAGCGATGTAACTTATATTTGTGGTTCTACTGTACCAATTATTAACAATATTATAGGTAAAAAACTTAAGAAGATAATTTATAATTTAATGTGTTTGTCTCTACCTATCCACATATGGATTTATTTCGAAATGCACGATTACAAAAAATATATATTAAACGGTCTAATATTGAAATAGCTATTTATGATACAAGGGTTGTAAAACAAAGAAAGGCCGATATCGCAGATGTTAGAGGCCCGAGCCGCATGCGAGGGTCATAAGTATGCGAGAGAGGGCTTTCTGTTTTACGACTCGTGTTTTGTATACAATTTTACGTAACCACTTGGTCAAAAAGTGCGAAAAAAACGCGCTTCTTGGCAAGGTGTGGTGTAAAACAATCGAGGTGGCCAGTAGCACCACATATCGATAACTGTCAAAAAAGTACTAAAGCATAAAACTATTATGTTTGGGTTTATTTTAAGACATAAGAAGTATCCTTCTTCATCCAATTTACGGTCGTATCTCCGATACAACCCGCTGCTTTTATTGATACTGACAATGAGGTTGCAAGTGAAGATTACAGAAGGCCATATAGGTATGTACGGTCGGCCGCACAAGGGGCTTAACACCTTTGTACCTTGTCCCTTTAACGTCATGTTTGAATTGTTATACTAAATTGCCAACGGGTGAATGCGACATAGTCGTGTCTAGCTACTCATGAGGCCGACTGTACTTCTTAAGCTACGTACCGAATTACCATGTAACTCTTCTCCATCATCATGTCAATATGAATATAACGCGATATTCACTAATTAAAGTGTCAATCACGTGCAAAAAATCATCATCATATCAGGTATGAACAAAGTTACACGCGTCGACCAGATGATGCTTAGACGACACACCGTTACCCAGTTTGCGCGCGGAACAGCGACATCTAGCGGTGAATTGGTGAACGATAAACACGAGTACGGTCAGTGAGCATCTAGACACGCGGCAGCGTGTCCAGCCAAGTTCACCCGAAGAGTATAATATGTTTATTAAGGTAATGTTTCACGTGACAATTTGGGCCGTAAATTATACACATATAACTTGTCGTAAATTACACGTTAGAACCAAATGTTTTTTTAATATTATACTTACAATTTGAAATATTACCTACTTGTAATTTGAAACAGCTTTAACTAAGTTAAGGCAACTCCTTAAAACTGAACACCTTGCCGTGATGAAAGAAAGCCAACAATGTATAATAATATTTTAACTAGTAAAACGCCCTTATTTTCAAGGCGTTAGAGCTACATGTTCATGTGATCGCTATTTGGCGTCGGTATTATAGCGCACCGAATGTATATAATTGCAGCAGTCACACTTAATCAAAATGTCGTGACAAACTGACGATCATTTTTTGGAACGTGAACGACACCCGACAGGAACGGTGAACGAAAAACGCTTTTTCCCCGATAACTCCTTCCTTCATTTCAATATAGCGCGGCATTCACTAACTAAAGTGGCAGTCGCGTGCAAAAAATATTCATCATCATAATATCAGCAGGTAGATGTAAATGCACGCGTGAACCATACGATGCTTAGACGACATACCGTTACCTAGTTTGCACGCGGAACAGCGACATCTAGCGGTGATTTGGTGAACGATAAATACGAGTACGGTCCGTGAGCATTTAGAATAAGTGCGGGAAACTCCCTTGGGTTTCAGACGTATCAATATATATATGTATAATGAATTCGGATTAAGTTTATTTCCCATTAAAAACAAATTGTCACTTACATGAGAAATTTAATTAAGGGTTTACAACTTGCGCATTCTTTCATAAGGTTATACTAAAGTACTTGCACTCACAGTTAAAAGATACAATGCGATGCGTATAGGTCGATTCAGAAGAGCTGGCGCGGAATGTCTATGAAGTTATTGACATTTTCATACATTTTCCGCGCCAGCTCTTGTGAATCGACCTATACAAACTTACTTACACTTAATTTTAATTGAAAAAGGGTTCATATTTTCTTTTCGCATAAGATACATTTCTTATACGATAAAGCCCGTTGACTTTTCAGGAGTAAAAAAAGCGACGTGATTTATTTATTTATCATCAATGTAGAATAAACCTTTATGCTCAACACTTGGTGAAAAATAATATCTTTATTTTATATAGAAAACTCCCGTGAGTTTGAGACATATTAAATATAATGAAACGGGTCACTCACGTCTTTAAGGTCGAATATCGCTCGACATGTTTCAGACCGGTTCGCGGTCCTTAACCATGAGCACCTATCGCGGCGGCGGTTTCCTTAGCACTTATCGAAATTGGTCGTTTTCCGAATTTTAATCGTGATTGGAAAACTGTTGAATACTACGTATGTGAAGTGTGGAAGCTTTCGACAAAAATTCTTTCGTATGTCTGTCTGTTTGGATGTTCTCCGCTACAGGTCGCATTTCTTAACTGATTCTCGTGAAATTTTTTCAGCAGGTTCGATGGTTATATAATTTTTTTAGGCGAGTCAGTTTTTGAAAATTTTGAAATTGAAAAAATAATATTATCGAGGTCTACAAGCTCACAGAGCCACTAGTTTATTAGGAGGTCATAAACAATACATATGTAGTGCTGGTGTAGTGTATATGCTTGAAATTGAATTCACGGCTATTACCGGACTACCATAAAAAAACCAGCGTTATCTGTCTACCTATAAACCGTAAATCAATATAACATAATATATATATCAATCAATATCATTAGTGAGTATTATATTCTTTGATCAATATCAATTTAATATAACGCGACATTCACTAACTAAAGTGGCAGTCACGTGCAAAAAATCATCATCATCAAAATATCAGGCAGAGCAAATGGCACGCGTCGATGATACGATGCTCAAGACGACACATCGTTACCTAGTTTGCGCGCGGAACAGTGACATCTAGCGGTGAATTGGTGAACGATAAAAACGAGTCCGAGTACATAGTCTGTGAGCAAGTGAGCATTTAGAATAACTACGAGAAACTCCCATGGGTTTATAGTTAAGTTTAGACATATTTATTTATTTATTTATTTAGGATTACCAACAGATATTTTACTATATCTAAGTTATTTTTCTAATTCTAACTAGATGCTTATCTAATTATAGGTAACCACAACATGCACAAATAACTTCCAGTACGAATACACGTTAAGGTTAAGGATTACAAATTAAGAAACCATATTGACTTGATAACATTAATATACATATGTACTTACATGAAAAATAAGGGTTTACAATTTGCTCATTATTACTTAAGATTATATATTACTTAAGATTAATATTAGTATACCACTAAAGTACTTGCACTCATAGTTAAATGACAATGAAGCGATGTAAATACTTACTCTTAATTTGAATTAAAAACTGGCCAAATGCGAGTCGGCTTTCGCACGAAGGGTTCCGATCTATAAAAATGGCAGTGTCCGACTCGCACTTGGCTGGTTTTTAATATTTGTTGTTTTAGCGGCAACAGAAATACATCATCTGTGAAAATTTCAACTGTCGAACTATCGCAGTTCTTGGGATACAGCCTGGTGACAGACAGACGGACGGACAGACAGACAGCGAAGAAGATTTAGGTACGTAACACTAAAAAAGGGTTCATATTTTCTTTCGCATCAGATACATTTCATAAACGATAAAACCCGTTGTCTTTTCATGAGTAAAAAAAGCGGCGCGCTTTATTTATTTTTCAATGTAAAATTAAGTCAAACGCATAGTATTGGCTCAACATTTTGGTTGCAAATAATAAAAATACTCGTATTTATTATACAAAAAAACATACACAATTAAATTTGGAGCCCGGGAGACTGCGTAAATGGAAAATAACTTTAGAAATTAATTGTGGCATGGACTAATTTACTGGCAAATAATGTATTTATTGTATGTCTTTATTCACATTATACTTGCTAACTAAATAATTTGCAATTCTTATCACAAAAATGATCCGAGAAAATGCCATTATAAATTCAATTTAAAAATAGTTACGGTATAATCAACTAGGTTTTAAGTGTTCGGCTGCTGGATACTTTCTTCTAAAACGTAAATAAAACGTTAGTTGTCGGCATAAGGTCTTTTATTACCTTTTAGTCAGTTTAGATGCATTTTAACCCTCTGAACGCCATCATATTTGAACGAAGTGATCACTCAGACGCCAAGGTATCAAAAATTGATGTAACGTTTAAAGTGTTTAAACCAATAAAAACAATTAATAATTGATTTTTTTATGATCAAAGTACACCTTCACTCAGACCTTTTAGGCGTTGTTCGCGAGGTGTTCACGACGACACATGGCCACTTTATGGGCTCTTTGCGTTCAAAGGGTTAATAATTTAATTATGCAAATTAGTATATTTTGAAGCATATGACCATTATGACCTCGATGTCTTCAAGGTAAGAGTGAATAGGCATCTTCTGGGTGAGCGTGTTCCATCTTAGACATTGTCTTAAGTTTCCATCAGGTTAGACGAGGTAGGGAGACGTATGCGGGACAGGGGCCTTGACCCCCGCTCCGGGTCATTCTTGTTGCAAAAGTTGTCTATTGTAGTCCAACGCGGTAACGCAGCATGCGTTTTGGGCACCTTTGCACCGGGAATGAGGCGAGGTGGGTTATTGTTTTATATTTAATAGTTTGTTTGTGATAAATGTATTATTTTTTATAATTTAAAAAATCTTGTAAAATTACGGTAAACACACTTTGTGGCATATAAGACGATAATTTAAATTTAACATGTTCGGAGTCAGTAAACTTTTTTCGGGCTATTTGAGACACCATCACGGTACTTAAAGGGGTTACTGGAGTCGAACATTTCTTGCTTCCATGCTAGGTAAAATAAATGACAAAATAGTTCATTCAAGACATTTTTATTAATCTCAAACACCAATGATGGCAATGATACAATATAACATTAACATTATGTACTAAAAATAGAATTAACAATTACAAATTACAATGATTTTGGGGAAATATCGAATCTTTACGACATTTACAAACACATATATATAGTCTAATATTAAATAGAGTAATACAATTGGGGTGTAAATAGGGCGGGTTGCAACAACACGGATAGCAAAAGACGGCCCGCAAGCTATCTTTCGCGCGAGATACTCTATCCGTCTCTTTCTAATTGGTACACACAGAAAGAGACGGATAGTCTATGTCACGCGTAAATAGATAGCTCGAGCGCCGTCTTGTGCTACCCATACAACTTACGATTACAGACCGATTAACGTTAAATATGTGGCCGGCAGCTGTCATTCCATAGTAACTTGTTAAACTTTCCATACAATCAGTATCTCTAGTATATTTTTGTCAAAACATAAACGAGAACGAACGCGTTTGCGTTTGGTTGAGTCTCAATTTGTTTGGCATCGCGAACAGCGCCTCTGGCGGTCTTTGCTTGGTAACAAAAGCGTTCGTATGCGTTTGTTTCGAAAACAATATTTACTATACAGATTTTGAGAACGTTGATCTGTCTATAACTGTCATGGTAGACATCGATTGATTGATGATTCGTGCTACTCATTAGCACGAATCATCAATCAATCGATGCCTATTAGCTTTTATAAATGTTATATAACATGGTGTAACAAGGATAAAGCTATGGTAACACTATGGTGTTGAACACAGATAGTTGCTGTTATATAACATTTATAACAGCCTGTGTGGGACCACCATTTGACTGATGTGATGATGGTTCTAATATTTAACTCAATTAGCAGCGGGATGCCAAATAAAAAAGGAAACAAAATCAGTTTAGGCTACGATTTGAGTTATTCTAAATTTATCAGTCGTCCCAATGAAGGCATTTACAAAGCAAACAGTAAATAGATAGGGTACGGTAGGGTTCAAAAGTGTATGGACATGTTTCAACCCTAATGCTATAGCGATACGGTTGACATCTGTCCATGCAGTAATGAACACGAATGTACATATCCTTAGATTGAATATAGAGAACGCCTGTAGGGAACGGCATAATAAATGAAATAAAAACCTGTTGTGTGTCGCTAAACATAAGTGTGTTTGGGGTTAAACGCTCCGTACTCGCCACTATTAAAACGGTAAAATAGATTTCAAGCATTAAATCTTTTTTCCGGAAGCTTTTAACATCAATTTTTTTCCTTTTGAATGGTCCATTGAATGGCACAGAGGGAGACAAATGACATTAAAAGAACATGCTTTGACAATTCAGTCAGAAAATTAAATTATTATATTATACTAAGTTGGTCTTTGAGTAACTTGGTTTCTTCGATTAATGTAGATATTTTGCTCGTTCTGAAAGAAGAAAAAACATTCCATTAGTTTATGAATATTTTGCTAAGCTTATCTAGACACGCGGCAGCGTGTCCAGCCAAGTTCACCCCAGGTACTGGCGGACGACAGCCGTGTGTTATATTACACGAACCGTTTGGAGCCACTTTTGACCACCCCACCACCACCATATCAGCCCTAGGACGTCCACTGCTGGACATAGGCCTCCCCCAATTTCATGGGGGGTAAATGCCATAATCGCCACGCACCCAATACCACCCAATAAATCCAAATCTATCTAACATAAAAACATGAAATTTGGTACATATATTAAGAGGGCGCAGTACGATCGGTGTGGATCGGTTCTCCATACAAACGTATTTATGCTCTTCAAGCAACAGAAACTATGATCTGACCTAGATATGCCGGATCCCATTGTGTATACAAAGTTTCAAGTTATTCTAGCCTGGCGTTTTAAAATGAGAGCATAAATACGTTTGTATGGAGAACCGAACGTACTGCGCAGTCTTTAATACATAAATTCTTCAAAAAACCCTTTAGTATTGTGGGTTTTTACTGTATTAGTTCCGCTGTATTGTTGTACCTACACAGAATCTTAGCCTATCTTTTAATTTGTTTTCTTTTTTTTTTGATAGTAGAATACCAATGTATAAGTACCTAATTGTGATTCGTAATTGTTATTAATTGGAGCCTCGACTGCCAACAAACCGCATTGTGGTTTGGCAGAAGTGTGTGATTACTAAAATTTGTGTTATTGCCGTGAATAAAGAACATTATTATTATTATTTGTTTCTCCTTCGACATTCACGGGCCATTACATCCCGGTCTTTTGATAGGCTTGCGTGGGGACACAGATCCAACACGTAGAGGCCCTTTGGAGAGTTTTACTATGTAATACACCTGCTACAACCCATTCACGGGTACATCAATAGATACCCGTGAACCGGTCCCAGCAGGCGTTGGGACTATTGTAAATAAAATGAAAAGATTACTGGGCTATGGTGTTGAAGTTTGGCTGGTCAAGAGATTGGGCTATTACTTAGGTTCCGGACACCTGCCATAACAATGCTTACACCGTTATCGAGGCAGGTGGTGACTCGCCGCTGCCTAGATGGGCCCCTGAAACTGCCGTCGTAAAGACGGCCAGGAGCAACATCGGTGTGAGCGGCTCAGGGTGTGGAGAGGTGTGCACCGCTTTCTACCCAGTGGCTGTTAACAGCCACCGTGCCCACTCGCGACTTATGCAAGTTTCACTTCCACCCTGCGAGTATATAGCTCTGACGACTCCTCTCTGGACGGCCAATGAAGGCAAGCCAGAGCCGAGAGTCCTGCGGGTCCCCTTGGGGTTCCACTCCGACCGACGAAGACACGCCGGAGACGGAGACCCTGACCGACTCTCTGGAGCACTCGGGTCCGTGGGGTCGTCACTCCCCAACAGCTCGCCACAAGCTGCCCTGCGGGCTTATTATTATTATTATTAAGATCCTTTAGAACAACTAGAACCCCAAATTTCATAAATAAAGGTTTAATAGTTATTGGTATTAAATTCCAAAAAAACGCCATTTTTACCACTGACTGACTGGCTGACTGACTGACTAGTAATCAAAAACCTAACCCACTTCCAGATGACCTAGAAAGCTGAAATTTGGCATGCAGCTTGGTAATTATGTGTATACACCAGAAAAAAACAGAAAACAGTGATTTTATTTTTAGTTTTATTATTATTATTTATGCTAATTACCTCAGAACTCCGTCATTTATTACCCGATTTGGAAAATTCTTTTTTTGTTTGAAACGGTATACTTCCGGGGTGGTCCCATTGCCATCGAGTCATTAACTTGGCAGTTTTCTTAAATATCCAACAGCTTTTATGGTATTTTATCATACTGCATAGAAAACTGCCAAGTTAAGGCTCAAAATGCATTATGCCGCAATAAATTAGTTTCACTGTAAACAATCTAGTGCCAAACTTGGCAACTTCTCAGATAATCTACGGAACTTGGCACCCATTCAGATCTCAATTCTTTTGTCGGTGAACTTGGCTGCCATTTTCACATTCATGTTTTTGATAAGTAACTTCATACAAGAAAATCCTTTCGTGTTTATTTAGCCATAAAAATGATCCGTAAAAGGAACGTGAACAATCCTTTTTACTCACTGTTGCTGCAGAATCGACGATATGGTGTCTTTGTGGGATTTGCCAAGAACTATGTCCTTCCTCTTGTATTCGTCTTGCCATTTGTTGAACTGAAAACAAAAAAAAAGTTTCTGTCAAAAAATACATTTTCGGAATACGACCAAACCCGAAGAAGTGTCAATTACCATATTATTTGACTTCTGTCAGGTCGAATGGCAAAATACGTACTAGCAGTTTTCATTGTGACATTTAACATTGACTAATAAAGTTTCGCATTAACAGACATGAACTTGTCAATAATTTAATACGATAATTGACAACATTTCATTTTTTTAACCAACTTCAAAAAAGGAGGAGCTTGTCAATTCGTCGGTTTTTTTTTTGTATTTTCACCGATTACTCGGAGACTAGTGGACCGATTTCAAAAATTCTTTTTTTTGTTTGAAAGGGTGTGATTTCTAGTTGGTCCCATTGTCACCAAGTCTGGATCTGAACGGGATCTTGGAAAAATCGAGGGAACTCCTCAAATTATATACCAAGAAGATGGGGTAAGGCTACATAGAAGGAACTCCTCAAATTATATTGGAGGATGTGGTCTGGCAAAGTTTGGCGTCGGTGTTTTTTTTTGTTAAAAATTTACTTGTTTAAGAAGGCCTTTTTAAGATGAAATCTTGAAATTTAAGTGAAACCACATTTTTAACGTAAAATAAAATAGAAAAATGGTAAATTGGTGCAATACACTCTTAAAGTTTTACGACTGCAAGTAGTATCCACCACCACCATATCAGCCCTAGGACTCCACTGCTGGACATAAATAAATGCTATGGCAAGTAGTATATAAATAAATAATAAAATATTGGAGGACAATCTTACACAAATCGACTTAGTCCCAAACATAGAAAACATTCAAGACCCAAGAACAAAATCCGTGCTAAATGCACAAATAATGCCCTGGCCGGGATTCGAACCCGGGACCTCTAGCTTCGGAGGCAGTGTCACTACCAACTAAACAGTTCGTAAAAAAAAGTATATATTGTCAATTGTTTAGTTGTCCTTGTCATAGCTACGCATTTATTTCTTTATGTGCCTCAATGGCATGTCATATAGTTTGAGGCAAATAAACAATTACCCGCCCAAATTAAAGAGGTTCTTTATTTTAAGCCGCCAGTCATTTAAGACAAGTTCTCAATTTAGCTGTATAACAGCTTTTCAGTTTCCCATTTGTGGAACGCGTACAGGATTTCTATAGACATCCTTACACTAAGTTGACGCATGTATTGGCTATGTGCGAAGTAGGTGGTGGGGGTAAGCTAGACGATCGCAACGTTCACTGTTGGCGACTGGCTGTGGTGCGACCTATGTCATATAGTTATTTTAAAGCCGCACCCCAGTCAGTCATCACCAGGTGATAGTTTCCCACTGGGGGTCCGGTATGTTGGCGACTGGCTGTGGTGCGACCTATAACATCTAGTTATTTTTCTATACTTACGTCTTTGTCAGTGTGCGGTTGTCACTGTGTTTGTCACGTTGCCTTATGATTCCTTGTATTGTGCTATTATTTTTTATTATTAAATAATAATAATAATAATAATTTATTTGCCAAAAAGTTTCTACGATTTTTGAATATCTATCAGACACCAAACTAGGCTGAGCCTGTGTCTTGGTGCGAGTGCGATTTACGGATTAACAAGATATACTACAAGATTAATTTTACAAACTTATAGATCTTAAAACGATGGTTATAGCTATGTAATTACTTAAATTTCACTACGCAATTATTTAATTAAATGTACACTTGCCCAGTAGATTTATTGTTAGTTTGTTAGGGTGGGTAAGTTAAAATTTATATATAATTAAAAGAGGTGTTTCTATCATTCTTAACATCCTTATAAAGTCCACTCTCATCGCTAGTTATCACTCACCATGGCAGAAATGTGTAGCTACCGGCGACATCTGTCAAATTTACTTTGGCGTTACCTATTGTTTTCCTACCTACGATTCGTTTCGTTTGTATTTATTTATTTCAGTAAAATTTCCATTAAGGGGTCTTTCTCGCTTACTAAAATAAATAAAATATTCTTATATCATTATTTGACGTCTCTTGAGTTTGATATTTTCCCGGGACCCATGACGTTTGACGTTTCTGCCGCGCACACAGCCAGTAGAGGCACGTGGACGTAGACCGGTTCCGTAACAAGCCGTGTCCGCAATGTGTCCTAAGTCACCTCATCGTCCTTGTTGCGCGCGTGCTTCTTTAGCAGCTGTATCTGTTCGGCGATCAGCTCGCCGGTCCGCCTGTAGCGCTCCAGTTCAGACAAGAGTTCGCGCTCCGCTGGTGTAGCGGGCGCCGAGGCGCGGAGCTTGCGTATTACTGCTGAGCATCTGGAAGTTAAAATAAAATAACCTTAATTACATACATACATATAATCACGCCTGTTTCCAAGAGGGGTAGGCAGAGATCACGGATTTCCATTTGCTACGATCCTGATATACATCTTCCGCTTCATGAACTGAATGTTGTGAACATTCTTCATGCATGCGCGCCGATTTAGGGTGCTCTTGACCTGGCCTTTCTGCAGAATGTCTCCGATTTGGTCGGAGTACGTTTGCCGGGGTCTTCCCATAAATAACCCTTAATAGGTACTTAATTTCCCTCTTATTTTCTTAACGGCCCTCGGCTGTTTCTCGCTTTCACCAAAAAGGTAAAGTTTCTCCTTTGAGTTGGAAAACAAGGTCAATAGGCAGCCGCTTCCGCTAAAGGTAGTGCCATCATCAATTCGGGGATCATTAAAACTAAGCCTTCTTCTTACTCATGTAAAAATGATATTGATCAAGTAAGTTAGAGTAATCGGGAGAGCGCTATACGGAAAAATGGTGAAACGCTAAAATGTTAAACTAGGTAAATAACAGTAAAAATAAATTATTTTTACATCACCAATAAAACAATACATGTCTGTATCGTCCTAAAAACTTAATAGTAACCGAGCGTTATCTAATCTTCATACTTTATACTAATCGAATGCTGTATTAACAACTTTCTTTGATTCCACAAGTTAATTTAGCCAATTGATGTGTTTTTATTATTTCTTATAGGTGTATAATATTTTTGCATTGGGAGGCGAGGTATCTTATTTGTGAAGCGTAAATATGTTTACTCAAATGCAGGAAAGACAACCCAAAACGGTGTTTAAACATCTGCCAGGTTGGCTTCTTGTACATTTTCAATGCCTAATATTTAAGGCGTTCCGTACGTGGTCATCATAATAGAAACATTATTTAATAATTTATTCGAGTAGTTTTGAGTCTTTGATGGTGTACACAATTCAGCAGATGAGAGTTTTTGCTTATTTTAGTTTTATATGTATATCTATGCGGTTCGATATTATTCATGTTATTTTGCTTATATCTATAAGTTACTAGCACCATAACTAAATCGGTTACCTTAATTTTGTCAAAATATAACCCTTGCACTGTTCCCCGTAGTCAACTTTCAATATTTAATTTTATTTACACATACTTCCGCTTGAACCCGAATTGCCAACTTATTATAAGCAAGGCCAGACAAAACAAAGTACTATTTGTATTGCATTCGCTGCAGCCACACAATAATTATAAAAATAATAACGTTCTCGGGAGGAAGTAATTCATTCGTCTCATTATTTATCATAACTGGTGGTCACATTTATAGGCTGCCCATGCAACATAATTTATTTGAGGCAACTCGACACTAAAGAAGGACAAAATTACGTAACTTCAGCTACATTAGTTTTGTAAAACCATTCGTCTCGCCATGAATTTGTCAAATAAAGTGGTGTTGGTGACAGGCGCCAGTTCCGGTATCGGCGCGGCTGCTGCCTTGCTGTTCGCTAAGGAAGGTGGGTCAAAAGGAATAAAAACTGGACGTATTATTCTATAGAAAAGACTTCTCAAAGTGTGGTACGCGAACTCTCATGGGTGATCGTAAAAGGTTTTCCACGAGCTTTATTCAAAACCGCAGCCTTCTCCATAAATTAAAGAGGTTCATTGTTGTTTGGTAAATTTAATAGGGTTGCCCCTATTTAACATCTAGGCTGTGTTCCGAATCACGCTTACAACGCTCACAACGCTTACAGTGCTGGCGGCCGGTCCGAATCAGTAAGCGCGCTCAAGGCCGCGTAAGTGGTGTTTTGTTTCGGACCAGTCATGAGCGTGTTTTCTGTCATGTTCATGTCAACGTCAACTGAATTTGAATTTTGAGTTCGTCAATTAATCGTAGTAGAAAATTCTGGGCTGGGTTTTTGATTTGTAGAAAATTGAAAGTAATCGCAATCTGCAACTAACTAATATAAAACTAACTAACTAGGCTGACACAACGTCCCAAAATGAGTATTGGCTTCCGAGACCAGAGCACGCCACTTTTCTCGGTCCTGTGCTATTTTTCGCCAGCTTGCACCGGCTCCAAGCTCACACAGGTCCTCGTCCTCCAAATCCTTGCAGCGATACTTGGGGCGATCCACATGACGCTGTCCGGTCGGTCGGCCCAAGTTTGCTCTCTTCACCTGTCGATCTTCTCCTATCCTCTCGAAGTGACCGAGCCAGCGAAGACGATGCGCTTTGGTTTCACCCATAATATTTGGTTCGGCCAGCAGCTCTTCTATTTCGGCATTTTTACGTATCATTCAACTCCCATCGTCTCTTTTCACTGGTCCCAGGATTTTTCGGAACACCTTACGTTCACCTCCTAACAGGCTGTGCTCCTCCCTAACCGTTAGCGTCCAGGCCTCACACCCATATACATTAAGATAGGATTGCGGTCTTATATATCCGAAGTTTAGATCGTTTACTGAGGAGCTTAGACGCCAACAATTAATATTTCTGTTATTTTATTTTGTTTGTTTCGCTTGTATGTAGTTTGTTTTTTTTTGCGCTAATAAACTTTTTTATTCTTCTTCTTCTAATTTGGACACTCCCTTGTAAGAGATTTATTTTCTCCTACAATTGGACTTCTCGTTTGGCACGACTGTTTCTGAAACGCATCCGAAGTTTAGATCGTTTATTGAGGAGCTTGGACGCCAACAATTAATATTTCTGTTATTTTATTTTGTTTGTTTCGCTTGTATGTAGTTTGTTTGTTTTTTTTGCGCTAATAAACTTTTTTCTTCTTCTAATTTGGACACTCCCTTGTAAAAGATTTCTTTCTCCTACAATTGGACTTCTCGTTTGGCACGACTGTTTCTGAAACGCATGTGGAGGTATTCCGTCTTCCATGATTAATCCTGTGCCCCACTTTTGCTACTTCTTGTTCCAGCATTCTCGCCGAAATTTCCACCCCTTTTCGGTTTTCACCTAGCAAATCAAAGTCTGCGTAGACGCGTAGAAAGCATGGCCTGATAGAGTTAACACTATCAGCCTATGTTTTCCGTTTAGTTCAATTCCGGAATCCTGTGAAAGCAGTTTCCGAACGACATGTTCCAGGAACAAATCGAAGAGCATGGGAGATAGTGAAATAAATGATTATTATTATTATAGTAATAAATAAACGAATATAACTTGTGAAGTTTTAATTTTTCGCGCCTATAATGAGATGTCATAACGTGTCAAACGTCAACTTGACGTTTGCGCTCAAGGTGCTTACGGCTGGGAGTGTGAGCACCGTGAGCGCCGTCCATGACGTCATCAATGACGTCACGAAATCTCGTGTAAGCGCTGTGAGCGTGAATCGGTCCGACCGTGAGCGCGCTCTGAGCGCTGTGAGCGTGATTCGGAACACAGCCCTAGTTATACGTTTAAGAACTCCTGCCTCAGTTTTTTTTTTAAATGGTGATCAATCCAAATGGGTCAGTGGGGAAAAGTCAGAAACTATGAGAGATAACGAAATCTGATCTTAGGAACCATGGCGTCGATTTTAGTGACAAGTAAAACTGCATTCACAGATTAAAAGAAGAACTTGTCATACTCAGTTCAGGAATCGAACCCGTCTTATTGAAGAAATAAATCTTACAGTATTTCTATTTAATTATGCTTTTTATTTATTTTAGATATCATGTTTCATAGTAACATTTACTGCTTATGATCTACACAATCGATATCGAAATCGAAATGTTTTTTTTTCTTTAAAAGTAGCGGGTTCGATTCCCGATCCAAGTAAAAGTTTTTTTTTAAATCTATGAATGTAGTTTTTCTTGTCACTAAAATCGACGCCATGGTTCCTAAGAACAGATTTTCCTATCTCTTATCTAATTTCTCCCTACTGACCCATTTGGATTGATCAACCGGTATAAGTAACAACTAACAAGGCGATTAGGCAAACACACATTCATATTTAAACCATTGCTCAAAGTGGCACCTGGCAATGGCAGAGCACACTTTTCGAGGAAACTGTCGTGAGTTTACGTATGTAATTGAAGAGAGCGCTCTTTAGCGACAAGGCCGCCTGTTGTCTACCTCTACCTACTTACTTGTTGCTGTTTTTCTTCTGTCTGTAACTAATTCATTTGTGTGAGGTGTGTAATACAGGGTATTTGTATTGTATTGTAATTGATACTAAAAACGTATTTAAACCAGGTGCGCGTGTTGTCCTCGTGGCGCGGAACGAGCACAAGCTCAACGAAGTTGCGCAGCAGTGCGCACAGCACGGACCACAACCACTTATCATCCAGGCAGACCTGGCCGATGAAAGTGAAGTTGGCACCATTATCCAGAAAACAATAGACCAATTCGGCCAATTGGACGTCCTGATCAACAACGCTGGGTTTCTAAAACAAGGCTCTTTACTGGAAGGCAACATTCTAGAAGCGTACGATGCGTTAATGCAGACGAATGTACGAGCCGTTATCCAACTGACAACCTTAGCAGTTCCTCATCTGATAAAAACCAAAGGCAACATCATCAACACGTCAAGTGTTGCTTCTAAACGCGCTTCCAGGATGCCTCAGCTGACTCCTTATTGTATATCTAAAGCGGCGTTGGACCATTTCACTCGTTGCGCTGCCTTGGAACTGGCACCGTCAGGAGTTAGAGTCAACAGTATCAATCCCGGCCCAGTGAAGACTAATTTTGTTCAGAATGCCAACTTGCCAGAACCTGATGCCGCTTGGGAACAGTTGAGGCAAGCTACAGCTTTAAAACGTCTGGGGACGCCGGAGGAAATTGCTGAGCTGATGTTGTTTTTGGCCAGTGATAAAGCGAAGAGTATTACTGGGGCTATTATTGTGTCTGACAATGGAATTCTGCTTTCAAATTAGAGAAAATTAGAGCGAATTTGTAAATTAAACGTCAATTCTGCTTTAAAAAGAGAAAAAAGTACAGCGAATTTGTAAATTAAATGTCACTGCAAGCAAATATACGTTGTCAATGTTGTGTTTCTGTTGGTAATAAAGCTGTCTTAAATAAATATTTAATAGTCTTTCTATATTTACCTTCCCGAACTGTGAAAAATCCAGTATTTGTAGTGAAGAATTTTTGTATAATTTCATTCTTAAGAGTCCGCAGGACGCTCATTTGTCCATACAAACGTAGTTTCGCTCTCATTTAAAAACGCCATGCTGGAATAATATGAAACTTTGTATACACAATGGGATCCGGCATATCTCGGTCGGGAATCAGTATCTGTTGCTTGAATTTATAATGGAGAAAAATACAGCGATTAATAAGATTTTCATATAAGACGTAAAAAAACTCAAAAACTTCGCTTTATTTTCTTTCTTTAACAATTTCTAGCAACAGTAATTAATTTTACGACCTATGTAGATATGGCGGCTCCTATTGTGTATACAAAGTTGCATATTATTTCAGGACGGTGTTTTAAAATGTGAACGAAACTACGTTTGTATGGAGAATCGAGTTCAGCCGAGCGTGCGGTGGGACCCTTAAGAAATGGGAATCATTATTTACCTGTACTTAATATCGTCCTGGTGTTTCTCGGCGAGGAGTGCCTTCTCCTTCAGAACAGTAGACTGTAGACTTACTTCTTCGATGTCCTTCTGTGGAAATATTGTATAAGACTTAGAAATGTAGATATTTATTGTCGTTGTATAAACGGCCATTTCTCGGATATTGACCAGTTTCTTATTGCCATAAACATTTTTATTGGTACAGATTTTTATTTTATGGATCGATGGTGGCTAAAAATCCTTGCCTGGTGGTACAGTCAGTATCAAAAGTAGCTAAGCATATGAAGGTGTCAAAAACAGTTATTCGCTTAAAATAAAGACATTTGAACTGTTCAAATGCGTAGCTACTTTTGAGGCTGACTGTACACTGTACCCTTTACTGACATGAGGATTCGTTGTGTTGACAGCTAGGAGACATGTGCATGTCCCTCACTCTCAACACAGCGCATCTTCGGGAGCTCTGCCGACCTTACTGATCACCAAGAACACAACACCACATACCTCAAAGGCGAATAGTGGTGACATCATAATTGCGGTCTTCTGTAAGTTCTTCAAATTCAAGTTGCTTCAAATAAGAGCGAGTTAGGTAAAGAAGCCCATACACGATTGAGTTTGCCGTCAAGATTGCCGGATGCTTGAAGCGGCGTCCGGTAAACTTGACCGTATATGTGTATCAGTTTGCATGACAAGTCTACTGGAAGCTAAATTGAATTTCTATTCTGTCGGCTTGATCAAATTGAAGAAATAATTGCAGCGTCATGGAAACTTGAACGTGTGTATGAGCGGTCAAAGTTTGCATGACGTTATTCAGAAATTACCACCGGGTGACTTCTAAATCATGATACAAAATCGGATAATATCCATGATTGAAAACGACTTTTACTCGGTTAAACTTAAACAACTTTGTCCATGCCAAAATAAATTGGCTTCTTCATACATTTTCCATTAGTTGATTGAAGACCTTTTCCTATGAAAAGGCTGAACAATAATCCGTTTATCGTTACCGCGTCAACGTTCTTCACTGGTGAGGCCATAGAGTCTAGTAATGCGCCGGCATCATACAAACTTGACGGCAAACTTGAACGCGAGTGGTCTACAAGGTAGGCCTTGTAACAGGAGCAAATATTTAAAGAGCATCCGCAGTAACTACCTGTGTACCAATATTCTTTTTGACGTGATAACGTCTTTAAAATCGTTTTAGTCGGGTGACATGTTCAGAAACTTGTGTCACACCAAAACCTCACGAGCGCGATCGCAGGTATAAGTGAAGTGCAAGTGAAGTAAGACGTTATCACGTAAACATCTCGATCGTAAACCTACTTTATTTTTCTTATTCGGAGAAATTTCGATCTAAAGTTATAACTACTTATAACCTTCAAGTAATGTATCTTGATACTACGTGATTATAGCGCGCCAGTCAATGCAATTTTGAAGTAGTATCAAGTTATGAGTCATAATAACTTCTGAATTTTTAAAGTTATTTTTTTTTATTTTATTATTTATTTATATAACTCTAGAAGATTAAAAAAATACACCTAAGCTATCTTTGGAAAAAAAAACTTAAGAAAAAACTTTTTTGTTTTACCCGGGACGACTTGGAAATAATTACTGGCTTGCTCAATAGTGGACTGTTTCATTTTTTTCTCCTGTTACACGGCCCATCTGTATAAGAAGCCACTGCAAATTGGACGCGGCTTTAAACGCACTGCAACTGACCCGCTTAAGAGTCCGTAATCTCGGTTCTCCATACAAACATAGTTACGCTCTCATTTTAAAACACCATGCTGGAATAACATGAAACTTTGTATACACAATGGGATCCGCCATATCTAGGTCGGAAATCAGTTTCTGATGCTTGAAATTATAACGGAGAAAAAATACAGCGATTATTAAGGTTTTCATACAAGACGTAAAAAAGTCAAAAACTTGCTGTATTTTTTTTCTATTACAATTTCTAGCAACAGAGACTAATTTCCGATCTAGATATGGCGGCTCCCATTGTGTATACGTTTGTATGGAGAATCGAGTTCAGCCGAGCGTACTGGGGACTCTTTAACGGCCCGTTGCGCCCTAGCTAGTGGCAAAGAATACGTGGAGGTCACACACCCGCAAGTCGCAGTACCAGTTGTCGTGCTGCCTGCTGAGCGTGCTCAGCGCGGCCAGCTTGCGCGCCACCGCGTCCGCCGCGCGCCGCTGCCGCGACATGTACTCGCCGCGGAGCTTCAGCGTTGCCGCCGTAAGGAACTAATACGGAAATTGTTATTTTTTCAACAAGAGAGCAAAGTAGTTTTGCTGCGAGTGTTGATGTTGAGACGCGAGCAAGCGAAAGATTCTATAATTGAATCACGAGACTAGCGAGGGACTCGAACACACGAGATGCAAATATCTTTGCTCTAGTGTGATACATACAACTTTTCACCTCAGCGGAGAGAACATAAAACGCAAAGGAATAATACGATATGAAAAATTAAAAAGTATGTTTTTTTCACGCTCGCAGCCAAATTGCATTTTGCTCACTGATTTAAAGCAGAAAGTCGTTTCAGGCTCACAGCAAAATTGCATTTTACTCACTGGTTTCAAGCAACAAAACCGCCATTTTCGAGCCGTTGAGGTGAAAATAATCATGTATTATTCATCACCACCATATCAGCCAAAGGACCTCCACTGCTGGACATAGGCCTCCCCCAAATTCACGGGGAGTATATACCATAATCGCCACGCTCGGCATGCAGATTGCCGATCACAGTATCTCCAACGCACTCCAGGGATGCTGCTGCCCATCCATCGGTGGTTTTGGTCGTAATTTAAGGACATATCCGGGTCCCCACCAATTGCCATTGTGGTACCGGGTTTTCATCACACTTGCTAGTAAAGGGTCTTATTGTACGCAGGCGTATGAAGCAGCTAAAGCCGATTTACTTCCAGCGGAAGTTATGGATTTAAGTTTGTGTGTAATGTAATTGGTTTAAAAAAATCTAGTTGGCCGCGCTCCACAAGAATACTGCTCTGTGATTGGTTGAAATATTGAAGCTGGGAAATCTAATTGGCCGCACGCCGCAAGAAGAATGCTGCTTTGTAATCGGTTGAAATATTGAAGCGGCGCGCTTATTTCGCAAGGATGTCCCAGCGATCATGCACTGAATGTGAAGTTGTTGATTTCGTCAATTATGTATAAATCATTGAATGAATTTACCTCTAAACTTTCCTTCGGGCTTGGCTCCTCTTTGCTGTTGATGTTGAGTATGGGCTGCGACACGTCTCTGGTCAGCACCTCCTGGATTATCGCCGTGAAGGACAACTTCTGTCTCTGTGAAACACCATCGAAGAAATGAGTTGTTTTGTGGTATTTCCTGGAGGCCTGATAAATGGAAGTGGGAAGGATATACAATAAGAGGACCTGAGAAATGGAGCAAAACAGTGACAACATGGTACCCAAGAGGCTGCAAACAGAAGAGAGGTACACAAGGTAAACGATGGGAGGATAAAATCGTAGACATCGCCGGCAGGACATAGACCCGAGTGGTCACCGACGGCGAGGAGTGAAGAAGACCGGGGGAGGCCTTTGCCAGAAGGCACACAGAATTATAGTACAACAGTTACTTTACTGTACTTTTAAGCATTATATTGTAATTGTTTTTTTTTTAACAAGATGCTATAAATAAATATATAAAATTTCCTGGAGGCCTATGTCCAGCAGTGGACGTCCATCTGATGATGAAGTAGTTCCTACCATGTTCAAGCTTTGCCGATTGTCAATATTTGTTTATTTATAACTATACCCTATTTTAAACTACTTAGAAGGAAAGAGGTTCTAAGTTCATCTGCATGTTTTTTTTATGTATGTATGTTCCCCGATAACTCTTGACCACGTTGGCGGATTTTAATAATTCTTTATTTGTTTTAAGTTTAAAGCAGGTACACCCAAGTAGGTCCCATATAAATTTAGTGAAGGTCTGATGATGGGATCCAGGAGGAATCGATGGAACTCCTCAGATTTGATAGGCACACGTATGGCGATATCGGTATTTTCTGTAGTTAATTGGAGTCGATTTTATTTAGATATAAATTATTTTATCCGCTACCGCGAGTTTGCTCGAGGCGACGAATCCTTCAATCAGTTCACTCTTTTTAATTAAGCCTTAGGGAGACTAGTAGCGACATCTACCGTCAAGTTGCTACAACTTCTGAAACGGCACCAATGTCTCAAGTTACATTGAGAATCGTTAGTATCAATGTGCTACCCCATTCTAACTGTAAATATTTTTACAAGCGGAATAACAATTTTCAACCGAAATGAAAAATTGATCACGCGGGCGGGTCTGAACCTACGACCTCTGGAATCCGTCCATCGCTCTTTCCAACTGAGCTACCGCGAGTTTGCTCGAGGCATAGAGAAAAATAAGTAAGAATAGAGAGCTAACTCCATAAGACCTCATACATCATTTTTTAGTTATTATTTCGTAGTCGACATCTAGCGTCAAATAGCGGAATTATCAGTATTGCTACACGACAATAGACGCCGTGATGAACGAACAATCGAATGCTGAACCATTTTTAGTTAATATTATAACTGGATTAACCGGAGCTCTGTTTTGAACTCATTCTGCTTTAACAATTAATAGTAAAATGTTGAGAAATACACTTTTCGTCAGTAGCGACATACGTGACATCTAGTATCTTTATAGCAGTACTGATAATTCCGCTATTTGACGCTAGATGTCGACTACGAAATAATAATTCTTACTTATTTTCTCTATGCTCGGGGCGACGAATCTTTCAATAAGTTCACTCTTTTTAATAAAGCCTTAGGGATACTAGTAGCGACATCTACCGTCAAGTTGCTACAACTTCTGAAACATCATCAACGTCTCAAGTTACATTGAGAATCGTTAGAACCCAATGTGCTAACCCATTCTAACTGTAAATATTTTTACAAGCGGAATTATAATTTCCAACCGAAATGAAATATGGATTACCCCAGGCTGGATTAGAACCCACGACTTCTGGAATCCGCCCATCGCTCTTTCCAACTCACCTACCGAGGGTTTGCTCGAGGCGACGAATCTTTTAATCAGATCACTCTTTTTATGTAAGCCTTAGGGAGATTAGTAGCGACAAGTAGGTACACTTTCTGAAACGGCACCAACGTCTAAAGTTACATTGAGAATCGTTAGTAACAATGTGCTACCCCATTCTAACTGTAAATATTTTTACAAGCAGAATTATAATTGCCAATCGAAATGAGAAATGGATCACCCCGGGCGGGTTTGAACCCACGACCTTTGGTATCCGTCCATCGCTCTTTCCAACTGAGCTACCGCGAGTTTGCTCGACGCGACGAATCTTTCAATCAGTTCACTCTTTTTAGTTAATCCTTAGGGAGGCTAGTAGCGAAATCTACCATTAAGTGGCTACAACTTCTGAAACGGCACCAACGTCTCAAGTTACATTGAGAATAGTTAGTAACAATGTACTACCCCATTTTAACTGTAAATATCTTTACAATCGGAAATATAATTTCCCACCGAAATGAAAAATGGATCACCCCGGGCGGGATTCTCACGACCTCTGGACTGTCCATCGCTCTGTCCAGCTGAGCTACCGCGGGTTTGTTCGAGGCGACGAATCTTTTAATCAGTTCACTCTTTTTTAATTAAGTCTTAGGGAGACTCGTAGCGACATCTACCGTCAAGTAGCTACAACTTATGAAACGGCACCAACGTCTCAAGTTACATAAAAAGTCGTTAGTAAGAATGTGCTACCCCACTATAACTGTAAATATTTTTATATGAACCATGTAAATTCAAATTAAAAAATATTAACTTCTAGAAAAAGGCATGTTTTTTGGAAAATTTCATGTCCCATTTTGTATTATTATTCTGTTTTTTTTGTAATTTTCATTTAGTAAACACAAACACACAACATTTAACACAGGGAAACTAGCATATCGAATGACACCGATATTATTCAGTCGTGTCACGATCCATCACCTCAGACAAATATAAATCCGGCTTAATGTGGTCTGATATTTTGGCTGCAGTTTACCTCTTTGAGTATATTGTTGATGTCGTCTTGTTCAAGCGCCGGATTCCGTAGTTGAAGTTCTTTGTAAAGCCGATCTTCCAAGTCATAGGGCTCTAGGGTCCTGAAAAAGAAAACACGACAATGAAAACAATTAAAATATTTTATTTCTTTCTTCATGGGGCAGATACAAGGTCGGTTGAGACTTCCTATTAAGCAATTAAATATACTTGTACGTATCAAGAAATTTTGTGAACAGTATTACGTTTACAAATAAAATTTATTTTGAGTTACATTATTTAATAATAAAATAATGAAAACCGCATATTAACAACAAGAATAGTTTTCAAATGAAAATTATTTTTACTTACACTAGTTCTTATATCATTTTTGAGTAATGCTTATGAATACAACAAAATAATAAAATTTAGTTGCTTCAAGCTGAACTATGTGTTTGTGTATGTGTATGTGTGCATTTGTGCATGTGTGTGTGTTTGTGATAGCACCTGGACAAGACAGTGGCGTCAGTACACAGCACCAGCAGCGCCGGCAGCGGCGGCGGCGTGAGCGCCACGCCCGCGGGCGGCCGCAGCGAGCCGCGCGGGCCCGCCGTGCACACCAGGTGTCGCGCCACGCTGGCCCGGGACAACAGGCCCGACAGTTGGGTCTCGCTGTCCGCTGGAACATGGCATGTGTAAAGGTAGCATTCGGATCACAGCAGTCGCGGCCCGGCAGCCGCGCACCGCTTTGTAGGGATTTCTATGCAACGCTTTTCGACGCAAGCGACCGTGCAGCGCGGCCAGGGGGTGTGGCTTGCGCGCGATATCGGCCGCGAAGCCGAACCGCTCCGGGAGCAATTCAAGCGGGTGAAATTCAATGTCACAATATCATCACACTGCTCGCCGCCGGCAGGGCATTTATCCTCACACCTTAGATGGTCGCGTACGGTACGGTTTCAGAGGAACTTCCTCCCTCGGACGCTCCGGTTGTGGAATGAGCTCCCTGCCGAGGTTTTCCCGAGGTACTACAGTATGGAATTCTTCAAGAAAAGAGTGTATAAATTTTCAAAGAGTCGGCAACGCGCATGCAAAACCCCCCTGGTGTTGCAGGCGTCCATAGGCTGCGGTGACCGCCTACCATCAGGCGGGCCGTACGCTTGTTTGCCACCGACGTGGTATAAAAATAAATCATACATAATTTGACAAAAAAAATCCATTCCCACTTTACCTGTATCTTGCACCAGAACTGAGGAGGTCTGTTATTTATTTAAACTTTTTTGCGCAAATCGCATGAGTACAAAGGGCGGACGTAATGCCTACATTCTCTACCAGTCAACCATAGGGTCAAACGTAAAAGTGGGTGCAGTGAGTGAAATAAAATAAAAACATTTAAATAATTTTAGAAGTATTAACATAAATATTTCATAAACTATATACATACATTTACCTGGAAGAAATATACAATTGTGTTATCTATTTTTACCATATAATAAACTTACATTCATCCGCCAACGCGTATTCTTTAAGCTGATTCAGGACTGGAAGGGTGACCGTATGGACGCCACCGGCATGCATACAGGCGTATGTGTTGCTTGTACACTGGAATACAAAATAAACATAGCTTCACAGTTTGCGTAAGACAAATTACCATCATAAACAAAAATATGATGAAATGCCAAGTTCGTAAACATAAAAGAAGTGAGATCTAACTGGAAACCAAGTTCTTTAGAAGCCCCTTAGATCACACATGCTATCAGGCATAATGTTCTTCGATTGCTTAACTTGATTTGTTACGTTATTTGCTACTTAATAGTACGATTTGCTAAGTTTTCTCTTTTACAAATTCCTACTACATTTTAGTCATAAAGATTAAAGTTGATATTTTCGGAGGCCAGCATCTCGTGAACGGTAGTATGTTTTTTAGTGAAATTCAGGATTCGATAATTAGAAGACAGTTTTCCAATACTCGTGAGATTGCAAGTGTGTAGGTCAGAATGGTCAGATAGATTTAAATTTAGGGTGGTCAAAAGTGGCCCGAAATAGTTCGTGAAATAACCCACGGGCCTTTTTGGCTTCGCGAACTTGACTGACATACTGCCGTGTGTCTAGATGATACAGGATAGGCAACACTTTCTTCCAACTTCATCCAGCTAGATTACTTCGTAACGTGTCACACTTACGCTAAGTAGATCTAACTTTCATTTATAGTAGGTAGAGGGAAAATGATTAATCATCAAGACATGACACTTTTATAAATAATATCATAGAAGGCAAGATTGAAGCGAGGATGGTGAAGACCAAGGAACACAATAAACAAATGAAGATACAGTCAGACGAAGAGAGCTACAATGACAAGACACCAACTCTTAAATAAGGATGAAAAATACGAGACTCGCATGCGATATATACGGGGTGGGCCCTGTAGCAGGAGCAAAAAATTAAACGGTGGACTATTTAGCGGCCCAGCAATTATTTCCAAGTGGTCTAAATTGAAAAAAAAAAAAACGTTTTTTTTTTAACATTTTTTTTCTTCAATGATAGCTTACGTGTATTTTTATAACTCTTCTTAAGTGATATTAATGTCAATGTATTCTAAAAATAAAAAAAAATGTAAAAATACCAAAAATACCAATGAAAACAAATAATGCAATAACAAATATGATTCATAACATGATACTATCTCAAAAACTGCATTGACTGATGCGCTATAATCTAGTGGTGTCAAGATCCATCGTCCCTCGATCCATCCTCGGAGGTCATAACATTAAATTTATTTTATTAGAGCGCTCGTGGCCCAGCGGCACCCGCCTACCGCGTGCGGTATGCGAGGTTAAGCAATGTGGGCGCAGGTCAGTTCTTGAAAGCCGTTGATTCCGCAGTCGTTAAGCCAAGTTAGAGGCCTTCGGGCGGCTTGAGAACTTCCAACAGTCAAGTTGCTCACTCACTTGACAAAGGGGGGTCGAAGTTGCACCACGTCCGTAGGGAGTACCTACCGTTACCCTACACGTGACCCCTGGGTGGTGCTAAAAGTGCAACAAAAACTAGCAACCGTACTTCTCTTCTCGAAGATCTCACGGTTCGTAAAAAAATGCCATACGATTAAATAAAAATAAATTTACAAGTAATATCATAGAAGGCAAGATTGAAGCGAGGATGTTGAAGGCCAAGGAACACATTAAACAAATAAAGATACAGTCAGACGAAGAGAGCTACAATGACAAGAGTCTAACTCTTAAATTAGTGATGAAAAATACGACACTCGCATGCGATATATACAGGGTGGGCCCTGTAACAGGAGCAAAAAATTAAACGGTGGACTATTTAGCGGCCCAACAATTGTTTCCAAGTGGTCTCAGTAGAAAAAGTTTTTTTTATAACTTTTTTCTTCAAAGATAGCTTACGTGTACTTTCCAATTAAGATCCATTACTCTGAGGTCATAACTTTAAATCAAAATTTCTCCGAATAAAAATAAATTGAAAAATTTTTGGTCACAAGGACTTACTGCAGATGGTCTAAGGAAGCGTCCTTTTAATTAATATTTGCTCCAGTTACAGGGCCCACCTTGTATATCGGATACTACTGTCACAAAACAGATGTTCCACCTTTGAAATACTTACTGGATACAGATGCACAGGGTAAGAGTACTGCAGTTCGACATTGTCGTCTGGATTCAGAACTATGCTCAGTTCCACCGCCTCAACCACGTAGAGAGCGTGACTGTCTTCTTTCTCTGTTGCCTGAAATATATAACGATTAGGTTAGTATACTGCTCCATAGGTTGGAAAACAAGGAACTTTGCGAACGCTCGTCATGTGGACGACGACAAAAATAAAAACTAAAATTGTCGTTATAATATAGATGGAGTTGTCTGGGACAAAGCTGAGGGTTTGAAAATCAGACCGATCGGTTCGAGAAAATGAATGTATGAATGTTTTTTTTTATTTCAAGCAATAAACCCATTACAATAAAGACATAAAATAAAATAGTGGATACAATAAAATACAGACAACCAGTGTACGCAGATAAGATTACGGTACATGTTTTCATCAACAGTCTTGATTAATGCATTATTGGAAAAATGTACTCTGTGCCAAAATAACGCTATTCTATTTCTAATAATGGCAAAGAAATCGTAGGTACTTAGTACCGCCTTCTTTTTTGTTCGTTGTGGCGTTGTAAATAGAACTGTCCGATTACGGAGCTAAATACTTTCTGAGAGATACTACCAGTCTGCGACATATGTATTCTTCTTCCTCAAACTCCAATTCTCGAGGATTGCGACCAGATACGGGCCGTCTCCACTGAGTGCGGTCACAAACCGTGTGTGCAGCGTGTTGCATACTGCCACCAGTCGCATTCTTCGTAACATCAGACCATGTCTGTCCGCTCCACAATACCTCTGCCATCCACATTTGACGGCCTGTTTAGCCTAGTTGGTAGTGACACTGCCTCTAAAGCTTTCCAAGTCCCGGGTTTGAATCCCGGCCAGGGCATTATTTGTGCATTTAGTACGGATTTTGTTCATGGGTCTTTTTTTTAAATTAAAAATGGGATTGCTCTTAGCCAGCATCTAGCCAGGGGGCAAAGATGAGGCCGACGATGATGCGAGCTCACCCAGAAGATGCCTATTCACTCGTGCTTTAAACAGGTTCCGGTTATATGAACTTGGTCTTGGATGTTCTCTATGTATTTAAGTATCTATTTATCTAATATAAGCATGTATATCGTCGTCTAGTACCCATATTACAAGCTTTGCTTAGTTTGGGACTAGGTCGATTTGTATAAGATTCTCCTCCAATATTTATTTATTATTTATTATATGGAGGAGGTACAAGTTGGCTAATAATCTTACATTTGGCAACAAAAGACAGTGGTACAGCTGTGCAGAACAAGTAGCAACCACAACAAGAGGTGGCATGTCTATGCTGTTAGATAGAGCTGTGATCGAACAGGACTCCGAGCCGTAGTTGTCGTCGGCAGGCGGGTACATCGCCAGCGGGCCGGTGAGTTTATTCTGCAGTCTGTAATGGTAAGTTAAATAAGGATTATTTAGTTATAGAATTCATGCGATGGATTATACTTCCTCTGAGCTATCTAAAAGTTCAACAAAATATGGAAGAGAAGAAGAAATAACATATATTTTATTCCAGATAAATTCATGTCAGATGTCTAATTCACTCTTTACATAGACAGCAAGTGCTGTTCAGGGATCTTCCTAGCTTTATGACAGTCTTGTTGGCTAAAGATGTCATCTTCTTTGCCCCGAACTATGGATTAAGGAAGCGTTAGAAGTTTAAAGGGCTTTCCGTATGGCCAACCGCCTGAGTCCACCTATGAATTCAGGGACAATTTAACAAGCACACGACTTTTCCATCGATATGTGGGTTTGCCCATCCATTTCGGCGTCGCGATTTCGGTAAATCTTCGAGGGTATGGTGCTCCCCAAACTTTTATATTATTTGAAACACCGCTGACTTGGAACACTGAAACTTATTAGCAATTTTCCGCAATGAAAATATGCCTGGTGGTTTGCTATTGGTGAATTCTGCAAGATTAATTTTCGATCTTCAATATTAATTCGTTCCATATCGAAAAATATTTTGACATTTCATAAAATATATAAAACATTTGATAGAATTATCCATGATCATTTTATATCCGGCCAGTACTTATTAGTTAGTTTTAGTTTAAGTTTTAAAGTTTGAGTTAAATATGTCCGCTTAGTAAATTGAACAGTCCTTACTTAGCATTATCACTCACGTTTTAGTTTACAAGTCACACTCCATCATATACACGTCACCGTTCCCCCTCAGAATCAGCAGGCTGTCGGCTCCGGGCGTGGCGGTAAAGTCCACGGCCGTGTCTCCCAGGCTGTCCAACGGGCCGGGAGGCCAGCAGACCGGCCGGCTTAGGGCCGTTAACGAAAATCTTGACGAGCTTGGATTGATTTCTCAATCCTCCTCCTCCTCTCGTTTTCATTCACATTTAAGTATGCCGGGTTAAAACAGTTTATTTTGCCCGCTTGTCTTTGCATTAATTTACGAGCTCTCACGGCTTGCGGTTGCCAGGGATGGCAATGCGTGCAATAATATAAATAAGATTGTGCAAAGTGGAAGAGAAACCATAAGTGCCCCATAGGACTCCAAAGCAAACAGCTGAAAGGAACCTGAGAGTGACGCTAAGATACAGAAAGAGAGAGAGAAAGACTTACGTTTTAGCTTCCAAGTCGCACTCCATCATATACACGTCACCGTTCCCCCTCAGGATCAGCAGGCTGTCGGCTCCGGGCGTGGCGGTGAAGTCCACAGCCGTGTCTCCCAGGCTGTCCAACAGCGGCCGGGAGGCCAGCAGACCAGCCGGCTTAGGACCGATAGCAAAGATTTTGACAAGCTTCGGCCCGGATTTTAGGGCGATGTTGTATAGCCTGGAATTAGGAATTTGAGTTTATGAAAATACATGAAATAAAAATAAAAAAACTGCCCTGTTTTATAATATCAGCCGGGTGCACTGGCCAGCTGAAAAGTTTTACGTTAAAAACAAACAAAATTATTCTGAACATTTAAACATACGCTGCATTGCTAAAAAATAAAATAAGCGCTGCGAATATTAACAATGGTTAGATTTGTCAGGTAATTCATCTAGAACATATAGTCGTACAAATATTAAATGCACATCTATCCTTATTAGGGGCTTCCAGTTAACCTTATAGAAACATGGTCCGTGCACAGATTTAGGTTCACGTGTTGACAGGACATATCATAAGTTAAAGCCCAGAAAGTATTTTTTTTTAATTTGGCCTCATAGTGTGCATTTTCTAAAACATACAATAAAAATTGACATTGTTCGTCATAATAGGCTGCGAAGTATCACGTATCGAGTGCGGCGAAATCAAAAGACGCGCGGCGACGCCGACAGGTTCAGCGCGCGTTTTTGTTACTTGCTGAATCCTTAAATTTTCGTTTCGTTTTTTGGCGGGAATGGCAATTCATGGACGCTATCAAACTAGTCCTCGAATTGCTTTTTCTCAGCCTCTGCAATAATGTATTATTATAGGTATACCAGTACAATTCAAGTAAACAAATCATATTTGAGTTCTTGAAGTTCGTTACTTGGGAAATTGGTCACGTTATAAAACGGTCCATTTTTTGCAGACTACTCACTAATTAGGTAATTTATAGAAAAAAATGCAAGTAATTTAATGTTTTTTTTTTATTTGCAACATATACGAGTATGTATGGTTTTATTGATTAATACTGGCACGTATGTACTCTTAAACCGTTATCATGATGACTTTTAGTAATTCAAAACATTAGGGTAATTGTGTTTCTTTCTTTTATGAATTTGTCCATTTAATGTACTCAAATGTGATTTGTTTACATATATTGTATAAAGAATATGGTATAGATTAAGTGAGAAAAGGGTAAATTGCAAAGAAAATGTACAAAGTTAAGGACTTAATTAAGTCTATTCCATTGTGTTACGAAAGTTACCCTATAAGTGCTATGACTAATTTTCGTAACACAAAGGAATCAATTAAAATGTAGACATAAATAAGCCCTTAACTATGTAAACATTTTTTGACAATTCACCCAAGAGTTTCTCTATGTTTGTCATTATGACAATGACATAGGATTGAGTTACCTGCCTAAGGAAAATGTTTCTCACTATACCTGTGGACTGTCTACAATTCTTAACACAGTTTAGATTACCTGATGGTGTTATCAGAGACGAGGACCCACATATGAGAGAGCGAACTGGGATGCCATTGCACGCGACGCACCTCTGCTTGGGAGTACAGGAATCGCTCGTCCAGGGAGAAACTCCTGGAAAACCGAAACACAACCATGAATCAATAAAAAGCATGAATTTGGGTGAGTTAGGATAATTGGGACCCTAATCAAAATAATTCATTATTCGAAACAAGTACATATAAACGCTTGTAATGACTTTCGAAATCATAGGTACTATCGAATCAGAGGCAATAGACTCTTTTTTATGACGTTGTTTATTTATCTTATTTTTTACAAGCCTGAATAGTTCGTATGTATGTATGTGCGTGAGTTGTCCTCAAAACATGCAGTCCCTTTTTCAGCCACTTGCCGGTATTCGATTGAGCTCAAATTTTGCATACTTATGTAAGTTTGGTGACAATGCAATATTATGGTACCACCGAGCTGACCTGATGATGGAGACAGAAGGTGGTTATAGCAAACTCCTAAACTACACAAGATAAACCCGTTGTATTTGGATTCATTGGTACCCTTTCAACGAGTAATTTATGCATGTGGAAAGAAAGGTACACTCAGCAATAAAATGTTGTAGGTAGCAAAAAAAAATTTCACATACTTTTTTGGTACTACGCTGATTTAGAGGTGACGGTAATTGTTCGTATCTAATAAACTAAGTAAATAGAGTAAAAGAGAAAGAAAACAGTGCGATAAACGAAGGGTAGTTGATTGTGCGAAGACAAACCTTATAAATAAAATTACATTAAATCTCTTTTCCACTTCCCATGCTCGAAATATTTATCATATTAGGTTTATCAGGCGGCGCTAAAGTAATACATTTAGGCCCCACGGAATACGATTTCATCAATTTATGTATTCATACAAATTTATGATTTACAAAACATTAATTTGAGCAATCAAAATAACACATCAAATCCACCAAATCACAATACACATCGACAGCCAATCTGAATGTTATTAAATAGAATAGAATCCGCAGTATCTAGGTTTTGTATGTATCAAAACAGTTTATAAAAAAAAAAACTGCTGAAAAATTATACATATGTTAGCCGTGGACCTTATTATTCATTTTGGGTGAATAATCTTTGGTTATTTATTTTTTCGCAATTGTAGTTAAAAGTAGAGTGTAACTTTGGTCTAAAAGCCATATTACCCAAAGAAACACTTTAAAAATAACCATCGCGTGATAATATATTTTTTTTAGACACTTTTTATACAATCTACTATTGTTTTTCATTACATAGGCTACCTCGTAACCCGATTATTAATAAAGGATGTCAAAATACTCAGTCAGACACACGCACATACCTACGAAACGTAACACCGGGGTCCCTTACACCCCACCTAAATAAAAATCATAATTTTCACCCGAAGATCCGGAAGCCAGTGTCCACGCCATTATAATCGGGGAAAAAAAGAACCATTCATAACCTCGTGATAAATACGAAGGCACCGGTCTCACCCTTGGCTTTGATAATAATTTGATTATGGCGGCCATTTTTGTTTGCGGCAAGGGTTAATCTGACGTTCGGAAATTGTGGTTACGTTGAAAAAAGGAGTTTTACAGAATGTGTTGGAGGGAGGAATAATCTATTATTGAGCGCACCAAGCGAGACTAAGGTCACTTCCTTTCAATCAAATTATTTACATGAAACAAAATAATAGTCCTAGCCAATAGCATATCTGTACAGCATTACATTACAGCCAACTAGATGCTGTATAGGGTGGCCTATCTTATGCACTGTCCGATAATACATAACTAAGATTGAATTCATAACAACAAGCATCTATGTACTTCACGACCACCCAATCCAAAACCAAAGTCGATCTCTGCAACACTAGTTCTACTAGTTGTTGGTCATGTTGATTGTAGATTGGACTACTCGAAAATCGAACAAACATAAGAGTCAGTCATCCTAATATCATGCTGAATCGGGAGCATTTTGTGGTACCTTTGTTGAATATAAATCATCGCATAGCATCTACAATATATCCTACTAATATTATAAATGCGAAAGTTTAAACGTTTGGAGGTTTATTACTCAATCACGCAAACACGGCTGCACGGGTTATGATGAAACTTGGTATACTTACAAAAAGTCTAAATCATCATCATCAGCCTATATACGTCCCACTGCTGGGCACAAGCCTCCTCTCATAGGTAATCAGTTGGATGCTAAAAATGTATATTACCCTAATCTAACACGTTTACAACGAACGTTAAGCGTTTTTTTTTCGTTACCGATATATTCTGTTAGTAAATCGACTGGAAACTAGCTTATACAAATCTAAAGTACGTTCTTAGCGCGTCCGAGACTAGCTCCAATACTGATTTAAGAAGATCAAGATTGACATGATGTCCGTAACGCATCTTGAATATCAATGTCGACGTAAGACGGGCGATTTGAAGTCTGTCCGGGCAGAGCTCACGATCAATCAATCTCGCGTAAGCTGGCCGCCCAGACCCTCTGCTAAACCGTGGGGTTACATTCAATTTGAATATTACTATTAGAATAAATAAATAATCTAAATTAAATTCATTTATTTTTGATTGGCGACCACGTACAGGAATGCACAGCGTGGGCAGACCTCCACAAGTTGGACTGATGACCTGGTAAAGGTCGCGTCGCGAGAATCCGCTGGATGCGGGTGGCGCAGGATAGGTCATTGTGGCACTCTTATGGGGTGGCCATTGTCCAATGTGGACGTCCTTCGGCTGATATGATGATCAGGGTGATTTTGGACAACTTCAGGATCCATAGATTATAACTTAATAAATAAATACATATTAGGGACAATTTTTACAGAAATTTTATTTTACTAAATAGTCCCCTAATAAGCTCAATAAGGCTTTTTATGGGTACTAGACGACGATATATATTTAATAAGAAAACATTAAAGTCTCAGGAACAAATGTTTCTGCTTACCACAGAAACAAATGCCCTCACCTTTGGCTTGGTAGGCAAAGTGGTCATCAGTCATCATCACCCCATTCAAGACATCAAGCTAATCAAGATGCAAATGATGTATTTAAAAAGTTGAACCATTTCCATGAAGCGAATTAGTTCTACCATCCACTCAAGAGTATAATGCGATTATGCTTTCGTTGGCGTCGTTGCATACCCCTTAAACCCTTTGATAGGTAAGTAAAGGTTAGAGGATAAGTGATATTACAGATTACAGCATGTTCTAACCAGACTAACTTTTGCAGTAATGGCACATGATGTGTGTTATATGAAATTAGCAATTGCATTCTTAATGTTTTTATCTTAGAGCCTATACATACCCCTATATACGTATATGGAGTATAAATATCATTCTTTATACAAATTTAACTATAACGACAATATTTTCTGCTGACTGTTCTATGGGTATGTGTTCACGACAATTAATTATAACTCATTATTGAACGCTTTATATAGAATCTTGCAAGTTGTAAGGTCCGGCTAAGCGAATCACATAAGACAGAGTAAACAAACCACAGAAAAGGACCATAAATTAGAAGTGATTCGCATGTCCACAGAAAGGACGCGGCCAAAGAAAACGGCAGATTTTAGAGTGTAAATCACACAATTTTTACATACCAAAGCGGAGGGTCATCCCGACCACGTGAAAATAGAAAAAAATGTAACAAACGGCCCACATTAGAACAATCGCGGGCGGGCGATGTCTCCGGAACAAAAACCGATAAAAACGCGAAAAGGTTCCGATTCGGTAAAAAATAAGAATTAGACAAAGCGTTTGCGGCCTCTATACGTGTCCAGTTTTTTTACGAGCAGCCCTTTTGTCCTTCCGGGTCTCTTTTTTAAATAGATCAGCGAGGGTAAGTAAGGCCGGACATCCAACCTGAATTATTATTGTGGATTTTTCTGCTCGGCATTCATAAATATTTTCCCGAGACCCCCGCCCAGGATTTACTCGAATCGGCGTAGAATTATAAATTCGTTTAATAAAATATGATACGATAAAGCCGCTTTTTTACTCGAGCGGACCTCTATTATATTTTGTTTAATTTATATATGAATAATTTAATTTAAAAAGGAAATCTCGGGGCTAATGAAATTTTTGTTTTCGAGATAATGAATTGAAAACACGTCGGCGGACGGTGTCGTCGCGCTGTTATTCTTTTCTCGGCCGCTCATTCGGATTCATCCTCCGTATTTAAAAACCCAAAATAAAATAAAATATATAAATGTATTAATTACGACGGTGAATTTACCGCGGTCGGTACTATCACGGATGCTGCACACGTTTTTGTAAGGGATTTTTTTTATCACGCATGTAAAAATTAATTATGAATCTTACTGTGCTCTCCGGCGATATAATTTGCGTGTTTTTACCGTTTTTTTGTGGGTTTGTGGGGTGCAAGCGAAGGTAAAAAGTATAAAATGCGGCCGGTTGAGATATCGGTCCGCAAAAAGGCCAACGACGCCTTTAATCAACACGCAAACGACCCGGCGCGCGATCAAACGGGCCCGTATTAAAAATAAAAACCGCCACACAAATATAAAACGGAGAACATCGATCCAGACTGCCACGACCACGGGGGATTAAAATCGTAACGAACGCACAAAAATATTCAAATACAATACTAACAAATTGATACAAACACTCATTAGGGCCGAATCGCGGAAGGCTCCCCCGGCGGGCGGGGCGGCCCCCGGATCCAGCCGATCTCACCGACATTACAATCCACATCCAACGTACAAATATTATCTAAAATTCCTTCTCATTTATAATCCTTTTGTGTCCTCAGCGCGGTCCTCCGTCAAATCCCCTTCCCCCACCGGGCGGTGGGGTATTTTTATATTTTTAATCGCGTTGGGCATTATCCAAATGGACATTGGCGGTCGTGCCGACTGTCGCTGCCGCCGAGATGATAAATTCTCCTTTCGTTCGACACCCGCACCCTGTTTTGTTTCGTCCCTTCTCTAATGTGGCTCCTTTATTTCTACTATTGGCATCGAAGTGGAAAAAAATGTACGCTCCGTCATTAATTATGGGCGATTTGTCTGCGGCTGACTCGCGAGCATTCTTCTTCTTTCCGGTGTTCGACGATTAAAAATGGCTTGCCATCTGTGCCCTTCTTCGGTTAGGTTTTTTCCTCGGTTTGCGGCAAATGAGAATTGATTGTGGCAATCCGGCGCGATCGTTTGATGCAGATTCGAAGCGCCGCCACCGCTTTTCTTGTGCCGTGATCGATGGTCGCTACATTGTCGCTTCTAATTACCTTCCGTTTTTAATAAAGTTTTTAATAATGGCCGACGCAGAATGACGCTACGATGAATAATGGTTGATACGGCAAGCCAAAAAGACGACACCAAATAAAAGTTAGACGAAGTTATCTTGACGCAAACTAAGAATTATTTGGCGTGCAGGTGCCATAGAAAATAAACGCAGATATTTAAAAACCGGGAAAAGTTTGAAGCGAGGGTAATGACGCCATCGATAACCCATAAGCGGGGAAAAAATCGGCGACAAATCATCCCTAATTTCCCTGCCCCACGATACAATAACACCGATCCCCTTTTAAAATTGCCGAACAAGAAGAACAATATCTTCCGTAACATAAAATTCGAAAAAGTTTAATGGAACCCAAATCCTGACTAATAAAACATAAAAAAACCGCAATATATTGTGGAAGAATCCGAATCGTCCATCCTATTAGTACAACCACAGAGAGGAGACGTGGTCGGTGGTCGCTACTTTGCATATAGAAAAGCAATTCGTTTTTTCGCGTGTTCACGAAAAATAGAAAAACTCTGCTAAGCGGAGTTCCTAGCTGTTGTGTGGTTCCGTAAGAGTTAGCACACATGTACATAGGAATTATTGTCTAGATCGGATTTAATAGCATTGAAAAGAAAAACATTCTAAGGACAAGCACGAAGAAAAGAGTCGACCAATATTTTGGCTGTTTAGGAGTGGCAACCTGTTGAAGATTAATCCGAAAAAAAGGTTATCAACTTTTTTTGAAAGTGAATCTGACCAGTTTCATATGATAACGGTGTGTACTTACTTGTAAATGCTGCACCACTTTGAAAACGTACACTAAAGATCACTAATAAGCGTAAGAAATCCGTATCAATACAAGATTTTAAAATTCTCAAGGCGTCGTCGTCTAAGTTCACGACAATGTGAAATAGCTGTTTATTTAGCATAAAAAACAATAACTGACCAAAGGACACTCCGGCCTACAAACCCCTCAGCCTAACAGCACCCTAAAAAATGGAAAAAGTGCAGTGGACTGCGGGTAAGAATTAATGGTGCGAAACTTCGGTTCGCCCGAAGCGCCGCGATTCAAATTTATGTACGTCCACGTCCCAGCCCGTTTTTTGAAGTCGGTAGCGATAGTGTTTTTTTGCTAGTTGATTATGTGGGTTTGCAAGTTCTTTAGTTTTTAAGTACGTTTGAGGGTCGCGTTTTAGGATTTTTGCTTTATAATCGGTCCATGGATTTCTAATGTTTTCGATTTATAAAGATTAACTATCCTCAAGTTGCGGTTTAGGTTTATTTTTTTCTATGTGTCGTACCACCACCACCATAACAGCCCTAGGACGTCCACTGCTGGACATAGGCCTCCCCCAATTTCATGTGTCGTACAATCTCTTTTAAATAAGTTTATTAACTTTATTGTCCACGATTGTTGTGACGATAGAAATCCGATAGGTTAACGAAACTTTTCTGTCAAACCAGTGTAAAGTATAGGTAAGTACATGAACTTTCTAATGCATGTAATTAAGCAATAAAAAATTAAGCGTGCTACCAGTCCGCAAGAATAGAAAAGATCATGTATCAACTTCGTGGTGCATTTCACAGATTTCTACAATTCGAAAGTAACACTGGACTTCCTTCAAAAGCGCAGGCTGTCTTTCCACCAGACGAGACGGAGCTGTTCCTATATGTTTTCAAATACATAATTTGATCAAGCCAAGCTACGAAGTTATGCGTCACTTGTAGGAAACAGCTCCGCATTGTCTAAGTGTTAATACCAGTTGCATCTAAAAGGCCCAAGTGTCTAGAGAAGCTCGGTGGGAGAATAACCCGGTTTTCAAAAAAAGTGGCACCCAATCGCAATTGCGTATAAAAAAAGGCTGGGGCAGCACGCTTCACCTGTATGTACGTCATCACACGTACAGCCACAAATCTGCTCGTCTCGTAAAAGGCAGCATATTTCGCGGCGTGGCTTGTTTACGAATAGGCGCGGGCGCGGTGTCGATTGCGGATGACCTATTGGCGTTGACAACAATGTTCTTGATACTTGTGTTGCATTTATTTTCAGACTATATTGGCTATGTGCGAAGTAGGTGGTGGGAGTAAGCTAGGCGATCGCAGCGCACACCACGGCAGAAATGTGTACTTACCGGGGACATCTGTCAAATTTACTTTCACGTTTCCTATTGGTTTCTTAACGGTTTCCTACGATTCTTTTCGTTTGTATTTATTTATTTATTTATTTTCTTATTTATTTCTGTAAAATCTCCAGTCTTTCAGGGTCTTTCTCGTTTACTAAAATAAATAAAATATTCATGTGTCATTATTTGACACCTCTGAGTTTGACATTGTCCCGGGACGCTTGACGTTTGACGTTTCTGACGTGCACATAGCCAATAGCGTTGAGATCGGACATCACTTGTTATCCCATACCGTTTCAAATAACTACGCAATGGCTAAGAGTGAGTCGAGCCTTCGTGAGTGACCGAAGAGCTCTATACATTATCTAATAGAATGAGCGCTATAAAAATGACTACTTGTCATATTCCACGTGGTATATTCATGATGCCATTTTAATAGTATCTATATACTTCGTCATTAATCGGTTAACTCGGTCGCGATGTTTATTTGACGAGATTGTAACAGGGTAACGAGCGCTAGTTACGACCAGTACTTGCTTAATTTATAAGTTGCGTAGCTATGTTCATGGGGGGGTAAATGCCATAATCGCCACGCTTGGCATGCGGGTTGGCGATCACAGTATCCCCCCATGAAATTGGGGGAGGCCTATGTCCAGCAGTGGGCGTCCTAGGGCTGATATGGTGGTAGCTATGTTACCTTTAAATTGTCTCGTCTACAATTTTTATAATGATTTACAAATTGATAGATTGATGATACGCAAAAATCAGTTATAACTCTAATCAAATCATGCAGATGCAGTGATAAATTCAATTTCAATATTGTTGTGAAATTTAAGTATTATATGGTAGCTACCAAATTTTTGTCTTGGCTGCTCGCTAGTGGTAGCTTAATAAATATATATTATCGTATGCCGTGCATTTCTCCCGACTTGCGAAATATAAAAAAAAAAAATATTATCAAAGTAAACGTTTTTTCTTCGGAATATTAAACGTCAGATTATTATGAAATTAAATTATACCTGCCCTTTTTTTCAGAATTATTTACTGGCCGATAAGCATTTCAAAATATTGCGTTACTACTTCTCTTGACGAAATGTAGAATAACTTTAAACTTGGGAGTGCATCGCAAGTATCAAGTATCCCCCGTCCCGCCGCGACATTATCGTGTGGGCACAACGATCACCTCGGCCGTTCGCAGGCCAACGCTTCGCATTTTTCCGCCCCCGCGTTTTTTCACCGACTTTCCTTTTTCCAGGCCGCGGTCGAAACTGTTTAATGATTTGAAAAACGTGTTCTATCAGGCTTTACGCGGAAACAACCGAAAAAAAGCCGACAACAAAGGGTTCACGGCAAATATAGACTGGTTCTACCCATTTGCTACCCAAGAAGAAAGTGTCAGTTCGATTTTGAGCCTTAAGGTAAGTGTGATTAGGTGGTGGGTTAGATTTTGATGCGTCGTATTGGTTTTTGCTAAAGTGTTCGGGCAGATCTCATCGGCAATTTATTATATTTTGTCCGTTCGGAATTTACGATTATTTGCGAAGGACAATGGACGGTGGGCGCGATCGGGCGGTTTTCTAACGCCAATAAACGTGTGATGAATGCGGTGCGGCTATCTGCGACGGTTAACAATTACCAGCCATGTCACACTGCCCCAGACACGCTGTGCTAGCCAATCATTACGATTACCAGTGGGTGTACCAATATTAACCCACTATTACTATTTTGTGACGTATCGTTGGGAGTGAGACATCCGTCACTCACGCAATAGCACCGAACTGGTGCGAGAGAGAACCGGTTTTTACTAGGTAAGCGCGCTCCATCTTAGAACACAATATCGCTTACCATCAGGAGGTTTGTGGTCAAGCGCAAACCTATCCAAAGAAAAAAGAAGAAAAAAAGCACACTAATAAAGTAATGAAATAAAATAAGCTTGTACAGGAAACGCCTTAAACTTAGAAATACGAAAAGTATCTTTGTAACACACTAAACAGTACGAGTACTATCCATGTATTAATTACTCCTGCTACTGAAAGGCATCCTTGTCAAAATGTGACGGATGTTATCAACAGCGAGAAGTGATAAAATGGCATCCATCATACGTCCGCACACGTAATTAACTTCATATACCTTACCTTGTTGGTTACCTCTGTGAAGGAAACACTTGACGTATAATCGTGAAGATGAAAGACATCACTCAAATCCGATACATATTTCATACAGCTATTTGAATTTTTCATCATCAGCATAAGGTCTTACCTAATAGGCATAAAACTGTTAATGTCTATTAGGCAATGCTAATCCATAAAGTCTATTATTCCGTAGCTGAATTTCTGACATAATAATTTGTAAATTTATTTCCTTTATTTTACTAATATTATTATAATGATATTTACTTAACTATAATGTTATTATTAAAAATTGACATTGTAATCTCTAATCTAATACACTCATAGAGTTCAATGACGGTGTACGATTAATACCAAAAATGAATAGGAATATGAATATACATCTCGACAAATCCTTCAGCAGCATTTGTATGAGCATGATTCTTCAATCATAAAAATACAGGTATAGGTATAAGATTAGTTCCCGTTAATACAATCATGCTGTACTGCCCTGAGTTCCCTTACAATTCGAAAACCAACATTTTACTCAAATTAAAACGGCAAAAAGACCAATGGCTATTAAAAATATCCGTATAATTTATATATTTACGAACCCGATGAAATATAACGAACGAGGGTCACCCGATCGCTTCCGTTGTTTTAATTAAACAAACCGAATATAATATACGCTGGATTGTGTATTACATGTGGGTATGTAGATTGGTGGGCTACTATGAGAACTCGAAGAGTAGGCTATTTAAGCGTGTGGTTGTTTTATGGGTGAGGAACCAAATTTCTGGATTAACGTTAAGGCATTTCATTCATCTAAAATTCAAAATGACAATCGAATGCCAGCCGTACAGAAATAGATTCAGATACCTACCCGGAAAAGGCTTAACCGTCGAAGGCATGTGGGTAAAGCATTACGAAATATCTTAGAAAAATGAATAACCATTACATACATAATTCTTCAATTCCATCGTGACCTTTGACTTGTCAATATAAATCATATTACTTAAATTTTAGCTGCCCAAGATAAACAATATACACAAGAATGATATAATAATAATTTATATAAAAAAACTGGCTCTAATTTTGTACTCTCTATGCGACAATTTGTGGTTTCCGTGAGCCAATCCTTGGTTACCTACAGAAAATACCGAAATCAGCATATGCATTCCTATCAAATTCGAGGAGTTCTCTCGATTCCTCCTAGATCCCATCATCAGACTTTCACCAAATTTATATGGGACCAATGTCGGGGTACCTGCTTTGAAACAAAAAAAAAATCAAAATCGGCGAACGTGGTCAAGAGTTATCGGGGAACATACATACATAAAAAACCGGCCAAGAGCGTGTCGGGCCACGCTCAGTGTAGGGTTCCGTAGTTTTCCGTCCGTCACATTAAGTTGACATATTAAGTACAGAAACACAAAACCTTTGAAAGCACGTCATTTCATTGTGATTTTGTAGAAATGACAGGTACAATAAACACCTGTTTATACGGTTAAATTACAAACTTAGTTCAGAAATTATTTTTGTAATTTTTTCAAAAACTATTCAACCTATCAAGTTCAAAATAATTTTCCTACAAAGTTTTTATAAAGTTCTACTTTTGAGATTTTTTTCATATTTTTAAAACTTATGGTTCAAAAGTTAGAGGGGGGGGACACATTTTTTTTAATTTCTGGAGCGATTATTTCCGAAAATATTAACATTATCAAAAAATGATTTTAGTAAACCCCTATTTATTTTTAAATACCTATCTAACAATATATCACACGTTAGGGTTAAAATGAAAAAAAAAAACACTCCCCACTTTACGTATAGGGGAGGTACCCTAATAAAATATTTTTTTCCACTTTTTATTTTACCACTTTGTCGGCGTAATTGATATACATATTAGTACCAAATTTCAGCTTTCTAGTGCTAACGGTCACTGAGATTATCCGCGGACGGACGGACAGACGGACGGACAGACGGACGGACAGACATGGCGAAACTATAAGGGTTCCTAGTTGACTACGGAACCCTAAAAAAGCAAACGTGCAGACGAACGGAGTACCTCCTTCCTTTTATTGAAGTCGGTAAAAAAGAGTAGGGTTCAAGAACGGTCAGTTTTAATACAAAATCATAGACGTTTTTTTCAAATTAGCGGGAAAACAGCGGTATTGGCTACGAGCATAGCGCTACGACATCGGACTCACTGACGTTTTGAAGACGAAAGTGTAATACTTTCTGCTACGCCGTAGCGCATAGCATGTAAATATCGTAGTAGAACAAAATTCCGCTATTACGCAGACGAGCGTGCAGCCCTCTTATTCACAAACCGACTCGTCCTCACCTGTCACCTCGCACCTCACCCGTTTTATATGGAAACTGTCAAATATCATTTGCCAAATTTCTAGTTTCCATATAAAAACAGGTGAGGTGAGAGGTGAAGCCGAGTCGGTTTGTGAGTAACAAACACCCCTGTTAAGTGCAAAACACGGGTGCATAAAACTTACTCGATAATATAGTATCATGGTTCCTATGTCAGGCTTTGAAAGGCACTATAAGATCAGGTAGCCAAGTAAAAGGCCTTTGGGCTTGAGAAATTCTAAGTCATGTTGCCCACTCACTTGACGAGCTGACTCGAAATAATGCCTAATTTCCCCCTTGGGTTGGAAGGTCAGATGACAGTAACTTCCTTTGGCTTCGCCAATACTTGGATAAGGTAGAGGACTCCGGGCATCCTTCGGGATGCAACTGTAATGGGATAAACATAGGATGATGATGACTGTGCCTATATTAAAGGGTTATTTTATTTATTATGTTAGTTGACCGAGTGAAAGTGAAACGAGGTGCCGTCATGCTTTCGTACGTTCGGTCGGCGGGTTTGTCGCTGTTCTCCTCTACAGGTTGCATTCCTCGACCGATTCTCGTAAAAGTTTGTGAGCAGGTTTGATTATTTTATATATTTTTTAGTCAGTTTCTGGAAATTTTGAAAGAATTTTTTTTTTCGCGAGCTGCTCGGCTTTAAGACTTTAACTAGGGGTAGTTACATTTGCGTAACTAAGTAAGTTTAAGTAACAGACATAAACTCACCAACAACTCGATCGCCACACAAAGTAGCGCACCCATTAAAAAATAGGGGAAGCATGAATAGAAAAATAGGATTACACATTTATTCTATTTGCGAGTGACGTTTAGTATGCACGCGGGCCCCCGGGAGCCACGCCGTGGCCCCTGAGCTTCAAGATGATTGGCCTCGCCGGTAGATAATAAAACATTGTTTCATTATAAGTAGACATCACCATCAGTACTGAAATACCTAGTGATAAAATTATAAACTACGCAGTCAATAGCAACAAAAGGGGGTCAATTTTAACACTTTCAGTGCCAGGAACCCGCTACGTGGGCGCTTGTCTCGTAGGCACTTTCCGCTACATACGGTTTTTCGCATGTTATCGGCTACGAGCGTAGCGCGACGAAATCGTTGGCAGTGGAAAAAAAATGCAACCTGTAGAGGAGAACATCCGGACAGACAGACAGACATATGAAAGATTATTTATCGAAAGCTGAAACGGAGACGCTTCGCTCGCCCGGTCAATTAGTGAGAATAGATCAGATGTACGGTATACGGCTATTTCATTGGACTATTCCAAAAGTGACAAACATTCAAATTCCTCGACTGTACAGAAATCGTTCAACTTAAATGAGCGGGATCTGCTTTACTCTGATATCTGTGTTTTGGCCACATGACAATAAGCTTCTTAAGAAATCTGAAACAGTACGTCAGAGGTTAATTAATCTACTGTAGAGGTTGATACATTATGAGTCTGGCCATGTGGAACTAGAACCATAATGTATACAATTCTACATATTTTGAATATGTTCTAGAACGCCTGTCAAGCAGCGTTCCTAAGAAAACAGTTGGTTTTCCAGTTGATTCCTCATCTGGACTCGATTGGAGTCACACGTGTTATTTAACTGTATTATTGTAATTGCGTTTCAACACAGTAAGGAATACAATAGTGTGTTATAAAGTCGTAAAGTATTTCATTGCAGCTACAACCCCTACGATCCACTAATAGTACCTCAGCAATACAAGCGAGGCTTTACACTCCCTATAGACTTCCAGTTTCTATCAGCTTAGAGTGGGTTGCATTAAACCGTCCGTAATCGTTAGCGGTGTTCATTAAAATCTGATTGTATGGAAAATTTGACAAGTCTCTATGGGAAGACAGCTGCCAATGCCCTATATTTAAGAGTCCGCAGGAAGCTCGGTTCTCCATACAAACGTTGTTTCGCTCTCATTTTAATAAGCCATGCTGAAATAACATGAAACTTTGTATACACAATGGGATCCGGCGCATATCTAGGTCGGAAATTAGTTTCAGTTGCTAGAAATTGTAATAGAAAAAAAAAACTGCGAGTTTTTTAAATTTTAGCCTACGAGACAGAAGTATTCAAAAATATATACGAACTGGCCCTATTTTGTTTTATTAATGATGACCAGTAGTGCTATCAGAAAGGGTTAAAAATATTTAAATATATTCATATTTAAAGTCTGATGACCCCTACAACCCCTCAAATGCACAATCATACGAGTGTGTAGGGTCAATGATCTGAATGTGGTACTTAAAATAAATGAAAAAGGTAGATTTTGCAAGCAATAAACACACAAATATAAAATTAAGAGTACATTTACTTATCAGTGACAGGGCATTATAAATTATCTAGGTACATTATTGCTTTACCCAATAAACCTTGAAGTGTAAAGCCTAGCTGTTTTGGTAAAATGATATCCTGTTTTACAAATCATCACAATCTATATCAATTATATGTTCTCGTTGATAAACATATTATGAGCCTAAAACAAAAGCAAAAAACATTAATCCAGATGCAAAATTCACGTACATACAGCGGATATAAAATAAAATTGGGGCCCATAAAATAAAATGGTTTCAATAAATTGTAAATGGAATCGGCTTCTGAATTTGACTGCACGACTCCTGTTGGGAACAACAAACAAAATTCACCCCGCGACTTTGGAAGCAAGGACGTGGGTAAATGGAAGTGATATAAAAAAAAATATTTGATTTTTACTTAGTGATTATTTCATTATATACGAGTATATGTCTCAAACTCACGGGAGTTTTCTATATAAAATTTTACAAATTAGTTAATACTTACGTCATAGATCGAAACTTATCAATGGGTGGATTGTAACGAGGGCTACCGCATTATCCACCACCACCACATCAGCCCTAGGTCGTCCACTGCTAGACATAGGCCTCCCCCAATTTCATGGGGGGTAAATGCCATAATCGCCACGCTTGGACCCGGGTATGTCCTTAAACTACGACCAAGACCACCGGGGAATGGGCAGCAGCATTCCTAGAGTGCGGTGGAGATACTGCGATCGCCAACCGCATTATCAATAATAATAAATATTGGGGGACAATCTTACACAAACCGACCTAGTACTTATATAGAGAAATACATACTTAAATACATAGAAAACATCCAATACTCAGGAACAAATATTCCTGCTAAACATACACAAATAATACCCTGACCGGGATTCGAATCCGGGACCTCCGGATTGTAGGCAGGGTCACTACCAACTAAGTCAAAATGGTCGTCAAAACAAAGTTTACATTTAAATCATATTTAATACCTTAACCTCGTAATGTAAAAATATCGAGTATGCCGCAGTGTTGCGCAGTCCAGTTTTGTTCGGAATAAAAGAACACATAAGTTTCCAAAAGATAAAACTGTGTCAAAAGCACTAACATTCATTGAACCGTAACTCATATATGCCGTAATTAATCTCAGGTATCACACAATACTCACCACATTATTCTAATTTGAAATAAACCACCCACAAACAGTGACATTTGACATATTCGAAGACATTGAATTCGACTGACTCCTGCAAACCACTATTCCGTAAGCACGGGATTCTTACCCTGCCCTCTCTTTATGTGTACGAGACCTGCCTGTTGTGAAAAGGAATATTGCAAATTTTACTATTGCGCCGCGAAATCCTAGGCAAGCCTCTTGACGAAGTGGACTAAATCTTAAATATCCGACATGCAAAACTATACACTTCCGCAACAGCATACTCTACATGACGATCAAAATATTCAATCATCTGCCAGAAGACATAAAGATACCTATTGTACCTGAATTTAAATCCAAATTGCTGAAATTGGCGAACATTTTGAATCTAAATATACATAATCATTTGCTACCACTCACATATTTCATTGATATTCAATTATAATTCTGTAAGAACATTAGACTAAGTATCATTAGAATTGACAATGTAAGCTATATTTATCTTTCTGATTGTTGATATTTTAAAACATATTTTTTACTACGCACATCTACAAAGTTTGTCTTTTTTTCTGTTTGCTGCAATAAGATTTTGTTTTTATTAATGTTAATGTTATGATTCAATTCAATATTTAATTTGCATGCCACCAGATGGCTGAATGTATATGGCTCATGTTAAACACCTGTCACCATTTTTGTTGCATTCATGCAAATAAATGTATTTCATTTCATTAATTTTATTTCATTTCATTGCGCTACACTAGCGCCTTATTGACGAATAAAATACGCGAAAGCCTACATTACAAATAGATCTCATCCTCTTCCTAGCGTTCCCCAGATTATCTTCCATCTAAATAAATCAAGGTAAATAAAAATAAATTAAAGACATGTCACATGTATTTCCCGCACCACTTCAGAACGGCTGTGCCTATTTAATTAATGCTTTTTTGTTGTGATTGTAAACGTCAGCACAAGGTTTGTATGTAAGAAAAAGAAACAAATTTTGCATTGAAAAGCGAAAGAGTTATATTTCGAAAATCTGCATATACCTAGTTGGTTACTAAGTTCTGTTACTCGATTTGCAAACTCTTTTCTTGCGTTAAAACAAATACTACCGAAAAAATAAAAAATGACATATAATGGCGGGTTGTCAGTTATAATTTTATAGCACACGCAACACTTATCTCGTCATATTTATAATGGATTGGGGTCTAAAAGAAAATCGTGTCGCTGTAATTGCGTTGCACAAATGCGGGCATCCGCTAAACGTGATTTTGAAGTTGAAAAAAAGTTGTTCAAAATCTGAAAATCAACAAACAATTCGTTTATCGTACCATTAATAGGTACAATAGTACCCTGATCTTTGATGACCGCAAGAGGTCTGGAAGACCACGCACCGTTCGGACCCCAGCTCTAATAAAGGCAGTGAAGGCGAGAATCGCAAGAAACCCCGTTCGGAAGCAAAAGTTGTTGGCAATTCAGATGTCTGTGAAGAGAAGCTCCCTTAAAAAAGTTATCAATTAAGACCTTAGACTACACGCTTATCGTAGACGGAAAGGTCATTTGCTTAATGGACGATTGAAGACTATGAGGCTGAATAGAAGTCGCGTGCTACTGAAGCGGTACGCACAAAATGGCCACCGAAATATATTATTTACAGACGAAAAAATTTTTACCATTGAAGAATGTTGTAACCGCCAGAATGACAGAGTGTATGCAAAAAACAGTCAAGAAGCGAGTGTAGCTGTTCCGCGAGTGCAACGAGGCCATCATCCCTCTTATGTCATGATTTGGTTAGGTGTGTCATACTCAGGGTTAACACAGGTCCATTTCTGTGAAAGGTGTCAAAACTGGGGCTAAAGTTTACCAGGAAACCGTTCTGGAACCAATAGTGAAGCCTTTAAGCCACTCTCTATTTCAAAACCAGCCCTGGGTCTTTCAACAAGACTCAGCCCCTGCACATAAGGCAAAAACAACTCAAGCCTGGTTTTGAAGCAACAAAATTGACTTCATTGCCCACGACTGGCCCTCCTCCAGCCCGGACCTCAACCCCCTGGATTATGCTATATGGCAAGTTATTGAGGAGAAAGCCTGTGCTAAACCCCACACAAATCTTGGCTCCCTCAAGCGGGCCATAGTCAAGACAGTGACGGAATTAGATATGACAACCGTGCGTGCCGCTATTGATGACTGGCCTCGTCGTCTGAAGGCCTGTGTTCAGGCCCAAGGAGGCCATTTTGAATGAAATTGACAAATGTAAATCCTGATTGTGTGTACTTCATTTTAATATATAATTTATTTAACTTTCGTTAGTATATTTTATGTAGTTAAGGATTATTACAGTAACATAACTTAGTAACCAACTAGGTAAAAATGAGTTAAAAGTGAGTGAACGATGCGGAAGATAGTATATCGCTCTTGAAAATTTTCATGTGTTGTTTTTATTTTAGTAAGTGTAGTGTGGGACGTCCTTCAGCTATGTAGATGGAGCGATTTGTCTCCGATGGCAAATACTGGATGCGGCAAGCCAAAGACAGGCTAAAATAGCTCGTATTAGTGGTAAAAAAATATTCGTATTATGTGTACGCTTAACGCCGTTAAGCCGACTTCCCCTTCAAAGTCAAGTTAGCCTTCGGGCGGCTTGAGAACTTCTAACAGTCAAGTTGCCCAATACTCACTTGACAAGCCTAATCACAATTAGGTCTAGGTTCCTCCTTTGGTTGGAAGGTCAGATAGTCTTTTGTAAAAACTAGTGCCTACGCCAATTCTTGGGATTAGGTAGCAGCCCGCCGGCATCCTTCAGGATGCAACTGTACTGGGAATAACGCTATATGATGATGATGTACGCTTAACACCAGCAACCACTTCTAGTTGAGCAGCATCCATAGTTAAATAATTAACACACCGCGTCCCAGTTTTTTCCGTTTAAATCGTCAGTGAAGGTGATCAATATTGTAACGATACGGTTAGGCCGCACCAATTGAATTAGTTATGTGCCGTGATTGGGCCAGAGAATGTGATTGCCCGGGTGTTGATTGCGGCGGAATAAATGATTGCGCGGTCGATGGATCTTATTAGGTGTTGATTTGGGTTTTAAATTGGAGTGGGTTCGGGTAATTAGTGGGGAAATTGTTTTTTTTGGGAAGTCGAATGTGTTACAAAAGTATAGATAAATGAAAACGAAAATGGATTGGACGTGAGGGAATTGTGTCTGTATTGCCTAAATTACGTCGTATCATCCTTAGCCTAAGCTTGGTGGGTAAGAATTTGTGATTGCAATGAGTTTCGAATAAAGACCGGAAGAATAAAAACATATTTCGACTAGTGGCTATAGACTGTAGACTTTGCATTCTTTTTTTCAATTTTCATAATTTCCAAAAATTGGTTGAGAAATGCGACCTGTAGAGGAGAACATCCGGACAGACAGACAGACAGACATACGAAAGAATTTTTGTCGAAAGCTGAAACGGAGACGCTTCCCTCGCTCGGTCAACTATTCAATCTGGAAGTCCTCAGCATCATCCTTGTTTATCAAACGCCTAGTAAAAGATGAAAATGTATCATCGTCACTATCGTCAGCATCATCTTATCAGCCGAAGGACGTCCACTGCTGGCCGTAGGCCTCCCCCACATAAATGTACTTTGTATTGAATTTATTTATCGTATGACATTTTAATTTTTCGAACCGTGAGATCTTCGAGAAGGTTGTTTTGAATTTCCAAACCCGTCCCAGTTTTATTGCTCTTGAATGTAGCCAGCGTAATTATCGTGACTGAAGAAATTACATGGGACACACATGTGAATAGCGTGATAATAATAGTGTGATGTTTCGTGCAACGCAAATGGTAGAGTCAGCATCAAAACTATGTAGCTATATATCTACGCATTTTTCCAAAACTGCAAAAGTCTTTATTACAAGGGAATAAGATCTTTTGCCCCCTTCACATGCGTACCTACTTTTGATGCTGTCTTGTACAACCCTTTAAACTGGACATTTCAAGCTGGAAAACAGAACTACTGTTATTCAAACCAATTAGTCGGCACGTGCTGCTTTGAACTGGTTTCTAATCTTGTAAGGCTGTCAGAATTAACCAAGAATAGGGTGGACAAGTGACCCTATGCAATATGCGATATAGAACGCTAGAATTACTTGGCGATTATAAATATTCTAGCGTTCTCTTAGGCAGCGGCGTTTTACAAAATACACGGGTGCAGCCGAGGTATTATACAGAATGTTTTTATTGATTTCCGTTCCTTCTAGCATATAGCCGTGTATAGCCATAGAAACGACGTAGCATATTTAATTTTTCAAAATTCCAGAAAAAATATTTTTTCATTTTCATACAGAATAATTAGTTATATAACCAAGGGTGAATGAAAACCGGCCTTACGAGTTAACGCGGAGTTAAGCAAAAGTTAATGTCAAGTATGACAATTCGAAATTCGAATGACACGCACGTCAACATTGTTTAATTGTTAAAGATCTTTTATACTATACTAGGGGTGTTAATTAATGAAAATGAATTCTTGAATATCTTCGAAATGGTACGAATTGGGATACTAGTATCTTAAAGAAGATTACTTTATTTCATCTCAGGATTGTGCCCTCGCAATTAACGGAATTCAATAAAAAAACCCTGTATATACAACACAAGTCCTACGGAATTAGAAATTCTATATGTTTTGGAGATTATCGCCTACGTAAAACATCATCATCATATTAACCAAGAGACGTCCACTGCTGGACATAGGCCTGCCCAAAAGAGTGCCACAATAACCGGTCCTGCGGCACCCGCATCCAGCGAACACCCGCGACCTTTAAAAATAATCACATGCAAAGTTACAAACGTACTTCTTTATTACTAATATTAGTATAGATTTGGAAATACGATCTTTTGGGCGTTGGATCTGCACATCGTACTTATGTTAGTAAAAATGACCGCAGCCTTTATCTTTTTTTTTCACACAATCATTTACTTTCAGGCTCTTCAGACAAATTGACATTACAAGAAAGGCCTCCCAGGTTTATTAACTATTACCTACGTGCAAACACACATCCTCATCTGTCGATCCGACAAGACATTTTTCCAGGGAGTCCGGCTCGCTTCGTAAATTAAAATGTGAATAATTAACACTCCCCCACCACTACCCACCTCCCCCTTCAGATGTATTAGTTTTAAACCTGCACGATTTAGGGGGGAGTCTAGCGGAGTTGACGCTTGGAATTGTAATTACTGGGTTTTGATATCATTTTATGTGTTATTGGGATTAATTTGAGTTTTGAGGGGGGAAAGGACTGCGATGAAAAAGGATTATGATGCCGGGTTGTGTCTAGGAATGGTGTAGTTCTATGTAATTAGGAAATAACGAAAGTTCTAATTTATTACATATGTGTTCGTCTATGTACATATGCACTTAGTGTTTCTTAATTAGGTAAATCTCTTGGCCACAAACGATCCATGTTATGTGTTAGAGGCGGGCCACACTGCTCCGTTGCATTGCGTTGCGTCGCGTCGTCGCAACGGATTTAATGTGGCATGTCACAAAAAATATATGTAAAACGTCGTAGCGACGTCGCAGCGTCGACGCTGTGACGACGCCAACGCCACGCAACGCAGCAGTATGGCCCGGCTTTTAAATTTTTGTTCCGAACAAACTGTATTTACCATACTTAAGTACACTTATTCGTTTCGTTTGTCGGCCTGTTTAGCCTAGTTGGTAGTGCCACTGCCTCCAAAGCTAGAGGTCCCGGGATCGAATCCCGGTAAGGGCATTTGTTTCTGTGGTGAGCAGAGACATTTATTCCTGAGACTTGGATGTTTTCTATGTATTTAAGTATGTATCTATTAAATATATCGTCGTCTAGTACCCATAACACAAGCCTTATTGAGCTTACTATGGGACTAGTTCGATTTGTGTAAAAATTGTCCCCTAATATTTATTTATTTAAGTAATGTACGCAAGCACTAACCGACTGTACTTACATCTTACATCACGCATTTGATCAGCACCGTCAATAACATTGATTAGTTCGTCAATATGTCAAGTTAGTCTTTTGATGCAATAGTGTTGATGCTCCTTCTCGTAGGCATATACATTGAAGGACGATGATTCTTACTTGAGTACACTTATTTAAGTCAATTAACTATAATATCTACATGAAATGAAACTATACAACGGATTTAATCGCGTGCAGAATGTATTTATTGTCTCCCGACGTTTCGAGCCCTTTGCAGCACTTGTGGTCAAGCGGGTAGACTGAGAATATTATAAATTTTCTTTTTCCAATCACCCACACAATCCAATCAATAGTTTATGCTTAACAACCGTGGAAAGCGAAGACAATATATACAGTATTTTTGACTTTTATAGCAACATTCAAATTTATGTAATTTAAAACTGTGGCCACCAAACCGATTATAGCATACCGGAACTGCTCGTGTAAACCATCGTTTATGAATCGCATAACTGATTTAGAGCTCTTCAAATATGACAGTTAATGTCTTGCGTTACAAAATTGTTTCGGTGTAAAGTTTATTGGTGCATTTCTCATACCGAAAAGTGATCGTAAGAGCAAAAATGCTTGTTCGTTTGTTAGGTCTCCGTTCTCTATAGCACGGCAACAATTGGAAAGTACTTCAACACCCAGTCTTCTATCAGCTAACCGGTACCTTCCTTTTAATCTTCACCCTTTACTCCACTTTCGGTTACGTCTAAGTATTCCCACAAGTTTCATTCGAGCCGCAATTTTTTTTGCCAATAACTCTTGCATGGATTATTCAGTGCATGCACACGCTATAAGCATTCAAACGGTAACGGAACGTATTAGCCATCAGGCCATCACTTTAATAACACGTAACCCTAACCGACCTGACTCTCATTTTTAGGGTTCCTTCATTGGCTGCGGGAAAATTGAAAATAGATTTTTTTATACTGCAACCTGCGCCAAACCTGATCCTTTGATTGATTGATAGTAAGCAGGCAGCGTAGCCCATGGACGCTTACGACCATACAAGTGCGTTGCCCACCCTTAATTGATTTGAGTGTATTGACAGCTAGAGACGAATACCCTCACTCTCAATAAGTGCATTCTCTGGAGCGATTATTTGGGACAGATGGAAAGGGACCTCGAAGTTATAAAGTAATGGTACGGCCACGCCGCTGCTTCAAACGCACTGACGCACCGTAAATGCAGTGACGTGCCACATGCGTGACGTTTATAACTCGTAAGTTTCTCCCTCTCGTTCACTGAGACTCCGTACCGTCACCGTATTTCGAGCACTGGTGTGGCCAGACCTGTTTATACAATACGCGCATTGAATAGGCAAGCTACCACAAAAGCAAAAGAAGGTACTTACGAGTATGTGGGGCCGGTAATAATCCATGCATGATTATGATCTCATGAAAGACATGATCAATCACATGTCTGCAAAATACGTTTAAGCCATAGGTAAGAAGTAACAACTACGGGTGACTTACACCAACTCACGATGACAGACCGATCAACGTTAAATATGGAGACTGTCATCGAATGGTAACATGTCAAACTTTCCAAAAAATTAGATTTTAACGAACACCACTTAAGATTACTTATGTTTGGTGAAACCCACTCTAACGGTGAATACGGGCCTCATCATCATAAACATAAGAGAGGAAATCTCTATGTATCTCTTTCATAAGCCTTTTCTTTTTTTACAGGCTCATAACGATCTTTTTTGATTTGGTTCACATATGTTTTCCTTGGTCTCCTTCTCATCTCCTTTCTTTCTACAAATATCCTCTAACTATAAAAAAACCGGCCAAGTGCGAGTCCGACTCGCGCATGAAGGGTTCCGTGCCAGAAAAAAACGCAAACAACTACTCTGTTGTATGGGTGCCCTCCTTAATTATTATTATTATTTTGATTTTAGTATTTGTTGTTGTAGCCACAATAAAAATACATAATATGTGCAAATTTCAACTGTCTAGCTATTACGATTCTTGGGATCTAGCTCGGCGAGTGGTAGCCATGAAAAAGTGCTAAAATATCACGTTTTTTGTATGGGAGCCCCCCTTAATTCTTATTATTATTATTATCTCTTTATTAATTTTTTTTCTTAGATTAGGTTTTTACAATAATAAAAAGTAAAATATAAAACAATATTTACAAAATAAAAAATCATTATAAAAACCTAACCTAGGGTGCCGCCGGCAGCGAGGCAGGGCCTAAGCTACCGGTGGTTAGGGCGACAGAGAGAGGAACCTCCTGACTATTCGCGCCGTGTCCAGGAGTACCGCCTTCTGTATCTGACCCTTGACCCAGCCATCTAGCGAGAGTCTGAGATGTTGGTCGAGACTCTTCGCAATTAGACCGTTCGCAGAGACGACTATCGGGACAATGATCGTCGAATCAACATCCCCCATGGCGGTTATCTCGTGTGCCAGGTCTAGGTACTTGCTAGCCTTGTCCTTCTCGGCCTTCACGAGGTTCTCATCATGGAGGACGGTGATATCGACGAGCACTGCCTGGCGCTTCAATCGTTCTGTCAGCACGATATCAGGTTTGTTGGCTATAATAGTCCTGTCCGTGATGACAGATCGATCCTAATAGAGCGTGGCACGACCATTTTCGAGAACTGGCGCAGGCGTATACTTATAGTACGGCACTTCGAATTTCACAAGACCGTACAGAAGAGCAAGCTGCTGGTGAATAATCTTGGCTACCAAGTTATGTCTGTGCAAGCACTCGCCGTTAGCAAGATGACCACAACCGGAAATGATATGCCTGAGTGACTCTCCGCGGGACGGCGGCATGCCCGACAAATGTCGACCGTACCGTCCTTCAGGATATATTTCCAGTAGTTGTTTGTCATGATAACTTCGTCCGCAATTGCACAGACAAAACCTTCGGTTTCCGCAAAGAGATCCCCGAAACGTAGCCAGTTCACCGACGCGAGCAGGTCTACGTCGGGTCCCGTAAGAGCCTTGTAGAACCGCCCATGTAGCTCCTTGCTCTTCCATACCGCCTTGCGGTCCTCGGTGCTTAGTACTTTAAGTCTGCGCCAGTTCCCGTTTGCCATGGAGAGCGGGGTGAAAGATGCGTCCACTGCCACTACGTCACGATGCATCTCGCATTTGCTATTTAGGAAATCATCCCTGAGACTACACACCTCGCGGTTATGGAGGTCTTTGGCATTTAAGAAGCCGCGGCCGTCAAATTTCCGCGGGATGTACAGTCTCATAACAGACGAGCGTGGGTGTAGCATACGGTGCGCAGTGAGCAGTACACGCACCCTTCGATCCAAGAAATCGAGCTCGGTCTGGATCCACCTTAATATGCCAAAGGAGTATGTGAGCAAGGGCATCACCCAGGCGTTGAAGGCGCGCACCCTATTGCCGCCCGACCAAAAACTGTTGAGTACTTTTGTCAGGCGACAGAAGAAGCGCTCCCTCACCGCCTGCTTGATGTCCCCACCCTCGATACCCAAAGACTGTGACATACCAAGATATTTATAGGTTTCTGCTTCGGAGAGAGATCTGAGAGCCATTGTCTCAGAAATCTGTAAATTTGTGGAATTTACAACTTTCCCCCGCTGGACATGCATGACCGCACACTTATCGACACCAAATTCCATTTTGATGGCACTACTGAAGACCTCTGTGGTTTTCAGTAGCTCCAACAGGTCATGTTTATTTGGTGCAAATAGTTTAAGGTCGTCCACGTAGAGCAGATGAGAAATGACCTCACCCTCTCTCCGTAGCTGGCAACCTAGCCCTGAATCCTTCAGCAGGGTACTGAGCGGATTCAGCGCTAGGCAAAACCACAATGGACTCAGACTATCACCTTGAAAAATACCTCGCTCAATCCTAATAAAATCCTGCGCGCCAGAGAGGCCCTCTCCTCCCCCCGATTGACGAAGGACTGTGGTCCACTGCTCCATGCAAGCAGCTAAGAAGGATCTCAAAGCTGCATCAACTTTGTACAGCTCTAAGACTGAGGAGGGTCTTAGAGCTGTACAAAGTTGATGCAGCTTTGAGATCCTTCTTAGCTGCTTGCATGGAGCAGTGGACCACTGTCCTTATTATTATTATTTTGTTTTTAGTATTTGTTGTTATAGCGGCAACAGAGATACACAATCTGTGAAAATTTGAACTGTCTAGCTATTACGGTTCTTGAGATACAGCCTGGTGACAGACGGACGGACGGACGGACAGCGAAGTCTTAGTAATAGGGTCCCGTTTTTACCCTTTGGGTACGGAGCCCTAAAACGATCTGGCGAGTCAATCAATTGACAATGGAAAACATCTTAATGTACTATCTGGGTAATTTTCAATTTTTTTGTACCTAATTAAAGACTTAATTATGTCTACATTCTAATTGAGTCATGTGAGTAACGAAAGTTACCCATATAAAGTGTATTATTAATTTTCGTTACTCACATGACTCAATTAAAATGTAGTCATAATTAAGTCCTTAATTAGGTACAAAAAATTTGAAAATTACCCATCTAGTGGCTAAGTATTCCCACAAGCCATTTTTAGAAGTAACATTATAAATGGGCTAGTCAACGGTTTCTCTGTTGCTGTTGTCGTTAGTTCACAACACGAAAACAATCCCTCTCCGAATCTGATCGCTGGAAAGTAACAAAATATGAAAACTGATAAGAAGATAAGCCAGACGAATGCAGCGCCACTGTAAAATCAAACTTTCCCATCAAAATTCTAGCCATTGGCAAATTATCTTTTTTCAACCCGTCAGCGTATCGGCGGAACCAACACGAAACATTGGCACGCAACAAAACGGAATCCCATTCGATTCCGTTGAAAAAAAAAAGACAATCCAAATACGTACACGCGATTGCCATCTAAATAATTCAAGCCCGTATCCCGTACTTGCGTTCCTACCAACTTAAATTTACCGGCGAATATCCATATCTCCTCATTCAATCGTCCGTATGCCTTTGGAATTAAGGAGGGTTTGATAACAGCTGTGGTTTTGAGGATGGTAAAGTTATGGTGGCGTTTACATATGGAGTTTTTACAAGCTCTTACGCGAAACGTCGATCCGAATTTGGCCCCTATACTGATGATATGGGAAAAACAATGAAAGCCGATCGTAAAGCAAGACGTAAGGCGTCAATCACTCTGTTTTTGTTCGGCTTTTCGCGGATTGCGTTCCGAATGAGTATGGAAATTTGTTCATCTTTCGGTAATTTTCACGTTTGGGATCGGGATTTGGCAGTTGAATGACAGCGTAATAACCCCGCGTTTTGGTTGTTTACTGATCAGGCGAAATTTGAATAGGGGTTTGGGATATACCTTTACATTCTGCTACTTTCCATTAACCTTATGTATTAAAAGGACTAGAATTTACATAGAAATTATGGATTTTTAAGCTATTTACTTACGTGTTCTATTAAAATTTCCTTTCTAATGACGTTAGCGACCTTAGCGACCTACTCTGCATTAGACACACGGTCCACATAGTTGCAATAGTATTGGTAGGTACATACTATACAGGGTGGCCCATTCAAATCGGTCAGTATGGGAAAGTCTGAAACTATAAGACATACGAAGATTTGTTCTGAGGAACCATGTCACCGATTTTGATAAAAAGAAAAACTGCATTCATACATTTGAAAAAAAAACACTGTACCCAGCTAGGGAATCGAACCCGGTTGTTTTGAAAAAATAAACTTACACTATTTCTATTCAGATATCGTTTGTGTAGGTCTTAAGCAGTAAATGTCTCTAAGAAACATAATGTCTAAAATGAATAAAATGCATTTTTTTCACATACTTTAATTTATCATAGTAGGTGTTCAAAGTGACCACCGTTACAATATTCAACAAGTTCAGGCATGTAAAATTGTCTCTATGGTTGTTTGTACCTCTCTACTTGTTACATACACCGTGCTATGTATCATGTGGCATTGGCATTGCATTTTTTTTTGTTTCAGACTTTCCCATACTGACCGATTTGAATGGGCCACCCTGTATATCTACCGAAATGAAAAAGTATGAAGAGATCGGTCTGATTACAATAATTAATGCACACGATGCAGTCTTAACATGAATGCAATAGTACTACTAATAGCCAAAAGTTGCAATGCAGTGCAATTTTGTATCTAGATCGTTTTAATTAAGTTCATCTGCATATCTGTACCACCGGGGGATGGGCAGCAGCATCCCTGAGGTGCGGTGGAGATACTGCGATCGCCAACCCGCTTGCCAAGCGTGGCGATTATGGCATTTACCCCCAATGGAATTGGGGGAGGCTTATGTCCAGCAGTGGACGTCTTATGGCTGATATGGTGGTGGGGCATATCTGTAATTGAGAGACAGACCGAGGTTACACTCACTGGACCACCATCACCACCACCACCTTGTCAGCCAAAAGACAGCCACTGCTGGACATGGGCCTCCCCCAATTTCATAGGGGGGGGGGGGGGGGGGGGGGGGGTAAATGCCACTTCGACTCACTTGACGGTCCACTGTTAATAAAATTGCAGATCTTTAAATTTTGGACTGTCTTCTAAAAATACAAAATGTAATTGTGCAAATGGCTGGCTTAATGCCAAATGGCATTCTCTGCCAACCAACCACAGGGCAAAACAGACTTAGACTTGGCTATTTTCTTGGTACAGATAATTTAAAATCGTTCAATCTTCGAAGGACGAGCCTTTCTCTTACCTTACACTATGGATGCAAATGATACGCAACATCACTGTCAATTTCTTCAGAGTAACGTGTTACTTATCCAAGCAATGGCAAAGTTTTACGATTGGATTTGGCTGCGCCGGAGTCCGTAATAATTTCCGTAATAATTGAAAGGTTGGCAGTTAATGTTTAAGAAGTGAGTGCTCAACTATTTTATTTATTCGTAGGAGAACCAACAGCAATAAAACTAAGTAACAACATTATTTGTTATAACAGAGCCAATTACAGGATCTCACATATATGTAGCATATTTTAGCGCGGTGATCCACAAAAGGCCTCCGAAACAAGACCACGCCACATATCCCGATCCTGCGCGCCTTCCTGACGATTTGGTCATTCTACGTTTCGTCACCATTTTCCTCTTGCGATAAAAAACATGATACGCATTAATTTAGTCTACATCAATCAAGAACCACTGAGTTCCTGTAGGTAGATATTTACCAAAACTATCGTAAGTGATACTCCTATTAAACCTTTCTCAATTACAATACGGAAATATGAAATGGGGGTCAAATATCTAAAATTATGTACAGTCAGCTGCAGAGAAATCTGACGCATTTGGCATAAGTTTGTATTCAGGAAGGGTCAAGTTTTTCTGCAGCTAGAAAAAGAAGAATAGCGCGATTGCGGGCCTACACACTGCCTTCCACCGATTCCTGAGCATCCCGACAAGGATGTGTATATATATCTTTCAAGGGAGTAGATACATATATGAGTGCATTGCAAAAGATTAAATGTCGGCATACACGCCTAAAAGGGAGGGACATCAAGGTGCTTATTCATTACCCAATTTAGAATTTACAAGCAGATGTGTACGGACTTAATCAATTTCTGTTCGCAGCCGCGTTAAAGGCGACATTAACATATTTTTGCGATGGCCGTGTTATTTCAAAGGGTCTGGAGTTTCAAAAATACGACGTTGGCACACACTCTCATTAACTTTGTAACACATAAGGAGCGGAGCTGAATACTAATTGAGATGGTGGAGATGAGGGCGCAGAGGGGACAGGTCTCTGGTCAGAAAAAAACGATAATAATCCTGTTTATAAAGTTAAGGACTGCACCCGAATTGTTGGGAGCATTGTGAGACATTGTGAGACAACAATATGACACGATTATTAAAATGCCAATCAAGTGTTCTGGCAATGTTATGACAGACAAAGTTATGATATCCACAAAAATAATTTTGACCGCTTACCGCCAACATACATAGCAAGCGATTTGGGCTGATAAATAAGAATGAGAATCCGCTTTAAAACATACAATTTTATTTATTTATATCCGTCGGTGGCAAACAAGCTTTTGACCCGTCTGGTGGTAAGCGTCACCGTTACAGACCGTAGCAACTAAATAGGATAAATGTATACTGCTATATTAAATAAAAGTGACCATGACATTGTATACAGTATGTTTTTATTGATTTCCGTTCCTACAATTAACGGAATTCAATAAAAACCGGCCAAGTGCGAGTCGGACTCGCGCACGAAGGGTTCCGTACCAGAAAAAAAAACGCGAACAACTACTCTGTTGTATGGGAGCCCCCTTAATTATTATTATTATTTTGATTTTAGTATTTGTTGTTGTAGCCACAATAAAAATACATAATCCGTGCAAATTTCAACTGTCTAGCTATTACGGTGCTTGAGATACAGCCTGGTGACAGACGGACGGACAGCGAAGTTTTAGTAATAGGGTCCCGTTTTTACCCTTTGGGTACGGAACCCTAAAAACGGCCCTGTAGATACGAATTACGATACCCGCAAACTGATGTCGCGTCTATACGTCGTCGTCTCTGCAAGCACCGGCCGCGTGGGGAGCGTAGGGGGCCGCGATGGTGTTAATTATACGATTTTCTTTGATAATAAGTTAATAAATATTGGATAAGGCTCACCCTCGGCTGGCCCTTTAATGAACCCGCTCTAGGTATTCGGTTGCTTTGTAGTGGCATGTACACCTTGTTTGTGTCTTAGACTCGTAGATATACTAGGTTACATTGTTATTAGCAGGGTTAGGAAAGTAGTCAAGTAAAAAAGAACCAATAACTATACCTCTAAGTAAAAACCTTATTGAATGCAAGAAAGCACTTCAAAAGAAAAACTATCTGACTAATACACAGAAAATTAAAAACATTTAATGTTATTGAGAGTATTTTCTATGTAAATAAAGATATTTTTCAAGTTAATAAAATAGCAGTACATACGGTAAATAGCCATGGTTCATAGTGAAGAGATATTAGATAATAATTTTTAATATATCAACTTAACGTCTAAAGTATGCTACTGTAAATATTTATTTATTAGGTACACATTCCCCAGTGCGTTCAGTACTGAGATCCTGGAGTCCTCCTCATTCGAGCGCAGATGGCGGTCACCGTGGAGTTTTTAGTGGATAGAAATACCACATAACCCAGTCATTCCCCGATGAATGGGCACCTGAATCGCAGGTTTTCTCCACGAAAAAAAAAAAAAAAAAAACAAAAAAAAAAAAAAAAGTACACATTTGTGAAACGTATTTATTTATTAGGTACATAACTACTGGAACTAATTGTTACGTTCTTGAAAGATCGGAACAATTAGTTCCTCACGTCTTTTATGCCAATAGCAAACGAACGGACGACTTCACCTTAAAAGGATGTTTATAAATGTACCACAAATAAACAATACGTACAAGTAAATTACTTTCGAGACGTTTTTGCATTCGTAGTTGTGACCTCTGTAACCAGCCTCACACACACGTTGACGTGTGTCTGTATACGTCAACGTGTACGTGTGTCCCTGTAAATATAAAAATACTACTACAGATGTAAAAACGTCTCGAAAGTAATTTACCTGTACTATATTATATATGTTGCCGACCTTTCGACTTGTCGAATATTGAAAAGGGCGACGGTCGCAATCCAGGTGTCGGGATCGAACGTATATTGATCTTTGATCTCCGATCCTTTGATCAAGCGGCTAACTGGATTAATAGGGGTTACCTTTTAACTAATGCTCGTGTGGTGTCGATATACGTATGAGTTGCCTTGATGATCTTTTAGTCTATATAGAAGTTAATTGTGGCAAAAGGAAAGGCCCAGAGTAAGACTTCTAAAAATTATTGACAAGAAGGCGGGAATTCAGGTGTGAAAACAGGGATGTTCTTCAGTAAACATTTTAGGGATTCAACAGTAAACAGTTCCGTAAGAAAAACATAATGATCAGCGTATAAAAACCATTAGTTTGTTAATTAAACCATTAGTCCTAATAGTTGAATATGTATTTTTTACATGCTAAAATGTAGTACGCTGTCACCATATATGGATAGTATACCAATACAAAAAATAATACATTACATAATTTATACCAAAAAACCGACTTCAATTTTGTACTTGCTATGCCACAATTTGTGGTTTCCGTGAGCCAATGTTTGGTTACCTACAGAAAATGCCGAAATCGGCATATGCGTGCCTATCAAATTCGAGGAGTTCCCTCGATTCCTCCTAGATCCCATCATCAGACCTTCACCAAATTTATATGGGACCAATGTCGGGGTACCTGCTTTGAAACAAAAAAAGAATTATCAAAATCAGCCAACGTGGTCAAGAGTTATCGGGGAACATATATACATGAAAAAAAGAACAAGCAATCTTGCAGACGAACTAAGTACCTCCTTCCTTCTATTGAAGTCGGTAATAAAATGATTACAATCATAAAATGTTACGTGATTTAGAAGATTGAAAAATATTTAAAGAAAGTAAAACGGTTGAAATTTACTGTTAATATGTCTCACGTTAGTTTAAATTTATTGGAAAATATATGTTTTTGTAGTTCAAGAGCAAACTAATAACTGTAAGCTGTAGACCTTGCGAGTGATATTTTTTCAACTCCAAAAACTGAATTTACAAAAAAAAAAACATTTAATTACCGAAACTGCTCACAAAATTTCACGAGGATCGATTGAGAAATGTGATAGGTGAACAGCCGTCGTCGGGCATACGAAAGTATTTATGTCCAAGCTGAAACGGAGGCGCTTAGCTCGCGCTTCGCACTTACTTCATCAATTGGAAGTTGCCAACAGGTGGCGTATGATGGTTGCCATTTCATCACTTATCGTCGTAGATAAGATATTCGTCACGTTCTGACAAGTATGCGAGCGCGAGAGCGACGGGCGTCTTATCCACGACGATACGGGATGAAATGCTGTCATGATCTCCCAACCTAAAGGGGAAACTTAGATCTTATTGGGATTAGACATGTTAGAAGTTCTCAAGCCGCCCGAAGGCCTGTAACTTAGCTTAACGACTGCTGTCGTTCGACATCAGTCGGGATCAACGGATTAACGTGCCTTCCAAAGAACGGGAACGCTGAGTCAGTTACCACTCAAAGCACATCCAAGAGTTGAACTGAGCTGACGTTGCTTAACCCCGCATATTCGCTCCGCTGGGTCACGAGCGCTCCAAATAAAAGCTCACACAAAACTCCTAATTTCACGGGGACCTTCCGTTTCTGGATGAAGGCCTCAGTTATATATCAACAGGTAATTACTATTTTTTTTTAAGTGTTAGGGTCGTGTGCCTCACCGCGCTCATTATATTGGGTTAACATACTTTTATCACTAGGAGCACAACACATGGCCACTCCTTTTCTAAACTTACTGGGCAGTAAAGGCGGGCTTCCTAAAGTAAGCAGACGGAATGGTACATGGAATGGCTCTGCAGATTTACTGTTATACGCTACCGGCTACTCGCCGGTTGTTTAAGGACTTGCTCATGATAGATTATACAGTATTTAAGGCGACTAAAACGCAATAATTCTAATCCGTTTAAGTGTCGACGTGAAGACGTGATTTAAAAAAAAAAACTGCTTTTGTACAATGTGATCACATATGTCATTATGATACAACCCGCTGTTTTTATAGGGTTCCGTACCTCGAAAGGAAAAAAACGGAACCCTTATAGGATTACATTGTTGTCCGTCCGTTCGTCTGTCTGCTATTTCATTATCAAGCTGGAATTTATATCAAATACTGAGGTCTACTGTCCCTTGGAGCTGTGAAAAAAATCAAACTTCTAAGAAAACGCAATAAAAAGATACAGCCGTTTATGCCGCATATTTCCGCAAATTTTTGACACTCGCAAGGGAATCAAAAAACTCAGCATCTTGAAATTTGGTACGAAGCAATGTCTTATAGCACAGATAAAGGAAAACTTGCGAAAACCGTAAATTGTTAGTTACATCATATAACAAAAATATTTTACATGGAACCCTCTATGCGCGAGTCCGACTCGAACTTGGCCGGTTTTATTTTACTCCTGGATATTACTATAATATAATAATTTCTAGAGAACAATCAGAATTAATGTATCTTTTTCTTTGGTGTCATCCCTGTTAGGTGTATTACTTGTCAACATGTGACTTTGCCGCGTGTCGGATCGAGTCCTAGTACTAAAACGATATGATACGAGACATGTCACACTCTGGTACAGTCGGCCGCAAAAGCCGCATCTTGCGTAGCAAGACGGCGTCTGCACCGGACAAATCCGCACCTTAGCCGGAGCGTACGAAATCGAGTAATTTACGTACGTCCGAATTTACGCAGACTTGCGGTGGGCCGTGGAAACCAGAGCTTCCTCGTTCATGTGATGTCCGACATACGTATTTTCAAGCACAAAGAGATAGAGAAAGACTAGAAGCTTCCGAGCTGTAGTGTTGGCGAGGGATGGAGGATTAGTTGGAGGGAAAGAAATATGAATGAAGAGAATTATGAAACTTATCAACATCCACCACCACCACTGTATCAGCCGAAGGATGTCCACTGCTGGATATAGGCCTACCCCAATTTCATGGGGGTAAATGCCATAATCGCCACGCTTGGCATGCGGGTTGGCGATCGCAGTATCTTCACCGCACTCCAGGGATGCTGTTGCCCATCCTCCGGTGGTCTTGGTCGTAGTTTTTGAACATGGTTGGACCGGAACGATGTTTACCTAAAACATAGGATGATAGGCCAACTGCACGACAGTTTCTTCTTAAACATCTTGGTGGGTAAAATAAATGGCAAGAGGGGTAGAGGAAGGCCTAGACTGACTTATCTTGGTTAAGTGAAGGAGATAAGAGATAATGCGGCTGCCGCGACTTACAAGGAAGTCAAGAGGCTCGCAGTGATTTTCATAATATACAGACGCCATCAAATATATCTCTACTCTGTAGGGTGTTTTACAATATTTGAATACTCACGCTAATGCTTCGATTCTTTCAGATATTTGTGATCACTTTGTTTGCTTCAATTTGTCGGATGACGGAATTCTAAAATGGGGTATTTTGCAACACTAGAAAAATACTTTTTTTAAGTTACCAATAAACAATCATAACGAAAATACTCATATACCTCACTCAGAGTGTAAAAAGTGGTTTAAAAATTGCACGCGCGTATTCAAAAGTGCATCGATCATCACGGAGAAACAAAAAACCATATTTAGTTTGTTTATTTTTTCTATTCTGGATACATGAGTAGTAGCGCTCGTAAGATTGATTTGTGAAATTGTATGCCAAAAATTTGAGAGAAAATCTTTGGTCAGGATCAAATAAGTTGAGTCTACAAAACAGTTTCTATTTTTTTATCATTTTGCATAAATCCTAGAAATTTGCATATGCATGATATCTCACGGCTAAATAAAACCGAACCTACATCACTGGAAGCCAGACTCCAATAATATAGTTATATATTAAGTATAATAAAACTAAGCGGAGCGCATTCATACATATTCATTGGAGCGCAGCGCGCCCGGCGAGCCAAAAAGTAAGGATCCTTAATTTCAGATGGAATTGAGAATAATATCAATACTTTTATAGAATAAAATAGAAAATTTAGTGACGAGGCTTTGACCCAAGAATAGTTTTGAATATGTTTGAGAATTGTATCAATCAATAACGCAAGAAGATAGAGGCGTTTTAAATGTGACACTAACAGAGGTGGATGTTGCGTATGCCATGGTCGGCGGAGGACAAAAATCTCTACCCTTAAAGTTGGGGTTCGATCCAAGCCGTCCTCTACTTGCTACCAAAGAGTTCTTAGCAACATTGGCAAAGTAGAGCGCAGAGAACCGAACAATTTGGAGGGAAGATAGTAGTGGTTGGGAAGGTAGATGGCAAGCGATCGCGTGGCCGGTCTCCTAGTAGATGTACAGATTAGGTTTCTCTGACAGGCCTCACAGTCACATCCGCGATGAAACAAGCCGAGGATAGAGTGGGCTGCAAGAAGCAGGTGACAGAAGTCTCCCAAAAGTTGACGTGATCAGTCAATGAATCAATCAAATGCTTACATATTTTCTATTGAAAATAGGTATTACACATCATGCTGCGATAAACCCGCCTGTTGCTACCATTATTATATAAATTTTGTGTAATCATTTTTCTTTTTTGTGGTGCAATAAAGGTTATTTATTATTATTATTAATACTGAAACAAATGTTTTTATTAAATAAATAATAAATAAATAGGTAAATAAATATTGGGGGATACTCTTACACAAATCGATCTAGTCCCAAACTAAGCAAAGCTTGTACTATGGGTACTAGAGGACGATATACATACTTATATTGATAAATACATGCTTAAATACATAGAAAACATCCAAGACCCAAGAACAAATATCCGTGCTAAATGCACAAATAATACCCTAGCCGGGATTCGAACCCGGGACCTTTAGCTTCGGAGGCAGTATCACCACCAACTAGGCTAAACAGGCCGTCAATATTGTTTTCAAAGGTTCATTTATGTAGAGGTGTAACAACGATCTTACATTGAAGCGCATTGTGTGATACGCTATACGATTACACAATAACTATCTTCACTACATTTTTTGGTTCAGTGAGTATATGAATAGCAGTTGATGTATGTTACATGTCGGCGTCGGCAACAGCATCAACCAAGGGCAGGTTGCACCAAATTACGATTACAGACCAACCAAAAGAAAATTTGGCGCCGGCAGCTGTCATCCCATAGAAATTTGTCAAACTTTCCTTACAATCGTATATTAACAAACACCGCTAACGATTACAGACGGTTTGGTGTAACCGTCTGTAATCACCCTTAAACGTCCTACTGATTTGACAGAAAACAGCAAATGTAGATGATCATTTTAGTACTCTGTCACACTAACATAACAATACTGCAACAGTTGGAATGCGTCAAAGTAGTGAAATTGAGAAGGTACTAAAATGATCATCAACTTTTGCTGTTAACTAGACATAGGTTATCATAGACCGGCTATTAGGGTGAATGGGTTAATCGACTTCAAAATCGACAAAGATCAAAAATTAGTTAGCTTACATAGGTTCTAATATCTATATATGTGCTAAGGGAGAGGAAAAACGCATAGCAAAAGACATCACAGATTATCATAAATGTAAATACGAGTCCCGTTCGAGTTGGGAGTGTAAACGAATATCTAAGAACGCATAAAGCTGGGCTCATATTAATATTATCACATATCCGGCCCGACCAGTGCTCACTGGAAGAATTTTTAATGCTATGCTTTAATTATTTTGCTGGCGGCGAGGGCGGGACTAAGTTTTCATTCACATTAGAAAATTCATTTTTGCACACAGGCGCGCCTACGCCCTGAATTATTAAGTCGGTTGCCGAAAACTGAAATTTGGAGATCGCTGTATTTATGACTGCGTACATTTTCGAGTGGGATTCAGAAACCGTTTGTATTATGAAAAGAGCTAATTAACCCGACGTCGAGTGTGATTAATAATGGACAGTGGACGGACGTGTAGTTTTGTTCTTCGGCGCTTGGCTTGAGTATTATAACACTCATACTCGGAGGAGCGCTCGAGGCCCAGCGAGGCCTGTACACCACGTGTGGTATGCGAGGTTAAGCAACGTCGGCCCAGGTTAATTCTTGTATGGCCTGCATGCTGCGCAGCTAGATATCCTGGAATGCAGTAACCAACTTTTGTGAAAAAGTAATGTCGTAGAAGGAGGAAGCGAAGCGGGAGCGCGAAGAAAAAACTGACGTGTATCCGGTACGGCGCAGACGGATGGGAAGAAGGCGACTATAATTCATTAATCCCCTGATTCCCCAGTAGGGCTATGGGTTATGGACCTACGCCATTAGGCCCTACAGTTACCGTTTGGAGAGTTACCAACCCTTCCTTTCACTGCGCACTAGCCGGAGGGGCATCGTGGTAGAATGCCAGCGATCCCATGGTGCCCCCTTATACGGCATAGAGGGTTAACGCCGCAGAAGATTTAGTGGGTATTCCCTTCCCTCATACGGAAGGGAATACCCACTCAAACACACAACACAACATATCCCCATAATGGGCTTTCCCCAGTCCCGGGAGATGCATAAACTCATTTAAAAAGTCAACTCTTGAATGGGGCGCTAGTCGAGTTACCACTGCTCCACGAGTGTTTTGGCCCTTCCAGTTCCTGTGGACCCTCGCGAGCCTGTGGAAAGGGACGGGGTCCTGTAAAAACTGGTGCCTACGCCTATTCTCATGATTAGGTAGTCGACCCTGGGTATCCTTCAGGATGCAACTGTACTGGAATAACGCTAGGATAATGATGATGATAAATTATAACACTCGGAACAGTCGTAGCATTACTTCCTTTCTCGTGTAATATTAATTACCTAGTCGAATTTCATTTCACGAACTTGATTTTTTTTCACTTGACGGTTCGGAGCACGTTTTTGGGTTGGATAGGATAGGTGTAACGATAGTAAAACAAAAGTACCAAGTGAACAACGACCATCATGTACATCCAAAAATGTAAGGTGTGAGAAAATATTGTCAGCGTCAGGTAAAAACTTTGAAGTGTGATGTTGATGAAGGAGTTAGATGAAAATCAAGCGATGTGTGTAACCAGGAATAAGTATTTTTTTACTTGATGAGAATCTTGATTCTTCCTTTTTTTGAAGTGGAAGACGTTGTGTGGTCTTTTTTATTATTGAAAAGAAATCAAACCAAATGAAAGCAACTTTATTGATGTTAATTCAATAATAAGCATTAGTAGCCGATATAAATCAACAATGGCCAGAGTACACTGAACTTGCCGGAAAATTCTCAAAAAAGCTAAGAAAATCATATTTTCCGCACAAGTGTACAGTCACCTTTACAAAGGAAGACATAAGAATAAAAAATGTAATATGATTAGAAACAAATTACACACGGGGCGCTCCGCGATAAGTCGGGTCGGCGGCTAACTAACCGCGGCCGCGCGTTGGGCACCACTTTGCCTTTGTTTGGTCACTTTCTTTGTATTTTGTTTCATTTCATGCAAAATTTAATTTCGTTTTCAAGACTCGTGTGGAATGATATTACGCGCACCGGCCGCGGCCGCCGGTTGTAATTTCATTGCTACTCCTCAAGTGTATGTGGACATTATGCCTTTTTCATCACATACCCTTTCGGTGGATGGCTCGGTTGTTTTTCGTTTAAAGCTGACCCGGGAGATCGGAATTCGTAGCCGGATTGTGTGGACGTTAATTGCGGGACATAACTATCCAAAGGGGTTTTTTATTACCACCGGGGCGACAAAGGAGCAAAGCGCAAATGTTTGTTAATCAACGGCACAAAACGGAAAAGCCCGCCAATCGGAAAAAAGGGTCCTACGAAGTCAAGACATGAATCTTAAAAAGGAAGAAATTCAATAAAGACGGTCCCTTCTTACAAGTGACACCAAATCCCTTTTTAACCTTTACAAGAATCGACAACCCCAATTTGGCATCGATACCGGTAATGCAGTCCAGTGGCTTGGGGGTCCCTCCCTAAGGTAAAGGGATAAAAAAGGGATTCTTTGTGTGATCTACCCGCAAATCGCTGCGGTGTACACTCAATAGGGGACGATCACGGTACTCAAATTGGGGCGTGTGAAAGAATTCTTCGGAAAAGTTGGAAGGTATTTTTCGGTGTTTTACCGGATAAAACAATAAAGGGTGAAAGACATCTGGTAAGAATCTGTAAGGAGGGTACCGTGTGAAAATAGAGGGGAGTTTGATTGAAAGTGTCGGGGATAGAAATTGAAGCGCAACGATGACAAGCTTGTCTTTAGAAATATATTACAATTTTACGATAATACTGAACTTTAAGTAATGTCATGATGTGATCTTCAGGCCGTTAAGATACATACTGATAGTATTTTTGAAATTATAGTGGAGTACGTATGCACTAAAGCATATTTTAATCAAAGCATTTCAGGAGCATAAGAAATACATTAAAATTAGCAAATCAAAACCCGATTGCACAATGAAGAATAAATAAACCACCAAAACCGAAGTATTCGTAACTACATGTGAGATGACATAATCTCATAATCTGCGGCTAAACACACTACTTGTTTGACCACCCGTCCACTGGCCTAAACAAACTGAAGTCATATTTACCCATCGGCCACTTGATGTCGGCTTTATTAAGTCCAACTAATATTGTAAACAGGATAGTTTGTAGTGGGGTTTCATAATAACTTGTATTGCAAGTGACCGTTTCTGTCTTATAAAAAGAGTTGAAAAGAGACTTCTGTAATGCAAAATACAAGTTGTTTATGAAACGAGTGAACGGTCATAACTATTGATAATCCAATAAAATTATTGCAAGATAAAAAAATATTCGGGGACAATCTTACACAAATCGACCTAGTCGCAAACTAAGCAAAGCTTGTACTGTGGGTACTAGACGACGATATACATACTTATATAGATAACTACAAACTTAAATAAATAGAAAACATCCAAGACCCAAGAAGATACGTGCTAAATGCACAAATAATGCCCTGGCCGGGATTCGAACCCGGGACCTCTAGCTTCGGAGGCAGTGTCACTACCAACTAGGCTAATGAATGAATGAATGAATATTATTTATTTCAGATATTACAATCCATAATTTGTTAGTAGGTACATTGAATGTCATTACTCATTAGCATTTGTTAGTAAACATTAATTATAAATAAAATAAAACTAATAAAAAAAATTACAACATAATTTTCGGAATGAAGCAGCCAGATGTCGTGTGAATTTTCACCCAGAAAACCAAAATGGGATTGTCCCACTGTTCGGCAATCACTTTCAGGAAGCTGCTGGTGCTGTCCCACACCCTGCGCATCAGGGACGCGAGTCGTTTACGGATTATTGAATAAAAGCAATCCGTTCGAGCCTCCGCAAACATGCCTGATGCTGAGCAACACTTCCTCAGTCCCAACAGCACCCTGAAAGCATTGTTGTATTGGACCCGGAGAGCCCCGTACGAACTCTGCGTGTATCTGGTCCACAGGCCACACGTGTACATGGACTGGCAGTAAGCTCTGAACAACGTCACTTTGACCTCTCTGGTACACTGCGCGAACCTGCGAGCCAGCATATTGCAGCGGACGGCCAGGGCTCTCCGCTCCCTCTCCATGTCTAGGTCATCCGTGAGATCATCTGTGACCCAGTGACCCAAGTATTTAAATTTATATTATAAGATATTATATTTCCAAAAAAATTAGGGATGCTTACTATGTGTGTGTATTATAATTTTAAATTTTGAATTTTTTGTTAAATACCCGTGCGAAACCGGGGCGGGGCCGCTAGTTTGTTATATTTTAGTATCATCTGTTACTTGGTCATATCCTGTCTGATAACGGAACGTCATTTTGCTCATATTTGGAGCAGCCCAACTGGGGAAGTACCTCCACCTTACAAAATACTACAGCCATATGACCACTACTTGCTCCTTAGGTATATGTAGTGATGGTGAGGAAGAGCAGTAGAGCTCCCGAGGATACGCTGTGTTGAGAGTGAGGGACCTGCATATTGTCACTAGCTGACAACACGCCGAATCCTCAAATTAATAAGGGTGGTAACGCGCTTGTGATTCTTCGGGAGTCGCAAGCGTCCATAGGCGACGGTGTCTGCTTGCCAGTAGGCAGGCCGTAAGCTTGTTTGCCACCGTCGTAGTATAGAAAAAAAAATGGGACCCAGAGGTAACACACATGTCGCCACCGCTCTCCAACCTCCAGCAGGGTACTCACGTAACTTTAACACGCGATAGGTAAATCTAACTGTAATGTTTACTATGCAATATGTAAATGTTGCGTTTTGTCGGCCTGTTTAGCCTGCTGGAGTGTCATTGCCAGAGGAGTTGGTAGTGTCATTGCCTCCGAAGCTAGAGGTCCCGGGTTAGTTTCCCGGTAAGGGCATTTGTTTCTGTGATGAGCAGAGACATTTGTTCCTGAGACTTGGATGTTTTCTATGTATTTAAGTATATACCTATTAAATATGTCGTCGTCTAGTACCCATAACACAAGCCTTATTGAGCTTACTGTGGGACTAGTTCGATTTGTGTAAAATATGTCCCCTAATATTTATTTATTTATTTTTAATTACCCCGGCGGCGGTATTTAGTCCCGAGCCTTCTGTACGGTCGCTTATAGGTACGAAAACATGATAACGGGCCAACTAGTGGTTCTCATTCCGTTGCAATAATTTGTTGTCGATGGATGGATTCATAGTGTTTACCATTTTTTAAGCAACAGTTTTATTCAAACTGTTGACTCAATTCACAATGTAAACTCACATTCCGACCCGTTCAGCATACTAAATATGATTGTATGTTCAAGGCTACATTCCGTAACTAAAATAGAACATCCTTAATGAGACAATTATGCCAATAATCATGACTTGTACTTTTATAAATGCGTATTTATGGACATTGCGCTGCGGAAATAGTCGATTACAGTGACTTGCGTTATTTATGATATAATGATTTCTCACGAGTGATATTGAGCTACATTGACTTTTGTCTCGTTCGTACACATGTGTGACTTGAGAGCGGAGACAACGTCGTTAGCCATCGTTAACAGTATTCGTGTCACGCTTATCCAAATAAAAGCACAGTCAAGATACTTATAATTCATTCGGTTGGTGGACGTGGTGATCTAAACAGCTCTTTGTTGTGTTCATTCTTCAAAAATAGACAAGTCGTGATGAGTTTCTCCGGTAAAGTGGTGTTGGTGACGGGGGCCAGCGCCGGCATCGGCGCAGCCACCGCCTTGCTGTTTGCTAAAGAAGGCGCAAATGTTGCACTTGTCGCCAGGAACGAAGACAAACTCAAAGACATCGCGCGACAGTGTGCAGCGCTGGGCTCTACACCTCTAATCATCAAGGCTGATGTTTCAAACGAAAAAGAAGCCAGCACTATCGTCCAGAAAACAATTGACCGTTTCGGCAAACTAGACGTCCTTGTGAACAATGCCGGTATCGTAAGAGAAGCATCTGTAAGTGATCCAAACATATTGAAATCCTATGATGAAGCCATGAATACGAATCTACGACCAGTAGTCCAGTTGACTAGTCTTGCTGCGCCTCATTTAGCGGCTACCAAGGGGAACATTGTGAACGTGTCAAGCATCGCAGCGCATTGCGTACCTAAATTGAATTATATGCCGTATTGTGTGTCAAAGGCTGGCATGGATCACTTCACGCGCTGTGCGGCGTTAGATCTGGCAGCGTCCGGGATCAGAGTAAACAGCGTCAACCCTGGACCAGTGAGGACGAGTATACTCGAAAATAGCGGTGTGGTCGGTGCAGGAGACGCGGTGTGGGACCAAGCGAAGAAAGCGACGGCTTTGGACCGTGTGGGGGATCCAGAGGAGATTGCAGATATCATCGCATTTTTGGCTAGCGATAAGGCAAGGGGCGTCACTGGATCCAACTATGTCTCTGATAATGGCTGGCTGATCAACGGAAAATTTACTTTATAAATGACTTTACAAGCTTTCTTAAAGCAATTATTGACGAAATTATAATACAAAATTGTGATTGAACTTGAACTAGTGAAGTGATCACTTGATCAGAAATTATTTCTTGGTAAAAATCTGATTGTATGGAAAGGTACATTATACATTTTTTATGGCATGACAGCTGCCGGCGCCATAGTTAAAGTTGATCAGTCACTAATTGTGAGTTGCTGTATCTTAAAATATATTTTAAAGCGCTATCTTCAAAAAAATCTCTGGGTACTTAGAATTTATTTACAAAAAAGAACATCATCCTTCATTTAAAATGTATTTCAGTTTTATTAACAACTGTAAAAATAAAATCTGATTAAGTAATGCAATTATTAGTCATAATGTGTACGTAAAGTATGGAAAAAACACATAAAAATATATTTTCTGTATACGAAAGATGGTATTATTTCATGCACCAGGACAGATATAATATTATTTTATTGTAGTAAAACATAGTGGGTCTGTGTTTAAATAGTTATTTTTTATTATGTGCAGAGTTTTATTCAGGTAACACGATACTTGTTTAAAATATATTCCAGTAATCCATAACAGGCAGTAGCAATACCTGAGATGACTAGCCGAGTTAAAAGTATTTTTATAAAATATTTAGTAGGCCAAAAACCTCGAGTCTCAAATAACGTTATTTATTTATGGCATTTTAGTCACTGCATTCAAATATACAAATGTTTATTCGTTTTACATACACACTGTTTTTTAATTTCGATTATGATGCTCCAAAAACTATTTAATTCTCTCTATTGATAGTCAATGTAATTTTACAATCATAGACCTTCTGGTTTACTGCTATATACTTGTCCAATAAACTTTAATGGTTTAATAACAGGAACCAATGTATTTCTTACAAATCCTGAACCTGAAGCAATTCCAAACAAATAGTGTGCAAAGAAGAATCAATAAGGAATTAAAGAGCAGATAAGATAAAGATTTATGTGAGTTTGTTTATACGATCGAGGGAGAGGCGTCGGGGCTCGGATTAAACGCCAAATTGGTTTAAGACCCCCAATCCGGGATCCGCGGGCACAAATCAATCGGATGAGTTCGCAAGGAACGTAGTCGGAAAATGGAATGTAGGATTTTAGATTTTTTTATAACAAATGGGATAAACTGGAATTTATACTCAAAAAGTTGCTGACATAAATATCACGCTTGAAAAGGTTTAGTAATTAATGGTACGACGTCAGAAATCAACCCAAACTTACATAAAAAAATATTCCGCCTGTGCTAAATATCCTTCTCTCCATATTTAAGAGGAGTCTCTTCGGTCTTTTCTCTATACAAACGTAGTCCCGATTTCATTTGAAAACTAGGCAACAGAAGTAGATGAAATTTTGTAAGTATGGACTAGACGTAATTATCTATGCCTGTGGTTTTTCAAATTTTCATATAAATGTGTAATATCAGAATTATAGGAGCTCAAAAACCGACACAAAAAGGGGTCAACTTTGCACGAGAATTACGGACTAATAAAGCATTTTTACAAAAATCGAAAAAACCACAGGCATAGAAAATATAATGAATATCTTGATTGTAAAATATCATTGATTTCTGTGCTATACTTTTCGTATAATATGAGGACAACGAAACGCAAAGTTCAACCGCCCAAATCTTGGAAAGCCTAACAGCTATCTCGATACACATTAGCGGAGAGAAGAGAAGCGGGAGGGGAGGTGCAGCGCCGCGCCGCGCCGTCTTGTCTCTGACATTACGCGACCGGTGATTTGACTTTTGGAATTTGACGTTCATCGAGAAGAGATCAGTAATGTCATGCGATACATTCGTCCCTTTCATTTCGGCCCCAACGTCATGGAGTCTTCATTTGTTCATTTGGAAATCGTTTATTACACATTTTTATATATTTAGATTTCACAAGACCATGTGTAGAGTAAGTCGTGACAGCTAATTCAATGTAGGTACCAAATAAATTAAATATTAATGTTATGTGACATGAAGACATGATGAGCATAAAATGAGCGTCATAGCGTACCGTAGTTCAGTTCCTTTGCTCATATACAAAAAAAGTGTTTAAAGCGGCAGCCCGAAGGTTGCCATAGAACCTCGGAAATTAAAGGAAGCCCTACTTTACAGATGGACTTGTTTAAAATATCTTTGTGTATTGAAATATCCAAAGAAATATACTAAGTCACAAGCCCAGTATACAATTTATCAGAACTTGCAGGTAAACAAAAATATGTATTTATTATTTATCTGACTGCCCTGTTATACATTATAAAGTAATATCGCAATGACATGTTTATGATTAAAATCACATGTACCTAAACGGGGGTTGATTGACGATAGGTAATTTTACAAAACTTTATATAACTACATATGGATAAAACAAAAAACGTAACCAAGAACTAAAACTTATCAAAATAAGCTGCTCTGTTATATAAGCTGTGATATTCTGTAGAACAAATTTGATACTTAAATTTAGGTATTAATATGGCCAGTATTCTTCAATCACCCGATAACAACATTTTCAGCAAAAAGTTTTAATGTAAACTAAACCAGACAGCTGCACGTATCTTAAAGCACTTATAAATTTACCTAAGTAATAACTTTTTGATGACTCCAAAAGTATAAAGTATCTAAAAGAGGTTGTAATGGTTTCACCTAGAATATGGGTGCTACGTCAGAATACGGACGTTCGGGTTGCGGAAGGACATGGGGGGGGGGGGGGGGGGAATGCTGCGAGCGCTTACGTCACGAGCGATAAAGACAGCATTATCCCAATCGAATACCTAACGCGGCCGTGCGGCTGACAGGGAGACTTCTCTTAATTGGTTCTCAATTAAGTATACTCGTATTAGTATATCCACAGCAACGAATTGAAAATTTTCATCAAGAACGTGAATTGCTTTATTTATAGATTCCTAAAAGGAACTAATGAATATACCCAAGCAATTAAAACAAACAGAATGTAACCACCAATAATTAACAAAGGTACACCCATTCCATCTACCCAAACCTCCAATTCCAATAGATTCTAATAAGATTAGTGTTGTCGCACGGGTGTTAGATAAAATAGTTTGTGGCCTATAATTGGGGTTTGCTCGCACCGTCCTATGTTCTAGCAATGGTATTGAAATTCCATCCTTACACACTGGAACTTGAGATTGAATTTCCTGTGAAGATCGAGTTATCGATGGTCATCACTCGCATGACTAGACAAGATCGACTTGGAAGGTGACGCTTGCAAGCAGTAACGTAAAATCAACTCTGTGCTTTTGGGAATAGAGTTTTAACTGGCGTAGTTAGTAGGATGTATAGTTTTCTCCGATCGGACATGGTTTACAAATTGGTTGTGTCGCGGGTAAATCAGGGTGGGCCTGTAATTGAGTCTTACGGGACGATTCGGTTGGGTTCAGAATGTTGCGGTCAAAGGATTACGGAGTATCACTATTTATTGATCGTTTGTTTTTGTTGTGCTTTGATGTTGCGTGTGATTTCGTGAAACTGGAAAATGGGTTTGGTGACATATTTTTGTCTGTTTTAGTTGTCTAAAAATTAAAAATTTAAGATCATGCGACTAAATTTCATTAGCCAAGCTTTTATTAAAAAATCCTTTAAAGTTTGCATAGTAGGCAGACAAAGCTAATAATTTTCTCACAATAGTCATAGCACTGTTGAAGAATTATTTGTTGAATCCTGTCAATAACAAAGTTTTTGCTACCTGGTGACATAATGCTCACAAACAAACTGATCAAAGAATATAAGTTTGCAAATAAAAACGTTTGTGATACGTGACGCGCGAGAAACTATCAAATTTTTGATTCAAAATTTGTCGTCTTGTAGTCGTTATTTTTCGAGAAAATATACTTGCATGACTGTTATCTATCACAAATCAAGTTCCTAAAAATACTCCATTCACTAGAAGCAGGGTACAAAGAATACAAAGATAGCAAAGCAAGCTGGATAACTCAGAATGCGGGGGAATTAAAGATAATTATGTTGAGTAGGGAGGAATAAAGGAGGTAAAAAAAGACACGAGGCACTGTAAATTTTGCAATCTCATATGTATCTCTTGCGCTTCATTGAACTATGAGCTATATTCAATATTGAATAGAGTTGGTAATTGAATGTTGCGATGGAAGAGAATACGAGGTTTTAACATGAAACAGTCGATATGCACTGTAATTACAGGAGTGTTGAGGAATGTAAGCATTTAATGAGTGCAAATTCAATGGAGATTCGTTTTTCGATTTGGAATTAAGACTGGTCTGTGTTTTGTTTATACAAGGAATTGAGTAGTTCTGTTATAAGTAAATTAAGTATGCTTGATATCGATATCTATTACACAAGTATATTTCTAAATGTAATGCAAATAAAAGTAAATGCAGGCACTTAAATTTTGCATTGATCATTTCGCAAGTATATTTGTAAGTTTGGTTTATGTTTCATTTTAATTTCTAATTAATGCTATTTTTCAATATATAGCTATTGGGAGTATTGGGTTAAAACATATTACGTTTAATTTAGTTTTTAAATAACTAATTTATAATCAATTATACTCTGCAACTAGTATTTAAAAGCCGTCCTTGAGATCTAACAAGTGCAAGTACCAGACATGGTGTCTACTACTATTTAGAAATTTTAGAATTTAATTATTAAATTAACAAAATTAAATAATTCACATAGTGACATTACAGGTCACACCTGAGATAACGACAATCTGAAGTAGACAGTTAAATATTCACGAATAATCATCTAACTGTCGAAATACGAGTTAGTTTTAGGTATCGCAATGACTCGGCATTCAAAAAGAAATTATGTTCGCGTTAACGTGCAAGGCGATAACATGTACGGTCGCGCTCATTCATTAATGATCCATTTCGCATTTTTTAATAAATTCTTTACAGTTTGATAGGACTGTCAACTTTAAGGGGGTCCCGGATAAAAGCTCGTCACTGTATATAGGTAGCTATTGCGATATTTCACCAAACTTACTTGTAAAAGGCTTCATAATGCCAAGCTATACAGCGCTACAATCAATAGCCTCAATAATTATTTTCTTAAAACCTATTTGTCACTCATACCTAGGTCAGTTTTAAAACAAGGAGATTAACTTAAATACTTATTTCTTTATAGGGCGATTGGGATTAGGTACTTTGTACAATATTTATTTGTTTCCTCGTTGATTATAATGCCTGAGGGCAAGAATTTTACGAACTGAGTCATCAAAACCCTTCGGCGTCGGACTTATAATAAACTCTCATTTGGAAAATGTCTCTTATCGACATCGTGGCACAATGTACTACTTTACAAATGCCGATGCAGAATCAAACGTCAACATTTAAAAACAATTCCGAGAACGCAATCAAAGGATTGTCGCAGACAGTTGCTAAACAGTCCTGTTCAAACAGGGGTTGCAAGTTTGTCCATTGTTCCAAGTGACGAGATTCTTTCACCCCACACTGCCCAGACTAACATAGTAACATGATAAAGATACTGTGTCGCTTGCGACATTTGGGAGTAAGATAGTTGAACTAATCAAGTACGCAACTTACGAGTGACCCTTAACAACGACAGAGCGGGGCATAAATCAATTTTTGCTCCATTCGAGGCGAAGCATCATACATCCGATTTCCACATGTCAGTAATTGGTAAATGATTAAGATCATTATTTCCTTACTCGTTTAACAATACCTTCCAAGATGTTTTTAAATAAATAAATAAAAATAAATATTGGGGGACAATCTTACACAAATCGTCCCTAACTAAGGAAAGCTTGTATTATGGGTACTAGACGACAAAAAAAATGTGAATGTGTGTGTGATGTATGTGTGTTTGATGTGTGTGTGTTTTGAAGAAAATGTGTCGCGCTTCCAGTAACTTAAAACTTGGTTCGTCTTCAGAAAATTTATCTTCTCGTGCATGACTTGTACATCAATTTTCTTTTAAAAAAAAAGGTTTTTATTAAGTTTGCCGATGAAGCTATACAGTATTTAGCGGAATATCCACAACCGACAACGGAGCCAAATCCGAACGTTTTAATATTAACATTGCGTTGCAGCGGCGCTGAGATTCATAAGGTAATGCGCTCCGCGATAACGGGTTATCAAAGAAATACGCCGCCTAGTGTGCGCTCACACAACGATACTAGACGATTTTTTTCTTAGGAATCGTTTTTACTGGAATTATTCAAAGTAAATGCGCAAGCCAAGCGTGGCGATTATGGCATTTACCCCCCATGAAATTGGGGGTGGCCTATGTCCAGCAGTGGACGTCCTAGGGCTGATATGGTGGATTCAAAGTAAAAACATTCTAAAAAGCGGCCAAGTGTGCGTCGGGCCACGCGCAATGTAAGGTTCCGTAGCTGTCCACTTAGCCGTGAAATTATGCGGATTTAAAATGTTTAAAACGGTTTTAAATTTGAAAACCTATAGGTATTTACCCTATATTTGACAAAACTTACAAGATATCTAAGTATTCGATGGAAATTGTACGAATGTTTGCTTTTGCCAAGTACACAAATACATTGCCAAGTAAGGTATCAAGCAAGGTATCTCCTCTCAAAATTACGATCTACAATTTATTACCTCTACATATAACGAATATAACCAATATAGATTTATAAAAGTAAACTTAAACGTTTCTACAAAATGAATCCTTTTTATTCAATTAATGAATGTATAGATGAAATGAAAAATTACGATTGTCTGATATAAATTCAATAATTGTATGAAATAATTGTACAATGATAAATATTTTGTTTTATATAATTTTATTCAATAAGAATTTGCATGATTAGTTTTAACAATGAAATGTATTTTGGACTTGCTAGATGTAACGTTATTTTGTTACTTGGCCAAATAAATAAACTTAAAACATAACTTAAGTAACGGCTATTACTCGTTAACTAGTCGTTTAACTTTTTTTTTAATACCACGTCGGTGGCAAATAAGCTTACGGCCCGCCTGATGGTAAGCGGTCACCGCAGCCTATGGACGCCTGCAACTACCCTGATTTTTTTTCACATACCCAGTATCAACCGTTTAGCTGGTAAATAGAGGGAACGACGACGACGACACTTATTATCACGCAAACGACAAGCTTAATCAAAAAATGGTTTAAGGAAGCTCGTATTCTTTTTTAACGAGCTATCTAACAATACCCAACATGATAGCTTTTGCAAGAAAAAAAATGTAACTTCACTTTATTTTAATAATATTTATGTGTAGGAGTGGTAGCTTAAAGAATATTATTAATACGACGGTTAAAAATGGCGCTGGCGAGTACGCATGTAACAGTACTGGCAGTAGTCATGTCAATGGGACATCTGTCCTGCTTGTCTGTCTGCCTGGGCAAAATTCAATGGGAGGTTCCCATTGGATTTTCCCGCGGCAAACCGATCTCCATACCAAGAATTAGAATTCCAGCGAGATCGGTTGGAGTGATCCAATCAGAGATTTACGTGGTGCACAGAGCTAATTCGCGGCTATTTTCTATATCCTTCTGGCTTAGATAAGAAGAGTCTGCCAAAACATCCATGCAGCAATGACCTGGGTTGTAGATCATTAAATTATAAATGCCAGCAAAGTTCCGATGCCTCTGAAGCTGAGATGTAAATACTTACTGCCACATGTTAGGTGCGAGCCGCGCGCGCGCGCGGGCGCACTGTAGTCGGCCAGCATCTGACCATGTAGCATGGTTGTAACGACATGCGGATCAAGTGCCGGCGTCTGTATCTCCGAGTTCATATAACCTGGACCTTTTTAAGGCACGAGTGAATAAGCATCTTCTGGGTGAGCTCGCTTCATCGTCGGCCTCATCTTTGCCCCCTGGCTAGATACTGGCCAAGAGCAATCCCATTTTTAATAAAAAAAAAGTATTATTCTTCGTCGATATACCCCACAATTTACTTTTTTTCTTTATTACATGCCAAAAATGTTCGAATGCCACGTAAAGTGTACGTGCACAGTTAAAGTCAAATCCCCACTGCAGACGGGCCAAGTTCCCGAAACATCTTAGCATAATTACCGTAAGGGGCTGTTTATTGCTAATATTAGTTGTGAGGATTAATACTTAGTACGCGACTATTATCGTGAGACGACAGCCGGGGGATTATATTATAACATAACACAATGGTAGGTTTCAGCGTTCTATTTTTTCTTGCTTACTTACATCTTACTCTCGTTTTCATGAAGAGTGAAATACAAGTAAAAGTGTACACTCGGCAAGGAAATTCTATACTTGCAAACTGTGTGTTTTATTGCTCTTGAGTATACTACATGAATACAAATACTCTGTAAACATGATAAAACAGTATAAATACATGGAGACAGAGAAAAACAACAGGCGGTCTTATTGGTAAAGAGTAAACAACAATAACAATAAATAAGTTTCTGGCAAAAATTTCATTTTTGGTACAAGCTTTTATTGCTGACTGTACTTTTCCACAATCATCAACTACTCATTGAGACGGTTCGAATGAGCCAAAACACGGTGGCTTTATCTTGAGTAGTTTAGGAGTTGCTATGACCACCTTCTGACTCTGTCATCAGACCAGCTCCGTGGTACCATAATATTGCTTTGTCACCGCACTTACATAAGTGTGCCAAATTTCAGCTCAATCGGATATCGGCAAGTCCGACTCGCATTTGGCCGGTTTTTAATATTTGTTGTTATAGCGGCAACAGAAATACATCATCTGTGAAAATTTCAACTGTCTAGCTATAACGGTTCTTGAGATCTAGCTCGGCCAGTGGTAGCCATGAAAAAGGGCTAAAATATCCCTTTTTTTGTATGGGAGCCCCCCTTAATTATTATTATGTTTTTAGTATTTGTTGTTATAGCGGCAACAGAAATACACAATCTGTAAAAATTTGATCAAATCAAATCAGCCTGGTGACAGACGGACGGACGGACGGACGGACGGACGGACGGACAGCGAAGTCTTAGTAATAGGGTCCCGTTTTTACCCTTTGGGTACGGAACCCTAAAAAGAATTGCAAATTTTGAGGACTACTTACGAACAATGCAAGTTAAATAAAAGCTTGTAAAAATAACAATAATAATAACGATATGTGTGCATCGTAAGAACAGTCACAGTGTGTGATTTTTGTACTTTTCTTACAAATAAAAATGTCAAAGTGGCAGATACTCGTAAATCCTATAAAGTCGGGGAAAGAAAAATTTTTACTCACATTAAATCCTACAGTTTTGGAAGCTTTTTCTATTCATTAAAAAAGGTCTTCAGATTATCATCGTGCGTTTATCCCCAGTGCAGCAATTGAGCATTTCAGTAAATTGAAGATATTAATGTCAATCACTGGCGCAATGTGTTCACTAATTCCTACACTCGGGATTATTTATCAATTATATATGTTCAAATAAGTTATGACTAATGATAAAATTATCCCCTGTTTGTCCATCGAGCTTATCAAAATAAACTCAGTTTCCTGATTTTTTTTCTATAATTGCTATAAATGTATCTTACAAATTCATACAGAATTCGAAAATTTGGTAATTGGCTACAAATATGAATCTAAACATATTAGTAATTTTTCACCAAGGTGACTTAGTTGGATCTATTTATTACGATGAATTTTGGTTTTTATTTGCTTATACTATATTTGCATTAAAACCTACATTCGAGATTTAAATATTTCTTCAATTGTCTGTTTATTTAACACGCGTACTCAAAAAATCTCCGAAAAATATCAAGTGCTTCAAGAGTAATCGAAATAAACAGCGAATTATTTGCGGCTCACTTTTTAAAAACACCGCTTTCGCGCGAATTTGCCTACTATTATGTCTAGCCTATGCCGTCTATATTGGTGCGACGCGTTCCAATGATGTGAGTGAAAAGGAGAGGTATAGGTACTTTCGTTATACCGCGCGCGCGCGGCGCGTCCCGCCGACGTCGGACGACAGTGTTGGTGTAATAATTACGTATCATAGTCGTTGCATTTGTTTTACATTTATAAACAGTGCGCAAATAGTACATTACGATACAAGTAACAGGAAATTCACAACGAGTGGTGATAAATTGAAACACGACCGAAGGGAGTGTTTTAAATCGACACGAGTTGCGAATTACCTGTTCGCACGTGTATCGTACAACGTTTTACAGCACATATGGCTCTTTGAAGTTTCGACGTATGCACGTAATCTGCTGATTATCGCACTCGTGCCGTAAAGTAGCACCATATGTACTGTAAATAATGTACCATGATTTTGAGCGTAAATATAATTAAGTATTTATAAAAGCAACAATAGGCGTTAATGTTAACAGTGTCACATAAATTAAAACACATGGTATATGTTTTATAAAACCGGCCAAGTGTGAGTCGAACTCGCGCACGAAGGGTTCCGTACTATTATCTATACAACATTAGACACTATATTATAACCTTTTGTAATTAAATTTAAATAATAATATAGTTTATCAGTACTAAATAATATCGAGTAGAATTTTGGTCAAGTGCGAGTCGGATTTTAGTTTTCCCATGCATTTTGAGACCCAGCGCCTGATGAATACAATAAGCAACTTTTTGTTTTTTTTTGTATGGGAGCTCCCTTAAATATTTATTTTATTTTGGTTTTAGTATTTGTTGTTGTAGCGGCAACAGAAATACATCATCTGTGAAAATTTCAACTGTCCTAACTATCACGGTTCATGAGATACCGCCTGGTGACAGACGGACAGACATACAGACAACCGGACGGACAGCGGAGTCTAAGTAATAAGGTCCCGTTTTACCCTTTGGGTACGGAACCCTAAAAAAATACATAAGTAACAAAATGCAAAGTAGCAAAATTCCAAAGGGAGGTACCTATATTCATATGTACCAGAACATATCGTAATTGTTAAAAATCCTGTATTATTATGTGTCAATGATATTCGTAAGTATACCTTTATTTAAATTAAGTTTAAATCGGTTTATCTTCAACATCATCAAACTTAAAGTATTTTTAAGTGTGATGATGATAAACCAATGTGATGGCGCGTTTACGTTACCTTTATGGTCAGTTCTTTATGTAAGAGTGTGTTACATAAAAAAACTGACCAGAAGTGTTACATACGTTTCATAAACGTTCATACAAGCTTTACATAGCTACATAAAAATGACGAAAACAATTCCCAAAGGGAATACAAACTCATAACTTGAGACATCCCAATGACTATATACTTTTATTATTTCATACGATTCATGCATGAGACCTAAATCATACACCAGACATAACATTTTCAAGATATATATAATTTGTATACATTATAAAACAAACCTGCAATTGCTAAAAAGGGCACAGAAAAATAATTTTCATGTGCTCTCTCTGCCTATCCCTTTTGGGAATATAGGCGTGAGTTTATGTATGTATAAAACAAATGAATGCAAAGTTATTTTTAAAATGACCAAATAAGACTGTGTTACATAAACAGGATACACTCATGAACGTTCACTTCAAATGTTGGTATACAAGTTATTATGGTCAACAGCAGGTGGGGTAATATTGGCAATAATAAGAAAACATTGTTGCCAATTGGATAAAAACAATGTTTAAAAAATGGCGTATATTAACGAAAAATATTTGAGTTTATGTAACGAAATTCGGCACACGAAAACTCTTCTCGAGCGTTGAAGAGGGCGCGTATATTAAACATAGTGATTTGTAGAACGATATTATAGTTAATGTTTAATAAATGATCAATCAATCACATTTGGTTTTTATTTCTATGTTACATCCGCAATTATTGGGTTGTAAAGGCATGTAGTAATGCTTTTAACCACTAAACACACCATTTTCACATGTTTACCTTAGATAGGAGTGTACAAAGTTGAACTTTATCCGAATCCAACTAAAGTAATTAATTAGGTTTCGAAATAACTATTGAAAAGCTTTCATTTGATGAGGTGTAAGTTTGTTTGCTTCTCGGGTCTTACTATAAGTACTAGTATTCTTTGATCTGTGCTATAAGCATGAGTGGTAAAATAACTTCTTTCTATGTTGCAGCAATCGCAGCATGAACCAATATGAATTACCTGTATTTTTCTAATATACCTGCCATTCAGGTTCCGTTGATGTGCGGGCAAGGCCCAAAAATTGGACTTCGTTATGTTTTATAAAAACTATTCATACTAGTATCATGTCTGTCCTTGTATGTCATAAAATAGTATTTTAAGCAATTTGGGACCTTGACGTTGGCGGAATCATCGACAATATCGATGGGGCCATAAAACACAAAGATTGATTGATTGACTCCTCAACTATCAACAAAAGGAAGATTTACAGTTATTATTTTTGTATTTTATAATTTATGGTCATGACGCTTTTCCATACAAATTGTAAATATGCTTTCGTGCATTTTTTTAATTTCATCAGTTTAGAGCATATTCGATGTACTTTTCAGTATTTTACTTAGACTTAAAAAATAGTTTTATTACGCTCTCAGCTTAATTAAGCGTTGAAAAACTCCAAATTTTATCAAAAAACTTTGTGTGCCTGAATCCACGGTTTTATGGAACAAAACTTTTGCTACCATATTTTTTCATTAACTACTACCAATTATTTGGTAGAAATAGATTAAGTACATTGGAAACGCAGTCTATTATCTACCGCATGAACATAGCTTTTCTTATTGGCCATATTTAGTCGTTTAGGGGCGGTCAAAGCGAGTGGACACTGCTTCGTCATCGTTTATGATGAATGTAAAATTAAATTTGCATTATACATTTAATCTTTGCTATAAAGCTGTGTGTGTGGTTTTCTTTTCGTTGTAATGTCATAAAATTTCAATTTTTGTATTGATTTGGAGTGTGTGAGGGTCGGGATTATATGACGTATGTAACGTTTTTTGCCGATTTCTCGATGTAGCGTTACTTATTAGTGGTATAAGGTCAATTCCACATTGGTCAACTAAAATTAAAACCTTTTTCAAGGGTTCCGTACTTTCGTAGTCAAGTTTATATAGTTTCGGCATGGCCGTATGTCTATTTGTCTGTTCGAGGCCTTGCCCTGTGATTGTTAGTGCTAGAAAGCTGCAATTTAGCATCGATATATAAAACTGACAACGAGGTAAAATAAAATCTAAAAAATATATATTTTTAAAGGGTTCCCTACACGTAAAGTGGGAATGATTTTTTTTTGCTTTCTAGCCTATAGTGTGGTGTTGTTGGATAGGTATTTCAAAATGAATAGAGGTCTTCATCAAACAGTTTTTGATAAAGGAAATATTTTCGGAAATAATCACTCCAAAAGACATAAAAAAATCGCCCAAAATCTTCTAGTGTGACCATCTTAGCTCGGAAACTTGAATCAAATATATGTATTAGCTTTTACCTTAAGTACTTATATGATACTCTTATGTAACTGTTACATAAAAGTTATAATGCTGCTTTTATGTGAATTGGGCCGATTTTTAGGGTTTGCCCTTGCAGTTGATCGTCTTAATGATTGACGATCTCTTGATGATTAGTTATAAACAATAAAACAATTTGAGCTAATTAAATCCCGTACTGCGTTGCGTATATTCTGTGAAATGTCACAGAATAACCGCGATTTAATTAGTTTAAATTGTTATATTTAGACCACCGGGGAATGGGCAGCATTCCTAGAGTGCGGTGGAGATACTGCGATCGCCAACCCGCATGCCAAGCGTGGCGATTATGGCATTTACCCCCCATGAAATTGGGGGAGGCCTATTTCCAGCAGTGGCCGTCCTAGGGCTTATGTGGTGGTGTGGTGGTGGTTATATTTGGGTCGTTATTAATAGAAATTTACATAGTTCAGGGCTTTAATTAAAACCAAACTTAACTGATTACTTCGTTGGGTTACCCATATATTTTGTAGGTATGATCCACTTTCGTTACAAAAAGTACGCAATCATAATTTTGTTTTCTCTAAGCCTTTAAATATTTTTAAACGCTTAACCATTAATGAGCATCAGTCGCAGAAATAGTAGACAACATTACAATAAAAGGTGAAATAAAAAACCGCATCCGTAACTCCGTAACACTACTAAATTAAAATGAATATATTGTTTTTTCTACCCTGTATACTTTAGGTTTGTAGATAACAACACTTATTGACACTCCCCGGTACTGACTAAAATAATCGACTTGGTTTAACATTACATCTCAAAACTTTTTTGTAGTAAATAGGTATAAGAATCTTTCTCCATCTTTTTACATGTAGGTAAATAATGTTTTTGATTTGATGTGTACCAATACACCAAACTGGCTGAGCACTCTAGTTACATCTCATATGTTATACATTACAATCATTTGTAATTGTATCAAACCGATTTGGTACATAATTAATAAAATTATTTAATATTATTCACACCGCTTCCGATCGGATGGCGCCATTCAAATATGAGACGTATCTACTGGGCAAACGCTTGAAAACCCTTGTGAAGTTAGGTTAGAATCGTATCGTACCTAGAGGCTCGCCTTGCTAGCGTTGTTGATTCGCGCCCTACGCCGATCACGTTTATTTCGACAATCAATAATTTGACAATTGTAGTCAATGCTCAGTGTGTTAACGAGGGATTATTTGATATTATGGTAGGTTTAATTTATAGCCATAAGGTGTACTAAAAAACACTACTGTAGAATTAATGCGTCTGTACTAAAATCAGTTAAAATTGTTGAAAAAATAGTAATAATAAAGTCCCCGGTGGTTTTCTTTTTGAAGAATGGGTAAAATAATTTTCCTGACAGTATAGTAAAAAATCACGAACTGTTGAATTAATGTATAGCTGTTATTAATTTATTTCAGTATTTTTATTATTATTTATATATGCTCTACGATATAAATGGTGATTTTTTAAAATACTGTTTTTAATAATATTTTAGTCCCTTTAGATCAAAAATCACTAGTGTAGGATTTAATGTTTATATTTAATGAAGAATATAAACTTTAATTTTTTTTTTGGGAAAAGCTCAATATATTTTTTGGGGAAAACCTTTGACTTATTATCCCAAAATAATGTTCTATCGGATTGCAAAAACAAATACAGTGTAGGATTTAATGTGTAATTCTCGAACAACTGAAAGTTTCTTTCCCGGACTAATACTATTAAGGCGAAGGGGTAGGCAAGCTTTTTCCCTTCGGTTGTGTTTGCACTCCAGTTACTATTTTTGGTCCATATGCTTATTTTTTGTTAGCTATGTATTGATATTTTTTTTATTTTTATTTTTATTTCTTTTTGTTTTTTTTTTACATAATGCAAAATTTCAACATCAAGTTCTGCGTATATCCAATATGTGCCAACAAAAAATTTAATTATTTGCTGTAGTGCCAAAACTAACGAAAAAACTTGCACAACCTTTATATGGAGAATGGCTTGCCCTGCCCTGCGCCTTGACGGAGCAACATTTGAATACTTATTAATTGAAATCTCGAAAACCGCTCTAACGAATGAAATTTACAATATTTACGAGGGCGAAAAATCGATCTACTTTTGTCTTACCTTAGGGAAAACTCGTGTTCTCCGGGAAAACGCGAGCAAAACTCGGTCGCCCAGGTACTACTAATGATTTTAACACCATTTTAATCAAAACAAGTTTGAAGTTGATATAAAAAAAAGCATGAAGTTTAGATCTTTTACTTAATTATGATGTTAAGATTCGTCAATGTTCATTAAACGATTCATGATACACATGGATATAACATTAATTGACAACATTTCAAATTTTCAAGTAGTATAAAATATTAACTTGTCAACAAGAAACCCAAAAATATATTTTTAGGGTAAAACGGGACCATATTACTAAGACTTCGCTGTCCGTTCGTCCGTCCGTCTGTCACCAGGCTGTATCTCAAGAACCGTAATAGTTAGGCAGTTGAAATTTTCACAGATTGTGTATTTCTGTTGCCGCTATAACAATAAATACTAAAATAAAAATAATAATAAAAATTAAGGGGGGCTCCCATACAACAGAGTAGTTGCCGCTAAAACAACAAATACAAAAAAAAAACTCAATAAAACAAGTGTTTAATGGCACCAGCTTTTAGCCTTTTTTCTGGTAAGGAAATTCGTGCGCGAGTCCGACTCGCACTTGGCCGGTTTTTGTAACTATTTAAATATTTTTATAGCTATTCGTTTTCAAGATACTCACGAAAACGTGAAGAAAGCCTACCATCGACTATCGCGATGAGTCACAACGCACAAAGAGGAGAGCAGGAAACTTTCTTTAGTAAATCCGCCTTAATAATAATGCTTCTGTACGATTTTTTACGCTGTGACGCCTTACTTGTCACTTACTCTCTTTTAGAATGAGAAACTTTTAATTTTTTTTTTAAATATTAAATGGCGATGTTTTCGAGATATTAAAAATGTGGTTATGTTTAATTTTTTATCCTCTATTTGATTTAATCGGAAAGAAGCCCCCTTAAAAAATAAAACGTTGTAAATAATTGAATTGAATTACACCGAAGCTCATGTCATGTGTCTAAGTTTGTAGTGAAACGTAGGCCCGTGGTGTATTTATGAAAAAAAGTTACTGCTGTGTACTGCAGTGCGGGCCACTAGTTTACTTATTTCACATATTCTGTAACTACTTGTGAGATACTATAATTGGCTATCTGTCAAAGTGTTGCTGAAAAGATTTGCTGTTGGTTCTCGATATAAATAAATAAGAACTGAAAATATTTTATTTCAATTTTGTATCTATATTTTAGATCTGTTTTTGATTATTGGCATTGCTAAGGCCGAAAGTGAAGAAGCCCACCCATCCTCCCATTGGGAAAGGTGTAATGCTCTACCGGCTACACAATGCTTATGCCACAGGTGATCGTAGCGGGATGCTACGAATACGCGTAGAATGCCACATCTACGAGTTATCGTAGCACCGTAGGCTTTCAAGTTAGAAATGCGACATAGGGTAATAAAAGATAGAAGATAAGAAGAGAAGATGATAGAAAATTTGCGACATGACCGCATGGCGATGTCACGATATATCACTGAAATAGATGGAATTTCGGCTCAACACCTCTTCTCTCGCCTTCTGTTGAAATGAGATAACGAAGACAATACGCCAAACATCGCTTTCTTTATCCAAAAACAGGGACATCACGATTGCATACGCAATTAACTTCACTATTTTTAGCATATTTGTTATAATAACACCGAAATCTTATAATACTCAGCGGCATTCCGATACGAGTACCAAGCATATACTATATGAGATTGTATAGACATGCATATTTCATTCATAACTTTGATCATGAATAACGCAACCGTTTCCGAATATGTACCGATACTGACACCTTACGAATCTCTGTAATCCACAAAATCAACATCCAAAACCTTACTAATACAAGAAGCCTCAATCAAAAACCGTAACACCCCCGAACACCGTAATGCACAAATCCAAACCTCCCTAAGATGTCTAGATGGTGGATGCGGGCAAATCTTCGAATTAATTTTACTGCCGAAATATGCAAATTGAGAGATATAGCTGCCTAATAACATGTACAAAAGAGTGGTGACTTGAGCGCGAGGAGGGGATAGATTAAAGGATATGGTTGGGTGGTGGTTTGTACCTAAGAGGCAGTCGCATCTGTGAAGACAGTAAAATCGGCGCTAACTCTAGGTTTCTTGACCGCAGCAGAGGGCTAAGCACACAGCACAGCCATCGCCCCATTACCCCTCAAAGCTCAAGGGACACAGCGAAAGACTCGACTAACTGGTTTTTGGCAAGCTCCAACTATGTTTGTAAAAGTTGCGATCTCGCTTCTAGCGCAAGCGAGATCGTAGTCAAACGAGTCAGAACAAGAGCGCTCTACGACTCCTGGAGGAAAGTACACAGTGCTGGATTAAGACTACTTGATGCCCTAAGCAATCCACGCCTGTGGCCCCCCTCCCCCATCCAGAACTAACCTAGTACCGGTCTTTTTGTAGGACCTGTAAACAGCACCAAAAAAACACGTCACGTCACCTTAAATGGTGCCTCCCAAGACGTGATGCCCTAAGCAATTGCTTAATTTTCTTATGGGCTAATCCGGCACTGAAAGTACAGAAATTGTGTCGTTTCGTCTCTGTACGGTAAGTAGGCGGGAAAAACTCAGTGTTTTAAGGTGTTGATGCGTGAACTCCAATTTTCGACTTAGACAACTAATATACAAGAACTAGCAGTTTTGGTATGTTATGCCTATTTATTTAAGAAAAGAAGATAATCGTGTTAGAAGCTAAAGTTACGCACTTACAACTCCTCTGGTGTTGCGGGTGTCCATGGGCGGCGCTTATTGCTTACCATCAGGCGATTCGTCTGCTCGTTTGTTTCCTATTTCATAAAAAGAAGTTCCACCCGGAAATTACTCTTTGCTGCCCTGTCGCGTCTCCAAAAACGCCAATAATCTGTGCCTTAATCGTTACCTCAGGCTAGCATTATAGCCGCTTCAAGGAGCTTAATAGGTAACAAAATTTACCGTGATAGTAGAAAATACACGATGCTTACGTGCCGGCTTTCTCGCCAACTTATCCGCCGTTATTAGAAGCCGAAAGAGGTTAGGCGTAATGAATTGGGTAAGTTTATTATGATGCATAATCGGGGGTGCGTGTAAAGTTCGGCTTAGGATGAAGTGAAGAAAACAATTTGTTAGTAACCATTTCTAAACGTATGTTAAAAGTAGTTTTTAAGAGATAACTCCCGTGAGTTTTATACATTTTATTAGTTTTAGGTGATTATACATCTATATCTACCTATAGTCTTTAAGAAGTTACATTTTATTTTTATTTTATGATAGACTGACCAGCGATTGGCCTTAGTCTCACCTGATGGAAAGCGATGACAAGGCCTTAGATGTTGCTCGCTGGTTCAGTAATAGCCTATTCACTCTTGTCTTAAAGAGACCCAGATTGTATGTATCAGGAAATACAGACGGCGGCAGCAAATTCCAGTCCTTAGCTGTTCGCATTAGGAAAGAAGAAGCAAATCGCTACGTGCGAATATATGGTAGACTGACAACGTAAGGATGCAACCGCTCACCACGTCTGGACGTCCGGTGATGGAACGGGGAAGGCGGAACTAAGAACGTTATCTCACCGTTTAAGGTCCTACTATTCTCGATGAATGCATTATAAAATATGCGACAGTCTCTTGTAACTACTAAGCCTACTAAATAAAATAAATGAACTTTATTCTGCAAGTATTTATGCCGCAATGGCACTTTTATAAGTCAAAAGGAGACCACTGCCGAGAAGAAACGCCGAAACAAACTCGACAGTCAGTCATTTTCTCCAAAAAATATGCTTATTACAATGATAATACTTAACCTACTTAATATAAGTAAATCTGAGTATGGAATATGGATACTAAGGACATAATACCTATATTTTCACGTGAATAACAATGAATTTCAGAGTACTTTTGATAAAAAAATTGTACATTCCGTATTTCCCACATTTTACGAGTTTGGGCAAGAGGTGAGCGATTCCGCCTACGAAGCTGACGGTCCCGAGTTCGAATCCCGGTAAGGGCAAATATTTGTGTGAACAGCATGAATACTTGTTTATAAATGAGTCCTTGATGTTTTCTACGTATGTATTTAAGTTTTTATCCATTAAGTAAATATACGAGTATTGTCCTCCAGTTCCCATAACACCAGCCTTATTGCGCTTACTATATAAGTAGGACCAGTTCGATTTGTGTAAGGTCCCGTTATATATCTTTATTTTTATGTTGATCTGCTTTAGCAGCTATAAACCTCAAATTCTATTTTAAATAGTGATAGTGACTGACAGTGGAACACCTGGAGGAAGCGTCTGGATTCAAACAAAATATGAGGGAGAACACTTGTGATAGACTGTGACACGAATTCACAAGAGAAGTAGTTAGAGGTAGAGAACAATGACACGTTCGGCAAAAACGCCTATCAAGAGAAAACCTGACCAGATGGCTACGGTGACCTTTGACCATCGGTAGCGCCGCACATGATAGCAAGAAAATTCTCTACTTCTTTATCGTGTTCTTAATTACTGAAGGTCGTGTCTGTCCTGAATCAAACCCTTTAACTAAGTCGAACGAGCTGTTTCCATGCTACTCTATCTTCAGCTTTTTTCAGGGCAGTGGTGATAGTCCCGTAATTTACTTTATATGTCGGATCAGTGGGTAGGTAGGTAGGTGATCGTCCACGTGGTCTTTTATCAGCAAGTTACTACTACAACCAGTTTATCGTTAAAAAATCTCACTTACTTGCAAAGTACGGTCTCGCTGCCGTCGTCGAACAGGCCTCCACGACCCCACCGCGAGGGCAGCTCCACCACGGTGACCCCCCGTGACCCCCAAATGCAGACGCGACCCCCACAGCCGCTGGTGGTGATGCGCTCCACTGTGAACTGGGGCGGTGAGAGAAGGCACAGTTTCTGGAAGAAAAAAGTCATCTGAATGAACGAGGAAGGCAAGAGGCAAAAGGTTGCAATCAGTGTAGTGTTTATGCGCATCCTTTTGCGTAAACGCCTGTCCAAGGGTGTGTATGCGACAGACTGATATTGAACTTGGATTGATTAACATTCAATTGAAAATTGTTGTTAAAGAATGAAGCTCATAAGTCTCATAACCAAACGACTAATAACAATTAGAAGGTAACTGTAAAATTTAGTGAAGAGACCTAGCTAGGATCACGTTATCTACAAGTAGGTTTGAGCTTCTGAAACTTGGCGTATATTTTTGAGAGCACGTCACTTTGAGATATCCTACCGACTGCGCCAGTTTTATTTTAACACATCAATTAAACACAACTCGGTATAGTTTGTAAGAGAGCTAACTCAAACATACAGATAACAAACTAACGAAATATTACGTAGCTGACTATTCCCAATGTCGTATATCCCGCCAGATGTAACTCGGTTAGCTTACAATCCAAATTAGTTCACACAAATTCCTAATCAAAGGTAATAAAATGCAAATGCCTCATATTCAGCTAAGCATAACTCGCGCAACTATAAATACGGGCGCGTTATTGCAAGTGCGCAGTAGGAATTGCAATATAAATTAGCCGGCTTTAGTAACTTCGGGGCGTAATGGGCTGGAAAGATTGTCGGACGGTTATTCTAACAGAACTATAGGTAAGTAGGTTTAGAATTGGTGGCATTAAATACACGAGTTATGAGTCTAAACTTGCCTTGTTGAGGCACAGGTGACAAGTTCGGCAACACGAGACGCATGCTGTGCAACTATGGGGTACCATGCACAGTGTGGTGCTGATAGCATGCGTGTCGCCTAGTTACTTACGAACTCACAAAATACACCTCGTTAAATATAAGAAGTTTCGGAATTATTTTGTCTACACTATGGACAAATTGGTACTCACTGGGAAAGAGTGAGAGGCTTTCTCGTGGATCGGTCGATCAGTGTAGTAAAATCCATAATAATATTATAAATTTCACAAGGAACTATGTATATCTGTTACATTTTCACGCTTAAACCACTGAAAGTCATGGAAGTAGTTTGATACCCGGGGTTTTTATCTCGGAATTTATTAATTAAGCCAGCGCCTAAAAATAATGTAATACCAATTGTATTTTGCAGGCCATAACGAGTTCTACGTGATCAAGATCGCGGACAGTTAGTATTCTAAAAGATTATACTGCAAGATGGGACTTGTCTTGAGACACGCAGTTATATAAGCAAAACCACTTATTATTAATACTGTTGTGTTGTTCGTAATGGCGGATACATCAGTTTACTTACGTAAACATCACCACGACTGGACTTATGTTTACTTTATAATCATTCCTTGTAGGTAAGAAAATAAAAAAAAACTTTTTAAAGACCTTGATAGTTGATTTTTTTAAAACCCAAGTATAAAGGCATTTTAACACACCTCACACTTGACGATCAACTTTTTCAATTTCCCGACCTAACAGGGAAACCCCGGCCATCAAACGATAAATGATTATAACTATGACGTAAGAGGAAGCGGCAAGGCGGCGAGTAATGAGAAATAAGGCTAAAAAACGGCAGGAAGCGAGGTTTCCTCTGCCTTTTTGTTCATCTTATTGATTAAAAAAGTTTCTTAATCATATTTCCGAGGAGCGAGATAGTTGCCTGCTATCGGAACGGAGCGGCGAGCAATTACTTTTTTCGATTGATGTTTAATTTGGAGAGTTTTGTTTTGGTCTAACGGAATTCTTCCATGATGAAATTTCCGTATACGAAGATGGATTTTTTGGCGATTCGTTTATTCTCGAAGACTTACCATTTAATTTTACACACACCAACTGATGGAATGACAAACGTTCAAAAATTGTTACCGACTAATTATGGTAATCCATAAGCAGATATTATAGAAGTATATTGGACATCAATGTATAATATCTCTATCCATCACGTGCGGCTCGATCTACCAAATTTTGTTTTTTTTTGACATCCCAGTATTCGGATAATAATCACTGTGATGACGGGGCTATAATTATAGAATTATATAGGTTCATTACGTATTCGTCTAGAAGTCGAAAAAAGATCATTATAAAACATATCATTCTTGCTTCATTCAGCATTTACTAGTCCGAACTTGAAGCACGTTTTGGCTAAATTTCCACAGCGATCAACAAAGGCAACCTTGCCGGTACATTTTACATTTCCACACCGCAAAAAGTTTCACAGCGTAAGCCTCTCAACCCTTGCCGATAAAAATGGCATAGGAATAAGTTGCCGAGCCGTGAAATTGTTAACCATTATCGCCTGTAGCTCAGGTCGACCGGTGCCGTGTCGTGGGGCGCTACTGCGGGCGATTATAGTTCGTGAGCTTTTAGAAGTCTTGTTCCGGTGAAATCGTTTAGTTCGACACAAGCACGTGTAAGAGCAAGCTAGAGAGTACAGGCCCGAAGATTATTAAGATGCTGTCCGTATGAAATTTTCGGTGATAATAGTTTTATTTTCTACTCGTCTATGTGGATGCTTGGATTAAGACTAACGTAGACCAAACTATAATCACACATAGTGAACTATAATAAAACTACTAGTAACGTACGAACTAAAAAGAAATTGACCAATCACGCGTAGAACGCGCACGCGCGTGAAAAGATATCAACGAACGCTGACCCGTCGGGCCTGCAATTCGTTTCCGCAGGACTAGTTTTTTTCATTATTGAGGTTTGTTTAACCCATTGAACGCTTTCATATTTCAATGAAGTGATCACTCAAACGCCAAGGTATCAAAAACTGATGTAATGTTTAAACCAATAAAAACAAATAAAAACAATCCATATAACGGGTGAGGTGTAAGGTGAAGACGAGTCGGTTTGCGATTAACACCCCAGGTGTGGTTGCCGTCTGGCGGAATAAAATCGCAGATCCGCTTACACTGGTACCCGGGAACTCACGGGGGTCACCCGGCGGGGTGAACGCACTTTGATTCTTTCCGATAATCACTCGCTAATGCACTTTGTTTCTCTGGATTTCGTGTAATCCAGCTTTAAGGGTTGAGTGGGAACTTTATTTAAATTCTAGTGTGTTAATGTGCTGGACTGTATTAGGTGCTGACTGGGTGAAGGCGATTATTGGTATATTGGGATGCTACGTTCCGTAGAATGGAAAACGAGTGGTCTAACTTCATCTGTCAATGTTAGTTAAAGTAAATTGTTGGTCAGGGCCTCATTCCATAGATGGATCGTTTTAGTTCATGCGTTCTTTTCTATTGACGGCCTGTTTAGCCTAGTTGGTAGTGACACTGCCTCCGAAGTTAGAGGTCACGGGTTCGAATCCCGGCCATTATTTGTGCATTTAGTACGGATATATGTTCTTGGGTCTTGGATGTTTTCTATGTATTTATCTATATTAGTATGTATATCGTCGTCTAGTACCTATAGTACAAGCTTTGCTTAGTTTGGGACTAGGTCGATTTGTGTAAGATTGTCCCGCAATGTTTATTTTTATTTAAGTACGAAGTGTGAATGCTGATGATCAAATAGGATGGAACTTGAATTGTCACCTAGTTTCAAAAACCAAGTTTTCTAAACTGTTGAATATTTCCATTCGAAAAGTGCAAAAATTTACACAAAATTTTCGTCAAAATCGCAGTCATGGTATAATATAAGCTCGACACGTAAATGCCCAATAGATGAAACCTAATTGATCACCTCTGTCATTATGACATACGATGGAAAGTGCCATGTATTGGGTTAGTGTCGAGCACTGGAGCATTTACCTTACCGAACTGCGTCACTGGTGCGAAATTTGCCAATGACTTGGTGGCACTACCGTTGTACATCAATGTATAAGAATATCTCTATCCATCACGTCCGGCTCTATCTACCAAATTTTTTTTTGGCATCCCAGTTTTCAGATAATTATCACTGTGATGACGGGGCTATAAGGCAGATTACAGAATTACAAAGATTCTTTCCATTTACTCTAGTCGTAGAATTGAGAGCATTATAAGAAATATCATGCCAAAAACCCATTTGTAGAGGAAAACGCCTACGACACGAGCGCCCGCCTAGCGGATTTCTGGCACTGTAAGTGTTTGAAAGCGCAGTAAACAGTATTTTGTCATACAATGCCTTGAGAAATCTTCTTCTTCTTGGAATACTGTTCTTGCATGCCCAGTCAAGAATCTAAATTAAAAGCAAAGATAACACGACTACGATAATTCATCTAAGTCAGGTAACCTATTAAATAAACCAATACGGTATCTGGGAACTTGATTAGCTGCCTCTCAGGTCAGCGGGTCAACTCCCTGGGGGAGATGTTAGAGAGAGACGGCTGCTTAAAAATGCAATGCTTTTTAATGCAACTCGTTACTTTGCACTCTTTCTAGTTTACTTTGTAATGTTAGATGTAATAAGTGCCTAAATGAGATACTATTAACTTATTTTAAGAGTAGAATTAACACATTATGTCCTTCCATATATCTCACATCATCAATCTCTCAAACAGCGATATTTAGAATCAACTCTTCTTTTTAAGTCGCGTTTTGCTGTCATTTCTTATTTGACTGGAAGTTTGGCACTCTAAAAAGGTGAAAGGTGGTATTAAAACTTCTAAAATCCTCTTTTCTTTTAAATTCAAAGCACTTATTACAAATTATACAAAACGAAGAATTATTAATCCAATATATCGTAATTTTATATCACCGGAACATTAACTCCACATGGCTAAGTCTTAATTACCGTATACGCCATAAAAACAAATGCAAATCTCGAAGTACAATAAAAAAGGTGGGGATTACGAGACATATTAATATTCGAGATACATACATCGCTACAATGCTGCTAGTTGAAAATGTCACATGTTTACTGGGCGCCATGTGAGTTATATCGTTACGTTTTTCGGGAGTATAATTAAAAGGTAGGTTAGGGGGGTAATTCTATATTTGTGATATAATATAAGAATGAAATTATTCCAACCGCGTGCTTGGTATCGCGATCGGTGGCGGGGACAGATATTTTTTAAAATGTTTTGCTTACGTGACCGAGGCAGCCGGTTTGCGAAGATTACGTGCATTCAAATGATTCGGCTTTTGGGGTTTCGCTGGGAAAAACTGTTTGCAGAATACAGAGATGTAAAAAATAGCCTTGCATGCCATTTTTTGTAATATTAACAAATTATCTTACCATAGGTCACTAAGAGTCTAAAGCAATGCATTGGTACAGAAACCCTTATTTAAATTGAGGTATGTTTGGCCAAAAATGTCTTGAAAAAGTTTTGCAAATGACTTCATTCACACGATGTTATTGAATTAGGCCAGGGGTTTCCAAAGTGGTCCAGGTGGACCCCCAGGGGTCCACAGGAGACTCGACGGGGGTCTACGTTAGCGTGTCAAAAAAATTGGGGCTTTGGGAATATGGTAGAAATGTGGTGTAGGGGGTCTACCGGAACCAGTAAACGTTTGAAAGTGGTCTATAAGTAAAAAAAAGTTTGGGAACCCCTGAATTAGACAGAGGTAAAAAAAATGCATCACTTTTACAAAGAGCGTTAACACAAATCAACTGTCAATTTTCTTTACCATAAAGACATTTAAACGAAACGTTACGCAATCGCACGTGGATTTTATGGTTTCGATATTTTTCTAAGTATTTTATTTAATTTAGGTTTAAATGGAATGATTAATAATAAAATTATAAATTCAGTATCGACGAAATGCGAGCGCTGGCTTAATTTATCTCAAATTAAGATATCCTACTTGGATTGTGGAAATGTAACTAGCTGATAAAGTCTAATATAGTAACAGCTGCACCATTAACTTTGTTTAGCTACATATATCATACGAAAACAGAACCCCATTTGTATTCTAGTTCAATTCAAGCTTGGACACACTTTTTTCCACGTCCAAAATTGTGATCGGACCAAAGATCAGACTTGTCCACTGATTTATCCTCCAGACGTGTCGGACAGTGAATTAAATATGGCCCTTTGTTTTGTCGTGCATATTTTTTGTCGCGTGCATCTGTAGCACAGTAAAACATGATGATTATGAGGGCATAACGAGCGTTACAAATTAGTTTGACACGGCATAAACCAAGGCGGGTACGCTACTCGGCGAGAGATGGCGCTGGGGGTAGCGTATCGTGCGATTAGGGAATACATGCCGTCATGGCGGAGATTTGGAAAACAGTCAGTGATCCCAAATGAATAATGCACAATTAGAAAAATGATAACAATCTTTACAGGAAGAGTAACTACAACCTGTCTGATGGAAGTAACATTATTAAAAACATTTTTTTAGAGAAGTGCCATTTGTCGCAGGTGCATGTTTTGCTATAGTGATCATAGCGGGTCTTTTGGCACCCAAGCGTGGGTAAGGAGAGTCATGTTTTTACGTTTTAAGGGATCTACTGGACTTTAGTCAATAGGAATCCCCTCATTACGAAAAAGTATTTTTTTTTTCTGTTATTCAAATAAACAAAAACTGGTTTCTGGGATCTTGATACTTCAAATATGATACATGAGGTGCTATGGGACATTAAAATAACCCTTATTTTGGGCTTCACCGCAGTTTGGTAAAATTTAACTTTTGGGGTGCCCTTTCAGAGATGATCATTAGTATATTGCTATAGGCCCTAACAGTTCCTTTTAAATGCAGTGGGCGATCGTGGATTATGAATCTCTAACCCCCATCTCGTCGCCTAATCACAATATCTCCTTAATGCAAGTGAGGTAAAATCATTAGAATGGGGATATTGCAATGTTAAAGGACGTTATTCCATCTGAAGTAAACGCGATTACCAGCTCGGCGTGCTCAGAACTATTATTGATTTCAACATTTAGAAAATGTGATAAATTGACAATTCAAAAGTTTTATCCGCATTTGTCTTTTTTAATCTTATTTAATAATTTCCTTATATGATTTCAAATTTTATATTATTAAAAAAAACACCTAAATCTACCACCACACTGTACTTAACAATTTGGATTAAAGTTCAACCGGCTCTCACTCAATAACATCGAAATTATTATATTTCGATGCTCAATACATTTATGGTAATTTACCAAGTGTGATGAGAGCCGATTGAACTTGGTGGGTGTCTGCACAGCATACAAATTGTCAAATAGACGACCTGTTTAGCCTAGTTGGTAGTGACTCTGCCTCCGAAACTAGAGGTTCCCGGTTCGAATCCCGGCCAGGGCATTTATTTGTGCATTTATCAAAGATATTTGTTCTTGGGTCTTGGATGTTTTCTATGTATTTAAGTATGTATTTATCTATATATGTATATCGTCGTTTAGTACCCATAGTACAAGCTTTGGTTAGTTTGGGACTAGGTCGATTTGTGTAAGATTGTCCCCCAATATTTATTATTTATTATTATTAAAAGCCCATTATAGTATCACGATGAGTAATCCATGTTGTGAGGATGGTGATGATGATTTATGAATTAGAATAGAAATAATTCTAAATCAATATTTCTGTCGCGCTGACTTTGATTTAAATAGTTTTTAATATATATTTTTTTATATAGATTTATCTCGTGAAACTGTAACAAGGTATACATGAAACATATTGAGCGATAATAACAGCATTAGTCATGATTGACTGTGTTTGACTAAAAATTTCCACCGGTGTAATACAACGTCGTTAATTAAGATGAATAAAACTTAATAAATCGTAACATAATTGTGAACTTAATAGAAACGAAATATTGGTCGGACTGTTTTGATTTGTGCACTCATTGTTGTCGGATTTCTAGTATAGGCTTATTTTTGGCCCATTTATTTGGTCCATTTTAAGTAGTTTGAAGTCACAGAGAACTAATAAAAATAAGAATATCAAAAATAGCATAACACACAGATATTGATCTTATTGGAAAAAAATAAACAAACACATAAGCAAGACTCAGGGAGAAAACAGTCGAACACGATTATATGGAAAAATGACCACTGATGGTTCTTCTTGATCAGCTCAGGGGCACCATCGCATAGACGCTAAAAGCACATATGTAATGAAATGGATTGCTTAAATCCGATAATAAGAATCGTATCGCGACCACCGTTAGCAATTAAATCATCATGCCTAAAGATTGCTGCAGCCATTCACCATCAAATTGGATCAAATATCTCACCATCAAATCGGAAACCTCATTTTTGGTGGATTAACGACTACGTCGGCCATTAAACGGTCCCGGTTCGAGTCCTGGCGCAATCTACGGACTGGGCGCAATAAAATTTAGATTTGTTATCGTAAAATATCCGATTGGGAAGAATTAAGTATTAATTTTGGTTTAACTGCGCGGAAAAATTGAGTTTTATCTAATTTGAAGAAATGCTGCCGGTTTGTAGTAAACTAAAATCGTTATTAGATGAAAAAGCGACCAATCATCCTTCAAACTTAAAAAAAATGTTCCACTCTATCAATGGGATCCTCCTAATTTGTAATTCGTTCTTTCTTGATCATATGGGAAATATATAAAGTTAGTATGACATTGATATAAATAAAAGCAATTGTAGGAAGCTTTCAATGTCTGCATTGACATTCAGTGCCCGTTGATAAGAATTCAGCAGCAATTCACATCGATGAAAAAGTTTTGAAAGTATTCCATACGGTCCTTATTATATGTCTAGGTATTTACTTGAAGAAGCAGCTTCTATCCGTCACCAAAAAAAAAACACAACCTATACGAGTATAACGACCACATTTGAATCCTCGTTAAAATAAAGAACAATCGTTCTCACTCCTACCTGTGGGCGCGACATCGAACAGCGAATAGTTGCGAACTCCCCACATAAATCACCAACTCCGGCAAAACCTACTCTCTTCAGAGCCATTAGCATTTTTTATGCATAGGAATCGATCCGAGAGCGTCTAATGCCTCCCACGATACATTAATATCTTACTTTTTATGACTCTTCTGTAACAATCCATCTCAGAGAAACGGACTTACGCGACTCGACAATCATCAAGCGATTTTGAAATGTAGCATAATGAACTAAGGTGTATTTTTCGTCGGAAGTGAAGAACGGAAGATCGGATAGGTGCGAAAATTGCGTGAGTTTCAGGAGTTGATAATAGGTGGCGTTGGCGATTTTCTTAACGCTTTCATTTTTCTTTCACGGGCACTTTGAGATTAAAAGTTTGGAAAATGAAATGAAAAGTTCGCCTGGAGTCAGTTAGAGCTCCGTATCGGGAGTATTGGGGGCAGAGGGGGGTTTTCGGGAGGGCAAATTAAATTATTCAAATACATTTCTTTTCTTTGGTGTTATTTTGATCGAAATCAGCCCGGAGGAGAAGTATGTAATGAGTTCGGACTTTGGTGGCGAGTTTGGTTTTCTTTTAGTACTCGTTTAGGTAATCAGTTCGGATGTACTCCAAAATCACTTTATTCAAGAAAGTTAGAAAGAATCATTAACTTTTCAAAACAAAAATTTACCGAGAATACTGGCAACACAGATGTAGTCTTAGTGTATTGCATAGTTTTCGAAGCATTTGGAATCTTGATATTGCATGTGTGCCACGTGTCTCAAGAGACTAACTTATATTCAGAAAGAAGGAATTTAATGAAAATAAGTTTATTTAGGAAGATTTAAAATTAAAACAGCACACAAACGTATCTTTGTAAGAAAAAATAAATCCGTAATACAACTAAATATTAAAAACGTCGCTGAAAGGGTCTTTCTTCATTCAGCTTATTGTCAAGGTGCCGTGTGAGTACCTTGCCTTGACGCTGATCTTCCGTCGGTACCCTTCCAATTACGTACACGATAGTACACACATGATTTCGATATGACAAAAACGCGATGCGAATTGTGCTTCTAGTGTTAGCGCTGGCAGAACGCCAGCAGTCTTATCGGTCGCTTTTCAGTTCCTGGAAAATATTACGACCAATGCAATGGGATTAAGCCAATGTATTAATACCTACATACTAATAGGTGGTTATCTTACGATGTAAAGTAAACGGAACTTAATAGAGTGTGATTATAATTATTAATTATGTACCTTTTTGAGATCACTCGACGTTTCACAACCTCCTTGGACACGAGCAGACAGAGCTTAAGTATTACAAAACCGGGATTAGTTTAAAATCGGCATAGCTGTCATTTCATATAAAAAAAGTAAAAAGTAAAAAAGACAATTTGACGTAAGGATTTACAAAAACTGTCACCTCTAATTATATTCTAATCGCGGCTAAGTAATACCTACAAGCGGTTAAGTAATTTTACTAATTATTATATGTAAAAATCGTGCAAATTTAAATCAATATATTCTCGATGTGGGCGATATTTTTTGGATATCCTCTGTTGGGCAACGAACTCAGTAATCTAAGGCGAAAGCAGAAGGACTTAATTTGAGGTTACATCAAAATAACAAGGACTAATCGTGGAATAGACCATATTCTTGTTTATTCCAATCCGGACTTAAATACAGGGATCGATATTTTTACGATTTTTGTTTTCTTTCATCTCTTATGATTTTGAATGACAAGAGAGTTGAGATCCATATGATATGTGACTTCACATTTGCGGACTCTCGAATCGGACCGTTTATGTTGGGCAGATGTATATAAGGAGAGACATCGCCCAGAGTTAAGGATTTCTATAGAGATCGTACACCTCCAAGAGACAAGGAAAAGATATTATGCAGCTAAATTGAGAACCTATTTAAAACGGCCCACGTCTATCAGCGACATCGGCCGGGTAATCGTTTGTTTGCCTCAAAATCATATCAAATCATCTTCGTCATCATATGAGACGTCCCCTGCTGGACAAAGGCCACCTCCAAGGATCTCCATAATGCCCGCTCTTGCGCCGCCCGTGGACAGGGTGGTCTGACGATTTGGTCAAGATCGCGGGAAGTCGTTGGGTGAGAGTGGCGCAAGACCGGCCATATAAAACAGTTTGAGGCGAATAAAGAATAAGTAAAACTAAATATAACAACGACAACAAATATGTCTCACTCTGTCGCTCTTAGGTATTCATATTTGTATACGACCATCTCGCTCTGTATTATATAAATATTTGACGTCTACTCTAGTTATACTCTGAGGGTAAAACATTCGTTCTGTACTATCATGTATAGGTACAAGGAAGGGACGAAGGCTAAATGTCTGACATAAATGCACGATAGGCTAGGGAATCTTTAAATACTGCACGTGTCCGGAGTTTTTCAGCTCTCACTTTAATTCGCTGAGAGCTTTAGGTACGCCGATACTATAAGCTGGCCCCGAGCCAAGCTCTTATTTGATTGCCAGATTATAAGGCATTTTATCCTTAAGTTGATATCGATTCGAAGCTACGTGCTTGGAAAAGTCATCCGAAATGTTAACTATTGTCATAATTTGACATGACTTAACTTCGGATAAAGGTTTTCCAAACACAAAATGAGTGCATATCGAAGGTACGGGCTAATGCCATTTCGCTCATATTGGAGCCTAACTGAGACACCTTAAAAAGTTGTTACTACTACTACTACAGTCAACATATAAGTTATCTAGTGTTGTTCTCCTGGTAACGAGGTCTTAAGAGTTCCCAACACTGTGTTGTCGTATAATCCGTCTAGTCCCTCTGGTCAAGACGCCTCTGGAGTTGAAAGTCTATTACCACATTAGGCTACGGTGATCGCTTACCGTCAGGCCTGTTTGTTGGCCACCGACGTATAAAAAAAGTTTGGCGAACCATGCCAAAGAAATATCTAAAAACATAACCCAGCCGTCTTTGGTAGTCGGGTAAAAATTAGGAAGGACGCTCTCTCTCCTGGATAGCAAAGCCACATAACCTACGGTATTCCAGTTAACTATCACGCCGGGGCGCTAATGCAATACCTAAATATATGACAACGCCCGAGCCAAGAGAAAAACGGTAACCCATAACGTTTACCGACTACCACAACCTTAAGGACTTAAAAACCTATCTATCCCGGTGCATATACGTCGTTTTGCGGGTAGATTGCAAAAAAAGCGGCAGCCATTATGGCTCGCTTTGACTTGCTAGATGGAATTTTTAATGCAATAATTTCGATAATTTATCGTTAGATAGCTCCTTTGTGGCGCCGGGGCCTCTGCGCGGGAACAAATTGGTTTTCTTTTTATCAGTAAACATTATACTGGACTAGATTGACCTCCGGGTGTTATGCGTGGAACATACTGCTGTTGAGATTGCGGAATTTATTTCCAAGGGTCATCTGTGATTTACTTGTTCTAAAAATTTTAGTAACAAGTAAGCCAATTATTATGGTAGACCTTACACATTTTTTTTTTCTAATGAGCATTATGAACGAATTTCATTAAGTGAGGGCATGCGAATATGCGAACTTCTAGTAGAGAGTTTAACGTGTGCTACGAAAGAGAATTTATGGCTGCATTTACGATTACATTTTTTAAATCTTGACAGCTCAAGCTGAAATGGGGTACATTCGCTTGATTTCACTTCACCATTGTCTATCGTAAATCAAAAACACATTACAAATGTTTCTTTTTGCAGACGGACGCCGTGTTGGCTTGGTACCTCACTATCACCGGGGCTAGGGTTTGCAGTCCCGGTCCCGATTTGTATGAAATTTACCGGGAATTCCTGGGAAATATACATGCCCTAACCGGGCCCTCGCACTGTAAATAGTAATTAGAAAGAATAAGTTTGTCAACTGTACTTGCTTTACAAGAGGTAAATAATACCTTTTATTCTTGATAAAGTTTTCCGTCGCGCCCGGCACTGTGTCACATAATGTTAGCTTTCAATTCTAAAGCGACACTTTTGAGGTTCTGTAGGCGTCGTAATTAAATACGTGACGTTATTTAGCGATGGCCTCTCTCCGTAATTTGCGAAAATGGAAAGATGGCGCGACGATAATGTGACGAGCTTTTGTGACCGCTTTTTTTATTAATCGGCCGCCATTTTGCCGCGGAGTGTTTTAAAGTAATTTGTGTTTAAGGGCGGGAGGTCAGATATAGATTAACTAAGAAGAAACTAAGAGGATTAAAATACTACACTAACAGTGTGTTATTTTGCTTTTAAGAGATTCCGTTAAAACATACCCATTTTTTGTTAGAATACATATGATTTCATTATTATGAGTACATTGTCCTTAAAATATTAAGGTCGATAATTTTTTATCTGCACGCCCTTTTAAGAATATAGGCTTGAGTTTATCATCATCATCATCATATCTGCCGAAAGACGTCCACTGCTGGACACAAGCCTTCCCCAAGGCTTTCCGCAATGACCGGTCTTGCGTCGCCCTCATGCAGCAGCCGTTGAATGAAAGGCTCCCGCGATCTTGACCAGATCGTCGTTCCACCTTGTTGGGTTGGGGTGGGCCTTCCCACGCTGCATCTTCCGGTGCGTAGGCACCACTCAAGAACCTTTCTGAACCCAATCCTGGGTTCGAAAATATCCGATATTTATTATAAATATCAAAATTCGGATATTTGATATATATCCGATATATATCGGATATATATCAATGCATAACATTTCTATTATAAATATCAAACTACCCGATCCCGATACCTACTATGTAAGTATAAGTATGTTATCACACTTTTTACTCATTAACTTGGGCTTGAGAAAGCATGACGTTGACTGATCAAAGCCCGTAACAATAATAAACAATCGCATTTTTTTCCATATGAAGACTTTATTTTTAGGGCAAAACATAACTATTTATTATGAATCTTATTCCCTGGTGATAGGGTTTGAAATTCAATAAAAATCTAATCGAGTACGAACGAAACAAGGCGATTCCTAGAAATTTGAGTTCATAACAGCAATTAAAGTGAAACATTTAGGCTGGGTTGCACCGACTTACGATCACAGACTGATGAACGTTAAATATGGCGCCGGCAGCTGTCATCCCATAGAAACTTGTCAAACTTTTCATACATTGAAATTTTAACGAACACAGCTTACGATTACAGACGGTTTGACGCAACCCAGCCTTAATCTAGTAAGTAATACCTGTGTAACTATCAGACCGAAAAAAAACTTCTTTTAAAAATAAATATCCATTGATATATATCAGCATAAATATCAATTGATATATATCATGATATATATCACGATATATATCCGCGGATATATATCGGCGAACCCTGCCCAACAGCCATCAGTTCTACGAACAATGTGCCCCGCCTACTGCCGCTTGGGTTTTGGAACTCGCTGAGCTATGTGGAAGGAGCCTAGTTTTACTACGAATCTCCCCATTTCTGATTCAATAGCGTAGGGAAACATCGAGCATAGTCGCCCCATACATAGCCCTCTGAGTGACCTTGAGCTTTTTTACTAGGCCCATCGTGAGTCCGACTTGACCTCACCTCTCAACCTGTTTAGCCTAGTTGGTAGTGCCACTGCCTCCGAAGCTACAGGTCCCGGGTTCGAATCCCGGTAAGGGCATTTGTTTCTGTGGTGAGCAGAGACATTTGTTCCTGAGACTTGGATGTTTTCTATGTATTTCAGTATATATCTATTAAATATATCGTCGTCTAGTACCCATAACACAAGCCTTATTGAGCTTACTATGGGACTAGTTCGATTTGTGTAAATATTGTCCCCCTAATATTTATTATTAATATTTATTTGGAAACTGTCAGTATTGTATGTCATCAAGAGGGCAGTATCGTACGTCATCATTGGCAACACACACTGGTTAAAAACCTTCGTTTTAAGATACTGGTAATTTGAACGAAAAGATACCGCATAGCTACCCGAACGCTGCCCCCCATCCGAGTTGGATTTGACGAGTGACCTCTTTCGCGAAGTTGGACCTACCTAACTGGATTGTTTGTCCTAGGTATATATAATAATCAAATATATAAGGTGTTAATTTATTAGTTGCAGATATTTTACAGCTGATAGTACTCGGTCCCTGGAGTATATTTAAGTATGAAACATTATAGCTTTTACAATATTTTATTGGAGAAAACTGAAAAACAAATTTGTTACGTAAAAACACCCTGTTAATGTGATTATTAACTGAGAACTCATTGAACAGATTTTAGTACCTCTTTTACGTACCACTTAACTGTTACTGGCCACTTCGCGACGATAAATCAAATACTTGATTGTTAATGTCATGTTATTTTCTGTCTGATTGTGTCGTTTGCAAATCAATTTTACTTATTTAGCAATGCCTTCTTTTCATGCTTGCTTTTAAAATCACTTTAACTCACTTATCAAAGGCTAGTATTAGTTAACTATCCTAATGGGTGGATTTTCTTGACTAGTTTTAACACGACAGCCCCAATTTCCATCCTACATTTGTGGTTTTTCCGCCGAACCATAAAGACATTTAAGACAAACAATTGTTGACATGAGTGACATGACAGATAGTGTTAAACGTCTTATTAGGCACATGGTGATAACTTTTAGACGAAATTACTAATGAATTTTTTGTTCGGTAAATGAAAACAAAAAAAATAAATTAAAAAAAATCTTAATTTCTATTTAAATTGAATTGTTTTAAAGTAAAGTATCATCTGTTCAAATATCTGCAACTAATAAATTAACACCTTATATAATATACTCGTTAACAACTTCGAGTGTCGTCTTCAACTTTCAGGCCAGTGGGTACGACATAAGTAAGATCGAGTTTATGTGTGTATGAATTAAAATTGTGTTATTAGGTGCATTTCTTACAATTTGTATCATTGTTAAGCAAACGCGTAAAAATATGGACTACTACTATGGCTGGTCCTAGGACGAAATTCCATATAAGTAGTCAACCTACAACCATATATATTACAGGAACCTCTCGATTCGCGCAAAGAAGCGTTTTTTTTAAACTTTTCAGTTCAAACCATAACCAGTAAAAGGAAACCCTATTAAGTACAATATTTTTCCCTGGGACTCTCAAATTAATTGACTTACAAAAGAGCATCGCGCAACGCTCCACACATAATTATAGCCAACAATCTCCCACAAATCTTAAGGCATTAATAAACAATGCACATAAAGTGCAGCAGTCTAGACTAGTTAGCTGGAGGTGCGGAAGGAGGAAATTGGCTGCCTTGCACGTGCCTTGAGGATTAGCCTGGACAAGAGGCTATTTTAATACGTTAGTGGACTTAATGGTAATCCTTTAAGACGTCCCTGAACTGGTAACATAAGCTTCGAGTTCGTTTATACTTTATAGGCTCCATAATTAAGGGGCTCCATACGTTTTTCATCGATTTTTGAGTTGACATTCCTCCGTCAAAATTATAAATATACGGCACATACTTTTATCGGTTTTTCAATACTTATAAGCGTATGAAATCTACATATTATTGACGTCGCTAACAATTCAAGAGAGACTTTTATTTTACAGTGAAAATCAATGTGAAAGCTGCTAGAGAGCTCATATTGTTGTCAGTCACAAGCTACGAAGTGGCCCAGAAATCAAATAGGTTGACTACACCGTAGTGTGCAGTGATCAATTGATCGATCATGTTGATCGATTACCGATTGCCAGTAATATTACGGCAAAAGTATTCATAAAAGCTAGGGAAACAACGTTTCCCAATAGGCTAATGACGAGATGGAAACAATCTTTTATGATATGGTTTGCATTGACCTATAACTACTCTATGTATACTGGATACCTACAATAAGTATCATAAGATGTACGCTTTCGAATTATTGTCCCTAAGCAATGAAGTCCAGAAATGTAGATATAAATAAATATTGGGGGACACATACACAAATCGACCTAGTGCCAAATTAAGCAAAGCTTGTAATAAATGTAATAATAATAATTAAATATTATCTCCTTATTAATTTTTTTTTATATTATTATTATATTATTCAAGACTCGTAAACAAATATAGGTACATGCTCATCACTGAAATACATGCCCTGACCAGGATTAGAACCCGGGACCTCCGGCTTCGGGACCGAGGCAGGGTCACTACCAACTAAGCCAACGTGGTCGTCAATGTCGACATGTCTCATGCTGATTGTGACTGTATATGGGTAGGCAATTAGATGTTTTCAGTGTCAATATCGACTGGCAAAACACTAAGTAACAACATAAGCAACCTTATCTATTACATGAAAAAAAAAACATCCAAAACATTCCCAAACATTATTATGTCACTGCCAAAAAATAAAATAGTCAATAAAGACGCCTTATTACGGGAGCCTATTTAATTTTAACGACATCGTACCTTTGATGTTAATCTATAATTCAGCTTCTCGATCTACCGATAAATAACGAATCAGCAAACAAAGGCGGAGAAAAAGATGGCCGTGCCGCCCCGGCCTCCCCTCCCTAATAATTTCATTATTTGCCGCTCTATGGGCGCACATCACTTTAAAATATTCTCAATCTATACGAGGTGGCCTTTGTTTGTGGTTTTACGCTACCTTTTCTGTTTTTACGTTTATTAAACTGCACGATTTTAATACAAACACTGATGTTAATGGTAAAACTTTAGCAAAATTAACAAACTGATTTCATAAAGGCGCACATTTGAAAAGTGAGTTCAATGTAAACAAACAGATTTGAGTTGTTTATTCACAGAAATATATATATATATATATATATAATCTACAGTAATTTTCATGATCTATAACCGGAGGAAGCTAGCTCAGGCTAAATCTTCGTCAAACGAAGTGAAAAAGGAAACTATTTTTTGTGCCGAGAGAGCAATCCATCACACATTTCATAACCTGTCAAACGTATAATCGGAACGCCACGCAAATACTTCACTCCAACATTATTAAGCAAACTTATGTATATCCATTCTTGTCCCACCTCCCCAGGGAGGCGAGACGCCGGGGTGGAAAAAAAGATGTGTTTTTGTCGTGTTTTTATTAGTGAAAAACAATGATGAATTAGCGAACATCGTCGTTTATTAGTCGATCTTTTGTCTCTCTCGTCTTAATTTGTTTTTTTCACGTAACGTGCCAAGAGATGGCCCGTGAAAATTCGTATTAACAAGGGGAGGAATTCAAAATGTCGGTGTAAGGGGCCGTCTTGTTGTAAATTAAATTGTTTGCGTTCCACCGTTCAGGTGTTTTATTGAGACGTGGGTGAAGTTCGATGTTCGTTAGTGTGTTAACGAGAAAAGTTGGCTTTTTGCGCCCGCTGCGTGGGGCGACATCTATGTTCGCCGATGTATCAATTTGGTGGTAACGAGTTTGATTATTACGATACTTGGGAGGTGTTTAATTAAGGTATTTCTGAAAGCTCCCAGGCTCTATACTGGCTTGGCTACTTTGAAAGGACGGATGAAGATCGCGGAGTGAAGAAAGCATAATGCGGCTGTCCGGAAGGTCGACGTCCTATCGGACTGCCAAGGTATCGCTGAAGCGACCATGATCAAGAGGATCCAAATCAGCTGTTAGCAAGAATTAGCGCTGAATCGAGAAAAGTGGCGCACTCTCGTGTCAGTGGCCATGATTCATCGCTCTCTACTCTCTAGCGTAATGACCAACGAGGAGGTCCTACACATCACTCGTACTGTTAGCATCACTCCCACTCTAGAACAGAGAAGACTCCAATGGCTGGGACACGTACAAAGACAAGATGCTAACAGACTACCCCGTAGGGTGATGCTCGGCCAAATAGTTGACGCAAAGCGACCTGTCGGGCGTCCAATGCTTAGGTTTAAGGACTCGTGCAAGCGTGACATGGAGGACTTCAAAATCGATCCAAGAAATTGGGAGCTCCTGGGACTGGACAGACCGGTATGGAGGCACCTACTACGAAAGGGTAGGACTAATCACGACGTCCAGTGGTTGTAAAAACTTAGAAGGAAGCGCCTAGAGAGGAAGCAAGCCGCACCCCCACCCAACGCCGTGTTTATTTGCGACCGTTGTGGCAAGCAATGTAGAGCCCGTATCGGTCTGTTCAGCCACAAGAAAAGATGTGGCTCCTGCAACAGCAGCTGTAACAAACATCTGAAAAGATGAAAAGGCCAATGATGACTCTCTAGCGATAAGACCGCCTGTTGTTTACCTCTGCTTGAATCTCATTATGTATGCTGTTTCTGTTATGTATTTTTTTTGAGGTGTGCAATAAAGTGTATTTGATTTGTATTCATTTTAGGTCGCTAAGCCAACGGAGTTAGTCACCTAATTTTTTTTATTAGTAAGTTAATATTTTGGGATATTCGTCGGAATGTGATAAATACTCAAAATCAAAATCAAATATTTATTCTGCAAATAGGCCACAAGGGCACTTTTACAAGTCAAAGCGTGAATTTATACAATAAAAAAAAACTGACAATGTTACTTAATAATAATTATTAAAAAAATATACTGATTAACAATTAAATAAAAATATACTTAATCCTTTCAATGTTATATCATTTATTATCGAGGTGAACAATAGATCCCTACTATTTGGTATTAAGGTGTGGTGTAGGTGTCCTACGGTGTCCTAGGAGGCTTACCTTTGTATTTGTGGACTTAGTAATATCATCATAATCATCATTCTAGCGTTATCCCAGTACAGTAGCATCCTAAAGGACGCTTGGACTTAGTAATATATGTATGGAAAATTTTTGGGTTAGAGGAATTACATCAACCTACTACCGTATCGTAATCTTTAACTTTGGAAATTTTATAGATTTTTACCCTCGAGTTTTATAGAACGTAGGTATTTACATATCTCAAAATGATGTCAATGCTTGGTACACCATTGTTATCGTTTTCTGGACTAATGGGTACAAACACAAAGCACATGCTTTGTAGGTACTTAAGTAAGTAGGGGTACGTAGGTTAAGTGCTGTGTATGCCAAAAATAAGAGTGAGTAAAAATGGTATGGTAGGCCTAGGACTTTTATGGAGCTGGCGTTCCGGTACCGGGTTCCAGACCGGTATTGACACAAGTGGAGTTACCCTGTTTCCCAAGTTGCCAGAGTTTCATACCCAAGGTTAGCCTTGCACATCATTCACGCGTCCTCGCACGTAAAGGCAAAATCGTCGACGTCGACCGATACGTCTAGAAGGATATTATTATTATGATGATACTAAAATGTAAGTAATGAATGTAATTTACACGCAATATTTACAAAAACAAATTAAGAAGGTGGTAGGGTCCAAACTGTCCACCAACACCCAAACGAATTAACATCGCCACAGCGCACAAAACACTAAGAAAAGCGATCAAAATCCTCGAACGCTCGTTACGTCACGTATTGTTGTTTTTAATGAACGCGGCCGAATGATGCCAGAAGCATTGTCCAACGAATCGGGCTCCATTATCCCGGTTCCCTCTTAATATCCAGAACCGCTATAAAATTTGCCATGCGATGGTCGAGGCGTAGAATAGTGCAGCTAGGCTACTTGGCGATTGACACGCTGACATTTCTTCTCTTAGCAGGATTTGTGTTTCTTTTAGTTTAGACTGTGTACCAGAAGTTGACGATAGCTAAGGCTTTCTCTGTCGTGTCTCGCACTAATGTGGTTCTTATTCAAATATCTATTGTATTTCCTGATACATACAATCTGGGTCTCTTGAAGACGAGAGTGAATAGACTATTACTGAATCAGTGAGCAACATCTTAGGCCTTGTCATCGCTTTCCATCAGGTGAGACCAAGGCCAATCGTTGGTCAGGCTATCATAAAAAAAATATAACAATAAACAGGATTCGACCAAACAGGAATACGGAGGTAATTTGAGGTTGGGTCTAAGTATTGACTAAAATTTTCAATATGAACTCCATCTTGTTGGGTCAAAATAATCCTTAATCTTTTCCTTATTCTCGATCTCATCCCATTAAAGTTTAGCAGGCAGAAGAGTTTATGGTTAGTCATGGCGCTACTTTATATTCTTTTAGGACCAGTTCCCAAACCTTCCTTCATTTGAAGAAATGTTGTCAAAATTTTCAGATTATTGAGTTAACCGTCGCGTAATAAAACTCGACCTATACAAATTGGGTAAAAACAGTTTTTATCTGGATATAAAATGCTCTTCGTGAGTTGTAATCTGACCGTAATTTTTTCGCTGGAAGAAAATCTTAAAATTCTGATCTTTGTGAAGCCACAATGCGTACTTACCAAGCAGCCAAGCCGTTCAGGAAATATGACATCTTACACACACTCAATACGAGTAGGTAATCAATAAGTACGATCAGAAAAAGAAAAAAAAAACTGAGGAAGGCATGTCAAACTAAAATACTAATAGTTGGGCGTAATTTCAGAAAGTATAATCTAGAATGAAAAGTTCGTCACTTTTTAACCTTAACGCATTAAAATAGTTGAAAGGTGACCAACCTTTTCATTCCGCGACTGCACACCCGATTTCAAAAATTATTATATATCATTTACATAATGCACCTTGTGGAAGGCTACATTTTACTTTAAGAGGACAGCTTGTAGCTTATAATATAACATATGGATGGGCAGTTATTTCAAGTGGTTCCTCTGCTCGGATAGCTACAACGCCATCACCGGGGTGTGATCGGGTGACAAGTTTAAAATGTAACGCGGAAGGGAATCTGCTATGGCTGCGGAATGGCCGCCCGGGCTCGAGGATTAGTTTTACGTGTGGAGTGTTTCGGAAGTGTTCACGCTGTTGTGTATCGTTTACTTTCGGCAATTTAGGAATGCTGTATGTAGATATACTGGAAATAGGCAATGCCGAGACTAAATTACTGTTGTATCTGCAAAGTATTAAACTGTCATCTTAAATTAACGGTAGGGATGACCAAGTCTCGTTAAGGTTGATAACTACGATCGTGGTTCAACCCACTCTGGAAACTCGCCAATCGGGAATCGCGATGCACGTGTTTAATATAAACAATATAATTTTTCGACCCCCTCAAACAACCCCGTATATCACAAATTTCAGGACGTATCGGTCAATGATACGAGTTGTAGTTAGGTACAGTAAGCATCAAAATTAGCTACGCCTAACTATTCATATGCTAAGCCACTTCTGATAATGACTGTACACAAATATTTATATTATCCATTGATTCGGAAAACCTCACTCATTCGTTCAACAAACTGGAATAAGAAATTGTTCTCAGATTAAAACTACTGATTATATCTTCACTAAATATTGCCTATTTGATCCTCCTCCTTGCGTCGTATTTCCTCAATGCTGAGGGTCGTGACCTCGCCGAATAATCTTCTCGCGGACCAAATCGTGCCACTTTGCCCTGTCTTCGGCAGCATGAAGGGCATCACAGACTGTGGTGTTTAATGTGGAACGGATCTGGTCAGACCAACGTGTTGGGCTTCTACCACGCGGACGTTTTCCGTCCACTTTGCCAGTCAGTAAGAGCTTTTCAAGGTTGTCACTTCTCCTTCTAGCGATGTGACCAAAGTACTCGAAACTTCTTCGTAAGCATATGGTGGTGAGTCTCATCGGTCTTTTGAGTTCAGCCAGTATAGATTCGTTGGTCCGGTGCTCAGTCCAGTGAATTCCTAACATTGTCCTCCAGTACCACATTTCAAAAGCGTCAATACGTTGACGATCGGCCGTGTGTTAGTTATAAGTGAGCCCAAGTAGACGAAACTGTCTACTATTTCCAAATTCAGAGCGCCGGACATGATGAGCGACTTACTACGATCAACTACCATAACCTTCGTTTTTGCCTTGTTTACATGAAGGCCCATTTGATAATGAGCCGTTAATGTACAAGACTTCTATAATTTTCAAAACATCAATGATATTTGAAATCCCCTAATAGATATTTACGATACAAGGGTTGTAAAACAAAGAAAGGCCGATATCGCAGATGTTTGAGGTCCGAGCCGCAGGCGAGGGTCATAAATATGCGAGAGCGGGCTTTCTGTTTTACGACCCGTGTTTTGTACACAATTTTACGTCACCTCTTGGCCAAAAAGTGGGTTTTTCCGGACGCGCAGCGTGCGAAAAAACACGCTTTTTGGCAAGGTGTGGTGTAAAATATAATAATGTATCTTTCTGTTAGCTTATGTGTTGTGTATGTCCACTTGTCTCCATGGAAAACATTATTTGAGCTGTATGCACCAAGCTCTTGACTGCACGGCGACAATCGCTTTGGTATTCCTAACCAATCTCCCCTAAAAAGTGAATTAATAAAACATCCACTAAAGTGAAAACAGGCGGAAAAATAGCGTCTGGGGAGAAAAGTGTCCAGGAGCAGAGAAAAAAAAGTGCTCTTCATTAACGCTAGGAGCGGATGGATTGATCAATCAGAAATTTTATGGCCCAGAATCACTCAACGGAAAATAATTCCGGGGCCATTTGAGCGACGCCATTTTAATTTTGTCGCCAGGATCGAGTGTCATCCAATCTATTTGAGGAGTAAAAAATACCCCCTGGGCTAATCTTGTAAGAATGTTTTGATGAATAAGTAAGAAACTTAGTACGGCGTCCTTTGATGGACTAAAATATTTTAAAATTAATACAACACTAACTTACGAACAGGTGTAAACGGTGAACTTTTATGAGCAATGAAGAGCAAAAATTTTAGGTGTATACAACTTACTCAAAAATATGTCCCATGGCTTTTATGTCGGCAGATTAAGGTTTTGGTAAACATATTTGTGACAGGATAAATTCGATACATATTTTTGCACTTGAATGTACAGTTGCATCAGTGAACAAGGTACCCACAAACATATGAATTCGACTTTATTGTAAGGCATTAGAATGTATGTACAGACATTTTTGAACACCCTAAAGTGTACAGATGTATGTGATTGAGACTGTACAGATGAATACAGCGATGTATCGTTCTTTTACCTTAATGGCGTGTTAATAAGGTAGACTCATTACAGTGACACTAGACGTGTCAATGACAATCTGGGTGTAATCTATATGTGTTAAGAAAGTTGCGGGAAATTTGCATACGCATTGTCCAGAAGGCGAATCTAAAACGAAGTTCGTGTATCTTCTTGCCACTCAAATTTACAAGCGCGACAGGGAGGGTGGTGCACAAACGAACAATATGTGAGAGAGCGCAATACTCGCCAACAAACTGTATATACAGTTTGACGAACAAAAAGTGTATGCTTACTGTAATTTTATATTTTGGGTTTTAATAAATAAATAAACATAATTTTTGGTTAGTGGTTGGCCCTCTGGGCGTGCAGTTCCCGTTCTACTGATAGTAAGAATGTAGACCGTCTGTCTTGAGCCAGGGTTGAGGGTTGATCCTTAGCATGTTCATGCGTTTCTTAGCGTTTCATGTTGATACTGGGATAACTTATGCCAAATCATTTCCATAAAAAAACGCTAATCAATTTCAAATTAGGAACATCGAAGTAATTACCTTCGCAATCGTTTCATCGCCTATTCCGTTTGCTTACCCACCTCGCCTTAAAACGACGCTTTTTGGTCATAATTTCTTGTCGATTAGGTCATTTTGTATTTGGAGCGGGTGTGTAACTAATTAATAAAGATCAAACGAGCAAGGTTCGTCCACATTTATCATCGTAACGTCTTTGTTCTGAAAAAAAATGCCGATGGCACATGATAGTTGAAAAGGTTATGGTGTAAAACATCTAAGTGTAATAATAAGTCGTTGATTAAATAAATAGTCTTTTTTGTTTCTAGATATCGGTATTACGTGACTGGTTGAATCGATAGGTAGTAGATTCATACTTTTTAGAGTTTAAGAAGCGCAAATAGTTGAACCCCGAATAATCTCTTTCATTATGTTCATGTGTAATCATTATAATCTTTGTGTATTCAAATGCCCTTTATACATACGAGTACCTACTACAGTTGTAGGTACAAATGTACAAACTTCAGACCGTTATCTATCTACCAAAGAACTGGCCACTCATCTCCGAATAATAATCATAGCAAAGATAATCCTTAAAAAGAAAACTCCGAAGCATTAAAATGGCAATCAAACTGGCAATTTGGGGTGGGGAGTTCCAAATTTAAATCCAAAAGAAACGGCCTTCCGATTTGTAATTCAAACGTGGAAGAAAATGGCGCGATATCCGATTTGAATAAAGAACGGACCGGAAGTGAGGTTTGGCGTTCGAGGCGCGTGCTCGCATTTCGAACTGTAACCGTCGCAGGCTCCAATTTAAAGAATATATCATTCTAATATCAAACTTAAGTTCAAAAAAGCAAGGTTGTTTTTAGAGTTACATGCGTGTTTCATAGGATGTTTTGAAAATAACTTTTCACATTTGGAATAATTGAAACGCTTAATTCTTTAGTCGGTTAGGTCGGAGTCAATTTCTAGGGGGCCGGTTTCTTCAAGACGATTGCTTCATTACGCGTGATATTTACTAGGCTCAATCGTACGTTGGAGTGAGGAATTAAAGCGAATTGCTTCCGTCGGCGTTTCATTTGGGGATTACTAAATTTTACATAGTCACGAGAATGTGGGGGCAGAAATAAATGTATATTAACATTAAAAGTTACTAACAAACAAATTCAGCAGTCACTTGGACATCAGGTCCACAAAATTTACACTTTACAATTTACAAGTGACATAGAAGTTTGCAAATTAAACTATGGAATTTCTGTTTTCCGTACATTGTATGGTCACAAAATTGAAATATTGATAATACGACAAATCTAAGGCTAGCATTCAACGAGTAATAGATATAGTGATAACTTTATCTAGATTAAAATTTGCACTGAAAATTTGCCCAGGAAGGTCAAATTGCATGTTCCCGAAAACCAAAATTCAATGCGTGTAAAAATCATATCACGAAAGTTGCATTGTTAATTATTATCCAAAGTAACCATGGACCCTATGTATACTATACATAGTTGCCGTTTAAGTATGAAAGTCGAACGAAAAAACAGCCGAACGCAATCCCTGATATTCATATGACTTGCACGCCCGACAAACACAAACCACTAATAGATAATTATTTTTGAAACAGCATTCATACACCAAACCCTACTTTCCCCAGTCTCGTCAATATACATAAAAATATGCAACCTTAAAACACTCAACAGATACTATTCATTCCATTACGTAATTAAGGTCATACTTTGCACAGTTGGATTTCAAAAAGCGTTCTTTTTCCGCCAACATAAGGTTCACATTTCAAGGAAACGAAGGGTAGATAAGAGGTTAAAAAACTAAGTTGTTTTACTGTACACACCCCACCGCGCACTTGAATGATCAGCCTAAAGCGATCCTTAATGAACAGCGCGCCGCGCCCGGCATCCGGCTCGAAGGACCATTCGATTGATTATTAGGGGGAAAATGACAGTTTAAAATTGAAATAGACGTCACGCCAAATGGAGGTTGATTCGATTTACAGTAAATGGTACCTTTTCATCAGTATTAATTGTCCCTTAAATGCAGAAACGGGAAGAGTAAGGTTTCAAATATTTTTTTAATGGAAAAAGATGCTTCCCACTATTGACTTTTTTGTTTTCCCACAGACAATAAAGACACAGCCCACAGTCAAAAGTGTCGAAGGAATTCGTATAAAAAATCCAATCCTCGATAGCATCTTATTTAAGTTTTACCAATATATACGAATCTGAAATTTAATCGATAGAAATTCAAAGTGGCCGTCATTCCCATCTGACAATGGAATCCTTGTGAATCGTGTTATGGATGAAGTAGGTTCGTTGGATCAAAGATCGGCCAAAGGCACTTCTCGTGTTTTCAGTGAAGCGCCTAGTCCGGTCAATTAGTTCCGCTTTGATGTGCCTGTCAAATTGTCAGAGGAAGGACTTTTGAAGGATTTGTTGATGGTTGGTACGTGTGTAACCATTATACACGTTGGCTGTCACGATTCAAGTCAAATGTCATTTGTCAACTTTTGACAGTTTCCATATAAAAACGGGTGAGGTGTGAGGTGAGGACGAGTCGGTTTGTGCATGAATAACACCCCTGAAATCTTTACAATCTAATACGCGCAGCTTTTTTATATGGAAACTGTTAAAATTTGACAAATGACGGATGAGGTGTGAGGTGACAGGACACGACGAGTAGGTTTGTAATTAAGAGGGCAGGTGAGATTGTTACATTTGTGTAAGTTGTATTTGACTCATGGACGTACGTATTTATATCATTTTGATGTTAGGGCTGTTTTTCCACGAGAGATGTGCCAGGTTGCAAAGTGGTAAGCGAGGACAAAGTTAAGCTACTAACTAGGTAGCCGTAGCCATTTCCACCGAACACAACATCTAACATGTGCCTTCAAGATGATATGAAAATACGAAATACATACATCTAAAAGTATATGCTCTATTTATTTTACCCACGCGATTTCTGAATACATTAGTTTTTTACAAATTTGACCGGGTTCAGTTCTAGGTTACGTTTAATTGTTATAAAAAAGCAGAATGCAGTTTTTCTTAATTCGAAAATTGACGTTGCATTTCCTATGTGCAACTGTCTACAATATGAATATCACTTAGTTTCTTATTACCCCTCCCATTCAGATTGCTCACGCTCCTTTAAGGTCATGAAGGTATATATACTTAATACTGCATCACAATTTTCTTATAAATTTCTGTACTGTTTATACAACCTCTAAGAAGCCTCCTCTCCAAATTACAAAATTCCTGCATATTAGCGATACGCCCCCAATTTGCACACGAAACTGTGTCACCGTCGCATCACTCAACTTTGGGCCTCGACTTTTTTAACGGCTACATTATCAAAATTGTCCCCCCACCTTAATGAGCCCCCCAGTGTCTCCCGATTTTATAACTGCCGATAACACGGGGGTACATTGAATAATTGTCGTAATTTAGACTGCTTGTTACGCAAAAACACGACGCCTCGGCCTTTATTATGTAACGTGATAGGGAGATAGGTATTTGCTGATAGAGAAAATTGGGGGGAGAATAGGTGAGGTTTCGTTGTCTTGTTTGGAGTTTTTGCTTTTGATATTTTATCTTCGGCAGCAGAAACTAAACCTTCCATGAAAATTACAGTTAGGTAATGTTATTATTTATTTATTTAATCCTCTGGGAAACAAACAGGCAAATACAACACACATAATTAATCATGACACAAGTTCATGAGCCAAATAGTTTCCACTACTAATCAATAACATATCTGTTGCTCAGATCGAAAAAAAAAACATGCAAATCCTGGATGAGACTGTAGACATTCATATTAATATTAATAGGGGAAAGGTACCTATATCAACAACTGTAATATACATAGATAACCATTTACTCTAGATTACATCTGTTGTTCTTTTTTACCTATTTTTTAGTAGTTGAGTATTAGCTTCGAGGTAAAGGTACATCATATATTTTGGTAGGTCCAATTTTATTCGAAGGACTTTTGTATAAATTGTAGATAGAGCTAGAGGCCTTGCATCAACATATCAGCAAAATCCAGCAGCAGCTTCACTTTACAAGTTAGTTTTAAATACTAAAAAAAACTTTTGAAATCGGCTAAGTATTTCGGAGATTTAGTACATGCAAAGTTTGCGCCTTGCTCTTCGTGCGATGCAAAGTTCTAAACTTAAAAGCTGGACCTAACATTGAGTATAATATAGATTACTTATCACGCTTGCCATCATAGCATTAACGAATATATAATCCACCCTTACGTCAGAATCAGACACAGCTCTTTGCCTTCTAATGGGCTCTCACGAATGTACAACGAAATTATGATATTCTCTGATTTTTTTACCCCTACTTTTTGTGCTTGTCGGCTGTAATAAGCCACTTGTATCTTGTATGAAGCCATCCGATGTTTCACTGATATCATTATTGAGGCATGTTTTTTAATATACGTAATTGGGGCAAATTATGTTGCTGGAAAGCGGAGTGAATTATTTTTTATGGAAAAAAACTTGGTAACTACATGTTCGAAATGTCGTTAATTAAGCATGTCTGGCAACATTTTGTGACAACACAAGAGTAGGTTCTTCAAACATACTAGAACTCGAATAAAATTACCTTCGTATTTCAGCGTTTGGAAACATACTATCCCATTTGACGTCATGATCAACGAAATTCGAATATGGCAGACATTCGAAGCGATTTCGTGTGATAAAACTCAGTTGTGCGATGTGTGATGAAGGCCAGAAAACGTCGATTATCCTCCGAAGAAGTCTCTGTCTTCGGCTGTACGAATGTACGAATACAATCAATATATCTTAGATGCAAATCACGACAAAACATGGGTACCTACGTCGCTAGGCCGGTTACGCAATCAGCATCAGTTTGCAGCCACCAGGAAAACGAACTTTTTCAATTAAAGATATTAACATTTTTACAGACACTAAAATAACAGAGTAGTATGATATGAATTCTGTTTATTGAAAAGGAATACATTAAAAATGCGACAATATCCTTTCAGCTCATCAACTCATCCCTCATCTCTCAGTCGTAAACCGGCTCACTGAATTACCTAGTCGCTAACTGACGTATCGACCCTGTTTCATTTCGACCTACCACCATATCAGCCGAAGGAGAGCGCTCGTGGCCCAGCGGCACCCGCGCACCGCGTGCGGTATGCGAGGTTAAGCAATGTGGGCGCAGGGTCAGTTCTTGGATGGGTGAGCGCTTTGAGTGGTTACTAACTGAGCGCTCTCGTGCTTTGGAAGGCACGTTAAGCTGTTGATCCCGGCTGCTGTCTACGACAGCAGTCGTTAAGCCAAGTTAGAGGCCTTCGGGCGGCTTGAGAACTTCTAACAGTCAAGTTGCCCACTCACTTGACAAAGGGGGGTCGAAGTTGCACCACGTCCGTAGGGAGTACCCACCGTTACCCTACACGTGACCCCTGTGTGGTGCTAAAAGTGCAACAAAAACTGGCAACCGTACTTGTCTTATCGAAGATCTCACGGTTCGTAAATAAATGCCATACGATTAAATAAATAAATAGCCAAAGGACGTCTACTACTGGACATAAGCCACCGCCAATTTCAAGGGGGTAAATGCCATAATCGCCACGCTTGGCATGTGGGTTGGCGATCGCAGTATCTCCACCGCACTCCAGGGATGCCACTGCCGATCCGCCTGTGGTCTTGATCGTAGTTTTTCGACCTACATTATGGCCAAAACACAATCATGAAAAAGCCGTGGTTTTCAAATACTGCCTGACCTAGCTGCAGATTTTTATCTGCATCGTGTACCTACTTCCTTAGTTATGATTACAGAATTAGATGCCGCATTTATTACAGCATGTAAACAGCAAACTACAAACAAAACGCTGAAGTGTTCGTCGCGACGCGGCGAGTGCCGAGTGCGCTCTCGTATTTTGCCGCCATTTTGACATGAGGGCTCATGACGCTAGGGTTATCAGATACAACCTAACAAAATCCACTTAACAGATACAAAACAAGTAATAAACAAATAGGTGATCATTTTAAGGTGTCGCTTTCATTGAGAATCGTATCTATAAAACATCTATAGACTAGGTATCTTTGCTAGCGGAGCAGCCACGTCTCACACCGCGACGCGACGCGGGACGAGAAAATCTGCCCTCTGTACTATTAGGCAGTAAGTTCTGCTATGCCCCCTGCATTTTTGGACGTGTCAGAAATACCTTAATCTAGGTCGGTACGTACATAATGGAATAGTCCATCCGCGATATTTGTCAAAAATTGGCACCTCCTCACTTTTATGTATGTCTCTGTCTTTCAAAATCGGAATGACAGAGATATCAAATATGTCATACATGTTTATCAAGTGAACATTAGTTCTGATCTTCGACATTATTGAAAGGGGACACGTCCCCACTTTCATGTATATGTCTTTCGAAATCAGAATGAAAGAGACAACCAAGTGGGAATCTCTAATGTCGCTGATGAAATGCCGACCCTGGTAACCCTAAGCACGACACGCTCCAGAATTTTCTATTTCACTTTTACGCCATCGATTAGTGGGTGTAAGTTGTCTTTAACATTTTTTGTAGAGATTGAGTGGCGTGTTTGCAATTTAATTTGTACAAAATGCTGAAATGGGAGTATTTACTTTGTAGTATAAAATAGGCGTGTAGTTGGTCGGTTATTTGATGCGAGGTCGTATGTAATTAGTATAGGTATTAACTATCACTTAGTACAGTTAGTTTCAAGAGTATAGCTGCTAGTAACGAAGAAATTACCAAAAAGGTAGTTTTGTCACACTCATGGTTACTAATCGTTAAGTTCGTAGCATTGAGGGATCACTTCCTCAATTATTACTTGCATAACGTGATGTGCACACATGGAATAACGCTTGAGATTCCTGAATCAAGGACATATTTTATCAAAACGATCAAATAATTAGGAAATTTTCTTATAATATACCATACATAATGTTGTGCCGGACGACCGCACAGACATAGATATCATTACAGAAGCTTTATCAGTTTTGGTACTGACGGAACGTTACAAATGGGAACATTTCACTCAACGCTTTTAACCAAACCCGTACGATACCCCATAAATTAAGTATTAAAAAATACTAAAATTTCATGGGCATACATTTTAGCCTGTCGTAAACGCGTAGTCATTAGACGGTTCAACTCCTCATTTAGTATTCATCAGTTCGTTCGCGTTACGGTATCGCGTGGCCACTTTGCACATCTTTTTTTAGGGTTCCTTAGGGACAAAATTTTGGGTATTTGATGGTTGAATAATGGTGGTTGCGTGGGAATTAAAAATGTATGAGTTTTGAACGAGGTGCGCAGGCCTTTGTTCATCAAGTGTGTTATGTTAAGGGCAGATCTGTGAGGTGGATAAGTCTTAAATTAGTAACCTTGTACTGCCTTGGACCATTCAGGTATTTTATTGCACTTCCTGATCCAATATGACAGAGAGACTATATAAGAAACCCCTGCCGAGGACCGACATATAACCACTAGCTATGTATGACTTTTACAAATACAAAGTTAAAGTTCCTCGTTCGATGCGAGTACCTAAATAAAAATATATTAGTACCCATGTAAATGGTCTAGTGATGAGTTGGATCAACAAACTTAAATTCCATAAACTTAGTGATTTTATTACAAAGAGATCGCGTATTCGGCCATTCTTATTTCAAACTGATCTGAAAGAGCGAGAAGCAGTGACTTAAAACCGAACCATTACGGACTCGAACGCTCGCACTTGGCGTCTTCAGTAACGAACTCCATTTCAACATTTGAAAATTACAGCTATTGAAAAATATGCAGCTTTGGAAGCCTTTCCGTATCTTGGATTCTGTATACCTAATATATATACGTCTTTCTATTACTACAGATAGGACCTTTCTTTTAGATAACGATGTTTCATATAGCACGATCTGTTGTGTTGTACATATCCATGATGTAGAATATTGTCACCTGCTTCGTAATGGAAAAAGGGTATTTCGTCATACCGCCTGCAGTCTTAGTGACCCCCGAGAAGCGGAGAATGAGGGCAGAAAGACTCAGCGCGTAACTCGCAACATTCTCGACTAATGATAGGACTTCATGGGTCTGCCTACATAGCAGCGCTGAAGCATTTTGTGCATTACTTAAAATTAAGTTGTTTATACAAAACCCACACCAAACCATAATTGGATACAAAATTAAGATTATGTTTAGAGTTTTATGTTAGTTACGTGGTATAGAGAAATCAAACATGACTCCGATACAATAACAAAGCGTATTTTTTATTCTAAAGCGCACTTATTCTGTGGCACTGTCTTCGACTAGTCTTGCTTGACAAGAAGAAACTGTAGTGCTGGGGTAATTCATTCCTATTCAACACAACCTTTATCCTCACGTCAACGTATGTCGTTTAGAAACCGCTCTCGAACTCAAGATCCTAATCATAATAACCCCCCTCAAAAAAAATACAATAAATCAAAAACATGCAAATCCAGCTAATAACTTGCACAAAACCGAAAACCATTTCACGGTGCCGAAGCCCGGCTCCGTAATCCGGGAATATTTAATATGAAGCAATATATACGGGCGTGGACTCAGGGGTGCTATTTCCATGCTGATGCTTAATAATTGATAATACCCCGCGAAAAACGTGGGGGCGGGTGTGTATAGAGCTGTCGTAACCGCAGGTGGTATTCGGGAATGCTGAGGTAGTGTGGCTTTAGAAAATTGTCTACGATATCTAAGTACTTTTCCACTCTTGCGCTAACGGTGAATAGATAAAATGAAAATATAAGTAGTATAGTTATAATTGTTACAGACATGATCGAGAATGAATGTATGTGTCAAATAGAGAGTTCAAAGTAATAATTACTCGTATTTAGATCTGAAGTTTAAGCGTTAACTGGGGTCATTTGCTCATAAATATGAATTTAGTTATATATGCATTAGCCCCTGATTTTTATTAAAGCTCTTGTGTTACGGCACAAGCTATATTGTATAAATCAATAAATGCAAAAACATATTTGGGATAAATTGGATCACTTTATAGGTAACTACGTATTTTTAGCATCACAACTCAATTGTTACACCACATAGAACAAATAAGACCTAGCTCGCGGGCCTCTCTAAGGCGGACGCCCGGCGCCGTGCTCTGTCACACTTAACTTGCCTATAGTCACACTGCAACAGCTTTGCAAAGTTAACACAAAAACACCGGTATCACATTATCAGCGGACTTGTAAACTGAGCTCAATCGATAATCATCTTACAAACAAAGAAGGTATCTCGGTATCTTCGAGTCTCTGGAGCGGTTGGAACGTATTGGGGGTAAGGTTTGTTTTGACAATGAATTTCTCGGCAATTTGATAAGAAATGTGTTTGAGATGTATTAAAAGAGGGATGGTAAGGGGAAGTATGTGTGCTTATATGGAGAACAAACAGACAAAAAGAAGAAATTCAGTTTTGTTTCATTATTATTGATCAATAAATGACTGTGAGGTGACTGGAAAGTAGAAATTATTATTTATCCCTCTGAAGATAGTGTTGTTACATCTATTCACTTTACCGATAGTAAAAAGAAAGACAAAGTAAGAAATTGGATATAGGATCATCATTTCAATAAATATGGATCTATGTCAGTTGACCATTGTCATCTAGACCCGCCAAACCGGTTCACAACCCCTGATCGTTAGATATGACACGTCGCAATTTGTATTACTAAAACAAAAACTAATTATTCCAAGTGATCAACGACCCAAGTTCCAGGGGCGCTCAACCTTTTATTATTTCGACGGGGATAATAAAATAAATGATTTTTCCTTTTTCATCATTCGCAGTAATCCGGCCTCGGTTGCCTTGTTCGCGTTTTATTTAACACCGTCGTCGGTAATATATTCATCTGCATATATATCGGCAGTGAGGACTCGAGAGCGGCACAGAGTAGCGTTCGTAGACGGGCAACTTGGCATATTTAACTTGGTGATTCTATATTTTCATAGAAAATTTGCAACGAGCTGGAATTTATTATACCAAATCATTTTACTAGGAAAGAGGTACTATTTTGATGATCTGCAATCGATAGCAATATCTTCTGTCAGATGCGTTTACAATCATGTGGAGCTCAGGGATATTAGACGAAGACTTGCAGGTTAAGATGGAATAATCATACTCACGGACCTGAGTTAATTGAGCCAAGATAAGTTAAATTAAAGGACTGACAGGCAGGACGATGACGTAACGTTTTAAACGTACGTAAGGTAGATCTGACATTTACATCTACCTAAATAACGTTACGTAACCTACTATAAGGATCTAGTCCATTACGTAACGTTTAATTCTATTACATTTATTGTAGCCAAATTCTAGACATGTGTCAAACGTGTGTTTTTATCAACATCGTCAAAGATTCAAAAACGATTCTCATTACTAGATTAAGCAGACAATACAGAAGCGATCTGACAACAAATTAAGGGTTGGGTTGCACCAATTCATGTGTAATCGTAAGTTTGGTTAAATCTGATTATATGGAAAGTTTGACATGTAACTATGGGATAATAGTTGCCAGAGCCATATTTAACGTCAATCGGTCAATAATCGTAAGTTGGTGCAACCCGCCTTAAGCAATACAGAAGACTGGATGGAAGATCTGATGATAAGATAAGATCCTTTGTTTTTGCTCACCAAACAAATGCCATTACCGGGATTTGAACCAGGGACCTCTAACTTTGGAGGCATTGTCACTACAAACTAGGCTAAACAGGCCGACAACATTAAGTATACCTTCCGTAATCCCTACATTTACTCTTTGGTACCGGATAAGCGCGCGCCGCAATTGAAATGTTTATAGATACAATAATGCCGTGGGATCAATTCCCTCCCAGGTAACGTCTAGTTTATTTTTCCGACCCCGTCTTATTTGCGAGAGACGTTTGGGGTTTTTGGGGAAAACATCGAAGTACAAAGGGGGAATGGTGTCGGGGAATTAATAAGTAAATATTTTAAACAGGGCGTATAGCTGTAACGGATGGATGTTAAAAAAAAAACACGATTAGGAAAGGTAACAATATCCATGTCCAGGTACATTGCGAGGAAACTTCACAAAAAAAATCCCGACACTTTCATTTCAAGGCTCAATATCTCAAAAACGGCTGAACAGATTTTCAGGAATCATGACTAAGAACACTCGCGATAAAATTATCTATGACACAAAAAAAACTAAACTAAAATCGGTTCATCCGTTTGGCAGCTACGATACCACAGACAGATACACAGACAGACACGTTAAACTTACAACACCCCTCTCTTTCTTTTTCGGCTTTCAAATCCTAATATCACTTTAGAAACAACAACAAACAACAAACATAACAATATCGAACAAAACGTATTTCAAGATTCTTTTTATTGCCGTTCGATGTTAGCTTATCAGTCTTATCACTAATTTGTAAATGATATCGGAAGAAACGTTTATAAAGGTCCTGAAACAATACAACACTTTGTAACAAATTAAGTACAGTGGTTACCCAAAAGTACAGTCAAGAGGTCTATCACCATTTGAACGTTAACACACAAATAATAGAGACGTAAACTGGTAGACCCCTTTATGGTTATACTGTTCACATTATTTGCCTTAACAAACGAATAAGTCGTAGAAGTGCATAATTATATAACTTTTACGTCAAATGTACTATCAGTTCAATGGAACTTTGTCAAACTGAGACTTGAAGTCTAATTTGCAAGACGCGTCTCACATCAAGTTACTTATATATAGTTCCATAACAAGGGTCAAGTCATCGAGGGTGTATAAGTTGCCCGCAGACATGATCGGAGATATTGTTCAACTAGATAGCGTTATCAGTTCGGTAATGGCCAGTTAATAGGGGTTTGTGGTTAACTCGTTAGTTTGAGCCGATAAAGGACCCTTGATTATTATAAGGGCTATCAATTAGTTGATGACGAAACACGACTTTTAGCATCATTATATGGATAACTTATTTAAATAATATAAAAATATATATACTTAGGGCTTTTAATAGTTTAGAGACATTGTTATTATCGTCAAAGTAGTAGCAGTACTATAATCAATAATCATGATTGTTAGATGAAAAATTTGACTATTACAAATCTGTTCTATAATTAATTTACTTCTAACAATTGCACCAGAATATAGCCCCAAACAATACCAAACACTACCGTGTGGTAGTAAAAAAAAGGTTTAGTAAATAATCGACTTATGGCGCTTCAAAATGTATTCAAGCACAAAAATCTCTGAATCAAGCCTGATTATTTCTTTTAAACTTTACATACTCGTAGAACAATGGTCTACAGAGAAAAAGCCTCTGAAACTCTTCTACACATCAAATATAATAAAGCGAACTGTCAAACCAAACACGGCGCCGTTAAACTGAAACACAGCCTCATCACAACGTCCCCACACATACACGTGACCAATAAACTTGAAACAGAATTTAATTTACACCACAACACAAAACACATACATATTTTCGTCGAAATAATACTACGGTAGTAATTGAATCGGCCTCCAGTCCTCCGCCTCGACCATTAACGTTCCTTAGGGCTATATGCACTAGGATACCGAAGGGGACGGAGATGTACAGCCCAGGTGGGTGCGAGAGGGATGGTACTGGAAAGTGTTTATTATAAACAAAGGATACAGTCTTATTGGTAGTACGGTTTTAATAGACTATTGGACTGCGGGTGGAAACACCTCGAGGTAAGGGTGGCGTTGAATAGGCAGCGGAAAATTAAGGATAGAGCAACACGAACGAGACATTTTATTGTAAAATTTAAAATGTACCTATTAGACATTAGACATGAATGGCCAAAAAGCAAAAAGCAGGTTATAATACAGTGTTACATGACCTCATCGTCCATGGTGACGAGGTCAGTAATTTTGACAAATATTGACAGATAACCTGATATTCATATTATTTTTGTTCCAGAAGAACGATCTAGAAGGAAACGTTGGACTACGAGTGTAGTATAACAATCTTTGGTTAAATTTCCCGTAAGCCAGGAAACAACATACACACTCGTACCTATAGCTAGTCATCCTATACACGTCCTACTGCTGGACACAGGCGTCTTCTCATTGATGAGAGGGATAGTAGTCCCCACTAGTAGTAGTAGTAGTGTAGGCTAGCCCTGCGGGTTGGGAACTTCACATACACTATTGTTTTTTTTTGAGATAAATGTAGGTTTCCTCGTGATGTCTTTAATAGCTGAAAAGCATCACTGAATATCAAAGGATATTCCGTACAAAGTAAGTTCCGAAAAACTCATTGGTACAAGCCGGGATTCGAACCCACGACCGTCAATTGACTGCCGCATGCCACCACCACACTAGGCAACCGTAGCTTAGGTATAATTTCTTAGAAAACTAATGATAACATTATAACTACCAAGTAGGATAACTACCAAGAAAACTCGTGGTTGATCTATGATGATGAAAATGTTAATCTTAAAAAGTCACCCAAGGGACAACCATTGCAAGACACATAAAATACTTAATTGTCCCATGCCTAGCGAAAAGTGTCGCTTTAACGAACAATGGATCTAAGTTTCCTTTATCTTTCATGTACCCGCTTCAGATTTGGCCGCAACCCTATGAAGACGACACACAAATTGTTAGGGGTCCGGGTTAATACCAATGTTTGGACGAAGGCGATTTTGCTCTGAGCGTATTAAGATGTGCTTTGATGTCCTGCGGTCCCAGCGTTGGGTTTGACCGGTTAATTAAATGTTCTAGATATCAGACGTGTGCCTTGATCGCGGATTTAATGTTTAATGTGCTTGACGTGTTTTGATGTGAGGTTCGAGCGAAGCGATTTGTTTGTGAAGTCGATGTTTGCGATGCTGATGTGTGGTTGTCTGATAAATTAATGGGAATCAGAATTTGTGGTCGAGAAATGTTTGAAACTCTCAGAGTTTTAGTCTGTAATTGAGGAATTTACAGACCACTCCTCGTTTGTACCTTGATGGGATAAAACTTAAGGAAACATACTTTCTGAAAGCCGTTTAAGAAAATAACAACAGATCTGGAAGTCTTACTAATAAAGACATGTCATATTTCGAAGACATTGAAAGAAAAATAAGAAACCACAATAAAAGCTAATATTGTCAAAAAAAAGTGTTCGTAGTAAAAAACATTAAACATCCTTTCAGGACGAGACACCAACATTACCAACAACTTTCCTTCATTTTTAACCACACCCATTAGAAATAATTGAAAGAAACGATAAAGCTACAGATAAAGATAAAGACTATATCCGTCAGATACAAGCCGAAGGTTGAAATTTAAAGCCCAGTGGTGCAGATCGCAAATTTAATTATGCCATTCGGAAATGGCCTAGAAAATTGAATGGAACGGAGAAGGCAGATAACGCCAGGGCAGTAAAATCTAATTGATTCGGTGAGGAATGTCGTGGTTTGTGTGGGAGGAATCGCTACAGCGTTTCTATTTTTTGTTCTATTACAACTAAGAAATATAAGTATACGTTATTTCGTAAAGTTGTGGACTGATCTTAAAAATAATGTGCAGACGGTATGTTTCACACGTTCACTGCGGTACGGGGGCTTCTGAACCCCGTACGATGCCGTCATTCAGTGCGGGGGATAAAAATCGTGTTTACTCTCCTGGCGCGGAAGCTATATTTTTGGTATTTTTATATCTAGGATGGTGGCCACTAAATATTTGCGTTTCTCGTTTAAACCCGAATTATGAAACATATCAAAAATGTACGGGTTCCCATGAACCCCGTAAGGAACGCAGAGCAAAAATTTCCTTCTGGTCCATTACGGGGTCCTTAGAAACTGTATAGGTTTTAGTTGGCCCGTACGGGGTCAAATGCTCAGTATCATTAGTCCAGTTAGAATCACAACACATGTTATCGGTAAATTTAGGTGCTATAGGAGTAAGAAACCATTGTGTTCAAATTGCTATAATTTAGAGCACTAATTTCAGTTCAATTTATATTATATTAATTTCAACTAATGTGTGTTTAGTGAATTTTGTGTTATAAAGTCATATTTTTGATATAAAATGTACAAAAAAGTCTGGTCCTAATCCCAAACTGGATTGATGCCTAAGATATGTTAAGATAATAACGTTATTTATTAAGTGTTGAAAATATAACCTTTTTTTATAAATATATTCAAGTTTAGAAAGCATCGTTTGTTTTAATTCCCACCACTATCCAATTTATCGACATAATCAAATCCGGTGCGTTACGGGGATTTTTAAACCCCGTAGTTTGTAAACTAACTTTAGTGCGGTACGGGGAAAAATAAACCCCGTATTTCCTTTTCTATATAACTTCGTTAAGTTTTCATCGCGTCTGCGTGCGAAGAGACTATAATATAGGAAATTTCACACTCTTTAATTAGTCAAAAAAATTATAAAAAAATAACAAGATTTCAGGACTCTATAATAATTGAAACGGACTTGGGTATACATACGGGGCGTATTTATACCCGTAACGCACCACGGTGTACACTACTACGGGGCAGATTAAACCTTGTAACGCACTACAATTGAGGTTTAGATTTGGGGGTGCCGCAGTGAACTTGTTAAATTATATGCTTAATCGCTATTGTTTACATTAAACTTTTCAAACAATTTATTTTTTTGTATTAAGGGATATTAGACACAATCAACGAAAAGCTCCAAATAATAATCATTAAAACTGTATACCTACAATCTAACAAACTAAAAACTAATACAAACTAACTAATACATACCCAACAAAAAAAACCTAATCTATTAAGCTGCTACCAGTAGGTAACGTTTACAAAATGCTGCCAAATATAGGCCAACTTTATTTTGATACTAACCCCCTTAATCATAAACGTCCATCAAGCCTCTATTAGTTAACAAGCCGCTAAAGTTGGTTTGTCCTTGTCTGTCACTTTGACATTTATGTTTGTGAGAAAGGGACGAATGAACAATTAGTTAACAGAGGTTTGTTAAGTTTTATGAATGAGGGTAAGCATACTCGTCGCTTTACCAAAGAAACTAAGCTTTTAAGCTTTTAAGAAATAGAATACTAAACTTTATAGTTTAAATCTTGTTTCATACAAACAGAAATGAATTTCGTGCATCATTTGGAAATAAATATAAGTACTATTCCAATTAATAATAACCGGGTACACGGAAGCTAAAAAAATTTCATTAAGCTATCGCAAATGAAGGCCTGCAATCCTAAACTAAACATTCATTCCTTAAGATGGCCGACGCAATTCCGAGCATTGGTTCAATCCGAGACAGGCTGAGGATGCATTTGATTGCAGTCGGCTGAGTTATTAGGGTGCATATTCCCGGCTTACCTAGTACCTATTTAGACTAATTTCCTTGTCAGAATCAGCCGAAAGATTGCTTGGAATCTGGTTAAAATTTTCGAGAGGGGAAGTGAATTTGTTGACTGAATTTGTCATGGAAATAAGTAGTACATTTTACAGTACAACACAATTCAGTTTAGTGTATTGGTAAAGCCAGTCTTCTAAGGGCGGATTCGCCTAAAACGCGGTAAGGATTTAATCGAAGGTTAAACTTAGAATAAACTTAATCTTAGAATAAGGACTTAATCATAGAATAAGGACTTAATCTTAGAATAAACAGGATTCAAGTTTGGTAGAATGAACAATTAATGTACCAGTCAGGATCATAAACATGGATCAACACTTTTCGACCTTATCTCTAAACAATAGTCGTAGAATTTATACAGTCATATAAGTAAAAAGTAAAAAAGTAAAAGTAGTTTATTCTTCAAATTAGGCATATTACATGCACCTATGAACGTCAATAAACTACCACCGGTTCGGAAAAATAAACCTCTGCCACGAGAAGAACCGGCGTAAGAAACTCGGCGAGGTGTCATTTTTTCAAAACAATATACATTGTATAGTTAAATATAAAATTACAGTCTCAGTTACTACAAAAATAACAAGCTACAGTAGAAAACCTATTTTCGCGATAGATTAGCCGTGCAGGACACTATCACTGCCAAACATCCCTGTCCATGATGTAATCGTTTACCTTATAATATGCTTTTGAAATAAGTGTTTGTTTTACTACAGATTTGAATTTAGAATTGCTAAGTTCAGTAATGTGTTTTGGAATTTTATTGTAGAATTTAATACAATTTCCCAAGAACGACTTTTTCGCCTTTACTAGTCTATAGAAGGTTATTTTCAGTTTCCCAGTGTTTCTGGTGGCTATTGGTTTATCAGCGTTCGTTGGGAAATTGCACAAATTCTTCCTAACATACATTATTATTTCAAATACGTATAGGGACGGCAGGGTTAGAATATCTATTTCTTTGAAAAATTCTCTTAATGAGTCACGCGACCCCAAGTTATAAATTGCCCGGATAGCCCTTTTTTGCAAAATAAAAACAGTTTCAATATCTGCAGCTGATCCCCACAAGATTAGACCATAAGTAATTATACTATTAAAATAAGCAAAGTAAACTAACCGTGCCGTTGCCACATTGGTAAGCTGCCTTATTCTCCTGACTGCAAATGCAGCAGAGCTCAACCTACTTCCTATCGCTGTTATATGGGAACCCCACTGCAATTTTGAGTCCAATGTAATACCTAAGAATACAGTTGACGTAACAAATTCTAATGTTTGGCCATTAAGTTTAATATTTGTATCTAAGTTTCTATTTGACGAGTTCGCTAGAGAGAATTTCATACATTTAGTTTTTTTCGGATTCAACACTAAGTTATTGGCAGCAAACCAGTCAGATATCATGGACAGGGTATTATTTGGTTCAATGAGTTCAGTATCTTTCCTATTTACCTTGAACAGTAATGAGGTGTCGTCTGCGAACATTACAATGCCTGATCTTCGGCTTACCATATATGGTAGATCATTTACATAAACAAGGAACAGGAAAGGGCCTAGAATAGACCCCTGAGGTACTCCCATCTCTACCACTGTCTCTGACGAAAGGGCTTTATTTATCGCTACCTTTTGATTTCTCTGTGTTAAATATGATTTCATAAGATCCAATGCATGTCCTCTGATACCATAGAAATTAAGCTTACAAATTAAAGTTCCATGATCTACACAATCAAAAGCCTTGGAAAGGTCACAGAACACTCCAATGGCGTCATATGACTCTTCCCAAGACTGCAAAATAAATTTTATTAAACTTGCACCTGCATCAGTAGTTGATCTACCTTTCGTGAAACCGAACTGCTGTGCGTGCAAAATATTGTGTGAATTAAAATGAGAAACCAATTGCGTAAGCATTATTTTTTCGAATATTTTGCTAAACGCAGGTAGGATAGAAACTGGACGATAATCAGAAGGATTATCTCTATGACCTGATTTGAAAATAGGAACTACTTTACTACACTTCATTAAGTCTGGAAAAATGCCATTGTCTACACAACTATTAAAAATGAGAGCTAGAGTGGGTGCAACGACCTCGAGAATAGATTCCAGTACCATGACTGACACGCCCCATAAGTCCTCAGTCCTCTTTATTTTTAACATTTTAAAAGACTTCAGTACATCTAGAGGAGAAACATGATGAAATTTGAAAATATTTAGTGACTCTAATTTTACGTTCTCATTCAGAAGGGATTCTGCTATTGTGGTAGATGATGCCAAACTTTGAGTCGTGACTATAGGAATTTTGGAAAAGAAATTATTAAATTCATCGGCTACTTTTAGTGCATTAGTAATTAAATTATCCTCTATTTTCAAAGAAATCGTGGACTCTTTATTACTTCTCTGCCCAGTCTCTGTGTTTATTATTTTCCAGACAGTCTTGGCTTTGTTATCTGAGGACTTTATTTTATTATTCAAGTGCATTGCTTTTGCCTTTGTGCACACTGTTTTGAATAATTTGGAATAATCCCTAACATACTGATGGAAGCGTTCGTCAGTGGTGCAAGATCTCCTTTCATAAAGTTGGTATAAGTTATCTCTACTCTTTCGAATTCCGGTAGTTGCCCAATCATTAAATCTCATTTTATTGTTTATTTTGATACGCTTTTTACTACAAGTCCTATTAAATTCGTTACACACTGTATTCAGAAGCATTTTGAATTGATCATTCGGATCATTTGATTCTACCTGGGTGTTCGGCATGGCGACTAGTAGATTTGACTTTAGTAGTTCTAGTCTACTTTTACTCAGGGGTCTTATTTCTATAACGCGATCTGGAGGTTTTACTTCGCAAGGTAGCCTGACCATCTGAGCTTTATGATCCGACCGGACTCCATTCACTATGCTTCTGTCTAGATGAGGACAGTTTAACCAAATATTATCTATGCAAGTGGCAGAGGTCGGAGTAACTCGGGTAGGTGCTTCAAATAAGTAGTCAAAATTGAACGATTTAAAAAGAGTGATGTACTTATCTTTTTCGACTGATTGTGATAAAATATCGATATTAAAGTCGCCACAGACCACTACTGGTTTTTTACCACTTATTGCTTTACTAAGTACATCCTCCATAATTTCTATAAAAGATATTAAGTCACCTGATGGTGGTTTATAAATGCAAAATATCAGATACTGATCCGTCTCTGCACAAGCAATCTCACAAACACGATCAACAGAACAACCTGAGAGGTCTTTACGTTCTTTAAAAGTTAACCCATTTTTCACTAAAATAATAGAGCCACCACCCTCTGCGGTAGTTCTGTTGAATGCGCTGGCCAATACGTAATTATTTACATTAAATTTCATCATATGATTCTTTAACCAAGTTTCTGTTAAGCAGACTACATCTACATTAAGCTCTTCTGTAAATAATTCTAAATCTAGTATTTTGCCAGTGAAGCGATTTATATTTTGGTGTAATAAAATTACACTATTGTGCTTCTCCATTGTCCCAACAGTCAGTTTAAAGACAAATCCGCTATTGGAGATGTCGTCCTATCCAAGGGGGAGGGGGAGCTTATATTTCCAAAAACGGAATTAATAAAAGATGCTAAAGATTTAGCAAGTCTGTCAGTTGTAATACGGTAATCACTAATAGCATTATTAGTGTCAAAAAATATAACGTCACTATGACGGCACGTCAGCTTATACATAAGCTTATTGAGATTACACGCATGACTGTTAGCACTGCAAGGAGAAGCAGAATAGGGTAACGCGCCTATAATAACATTTTTAGCACCTAGCTTTGACAGGCATTCGAACTCAGTCTTCATCTCAGAGTACCTAATATTTGAGCCATCACCTAACATTAATACAATTGTGGTCTGTTCATTTATATGGACATCTTTAATATTATTTATGATTTTTTCAAATGAGGCATCGGGCATACAATAATTTATAACACAGCTGTTCTGAATATTATTACATAAAATTTTGCCCAATCCTCGTCCTACCCTATCTGAGAAAACCAGAGTTCTATTTACATTATTACAGGCTGGGGTTATTTTTTCCGGTGACACCGGCAAGCTGCTGTTCGACACAGATGAGTAAACTGCATCTCCGGGCAGAGGGTGAGCCTGCCGGAGCGCATACTCACATTCACACGAAGACTGCTTGGTAAGCAGTGCTTCCAAACATTCCTCGTTGTGGTGGCACAGCTCCAGCAGTTCATCCGCTGCCAGGATATGTTCACTAATTTGCTTCTGAGACATTACATATTTATTAGTTAGATCTTTCAAAGAATTTTGTAATCTGTTCAGTTCGGCTTGCAGCTTGTCAGTGTCCGTTTCATAAATGGTCCTACTGTAGCATAATTGCTCTTTGTAAGAATTTAACTCTTTCAAGACACAGACATGATTTTTTCTCAATTGAGTAATTTTATGAATATTATTATACTGTCTGTACAATCGTTTTGATTTTTTTATAAATCTATTTAACTTAACATACTTTTTGTATTTCTTATAACTTTTAAAACAAACTTGCTTATCATAAAAGGAGTCCTCTGTCAAATCTATTACACTAGAAGGTCCAAAATTGCTGCAATGCTTTGCATAAGCGTTTGGTGTCACAAGTTCTTCAAAGAGCCGCTGAGTGTTGTTTATTTGCTGGCTCTCTGCCTCTTCTTGCAATTGACGGACCACCTTGTGGGCATCGGAGAGCTCATACTCTAGGTGATCCACACGTTGCAGTGTCCGCTCATGGATATCACAGCACTCTTGAAGACTGTTCAGTTTCTCCAACAGATGGTCACGCTGTATGACAGTATCCGCATGCAAAGCATCCAGGTTGGCTAACTCACATTTGAGTCCTGTGTTTTTTTGAATAATCAATTTAACCTCCTCTTCACTTTCATCTCGTTCCCGCAGTAGCTGGTCACACAGAGATTTAGATTGCTTTAGTTCCTTGAGTGTTGCATTTAATTTCCTTTCCAGTTCACGTACTGTGGCCTTGCGTGTCATAACTGAGCTAGACATGTTGAGCTAGCTGGACACACAGCTCTCCACAGCACCTGAAATATGATGGCAACACGACTAAACACCAAGCAAGGAAAGCACAGTCGAGAGAGAGTAGGACTGAACAGATATTAAGTGTATAGATAGAATATAAATATGAACGTAGAAGGCAGAATTGAATTGTGAATATAAGAGTGAAAATATGTATGAAAAGAATATTTGACAGAGTGAAACACAATTGGCATAAAAGTTATGAATCAGCTGACCGAGTCCGATGTCAGTTCCGAGTGAGGTTATGCTTGTAGTTACTTATTAATTTAATACGGGAAGTATTCAAGTTAAATGTTATTTAATGTAACATAAAATGCAGCTATGACTTATTTATATTGAACACAATACTCCCCAGATTAATCGTTGAAGTTTCAAACGATGATGCGTTACGATGACGTTTGGCCGGTAGCAATTTTAGTTCTTCTTTTTCGTCTTTACACTGTCTCTCGCGATTAGTTTATATAACTAACACTATATTTACACACTATCACTTGATTTAACACTAAGTAAGTGTTTTTTTATATTTAATTATATTATTTTTACAGCTGTGTAAAATTTGACGTCTATGCTTGGCGGTGTTGCCAGCATGTTCTGTGTATTATATGGTGACTGTACAAAATAGCTGGAAATATATATACTCACACAAATAACAAAATTTTCACTATTAACATTCTCCTGATATTTGCGATCGATAGAAATTAACAAAACAGTAGTAAAGTAGACAATTGGAAGATACAACCTCAAGACTCTCAAGAGCAACAAAGAAACGTAGCTGTCATCTTATTTCACGTGACCTTTTATCCCACGACACGGGAAATAGATCGAATCACAATCGAGCACTCTTAATGCCAGAGGGCTCGGCGATTGAACGATGGTCGTCAAAAGACCGAAGTGACAGCTGATCCATCATACAACCTATTCGGCACTTCCAACTCCAGTATAACCAGGCCCCTCAAGCACCCTTTGAAGTAGTCCGTTTGAGAAGTTTCTCGGTTAGCAGTAGAGGAGGGAAAGGTCAAGGAATATTGGACGTTTGTGAGATGAAATTATTTCCACGACTGGACCAGACTGACGTTTCGATCTGTTTCCAGATGGATTAATTTGATTATGGAACAGCAGATGTTTGGTGGGAGCGATTTATTGGGCGTTCATTTTGAGTTATCAAATACCCGTTTTCTGTTGTGTAGTAAATTTATTCACACAATAATAAAACCATAATGAAGTTAAGATGTTGAAGAGAGTATTAATGAAGTATTCTCGAATGATCTTAGTTACGAGTACAGTGAAGGAAAATAAAAGACAAGTTCGAAGGGTAAACAGTAAACACAAACAGCACTTTAAATCGACAATATTGCATGTAGAACATTACAGGATACATGAAGCATAAAATACAAGTGGAAATCTATGGTTTCTACCTCTCCTCCCAGAATTAAGCATTACTGTTTGTAAAAAAAGGAGATGCCTGTTTACAGCCAGACTGTTTCCGCTTTTCAAATACAGTCCAATTTTATTCAATCACTAATTAAACAGATATCTTTCACTGATAAAGGAATATACCCATAGTGAAAGGGGCTTGGGACTACGGCATATTGAAACATTACAATCCCTGCCAATTCCACATTTATTTACCGCGTGTTAGTCCAATTTTATTCAATCACTAATTAAACAGATATCTTTCACTGATAAAGGAATATGCCCATAGTGAAAGGGGCTTGGGACTACGGCATATTGAAACATTACAATCCCTGCCAATTCCACAATTATTTACCGCGTGTTATTATCCCTCGCTTTCCTATTGAGTTGAGCCATGAAATAGGCGTTTCTTTGCTTCTTTGCAAATCATTCTAAGCAATCAAATCTCAGCAAACATTTCTATTAGATATTTATCAGAGCTGTGTTTAATTTGACTACCTGATAGACAACGGCCACTCGTCGAGACATCATTTGTAGCTGTTTTAGTAACGAGATCCTGAGTGGAGATGTTGAGTGATGCCATGCATGTACTCGTAACATGGTTGACAAGGAAGCCCATTGGTGTTGACGTTCGAGATTTGGCTTCTATTTACTCTTGTGGAACTGTTACCAAAACGATGCATGGGTATTTTAGGTTAACGTTCTCTTGTTTAAAAGGCTGACCTAATCACGGAATTAGTGCCTACACAAAATCTTTATAATTCGATATTCAGTATCCTGCTGTGTTACCCAGCAAATTTGATTGGGCCATTTGGGCTTGTGATATTTTTTGGCGGTAGACTTAGGTGCCCTGCAATCCCTGCATACAATAGTCAGATGCGTCTACTACATTTGCGATTATCTGCAGCGCCTTCATGCAGCAACGCTAAAAGACTTCACACAACACACGTTAAAAAATATCGATATCACTATGTATTGACCAGGCTTGCTATTCATCTTCAAAGACATTCAAATTTAAACTTATTTAAATTTATTAATTTTGGGTATTTTACTTTTAAAATAGCGATAGAACCGCCGACTAAATGGCCCCACATACAATCGTCAGACGCGTCTACTGCACTCGCGACTGTCTGCAACGCCCGCGGCGACGCTCCAAGAGCTCACACAACGCTCGTTGAAAAATTAATATATAGACTGATGCACTATGTATCGTGTGTGGGGGCGACGTTTTGATGTCTGCCCATTTTATTAAAAACTGAACGGATTTTTTAATAAAAAAATATGACAGTAAATCTCTAAAATTAATTGTCATATAAAAAAAATTTTTTTTCAAAATATTTTTTAAATCTTCATGGAATAAACCAGTCTGGATTTATTAATATTCTTAAGGAAGATTTATGCAGATCAGGTACTACATATTCTTAAATAGTCAATGATAATATTCAACATATTTAAGCGAGATACACCGCATCATCACACATGTCAACATTAATTAGTCGAAGATGACCTGTGTCTAGTTGCTGCAGCAGTTGAATCTAGAGATGAAGATAATCGAACATCAACTCATGCTCTATTATCCGATACAATAATCACATATCTGCCTATCTATATTTGCAGCATCCATTCACGGACAGCCGATATTAGCAGCATACGTAACGCAACTAAATTATCTAGTCTATAGGCTGGTTTATGGTATCGCATCAAACCTTCATTTAAAATCCACGGTGTTTTCATCAAATATACAGGGTGAACTGTTATTGTAGGCAGTCAATTTGTTTACACCCATTGTCTTAACATCGAAGGGGTGACGATCAATTACAGAGGTTTTCATATGCAAATGTTCGGTAGGTATTTTAATTACGTATTTTGATGGCGTCACGATATTGATTGAGGGAGTTTTGTGCGAGGTGAATATTAAATTATGCTAATTCTAATATGTGGCTGTATCTAATTATAAAGTTTGCTAGAAGCTCGTTAAAGATTCCAGTATTGGTTTGAGGGGATGGATAAATATACGTACATTCATTCATCTAGGTGTTTTTGTTCCTTTAGTCCATTTTATGTGATTATGACAGCGTTGCGACAAGTTATGTCTTCCAGACTGTAGTTCTTTGCACGCCTGTAAGATACATTATAACACATATCACTGAACCTAGGTAGTAGTAGTATATAGTACTTTACTACTACTATAGAGGCCGGGAAACGAAGGGTTGCAGCCCCAACGATTCTCGCCGAGATTTGTATAGTGCTTTTCTCAAACATATGCAATGAAATAAAAAATCAAAATACAAATTTAACAGACTCCACGTTTGACATTAAAATTAAAAATAAATTACTTACCGGCCTAGGTCTTCAATTTTCTACGAAATTCCTTTACAGTAAAGTTCTCCCGAGTTGTTCCGCCTGCAACGTGATACTTTGAAGCCTGTTATAACGCACTTAAGTTCATACATAACAGAAAAATAAACTTAATTTTAGATGTTTTTACAAAGGCGAACTTATCCCTTCCCCCTAGGTTTAGTGGTCTGTGCATTATAATTTCCATTATGTAGCTATATGAAAAGTAGCGTCTGAAACAAGCCGGTAAAGGCCATTATCTAATTACAGTTAGTCTTTTCTACATATAACGACCAATCAGTTGACACTCCGTCTTGTATACCTAATATCTTCCAGCCAGGGGCCAGAGGCCGGTGGAAGCGTTGTGACAGTTTAAAGTTATGTGAGGATTACCTGTGTTGACATCTTAAGGATCAAATGCAACCTGCATTCACCGCCATATAAAGCGCATTATATCTCCATTAACGTCACTCCACTAGAAACAAAACATCAAATGCAGTTAGTATAGTGTTATTTAGCTGGTCTCCTTTAGTTGAGCTGCACCAAATTGGAGTGAAATTCCGCTGTACCCTAATTCAATTGAACAGAACTCAACAGAATTCCGGTGGCCGCTCTCCGTCTACGCGGGCGCTATTTTTTCCTTTTTTTATGATAGACTGACCAGCGATTGGCCTTAGTCTTACCTGATGGAAAGCGATGACAAGGCCTAAGATGTTGCTCGCTGGTTCAGTAATAGCCTATTCACTCTTGTCTTGAAGAGACCCAGATTATATGTATCAGGAAATACATACGGCGGCAGCAAATTCCAGTCCTTAGCTGTTCGCATTAGGAAAGAAGAAGCAAACCGCTTCGTGCGAATAAATGGTACACTGACAACGTAAGGATGCAACCGCTCACCACGTCTGGACGTCCGGTGATTTCTTACTAGTGAACACATTTTTGATTTGCTGCGCCACGCTCGTTGGCTGTAGCCACGTAATTCTCGTAGGTATGTAGCCCGTAGCAGCTTCAAAAACCAGGTACCCGACAGTCTATAACACGTTCCCCGATAGTCGGTAAGTAAATGTGACCAATCTTGCTATATAATCTGTGCAGAACGTAGCGACGTAAAATTTTAAACGATTTAGCCTACGAGACGTTCTTTGTCAACTGTCTATCTACTTCGCAACTCTGCGTGCATAAATTATCACCTAATTACTAGTACAAACCGCAGATAACTTCCGTCAATACCCTAGTCAACCCTTCGCAACTCGGGCGTAACTAATGTTGAATTTTTGATCCGCCAGGGGGCGGTTATTACCGGTTAATATTCAGGGGGTGATATTTGCTTAACGATTTCTTTGTTTGAAGGTGCTATAAAGGGTTAGACTGATCATTGGTGGGGTATACCAGATATAGATGGATATATTGTTATAGTACACTTTCCGAGACAATAGGTTAATTATTTCCTAGCTAGCGAATTTTAGTCCGTATGATTATGGCTTGTAGTCAACTTGTAATCAGATTTTCCAACTTTAAAAAAAATAACGATCTGACTAGGGAACTATGTACTTCAGCCCAGGTAGACGATGTTAACGTATATACTCAATAGCAACAAAACGGGTACGATAAGGATACGGGTTGTACTATAGAATAAATAAATAAAATATTGGAGGAATATCTTACATAAATTGACCTAGTCCTAAACTCCAAACTAAGCAAAGCTTGAGTACTAAAATACAAAGAAAAAAAAGAGACCAAGAACAATTTGATACAAAGTTTTATTTGCTCTTGAATGTAATACGTGAATGGTTTTAGATCATGTACTCCATGCACACAACGCATTCTACTGCGTGTGCATGTGTCATGCAGAATTGTAATGGTTGGGTGAACTATTCTAGATTGTGTTTTTAAAGGTATGTTTACTTAATTGTAAACGTCAAAGGAGAAAAAGTTTTAAATTAAAGACATATAGCAGGAAACTTCTATTTTTTTTAATTCAACACTTAAAATTATTATCTGTAGGTATTACGCATCGCTAAAACGTTTCTTCGGAAATTTCCGGTGCTACGCACCTACTCCGCCCTCATAAATTTTTACGACCACCACTAGCGTAGAAACAAGCTGTCAACACCCCCCAATATTAAAACCGGCTAAGTAATATTTCACAATTTCACTTCAAACCTAAATCACCTAATACCAAAAGCCCCTAAGTAAGAAAATCGCCTAAACACCGCCAGGGGGAGGTTATTAGGCTATACCGAATTTATCGTGCTGTATCAGCCTCGAAATGCTCAATTAAAATATTAATTATTCTCAGTTGTGACACTTCGGCGGTGCCTTTACGGCCGGATCAGGAGATTAGGAGAGAAGTTTTAAAGTGGATTTTGTATGCTCTTATCTTGACTTTGAGCATGAGAATGATATTGATAGGGAATTATAAGCCGACTTTTTTGGCATGGATTTACTTGGAATGGAGAATACTGCATCAAGCTGCACCGACCAGAGCCCAGCTCTCAAGAGAATGATGATAACGACTTGGAATTATATGGCATTTGTCTACTATGGGACTTGTGTAAAAAATTGCCCTATAATATTAATTTATTTACACCACACCTTGGCAAAAAGCGCATTTTTCCGGACGGGCAGCGTGCGGCCAAGTGGTGACGTAAAATTGTGTACAAAACACGGGTCATAAAACAGAAAGCCCTCTCTCGCATATTTATGACCCTCGCCTGCGGCTCGGGCCTCAAACATCTGCGATATCGGCCTTTCTTTGTTTTACAACCCTTGCTATCGTAAATAGCTATTATTTGTGCAGCAGTTGACGTCCTCCGGCTGGAATGGTTTTTTATTAACTACGACCGTGGCAAACTAACTTACGGCATGCCTGATAATCTAGCACCGTAGCCTATGAACGCTTGTGACTTCAGAACAATCACAAGCTCGCTGCCGACCCTGTTTTGAATTGAGAATTCGTTGTATTGACAGATAGAGGCAAATGCAGGCTCTCTTAACACAGCACATCCTCGGGAACGCGATGATGATGATAATGAGCTCTATCGGTCATCATTCATCATCATCTTTGTAATTTTAACCTGCTCTGATACATATACCTAATACAACACTAATCTGAATTGTAGGTATAAGAGCTGACTTCACAAACTACAAGCTTTAATAAGGAGCTTTGATTAAAAAAAAAAAATGTTTACCTGCCGTTACCTATCTTTAAATTTGAATCCATTTCTATTTTATTTTATATATTCATGATCATCATCATGTATTTAAGAGCTAGGCTCTTGTCGGTGAAGCAATCTCCATGTATTTCTTTCCTCCGCCTTTCTTTTAACATCCTGATACGACACAACGTTCACTTTTTCTTTTATTTTGTCAATATATGTTCTTCTTGTCTCCCTCTCTTACACTATTGATAATTTAATCACGTGACAACATCTCCACTAGTCTGATCATAATGTTCTGATAATTGTTTTCTTTTGTTAAACCTTTAAATTTTAAAGATTTACTTACCTTTACGTACAGCGTGTTCTTTTTTCGCGAAGTTCTCCAAAGCATGAAATTTCGCGTTTGAATATTTTCGATGATTACAAGGTTTCCCTCTCTTACACTATTGATAATCTAATCACGTGACAACATCTCTAGTAACCTGATCAAAATATTCTGTTAAATTGTTTTCTTTCGTTAAAACTTTACATTTTTAAGATTTACTTACCTTTACGTACTGCGTGTTCTTTTTTCGCCAAGTTCTTCAAAGCATGAAAATTCGCGTTTGAATATTTCCGATGATTACAAGAGTCAAATGTTTGCGAGCAACTTCATCCGAAGCCGTCCTTTGACGCACTTGTGAGGTCTAATGAGCCAATACTAGGGTTGTCGCCAAACGTTTACTAGGATATTATATTATGTCTATACGTATGCACTTTTATCCCGATTGACTGAAAGTCTCAGGGTGGAATCATGTCAGAGTTTCAAACTGTGATATTATTTACTTTACTTCGTATTCTTTATAGGTATTTCTGTGTCTTCAAATAATAAGAAGGCCGCTATCAAGTGATCATCTCAAAAGATGTAAATTGCGATATTTCTTATTGTTCGCCTTAGTGAATGTGTAAGAGCTCTTTATCGCCAAATCAAAAGACGCTTTCGAGTACAATTCAGCAAAAGATCAGCTCATGTTATCGGTATATTGTTTGCTCTCTGTCAACCTTTCAACCCAGTGTAATAAAAGTATCTTTTTTTATAGTCTCGCCTATTTATCTTCTACTTTTCCTTTCTTTTAGATTAGATCCCGCTTTGGTGACAACCCTAACTAACTCAGGGGGCGACCGCAACACTTACCGGCAGTTTACGATAGCGATCCGCGTTAAAAGCGTATTAAAAACGCCCCGCGCGCGAGCGCACCTGACTTAATTGCTGTCTTTGATTATTCCCATCAACCTGTATATCGCTAATTGTATTGATCTTTTAGCGTGAAAGTTTCAAGTGCGCTTACTGTTTTTATCGTTGCTGTGTTAATTAGGTGGTGAAATACCGATTTACTTGTTTAACACGATATAAAGTAGTCTGTAACCGAGCCGAGTTTACGATAAGATGACGGAATTGAGATGGTTATGTTTAGGCGGTTTGGGTAAGAGAGCAGTGGTGTGTGGTGTGGTGTTAATTTTTTTACGTCTTCTAATAAAGGAACCTGAACCTGAATCGAAGTGGACACATGCGGCGGAGAAGATCGATGGAAGAAGAGTAAAAAAGTGTATGAAGAAATAACAAAAATGGGTGATCAGGAATTTCAACGCATGCATTAGTAGCAAAATCAAATATGCGAAGGAGAATTGGCCATTGGGCATTGAAAGCTAAAAAAACCTGTCCTGAAACGATTTAATTGTCTCAAGATTATGTAACATAATGGACCTATATAAAAAAAACTCCCTCGGGCTTCAGACATATTGCAAATCAAGAAGACAGTTAAAGTGTTTTCACTTTACCTGCACGCACGGGAATCGCGAGAGTATAAGAACCGCGTATCGATTTGAAATGTCGTGAAAACTTGAGTGATCCGTTTCATTATACAATAAATAAATAATAATTATTATAATCAACATAATGGTTAAATGCATACAACTTTATACTGCAAACTTGATATAGGTTTTTATGATGACCAAAAATGGAATAGAATGGCTGGGTACGGGGATGATATCATGGGATCATGCGCATGGTTGACATACTATAAGCATTGTAATCTAGTTGTTGAACACTAAGATGTATTACTTCAAATAAGTATGTACGTTTTTGTTTCAATACTGAGCATCTTCCCAGTAACTATCCATTCCCTGATTAGGTAGCTAACCTCGCTGAAACACAATTACCAGGATGATAATTAAAAGGGTCGGCAATCGCGTCCCGAGGCGACGCGGAATCAATAAATCATCGCATCTCAAACCACTTGTTTATGTTCGCTTGTGTACGGGCGCGAAGGACCGCGAGCAAGTTCGCCGGCAAAATGTGTTCAAGGAAGAACTTGCAACTAGAGAAAAGGCATCGCGCTGAATAAAAAGGGTCATAAAGTTTCACGTCAATAACTCAGTAAAAAAATATATATACTTCAAAAATTCACAGATCTCGTGCACTACACGACCATCAAGGTACATTGAAATGAACTCAACAAAATAAAAAAATGCATTACATTTGCTAACGTTATGCCAATTTGGTTGATATATAATATATAAACATAGCTCACATACAAAATTCCTATTAAATTGGCAATTTTTTAAAGCGCAGCCAAGTTACGGTAACCACATAAAAAGGCATTTGCCACTTTACTAATATTCACGCAAGATAACGGCGACTTCAAATTAACTCGACCTCCAAACTCCGACTATAACTATAACAAGAATTTTCAAAGTCGAATTCAACATGACACCCTATGCCCCAGGAGAAGGATAAATTATATGATATCATAACCTTGATTATTTGTTTAATTTTCTCGCAATCGAAGTGAAAAGCAGATGTATAACTCATGTATAAAACTCATTTTATCCTCTACTTTATATCGACCCTTGCCTGCGGCTCGGGTCGATAAATTGTCTCGGATAAAATGGCTTGTTTTATGCAATCTCAATCAACTATTTTATTTGCCAAGGTTTTGGAAGATATTGGTCTTCCAAAACATCATTGCCTTATCCACGAATTGCTATTTCCCGGGCACTGCAATAATGTGCTATTGTTGTCTCGAACTATAATTAATAATAATTTATTATAGAAACAATACATGTTTAATTTAAACAATTTGAAATATAAAACTAAAACTAACTACAATTGTACAATTGTGTTGATTTAAAAAAATATATATTACCTACTAATAGTCGTTCTGACTTTTTGACTTCTTTCAAAAAGGTTAGGCTACAGCGCAAACCCTTGACCCGATCGTCTTTGTTTTAGGCTCAAATTGTAGCCGACTAAATTGTCCAGAGGAGTTTTGATCAAAATTTTGATATCATTCTTTGTTTCCAAAATATCGAGTGCCAAAATGAAAAAATCGGAGGAAATTAAATTATTATTCACTATTTCGGCCAAAACTTTTTTCGTTCTGGACTTTCTCAAATAATTCTCTTTGCATCTTACACATCTCGTAAATACGCGTTTTGAGCCTAGTTTGAATATCATACCTTCACAACTCTCTGAAATATAAGGCGATCGCACTATTTCGTGAAATGGGACCCTATACTGGAGCGAACGAAAAGACATTTTCAATGTCAAAACTAAATGCAATGCCCTTCGTCGCAACTTTAATGTGACGAAGCCTAGTGCTGAGATACCTATTCATGTGCGCACCTGACGAACCCTACGTTGCGGATTGGAATTTTTGAACCTTTTAAATAGGTAGAAATGTACCTATTGATTTATTTGATAAGAATTCAATGTTTGAAAATTTTCTCCGTTAGCTTTTAAACCCGTTTATATGCTACATTTTTACTTTAACGGTATGCTGGCTAACGTCACACTATGGAATTAGTGGATAGAAACAAATGGTAGGATTTGACTAGGTACATTTCAAAACCTGAGATGGATAGATATTTTTTTTATGATTGACTGACCAGCAGGCCCTAGTCTCACCTGATGGAAAGCGATGACAATCACTAAAATGTTGCTCACTGGTTCAGTAATAGTAATAGCCTATTCACTCGTCTTGAAGAGACCCAGATTGTTGTTGTTGTTGTGTGATTGTTGATTGTATTTTGGCTAGGTTTTGCTTAAGTTTGGAGATTCTTGTCTAATTGAGAAAATACACGCATTGACTACTACGGCTGCCTACGGCATTGGCTACCTTACGGTGCCATGCCATTATCATAAACTAGATCTTGTTAGTGGGGAAATTTTCATGTGCAACCGTGCCATGTTTGTCATACCTAATGCTATTTAGTCTTCGTCTCAACTTTATTTATTGCGTTCTATTCACCACGCTCGTGTGTAGTCCCAAGTAATACAAACTTGCACACGATGCGCATGTAAACCCTTGTAGTCACTCCACAAACCACAAAACGCTCTCACGAGATCCCTTAGCTCGATGTTTTCCAACCGCCACGGTTTCTAACTCGATTCGCGACCCTGTGTTTCAGTTTCTCTTCAAATAGACACGGTGCGTTACACAGTGCTGATTTAAATGGCCGGTGAGTATTGAGGATCGTGATCTTCATCTTGTCATAGATCTGCGGAATGGCAAAAACGGAGGTGTGGCCGAGTTAGTGTTGTCGGTTATTTGATTATCGATTCATTAGTGAATGGTCTCAGTCTCAGTTGATCAGAACTTCGGTTATTGATTTATTGAAAACTGGATGTTCCGAAACAGTTGTTGCAATAACTGAATTAAGAAAATGGACGTCAGATGTTCCGAATCTTTAGATCTATATATTCTATATAGGTATGCGTTTCACTTACGTATATACATAAAACTCACGCCTGTATTCCCAAAAGGGGTAGGCACATCACATACACTACCGCTGATAAGTATTTAGGCACCCATACCTTTTTCCATACTCAGTATACAAAAATGGCTTTCAGTAATACACTGCCAAGTCAGAGTCCCTTGACAGTTTTGCGTGCATTTTGCATTTTTTATTTAGCTAACTTATTGAGCCTTAAATCGGTGCCAGAGACCCCCCCTTTTTAAATGGTAGTTTCTTTTTGCAATGACTTAAATAACTACTAATTGCTGGTTCATAGAAAAGTGTAGAGTGTTTGTAATTAATTTAATTTAATCGTATGGCAAACTGTCACGTTACGTCGCCTTCCAAGTGAATTGAAAGGCGGGGTAAGCATACTTTTTTTTTTAAAGAAGTTGAAAGTAAAAGAAGTGAAAAAAGGTAAAAGAAAATGCTCAAGGTCAGGGTAAGCTTTTATTTGGACAATTATTGTTATTAAGGCACTCACAGATTTTAGAAATATAAAAAAAATAACTATGGAAGATTAAAACGAAGATTAAGACGTAAAATGATTACAACCTTAGCTATAAATGAGTTTTGACAATGTCCGTTGCTGTGACGGTCGATAAGTAAACATGTCAAAAGTATTAAATTCTAGGATAATTATATTTGTTTTCGTATGAAAACAACAAAATAAATGAAAATATAAAGCTATATCAGACAAGGTAAGTTTCTGGCGTGTTTAGTGTGTCCCATAACATGCCGGAAACATTGACATTTTCGTAAGTGATCAAAGAAACAATATTTTCCTATCGTTACAGTGATTCAAGTGAAATGTTTAGCGAAAGAAACAAGGTAACGAACGAGAACTAGCGCATTGCCGCAACCTGCAAGCGAGGGCGAGCAGATGCTCTTAAGAACACAAGGTATGCTACAATATAAATGTAGGAGATTAAATCTATAAATTATTATAAGTCAACATCCAGGTTGCACAGCCAGACAACAGCGTCAGGTGTCATATTCATATAGAGGTCCTCCGGGTCGCCCTGGTAGCGCCGTTTCGGGCAGCGCTCCACAATATGCTGCGCCGTTTGGTCTTCAACGCTACAGTCGCATAACGGGCTTTCGTTCCATCCCCACTTGTACTTTAAGAAGTTGCACCTACCGTGGCCTGTGCGGATTCGATTGAGGCGACACCAGTGTTTCCTCTGCAAAGAGAAGCCCCTTGGCTTTTGAGTAGGGTCCGGAAAGATGATGCGTTGGCCGGTAGTCGCCTCCGCCCATTCATCCTTGCAGGATTGGTCCAGCTTGCAGCCATTGGCTCTCAACTCTCTCGCAGCTACACTCGTTGGCCGGCGTGATTTAAGTCGTTGTGGTGGTGGACCAAGAAATTCGCCATGGCCAGGCAAATGTGGCACTCTTTGGGGGAGAGAGGCCTATATCCAAATGATGGACGTTTTTCGGTTGATATGATGCTGATGAGGTCTAATATAATATATTTCAATATTGGGAGCTAGCCCGTCGCCCACAACCCACTTCACGCGCCACTAACCATGATTAGAACAGTTTCCTCACTATGTTATTTCACCGAAATATACATAATTTTTTTAGAAAATCTATATGGTACGCTGGATGCGGGTGGCGCAGGACCGGTCATTGTGGAAGTCTTTGGGGGAGGCCTATGTCCAGCAGTGGACGTCTTTCGGCTGACATGATGATATGGTACGAACAGATCTTTCGATATATTTTCTTGGATCTTCCCTTGTATAATGAACTGCAGAAATGAACCTCATTAGTAGATGCTTTTACATGATAAAAAATATTAAAATGTACAGTGAATAAATAACTCATTGCCGATTCTCAATGTAACTTGAGACGTCGGGGTAATGACTAAGCTCTAATCAAAAGAGTTAAGTGATTCTAATGATTACTAAAACCTATAAGTACTACTTAATCTTACGAGTTCCTAGGATTGTTTAGTTGGCAAGAGCATACGGAAAACGATGCAGCCGGTTAACACACGCAGGTGGCGAATTGAATCAAAGATAAAATAATTTTGATTTAAATTATAATTATTACATTCACAAAAAAATATATAATAATGTTTCAACCTTCCGAATCAGTCATGAAAACTATAAATATTTCTAACTTGATACATTCTATAGTATTTTCCGTCTGATTGATTCAGAATTTAGTAAACTTAAAAGAAGGAATAAAATTTTACACCTAACTCTATTTATTCAAATGTATCGTCATCATAAGGACCCCTTATGTCCCCTATGGGTTCGTTCGTTCGTAACACGAGCATTCACTCTTGTGCAGGCTACTGCTTACTACATTAAAATATACTCAGCAGCTCAAAATTTGGCCCAAATTCGTAGAAAAATGTATGAAAACCGAACCAATGGGCCTTATTTTGCCGCTGAGTATTCTTCATGGCGTGTGTATATCTGTTCATTAGGGCGTACAAAAAAAAATTGAGAACAATTTTTTTACACAAATCGAACTAGTCCCATAGTTAGCTCATAAAGGCTTGGGTTATGTACTAGACGACTATATATTTAGTAGATATATACTTAAATACATAGAAAACATCCAAGTCTCAGGATCAAATGTGTCTGCTCACCTCAGAAACAAATCCCAGCCCTTACCGAGATCCAAAATATCTAAACATCTGGGGTTCTAAAATATCTAAATATGCACTCTTACGCCTTAACAATGGAGTCGTGCTCAGATAATTGTGAGCACCTTGTTCACTCTGATATGTCTGATGGCAATTGTACACAACAGCCTCTTTTAAGTTACTTGCTGGTTTATAATGAGAACTTCTCATCATTCTCCTGCTGAAAAGCTGCTAATTTTCAAATATAATTTCGTACAGTCACCCAAGTTAGTGGGGTACCACTTTTCGACTCTTCTTCTTTTTCCACCTTATTTCGTTCTTTCTTTTTTAATTGTACATACAGTTTATTTACCCCGCGGTACAAGCCAGTTCGAACATGACATCCAGCCAGACCGAATGTTGCTTGCCGGTAAGTACATCTCGGCTATAGAGTGAACTAAAGTAATGAAAACTTCTACATCATTAAAATTTTGTCTAATAATGTGGAAATGCTAAACGTTGCTCAGCACTACGCCCTCATTGCGTCAAATCAATTTAATCTAAGACAAAAGAACTGTAAACAGATACATATTCTATACAAACGCATCTATTTTCATTACCCCTGAGCAACTGAATGCAACTGAATGACTGAATGCAGTCGAGAGTCCACATAGAAAATTTGAGTAGCAAGTATTAAAGTGATTATAAAAATCACAACACCGTCGCTACGCGTACTCAAACAAAGGGCGCAGAAAGGGTTGTCCACATCGATACATATTTACGCCCCCTTCCCTAAACTTAGACAAAGTGTTGGTACACATTAGTGGGTGGCGGGGAGATTTTATTGCCGCCCGCGTCTCGAAATATTGTCTGATTCATTAGAGGATGTTTCACATTTAAGTTTCGTGTGAGCCTTCGGCCGGCTTCCTATTTGAGCAGAGGCATAATCATCAAGCATTGGCAGTGGGATTTCTTGTCGTAGCTCGCTTGCGTTACGTCCAAATAGCGATGCGTGAATGCGAGAGTGTTGTAGTTTTTTAAGCATAGAACGCCGCGCTGCTTGCATCATTAAGGATGCTCAGATGGAGACGGCACTTAAAGAGTTGTGCGTGCGCTCTTAGCCGTGCTGAATTTTGACACGCGAAATTTCTCCGGTGATCATTTGCCGTTGTTATAACGATGGCTGTTACAATTTTCTAAAAGGATACCGTTACGGGCGTAATAAGATGCTAAGATTCCCTTATACCCTTAATTATGGCGGGGTGGTAACGACACATGTATGTAAATATTCGGTGTAACGACTTAGGTGTAGACGTGTGCTCGGTTAATGGTGCCTCGGTTGTTTTCTTTGATTAAAGAATTTTATTATGCCTTATAATTCACGATTAGACGCTAAGGGGCGCTGCGAGCGTAGATAAAGGAGGTGTAATGATGGGTGCGTGATTCGGAATTATAATTGTTGGGTAAAAATGTTATTGGGGAGGGTTAATTAATCTTGAAAGGGTTTGTTTTCCTAAAGTCAAGGGATAGGGTTGATTGTAATGTATTGGGAATCTTATTTCAGGGTGATAAATGTAAATTGTTACCCAGCACGATGCAACTCCGGAGGGAACTTACCTGAAAACAAAAAGTACGTTTTAAAGACAAAAGTAGTGAAATTATCTCGTATAAGCATAAATCTCCTGACACAGTGGCAGAAAAAGATAACGTAATATTAATATTTCTAGAAAGAAAAACTAAAATAAAAGAAAAACTGCATAGTTTACAACAAAGTAATAGTAATTACCCAATCAAGAACTTATTTAAGTGTAGTAGGTATAGGTATAATGATGATACGAGTACCTCATTCATATGTGCGGGGGTGTCATTCTATTTTTAGTTAATTAGCAGACTGAGATACAGACTGACATTGTATTTATTTAGCCGAAGACTCTTATACTCCTAATAGATGAAGAAGTTGTAATGAAACCGAGGCTGTAACTTTATCTACCAATTCAGTGCGAATCTGCAAGTTATCTTACAAATCATTGCGAATAAATAGGTACCTAGTGATCAATGTTCCGACCCGGGTATGTCCTAAAACTACGACCAAGACCACCGTGGGATGGGCAGCAGCATCGCTGGAGTCCGGTGGAGACACTGCGATCGCCAACCCGCATGCCAAGCGTGGCGATTATGGCATTTACCCCCCATTAAATTGGGGGAGGCCTATGTCCAGCAGTGGACGTCATTGGGCTGATATGGTGGTGGTGGTGGGATCAATGTTCATCATTCATCATTAAATCCACCAATTTATTGCACAATGCCTTTAAGACCTGAATATAAGTTACAGCTAATACGAGTACCGACTTAATAAAATAAGAACTTGTTGCTTCCCGTAAGCAATGAAGTATCCAAACAGTGGCCAAGTCAGTGATAGGCGTACTCGAACGAGTATCACCATAGATGCGCCACTAAAACTTCCATTTCACCCTTTCACCAACACACAAAGTCACACCTAGGGATTAAACAGTATCCATAAACACACACGTATAATCACGTAGGTAAGTACGCCCTCCTTTAGGATTTTATACCCTGCTCGCGTTTTAAATTTTAATGAATATAGATATCTTTATTCGCTTTGAGAGCGCGAAGCCCGCGAGTGTTGATAAACCGAGGGTTTCATTAGACCGAATGGCGAATTCGCGGAAGTTATTTCATGATTACACTGACAGTATCAATGGCCTTTGAATCTATGACAACACAAGCGGTGTTAAATAGGGGAGACTCCGTCGTTCGTGGATTGTAGGTATATGAGTGCGAACGGGCCGTAAAATGTAAAAAAAGGCACCGAATTCCGTTATTGTTCCTTAAGAATGTACGAGGGGTGTTCAATAAATTCTCGGTATTGACATCTTTTAAACCTCTTTGGTAAACTTTTTAATACTGGCCGGTAAAAGTCATTCATTAATATTTAAAAAAAGTAAAATTCAAACGGCGATTTCTTTTATTTTTTTTGTAAGTACCGAACAAACGTGATCACTATGAGCGTTTTTTCAATGTTGGTTAAATTAGAGCACCGAGCGGTAACATAGTTCTTGACCAAACAGGTAAAAATCAATAAGCTATAAAAAAGAAATGGATTATGTTTACCGTGAGTCTGCTCCTTCTTTATCAACAATTCAGAAGTGGTCAAGTTAATTTAAGCATGGGGGAGAGAGTATCGAAGACGACCATAGAGTTGGTCGGGCCGTCGAAGCTTCTTCAAAAGAAAATTTAAAAAAGTGGAGAAAATTATATCTGAAGATGGTTGAGTAAAGGTGAAAGCAATAGCTCAAAGAACCAACCTTTCTATTGGTACTAGACACGATATAATTCATGACCATCTTAATATGTCAAAAGTCAGTGCGAGACGGGTACCGCGAATCCTGACACCGCTTCAGAAGAATACGCGTGTTGCTCGTTGTTCCGAATTTCTTGAGGTGTGCGGTGAAATTCCAGATAAGATACTGTAAAATTTTGTTAGTAGAGATGAAACGTGGGTTCATCATTATGACCCTGAGAGCAAACAAGAGTCCATGCAATGGCACATTAAAGGAACTCCTCATCCCAAGAAATTCAAGATCGTGCCTTCAGCTAGCAAGGTCATGGTCACAATATTCTGGGATTGTGATGAAATATTGCTGATCGATTATAAAGAAAAGGGTGTAAGTATTAAAGGAGAGCACTACGCTAATATTATATGCCAAATAAGGGAAGCAATCAAACATAACAGATGGGGAAAATTAGCCAAAGGTGTTCTGCTTCTTCACGACAACGCCCCTGTGCATAGAACTCATATTGCCAAGGCTGCTTCTCTTGAATCTGGACTCGAAACTATTACATACCCACCGTATAGTCGAGACTTGACCCCGAGTGACTTATATTTGTTTCCCAATCTCAAAAAGAATCTACGTGGAAATTAATTTTCTAACGATGAAGCATTGAAGACAGTAAGTAGTGTAGGAGCATTTTGACACCAAAGACAAAAAATATTTTTATTTGGGATTAAAAAAACTATTTGACCGGTCTTATAAGTGCATAAACATAGGACAGGAGTATATTGAAAAATAAAAATAAAACACCTATAATATTCTTTTGTTTTCATTCTAATACCGAGAATTTATTGAACGCCCCTCGTATCCTCCTGGGGTCTTCTAAGCATTAGATAAATTTGGTAAAGGTATTACTTTATTTAGCACCTAGATTAGCCGCTATGGACGAATGATATCTAAATCTACCTAATATTTCCTTTTCGGTACTTATCGCCGGCGCTATTAAACTTTCTTTACAATATATACCCAAGTGGTGGGTCTTCGTTTTACATTTTGCAGAAACTGACAGTTATGATGTCTGAGACTGAGAGAACATAGTTCTCTGTACGAGTACGTAGTACTATTATTTATTCTGACACGAGACTCAGGTAAAAACACAGCTTGTTACCTATATCTAAATCTCAAAATATGAATAAGTTTAAAGCGTTGTGATACTCATAAAACTTAGTAAACCTCTGTTAAATAAAATGTGTATTGTTTCTATACTGTAGATGTCAGTGACAGAAAAAGACAACCGAATTTTTAAAGGCATTTTTAGCTAACAGTTAATAAGTTTGATAAACGTTTAAAAATAAGGGCATCAGTGTATAGTGACAGCTGCGTTCGCTAAATTATGTTTACCCCCTGCTCACAAACGCAAATTCTGATACTAAAAATTTCTGATACTTTGACATCAGAAACAGAAATACTAAATTTAGCGGAATTTTAGCTAAAATAAGCTTAAAAAACGTTTATAAATAAGGGCAATAATTGGCACGTAATTCTCACGTCGATTCGCAGCGAACGTTCGTTCGCCGCTTGCGCCAGTGTAACCAGAACATAACTGTGATTAAAACGTTCGGAGCGCACCATTAAATCTAATATGCACTCGTATAATGCGAGATGTTTTAGCTGCATGCGATTTTTTTGGTAATTGTAATTAGTATTAACTACAACAGTGTAATGGAAGGCAAGAGTAACTTATTACATTTCATTAAAAACAGTCCTCTGAGTTTGAGATTTAAAAAATGGAAATCCCGGTAAGTGACTTCATTACATGTATGTGAAAACGTTTGAAAAAGAGGATTGGTTGGTACTTTAAAATACATAATTATTTTAAAGTACCGCCGGCCTGCCTAGTGGTAGCACTTACCTTTAGGCAGACCGTACGCTTGTTTGCTACCGTCACAGTATAAATAAAAATATCTTCAAGAATTTTAAATTGATTAATAAACATGTTACATGCTACTGCATCACTGAAAGAAATATTTTCAATGGAAATACCTACGGTATTTTATGTCACTAAAATATTTATTTTACTTTAACAATAAATAAAACTTACGAAAATATTCGAAAAAAATCAATTATCATTTTATTAATGCAATTATAAACATTTTTAAATATATAAACATAAAAAAGGACACGGTTTGACCCTAAAATTATGACGTCATAGGCATATTTCCCTACACACTTTCTACTATAGTGGTCGGCGGATAAGAAGTCAATTCGTAAGAAGTTACTTATTTGACTATCAGTGAAATACCGTATTATAATGTGCATGTCAATGATTCTTATTCATCTCAAATTTTATGCAGATTTTTTACAAATTTTCTATAAGGCCAAAGTATCAAAACAAACATATAAAATATAAACCGGCAGCAGGGGCGTGGCGTTATTATTATTTTCGAACTTTCAAAACTCAAATTATTAATTGCACACATATTACAATACAGCACTAACATACATATAGTATAATATGCACCCTGCAAGGGCACAGCAATTTTCTTAAATCTACTTAACACTAACATAATACTCTCGGCTTTTGTGACATCTTGGCGATGCCTGGCAATCTATCAAATCTATCAATTGAAATGATCGATAGAGGTGGATCTAGACACTTAAGTAAGTCAAACATCAAAACAGATAATATTTATCCATATGCGTCGATAATATACCCCGTAAGAAAACCCAGCAAACAATAAACATCGTTATCATCAATTAGTCATTTGTCCACTAATTACCTATACACCGACCATATACAAAAGATCCTAACCATATAGACTTCCCTACTGACATAGGACCTGTTTTGCATGGAAGCGCAGTATGTGTGCCATCGATGGCGCGCCCTGGCAAAACAGATATTAATTGATGTGGTAATTACTACTTCTAATGGAAGTGGTCGCTTATCGGCGTAGTGATGGGAAAATGTTAATTCGCATTATAATTTTTAGGATTCCGTAGTCAACTAGGAAACCTTATAGTTTCGCCATGTCTGTCCGTCCGTCCGTCCGCGGATAATCTCAGTGACCGTTAGCACTAGAAAGCTGAAATTTGGTACTAATATGTATATCAATTACGCCGACAAAGTGGTAAAATAAAAAATGGAAAAAAATATTTTATTAGGGTACCTCCCCTATACGTAAAGTGGGGAGTGATTTTTTTTTTCATTTTAACCCTAACGTGTGATATATTGTTAGATAGGTATTTAAAAATAAATAGGGGTTTACTAAAATCATTTTTTGATAATGTTAATATTTTCGGAAATAATCGCTCCAGAAGTAAAAAAAATGTGTCCCCCCCTCTAACTTTTGAACCATAAGTTTTAAAAATATGAAAAAAATCTCAAAAGTAGAACTTTATAAAAACTTTGTAGGAAAATTATTTTGAACTTGATAGGTTGAATAGTTTTTGAAAAAATTACAAAAATAATTTCTGAACTAAGTTTGTAATTTAACCGTATAATCCAAACTCTTTCTTTAGTTATCACCGTCCTCTGTGGGCCCGTTTTTAGGGTTTTGTGTTTCTGTACTTAATATGTCAACTTAATGTGACGGACGGAAAACTACGGAACCCTACACTGAGCGTGGCCCGACACGCTCTTGGCCGGTTTTTTAATATGTTATTTTATGAAACTCTGAAAATATTTTTTGTCACAAAATACGCCTAAAAATAATTTACTTATATTTCGGTACTCCAAGCCAATTACTGATGAAAATACTAGAGAAGAGATTATTATCTTCATCCAAAATACCCTGCGATGTAGTGCAGTCCTCCACAAAGTTTTATTGTCGAGGCTTCTTAGCAGAGGTACGAAGATGACATATAAAACCGACATGAGGCCTATCTTCATATATGGCTGGACACTAACTCAATAACTATAACTTAGAAAAGTTAAAAAAAACCCGACATTTTCATTTCAAAGCTCTATATCTCAAAAACGGCTTAACAGATTTTCATGAAACATGGCTACAAACACTCGGGATAAAATTATCTATGACACAAAAAAATCGGTTCATGCATTTGGGAGCTACGACACCACAGACAGACAGACAGACACCTTAAACTTATACGTATCCACCCCTCTTTTTTTGCGTCGGAGGTTAAAAAGAAGAAAATAAGCTCTTGGTAAAGCTCGAAACGCACAGAGCGGGCGCGGCGCGGTGCGGGGCGGAGGCGGTTTTGCATTTTTGATCTTTCCGAAACTGTCGACTGTCGATTACTGCGTAATATGTAATACACGCCGCCTCCGCCCTACCGCACTACCGAATACCGCGTGTTTTTAGTGTAACGTGCCTGCCTCCGCCCGGCAACGACGCTGTGCCGCGCTCTGTGCGTTTTACCCTTAACAGAGAGAAAGGTCTTTCGGAAATTCGTGGGACCTGTCAAGAGAGATGACGGTACTTGGAAGATTAGAAATTTCAAAATCGAAGAATTGGTGGCCGAACCTAATATCATTGGCGAGGCAAAAGTACACAGACTTCGGTCTTCTGAGAATGGTGGAGGATAGAGCCATAAGAGACTTGGGCCGACCGAATGCTCGCCACTTGGTCGACCTGCCCAGGTATAGCTGCGATGACAGTGTGGAGGCGGATGTGAGTCAGCTTCAGGTTGACAACTGGCGCAAGCGGCGCAGGATTGGAAAGGGCGGCGCGCTTTCGTTTCAGAGGCCAGATTCTCTTTGGATTACTGCGCTGGTGATTCACTTTCAGTGCCAGGAAACCGCTAGGTGGCTCTTGTTTCGAAGGCGCTTTCCGTTTTTCGCATATTATTAAATAAATAAATATTAGGGGAAATTAATTTTTTTTACACAAATCGAACTAGTCCCATAGTAAGTTCAAGAAGGTTTGTGTTATGGGTACTAGACGACGATATATTTAATAGACTTGAATTGAATCTCCGTTTCAGCTTTCGACAAAAAAATCTGTCGTATGTCCGGGTTTTCTCCTCTACAGGTCGCATTTCTCAACCGATTCTCGTGAAATTTTGGGAGCAGGTTCGATAATTATATAGTTTTTTTTTGTCGAGTCAGTATTTGAAATTTGATAAATAAATAAAAAATTGCGAGGTCTACAGCTCACAGAGCCACTAGTATATACTAGTGGTATATATATATATATATATATATATATATATATATGCTTAAATACATAGAAAACATCCAAGTCTCAAGTTATTGGCTACGACCCTAGCGCTACGAAAGCGTTGGCAATGAAAGTGTTAACTCATTCGATGCACAGTAATGTTACGTGTGCTACGCCGTAGCATGTAGCAACATTACTACGCATTGTAGCCAATATCAAAGCAGGCCAGATCTGCTATCGCGAAACAAAAAACGAACGAAGTTCGAATAACTCCCTCTCTGTCGCTCGAATATGCAAGTACGACAGAGAGGGAGCTACAAATACTCCGTTCGTGTTAGTTTCCCGGTAGTAGCTCTGTCGGCTAAACTCAGCTTTCACCTCACATGCCACCGGGTTTTTCACCCGAACGCGGTTGACACCGCCGGACAGTGACTACCCTAACTAGATAACGGGGCACGTGCTTTGCGGTAGAGCAGGATAGCATGATTCGGCGTTTTCTGCTGTCAAACATCAGTTTTGTTTGTAGTACCTGTACGTAAGTACTATTCATTATTATGACTGATGACGCGTAAAACTAATGCCTACGCTATCTTGGGATTAGGTGTCAAAGCAAACCCAGGGCTCCTTAGCACATTCAGCGCCGAGAACCCGATTGTCGAGTAGACTGTTCGCAGCTGCAACAGGCTACATACGAAGAATACGTGGCTACGGCCTATGAGCGTAGCGCGTAGCACTAGGCGGCCATGAATGTGTTAGAGCACAAGCGGGGATAACGCAAGAGGATGTGATGTGATGTTGAGACATGTAAAAGTGCCATTGCGGCCTACTTGCCGGAAATAAAGCCCAGCCACGACTTGGAGCGAATTGCGGCGCGGCAAGCGTTTTATCTGTTCATTGCACGGGCGAGATGCGTAACGCACTAAGGTCAGTTGGGATCACACGCATATTAGGAAACCCGCTGCCGCTGCCGCTCGCAGTCGTGGCCGGACCGTAAGTGTTGTCGTGGACCTTTAAGAGTCCGTAGTAAGCTCGGTTCTCCATGCAAACGTTGTTTCGCTCTCATTTTAAAACGCCATGCTGGAATAACCTGAAATTTTGTATACACAATGAGATATTCCGGATCTCATTATGTATACAAAGTAATATGTATACAAGTCTCTCTCTCATCATTCTCGATCTCATTATGTATACAAGTATTATTTAAGGTCGTAAATTAGTTTCTGTTGCTTGAAATTATAATGGAGAAAAAATACAGCGACTAGTAAGACACTGAATATAGCTAAATTGCCATTTTTAAATGGTGGTTCACGAAATCCATTGGTTTTGGTAAAATAATAAAAATACACGTTAATATTCATCATATTTCAAAGGGCGTGGACGGTTTCAAAACACGACTTAAGAAAATTAGCTCGATCGAAAAAAATCGCAAAGCTACGTCTTAAAATCATCTTAAAATAATCATCATCCTCCTAGCGTTATTCCCAGTACAGTTGCATCCTGAAGAATGCCTGGGGTCCGCTACCTAATCCCAAGAATTGGCGTAGGCACTAGTTTTTACGGAAGCGACAGCCATCTGACCTTCCAACCCGAGGGGGAAACCGACCTTATTGGGAATAGGCTTGTCAAGTGAGTGGGCAACTTGACTGTTAGAAGTTCTCAAGCCGCCCGGAGGCCTCTAACTTGGCTTAACGACTGCTATCAAAGACAGCAACCGGGATCAACGGCTTAACGTGCCTTCCAAAGCACGGGAGCGCTCAGTTAGTAACCACTCAAAGCGGTCACCCATCCAAGGACTGACCTCGCCCGACATTGCTTAACCTCGCATACCGCACGCAGTACGCGGGTGCCACTGGGCCACGAGCGCTCCCATCCCCATCATCTTAAAATAATCATAATGTCTTTTTCTTTCAACTGAAACATGTATAATTAAAAACACAGGTCCAACATACTCAAGCCTAAAGCATAGACGATTTATATTAAACATGTGGTGAATATATTTAATTTTATGATTAGATTTCTGATTATTTGCTTGTATAGCAGGTATATAGTTTCTCTTTCACTCCGGTGCAACTAGACGCAGGCAGACATAGACAAGGTCATTTGCGCTTGTCAGCCTCTTAAGGTTTTCAAACAAGACGTAAAAAACTCAAAAACTCACTATATATTTTTTCTATTATAATTCCTAGCTACAGAAACTAATTTCCGACCTAGATATGGCGGCTCCCATTGTGTATACAAAGTTTCATGTTATTTCAGCAGGGCGTTTTAAAATGAGAACGAAACTACGTTTGTATGGAGAATCGAGTTATGCCGAGCGTACGGGGGATTAATGGGTTAACAATAATTCGAAATCTTCACATTCTGAATCTTCTTGCAACGACCTCCAGTAATTTCGTAGCTCGCTACGTGCTACGCCTACGGTGCGCAGATTGCTACGAAAGTGTAGCTCAACACATGTTCCTATCTCAAGATAGCCGCCCGGTGGATTCTATTTGCGTTCACTTAAAATCGAAAAGAAACTAAAATTGAGTATACAGGCCGTAACATTTAGATCGGTCAGTATGGGAATGTTTGAAACTATAAGACATACGAAGATCTGTTCTTAGGAACCATATCATCGATTTTTGTAACAAGGAAAATTTGCATTCATACATTTAAAACAACTTGTACTCAGCTCGGGAATCGAACCCGGACGTTTTGAAAAATAAAACTAACACTTTTTCTATTTAGATATCGATTGTGTATTAGTCATTTCAAACACCTACTAACTCAAAGAAAATAATAAAACACCCATGGTGAGTTACTTAATCTCGTCATGATATCAGTTTAAGAGTATAGCATATATTATGAATTTAGAAATAAATCATAAAATTATGGAACCATAGATTTTAGCTATAGAAGACCTAAAAGGTCAGAAATCTGCAACATATGGACCGTTTTATAAAGTGACCATTTCCCGAAGTCATGCAGAAACTTGAAGTTGTTACTCCATGCAATCTTAAACGGCGTTATTCTCGAAAAGTGTACTCGGTGTGGTGTCAAAAGATTATTAATAATTACCGGCAAATATTTTGAAAATGGTGAATTATAAATTATTAAAGAAACACGTGTTTGATTTCCTTGCAAATAAGGCGTATTATTCTATTGATGAATTCAGAAGGGATCATTTTTAGGTTGCTCTAGTAGTTACTTTAAACATAAGATTAAAGTTAATTAAACATTATATTATTTAATTAACTTTAATAGGGTAAGCACGCTTTCTGCTTGCCATTTGTATACCTTCTGGTAAGCCAATGCGATACATATTTTACTTAACTGTAAAACCTATTGTGACCTATGTCATACAAAGAAATATTATTACTTTTGTTATTTGTTTACAATTTACATGCTTGCTCCTCAACAACATGGATTTATTAGCCGAAGATCCACAGAATCCAATCTTTGCGAATTGCTTGACTATACTCTTGTTGCAATGGACAAAGGCTTTCAGGTGGACGCTATTTATACAGATTTTTCTAAAGCGTTCGATAAGATCTCCCACGCTATACTTATAAGCAAATTAGAGACATTTGGAATTCACGGAAACCTTTTGAGATGGCTTACATCATATCTTCGTGACAGAAGCCAAGCTGTGGCGATTAAAGGTCATACCTCCAGCTTTGTGCCTGTCTCGTCGGGTGTCCCACAAGGCTCCCATCTTGGACCGTTGTTATTTAACGTATTTATTAACGACGTCGTTGAATGTTTTCAGCATTCTCAAGTCTTATTATATGCAGACGATATGAAAATATTCAGTGTAATCGCGTCACATAATAACTGTCTCAATCTACAGAACGACCTCGACAGACTAAATAACTATTGCCAAAACAATAAGCTTTGCCTTAATATTGAAAAATGTTGCTCTATTACATTCTCTCGTAAACATAATCCCACAGTTTATGACTACTCCATAAATGGTAGTCTCCTTAAGAAAGTGAAAGAAATAAAGGATCTTGGTGTAAATATAGACCATGAGTTGCAGTTAACCGCCCATGTTGACAAAATTGTTCGGAAGGCCTATAGTATGCTCGGGTTTATATTTCGACAGAGTAGAGATTTTAAAGATCCTAACACAATGATTCTTTTGTATAATGCTTACGTAAGATCTCGCTTAGAATATGCCTCCACAGTATGGAATCCTCATTTTTCTATCCATAATAATGCAATAGAAAGAATTCAAAATAAATTTATCAAGCGGATGAAGTATAGATTCAAAGAATTTAACTCTAATGATATTATATCTCTTCAAGCTAGACGCGAGATCAGAGATCAAATTATATTATATAAAATTCTAAACGGGCTGATGGATTCGCCCGCGCTGCTCGCGCGCGCCTTCCTTCGATGCGCGGACCACCGCACGCGCTCTTCCAAATTATTCGCTGTCCCTTCCCATCGAACCGCTTACGCAAGGAATAGATTCATCGTAAGAGCATGTAAAAATTACAATAGTAAATATTGTCATATTGACTTGTTTTTTATTCCGTCGGTACAAAAATTTGTTTCTGCAATTACGAATAAATAACGTATTTGTTATTCAATTAACAATTTATTATAATAGTGGTACTACATTAATTGCTAGAGCTTACTTCTGTAAAGTAAATTGTGCATGGTACTTATATATTTCTTAAATTCGTTTTATTTAATTTTATAACACAAGGAGATACAAAATGTTTTATAACCTTTCTTTTATTATTATCTATCTTAGAAAATAATTGTAAAAGAATAATTATAGTAAAATTGAACAGAATTATATATACATAAACCAGTCTTGTCTGAGCAACTATAATGATATATTACTCATTAGTGGAAACTGTGTTGGCTTTTGTATATGTTTAAATGTATTTAATTGTATGTGTTATTTTTCGCTGTTTGTTTCCCTTTATCAATAAATAAATAAATAAATAAAATAAATAAATACATGAATTGTAATGGTATAATGAATAAGGTTATACACATCCCTACAGCCTATCGATTTGGGACCAAAACCTGTCATTAGCTTCATTTTGTAGCGATTATTTATTCGAACGAACAACGCCAGCGATCGTCCGGGATTCTCCCGGGATTTCCCTTTTGAAGGAAAAAGGTAATAACTAGGTAGATACTTCATACATTTTTTACGTTATGAATCTAGATGGTTTCAGCTCTTAAAGTTATTAGACGTAATTGAATAGGTGTGACCAAATGATGGGCTATTACAAGGTTTTATCTATTACAATGTTCGTAACCGTATCTATGTTTATTTGAAGTGTCACTGTAGTTATCAGCTCCAGCTATGTCCCAGAATGTTTCAACTAGACACACAAATATTTTATTTTAAGCTCAATACTGGTTAGAACTACTTTGTATCGCGAATCACGATACGAGATTTAAAATACTACAGTCGAGTTTGGAAATATGTGCATGGACCAAGTTATCAAAGTAATCATAAATTTGTGGAATTCGTAATTATGCTAAGCACCCTAACCATCAATACATCGTATCTTAAATGGTGCCCGAAAATACCTAAACATGCTCTAAAACCTCAAAAAAGTGTTTAGATTTATGTGAGCACAATGTTCACGTGGATAACTATTTGAAAGGACGCTTCCTTAGAGTATTTGCAGTAACCGTGTCTAAAAAATTATAAAAAAAATCCATTCGGAGTAATTTTGATCTAAAGTTGTGACCTCTGAGTAACGGAATTTGACACCACGAGATTATAGCGCGTTAGTCAATGCAGTGTTTGAGGTAATATCAAGTTATAAGTCATAATTGTTTTTGCATTTTGTAGTTTCCAAGGATATATAATTAGGTATTTTTAATTATTTTAGTTTTCAATTTATTGTGTTTTTAAAATTATTAGTCATTATCACTTCAGGTGAGTAATAAAAATACACATAAGCTATCTTTGAAGAAGGGAAAAGAAAGCCGAAACTTTTTTTTCATTTGTGACCACTTGATGGAAATAATTGCTGGGCCGCTCAATAGTGTACCGTTTAATTTTTCGCTCCTGTTACAGGGTCCACCCGTATATGATAGCGACTATACGAGGTGTGGCGCTGGCGAGTAACAATAACAAATCAAATTGTCCGTCAGTGTCCCTAAACAATCGGGATATGCCGTGACGCAACACATCAAGGCCGAGTATCACTATCGAATTATTCAAAAGTATTTCCCAAGACGCGAGCTCTGGCGAGGATGTGGGGTGAATGATAAATAATATACTGGAAGTGTCGACATTAAAACGCTAATCGTTTTAAGGCCTTCCGTACATTACTTCTCTGTTTCGATGAAAGTTGGTCACCTAATCCAAAGACAGTCTGGGTACAATAAGTGAGAAGTAACAAAAAAACAACTGACGGTGCAGCACCAAGTGATACTGCGATGTGCCATTTATTTAGGGATATGCTATATATCAATAGTTTTTACATACAGAAAGTAATACAGTTGAAACTCTCTTTTAAAGTCACTATTTGCGACATGTTTCGGACTACAATTGGAGTCCTTCATCAATGAAGAACTCCAATTGTACTGTGTTGTGTTGTGATGAAGGACTCTAATTGTAGTCTGAAACATGTCAACCGTATTTCTTTTTGTAGGTGTTAATATGTCTCACGTTAGTATACATTTATCAATAGTTTTCCTTCTCTTCATTCCATTTTAATCAAGAAATAACAAATTTACATGAAAACTCGAGACCACTGTAGCTTTGTTGGCCACCAGACCCTTCCTACAAAACTGGTCCCGGGTTCGAATATCGGTTTGGTCATTTCTTTCAGATTATTATTTTCTGAGCAGCTAATATGATGAATTAGCAAATGTTACTTGGCATATAATATAATAAATTGGCAGATAAAATAATAACTTCGCATTGGTCGCCTGGGGAACTGCAGTTTGCATCATGTTTGTAGGTTTAGGTCCGATTTTTTTAGCTGCCTGGTTACATACATGCCATTTATTTTTGAGATGAGCACGAACAATTGTTCCTGGGTCCTTGATTTTATTTAAGTATTTATCTGTCTATATAAGTATGTATACCGTCGCTTGGTTTGGGACTAGACAGATTTTTTGTCTGTCCACAAATGTTTATTTATTAAACATAGTCGTGTAAAAAGCGACATGTGTCAAATGTGCCCTGCACCGCACATTCTCCTCAGAAAAGAGGTAGGTACAGTATAGTAGGTAATCAGGTTTTGCTGCCAAAGTCATGCATTGAACACAATGTATATTTACCGGGCATGTTCTTTCTAGAATGGGAAATTCCATGGACGTCCACCGATCCCCTGGCGGCCGCTGGTCGCTAATCAAATATGTTTTCCGGCGCCGCTGAGTAGGTGACAATATGTGACGGATGACAAAGATACTCAAACTTTAGTAAGGAAAAACTTCATTAGAAGAAACAACCATATCAGCCGAAGGACGTCCACTGTTGGACATAGGCTTCCCCTAATTTCATGGGGGGTAAATGCCATCGGATTGGCGATCGCAGTATCTCCACCGGACTCCAGGGGTGCTGCTGCCCATCCCGCGGTGGTCTTGCTCGTAGTTTTAAGAAATACCCAGGTCCAGGAGAAGAAGAAACCGTAATTTGATAATTTTGCATCGTTTTGATATTATTGCCAGTTTTATCATCTTATATGTTGCATGTGGAAAATTCGTTTCATCACTTTTACTTTATATACAGAGAGTACTAGAGACCAGTGAATTACAAACAGTGCTACCACTCCTTGCCGATGTCAAAAGATACGTACATTCTATACAACTACGAGTTCGATTCTACTACGAGAGGCAATATATTTTGAAAATATTGTAAAATCTGCTATTTGTCCAACGTCTTCGGGGCTGTACGGGAATATCTGTCATCACAGTTCAATTTATCCTGCACAGTTATGGTTATAATTTGCATTGGGATGACCGTTGCATGACATTCGAAAGGTAGAGTAAAAATAAAACCAGTCTGAATGTTTTCACAAAAACTATTTTTCCGCGTATTGACACAGTTTGAGCACCGCTCCCGTACGAGGAACGAATAGCAAAATGATAAATAAAGGTAATCCCATTAGTCGGCGCGGGCGCGGCATTCGATTACGGTATTACGCGATTTGTCAATACCCGCCCCACTAGTGTGGGGACGTGAGTCCCACTGGTGAGCTCCTTGAGAATATATTGGAGAAAACCAAGGCATCTATTAGTTTTATCACTTTTGCATCTGATTCGCAATACAAAATGTTTCGTTTAACGTATCAGTCATTCTTTTTTTTTCATATAAATAAGTTTTGGACACTTCCTTAAAATCCACATTTCAGAAGGATATTTATGTATTTTTTAACCGACTTAAAGATTTCAAAAGAGGAGGTTATCAATTCGGTTGTATGTTTTTTTTTTAATGTTTGTTACTCCATAACTCCGTTATTTCTTAACCGATTTTGAAAACTCCTCAAATCTTAAAGGCAAACATATAGTGATTTTTGTGTTTTTATCAACAAATCGAGCATTTTCATACAAAAATGTGACATTTGATGAAGTGTAACTGCTGATGATGATCAGAACAGAACTCTTCAACGACGAAAATTTCACATTTGGCGATTTGTCCTCCTAGCTGTGTTTGCTAAGCAACTTCTAGTTTCACGATTATTTTTTGTCATGCTCGATTTCTGATGCGGGGATCCATGAGGAATTCAGGGAACTCCTCAAATCTTAAAGGCAAACATATAGTGATTTTTGTGTTTTTATCAACAAATGGAGCATTATCATATAAAAATGTGACATTTGATGAAGTGGAACTGCTGATGACGATCAGAACAGAACTCTTCAACGATGAAAAGTTCACGTTTGGCGATTTGTTCTTCTAGCTGTGTTTGTTAAGCAAGTTCTATTTTCACGATTAATTATTGTCATGCTCGAGTTCTGATGATGGGATCCATTAAGAATCGAGGGAACTCCTCAAATGTGAAAGGCAGACAAATAGTAATTTTAGTATTTTCATGAACTAATCTAATCAAGCATTTTCATTCAAAAGTGACATTTGATGAAATGGAACTGCTGATGATGATCAGAACGGAACTCTTCAACGACGCGTAGTTCACGTTTGGCAATTTGTTCTCTTCGTTTTGTTTGTCAAGCAGGATAGGTTTGCAAGACACATTTTTGTCAAGCTTGAGTTCTGATGGAGGATTCCACGAGGAATTGAGGGTACTTAATCTTCTACCATTATAAATATACTTATAGCCATTTTTATTTTATTGTATGGAATCTAAGAGTGCACCATCTAAGTATAATAATCTCTCACCGGCCTCCCCCATTGAAGTCGGTTTTTTTTCTTAAAAATTATTATATATTTATTTAAGTTAACAAACAGTAATCACAATAGTATATTACTCTATAAGTTACATTTAAGTTTTGGTTTTTGGGATACCAACAACGTCAACTCCATATTACTAATACCTTTCATATTTGAGGTACATTAATGGGATGGAGAACTAAAAAGTGCGATTATAATTATTTATAATAGAAATTATTTAAAGTGACCGTGTGACCGATTCTTTTATAATTTTTTTATTAGATTTTGAGTTTTCTATTGTGATGGAGAAAAGGTTTGTGTAGGGTTTAAAAAACTTACTGTAAATATTAATAAATGGGGTAACTCATTGGTTTTTGATGTTGCCTAAATTTGAATGAAAAACTGTATATATATCATTGTTTTTTGTTACCTTAACATTCCGGTACTGTTTAGAAATACATTTTTTGTACACTAATTCAGTATCATGGTTTTCTTACGCAATAGACAAATGGTTACGAAAAATAGAATAGCCCATCATCGTTAGCTCAGAGCGCGTGCAAGGCGGCTCGCGACACCTATGGAAATCAAAGATGGCGGAAGAAAACAACACATACATACACCAATGTTAGTCTCACAGGTCGCTTTATCATCTCAATTTGTAATTCGAACTACATCATAACAAATTTGATCATGCGTAGTAAAATTACTAATTCGTCAGAGAGACCAAGAAGATGTACATATTATGAATTAAAAAGAATACACAGCGAATTTGCATGAAAAATTGTATATATATCATTGTTTTTTTACCTTCACATTCCGATATTTTTTATAAATATTTTTTTGTACACTAATTCAATAAGTATCATGGTTTTCTTACGCAATAGCCAAATGGTTACGAAAAATAGAATGATCCATCATCGTTAGCTCAGAGCGCGTGCAAGGTGCGCCCGGCTCGCGACACGTATGGAAATCAAAGATGGCGGAAGAAAACAACACATACATACACCAATGTTAGTCTCACAGGTCAGGTACAGAATAGACAGCGAATATCTACTTTTATCGGAGTCACTAGTAACATTTGTTGAATTAGTATTTTTTCATTTAACGACTGTTCCGAAATGTAACTTCTTTTTCGAAAGAGCCCCAAGCAATGTACAGTTAGCAAAAGTAACCCCTGCGTAGACATTACCTGGTAGCGTAGATTTTGCTCTGTAGCTGACCGTACCAAGTTCCCACGCATTGAGTTTGAATATTCTAATTAGCACCATCCTTCATCACAAACCTTACATTACTAGAACAATGGCCGTCCCCCGGAAAAAGAAACCAAGAACCACAAACAAGGGGACAGTCTATAATCATTTATCTCGAGTTTAATAAAAGGCAGATTATTAATGGCGTCCAGGACGCTAATGTTGCATGATTTAATCCCGTTATTCCCGTTACATCGGGAAACGTGCCAGATATCGGGAATTACCGGCTGGAAAGAGAATCTTTATGTCTTTTGATGTGGTTCCAGTAAGTCTACTTAATACTATTACGATTTCGAATTTTGGAAGCGCTTTTAATACCGTTTCGATTACAACGTAGTAATTGTAAGCGTTCTGTTTCGTTCTGTTTTATTAATTAGTAAAGTCTAGTAAGTGATTATGATGTATCACTTTCGGATGCTCGGTTATTTTCACTCTAAGTATTTATTGGATGGTTAAACTGTATATCTGTAAAAACATACCTCTTGCGATATATCGCAATCACAAGAATATAAATCTCCAAACGAAGAATCTTACTAAAATAAATGTCACTATTGACGACTACTAAACTTAACTGTTTATATCTTAACTATACCATCCCCGGATCTCCACATAATCCGCGCATTATACCTCACAATGACACACAACAATTGAACGGAGAAGTAAACCCCATTATATAAGTAGATTAAAGAGCACTTTGGTCGATATTCCCTAAAATATTGCGTCGTAAGCCGAGACGTGATCTAGTCGGGTCCGAGTAATCCCTTTAAAAATTGCCAAACAGAAAACAAACCGGGACTACGGACGGTTATACATCAAGTGGCTTAAAAAGAGGAAAAAATATCGTCAAGCGAGAAACGGAGAAGGTGAAATAAGTCCAAGACAAGACTTTTGAAAGCTTTGACGGGACGAAGGCGGAATCAAATGCTTGATGAAATGGCGAGTCGGTAATCGTGAATTTGCCTCTGACTGCACTCAGGAATGTCTCGAAGAAATTGTTTAGAAAGCATTACTGCCGGCTTCCAATTTGTAAAATAACGATAAAAAAGCCGTAAATAAAAAAGCTGTTATGATTACTTCGCTGGGAATAACTTGAAAACCAGAATTGGAGATTTTTCAGAATCTGGTAATAATGCCTATATTTGACTTCATATGCCAAGTTCGCCGTACATCGTAACATAAATGTGCTTCCACATTTCAACTTGCCAAGTGATCACTCAATCAAATATTACACCCATAAAAGCAATAAGAGCATTCCCGCGTCACCACATTTGTCTTTATCAATAAAAATGCTGGCCCCTAAAGCCTATTCTGAAAAGCGGCGAAATGACGCTAAGACGAGCTGCGGGCAGCGGCGACAGGGACGAATGGAATCGGGTGGTAATAGAGACGGTCAGACCAAATGACCGCCATCCGGACGTAGACAAAAGCGGATCCGCCGTAATAAAGCAGGATTGATGAAAAAGCGCTAAGCCACGCCGATATAACGGTGGGACGCAAGTTCGGAGCGAAAGCGAGGTGGATCTCCATAGAATACTTACCTATTGAACCACTTCACGAATTATATATTGCTTGGATAGTCTAGAATCTAAATCATGAAACCGGGTAAACGGAAATCATAAAATAAAAGCTAGCTTTAAAAACAGGACTACATAATGGCCACCACCACCACCACCATATCAGCCCTAGGACGTCCACTGCTGGACATAGGCCTCCCCCGATTTCATGGGGGGTAAATGCCATAATCGCCACGCTTGGCATGCGGGTTGGCGATCGCAGTATCTCCACCGCACTCTAGGAATGCTGCTGCCCATTCCCCGGTGGTCTTGGTCGTAGTTTTAGGACATACCCGGGTCCACCCCGGCCCGGGCCCGGGTACATAATGGCACTACTGCTGTAATTCAATAATATAGCTGCTGTATTCAAGTATACCTATGAGTAAAATTTAATATAAACAGAAAATAACAATCAATATTGATGACAAGTCGCTTATTATTGGCATATGAGAAGTGTCATCCATTTTAGCTTTTAGCGTATTTTTCACAATATTTGTATTCTTATTCAACTTCACCTAGTTAGCATACTCCAACATGACCACGATGATCGAAATTCACTTAGACAACAATCTGAACATTATTGTTCCTACAACAGAACCTTGCGCCACACACCAAGAACGTCTTCTGTCGGGCTTTAATACGAAGCTATTGCTATTACGAAGATCGCGAGCCACCATCGAACACTCCCGGCTTTGCCGGACTCACTTTACAGGGATTTCGGATATGACGTAAAGCACTCACTTAGAACCCGGGATCTGACCGAGTTTTTCCCGTGTTTATTAGCTTAGGATATAAGAAATGGTGCAGAGATTCGCGGGATTATTGTCGGAATGCAATATGGTACGGGATTTTGGTTGACGTGAAGCATTAATCGTTTAGCGTTATCGCTGAAACAGAAATGTCACTTATGTGAGTGTGATACTAAAAAATTGTGATAAACGTTTTACCTTTTTTCATATTTTGCTTCTTTTCGCAAATTTTGTAGTTCAAAGGTAAAAAAGTTAAGTTTTTTTTATTGCTGTTATAATTTAAAGAGCAATCCATTTCGAAATTCCTATCTAGAACTTTTAGAGAAAATAAGTAGATCGTCATACGTATGAAATGCAATTTTGTTTCAATAATAGAAGTGCTTTGAGGTTCTCCAGTTCTCGTTATTACGAGTACCGGAGAATTTCATAATCTGCGAGCATATTTAAAAAAATGTCTAAAATACGATATAGGTACAACGTTGCTAACTTGAGTGGAACTAACAAGTTATCAAAAATTAAAAGCAATATTTAACTTGTCTAGTCCAAGGGTGACGGGAAAATCCTCAAAGGTGGAGCACCAAAGATCCAGGAGCACAATAATACCAACAAAACAAACATGTCAGTCAAACACATCCTCGTTTTGAGAGCAGGGCAAAAAGCGAAATTGCTACAATATTTACAGCTGACCCGACTGGTGTAAGCAAGAACAGTAAGGGAATGAAGAACTATTGTTACCGATTTAGTTTATTATAAGAACTGTTATATTCTGATAAATTCTAAAAATAAAACCCCCTGGGAATATTATATTTGTTATAAAAAAGAAAAGAGGAAATAATTGAGGTATAATCGAATGGCATTTATTATTTATCTATTAGTGGTTTCAAGTGTGTGGATGATTTTTTGCCATACTAATTTGATGTCACTTATTATTTAGAAATTCTAAGTAGGCGTAGAAGTTAAAGCTGCTATTAGTTGGTGCTGAAAAAAAAAACAACTTCTCATATCAATCTAAGGCTGTTCTGTGATTAGAATGGTTTAGAAACGGATCGTTAAGGTGAGTGTTGAGGTATCGGTCTGATCAGTCACCTTATCTATGTCACAAAATTTTAGCTTCAGAAACGCCCCGGCGGGTCGCCCTACTGCGCCTCGCGCACTGCGTCCAAATTACCGTTTCTTAACCGTTCCTTTCTCTAACGAAACAGAATACAAAATACACCCCCCGGGGACACATGCCCACCACACGGTCACAGTTAACATATATTAATAACACGTTAATTTATTAACAAGCACTGTTTATCCAGGGATTAACTCAGAATAGTTTTAGTTGAACAACAAAGGGCCGAAAGGGTTCAAAGCGAATTTCTTGCCGACATATTTACCTAAGGTTACCTTCAGGTGATAGTAATTTTACGCGCGAGAGGTCCGAGCTTTGGTTGTGTACATTGTTATGCTTGAAATTTCGCTGGAGTTCACGCAAGAATGACTTTTGGATGGAAATTCGAAGTTCGCAACGTTTGATGGTGAAGACATTGATGGGATTCATTTGGTTATGGTTTTATGTTTGTAGTTCATTGATTTGAAGGGGTGACTTTGGGGATGATTCGGATTTAATAAACGCCGCAAAAGGGCAAAGTTCTCTGTTACAAGATTTGGGTGACATTTGAGTTGGCGAATTTTCCGTTTAATATCAAGCTATTGACATAAGTCTGGATTAAGTTATACAAATAATTTTATCGCGTTGCAGTGCAGTTAAATGCAGTATGTTGTATATGATTTATATACACGCCATTCTATTAACCCAGACAGTGACTCTGTACTTTCGGAATCGCCTTCGATGATAATGATAATGACAATCTTTATTGGTAACGACGGCGACGGTGCACGTCAAATAAAACGTTTTAGAATTTATATTATAGCAAACTATTGCAATAACAGGATTACCAGAAATGTAAGCTATGATATCAAACTAACAATAAAAAAAAAAACAAAATTTGAAAGTAATCAACAAATACAAAACATGAGAGTTGAAAATTCAACAGGTAAAACCGAATTCACAAGTTCGTTTAAAACTAGCGTCAGAATTCAAATTACAGTAACCGCAAACAAAGATCGTACAAAAGGCGAAGGTCCGAACCGAACCCGTGCATCATTAATGGCCCACACGTATTGTTGCACTATTTGACTTATTTAACAACTACCCTCGAGGATTTCATAGAGAAATTAAACAATTGTATAGAAAATAAGCTCGACTCTTTGCCGGACGGTGCAAACAAAACTATTGTTACGTGTATTAATTAATATGAATTTTAAATTTGAGGTTGTATGGGGATTTTGTGCATACGTTTTGTTATCGCGTCTAAGGCTGTTATTTGTAGTGTGAGGTAAGGGTCAAGGAAGGTTTTACATGCGTCAACAAGCAATCCAATTTCATTAATTATAATTAATAATATAATAAAGGACGTAATGACTAACATCATAATGATAATGAAAGATTTTTTTGACCAGTCTCTCTTATTTTACTAATTTAACAACTGTCACCAGACGATGCACAATTTGCGTACTTTTCTCTGTTTACAAGTAAGAATGGTTGCTGGGTATAAGATTTAAAAAAAGTGATCTATGCAGACAAGCTTATTTTTACTATATCTAATCCCTCCCATCAAACCCAGAAATCTATAACAAAGCCCATGAGCAATTTAATTCGAAAACCGTAATTTGGCAAACACGACTTCCGTCTAAAAAACAGAGACGGAGAAAGAATCAGATTTCCGAGTGGGAACCCTTCAGTTTCCTGTGGAGTACGATGATAATTATCCCTTAATGATCGGGCCCTCCATCGGTGACGCTGGGGCAGTATTAATACAACATGCGATGACTACACGTTCAGATTTGTACCCTCATTATATACTTCTGATTTTACATCCGTTTTTTTTTCAAATTTACAATGAAAACCGATTTAGATTATTTAACAAGCTCAAGGTGTTTTTAATAAGGTGTGTCGCGATTGACTCTATTATATTTATGCTGCTATCATGTCTATTCATGTGGGCCCCCGCAATCAGCACAGGAACATATGTATGTGTTGTGTAGACCTTGACTACATAATTAGTATGTATATGTATACATACTAATTAGTATACATACTAATTATGTAGTCAAGGACTCGTAAAAGGTGTATTCTGAAGGCAGATATCATCATCATTCGCGCGCCCTTTTCCCATTTACTTGGGGTAGGCGCAGCATATTTTCTTCTTCCATATGTCCCTATCCCCCGTCATCTCGTCACTCACATCCTTCCTCTTCATATCGTCTCTCACGCAATCCATACATCTCTCACGCAATCCTTGGCCTACCCCTCCTCTTCCTCCACATTCATGCCTAATACCTTTCTTGTCACATGACTTTCATTTCTTCGCATAAAGGCAGATAATGAATAAGATACAACTTCTTAAAAAGAAACCGACAACTTTTGACCGATACCGTCTAAAGTTGTCATCACCTGCAGTACACCCAACACCATCTCAACAACTATAGCTGTCTGTACGGTGGCAAAACCATTGACAGTTTTATTAAGTAGGTATCTAGGCTAGGTAAGGTGCATACTTGCTCCACTCCAACACTGAATTTGGGGTGAGACAACAACAGCAATCGCATAAAGGATTCATTATTTATAATTTTTGCTAATATGCTATTTGCTGCAGGTATGGCTTGAATTCTGAACTTTCACTAATTCGAAGCAATCTTTGATCCAGGAAACCGTCACCAAGGTCTGTACGAGCCCTACGGAAGTGCGCTTTCGACTCGATTGTTCCACGAGATTTTAATAACGGTGCAACGCAAAGAAGTAAAGCCCATTGTTGACTTCAAGATGGTGGCCACTCCTGCTCACTTCGAATAATATTACACTTTGATTTTATTAAAACTTCGGGATTGGGGACTCGTGTTTGACTCTGTTGATAATGTGTTGTGGCTTCTTTAATGAGTTGCGGCTGATAAAGATAAAAAATAACAACAGTTTGGTATTTCCTAAAGTTTGTAATCTGGTATTTATGGTCTATAGACAAGATAGTCAAATATTACTCTCACATCGGTGAATGGAATGCAAAAACTATTTTGTTGAGAAAAATCTAGGAATCTGCAATTATTATTTTAAGCAGTTTTACCTGAGGCGCAAAGACTGAGCTTGATCTATAACACGACATTCGAGTCCGCTTAATCCATATTTGTAACATCTTAAAAGAATAAACACAACAGTGCCAAAACCCGTAAATATCGGTTTTCTCCTGTATTTATTTATTTAATCTTTATTGCACTAAAGGAACCTTATCGTACAAAAGGCGGACTTAATGTATATAGGTACTATACCGCTTTATCTACTCGAACAACGCAGATACCTCTTGTTCAAGAGCACAACTATAAGCGACATCAAACTATCAACGTTAATAAAACCCATTCAACGAGCCGCTAATAGACAAGTCTTTGTCCTAAACGACTGGATCTTTAGAGGCCATAAATAACTTCATTACCTGTTCGTGGGACACCATAAAGCATCTTGACTAACAATACGTAAATGTGGGGTATTAAATATATGGGGACACAACGGTTTATAGCCAAGGATATAGGGGCAAGGGGTTAGATGCAAAGTATGGGAAATTCATAATTCAAGAAATGGGTGACAATGGCGGTTTTGCATGTTTGATTGTACCTAGATATAATTGCGATAGATTTGTTCAAAACAAATGCATATGCCTTGGTAAAGCATGGCGAGGATATATTTTATACTAGCTTTTGCCCGCGACTTCGTCCGCGTTACATCATCGGCTAACAGTGTAAACCTGCTAACGTCATATTATGGAAGTTTACAGCAGAGACAAAAAACATGATTGAAATTAAAATATTAATCCCTGAAAAACGGGAAAAATATCATTAGGTTATTTTTTTGCTTTAATTCCAAAATAAAAGACAGGTAAAATGTTTTGGTTACCAAATTGTTACGATGACTTTTGTAACTTAACTGTATTTTGCAATCAAATAACGTATTAAATTATGAATTTCGCAGTTTGTCGAGAAAAAGAAAGTAAATACGTAGATCTTCATGTAAAACAAAAGGTACTTAATATACAGAAACTTCTTGAACGGAACTAAATGAAATCTTCCGAAATAAATATGTATATACGGGTGTGGCCTGTAATAGGAGCAATAAATTTAAATGACGCTTCCTTAGAACATCTGCAGTAGCCTCTAGTGTCCAAAAATTTTTTTTCTTTTTTCAATTGAGACAAATTTTGATTTAAAGTTATGGTTCCAAGTAATGGATCTTGGCACTCAGAGATTATAGCGTGGCAGTCAATGCTGATTTATTTTGAGGTTGCTTCATGTTATGACTTATAATCGTTGTCGAATTTTTGGTTAAAAAATGATATTTTTTAGATTTTTTAATTGATTATTTTTATAAATTTTTAGTGTTTTTTAAATAAATAGTTATTAATATCACTCCAGTAGAGTAAAAAGTACACGTAACCTACTTTAGTGTAAAAAAATCCAAGAATAATTTTTTTTTGTCTATTGAAACCATTTGGAAATAATTGCTAGAGAGCTCAATAGTGTACCATTTAATTTATTGCTCCTATTACAGGCCACACCCTGTACATATTAGGTGTTGTGCGAAAATATTCATTATCATGATATCAGCTGAAGGACATTCACTGCTGGACGTAGGCCTCCCCCAAAGGGTGCCAATTGTAGCACTGGCGGGCATTGGCCCGGTCCTGCGCCACCCGCATCCAGCGCCCTCATGATCAGGTCATCTAAAAAGCAAAACGCTTAAGTAGCAAAATGCCTGAAACGGATGTCTAAGAAGCTTTATACCTAAGAAGTAAAATAAATTACAATCATAATGCCTAAGACTTAAATCATCCAAAACGTCAAATGTCTCAGTAGCAGAGTCACAAAATATGCTGTTGGTTGCCTAATTTATGTAATGTCTAAAACGCAAAACAGCTGAATGGCAATATACTTTAAATTAGATTTACCTAAATTGTAGTATATCTGATAAGCAATTGTCCTGTATACACCAATAAGTAAATTATCTTGACGTGTATTTTACAAAATAGGGATCTATAATACGAAAATGTTGTTGCTGTGGCATCATTATAGTAGATTTTTTGGTCTTGAATTAAAAATTGGAGTATAGAGCCACCCGGCACCCGCTACAATTGTAGTGTTATTGTGACAATTTGACAAGCTCTTCGCGAAAGTAATATCTGTTTATTGGCGAAATTATTAAGTTTTTTTAGCACACATCCCGCCCGAAGGTAAGTGGTAATTGTGGCCTATGGACGCCTGCAAAGCCAGTAATGGACACTTTCACATTTGTCGCACCTGTCACCGTGGTGAAATAGGCCCTTGGAGGGCTTAAATCCTTAAAAGTTAGCTTGTTTTAATTAAAGGAAACATTCCCTTATTTAAATTAAAAGCGGCCAAGTGCGAGTCGGACTCGCCCATGAAGGGTTCCGTAGCAGCAAGTAACATATAACATAAAAGTTATTTATGACGAATTAAAAAAAAACTACTTACTAGATTTCGTTCAATCCAAATTTGGGTGGTAGTTTTGATGGTAATGTACATCATATATTTTTTTAAATTTTATCGTCCGCTTATTTTAGTAGTTCCAGGGGGGGGGGGACACACATTTTACCACTTTGGAAGCGTCTCTCGCGCAAACTATTCAGTTTAGAAAAAAATGATATAAGAAACCTTAATATCATTTTTGAAGACCTATCCATAGATACCCCACACGTATGGGTTTAATGAAAAAAATTTTTTTGAGTTTTAGTTTGAAGTATGGGGACCCCCAATTTTTTTCATTTTTCATTTTTGTGTGAAAATCTTAATGCGGTTCACGAAGTACATCTAATTACCAAGTTTCATTGGTATAGGTCTTATAGCTTCGGAAATAAGTGGCTGTGACATACGGACAGACAGACAGACGGACAGACAGACAGACAGACATGACGAATCTATAAGGGTTCCTTGCCATTTTGGCTACGGAACCCTAAAAATAAATATATTTGATGGCGACCGTACCACGCGTTTGGCAGGTAGTGAAATTTAAAATGTAATTTAAAGTCAATAAAATAGGCTTATCACAATTAATATCTTATAAATTACTTTTATTAATTTGCATATTGCTGCTGCTGGTATGTACATTTTTGCTGACTGTACAACACTGACCGCTCCGATACATTTGATGGCGACTGTACAGTCAGCGTCATATAGTTCGTAGCAGTCAAAGTGTCAAAATAGTCACACCATACAAGTTGTAGGGATGAACTATATCGCTGACTAAAAGGTAGGTAGGTTACCTGTTAGACGACATGGTGCGTTTCTGGCATTTTGCTACTAGGTCCTAATGCGATTTAGGTAATCAAAAAAGCAGACATGGTGCGTTTCAGGCATTTTGCTACTAGGTCCTAATGCGATTTAGGTAATCAAAAAAGCAGACATGGTGCGTTTCAGGCATTTTGCTACTAGGTCCTAATGCGATTTAGGTAATCAAAAAAGCAGACATGGTGCGTTTCAGGTATTTTGCTATTAGGTCCTAATGCGATTTAGGTAATAAAAAAAGCAGGCATGGTGCGTTTCAGGCATTTTGCTAGCTAGCTGTTGTGCGTTCTAGGAATTTTACTACTTAGGCTTTTGCCTTTTTAGATGACCTGATCATGAGGGACCCAGCGGACTACAGCGATTTTCACCAGGTCATCAATCCATCTTGTGTGGGGCCTACCCACGCTGCGCCTTCCGGTATGTGGTCGCCACTTGAAGACCTTTTCCGCCATAACGGCCATAGGTTCTACGTGCAATGTGCCCCGCCCAGTGCCACTTAGATTTAGCGATTAGGAGGGCTATGTCAGATAATTGGGTTCTACTGCGGATGGCTTTATTTCTGATGCAATCACGCTGAGATACTCCTAGCATAGCCCTCTTCGTTGCTCTTTTGGTGACTTTAAGCCGTCTTGTGAGGTCCATAGTAAGCGACTACGTTTCAGTACCCATTATGTAGTCACTGGCAACACACACTGATCAAAGACTCTCGTCTTGTAACAAAATTCTTTTGAAAATATGAAAAATACCTGCTAAGTACGTTTATCGCGATAGTAAGAATAAAAACTCCCATTTATTTTGATAAGAGGTTAACCTAACCCCAAAAGAGTGATTGTATTGGATTTACACTGCTCAAATGCCATGAAATATTAATAAAAAAACAATAAAAGTACATATCTTTGCGATGTTATACTTCTTCGTTTACACCAAAAACTCGAAACAATATTATCTTTTGCGAGAACACATATCAAGGCGATCAAAATTCTTACGAAAATGGCGGGTATATTGGGATTAGCCGATAACTTTCAACTCTTGGGGTTGACTGTTTCACTCACCGTGTGATTTAAGCAATTTGTTAAAATAACTGGCAGTAGCTCTTTTTCTCAGGCGATGCTTCTTTTTTTTGCTACATAATGTTGGGCAAAACGAAAATGTTAAGAAATGGATTTAGAGTGTTTACACTTTAGCAAAATATATTATAGAAATAATTGCTATACATTTTTTTTGTAGGCATACAAACTTTTACACCGTTTTCACCCCCTAAGGGACCTTTCCGGGATAAAAACTATCCTATGTCCTTTCCCAGGACTCAAACTATCTCTATACCAAATTTCATCTAAATCGGTTTAGCGGTTTGAGCGTGAAGAGGTAACAGACAGACGGGTGACTTTCGCATTTATAATATTATTAAGTATATAAGTAAAGAAGTATGGATGTGGATTAACACAGTACTTAAAATAAGCCAGCGAATAGGTACTTTTTCAATCTTTTTTTTTCTGAACATCAGAGGTATTTAAAAAACGATTTATACAGTTTATATTTCATGTTTATTTAATCTAGACATCTCATTGAATCGTTTACCTATTGACAATGAAGTGTACATTGCGAGTCATATTGCTTACATAAAAACATATATTAGGTGTACATTTATATTTATTCAGTTCATATTTAATAATTCCTTAAACTATAAAATAATTTTACGAAGAGCCACTTTTTAGTTTTTACACCATGACTTTTTTATTATTTTTTGGAGCTACTAGAACATTTTCATTCATCATATGGAAGATTTATACACTTATCCTTTTATGTTCATGTACTTGTACCCCTTCTAACTAGTGTCACAAGTGTTACCCATCACTATCATAATGCTGAAAAATCTAATCCTCGCCTCACTGCACCACCGGGGGCAATTATCCACAACTCGGACACAACAGCGCAGACGTTCTTCACTCACAATGGGCCCTCGAGCCGGTGCTGTAACGAATCCACTACTATCAACCGGTCCCTTTTGCAAAACTGGAACGCGATTGTTTGCGCGACACTCCGCGCGGGTTAATGATGGATGTGGTTCATTAGCTACAGGCTCAAGAGCCACGTGGGACGTGTGTGGACATTCTTGGATTGATAAAAGCGTCTTTATTTTTCTAAGATCGCTTCAGATTTTAATGTCTGGGTTAGATTGTTGTGGAAATATCGGTAGACTATAGTTTTGCAGAAAACAACCTAATTAGGGTAGGGTTAGAGCTATACCAATGCCTGAATGGGAATTTAAACTGGATTGTGCCAACTGCCTCAGTATCAATAAAACTACTTTTGAATAAATAACTGAAAATATATTGAAGAAAAAATGTAATGATTTTGTGGACAATTGACTGATGGGCATGGTCAAAATAATACACTGTTAATCACTTGTCCGACATAGGTAAGATCACCCCACATTGTGTCTGGAACAGCAAGGGTGACACGCTCACAAAGGTTGTTTATTGGCCGAGTACACCGCAATCCATCACCCACTGTTCCCCGGACTCGTGCCCTGATCATTATTTAAAATATAGATGAGAGTGTTTTCTTTCCGATAATCGAGACCACGATTGAGGGTTGTACACAATAGCGCCTTTTGAAAGCGTCGCCCGGAGCCCTAGACGGGCCCGAGGACCGAAGTCTCGCTTATTTGTATTAGTAAATTGAAGGTACACTGTCCACTCTATTCAGATCCCCAGCAAAGCAATCCGAGTCTCCCTTTGGCTCAGATTTTTAAAAGTAGTGGGGGCACGGGGGGTTCAATTAAGGTGGTCTTTGTGAACATTCTATCGGCGCGCAATGAAAAGAGTTGTGATTTTCTTTGATATGCGGAGACGCGGTTTGCCGAGTGAGAAATCAAAGGGCTCCATAGCGATGCATGACGGGTTTTATTAAGATTTAATGCCGCCAACGACACTCAGAGGCGGGAAAAGAACGAGTCTCAAGTATTCTGTTGCGATGTACATTTTACATGGCGCCCGCTCCGTTCATTCGCGAAAGTGCAGCCTGAAAATGTGGCGCGAAATTCGTAACAACATTGCATTAACTGCGAACTTAAGTAGACTTCCATAATCCCGCAACTCACGCTAATGACACCACTATGTGCCGCTTAAAACCTAGAAGAAACATATTTAAAATGAAAGAAGATTCCATATTCGAAACAACTCGTAAAAGTTTCTTTAACTTTGTCTAATACGAAGGTTAATTTAATAAACTAACATACATCCTTTCTCAATCAGGCTCCAAAAACGGCACCTACACTATCTACGATCATCGGCTTAACATGCTAAGTTAATGAACACCGCAGGCTTACATATTCACAGCTGGGGAGGTGGGAGGCGGGCGACCGGACAGGAAAGGTTCCCGTCTTAGAGCGTCTTAAGAGCGCCATACACTACAGGATTCTCGGAAAAAGTAGGTGTGTTGCAAAAATGTTGAGTGCTTTCGTTTTATAAGTTGATAGGATGTAGTGCGATGGCGGTAGAAACTATAACAACACTGCTGTTTATAACGGTAGTAGATAGTTATGACAAATGTTCTGTAGAAACCTAAAAGAGGATACTTGACTTCTACTGAAATACTGAATTTTAGGAAATGAAAGATTCAAGAAATAGAGTTAACATGCATAAAATTTTACTTAGAGTGTAGTGTATCAGACCATATAATTAATTTATCGTTTTATATATGCCACTTTATGTTCCTCTTTAAATTATCAAAGCCAGAGTAGGGACAGAACCGGAATTCAATTAGTTCTACGCAGTCATTAGTCTTTCCAACAAAGGAGCTTCAACCTGCGAAACCCGTTAAGTATCCCTAATATCAACTATCGGCATATCAGACAATACTCTAGAGATACTAATAACTTATGACGTCAGCAATGTGCAGTTAATTTCGCCAGTTCGTTAGTTCGAAGGGGCTCGAGATATATTGTCTCAGTGGGAATTGTTTATCTTGAGCTGTTATTAAGACCATTCCGTGTAATAGTCGATGATATTTCGATGACGCAGATATAAGTTTGAACAGCAGTGAACGTGAGCTTTATCGTTTTAGGACTGTGTGATATCGATTCAACGTCCATTAGTGTTGACGGTAGGAGATTTGAGGATGAAGATGTATTTGGGGAAGCTGATAATTCATTTGTTTTGTCACTTTAAACACGTGATTTAACTATGAATATAACCGTTAGTGTTAACTTATGTTACATCCTTATGGATATGAATAGAAATCGCATTGTAGGTACTAACTACTAACATTAGAAAAAAATAGAAAATAAATTTCAGAACCTAGTATGCAAGTGCAGACATTTATATAGACTGCGTTTTCACAAAGCACTTCGCTTTGTCCTGAGACAACAAACGAGTCCTCACTCAAAACGCTTCCAGAACGTGAAGATAACTTGTCTTTTTAAGAAAATCAACGTGGCTTTAAATAAATGATGTCGGCAAGAAGAGAAGTAATCAAATATAAGTAAAACATTGATTAAAATCAAACGTAAGTCAATAATTATACAGATCAATTACAAAGAAAAACAATTGACGTAGAGTGTAGTGTAGTCATGACATGACCAAGGCAGGGAAATAACCTAAGTTGTTTCATATCATATAATTAAGTCAGTATTTTACACATAATCATAGTTTAATAAATCTTTTCAGGTAAACGAAACTCTCCCGTGAAAAATTAAATTTTACAAGAAAACCGCGAAGGGGTAATTTGTAACGCACCCTTAAATCTTGTCAAGCCCGTCCTCTGATAAATCAGACCCACACACTATCGGGACATTATTAATTAAAATCCTGCCTCAGAAGCCCCACCTGTCCCAAGGCGTAACTCCAATCGGTTTAGACAAAGAACGGGCCAATTCGCCTTGGGCCACCAAATCCTTTATAGGGTAGTTATAATCCTAGGAAGGACCAAGTATCGATACAAGAAGATAGTTAATAGATTGTGTCGATGTTGTTAAGAGTTTCGTTAGTTTCATACTTACCGATAGTTTGACCTAGTTTACAATGCTTTATTTTGCTGGATCAGAAAATCATTTATTATATTTTTGTGCAATAAAACTGTACTTAACTAATTGTTATCAAAGTATAGTCGATTAATTAATGAGTCCAAAATTCAATCAAATATTGTCCCGGAATCTATTGCAGGGAACATCTTATGAGCTAATAATCCGTCTTACTTTAATAAAAACCAGTTAAAAAAGGTGGCCAGAGAGGAAAACGATTAGTTATAAATAACGAACAAAAAGAAACCACTTAACGGCAAGCAGCCCTACTTAAAAGAGCATCCAATAAAACAGAAACTAACCCGAACAAAGTTTGCAACCAATCTACAGCAGCACGATAAATAAGGCCGAAATCGGAACAAATGGACAGGCGGCAAATTAAACCAACGGCGGCTACATTTGGATTCCCATACATTAGGCACATCGATCTAACACGTCTAAACAAAGGCCCTGCGAAATGCTGGTGAACATGCGATCGTCTTAAGTTCTCCCCAAATCTACCGGTCTCCTCTGCGGGGTGTACAGGAATTTGCAAGCTATGCTAAGGTAGCTAAAGCGTATATTGGATTGGAGGTTTTGCGAAAGGACTTTATAGAAAGGACGATTGTTGGACTGCAGCGTAACTGATACTACCTTTGGTGCTTTTCAAACCCGTGACTTAAATTTCAAAATTTTACTTGAACTAGACCTGAATTCAGCACTTTGTATCGTCCCATGAAATTACGAGACTTTTTATGTTACAATTTTGATTACAGATTTTCGCTCAATTCCGGCAACCGGCATGCGATGAAACAAAACCATCTTTCTAAAATCTTTAGGCCTTACAGATTTTTTGCACTGAACTTCGGATGTTACTGCATGGCTGCAAATACAACATGTTTTTATTTGCTTAAAATGTGGTACAAGGGATGGTACATATATAATAATAATCACGCATATTTCACCAGCAGCTGGCACGCAAAATATAAAATAAAGTAAAATTGTAACCGGAACCGACAAAACCAACATAGTAATAAGTATAACAATGTCAACACCATTATTTTAAATAATTAGAATGTATAACGGTGTACAATACAATCAAGGTTAAATGTTTCAAAATTTCAATTATTTATTATTTATTAAACCTAGAAGCAATCCCCTAATCGGGGTTATATAGTGACGTGATAAACGGTATGTTTGCATATTTGACATATCGCATGCTTCAAAGTAGGTATCACTTCTAAGGAAACACAGATTAGCACATCTCCGATGGATGCTCACTTACAATACAGTGTGACACGCGCCCGCCCCTTTAATGCGGCACAAGCAAAAACAAAACAATCCGATGCTCACCTCCTTGCGTCCGGTTCCGTACAGTAAATTTACATTCCCCACCATCCATCCCAGAAGTCCATCCGGGCTGGTAATAAAACGGTCTTGAGGCGCAAGTCTTGGAGGAGCAAGGCATGTGATTGGAGCGTTTAGAAGACTTACATCCAAGTGACGAATAATATAAGTTGGATGACAGAGTATTCAAGAAAAATAGTGAACAGTTTATCACAGGATGGGCATACAAGGTATACATTACTACTATACACATTCTTTGATAACAGTGAATATTTGAGGTCAATTTTTAATCATATAGTTTGTGAAAAAAATGTTCTGCAGAAAAATTCGTTAGCGAGGATACTCGTAACTACTTCATAGATAGGCTAATTGGATAAGATTTAATAAAGACTTCAGAAGTATGCTGGTATTTTTTTCCAAACAGGCCAAGCTATAGTAATCTGATCATATGATTAGTGATTTTTCTATGACTTTTCTAAATTAGCAAAGCTTCGTAAACAATTTTCAGATTTTTCCACACGACTCGAGGATACTCAATTTATTATTATTACTTTATTTATCCGGTACCTTCCAATTATGTCTTATGCGTATAACTTCTTTACCTGGCAGATGTAACAAAACCTTACGAAACTGTGTCTGACTATGGTATGTCAACTTATTTAGAAGGATACATCGGCCGCTAATTCTTATTGTTTGTCCCGGTCTCAAGAAGGCCGTTCAGGCCTAGAGATATATGCCGAAGGGTACCATCCCTGTTTACAGGATGATGCTATCGCGTAATTGTGACAATATTTGCTTGAGGCTTTTATGGTGGAAGGTACAGGTAAATTGGTGGGGTCATTTTCCACTAAAGTTTAAGTGAAGTTGAAATTTGTGATATCTGATTAATTAAATCGCAAAGTTTAATTGGAGCTTGGGGCGTATCTTATCAATTATGAAGCTGATTAGTCTAGCATTTTGCTCTCACTTTAATGTAAGTCTATTATAACATCAGAACTTTTGGAGCAGAGAAATTACAAGTCAATCTTAGCTACAGCCATTATGTTACTATATAAATACCGCCGTCTAACCAAACCAATTGTATTGTAGAGGTTGATACATTATGAGTCTGGCCATGTGGAACTAGAACCATAATATATACAATTCTACATATTTTGAATATGTTCTGTGTCCTGTCAAGCAGCATTCCTTAGAAAACAGTTGGTTTTTCCAGTTGATTCCTCATCTGGACTCGATTGGAGTCACACGTGTTATTTAACTGTATTATTGTAATTGTATTTCAGCACAGTAAGGAATACAATAGTGTATTATAAAGTCGTAAAGTGTTTTATTATAGCTACAACCCCTATGATCCCCTAACAGTACCTCTGCAATACAAGCGAAGCGAGGCTTTACAGTATATACAAGTATAATGCACGTGGGCCTTAACAACCCGAAAGCTTTAAACCAACGATTCGAGAGCCTAATTAGAGTATATTATTATGTGGTATAACATATAGTCCAAAAGCCCATAATTTAAGAGATATTAATAATTTAAAACAAATCACAAGTTGAAAAATCTCAAGTCTAACACACCCTAAAGGCGTGACGTTGCAATCTACTACTTTTTTGCCTTGACACTTCTTGTCTTCAACACAATTGCATGTCACGTAAAGATTTGTTCACAAAGAAGCGGTCAATTAATTTGATTTATTTTGTACTGAAATAGTAGTTTAATTAAAACAAATAATTGGACCCATGTTGATATAACATTATTTACTCGTAGTGTCGTCAAAAATATGTGGTTAAAATCATTCGGGATATTAGGGCCCGCGGTGAATTTTTTGATGTAGGTTGAAATGTCTTTACAGTTAACATACCATAGTCAGACACAGTTTCCTAAGGTTTTGTTACATATCTGCTAGGTAAGAAGTTATACTTATAAGACATAATTGGAAGGTACCGTTCTAGTGGGTATAAATAAAGTAATAATAATAAATGAGAATCTAACAAAATGTTGATCTTACAGACTTCCGTTTGGCCTCACTAATTGACCACATCATGCTATAAATAAATAGCTCCTTTTTCTCTTGTACACACACAAATTTCGGCACACCCCTTGCTCCAGATTTAGGGTAGCACAAACGGCTAAGGTGAAAAGTACACCTAAGTTCAGATTAACAATCGGACCGGGCAAAGGTCTGCCGGCCTCAGCGATAAATTGCCCTGGATAGAGCACGCTGCTGACCCTTAAATATTGAGAATATTCAGCTTTTCAATGATTGAAAAGTGAATTTAGTTGTTTTTTTTTTATTAAAATTTTACATCGCAAATAATTGGCGAGTTCTTGTTCAGCATAGGAAGACGCGGAAAAAAGATCCATTTACCCAACGACAGTGGGAAGTGCACACTGTCTTTGTTTGTCGTGGATTTTTAGAGAATGTTTTGCTAAAGATAGCCAATTAAATATTGGTTTTATCCGACATATTTACTTTCATGCGAATACTTGTTTGCAAAGTAGTTTCATAAAAAAACTTGGCGAATAAACTTCTAGCCAATATTCAGTTTGTCTCATGTGTTGACCCTTGGACTGAGAGAGGGAGTATAAAGACTTATAATTCAGATAAGTTCTACGAAAGATTAACTTTATCAAGGCACTCGTACACTCGTAGTACCTACTTATGTTATGGGAGGAAATTTAAAATTCATCGTTCTTTATCTTTGACACTTCTTTAAGATAGAAAGACAAGATGCGTATTTTAATCAACAGAGGCTTTTTTGTACCACGTCGGTGGCAAACAGGCGTACGATCCGCCTGATGGTAAGCGGCCACCGTAGCCTATGGACGCCTGCAACCTGTAACTCCAGGGATGTCTGACGCGCGTTGCAGACCCGTTAAAATGTGTATACTTTTCTTGAAAATAGTTTATACGAATATTTGTTTCATGTGCTGTTGGTTTTCCAATAAATAAATAAATATAAGACAGTTAAAAATTTAAAGGCGTTTCTAAGCACGCCTAGATCCATGCTCACGTCCGTCGCTACATCGCTGGTCACTATAAATCGCCCAATGAGAAGTAGTGATTTAATCGGAAACCCCAGGGTCCGAGGAAGCCATTAAATCGTATGGTCAGAGGATAATTAATTCTGCGGGAACGGTTCAAGTGAGATTAATGGCGATCGAGTCTTTCGATGTTCTTGTGGCAGGCGCGGATTTGAATAAACAGCATACATACATACAAATAATCACGCCCGTTTCCCAGAGGGTGTAGGGCGTAGGCAGAGATCGAGGATTTCTAATTGCAAACATACAACTTCCGCTTTATGAACTCTCATATCATTCTTCATGCATTCGCGCCAATTTAGGGTACTTTTACATACTTACTTGTATTATAATTATTAAAAACAGATAATCACAAACATTGTTAGTCATCAAAACCCGCATAACTGCACTGCAGTTTGTCTCCGGATTTCAGTCTCTAGCATTTGTTAAACACAACTGGCTAAAAGATATAGATAATAATTACTAAAAAGATGTAGGCAGGTACCTATAATGTAATGGTAATGAATGATTTACCCCCTTATTCATAAACGTCCATCAAGCCCCTATTAGTAAACAAGCCGCTAAAGTTGGTTTATCCTTATCTGTCACTTTGACATTTATGTTTGTGAGAAAAGTACAAAACAACTTTTAGTTAAGAGGTTTGTTAAGTTTTATGAATAAGGGGGTTAGAAGTTACTACAAAAACTCCTACCGAACACCTAAGTACAGTAGGCACTCAATAAGTGTTTATGTCTTGACTAGGCCTTTTTGCCGAATGTCTCCGATTTGGTCAGAGTAGGTACGTTCGCCGAGGTCTTCCCCTTCAAACTATTTTATCCACTCGTTTTGTCAATCTTCTTGAATAAACAACATTATAATAAATACAATATAGACTAATTTATTACACTTGAGCAGAGGCAGAATACGCTGGTTTGAAACAATCGAAGAAGTCAAGAAGTTACGCACTCGAAGCTATTTGAGTAAGGTTGAAAATCGACCTGTTTGGAGAGCTCTCCAAGACTGTAGCGACTTCTGGTGTTCACAACTCTCACTCATATGGTTTCTACGAGGAAGAATGGAAAGTACTCATTCTCAACTCTTCAAAAAGTGTCCACTATTGTACGGCGCGTCAATTAGCATATGCTCTATCATATTTAGTTAATCGCAAGTGGCGTTGCATGTGGGGAAAACCAACGGGATAAGGCGAGGCCAAAAAAGACAGTGCCTTGTTTAAAGCTAAAAGCCATTTAGAGAATTGGGCTTGCTCAGCACATACAGTATTGTATTTTTATTATATTCGTTAATTCTCGTAAAGACTGCAAATTACTTGTAAGAGACCATTTCATTGCTGGATAAGAATATTCCATGACATGGCTTAATAATTTATACCCAAATAAAACCGACCCCAATTAAATACTGAAAATAACGAAATTGCTATACGAGTGCCTATCAAATTTGAGGACTTCTCTCGATTATTCTTGGATCCCATCATACCTTCACCAAATTTATATGGGACCAACTTGGGGGAACAACTCTTATTTTGTTTCAAAGCAGGTATGCTTTGAAACAAAAAAAGGATTATCAAAAGCGGCCAACGTGGTCAAGGGTTATCGAGGAACATACGAGGGCTGTTCCGAAAGTTTTTAGCTGCTCTCACTCTATTCATGCGATATATGTTTTAATGATACCATTATGCGGGTAATTTCGATACATATGTATTGGGGTGAAACTGTTGATGAAAGTCGTTTGTTTTTTTTTTATTGTGTTTTAAGTACGACGTGTCAACAGCCCTATCGAATATGCGATGAACGGGTCACAATACCAATTTTGTGTTGCGGGCCAATATTAATTAATACGTCACCACAACTAAACGAAATTTTATACACCACAAACTATGAATCTTCCCTGTCTCTACCCACGTAATCTGTTTCGATTGCATGAAAATCAGCAACAATGAGCAGGTGTGTCGAATATTAGTCTAGGACGCGAAACTAGGGACTGGTCATCATCACAAAAAAACTTAAATTAAATAAAATCATTTAGTGATTTTACATTAAAATCAGCAAAACTAAGTTAGGAAGTCATCCGGGGCATTTTCCACCACAGTTGTTAGGGATTTAGATGTCAAAACTATTTTTAGGTATCAAAAATGGTACTATATTCGCAAATTTTTAAAAGCCCATACAAAAGGCCTTTTAGTAAAAAAAATGTTGTGAAAAAAAATACTTGCTGCTTACTAACGATTTTAAACTATTGAAATTACCCACGTAATGGTATAAATAAAAAATATATCGCATGAATATAAGTAGAGTGAGAGCAGCTAAAAACTTTCGGAACAGCCCTCGTACATACATAAATAAAATCCTTTTATTGAAGTTGGTTACAGAAGACTATGGATTTTATTTTGTGAAGTGAATTTACTGGGTGAAAATCTTCCGAACATATCCGCCTCTATCGAATTTGCTCGTTTGATAGATTTTTACTTTGGTATAATATAAGATTTATAGGAAAAAAAAAGTTATTTTAGACCTTAATAAAGTTCGACTATAATAAAGTTTCTTAATTAGTATTATTTTACTTTCTTATTTGCCTGAGAAAAAATATGATGTAGATAAAAGTTATCATTACCATGACCTTAAAAATCACTACAGAGTTTTTAAATGTCACTACCAGGACCTTATATTTCATCACCCTGACGATCTTACATTATTACGTAGGCCGTCGCGATTTTTGATACTTAAGAACTTTAATCTAAACGGCCGAAAATGCCTGCCTTTGCTTGTTTCTCGACTGAATACGCAATTACTACAGTTTTCCGTTTGAAACCTTAAATATGCGATTAAAAAACATACAAATATCGGAAAGGCGTAGTCCGAAAGTGAGTGACCTACGTTTACCTACTGTCGACGCAACGAATCCTCTAATCAATAAAAGGTGGGCAATGAAAGAGGGAAACTATTTGAGTCACAAGCGTCTATAGGCAACAGTGACCATTTATCGTCAAGAAGGCCGTATGTTTGAATCGTATGCCACCGTCGTTTTTTCAAAAAGTTTTTTTTTTCGTTCTCAACACAGTTTTGGCTGGAAGCTGTTTTTTTAATTTAATTTAAACCGTTCGGCGACCAATTTGATTTACCCGATCACAGTGACAATAAAATGAGATCTCTAGCAAAGTAGCAATTTTCGTATTAATTTTCATTGTGATAAGGTACGAAGTGGCCCAGGAATCAAATTGGTTGACCGTACCTACATTGACCAACATTTGACATAATACCACACCTATTTTTCTAACGATTGCCACAGGGCGAGAGTGACCGGTATGCTGCACAATCTATATCCTGTAGTATTAAACGAGCAACATTTGTATATTTATTTGTTTGTAATTGAAATAACGATTTTAATGACATTTACATTTAGTATGTCTGTGCGTCTTCTACAAATTGTTCTTCAGGCTGGCTACCATCCTTACCTGGTCGAAATGCCTCTAATTCGAACCAAGTGCTTTGGCATCATCTTTCATAATGCGCACTTCTAAGGTTTGGAATTCTCTGCCGGCGTTTATATCACCGTGTTCATATAACCTAGACCTTTTTAAGGCACGAGTGAATAGGCATCTTCTGGGTGAGCTCGTTTCATCGTCGGCCTCATCTTTGCCCCCTGGCTGGATGCTGGCCAAGAGCAATCCCATTACTAATATAAAAAAGGGGTTTCCGGGAACGAAAGAAATATCTAGGTCCTATCTTCGGTAAAACTCTTATTTTCCGGGAAAATATTATTAAACGAGCAACATTTGTATATCTATTTGCTTGTTTGTAATTGAAATCTCGAAAACCGCTGTAACGATTTTAATGAAATTTACAATAACGGAGTTTACGAGGGCGAAAAATCGATCTAGCTTGGTGTCATCTTCGGGAAAACTCGTATTCTCGGGAAAACACGAGCAAAGTCTCGGTCGCCCGTATGCTTTATGATCAACTCTGAACTCAAATATGAGTTGGCCGAGTTGTGCTAAAGTAATCCGTACAAAAAGCGTCTTTATTTTGCATGCAAGAAGATTCAAAATCCAATAACAGTTTTATAAAATATCGGCCAGCACAAAATGTGTCAACTATTCAACCAGGGGATGTTACGGATGCGATTTTTTAGAGATGCGAACATTTCGAGCCTCGCATCTATATACCATCACACAGGCCGTACGCTTGTTTGCCACCGTTTTTGGGTAAAAATAAAAAAATAGTCAATATTAATCAAACACATTGTGACTGAATAACAATCGTTGCAAACAATAATTTATACAAAAAAAACCGACTACAATTTTGTACTTGCTATGCCACAATTTGTCGTTTCCGTGAGCCAATGCTTGGTTACCTACAGAAAATACCGAAATCGGGACATGCGTATGCGTACCTATCAAATTCGAGGAATTCCCTCGATTCCTTCTAGATCCCATCATCAGAGCTTCGCCAAATTTATATGGGACCAATTTCGGGATACCTGCATTGAAACAAAAAAAGAATTATCAAAATCGGCCAACGTGGTCGAGAGTTATCGGGGAATATACATATAGGTACAGTACGATTACTTTGAGTTTACCACTGTCATATACTCTTATTCCATTGGATAGTCTACTTTAACACTTATGTAATAGTTTCTATTCCAAACATACGATTTTAAGACAGTGTCTATGTAATAGAAACTCCATTACATTGGTCTTGTAGAATATCCAATGAAATACGAGCATATGTCAGTGTCATACTTAAAATAATTTACATGTACATAAAAAAGAACAAGCAAACATGCAGACGAACTGAGTACCGCCTTCCTTATATTGAAGTCGTTAAAAAACAAAATAAATGCTTCAGTTCTTGTCACTGGCCCAGCTAGCACGATAGGTCATGTTTTATAGCCGAAATGTACAGAACTGTGACATAAAGCATGACGCCTACAGTTCTAGCTGAGCTGTTCGAATGCGGCGACTTGGCAGTTGGCATGTTATAGAAACAAAACGATATTCTAATTTATCAAACGATTTTCGTGAAATTTTGTGTGCAGGTTCGATAATTATACAGAATTTTTAGTCGAGTCAGGTTTTGAAAATTTTTAAATGAGAAAAAAAATATTTTTGCGTGGTCTGCAGCTCACAGAGCCTCTAGTAGTTGTATAATGATAGTATTCTATGCAATAGTTACATAATAAGGGTTCCTAAACTTAGAGAGTTGCTATACTGTTACTAAAAACTCGAGAATTTTAAGTCCTAATTATATAATGTTGCACGTAATAATATTTCTATGACAGCAAAATAATTTTGATTCTAATTAAAAATCGATATGGCGGCAAATAGGGGAATTGACGTGTGCCTCATTAAAAAAAAAGGGGAATAATAATGTATGGAGATCGAATTTGATTTTCCCACCAGTCATATAATGACTATAATATACGAAAATATATTGACGAAATACGATCATATAATGACGAAAATATATTGTCGTCTAGTACCCAAAACATAACAAAAGCCTTATTGAGCTTACTATGGATGTAACCAATATAGAACTGTCTTGTCAACAGCATAAGTAGCTAAGCAGAATAACATGTTCACAATTATCTACACAGAGCCTTATTCTCTTGACACTAGTCTGTGTGTAGCTTATTTTGAGCACTTGGCTCGCGTAGCTACTTCTGCTGCTGACTTTATGTGATAAACTCAAAAACTGCCAAAGATATTTTTAGAGTGTTTTCACAAATGGATGGAGTGTGTTGCATGAGGAAGTATGGTACTCATAGAGGATTTGTGTTAATGCATGATGATCATCAATCCATGAATGCATAAAACAGAGGAAGAGCCAGACCACAAACCTAACTGATGAATGTCCAGAGAGTCATGAAGGCGTTAAGTCTGTCAGTTGACAATACTTGGCAGCGACGTACATTGCACCTTAAGATTCGGAAAGCCGACCCCATATATTGGGAACTGGCGAGGAAGAAGAGCTTAACACTTGCTTAAGTATTTATCATTGAAGGCATTTAGTATATTTTCTTAAATTTATAACACCCACAAACTTAATATGAAGAGACATTGTTGTTATTGAGAAGGTTCTGTATTTCTCGGTCATTCAATAGAATAAACATTTTTAATTAATAATAAATAAAGATACCTGGGTATGTCCTAAAACTACGACCAAGACCACCGGGGGATGGGCAGCAGCATCCCTGGAATACGGTGGAGATACTGCTATTGCCAACCCGCATGCAAAGCGTGGTGATTATGGCATATATCCTCCATGATTTGGGGGAGGCCTATGTCCAGCAGTGGACGTCCTTTGGCTGATATGGTGGTGGTGGGATAAAGATAAAGTATGCTATTTCTAGGCAAGCAAACATTTGGTTTAATTTTAAAAAATCATCTTTTATAAAATAACATCATCTGTTGAAGAGATTCTACTAACTTAAAAATCACAATAAAATAAAAGCAAGTACATATCATACATTTTGTCCTATCATCGGTTTTTTAGTTATCGCACACCAGAACACTCAAAATGGAAAACTAGGTCGATCAAAATCGAAACACTGTAGAATATGGCATTATAAAAGCTGGCTTGTGGACCTATATTGACCAAATTTTTTATTTTATTTAGTAAACTTTGTCATAGGTCTATGGTTAGATGTTGGGTTAAGAAGAATCTCACCAACATTTTTCAGCCTGCAATATTTCATTACTTAATAATGGACTTTGATTCTTTAGGACAAAGACGAAAGATTGGATTCACATGTAAATTTTAACTGTTAATCATAAGCAATTATAATGACAGTCATGTATGTTGGAAATTACTAACCGTTCCAGTTTTCCAAGGCGAGATTCATGTTAAGATCTTTATGTGAACTTTATATGGTATCAGTATCCTAATATTGCGTGTAAACCGATATTTCAATAATTTTCAGACACAAAGACATCTAATTTTATGCGATGAATTCTACATAATTTAGATATGTACATATCAATATTTGTAAGTTGGTTAAGGTACCTAATTTAGCATTATTTGCAATCTATAACACTTATTTTGCATAAATTGATCTTGAGAAACACTTTCCATCATAAAACTGGAATAATTTCACAATATTAAGCCATTCATGAGTACAAAATACGTATGTATTCAATGACAACATAACCTCAAAACCCGGATATTTATCGCACCGGTATCATAAAATTAGCAACACGAAAATTAGAAACAATTCGCTAATAGGCTAAATCATACCTGATACGGTGTCTCTTCATCGTGTTCTTCCAAGTGCTTCAAGTTTAAGCTCGCTAAGCAGTTTTCGATTGAATTCCAAACATACAATACATCATCTCTTAATTCTAACAAATTACGCAACTTTCCACTAGGATTTTCATTCAAACTTTCGCGAAGGTCTTGAAATATCTTATGATTAGATAATTTCGTTTTGTACGAATGGGAAATCATTTTAATAACGAAATTTAGCAGTTTGTTTTCACTTTGAGCGCGACTGCGCGGCGACGTTTCACTGACAGTTCTTTTTTTTAAGAGATTTCCGTTCCGAAACGGTTTCAATGGCGCGTTTTGTTGCTGCTTGGATCGATCGAACCGCATACACTTAACAGTGTACAGTATAGGAAATACACGTAGACAATGTTTGGTTTGATAATTTTAATAAGTCATTCGAGCAATTATGGACTTACTAAAATTATCAGACCAAACATTGTCCTCAATATAATAATAAAGTCAAGGTCTTCATACTGGCAAATTCACCTCACTAAAATCAGTGAGGTAAGGATTAAAATCATATATCTTATTGGTTTATGATTAAAATATCATTGGGTTAGGAAGGGAGTTATCATAGAATTACTACATATAGTTCAATCTGCCCGGCTAGTATGATATTGATAGCAAAATAACAACTTTTACCTGAGCTGAATATGTGGGCGGAAAATCGTCTTGATGCAATATTTTCTGCAAAAACGCGTGCGGCGGCGGCGGCGGCGCGGCGGGTTGACAGTCAGCTGATCAATGCGTTCCCGAAGGATAAGGAGTTTACATGATTCCCTGCTGGATGGATTGCCTGCTGATGCAAAAATTACATAGGGGAAACAGGGCGGAACAATTCCACTAGATTGTCTAAACACATACGGAGTATGAAAAAACGTAATGTTCGAGGTTCTGCAGTTGCGGAGCATTTACTGTATTCGGGCCCATCACATTATATTCGGTTCGACAAGGTAACCGAGCTAGCGAGGGAAAAGTTATTTGTACCGCGCAACGTGCGGGAGCCTATCGAAATTGGTCGTTTTCCGAATTTTAATCGTGACTGTGGATGGGCTGTACCACATAGTTGGAAAGCAGTGTTATATACTACGTCTGTGAATAGTGTGGACGAGACTTTAGCTTGTGACGTTGTGAGTGTTGTGTATAACATTGAACAATTGTGAAGAAAACGAGGGTTGATTCTCGCTTCCGCCGCCACCGCCCGCACCGAGCAGCCGAGCGGGCAGGGCACGGGCACATAGAGTTAAAAGAACAGCCGCCGCGATAGGTACTCATGATTATGGACCGGGAACCGGGCTGAAACATGTCGAGCGAAATGAGTGACCCGTTTTATTATATTTTAATAGGTATTTATTATATTCGCGTTAACAGTGTTCCACCATTTACAAATACTTTTAATGACGCTGCCTAGCTAATAGCTATGGCAAAATAAAGCGACTGTAGAACAGCTGTAGAAACCCAGGCACTCGACGCACACATTTTACGCGCACCGCTTCTTTCCTAGGCGTGACAGATGTGTGGTGTGGATCCAGGATGACGGTTTAACCACCAAACTCCATTTCGCTCAATGTCGCTACAAATTACGATCTGTTGACTCCTCGTTTAATACAATGTCACTGATTTCATTAATATCCTGGCGTTCCAGTTTTGCGATTACAAGTTTTTACATTACCTGGTCACCTTACCTGGGTGGGTTGATTATGGGTTCAACCTATACAAACCAAAGGCGTATTTAGCAATGGCAGAATTCGAATATTAGATGCGATGCCTTAGCAACCTGAGAAATCTTGTATGTGACCTGAAACTGCCGGTTCGAATTTTTCGTTTGCTTTATTTGTCTGTAGACAGTTTTCCGAAGGATAGGTGCTAGTCTGAAAGTTAGGTCACCACTTAGGAGACCTAGATTAAAAAAATAAGTCATTAATTTTATTTTAAGGTAAGACAAGAGGGACAGGTAATTTGATAAACGTCTCGCGAAGACGTTTTAAAAACCAAGGCGACAAGTAATGCGCGCTGAGGTGAATGCGCAGTAGCTACAAGGGATTTGTATTTGTCTCCAGCTGTCGAAACAATGGGCTTACTATGGGCCTCATAAGAAGGCTCAAAGTCACCCAAAGACCAATGGAGAGGGCTATGCTGGGAGTTTCTCTGCGTGATCGCATCAGAAATGAGGCCACCCGCAGCAGAACCAAAGTGACCGATATAGCCCTTCGAATCGCTAAACTTAAGTGGCAGTGGGCGGGGCACATAGCACGCAGAACCGATGGCCGTTGGGGCGGGAAGGTTCTCGAGTGGCGACCACGTACCGGAAGGCGTAGCGTGGGCAGGCTCCCCACACGGTGGACTGATGACCTGGTAAGGGTCGTGGGTGTCCGCTGGATGCGGGTGGCGTAGGACCAGTCATTGTGGAATTCTTTGGGGAAGGCCTATGTCCAGCAGTGGACGTCATTCGGCTGAAATTATGATGATGATGATGTCGAAACAAAGAATCCTAAAATCAATAGAGGGTCAATAATGCCGTTAGTGACTCCTCTGGAATCGGAAGCGTCCATAGCTACGGTCTCTGCATACTACCAGGCAGGCCGTATGTTAATCCTTGTTCCCTGAAAACTACAACCTTACGGTCTTCAAGACGAGTGTGAACCGGTTTTTACTAGGTAAGCGCGCTCCATCCTAGACCGCAATATCGCTTACCATCAGGTGATTTGTGGTCAAGCGCCAACCTATCCAAAGTAAAAAAAAATGGTTTGAATAAGAGTTCGGTAATTAAATTTTCAGTTTCAAATTTTATGTAATTGATAGAGCATGGACCCGGGTATGTCCTAAAACTACGACCAAGACCACTTCTTTGGGAATGGGCAGCAGCATTCCTAGAGTGCGGGGGAGATACTGCGATCGCCAACCCGCATGCCAAGCGTGGCGATTATGGCATTTACCCCCCATGAAATTGGGGGAGGCCTATGTCCAGCAGTGGACGTCCTAGGGCTGATATGGTGGTGGTGATGGATAGAGCATGCCAATTCAAGTTGGCGGCAGTATTGTGTATTCTTCATACTGCCTGCAACGTTTCGCTATTCTCGGCAGCTGTTCACGGGAATATGACAGCGTAACTAGGAGCACCAATTACCTACACAATAATCCAACACGAATTCTCTTTCCAATTTCTCAATCCTGCAAGCAATCGCGTAAGTAGGCGTACTCTCACCAGCGGATTGTTCTCGCGCTCGCAATATCTCACTTTGATTCGAAATGGTATCACGTAATTTCATCCCCCTGAGCTCCTACGGGCCGCTTCTTATAAATAAACCAACATATATGTGGCAATAAATTTTCCAACTCCGAGATTTGTACGTTTCTATAATTTAATTCGCGTTTTGTTAAAGCATCCCGTTATTGGTGCTGGCAGTGAGTTAGTGAGCGTTTTGTCCGCTTTTATTAAATTGTTTCGTTTAATTGGGTTCGGTCGAAAAATAATAAGATGTGAAATACACGTGTCATCTAGTCTCAATTGTGTTGAAGCCTACGCGGCATCAAATTCGGATTGCAAACAAGTAAAAGTAAACACGAGGACATTAAAATGCATTGAAATTCATTGTCGACTTTTTATGTTGTGAACTTTCACATGCCTATTTATACAGGGTGATTCAGGAGACGTGAGCAGGACCAACACTACATACATAGTAAATGGCAATGAATCGTTCACCATTGTATTTAAGTGAAACACCCATACCTTTTTCCTGTATTTAAATTTTTGTTAAGTTAAAGTTTAATTCTCTACAATCATGGTCACCCTACAACAACTTGTTTATAAAGATTAAACCTCTAACTGTTATGACAGCACTTTGATTACGAAGAAAGTAAATTGTCACATTGAGTGAGATACGATATTTCAAAAGTAATCGGACTCAGATGACATTCAATTTGACACATATGACTTGACTGAAATATTCTGATTGTAGAATTACCATGAATTTCGTAGATAATTAAAAACATTTTGTTTTCAACACCAAAGATAAATGAACACAGTTAACTGATCCTTCGTGAACCTTATTACATCAACATAAGTTCTAGGTACTAATTGTCAGTTAACTGACTTGCTTTGCTGATAGTACCGGTCGTTGCTGGGAATCCCCAATTCGAACACCATAGAATCGTCTGCAGTCTGCAGCGTAGCGGAGAAGTGTTTCACCAAACTTGAAAGAAGCAGGTAGCTTTTGGAACCACCACCAAACTTTTAAAGAAGCAGGTAGCTTTTAGATGGTTTTTGTATTTATTTGCATGTTTGCGCCATTATAGGCCCTCATCTAGATCTAGATAAGGTTTGGTTGTCTAGTTACTTAAGTCCCTAAAGTGCTATTGGTGCGTTGGGATTTATTTATTTAGTTTCAAGGGTTAACAAACAACTAATACACTATTTATTACTAGCATAATTATTACAAATAAGTAGTATAGGTTCATGTACAGTCAACAGCATTATCCACTAATAACATATTAGTATATATGTAGATTGTTGAAGATAAGACCAGAGCGGAAACTTATTAAATATTGATATTATTATACACAATAGGTTCATCTCAGGCTTATGGAATACACAAACGTGAATTTGATTGTTAGGGAATTATCAAAACAAGAGAATTATTGACAAGAAAAGGAATAAAAAAAATGTGTTTTTTGTATAGTTAATAGAAACCATTCAGTAACTATACAAAAAAAACACATTTTAATGGTTTCTCAAAGGGCTTTTCTATATTTAGTGGTGGGCAGATAAAAATTCCTCCCACGGACGCTCCGGTTGTGGAATGTGGAATGAGCTCTCTGCCGAGGTTTTCCCGAGAAACTACAGTATGGGATTCTTCAAGAAAGGAGTGTATACATTTTTAAAGGGTCGGCATCGCATCATGTGACACCCCTGGAGTTGCAGGCGTCCATAGGCTGCGGTGACCGCTTCTAAAAAATACATCTAAGTGGGTAAAGTTTTTGTTGTAAGATTCGAAGATTTAGCGCAGTGGCACACGCAGACCAGCGTTGGTGCGGCACAGGGCCTCACAAAATAGTCGGTAGGTTTTCCCGGCGATATGCTTTTCTGGGAACTACATAACTAATTTTGTTAACAAGCCCCATGCAGTCGAATTTGTGATCTGAAAATCTCTTTCTTCATCTTGGGTGCCGGAATGTGCTCAATGGGGCAAAGTCTTGCGCACCTCCGAGGTGCTATCCCCACCCCACGCGTTGCGTCGTTCCCCAAACGCGGCTGATGTACCTATCAGTACTTGACACACCTGACGACATGTTTAGCCTAGTTGGTAGTGACACTGCCTCCGAAGCTAGAGGTCCCGGGTTCGAATCCCGGCCAGGAAATTATTTGTGCATTTAGCACGGATTTTGTTCTTGGGTCTTGGATGTTCTCTGTGTATTTAAGTATGTATTTATCTATATAAGTATGTATATCGTCGTCTAGTACCCATAGTACAAGATTTGCTTAGTTTGGGACTAGATTGATTTGTGTCAAGATTGTCCCGCAATATTTATTTATCTTACCTCGGCCGGCATTGTACCTATCACGCCGATTTCACGCAAACGTGACGACCCTAACCAGACAAAAAACATGTGCTATCTATAAACGAGTAATTATTGAATCTCCTCACAAAATTTCAAGAGAATTGGTTGAGAAATACGACCTGTAGAGGGGAACAACCGCAAAACCGATCTGGACATGTGGAAAGCCGGACATACGAAATCCTTTTTGTCGAAGCTGGAGCCTTTGTTTCACTCAGTCGATTAATAGCAAACAAATATAATTGATATTCCCTAAAAAGTCACGCAATTATTCTGCAGGTCTATGTCGTTGCATCCCATCATTTCTCCCAAATTAAATATGTTTCGGACGCTAGCTGAAACGAGAGCTAAGCTAAAGCCAATTTCTTTACATGGTACAAGAACTTACATGCGATTTTGATTATATATATGTATTGCGGGATGTGAGCTACCGAGGTAAAAGTGGTAAAACGAGGACGATCAAACCCGATGTAATGATAATCACATGGAAGTTCTTGCACCATCTTATTATATGATAGGTACATTATAGCCTATCTTATTCATATTGTATACCGCTGACATAGTTAGATGGATAGAACTTTATTCAGTACCCACAATATACATGGCATTTTTATGACAATTAAGATGAAGAGCATTTAACTTAGGGTCTAACAAAATCATAATAGTAATTGCGACAAATTAGAATAGTACATGGGAGCCATGTGTCGTGGCAGAGAATGGGCGCTGGCTCACCATTATGATGCGGCAGGAGACCACATGGCTGATATTCTGCCAGGACCCTACTAAGACTAGTAATTATTAAAGAACGACCAGTGCAACGCTATGTGTGTGTTTTGTGTATGCGTGTGTAGTGTCATATACATAATGAATAATATCAACAATTGTAAATGTCACCTATATGCAGATGATTTACAAATGCATATTTCGTTTAAGCCTGAAAACACAAATATAGCCGTTGCAAAATTAAATCAGGATCTAAATCAGGTCGCATACTGGTCTAAGAAAAACAGTTTGGTTTTGAATCCATTAAAGTCAAAGTTTTTAGTGCTAGGTACAAAACATCAAATGGCGAAATGGCTAGTACAATTTTACGCAGCCCACAGGTCCGTATTCCGGACGAAAGTATTTCTCGTGTGTCTGAGGCCAGAAATCTGGGAGTGCTGATGGATGGAAAACTGGAATTTGAAAATCACGTCCTTGAGACTATACGTAATTGTTTTTATCGGCTTGCGGTTTTGTACAAGATACGAAGCTATTTAAGCATAGACATGCGAATAAAACTTCAAAGGTGTCAACCTTGGTACTGTCTAAACTAAACTACGCAGATACATACAGTTATAGGACATTGCTTGTTATCTCGTACAAAATCGCAACTACAGAGGCTTCAGAATGCCTGTGCCAGATTCTGTTTTCCAATTCCACCAAGAGCTCATGTAACATCGTTTTTAAACAGTGGCAAGCTGCTCAAGATGGAGGCCAGGAGATTTTGCTGCACTAATTTTCGGGATCGTGCAGACCAAACAACCATCTTACCTTTTCGAAAAACTAACGATTTCCCGTAGACATGTAAGGCAAGCCCCTCGCGTTATCTGTCCACGACACAGGTCAGCTAGTTTCCGCGGCAGCTTCCGGTACGCAGCCACGCTGTGCTGGAACAATCTTCCTCCGCCAATCAGAAATGCCAGTTCGCTATCAATATTTAAAAATAAACTAAAACTGCACCTGCTAAAGGAACAAACGACTTCCACCTAGATGGCCTGTGTCAATCTGTAATCTGTATCCCAATTCTGGAGACCTTATTTATTTATTTGTTTATTAAGTATTTATATCATTATTCAACACCTACCTATATTTTTAATCATGATTTTCGCAATAATTTAACGCACACTGTACATTCTGTTGTATCTCGCTTAATGTAATTTATGTTTTGTATTGTTTTGTGTTTGTATTTTCGTGTCAATGGGTACACTGAAAATCAGCGTCGTAACACTTTGTGCTGCGACACAATATGCTGAGTGTTATCCTATTCTGAAACACCTGCAGCATTGTAACCTTTGTTTCCATATTTTGTACATAGTGTATGTTAATGTTGTTGTGTCTGTGTTTCGAATAAATGCTTCATTCATTCATTCAGAGTATAGGTATAGAGATAGTCCCGGTGATGATTTCTCCTATTGTATTACGAGTAATGTAATATATATTAATTTGGGCTCTCGAAAAAAGTAAAAGAAACAACGGATGTACAAGACGTAGATAAGACTTTTTTTTTTTAAATCTAGTGTTGCTACATTATGTTGTATAGATGGCGCTACAGTACAGGTGAGTGATTGTGGTTTGCGATTAATGAATATTTAACATCCTCCCTTTAAACGCAAACCCATGGCTATTGAACATTTTTCAATCTTCGCTTGTGAGGTGGATTTTGTAAGTATGTCGGCCACCATATCCTCCGTTCCAAGATATATTACTTCAATCTCCTTTTTAGCAACTTTCTCTCTAACGAAATGGTACCTGATGTCTATATGTTTGCTGCGGGCACAGTATGACTCTGTACCTGCAAATTTAATAGCGCTTTGATTATCACAATAAATGACTGTCGGTGAAGTTGCAACATCATGATGTAATTCAGACTCCAGATATCGAAGCCACATCTCTTCTTGTACAGCAGCAGCAAGCGACATAAATTCAGCCTCCATTGTTGATAGAGCAATGGTGTTTTGTCGTTTAGAACACCATGAAATTGCTGCACCCTGAAACAGAAAATTGTAGCCGGAGCACGATCTCCGACTGTTAATATCTGAAGCCCAATCGGAATCACAGAAGCCAAACACTCTCTTCTCGTCATAGTTTTTGCTATATATCAATTTATAATCTTTAGTTCCTTTTAGGTAACGTAACACTCTCTTAAGTGCCAGCCAGTGTTGCTGTTCTGGTTTATTGTTAAAGCTACTTAGTTTGTTTACGATGAAACATATGTCCGGCCTGGTCCCTTGAGATAAATATAACAAGCTTCCAATGGCCTCTTGATATGGTACATTTTTAAGTATATTTTTTTCATCTTCTGTGCTGACCAATTTAACACTGGGGTCACAAGGTGAATGAACTGGATTGCAATCAGTCATCTTGAATCTTTGTAGAATTTTTTCTATATAAGTAGTCTGATCAATACAAATTTCATTTCTGAGCAAGTTTTGCTTAATTCTCCATCCGACAAAATGATGTATGAAACCGAGTTCTTTCATTTCAAATTTACTTTTCAATTGACGTTTTATTTCTTGACCCATTTCTACGCTGTTATAAAACAGTAACAAGTCATCAACATATATGAGTACAAATATAATATTTTCACCACAAGTTTTGTGATATATACATGGGTCCACAGATGTACTTTTTAACCCCAATTCCTTTAACACTGATGTAAGTTTCAAATTCCACTGACGACTCGCCTGTTTCAGGCCATAAATTGATTTATTCAACTTACACACTTCTTCTCCGTGTTCATAGGATGGTGGTTGAAACATGTATATTTCTGTGTCAATATCGCCTTGTAAGAAAGCAGTAACTGCATCCATTTGTTCAATAAATAAATTGTACTTGACAGCCAAGGCTAATAAGTATCTGATTGAAGTATGACGAACTACCGGAGCAAATATTTCATTATATTCCATTCCCTTCTTATGAACGAAGCCTTTAATGACCAGTCTTGCTTTGTATCGTACAACCTCGCCATTGGCGTCCTCTTTAATCTTATAGACCCACTTGCATGGGATTGCTCTCTTATCTTCAGGTAATATTACTAACGTCCATGTATTATTTTGCAGGAGCGACTCATATTCACTATTCATGGCATTTTGCCATTCTTTAGCATTCGGGCCTGTAAGAGCTTCCTCTAAGGATTCTGGCTCTTTTGCCAATAAAGCCATTGCTTGTTGAGCTCCACTCGGGGTTTCATGGCATAAGTAGGTATTAAGTTTGTTTCTTGGCCTGAGCATAATTTTATGAGATGACACATTACTTACATCTTTATCTGGAATGTATTCATCATCAGCATTATCAGTGTAGTAATTTTCATCATCATCAGATAATTCCTCTTTCTTTATACCTCCATTAAGGGTTGTATCTGCTGAGCTCTGGGTCTCAGGTGTGTCAGGGGAATCCTCAGAACTATCCTCTGTTTGTGATAATTCTTCTGATATATTTTCTTTTGACTTTGTTAGTGGCACAATTACACTGTTGTTTTTAACTGTGTTCTCAAGGAAAATAGCATCTCTACTTTTGTAAATTTGTTTTCGCATAATCTGTATCCTTTTGTGTAGTCACAGTATCCAACAAATAACATTTTGACTGCTTTGGAGTCCCATTTCTGCCTCTTTTCTTTGGGAACATGTACCATGGCATGACAACCAAAAATTCTCATATTTTGGATATTCGGCTTCTCACCTGACCACATTTCATATGGTGTCTTGTAATCCAGTGCTCTGGTTGGTGACCGGTTAATTATGTAGGCTGCGGTGGATACTGCCTCAGCCCAAAAATATTTATCCAACCTGGAATTCAGAATCAAACATTTAGCTCTTTCGACAAGCGTGCGATTCATTCTTTCGGCCAATCCATTTTCTTGGGCTGTGTATGGATTGGTTGTTTGATGTTGTATGCCATGTTTGTCTAAAAACAATTTAAATTCTTTGTTCATATATTCTTTCCCATTATCAGAACGAATAAATTTAATTTTCTTTTCTGTTTCGTTTTCTACCATATTTTTAAATTCCTTAAACTTTTCTAAGGTCTCTGATTTATTTTTCAGAAAATAGACATATACTTTTCTACTATAATCATCAATGAAGCTGACATAATATTTAGAACCTCCTACGGAACAAGTTTCCATCGGTCCACACAGGTCTGTGTGGATTAATTGTAGAACTTCAGTAGCCCTGGTGCCAATATTCTTGAATGGGAGTCGACTCATTTTACCTTCCATACAAGTTGTGCAAATCTGACTACCCTTTTTAGATAATATCACACCTTCTGTACTTTCTACTATTTTCAGTAAGTCTGTGAAGTTCAGATGGCCCATTCTTTGATGCCATATATTTATATCTCGTTCATCTAGAGTTGATAACAGTGCCTGTGGTTCTGGTAAATCATCCAGAACATACATGTTATTGTATTGCAAAGCTGTTAAAATTAATTTTTTATCTTAATAAACTTTACAGCATTCTTTCTCAAATCTAACTTCACAGCCATTTTTAGTCATCTGACTTACAGAAAGTAAATTAGTTGTCAAAGAAGGTACGTACAGCACATTTCTAACCTGAATTGTTTGAGGTCTGCCTTCGGAGTCTCTTATTTGCAAGTTCACATTACCACAACCCTCCACTGCTACAGTCTTGTTATCTGCCACCTTAATATGCTTTATTGTTGTAGGTGATACATTGTACATCCACTGTCGTTCCCTACACATATGAAGGGAAGCACCTGAGTCGATATAAAACCTGTTCTTGTCCAAATTAGCTGCAACAGAAAAAGCGGCATAATAACCATTATTTTTAGAATAATTTGTCTTCTTTTTATTCAGAGAATAGCAGTTCTTACTAAAATGGCCATATTTATTACAGTTATAGCATCGTGGGCCTTTTTTTTGGTGATTATCAGGTGAACCTTTTGAAGACTTAGGCATTTTTTTTAAATTAACATAGTAGGCAGAAGATTCTGTCGTTTTCACATCCTGGAGCAGCTTTGTTTTAACATAATCCGCAGTAATTGACACACCTGAGCTCTCCATAGCCATAATCATCGGTTTGTAGACATCGGGGAGACCAGCGAGCAGCAAAGTACCAAGCCACTCATCTCCGACTACAAAATCAATATTTCTTAACTTGTGAGCTGTTGTCATCACTTTATTAATATAATCCTCAACACTAGAGCTGCTGTCTAACGTGGTCGTAATCAGATCTCTTAATAAACCTACTTTTCTACTGAGCCCGGAATCGTCAAATACTTTTTCCAATTTCGACCATACCTGTTTCGCCGTGGTCGCCTCCTGTACATGAACGTAGTTAATTGGATCAATCAGAAGTATTATTTTCGATCTTGCTTTCACATCCTTCTTGCTGTCTTGTACATAGCCCGGACTTGGTTCAATTGTGTCCCACAAATCCTCATGCTCCAAATAGTTTTTAACAGCGAATTTCCAAGTGGGATAGTTTTCCCTTCCAACTAGCTTCTCAATAGTCCCCATTGATATTTGCGATACCATTACTTATTGGTATTTGTATTATTTTATGCTGAAATCGCTGAAAAGAAATGATTGTCCACGCGGCGGATGGACACTTTGAGGTTATGTAGACTTTCGGTAAACTTTAATCGCGAAACTTTGCGGTATAACACTAATATTACTATCTGAGGAGTAAAATTTGCCCATAACCTGATGATTTCTCCTATTGTATTAATGTAATATATATTAATTTGGGCTCTCGAAAAAAGTAAAAGAAACAACGGATGTACAAGACGTAGATAAGACTTTTTTTTTTTTTTTAATCTAGTGTTGCTACATTATGTTGTATAGATGGCGCTACAGTACAGGTGAGTGATTGTGGTTTGCGATTAATGAATATTTAACACCCGGGACTAGTATTATAAAATCTGTGTCCCGGGAAAGGACACAGGATAGTTTTTAACCGGAAATAAGTTAGTACTCATGATAGTGTATCAAGTCACGTTCGAATTTCAAAGTCATACTTTATCCGCCCGCGGATAGAGTAGACTTTTGGGCGCAGATTTCGATAGGTAAAGTGAGACTTTACGAGCTGGTAAGGTGAAAAAGCAATTCTCGTGAACAAGTTTATTTTGATGGTGCGAAGCGGAGTCCGTCAATAGATACGCGTCCACGAATCGCCATTTCCGCCGAGGCATATATAGATAAATAGCGCTTTTCTCAAAATAATCAACGCAAAAAATTTAACACAATCCAAATAAAAATCTAAAGATTTGATTTAAATAAAAAACGCGCCCAGGAAACAGTAGAGCTAGACGATCACTTTGCCGGCCTAGGCCTTTAATTTTGTATGAAATTCCATTATGGACCGCTCGATTCGCCGCACCCGAAACATGATACTGTGCAGACTATTACAACGAAAATAACGTCAATATTTTATTGTATGTCTGAGAAAATGGAGATTTAAGGCCCACTTACACACCTACAGGAATCGCATGTTAGTTTAACTACGTATACATTGCGGGGTTTGATAGATCGATTGAACTCGTTACACCCTGATAAATCGCAATGTAGTTAAAACTGTATGTGATTCTTGCTCGTGTGTAAATGCAGATTTTAAGTTCCCGTCTACCCTGTAGATATATAACTAAAGTTAAGGGAAATACAGCCTTTTTGGTTGGATTTATAATCCACATATTCGTAAACGGCGTCTCCGTTTCTACATATGAATCTTTGTAATAAAAAGTTCAAGCGTGGTAAATATGCCGCTACTTGTTTGCGGCGTTTTGGGGTTGAAACTCTGGGTCCAAGTGCGCGTCGCCTCTACAAGGAGATTTCAACGTGCCTTGTAGCTGCTTCTAGTAACCAGAGGGCTGGCCACTATTTCTCCCAGCGGATCAGCATTGCTATGTTTTATATTTAAAAAATGCCTACGAAGCTGGTGGTCCCGGGTTCGAATCCCGGTCAGGTCATTTATTCGTATGATGAACACAAATATTTTCTTGAGTCTGATGTTTTCTATAAGTACCGTAAAATGGGGTGAGTTGGGTGAAATTCGACTTTCAAACCTTGATAAAATTTTATTTTTACATGTGAAAACTGAATGGTGTACACAATAAGTGGTTCGGACGTTTGTATTTTATTTTGGGTAGTTCCATTTCATAACTTTGACAATAAAGAGGAAAACCCACCTCACCCCGTAGTGCCTCGTATTTGGGGTGAGAGGTTTTTTGATACAAAGGTGATTTTGGAAGAATGTTGGATCGATTTTTTTTTATTATGCGTATTACTTTAGCCCCATTTTAAATTGAAATACATTATTTTTGTAGCAGTAGCCTTAAAATCCCTTCTCACCCCCCTCTCAAACCTTCTCTCCCCATTCATAACCCAACTCTCCCCGTGAAACCTACTCACCCCGTTTTACGGTATGTATATCGTCGCCTGGTACCCATAGTACGAGCTTTGCTTAGTTTGGGACTAAGTCGATTTGTGTAACATTGTCCACACATATTTATTTATTGACTATTGTTGAGATTACTTCGGGTTTTTGTTTTTTTTTTTACACTTTAAAATTATATTATAATTCGTAGTTTACATTACTTTTTGGTTTGAGAACAAGCGCATAAAACATTTTGAAATGGGAACTGGATCAGAAAGTCATTAACCAAATAAGGGTCAACTCTTGTAGGAGTGACCGTTTTGAGTGGTTACTAACTGAGCGCTCACTTGACAAGCCTAATCCCAATAAGGTCTAGTTTCCCTTGGGTTGGAAGGTCAGATGGCAGTCGTTTCCGTAAAAACCAGTGCCTACAGGATCTTGGGAATAGGTAGCGGACCCCGGACATCCTTCAGGATGCAACTGTACTGGGATAATGCTAGGAGGATGATGATGAGTTAATTGCGCAACTCATTTCGAACACCACAATTTTCGCTCAATAAACAACAATCGGCAATAAACAAAGGCCGCTAATGTACTTGGATAGAAAAGTATTGTTTCCCGGATTGTTGATCATAAATAAGCCGGAGACAGCGGAGGGACACGCGTCACCTTTTGATACATTTCCTCTGTCGTTATTAATGACAAGTCATCGGTGCCGTCCCGGCGGGTTGGCGGTCAGGGTTGGCACGAGGCAGTTTTTAAGGCGATGATATAGCTCGAACTGCAATAATAATTATATAAGTTCTATTGTTCAATTTTATTACAATGAATACATAAGTACTTACATAAAAGTTACAATTGATAAATAACTGTAAAAAAGAAATATATAAAACATATTTTCAAACAATCCACCACATACATATCTAAAGCAATATAGGCACAAATTAAAATAGGTACCTATCTAAAAAGATACGTCACCTCACCACAGTGACCACCTGTTGTTCACTTCTGCTTATTTCTCACTATGCTATGTTTCTGAACTGCTTTGTATTTTATTGAGATGTGCAATAAAAAGTATTTGTATTTTACTGTATTGTAGCTGAATATGGAAATAAAATAAATACTTTTTAAATTTACTAGCGGAAATACCAAATCAAACCAACAGTACGTTTTGGTACGGAGAACTAAAAGAGAACTTGTAGCCTTTACGTGTACTTTACTCCTTTATGAAAGAACCATTCATTCGACGTGATGCGACCGATTGAAATATGTGCGTTCGTATCGCAATACCAATTAACACTTGACCCAAAAACTTACTAAATTATAGAATTACCAGCCGTCGACAGCCCTGCGTTCATACGTCGCGACCTGCCCAGCATAATAATAGATCGGGCAAGGGGTGGCAATGTGCCACCCCTTAATATCATGTGAGAGACGCTGGTAAATTTATCAATAGCATTATATCTCGAAACTGAGCACTCGTCTCGCTTATATTTTATTCAGGATACGACGTTTTGACATTCGTCTTTGAGCGCTTTCGTCGGATCATGGGATGAGCGGCTATAGCTTTATGGTCTCGGCAGTCTGAAAAAGAAGGATGTTCCGGTGTTGATTTTCCTTTTTAGAGAGATAGGACATAGCACGACATAGGAATGGAGAAAGATTTGGAGCAGCCCTACCGTGTAAATACCTATGCTTTACAGGAGACCACGACCATAATAACACCACTCCACTATTTAGCCTGTGTAAGCTTGAAACGCGCAGAGCGCGGCGCAGCGTCGTGGCGGGCGGTTTTGCGTAAAGCGGACACGGTCCGGGCACGTCGCACCAAACACCACGCGGTATTCGATAGCGCGGTTGAGCGGAGGCGGCGTGTGTGACATATGAAGCAGTAATCGACAGTCGACTGTTTCGGAAAGATCAAAAATGCAAAACCGCCTCCGCCCCGCACCGCGCCGCGCCCGCTCTGTGCGTTTCAAGTTTTAGGTATGTGGTGTTGTGTTCCTGGTAGTGAGTAAGGTCACCAGATCTTCCATGGTTTCGCTGTTTTGAGGGTAGTGATCTGCATTTGTCTCTAGCTGTCAATATCGAATCCTCAAACCAATAAACGGTCAATATGTGCTTGTGATTCCTCTGTAGCGCGCTGGCGACTAATTGGCGCCTAAGTTAAAAATACAGCACAAAATTACGTATTAAATCAGGCGTCAAAATACTTACAATTGTATTAAGAAAGTCCTTCCAGAAATCGGTACCTAATCTATCTAGATATCATTATGCACTAAGCCCGCAAATGTAGTACCGAAAAGAATAATAATTAGTACTATCAACAAGATACAGTGCAATCCACAATAATTCAAAAAACATCCAAACCATCAGTCTTGGCACACCGTAGGGTAAAGGCGCCCATAGCTGTCACGTACGAAATATGGGTATACAATTTACACAATATCGTCATATGTCAGGGTGTCACTCGCCTCCCGAGGCGTCTACCCCAATTACTGTTGGAATTGTTTCATCGTGCTCTATCTATTACTTTTGCGACTGGGGAGTAAGGGACAAAAAATAGTAGTTTTTGTTTGCAATTATGATGATTGATTTGGCTTGAAATGTTGTTGTAATTTATTGTTCTCAAATTGCGTCTCAGTTTTTAGCCGATTGTGACCGAAAGAAGGTTATGTTTATCGAGTGTGTATGTACTTATATATATCGTAACTATGTTTATTTCTTTTGCATACTCTGCAGCTTATAGAGAACTTTTAACATATCGTTAGATTCCTGATAGTCGTAAGAAGGACATAATCATTGCCCTTGTTCATCTTGTTATAGATGACTAGCTGTTGCCCGCGACTTCGTCCGCGTCTTCCCTCCTATTGGTCGCAGCGTGCTGTTATATAGCCTAAATCCTTCCTCGATAAATGGACTATCCAACACAAAAAGAATTTTTCAATTCGAACCAGTAGTTCCTAAGATTAGCGCGTTCAAACAAACAAACAAACAAACTCTTCAGCTTTATAATATTACGAGTATATATCTTATAATAGTATAGATATAAGTAGCGTCCAAACGGCGATTACGTAAGTGGCTTGTCAGACTGATACGGGAGCGATACCTCGATATGCGGTTGACAAGTGAATATCGGGAGCCCGAAGATAAATGAGGAAGAACAATTAACGACTGTAGGATAAGACACCAATGACAATATAACATAGGCTTATAATTTGGTACATTTAACTACGCTTTCGCCTAACTACGCTAAAAGTAAAAAAGAACTCCGGGATATACCACTAAACATGTTATACGAAGATACAGATTGGATACAGAGGAATTATTGACTATTGTGAAATGAGATAACCATATTGATTGTATTTAATATGTTAGTATATACCTAGTTTATATATATAGTTTTAGTTGTACTTGATAAGAATCTACATACATACATACATAAACTCACGCCGTTATCCTATGGGGTAGGCAGAAACCAAAGAACGCCGAACACTACGATCCTTACATACTTCTTTCGCTTCAACCACATCCATACATCTTCTCATACATGCTCGTCGGTTGCGGGTACTTCTGACCTGGCCTTTTTTCAGTATCGCCGTTGTATCGCCGTCGAAATTTGATCTAGATAACCTCGCCTTGGTCGTCCCCTTCCGATCCTACCACTCATCCTGAACGTAAATCCTCTTAGTCATTCTACTTTCACTCATTCTCTCTATATACTTATATGCCCAAACCACAAAAGCATACCCTTCTCAACCTTAGTCACTACATCATCTTCTATTCCACATCTTTCTCTTATCACACTATTTTTTATCCGATCACACAAACGTACCCCACACATACTTTTTAACGCTCTCCTTTCAACCGCATTCAGTCTACTCTCATGCTTTTTCTGCCATACCCAAGTCTCTCTTCCATACATGAGTGTAGGAACAAGCACTCTTTTTTTTATTTATTAAAAATGGGATTGCTCTTGGCCAGCATCTAGCCAGGGGGCAAAGATGAGGCCGTCGATGAAGCGAGCTCACCCACTCCTTTGTGAACCGCTAGTCGAGCCTTCTTTGTAATAAGAATCTAACAATGTTTGTTTCTGTTATCATTAGTTGTACCTACCAGATAATAAGAGTTAAGAAGTTTTTTTTATTTTCGTAGATGAATGAAATAATTTTGCCCATTTACCTGAAACACATGGAGATCCTAGTTCAGGCACGTGATATTTCTTTTCTATAGATAAGTTTAGCCTATAATAACATGATTGTAAGATGAGTTTTGAATAAATTATTCTTAATCTTATTCTTATTTATGTAAAAATTGCTGTTAGGGGTTTAGAAACAATGTTTAAATTTATAGGTATTTGAAGTTTATCCTCGATTTGTGATTTTAATGTTACGAATAAAGTATGTACTTACGGTAGTTGTCACGACCAAATAATAAACGACCTAATAATTGTTCTGTTTATCAATTTCTAGAAATTTTAATTCATAGATTTGAGCAGTGTTTACTTATTAAGTTTACAGTAGGTACAGTTTAAAGGTTGAAAAAACACCTTTACAGATCTGCTTCCGAAGCAGGGCTAGCTGCTACCGCGAAATGAAAACGAACGAAGTTCGTATATCCCCCTTTCTGTCGCACTTGCTTATATTAGAGCGACGAAGAGGGACATATTCGAATTTCGTTCATTTTTAGGGTTCCGTACCCAAAGGGTAAAAACGAGACCCTATTACTAAGACTTCGCTGTCCGTCCATCTGTCCGTCTGTCACCAGGCTGTATCTCAAGAACCGTAATAGCTAGACAGTTGAAATTTTCACAGATTGTGTATTTCTGTTGTATCTATAACAACAAATACTAAAATAAAAATAATAATAATTATTAAGGGCGACTCTCATACAAAAAAAATCTTTTTCTTTTTCATGGCTACCACTCGCCGAGCTAGATCTCAAGAACCGTAATAGCTAGACAGTTGAAATTTGCACAGATTATGTATTTTTATTGTGGCTACAACAAAAAATACTAAAATCAAAATAATAATAATAATTAATACGGAACCCTTCGTGCGTGAGTCCGACTCGCAATTGGCCGGTTTTTTGTTAGTTCGGCAGTTTAGTAAGTTTGAAGTTAGAACACTAATCGTCCCTGTTTCATGGAAAAATAGCTGACGGCTTCAGATATCGTGTGACCCTAGTACAGGCAAGACGCCAGTCACATCCGTAATTTTTATGAGAATACAGAAAATATTGATTTATTTAAATATTTCTCAAGTCCCCGTAGCTCAGTTTCCCTACAGTACTTACTTTTTTCGGGGTTTCAAAGTCCCCACTTAGAAACCTTTTCTCGTTTCCTTGAAATTCATAATTCATAATTCATAATTCTTTATTGTACATAAATAACTTTTACAACAGGAGATGACAATAATAAGATTTTTCACATTAAAGCTAAGGGGTATAAATGTACGTAACAGTTTCACAGTTTTGGTTGCACTGGCCCCTACACTAGGCTCAGCCTGTTTCGTAGGTGACCATTTCCGATTCGAGTTGATATAATAGATGCGATAAAGATTAATAAGATTCCCTTGGCTAAGAAACAATTGGATGAAGGTACATTTATAGTTATACTATATCTAAGATTAAAAAATTACAAATACGATATGTGTGTGTGTGTGTGTGTGTGTGTGTGTGTGTGTGTGTGTGTGTGTGTGTGTGTGTGTGTGAGTGTGTGTGCGTGTGTGTTTTTTATCATTTAGGGCCTCTATATCGTCATATGAGAGGGAGCAAAGCCATGCTGAGATTTTTTTCTTGGCTTCTTTGACGGACAGATTCTTACGTAATAGGGATTTTAGAATTGGTTCTGTTGTAGAGAAAAGGATGAATGAAGTTAGGTAACCTTTTAGCGAATGCTGAGTTTGTTGCAGGCACGGGGACTCTATACGTGCGCTTTTGTAACATGGAAAGGTAACCGGACGACCCTATGACCACTCCATGGACACTTGAGACTACCCTCTGTATAAACATTCCACGGACGGTTAGAACCTCCATATCGCTGTACACATTCTTAGTTGGGTATCGAATGGGCTTCCGAAGAATGACCTTGAGGACAGCTCTTTGCGCCCTTTCCAGTATAAGCATGAACGTTTTACATGCGCCTCCCCAAGCAGTTATGCAATACGTTAGAACAGATTGACCGATGCTAATGTATACTGTTCTAAGTAATGCCTTGCTAGCAGAGTTGCGCAGGTTTTTAAAAACGTATATTAGTTTACGTACGCGGTTTGCTGTAGTTTTTATGTGTTCTTTAAAGTCTAGTCTATCGTCAATTACTACGCCGAGGTACTTAATGGTACGAGCCCTATCAATCTTTTGGCAAGGACAGGAAGTTATATGTAAGCCATTCCGGCCACAGCTGCAAGCTCTGATGCTGGATAAGGAACCTGGAGCAGAGGCTTTTGATTTATGAAAGCAAAGGAATTTGGATTTTATAACATTGAGTGTCAGCAGGTTACCCTTTAACCAGTCAGCTACTTCTCCCATACCACGCTCCGCGGATTCAACAACTTTGGCCCAGTTACTATCGTGGAAGAGAATCGCTGTGTCATCAGCATAACAAATGACATCAGCGTCAGGTATTTTGCCAGAGACAATATCATTAATGTAGACATTAAATAATATTGGACCCAGAACGCTGCCTTGCGGGACGCCAAATACGACATTCATAGGGTTACTTTCATCCTGAGCAATCTTCACACGTTGCGTTCGACCCGACAGGGAGCTACCGAACCAGTCCAGAGCATTTCCTCTTACACCCATGAACTCCAACTTTTTAAGAAGTATGGGGATAGAGACAGTGTCAAACGCCTTGGATAGGTCCAGGTAGATACCAAGACAGGCTTCATTACTGTCCAGGTATTCTGATATTAGTTTTGTCATAAGTACGACAGCATCTTCAGTCGACCTCTTTGCCCGGAAACCAAACTGTCGGTCCGAGAGCAAAGTGTGCTTTTCCAAAAAACTGACTAAGCGCTTACAAACCAATTTTTCCAATATTTTTGAAAGTGCACCGAGCAAAGAAATCGGCCTATAGTTACTGGGATTCGATTTATCGCCTGCCTTGTGGATTGGTATAACTACAGCTTCCTTCCATTCGTCTGGAAATCTTCCTTCAGACATGCTAAGGTTATATATCAGTCAGTGGCGTAATAATGTGACTTTTGATTAACATAAGCAAACGATTCGTAATGCCATCAAGGCCAGGTGAACTATCCAGTTTTAAACTATTTATTAAAGATTCTACTTCGGATTCATTAGTTGCCTTTAAGTACAGAGATTGAGAGGGGGATGATTTTGCGGTCATTACATGTGCTAGGTCTTTTTGAGTTCCGTTTGTAGTTTTTAGTATGTCGTTTGCTAGACTTCCACCAACGCTCGAAAAGAACCGATTACAATAATCCAACGATTCGACTAAAGAGCTCTTTGTTTGAGTTAATTCAATGGGACTTTGAACGTTTTTCTTTGTGTACGTTATGTTCTTAATAGTGTCCCAGAGTCTTTTCGGATTGTTTTTATTTTCCTCTAGCTCGGCTGACTCGTAGTTGCATTTCAATTTTCTAAGAAGGTTATTATGGAAGTTCTTGTAGCGGGTGTAAATCTGTTTCAGGGTTTGGTCATCGGGATTTTTACGACATTTAAGGTGAAGATTATCTCTATGCCTCGAACACCGTATGAGCCCGGGGGTCATCCAAGGTTTGAACGCAAACTTGGACCGACTGACAGGGACTAAAGTTGTGTGTCTGGAAATTGAATCAAGGAGCAGTCTATTGAAGGCACTGACCGCCTCTGATACCGTGTTCGAGGACATGACTCCGCTCCAATCTGCTTTGCTAAGTTCGTCTTCTACAGATTTATTGTCGATTTTTTTAACAAGGTGCTTTTTTAGGGTTTTTTTTCTCGACTTAGTGCACACGCCTGTTATAATAAGGTCATGGTCGGTGACATCAGCTTTACAAACAACCGATATAGCCTGCAGTCTAGAAGGAACATTGACGTGATCTAGACAAGAATCGGCGCGTGTAGGCTTAGTTACTGTTGGCTTCAAGTTTAATTCTGCAAGTAGACAAAGATAATTGGCAGAATTGCATGTATGTGAAATGTTTTCTGACAACGTGTTTATATTTATGTCTCCTGCAATTATCAGACATGGCGAACCCTTTATTGAAGAAACTGAGGAAATCAGTGAGTTTGAAAAAGTTGTGATATCAGTGAAGGACGGGGACCGATAGATACCCAGGACATCAAAACGGTCCTTAACTGCAACGTGCAAACAATCCGCTTCACAGAAGGTTGGCTCTGAGACTTGCGGCGTCCATAAATTATTTACATAGATGACGACACCTCCAGCTTTATTAGTGGATTTGTGAGTTCTAAATGACTGGAATCCTACAATTTGTGGAATAAGAGAACCTTCACTAAGCCAACATTCCGTAAGGATAATTACATCGAAGGTCAGGTTAAATCTCATTAAAATTAGACAAAATTGGTCGAAGTTCTTTTGAAGGCTCCTAATATTGTATGTGAGTACTTTGAGATTATTTTTTTTATCTATAATAGGCTCGCATAACTCTGGGCAATCAATGACATGGCAAGGTGTATCTTCTTGATCAATATCTAGCAACATATCAGAATTAGCCATCTTCATATAATTGAAGTCCAGGATACATTTGCCTAAGACGATGTACTTGCCAATGATGGGCAAATAGCATAACGTTTAACGCACATTTTTTCAATCTTAATATAAAACTCGACCCCCATGCACATTGCGCACTTAATGGCTTTCTCCTAATTGCTAGTGCGAAGACGCGCTAGTTACAAAAATTAAACAATTTTCGATAATGAATCAAACTCGCTCCCGATCAAGTCTCCAGCATATGTGTAAGTAATGGCGCCTCTTGCTCCTAATTTATGCGCGCGAACAAAACCAATACAGGCGTCTATAAATTCTCGGGGACGTCCGAAACACTTGAAGTCTTAACTACCTCCACATAGGTGAGGTAGGGATGGGACTCGCTAAGGTAAATTGCTTGGAATACAAGAACGAGACTACCTACCGGCGAATCTAAAACGTTGATAATATAGGTATTAGTTAGTTAGATATGTATTTTAAAACGTCGGTTGCGTAACGTATAAGATGCATCTAACTGTATTTTTTTGTATGAAAAATGACATTTAGATCAACCTTACATAAGTTTAAAAACGTTACGTAATCACCCCTGGTGTACTGAATGAAAAATAAACGTAGATAAGTTATATATATACAGGTAGTATAAAACCATTATTAAAATTAACGGCTTTCTGTAGTCGAAATTGTTTCATTCTGTGTATTCAGAATAAGTTACACTAGAGGCGCGTTCAGTGTAAGATTGCTAACCTTTAATCATGCCAGGTGTATGTGTTTAAATATACTACCGTGCCGGCCTTATAGGCCCGATTTGTATGAATAAAAAGTGGTTCAAATTTGTGAATATTTACTTTTACTATCAATTTGCGTAGGTTTGGAATTTTAGAAAATCCTGGAATTTGATTTAGAAATCGTCTTGCCTATATACTAAAGTCATATCTAAACCAAGACTAATACCTCTCAAGTACCTATAATAGTTAAAAGACTAAGGCAACATCACTAGGGGCTACATATGCCCGGGAAGGGTTGAGGCTGCGATACGGGTGGATTTACACCGCTCATTTGTTTGCGATGACCCCGCGCTGTATCGCGTCTTGCTTAGCGCAGGCGTATATGGAGGTGAGATCTTATTGGTACTATCTTTTAGTTCCTGGGAAACCACGCTACGCTCTACCAAAACATGAAGAAAACGAATTACCCCTGGACGACACCTAGCTAGATCACTTTTCGGCTCTGTAAATATATCTTCGAGTATATTGTCAAGAACCCATTTAAGCACAGACTAATAAATTCACACGGAGGAATTTATTTATTTATTTCGTATTTTTTCGTGTTTTTGTACACAATGTCTGTTTGGCATTTTATTTCTTCGATATCGTGTGACATGCATAGGCATTTAACCTGTATTTGTCTAGTAATCGAATAGCACTGTCAGACTGTGACCAAACACAGCTTTTATACTCTACAAGCTTTATATAACTGCGCCAATATTATTGAAATGTTACATATTCAATTAATACACTTTATTTACTCCTTGGAAAGCACCCATTATACATTTCATACATGGCAACTCGCCTTCCTCCCCACCCTACCCTACCTCGAAACCTCACTGCAAAAATTACTACCGCCGCCGCGCGCGCTCAAAAAGTATACAAAAACTTAAATAAATAACATAAAACCGCAAATCCCCAAGTACTATGCTTCCAAGAAAGTTCCAGTGTCTTAAATTAATAGATTGTTAATTGTGAATCTTCAAAATCTATCGTGTGCTGAACACGATCGCAATATTGGACAAGGGTCGGCGCCGCTTCAAACAGGTTTGTTCTGCCCCTCCAATATCAAAATAAAATATTCCGTAGAAAATGGCATTAATAAATTTCATATAAAGGAACTATTCGTACCTATTTACCGTATCCAATTTCATAAATAACTCACACGAACATAATTTGATATTTACCGTTAGCTTTTCGATGAAAGAAAACATCGTGAGGAAACAAGCGTACATCATCATCCTCCTAGCGTTATTCCCAGTACAGTTGCATCCTGAAGGATGCCTGAGGTCCGCTACCTAATCCCAAGAGTTTGCGTAGGCACTAATTTTTACGGAAGCGACTGCTATCTGACCTTCCAACCCAACTAGACCTTATTGGGATTAGGCTTGTCAAGTGAGTGGGCAACTTGCCTGTTAGAAGTTCTCAAGCCGCACGGAGGCCTCTAACTTGGCTTAACGACTGCTATCATAGACAGCAACCGGGATCAACGGCTTAACGTGCCTTCCAAAGCACGGGAGCGCTCAGTTAGTAACCACTCAAAGCGGTCACCCATCCAAGGACTGACCTCGCCCGACATTGCTTAACCTCGCATACCGCACACGGTACGCCGCTGGGCCATGAACGCTCCTCCAGCGTACATCTGCGAAGAAATTCAAAGGTGTATGTGAATTGCCCAACCCGCACTCGGCCAGCGTTTCTACGAAACAGTGAACACAACCCGTAATAACCGTTCACTGTCATGTGTGAAAGGAGGCTTGTGTCCAGCAGTGGGACGTACCCGTATATAGGCTAAAGTTGTGTTAAATGCGAGGCAGGGGACCACGAAGACTAGTCGGGATATAAAAAGAGAGACTGGTGTTTTTACGCAAAAATAAATTGATAGGTAGCTTCCCGCGAAATGTTTTAAAACATGTAACCCATTCTTTAGCAGTGACATGTTAACGGAAGGTTTGTATGGCCGTTTTAATATTAAGCCAGTTGGCGATATTTACGCGCGTTATTAGCGGCCCCATTACAGGAGCACTTACCCTAACTTTTTGCTAACTGCTTTCTTACGATAATGGGAATAGTGTTTCAGTTTTATTAGGTTTTAAAGATTTTCTTAGTAAAGCATCAGAAGCTCTGTGTAAAATAGAAAACTTTTCGAAAGATTTTTAAAATAACATTATGCGATTTTAGGATTCCTTAGTATTTGAGAGGTAGGTATGTAGGTACAGGTCAAAAACTTAAAGACCCTGTTGCATGTGCAGTCAGCATCAAAATTAGCTACGCATATGGAGGAGTCACAAGCTCGGAATCCCTTATAATAAAGACTTGAACTTTTCAAATGTGTAGATATTTTTCATGCTGACTGTATTCATCATCATCATCATCTCAGCCGAAAGACGTCCACTGCTGGACATAGGCCTCCCCGAAAGACATCCACAATGACCGGTCCTGCGCCACCCGCATCCAGCGGACACCCGCGATCTTCACCAGGTCATCGGTCCACCGTGTGGGGGCCTGCCTACGCTACGTATTCCGTGGTCTGTATTATTTAGCCGCAATTAGAATACGATTAGAGTTGACAGTTTTTCCATATACTTACGTCAAAGTCTATGAAATGCCAGCTATTCCGATCGTAAACTAAAAAATGCGAGGTTAAGCAATGTGGGCGCAGGTCAGTTCTTGGATGGGTGACCGCTTTGAGTGGTTACTAACTGAGCGCTCCCGTGCTTTGGAAGGCACGTTAAGCCGTTGATCCCGGCTGTTGTCTATGACAGCAGTCGTTAAGCCAAGTTAGAGGCCTTCGGGCGGCTTGAGAACTTCTAACAGTCAAGTTGCCCACTCACTTGACAAAGGGGGGTCGAAGTTGCACCACGTCCGTAGGGAGACCCACCGTTACCCTACACGTGACCCCTGGATGGTGCTAAAAGTGCAACAAAACTGGCAACCGTACTTGTCTACTCGAAGATCTCACGGTTCGAAAACAAATGCCATACGATTAATAATACAATAGACATTACATCTTTAAAACTTGTAACACAAACATAAAATGCCTATTCGAAAACGCTACAACTACATACAAAGGGTCTCCCTTAAGTTACTAGTGACTTTAGTTTTTTACATATATGTACTAACATTTTGTATTTTCCATTTTTTTGAAATATAAATATTTATATCTTTTATATTTCTATTCTTTTTATGTAAGAAAACCCAAAAAAAGAGATCCTATACGAATTCCACCAAGGGGGACAGAAAGCCTCTTACGCATCGCAGCTAAATTGAGAATTGGTTTTAAACGTCTAGCCGCTTACCATAAACAACCTCTTTAATTTGGGCGGGTAATCTTTTTTTTTGCCTCCGTTTGCCTCAACATGACATTGAGGCAAATAAAGAAAAGTGGAACTATGACGAGGACAACAAATGATATACCTCTATCGCTCTTATTCAATTTAGTATATGACCATCTCGCTCGGTAGCGCTATTATTATTTGACGGTACTCTGAGCCTAAAATCATGGTGGTTCTGAAAATAAGCATGTATGAATGAATGCACATACCTAAGGCCGTTATACACAGCCGTACCAGCGACGGAACACAAGCGGACACAAACATAACTATGTCAATTCAAATTCATTTATTGAAATTATTGTTAGCACACTAAAAAAAACAGCGTTTGCCGTCGACTTCGTCCGCGTAAAACTACCTAGTTATTATTGCCATGAAATATACAGTGTTGTCCCAATTCCGCAGTAGATGGCGCTGTGCTTAACGCAAACTAGCTAACGCGCGCGCTTCAGAGACATCAAGTACGAGTAGCTCCTGATTGAAATATTACGATATATAATTTTAACATTAGTTTGAATTTTTAGTGAACTGCCCGTCCGTACAGGGTCGGGTCAGTTTCTTTAAGGGACTAGCTTCATCTTGCGACTTGTCCGTGTGGAATGTATTGTACCTTCATACAAACTTCCGTGCCCCATCTATAATCTCCTTATACCGCGATACCAACATTAGGTAACATTAGTAAATAATATTGACTATTTTGGCGCAGTTACAGTCTGTGGCAGTGATCCAAACAGGATCTTGGCCTTTGAAACGAGTGCACCCATATGATGACCAAACCAGCGAAGTCTGTGTGCTCTTTCCGAAACCGTTGACTGTCGATTACTGCTTCATATGTCACACACACCGCCTCCGCTCTATTGCGCTACCGAATACCGCGCGGTTTTTTGGTGCTACATACCCTGGACCGCGTTTGCTTTACCTCAAAACCGCCCCCGCCCCGCAACGACGCTGCGCCGCGCTCTGTGCGTTTCAAGTTCAAACAATGCCAATTTATTGAATAAAAGCCAAACAGTAACCAGTTATTTACTTCTAGAACAATCGCAAAGAAAATATCAATCTCAATAACATTTATCTACCGAAATAAGTAAATTTCTCTTGCTGTATTTACAGAGATACAATTCAGGGGTGCCCAAGCTCGCCAGAGATAGCGCTGCTTTATAGACCCTCGCTGGAATGCGGCCCGGTGTTCGTAGTATCTGACTTTGTATACCCATAGATACCTGAGCCGCGGTTCCAGTTATTTTAACGACAGCAGGGGACATCTCTGGGATATCGCTTTTATTCTGTTTTCATTCAACAAATACAAAATACAAAAAGTTTATTTAGCAAGAGTAAATTGGCATACAAAAGTTATCCATTAACTCCAAACTAGGCAGAGCCTGTATCTTGGACGCCTGCTAGTGCGATTAACAATTATCGATTCCACCATCCACCATATCAGCCCAAGAACGTCCACTGCTGGACATAGGCCTCCCCGAATTTCATGGAGGCTAAATGCTATTTTCTCCACGCTTGGCATGCGGGTTGGCGATCGCAGTATCTTCACCGCACTCCAGGGATGCGGCTGCCCGGGTTCATTATCGATTCATTAGGACATTATTCTAGTGAAATGGGTTTTACTTGGGTATAGAATACAATATAAATGTAATGTGTGTGTTCTGATTGTAAAAGACAGAGACATGAGAATGTACTTGTGGTATGCCGGGGAAGTCACGTTTTAAGCCCGACTGGGGCCCTGGCAGATATCGCGATCATGTAGGTACATGTCGTGGTAGGTCGATAGATACCTAAAAGATCCAAGTGATAAATGATTGTTCTTGCCCTTACTATTAAACATTGAGCTCAGGCGACAGGTTTGCCGCGCACGATTGTCAAACCATTCGATTTCTATACATTCTGACAGAAACTTTCCCGCACAGACGTAAGGCGCGCGCTACAAGTGTTTCGTAAGTCGTCTAAAAATGTAGCACAGAAAGTACTTTATCCATCTTAATAAGGCAAACATTGAAAACCTTCAACGATTTGCAGGCTAAAAAAAATTTAGGGCAAACGAAAATTGACCAAATAAAACGCAAGGCTGCTATGATATTTTAGTTATTAGATACTACAACCATAACCTCTTGTTAGTCATATTTTACAAAGTATTCGTTCAATAATCTCTTTATGTTTACTGTATCAATATTCTTCGGGCTTATTTGCGTTCATCGCCCCTCGCGGCCAAATTGTATACAAATATTAGCTAAGATTCGACCTCTTGTGTTCGGTCCGGGCCAATTTGAATATTTGGCGGATACGAACAATGAAAGAATTGTTTTTTCCTAAACATACTAGTAATGTTGGCATTTCCAACATACTAAGCTTAATATGTAAATAATTGAGACTTGAAATTAAGTGTGAGGAAATGCTGCCAGGATCTTTGGGACCATACCTCGGGAGACCTCTTATTTTTAGTCCAATAGTTTTATTTTATTTATTATAGTATAGTACTTTGTTCTTAATTTAGTAGGTAAGTAGATATGCTCTGGTGTTTAATATATTTCAATATCTTTGTATTGTGATAAAAGTCATGATAATCAAAATACATGTAAATAAAGTGTATCTACCTATACCCCTTAATAGAAAAAAGTAAAAGTTCATTTTTAGGGTTCCGTAGTCAACTAGGAACCCTTATAGTTTCGCCATGTCTGTCCGTCCGTCTGTCCGTCCGTCCGCGGATAATCTCAGTGACCGTTAGCACTAGAAAGCTGAAATTTGGTACTAATATGTATATCAATTACGCCGACAAAGTGGTAAAATAAAAAGTGGAAAAAAATATTTTATTAGGGTACCTCCCCTATACGTAAAGTGGGGAGTGATTTTTTTTTTTCATTTTAACCCTAACGTGTGATATATTGTTAGATAGGTATTTAAAAATAAATAGGGGTTTACTAGAATCATTTTTTGATAATGTTAATAGTTTCGGAAATAATCGCTCCAGAAGTAAAAAAAAATGTGCCCCCCCCCCTCTAACTTTTGAACCATAAGTTTTAAAAATATGAAAAAAAACTCAAAAGTGGAACTTTATAAAAACTTTGTAGGAAAATTATTTTGAACTTGATAGGTTGAATTGTTTTTGTAAAGTTTTCAAAAAAAAAAAATGTGACGGACGGAAAACTACGGAACCCTACACTGAGCGTGGCCCGACATGCTCTTGGCCGGTTTTTTTTGTAATTAAATTCAACATAACTATCATCATCATCCCATGGTTTATTCCAGTACAGTTGCATCCTGAAGAAAAGAATTGGCGGGAACTGTGTATAAGACGGGGACGCGGGGTATGACGGGGTCACGCACACATACGCCAAACTAGATACCACACAAACGTATCACAACCACCGACAGGACGCCATTTGCAAGCCGCCATTAGTGCACTGGCGACAGTGAGCGAGAGTGCGCGCGTATCGGTGCTACAGGTCGAAACGTGTTTTGTTGTAGTCGCGATCTAATTTTTCAAGGGTGGATTTGTACGCATAAAATTGTAAGTAATAGTCTGTGTTTTTTGTTGTTTTATAATCTTATTGAAGATTTTATTGAGCATCGTGTTATATGTCGCTTGGTACTTGAATATTGACGTGTGTTTTATTAATATTATTTTTTTGCACAGTTGGTGTTCGGGGCAAGACGGGGCAAACCGTTTGTGTGGCCGGTGGGCACATACTGCTTGTGCCGGTGTGGATGACGAAGATCCAGAAGAAGTCCTTATTTGTTTGCCTGTGAGAAGGATTAAACAGGGAGCCAAGACCCAAGTGGAGGCAAGACGGTGTACACCCCATCTTGTCTCCAATTGACGTCCCCATCTTACCCCCATACATGGGGTAAGATGGGGTTTTAGTACTTTTTGCAAAAAAAAATTTTTTTATTTCTAATGATTATTGATCTCATTTAAACTTGTGCCAAATTAATATTGATTAGTTAAGGAATGTGCTTTAAATAAATTATAATTATGCAACTTAAAGAACCCCGATTTTTTACTGTTTTACCTTAGCGTCCCCGTCTTATACACAGTTCCCCTAAGCACTAGTTTTTACGGAAGCGACTTCCATCTGACCTTCAAACCCAAGGGGGAAACTAGACCTTATTGGGATTAGGCTTGTCAAGTGAGTGGGCAACGTGACAGTTACAAGTTCTTAAGCCGCTCGGAGGCCTCTAACGTGGCTTAACGACTGCTGTCATAGGCTTAACGTGCCTCCATCTGGGCATGTGAGCACCCAGTTAGTAACCACTCAGCGGCCACTCATCTAAGGACTGACCCCGGCCGATGTTGCTTGACCTCGCATACAATGCACCACCGCACGCGGTACGCGGGCGCTGCTAAGCCACGAACGCTCCGATATAACTCTAACGCGAAATTTATCGACATAACTACTTTTTGAAAAAAGAAAATTACTTAGTTAAAACTAATAAAAAACTACATGGACTGCCGTTAAATATATATTTTATTCTGTTAAGTACAAAAATACTAAATATATGATACACCAACTGGCAATCATACAAACGTTTAATATCTCACTTCGAAACACAAAGACAAATCAACGGTGTTAGTGACTTAAAAAATGGTTTCTAATTTTTGAGCAAATGTCCATTGTCAGACACATAAATAGAACCAGTAATGCTCCGTGCCTTATCACTGGCTAAAAATAACATTAGTTCAGCAATTTCTTCAGGCTCCGCAATCCGATTGAGAGCTGTACTCTTCTTCAACATCTCCCAAACAGCATCTACATTTTTCACACCTGTATTCTCCACTATATCAGTCCTCACTGGGCCAGGGTTCACGCTGTTAACTCTAACGCCTGAAGGTGCCAGTTCTAAAGCAGCGCAGCGGGTGAAATGGTCCAACGCCGCTTTGGAGATGCAGTAAGCAGCCTGCGACGGTAATTTAGGGACGTGGAGTGACCCAACACTGGACGTATTGATGACGTTGCCTTTTGTTTTTATCAAATGAGGTACAGCGAGGGTTGTGAGTTGGATAACGGCTCGCACATTCGTCTGCATGATAGCGTCGTACGCTTCAAGCATGTTGCCTTCAAGTAACGTGCCTGTTTTTGAGAAGCCAGCGTTGTTGATCAAGACGTCGAGTTGGCCGAATTTGTCGATTGTTTTCTGGATGATGGTGCTTGCTTGTTGTTGGTCGGCGAGGTCTGCTTTGATGACGAGGGGCGGTAGTCCGTGCTGTGCACACTGCTGCGCTACGTTGCTGAGTTTGGTCTCATTCCGAGCCACGAGTGTTACGTGCGCTCCTTCCTTGGCGAACCGAATGGCTGCGCCCGCGCCGATGCCAGAGCTGGCACCCGTCACCAACACCACTTTACCGGCGAAACTCATTCCGTCTGTTTAGTACGGCTTTCACCAGTCGACTGTAGCGTACGGATTGATAAGCGTGCTCGTTGTGTTATCATAGTCAAAATAATACCTACTGATATCACGTAATAATAAACATGACGCCTAATATCGGAATGTCCCAATCTCCGTCAGATACATCGAAAGGAACAAGATTTTCATAAATATCTGGAGACGACTCTATTGTTAAAGCGTTAGAGTGCATTTGCCTGATATTTCTGAGCACCCTGAAGTGTTCCGATATCTATACCTGTTTGATGGCAAGTGTGCATTTATCATACTTACACATACTTAGATAAGATAAGTGAGTCCGTACATTTTAAATTAATTTATTGACAGTCATTAACAGCTTTTGATAAGTAAATTTGGTAACCTTCGTACTCATTAAATATTTTACAAATATTTGTAGAATGTATACTATTAAGTAAAACTATTCTTAAACATGAAAATCTGTATATTTTGAGGAAACCTTCAATTTATAAAGTAATATAGGGTCTTATCTCTTTTTAAGGTTTATCTCAAAAGTCTCCAAGGGGAAGAAAATGGGAGTAAAGTTGATACAAGTGTTCACGCGGACGAATTAGTTAGCAAAAGGTATAGTAAAACTATAACAAGGTCAAGGCAACAACATTATCTGATCAAATAACCCCAACGGAAAATCTTCCAAATCTTTGACCCTTATAACTAACCCTTACAAATATTATTGATGTTGAACGTGAGCATACGTTTTTATCCCTTCTTCGAAAAGCCCTTTGGACAGCGGGCAATCGGGCCCTTGGGGCTACCTTCACTTTTATTCAATACACTTACAATTTGAAATTTATTTCGGGATTTGAATGGCCATTATGTCGACTCTTTCGAGTGTAAAGAATAGCGTAGGGGAGTTACAGAAAAGAGTATAATTAATAATAATTTATACCCAAAAAAACCGACTCCAAGTTTGGAACGGAATCTGTGAAGTATCTACATCATTGAGGAGTTCCATATATCATGTGTGGTAATCACCGCCAGTTCCCCTTCGCCAAATTTGTGGTTTCCGAGAGCAAATGCACGTTAACTACAGAAAATATCGAAATCGCTATACGCGTGCCTATTAAACTTGAGGATTCTCTCGATTCCTCCTGGATTCATCATCAGACTTTCACCAAATTTATACAGGGTGTGGCATGCAATAGGAGCAAAAAATTAAACGGTACACCATTGAGCTCTCCAGCAATTATTTCCAAATTGTTAAAATTTAAAAAAAAATATTGATTTTTTTTTCTCAAAACTCAAAAGTAGCTTATATTTACTTTTTTACTCTACTGGAGTGATATTAATAACTATTTATAAAAAAAACACTAAAAAATTGTAAAAAGAAATTAAAAATTTCCCAAAAATATCCTTTAAAACCAAAAATGCGACAATGATTATGAGTCATAACTTGAAGCAACCTCAAATTCAGCATTGACTGCCGCGCTATAATCTCTGGGTGCCAAGATCCATTACTTGGAGGTCATTACTTTAGATCAAAATTTTTCCCAATTGGAAAAATGTATTTTTTTTTTGGACACAAGAGGTTACTGCAGATGCTCTAAGGAAGCGTCCTTTAAATTTATTGCTCCTATTACAGGCCACACCCTGTATAGGACCAACATGAGGGTACCTGCTTTGAAACAAAAAAAATATAATCGGCCAACCTTGTCAAGAGTTGTCGGGGAACTTAGGTAGGTACATATATTAAAAAAAAATATGAAAAAAACAAACATACAGACGAACTTTTGTTTAGAACCCTTTTCCCATTTATTTGGGGTCTGCAGAGCATCTTTGTTTTCCATACATCTCTGTCGCGCGTCATCTTTTCATTCACAACTTTCCTATTAATATCATCTCTCACACAATCCATCCACCTTTTCTTTCGCTTTCCTCGTTTCTTGCATCCATCCACATTCATATTTAATACTTTTCTTGTTACATGGGTTTCATCCCTCCTTATTTCATGCCCGTACCACGCCAGGCGATTGACTCTTAGTTTTTCGGCAATGGGCGCTACTTTCAGGCTTCCTCTTATAATATATACTCATTCCGAATCCGGTCCATTCTCGTCACACCACACATCCATCTCAACATTCGCATCTCTGTAACATGCAGTCTCGTTTCATCCATCACCATTGAGGCCGAACATTCCGATCCATACATGACTACAGGCCTTATTACGTTCTTATACATTTTACCCTTCAATCGAATCAATAAATCCATACTAATATATAATATAATATACAGTGTGGAAAAATAATATTGGCCCTGGAGAGAAACTACCTTAAAACGTTGAGATAGCTAAATTTGCCGAAAGGAAACATTATTTTATTATTTATAAGCTATGAAACTGCATTCACAATTTTTTGAAAAAATGTACAGACAGCAAAACGTAATCATTTTTTTTACATTTTTGACAAAAAAATGTTTGATGCCAATTGATGCTAATCTACCCTATTTTTATTAAGGCACAAAAACTTCTTAGAGCCTGACCTAGTCTAGGATACAAGAGAGGCCACAAATAAAAATAAAGAAATGTTGTACAATTAGTACAGAAAAATGATTATTTTTTTCTAAAATCTATGAATGAATTTTTTTGGTTTAGAGAAATAAAATAATGTTTCCTTTCAGCAAATGGAGCAATCTCAACGTTTTAGGTAGTTCCCTCTAGGGCCCCTATGTTTGTTCCAACCTGTATACTATATAATATTATATTATAATCAATACGTGTCATCTATTAGGCGTTAAGGTCGACCATGGGGACGCTTACCTTACTCATATAAGATTCTCGTTCACGTTCAACTTCATCGAAACTTAATTTAAACTCCGACTCCGATTCGTTATAAAAACATGTATTCTGACAATAAATCGCCGCCATTTTTCTCTCGAACAAGTATCTGTCACATTTCCCAGCGCCCTCGTAAAATACCCCGCCACTGCAAGCGGCATAGACTATGCACGCCCGATATTGTTTCGTTGAATTTTAAATTTCGAACTCTATGGTTCCGGGGAGTCGTTTGGTAACGGTTTTAAATTTTGGTAGTTTTAAGGGTGTGTCTGTATGTTGTAGGTAAGTAAATAAGTATATATTACATGCATAAATAAGGTAAGGTACAGCAGTGCGACACAACACAAAAGAGTAGAAATTAAAAAGTGGCAACACTGTCGTGTCATTCGATGACGACATTACAGTGTTGCCACTTTTTAATTTCTATTCTTTTGTGTCGCACTGTATTGATAAACTTAACAAGCTTCTATTAACTAAAATGTGTTTTGTCACTTTCTCACAAACGGTGATGTCAATACAATAAAGACAAACGAACTTTAGCAGCACTAACAAAAGTTTAATGGATATTTATTAATAGGTACATAAGTATATGTTTAAACTGACAATATACATATATAACTATTATAACCGCCCTTGATGTAACTAAATATCAACCGATTGCAATGAATTTTTCGGCATATCCCATATCTGGACTTTCTATTAGGCAATAGATAAATTTACATTTCATTATACCAAGCGATTAAAGCAAAATATTAACAGATTCTCAAAATGAGCCCTTTCAACAATACAACGATAACATTGACTTCCCAATTGCAAACAACTGTAAAAAAACAAAAGAACACCCACAAACTGGACCAATCAACGGCTTGTTCCTTTTTCAAACCTAGAGGAAACAAAGAAAACGTCAATTTAAAAATCGAACGATCACGGCTCAGCAACAAATGCACGTTCCTTTTTCAAGTTGAAACATCGAGCGCTTTCTTTTAGGTTCTAGCGCTTTACGTATTCAGTGGGAGCGTGTAGAATTTGAATGCAGGAGTGCCGTAGACAACTCTTCTATTGTCTATAGATAGGTACGCGCCATCGCTGTGTGTTGAAGGATTGCTATTGCTGCTCTGATGATGGTGATGAATTAAAACCTATTGTGATTGACATATATTTTGACTAGTTGACTACAAAGCAATAAATAGTAACACTAATTGTAAATATTGTAATTCAATTGATTAGCCAACCATAAATAATCTGAAAATGTTTTATCCGTTCCAACAGCTTTTCGAGCTAAGTCGCGAACAGACGGATAGTATAATCTTATCAAAACAAATGCGTCCAATGGAAGTCGTGATAAGCTTATATCTATTACAAGTTATAAATAAAGTTTATAATTACTAACCTCCTGAGTCTACAATCCACACACAAAATAAGGCTCTGAAAAAATGATTTTTTTTAATAAAAGCTTTTATAACCTCCGAAATACAAGTAGGGTAGCCTCGCCGGTTCTCGTCCGATTAGTGGAGTTGCCAACTTTGTGACGGGAAAATAATATGTTGAACTAAGTATAGCAATTTATACGAGTAACATTTCTTTTTAATGCCAATATACTCTATTTTTCGCCAAGTTTAAGTTTTAACTAATAACATACACCGTTATTCTTGTAAAAGATGATAAATGAAAAAGTATGGTTTTTGCCGGTTCTCGTCCGTTTGTCCCGGTTCTCGTCCACGCGGTGCCAGTTCTCGTCTATAGGAAAAAAGGAGTGATTAATACACTCAAAAACCAATTTCGGAGTATAAAACCTTTAATAGTACTAAGCTATTTATCTTACAATGTTTTAATAGTTTGCTTTGTTATTAAGAAATAAAGAAATGATCAACTTATTATTTATAGATATAAAAGGTACCTAATCATTGAGTGAGCCACTGTAGCATGCAACTTTCAATCTAGAGGTCGCGGGTGTTAACCCCAGCTCGCACCACTGGCTTATTTAAAAAAACTTGTGTACGAAATATATTTTTAAATTTAATAGCAATTTTTTCGGTGAAGGAAACCATCGCGAGGAAAGCGATCTTATCCCAACTAGGGCTAGTTTTCCCTCTGAGTTGGAAGGTCAGATGGCAGTTGCTTTCGTAAACTAGTGCCTACGCCAAATCTAACGATTAATTGTGAAAGCGGAACCCGGGGTCCTTAGAGCATAACCAGGAAAAACGTTATGAGGATGATCATGCATAAGCATTTGACCCCTACCTCAGCTGATGGTAAGTGATGATGAGGTCAAGGGTGAAAAACGCGTACCTAGATAATACTGCCCATTCACTCATCTTGAAAAGATCTAAGTAAGTTGTAAATAATGAAATGGGAATAGATTTTCCCGAAAATTATTCCACTCTTTAGCTGTCTTCGTAAGATAACTAGAATCAAAACGCTTCGTGCACATCAGAGGCATGTCAACATTGTTGTTAACAACATAAGGGTCAAACCCATGTCGTCCACGCTTTGTCCTAAGATGCCAAATTGATCGGGGAGTGATTAATTCGTGTAATCCTAGCACACCGATATGCAGGCGAATTTCCTACGATGATTTAGACATTGCATCTTAGCTTCAACCAAGTCCAAGTTAGGTACTAATGAGCTTCCTGGCACGCTTATGAATCAAAGCCAAGCCAGCTGATATTAAGCAAATCCATGTCCGAGCTGGCAGCAGTACTTCATATACCCGACCTGTACTTAATAGTTTTATAATTTGCCCAGGTGTGAAGTACCGCTTCACCTTAGAGAGGTTGTCAAGTTTTTGCTGGGTTCCTGCAGTTTACACCAAGGATTCAATGTAGGACCCAAAGTTCATATTGGACACGCTGCTCATGCCAAGGAGCTGTAGATGGTCAGAAATTGGCAGTGGCGGCCTTAGAGATTTCGACGCGAGGCCTTGACCTGGGTTGCGCGGGGCCCCTGTAAGAGCGAGGCCCCGGGAGGTTGCCCTGCTTGCCACCCCCTAAGGCCGCCACTGGAAATTGGTATGAATACACTCCGGAAAGTTGAGACTCGAAAGTTCGTTCACTCCGTTGCATAGTGATGAGACACGTCTGTGCCTTGGATGTATTGAATTTGACTTTATTGGCATCGCCCCAATCTGAAACTGCTCTAAAAGTCAATTCCGATTCATAATATCCTGTCGAAGAGATAGGACTACATCTTTATTGGCCTGTGCTTTGGAAAGCTATTTGACTACAAGAGTGCTATCATCGGCATACCCACAGGTAACAGTGATAAGTCGTTAATATGCAATACAAATAAGGTAGCAGCCAGAATAGGTCCCTTTGGGGCACCGACATCTAAAACCATTTGACTCGATGTGTAGCCTTCTACTTGTAACACCACACGGGTCAATTGCCCGTTCAGGAAATCAGCTATCCATTGCTTAGGCCAAATTATATCCTGATATATATTCAGAATAAATAATAGACTGATAACCTGGTGAACAAGCTTCCTGCTTGTGAAGCTTGTTCACTAGGCTAGCATGCCTGAATCTTAAGGCCTACCGTGAACTGAAAACAAAGTATCTCGCTCTCTGTCAGTCGAATATGTAAGTGCGACAGAGAGTCAGCTACCTCGTTTTAGGTTCGCGGTGGTGCCCCTGTCTTAAGCTTTAGAGATACTTCCTGTTGCATGTGTTGCTATAACGCCTAAAACCAGGCCTATTCCACCAAAAGTTATCGGGAAACAATACTTGCCTTTGGTAAACTCCCCGTGTAAGTTACGTATCAGAGTCATTGCCACAACGAATATTGAAAGAAAGAAAACACCGCCATATATAATATTTACATAAAATAATTGTAGAACAACTTTTTTGCCCGACTACGCAATAGGCCATGATGATCCGATGTAAAGGAAGCAATTGTGCGTTAAAGGGAGAAGACATATTTTCATCTCGTTCCGCCGTATAACTGCATCCTGTACGTTGGCCATCATGGTCCACTGTGTGGATCCGGCATTAAATAGGTTCTAGATTTGTGAAGATAAAGTAAGAACGAAAATAATTTAATTGAATGTTGATTTCCTATCGATAACCCCCGCTTACGTCATCGTACTCTAGTCTTGATTATGGCTATAATTTGACAGCTAACGTCATCAGTAAAGCAGTGGACCTTATGTACCTAATACCTATCATATGTATTCATTTCAATAATTATTCTGTACCTTGATTCCCTTGCAGCAGCTTGATCTGATTTCAATAGACGAGAACCGGACCAACGCGAAAATCCAGAAAAATAACCCCAAGCTGGTTACCCGTCCGCGTAGACGAAAACTGGCAAATACGCAAAATTGATGGTCCGGTTCCCGTCCACTAAATTTATGCAGGTTTTAGGTAAAATAAGTATAATTAACACTCAATATTGTCTTCGTTATGTATGTTACTAGTAATATGTGCCAAAAATATCACTGCAATTAGTTAATAACAATAACAAAACTTACTTCAAAGTTTTCCTTACACACTATTTTTTTTGTAGTTTGGCGTGGTTTTCGAGGCTCTAAAATGTGGTGTAAACTTTCGTTAATTATATATTAGTCACACGTTGGTAAATAATGTTTGTTTGTAGTTAGCATTGTAGGTTCGGTATTAAGGAACGCAAAGAGCCAAAACTTGCGCACCAATTGTTTATATATTCCTATTCTATGCACTTGCATGTAAGGAAGAAGTCACTCAAAAGGACGAGAACTGGCGCTGAACGGTGAACCGGCGAAGCTACCCTACTTATGCCAAATTTTAGCTCAATCGGCGAATAACTGGTCTAAAATTCTGTTTCAAGATTTGACCCACACAGGTATACTAACAGCCTAACAGGGCAAGTTTCATAAAAGCTTACAAAAAAGACTCTCCTCTTTGGGCAGTCGTGTAAAAAAATACAATGGACCAGATAATCAGTTTGAATTTTAATTTGTTCTAAAATCAAACAGCACTAAGCAAATACAATCTTCCTTTTAAAGATTTACATTCAAGTGAACTATTTTGTACTTTCATTAGGAACACGAGGAGGAATAATTAGCAATCCTTAAAAACACATCACGTATGCACGCCTCATGCTTCGCAATGCTTCCTTAATGAGTGCATATCCTAACAAAAGTAGGCCTAAGTGGTCGGACGACAGATAAAAAAATTGGAGAGCATGCTTTAATAAGGACATGGGAGCAATGGCTCGTTATACAGCGTGTTTTCTGACAACTACGAGGTGGGCAGGCTTATTTTTATGGTTTAATGACTTTTAATGTTGACGTTGTGAAGCCGTTGTAGCCGATCCAGAGCCGGGTCAGATACAAAATTTTCGGTGGTATTCAATCTGAAGGTAGGTTTAAAAACATCGTCCGAAATGCCATTCGATATTTCAAAGTGGCTTTGAAAGTAACGTGAGGAAGCCGGTCTAATTACAACGGGTCTAGTTTTCCCTCTGGCACCCTCTTGGTTTGGAAGTCCAGATAGCAGCCGCTTTCGTCCAAATGCCCACGACAAATCTGAGCTGCTACCACGAAACGAAAACGAACGAAGTCGTTAATCGAAGATGTCACACTTGCAAATTCAGGTGATAGAGATACACGAACTGCGTTCGTTTTCGTTTCGCAGTAGCAGCTCTGAGATCAAGTGCTAAAGCGGAAACTGTTTTCGATCCTCTTTATAGCCATAGGGTATTCATTAGCGAACTATAACTGTAACCGAACGGTTACTGTAAAGAGTTTAAGTGTGTACGTAACTGAGATAATACCATTCATCGGGTCATTGCGAGCTGTTCGCGGGTTCACGAATTACGTATACACTGGTTGCTGTAACCGTTCGGTTACACTTGCAGTTCGCTAATGAATACCCGGTTTAAGATACAACCGGCAAAAAACTAAATTTTCATCTACTTTTCAGATACTGCTGCTTACACTATGAGCTTTACAAGCTATGGACGCATACTCGTATATGTATTAATGTTTCACGGTCTATTAAACAGGTACGGTTTCCTGATCTTTTAAAGCTGTACACTATACGTACACCAGCCATTTTAATTTGGTCTCAAACACGACTAGCGAAAATAAAACCCCACCGCACTATAAAACATTGCGTGAAAAGGAATTATTAGGGGCACAGAATGCAATTTCCCCGTCCAAGGCACCAATATGTCTCCTGGGCCGGCGAGGCCAAATGAATAAAAATCAACCTCGCGCCGCTTTGTTACCAGTGCACTTGTTTATTTGGTTTATTTACTGAAACAAATGCCGTTCGGTTGGAAAAGGGAATAAGACAGGTTATCGGGAAGTGCCTAATTAAGGCATATTCTTCCTGGTTCGAACCCGTTATTGTATATCCAGCACCAAAAGTAACTACGTAATTATATGAAAGAGATCAAAAATTGTTATTATAAGGGAGTAACCGCTTACCTCCTCATATGTGTACTACGGATGCTGACTGTACGAAAGCAAACTTGTATTTCATCTGTAACCAAAGGTCGATAAACAAACGAATAGAAAATTTCGTCGGCTTAGTAAGCCTATTGTAAGCTTAATTGGTAAATAAATAATAATAAATATTGGGGGACAATCTTACACAAATCGACCTAGTTCCAAACTAAGCAAAGCTTGTACAATGGGTACTAGACGACGATGTACATACTTATATAGATAAAAACCGGCCAAGAGCGTGTCGGGCCACGCTCAGTGTAGGGTTCCGTAGTTTTCCGTCCGTCACATTAAGTTGACATATTAAGTACAGAAACACAAAACCCTAAAAACGGGCCCACAGAGGACGGTGATAACTAAAGAAAGAGTTTGGATTATACGGTTAAATTACAAACTTAGTTCAGAAATTATTTTTGTAATTTTTTCAAAAACTATGTAAATTATTTTGAACCTATCAAGTTCAAAATAATTTTTCTACAAAGTTTTTATAAAGTTCTACTTTTGAGATTTTTTTCATATTTTTAAAACTTATGGTTCAAAAGTTAGAGGGGGGGGGGACACATTTTTTTTACTTCTGGAGCGATTATTTCCGAAAATATTAACATTATCAAAAAATGATTTTAGTAAACCCCTATTTATTTTTAAATACCTATCTAACAATATATCACACGTTTGGGTTAAAATGAAAAAAAAAAATCACTCCCCAGTCTCCCCACTTTACGTATAGGGGAGGTACCCTAATAAAATATTTTTTTCCACTTTTTATTTTACCACTTTGTCGGCGTAATTGATATACATATTAGTACCAAATTTCAGCTTTCTAGTGCTAACGGTCACTGAGATTATCCGCGGACGGACGGACGGACAGACGGACGGACAGACATGGCGAAACTATAAGGGTTCCTAGTTGACTACGGAACCCTAAAAACAATACTTAACCTACTTAAAATACATAGAAAACATCCAAGACCCAGGAACAAACATCCGTGCTAAATGCACAAATGCCCTGGCCGGGATTCGACCCCGGGATCTCTAGCTTCGGAGGCAGCGCCACTACCAACTAGGCTAAACAGGCTGTCCCGTAAAGTCATGTGTCCCGATAATACAGTAATATTAAGATGATATTATCTACAAATATATGGGTTCAAGCGCCGTTAGGTCGCGAATTTTGTCACGTATGTTGATCTTTGTTTCCAGAGACAATACTTGTTTCCTATAACCTTTGCTCCAAGATAAGCTAGACAATCAAGTTAGCGTCCATAACCGAAATTAATCTAAGTTCCCTGGAATAATTAATTCCCGTTAACTTCATTAAGAAACCCGCATAGGTGTAATTACAATGAACTGAGGAATCTTAATTGTAGGATTGGGTGCGTGACATACTGCTAGAAAAGATAGTGGACAAACTGGTTATAGGAGAGGTCGTAAAATACTGTTCTATGTGCGCCGAGATATTATAAGTATTTCATTGACTTAGATTTGGACGATAAAATAAATAAATCATTTGTTTTTATGATTGAAACTTAAATAATTATTTATTTCAGCAACATGCTGCATGCGTGGGTTGCTACATGTGTCAGCACACTTGCAGCCTCCCATATCAATCGCACTACGCGAACGGCTGGAGTTGCGGCCGAAACAGAAGCGCCGATGAAGCGGCAGAAGTATGCCCCCTAGGATAAGGCTACATTTTAGTCCCCTTAGCAGTGGAAACTGCTGGAGTGCAGGCTGCTGGGGAGCGGACCCAAAATAGTTCGTGCGCGATATAGGCTTAGACAAAAGGGAGAGGACGTCCGCTCCGAGCAGTTCCTGGTGCAAAAGCACTTTGGACCGGGAACGGCAAGGGGCGGATTATTTATTTAATTGTGTAGTCAGTTAATTATTAGTTTTGTTAGTTTTATTTGTATTGTATTTCAATTATATATGAAACTGTTTCAGTAAGATAAGAGCATAGTGCTAAATCACTTTATCAAACCGCAAGGATTTGTCAAGTGGGTAGGTACAAATGCAAATCAGCAACACGTTTCGTAACATATTAAGTAATTTAATTAAGATTGTGATTATGTTTTGAAATTTGCAGTTTATTCATTTAACTAATGATAGTTTTCTATCCATATAGTTAACTACCCAATTGTAGATGAGAATGTTTTCCAAGCTTTCCCTTCCGTAAGTGTTCCAGGGGGCGTTATTTAAGATCACATAATGGGACGAATATATGGGTTACCTTCGGCCAGGGGCCAAACAATAAGATATTATGCCTCATTGTGGCCCAAGACAATGCTGATCCGTCACAGCTTAAAATGGCCCATTCTTGGCCCATATTAGATGGATTAGCGGCCTTTTAGCGTATTGTGGATTAATTTACATTGTAAGGTAGAATTCATAAGCGGAGAGCAAATTGTGATCCTATGTATACAAATACTGCTTGCAGTGAATAGTCCCTTTTACTAATAATAACGTGTGATAATGATAATCGTACAAATTTAAATCAACTTAGTGTATAGTCGTTTTAAAAATAACTTATAACCAAACTTGTGCGTGTAGATTAAAATGTATTTACTTGCATTCCGAATTATATGAGTCGGTATTAAGAATCGTAGATACACGTATGTCTTCGTGCATGGTCTTAGATAATTTTATTGTTTTAAACCACATAACATCTAATCAATTGATGAAACATCTTATTGTAGTTTTAATGTTAATGTTATGTCGTATTTAGGAACTTTTAAGATGTAGCACAAAGAAGAACAGAATGGCGGTTACTCCACTGGCAAGCATAGGGCTCTTATATTAATGATGATGATGAAATACAGTGACCATTTTTGCATACTCACCTGACCCGCACAAAACTCCGTTTAAAAAGTTATTGCATTATACGGCTTATCGGTTTCCCAGTGATATCTAATTCATAGCGGCAGCGAAAGGCCGAGTCCTTCCAGTACGCCAAATGAGAAAAGTTCGCAACAAAATTCACTGTTCGCGAGTCAATATTAACTACAACCGTACCGCTTTATATATGCGCTTACTTAAATTGATTTCGTTGGAATTTGAACTTTAGAGCAGCGTAGTAAGATCCTAGGTTAGGTTTGTCATTTGTAGTGATGTGGATGTGGTAACCGCTTTCCGATGAAGTTTTTCTAATATGGAGGTTGGTGTTGATAAGCCGTCTCTATGTTTTGTTTGAATAGGCGGTGCTCAAGTGTCATTGTGATTACAAAGGACAATTCAGCTATAGGCACCAATTTTTAAACGTCTATCAGTCAAAGTTATTTGGTCATTCTTTTTTTTACCTACATTTGCCTGTCCTCGTTTCAGTATTTCATTAGATGTCCATACATATCATCTATTAGTACTAAATAGTTTTTCATTTTCTCTATCCAGTGCTTTTTTGATGAGTGCGTTTTTCATAGAATCGTGTGACAGAGTAGTAATCCAAAATGTGGTCTCCGCTGAAAACGGCCACTCTGTTACAGTATTTTCTGAAAAACCACCATAAAAAACATTATTGCATGCAGCGTTTATTAAAATAAAACATTTTTAATAAACGCTGCATGTATTTTATTAGGACTAGTTAATTATTCTTTCCGTAGCGATAATGTTTTTTTTTATGGTGGTTTTTCAGAAAATACAGTAACAGAGTGGCCGTTTTCAGCGGAGACCACATTTTGGATTACTACTCTGTACAACCATAATTATCCATATTATAGTAAATAGTTGAAATAAAACCGGCCAAGTGCGTGTCGGGTCACGCACAGAGAAGGGTTCCGTACCGACACCTCCTAATCTACATTTAAAACCACTATACAATACAGTAAATCAAAAAAGGTCGTATCTTCATACTTCTGTAGCGGTTCATAGCATACACCTTCCTACCAAATTTCATAATTGTAGTGCCCATAGTCTCCGAGTAAATCGGCTGTGACATACGGGCGGACCCGGGTATGTCCTTAAACTACGACCAAGACGACCGGGGAATGGGCAGCAGCATTCCTAGAATGCGGTGGAGATACTGCGATCGCCGACCCGCATGCCAAGCGTGGCGATTATGGCATTTACCCCCCATGAAATTGGGGGAGGCCTATGTCCAGCAGTGGACGACCTAGGGCTGATATGGTGGTGGTGGTGGTGGATACGGACGGACGGACGAACGGATGGACGGACGGACGAACGGACGGACGGACGGACACACACGACGAATCTATAAGGGTTCCGTTTTAGCCATTTTGGCTACGGAACCCTAAAAAGGGTAAAATCAGGGTCGAGCATATCTTAGTACTTATCTGCATGTAATCTTACGTGGTGACGTTGCTACTGAACTTAACAATACTTTCTCATGATTAGGTACCAAATAAGTATAAAATGAGAAATTATAGTCATTAATCGTTTTATTATTTCACCCACATTGAAAGTTGGAGGTTAATAAGGTTATTTCCGCCAAGTTAAATTCTTATCTAAATATTTTTTTACCTTCCAAAGTTAAAATCAAAGATCCCGGTACACATCTGTTAGCAGAGCATTAAACTTGCAAGCCTATCAGAAACAGTCAAAGAGAATTATGTCGTTCACGAGAAAGGGCTTAAGTGACATGCTTTCCCTTGGAAGATAAATCCATAGAGTGTGAGTAACGTGACATACTGCGAATCACTTGACGCTTGCACGTACGCTGAATTTTTCATGTTTCATTACAGGTTTTTCGAAGTTTTTTTACTGTACAGACTAGGGAGACTAAACTTTCTTTAGTATATACTCGTAAGAGTTTAGGAAGATTTGTTTTTAAGTAATTATTATAGCTGAGTTTTAGAAATCGAAATTTTTATTTTACTAGGTACATATATCTAGGATACATTTTGAAATGACTTATACCCGTCGGGGTAAAATTCTTAAATAACATAATCATACTGACGAAATAAATTGAATTGAACTTCTAGGAATATCTAAAAACCCACCACCACCACCATATCAGCCCTAGGACGTCCACTGCTGGACATAGGCCTCCCCCAATTTCATGGGGGGTAAATGCCATAATCACCACGCTTGGCATGCGGGTTGGCGATCGCAGTATCTCCACCGCACTCAAGGAATGCTGCTGCCCATTCCCCGGTGGTCTTGGTCGTAGTTTAAGGACATACCCGGGTCCAAAAAAAAATCGCTTCTAGTTAATTTTTTATTATAGGCCCTTATGTTTAATTTTTACTTTCTATGGAGGAGATTAAATTTGAATAACCACGTAACAAAAGTCTTAATTCCTTATATTTTTTAGAGCCGGATCCAACTAAGTCAGAAAAGTTTAATTCCAATATAAGCACTCTGCTGCTGCTTTGACATACTCACTGTTTAAAAACTCGGCCTAGGTTCAATAACTTATAGACAAAATAATATATTATTGAGAGACGATGGTAAATTAGTAAGCGACCTGATGGTGCCACATTAGTGCCGTGGAGATTGGGTAGAGCTATGGTGTGGGTGGCAACGTGCGTGGATACGTTTGCTCAGTCCCACATCCAGGTGACTCGCTCTAAAGCCGGCGCTGCAGCTGACCAGGCCCAGGTATTGAAGCGCCGCAAATCAGCATCATCCTCATGTCAGCCGAAAGACGTCCACTGCTGGACGTCTTTCGGCTCGGCGGCTTCGGCGTGGATGTGGCTTCGGTGTGGACGGCGTGGTTGTGGAAGTCTTTAGGGGATAGGCCTCCCCTAAAGACTTCCACAATGACCGGTCCTGCGCCACCCGCATCCAGCGGACACCCGCGACCCTTACTGATATGTATGTAACCTTCTTGGTGTTATTGTATAAAACCTCTCCGCGCAGCCTATGCTCGCCGATTGTGACATTCCCAGTCTTTCAATAAATATGGTTGTATGAACATGTGTTTTCCTATTGCGGAGCCATTCTCAAGTATTCCTGGGTCAGGACTTATCAACTGGCGACGAGATTAAACGATTTTCACGCACACGGCACAGGAAAATTAACATGGGTGTTTATTGGGAACAATAATATTTAAGGAAAATTTCGAGAACAAAATGGCAGTCGGCCGGGTTGAACCATTCGACATCCACAAAGGCAATTGGGAGGCGTACAAAGATCGTCTGGAGCAATACTTTGTGGTGAATGAGATTACGGAGGACAGAAAAGTGCCGCTGCTGATCACGATCATTGGAGCGGAAGCCTACGAGTTGCTAGTGACTTTGTGCACGCCGAGAAAGCCGGCGACTTTGACATATGCTCAAATTGTGGAAAAGTTGGCTGCGCATCTGCAACCGAAACCAAGTATTTTAGCAGAAAGATATAAGTTTCGTCAACGGAAGCAAGCGAGAAATGAACCGATATCCGAATATATAGCGGACCTAAAAAAGTTAAGTCGATTTTGTGACTTCGGCACATGGCTAGACGAAAATATTCGCGATCAATTTGTTTGTGGGCTGTACAATGAGAGCATAAGATTACGCTTGTTCATGGAAGAGGACCTTAAATTGAAAACGGCGACAGAAATATCTATAGCAATGGAGACGGCCGAAATCAATGCGGCAGCTGTAGATCACAAAAGTAATCACAATAGAACCGAGCGAGACACCAGTATACCGGCGGATATGCATACCATAGGAGTGACAAGTACGTCACAGGCGAGACCAAGAGGGAATAACTTGGATGCAAATGGAAACTTTCGGACATGGCCAAGAGCGGAGCGCCGGGACAGCGGCGGTGGTCGCTCACTGGTGACAGCGGGGAAATCTATAGTTACCACGCGTATGAAGAACCAAGGTCAAGGATTATGTGCAGCATGTGGCAGAAACCATGCGATGGAAACCTGCAAGTTTAGGTTTTATACTTGTCGGGTGTGTAATCTGGAGGGACATTTGAAAAAAATGTGTCCGCGGTTAGCGCGCGTTGCGGGACACAACTACGTGAAAGCGGAAGGTGATTCACCATCACAAGTAGACGATTTGGAGGTAAATTTTTCATTTGTGAAGCTAAATGATAGGGATGCTAAATATAAACCGTATACCTTGTTGGTTAATGTAAACGATACAGATTTACTTATAGAAATTGACACAGGTAGTAGGATTTCCTGTATTAGCTCACAGTGTTACAACACTCATTTTAATAATTGTGGATTAGAGTCTAGCAATTTGCGATTACGGTACTATACAGGCGAAACCGTGTATACATTAGGTAAAATAAGGCCAGTTGTTAGATGGGGCAATTTAGTAAAAACTTTAGATTTGTATGTCATTGACAATGGTAAAACCAACCTGTTAGGGAGGGAATGGTTAGAAGAATTAGACATACCAGTGTTGAGCTCAGCCATGCATTTTGTTAAATCGGGCGAGATTTTTGATTTGAAGGAATTTAGTTCCAGGTTTGAAAATGTTTTTGCGGATGGACTGGGGCGGTAAAATGGCAGTCTGGTCACGTTGCGGGTGAAGGACGGTGCGCGACCAGTGTTCTTACGCGCGCGCCCCCTTGCGTATGCACTACGCGAGCCAGTGGAGCGCGAGCTAGAGCGCCTGCAGCAAGAGGGAGTCATCACGCCGGTAGAAACAACCGAGTGGGCCACCCCAATAGTACCAGTAGTCAAATCTGATGGAAGCTTGCGGTTATGCGGCGATTACAAGTTAACTTTGAAGAAATGTTTAGAGGTGGACCGTTTTCCCTTACCTAGAGTCGAGGATTTGTTTGCTAGGTTGTATGGAGGAAAAAAAATCAGTAAAATAGACTTATCACAAGCATATGCGCAGCTAGTGCTGGATGATACTGCTAAATATACTGTGATAAACACGCATAAGGGTCTGTTTAGATACAACCGACTCATCTATGGTCTTTCCTCGAGCCCAGGAATCTTTCAGAGGATTTTGGAGCAAATGTTTGCGGATATACCCAGAGTAGGTGTATTTTTAGATGATGTGGTAATCACTGGGGTGAATGATGAAGAACATATGCGAAATTTGACTAAGGTTTTCGAGCGTTTGGAGAAATATGGGTTGAAAATTAAAAAACAAAAGTGTTCCTTCATGGCACATTCGATTACCTACTTGGGATACGTAGTAAACAGTGAGGGTATCCATACGAGTCCTAAGAAAATAGAGGACATTTTGAAGGTAGTATCTCCAAGTAATATAACGGAACTGCGATCTTTCATTGGAATGACGATGTACTACGCTAAATTCGTGAAAAATATAAGCAGCTTACTGGCTCCTATGTATGCACTTTTAAAGAAAGGAGTTAGATTTGTATGGACACTTGAGTGTGAGGAGGCCTTTACTAAGGTTAAACGATTGTTGTCTTCCAGCGACGTGTTAGTACACTACTCCCCAGACCTTCCTCTGATTTTGACAACGGACGCAAGTAGCCAAGGGCTAGGAGCGGTGATTTCACACCGAATGATTGATGGGTCGGAAAGAGCCATAGCCTATGCTTCTCGAGTTTTAAACAAAGCAGAATTAGTCTACTCCCAAATTGAAAAAGAAGCCTTAGCTATAATTTACGCAGTTAAAAAGTGTCATAAATATTTGTATGGCCGCCGTTTTATTCTAAGAACGGATCACAAACCATTGGTGACGATATTTGGCGATAAGGCTGGTATCCCGGTGATGGCGGCCAGCAGGATGCAGAGATGGGCGGTAATCTTAAGTGGTTACCAATATGACATTGAGTACATCGCAACTGCGAGGAATACCGCGGATGCGCTGTCAAGGTTGCCACCACCAGGAGAAGGGGGAAGAATTAGCACGGAGGTAACGTACTTAAACTTCGTACAACATTTTCTTCCGATTACTAGCATCGACATAAAGAAAGAGTCGGAAAAAGATGAAACGCTGAGAAAAGTTAGTCATTTAATTAAAGGCGGCTGGTCCAATGACTGTTCAGATGAACGAATGAAACCGTATTTTTCACGGAGGTCCGAACTGTACATAGAAGGAGGCTGCATTATGTGGGGGTATCGCATGGTGATACCAGCGACTCTAAGGACCAATATACTGAAAGAGCTACATAGTAGTCATCAGGGAATGGTGAAGATGAAAGGGGTAGCCCGCAGTTTTGTTTGGTGGCCGGGCATTGATAGTGACATTGAGCAGGTATGCAAAATGTGTGAAATTTGCGCAACAGAAGCAAGAGCACCCACAAAGGCAGTGTCACAACCGTGCCCTTACCATAAGCAAGCCTGGAGCAGACTCCACATCGATTTTTTGGGCCCCTATGAAGGGAAAACATTCTTTGTTATGATTGATGCGACTACAAAGTGGATTGAAGCTTTCGTGATGCCAAGAACTACAGCAGCAGCAGTTATTAAAGTCCTCATGGAGACTTTTGCCCGGAGGATTTTATGACCCTAAATGGTATAACTCATACTTTCAGCGCACCTTACCACCCCGCATCTAATGGAGTAGCCGAGGGCGCCGTTAAGTTGTGCAAGCGAGCTCTGAAGAAGGCTACACGTGAAGGAGTGGATTTGGACGTCGCTTTGCAGTCTTTCTTATTAAATTACCGCAATTGTGTTCATAGTACGACTGGGAAAACGCCGGCCATTATGTTACAAAAGCGAGCGCTTCGCTGCAGACTAGATTTATTAGCACCGTCGGCAGCAGTAGAGCAGCATGTTCAACAAGCCCAAAGAAGGCAGTTGGAGAGGGGTATTGATAGACCGCCAAGGCGGATGGATAGCGGTGAGCCTGTGTGGATACAAGAGTTTAGTGGTAAGAGAAATTGGGTCCCGGGGGTAGTATCAGCAGTGAAGGGAACTCGAAATTTTCTTGTTACTAGACGAGATGGCACCACAGGGCACAGGCATGTTGACCAGCTCCAAGAGAGGTTTGTTTTAGCAGAAACTGGAGAACCTGGTGGTGGAGAAAGTGATGTTCCAATTCCGCAGTTACCGGCCCTAGATACCACATCCAGTTCGGCACCTAGCCGGGAATAGAATACAGGGCCTCCACAGACCAGTAACGCCACTAATGCGCCTGCCCCAGTCCATGTTGCTGAGGGTAAACGGGTTAGGAGACCACCAGTCCGGTATGGTTTTGAATTTGATTGATAATGTAGAATGTCAATGATCGAGGTATCATTTTATGTATTACTTTAGATGAGGATCAGCAATCTTATTTTTACTTTCTCCCTTCAAGACGGGATCAATTTGTGTTAGTACTGTTAATTAAGAAAGGGGGTGTGATATGTATGTAACCTTCTTGGTGTTATTGTATAAAACCTCTCCGCGCAGCCTATACTCGCCGATTGTGACATTCCCAGTCTTTCAATAAATATGGTTGTATGAACATGTGTTTTCCTATTGCGGAGCCATTCTCAAGTATCCCTGGGTCAGGACTTATCATTTACCAGGTCATCAGTCCATCGTGTGGGGTGCCTGCCCACGCTACGCCTTCCGGTACGTGGTCGCACTCGAGAACCTTTCCGCCCCAACGGCCATCGGTTCTACGTGCTATGTGTCCCGCCCACTGCCACTTAAGTTTAGCGATTCGATGGGCTATATCGGTCACTTTGGTACTGCTGCGCAGCAGAACGCCGCAAATACTCTTCTTTAATTAAAGACTACGAGTTTGCGGCGCTTGCGGTGGAAACATTGGGTCCCTGGTCAGCTGACATGAAAAGTTTTATGAAGGCAATGGGTAGACGCCTCGTCGATGCTTCAGGGGACCACAGGGCTGGCGCTTACCTCTCACAACCTATTTCTTTAGCAATACAGAGAGATAACGCCGCCAGCGTTAGACGGAACTATTGGAAGAGGTCTTCATTTTATGACTGGGTAAAGTAAGTTAGTTTAGTTTTTAATTAATTTGTATTATTTGTTTGATTGTTTTTTTATAAAGTTATTATATTTTATTGTGAAAAAAATCCTTTTTGGTACAAGTTTTTATTTCCGACTGTACCTAATTTTTTTGCACGGTCTTTAATTACTCGTTAATGTGTGAATTTTCTTAAATGACGTGTAAATAAGATGTACATTTATCAATAAATAATCTGAATATGAATCTGTTAAGAGGTTTCCAATGACCCCAAAGACAACGAGTTTATCTTGTGTAGTCAACGAGTTCCAATGGCCACCGTCTGCCTCCATCATCCAATGACTGTGGTACCATGAATTGCATTATTACCGTCTCACCGAATTTACATACATGAGTATGCCAAATTTCCGCTCAATCGGTTGCGGTTTGTCTTCAAGGTAAGAGTGAATAGGCAGGGTAAATATCTTCTGGGTGAGTGTGTACCATCTTAGAGCTAGGGTCAAACGCAATCCCATTCACAAAAAAAAAACCTGGTCTAAAATTCAGTTGCAAGATTTGTCCCACACATACAAGCATACTAATAGGGCAAGTTAAATAAACTTATAAAAACAGGGCCATACAAAAGTTGATAATACAAAAGTCATCTCTCTTGTGGTCAACTGTTAAAAGCTTAAGACATAAGTGCAAGTAAGTTATGTTTTTTACATATTTAGATTAATAAAAACGTAGTCGACGTTTATGTAGAAGAGTCTAATCAAAAATTAGCCCTTGAGATGGATGTATCTCAATCTCAATCATCATCAGAAAAGATACGAACGTAAATCTATATAACCTAACATCTTCAGTTCCAGTCCAACACATAGTTATCTGCATCGTCAGCTCCAAAACTCGTATCGTACATTCAATATGGCGGCCATCGAAACATAATCCACGGCACATTTCGGCATCGGCCGTTCATTTTTGATGGAGAATCTTTTGATATCATCCCCTCCCTACTTTAGTAATGCGTGGGACACATTGCTGGTTAAGACGGCGAGCTCACCACTCATTTACTTGGGTCTGCTTTAGCATCGAATTCCGAGATTTGGGGTAAGCACTAGTTAAACCAAAACGACTGCCATTCGGCCTTTCAAACTAGCCCTAAAATTGGTAACGTGCATAATTTTTTGTCACCTTTTTGCATTTTTTAGACCAACTTTTTTTGGTCCGTACATATGTATGTAGAGCACAACCGAGGCTTAAACCCACATTTTTAGGGTTCCGTAGTCAACTAGGAACCCTTATAGTTTCGCCATGTCTGTCCGTCCGTCTGTCCGTCCGTCCGCGGATAATCTCAGTGACCGTTAGCACTAGAAAGCTGAAATTTGGTACTAATATGTATATCAATTACGCCGACAAAGTGGTAAAATAAAAAGTGGAAAAAATATTTTATTAGGGTACCTCCCCTATACGTAAAGTGGGGAGTGATTTTTTTTTTCAATTTAACCCTAACGTGTGATATATTGTTAGATAGGTATTTAAAAATAAATAGGGGTTTACTAAAATCATTTTTTGATAATGTTAATATTTTCGGAAATAATCGCTCCAGAAGTAAAAAAAAATGTGTCCCCCCCCCCCCTAGAGGGGACTTTTGAACCATAAGTTTTAAAAATATGAAAAAAATCTCAAAAGTAGAACTTTATAAAAACTTTGTAGGAAAATTATTTTGAACTTGATAGGTTGAATAGTTTTTGAAAAAATTACAAAAATAATTTCTGAACTAAGTTTGTAATTTAACCGTATAAACAGGTGTTTATTGTACCTGTCATTTCTACAAAATCACAATGAAATGACGTGCTTTATAGGGTTTTGTGTTTCTGTACTTAATATGTCAACTTAATGTGACGGACGGAAAACTACGGAACCCTACACTGAGCGTGGCCCGACACGCTCTTGGCCGGTTTTTTTATTTTGGTAAACAAGACCTTGTCTGTTTCCTCGCGATATTTTACTTCACTGAAAAACTATAGTTTTTAATATCAAATGATATTCTACATACGTTTTTTGAAAAACCCAGTGGTTTAATCAACTGCTAATAGTGCTAATGTAGATAATCATTTTTGTTGTCGCACTAACGTAACAATACTGCGACAGTTGGGATGCGTCGAAGTAGTGAAAGTGACATGGTACTAAAATGATTATCTACTTTTGCTGTTGACTATACAAGCAGGGATCCGAATCCACGGTCTTTAAAATTCACAAAAGTAAACATAAACAAAAGTAGACAACAGGCGGTCTTAAAGCCATATCGATCGCTGGATAAATCCATATTGGCACTTTTACCAATTTGGATCGAGCTGTCCTTTTGGGACGGTTTTTTTGTACCATGACGGTGGGAAACTTACATACGGCCTGCCTGATGGTAAGCGGACACCGCAGTCTATAAAAGTTTGAGACTGCTAAGGAGTACAAACACGTAGCCAACCATTTATTGATTTTTCGGCGTCGATAGCTAGAGACAAATGCAACTCCGTCACTCTTACAACGACGCCAGTGTATCCTCGGGAGCTTTATCTTACTGGCAGCCAGAAACAACACTGCAGATATACACGTATAATAGAACGAGTTAAAGATAGATTTAGAGATCAAAAAGGTAAACAAGTGAGTTGGCACCATAAAAAAATTAACGTATGCAGTGGGTAATTGAAAATCATTGGAATACTTGAAAAATATGACCGCGTTCACAATTTAAGCGAAATAAATTTGAATGAATACAAAAAATAACCACTCTGAATTAAATAGCGTTTTTAAGGTGTTATGGCATACACCCCCCGTGAATTTCGGGGAGGCCTATGTCCAGCAGTGGACGACCTTTGGCTGATATGGTGGTGGTGGTGGTGGTGGTTTTATGAAAATATGTGGAGATATTATGATTTATGCTAACTGGTAATGACAAGAGGTTTTAAAAACAGATTGACAGTTGTTTATTTACATTTTTGATCTCTAATTCCATCTCAGACTTTAGTGTTGTTATGGCTATGGTCTTCTGTAAGGTGGAGATACTTAACCAGTATGTAGAAATCTCGAGGGCATTTATGCTAGCCTCAGATCATAGAAAGAAATAGATGTGAAACGGGGGCGTGGCGCATGTCGCCGCGACATGGTCAAAAAGAAGTTTAAGTGATAACATATGAAAAAGCGTTATATTTTCTGCGAGCTGTACATTGAACGTTTTGTACAATAATCTCCCCGTACCGCGCTAAGTCAAGGCGCAATGTATCATGCCGCTGTAGCTTTCGCCCACTGCTAGGCTCCGCCCGACTAGAGTGGTGCCGGTTAAAATTGCAGGTCATCGATAAAATAGGAATAGAATGTCGAACTAGTCATTTAATATCAACGGTAAATTCACAAATCAATATTTAATAAACATAACTTTGTTCCAAAAGACTGCAGACTAAATTCCAAATTGATCTTATTACCCAACTTTGATAGAAGAAAGAAGGTTCTCGCTGTTCTCAGTTCGTATTAATGATTTTTTTTATGTACGTACCGCTATAATGCTTTACTATGTTATGCAACTTTGGTGATTATATGAACTCCATCTAAACTGGCCATTTCAATAGTCATCAATATCTTAACATAATAATTTAAAGATCGATGTCGATAAAACATCATTTAACGTTTGTCTCCCTCTAGTGTTAATTGCCTTTTTTGAGGGGTGCGTAAAGCCAATCGCAGCGCTTGTTTGCATGATGTCGTTAACTCGGCGGCACCGCCCGAGGTTTTGTTTTTACACGGTTCAATGTGTGTGTGTGTGGACTTGGTGGGAGAAAACTGGGGACATTGGTTTTCGTTGAAAGGAAGCAGTAGGGCACTTCTCCCTTTTTTTATGTTCTGAGATGCTAGCAGAATGAACCACACCTATATCACGCGGTAAACCCCGGGCCGGAGCGGTGCGTATTGAAAATTTTGAATATGCCAACACTACACTCGAGTGTATCCGAATTTCGGCGTAATTGCGGTGCGGTTTAGTTGCGTTTTTATTGCGTTTCGAAGCATTGCAACATGGCGAGTGCTTGTGATTACCTACTTGGATTCAGATGAAGTCTACAGCTATAGCAACGAGAGTTTCTGCATATTCGATACATTATAGACCAATTTGGCTTCGTTGGTAGTGACCCTGCCTACGAAGCCGGAGGTTCCTGGTTCGAATCCCTGTCAGGGCATTATTTGTGCATTTATCACGAATATTGTTTCTGAGTCTTAGATGTTTCCTATGTATTTATGTATGTATTTATCTATATACGAATGTATATCGTCATCTAGTACCCAAAGTACAAGCTTTGCTTAGTTTTGGACTAGATCGATTTGTCCCCCAATCTTTATTTATTTATAGAGAAGAATATTTATTAACATCAATGTATTTCCACTTCGAAAAAGAAAGAAATAATTCCTAGAGCAACAATATGTTATAGGACTTGCTTAATAACTAATTATAAGCAAAATTTCTCGCCCTGCCTCGACACAACCTACCGTTGCCTAGGGCATCATTCCCAAAACAATCGCCGCATTACCCTGTTGGATAGCCAGGCCCCGCTGTTGGGCGATGTAAAAGCCCGTCTCAAGCTCACCTGAGACCCTGACCAGCTGTCTGATGAGCTTTTGGTCACCCTGGGACCTTCCCCAGGGTCACCACTGCAAATGCGTAATTATCCTTTAAGAAGTGTATTTTCCTTCCAAATACTTCAATAAAAAAAGGGTCACGCGCTTTTGAGTGTACTGGAGTCGTAAGCATCCATAAGCTACGGTGTTTACTTACGATCAAGTAGGCTTGATACCGTCATAGTATTATACAATAAATAACTATTACCTAGGGTACAATACATGTAACACAAATCGAACTAGTAAGCACAATAAGGCTTGTATTTTGGGTAGATTCTAGACGACGATATTAAATATTATTTAATAGATAAATTACACTTAAATACATAGTAACCATCCAAGTCTCAGGAACCAATATTAGTAGATCACACAAAACAAATGCACTTACCAATATTCGAATCCGGCATCTCCAGCTCCGTAGGCAGTATCACTACTAACCAGACTAAATAGGTCAATGTATTTGACGGCGCGCGCCGTCTGCCCGAATAAGAGTGAACTCATTCCAATGAAGAAATGAGGTTACTCCAGCGAAGCGTCGTATCTATGGTAGCGGGTCGGCCATTGTGGTTTTGACATTGACATTCGTCAGAACGCAACGGTCGTATGCGCACCAAGTCCGCGACGAATCGCTATTATTCGGTGTCATCTTATTCGTATTTGATTAGATCGTTATCTTAAATTAATCAGTGGTGCCTAATTAATCAACTAATGGTGAAATTTGTGTTCATTTATTGTCGGTTGATTTCATTGTGAAAAATTAAATGCAGATCCCATTACATGGTGTTATAATTTAGCTCATTGCCCTAATACTCACAATGCCTGACCGCAATAAGGCCTCTCCTGCGCCAATATATTTATACACATTCCTGCAACCGGTAGACCTTTAAAAATATTTATTAATACAAGCGTTTTAAATAATTTACACTATGCAGTACATTTTTCAACCCCAAAGCGACTAAATCCGAACGTTAACATCTTCGGTGGCCGACGCTCCTTTTTGGATAGGCCACGAGAATTGCCCGCGAACCCAGATGGGAGATGCACTAATGCTGATGCATACCTTAGATGCAATCTAAACTAGAGGCGGTTAAAGAGGAAAATACATTTACTTCACTGGGCGGTAAACCAAATAATGTCCCCTAGGTGTAACAAAGGGATTTTTTTAAATTCTGGATAGGTTTTAGCTTGACTACAAATTACCTGATGGTAAGCGATGTTGATGTCTAGGACGTAGTGCGCATACGAGTATTACTCGGTAAAAACGGGCTCCGAGAGTGAAGATGCTTTTGAAGATTGTTAGGTTAACGGGGAACAAGGATTCGGCATGGAGTTCCACAGCTTGACTGCTCTTACAATGTAAAAGTGGAATCCTAGCTCGACACCCACAGACTTGTTTGTATCTTTAATGTTTTAAGCAATTAAATATTCTTACTTCCAATATCTCATATCGACAAAAACCCTCAAAACAATAAAGATTACTTCTCTGCAGTCACAAACGTTCATAGGCTAAGGTGCCATATGATTGCGATTTCGGGTTTAAGGATTGAGGGGAGTCGCAGTTTGCCGGCTGGTGTACGGACACGGCACGGGCGAGGCGAGCCTCAGAATAAGAATTTCTATAAAGATCTTATAAGCGTTCCACAAGGGACGGAAAAGCTCTTATGCAGCTAAATTTAGAACTTGTCTTAAACGGCTGGCGGCTTACCTTTATTGCAAGGGAATAACAGCTTTTTCTCAAAAATTACGGTATAAGTGGATGTTATTCGCTACATATTGGAAGGCGAAGTGTACACGTACAGTTTATTTCGCCCCGCCAAATCAGGCTGTCATAAAAAAAATCAACAAAATACAAATACAAGTACAAAATATTTTATTTGTAGAACATAGGAAGTCGTTTCTATAATAACCTTCATCGAACTGCATCGTACACCTCGACGTAAGTTTCAGCCGTCACGTTAAGGTTTTTTATCCTTTTCCCGTCACTCCTCTTCCCCGCAATCCCTCGAGCATGGATCTGTATTACTGTTCCACTATATTTAACTCGTTGTGTCCGGTACCTTAGAGAATAGATCTAGCAATTTCAACTTCAGGTGAAAGGCTTGGAATTTCAATTTTTTATCTTTGTCCGCCATTTTCAAATAATTCGCATGTCGCACGTTTTATTTGAGAGTAAGTATTATCTTTTGTTCACTGTATTCGCTGTTACCTGCCAACAATAGGGTGAATGGAATGATGGTCCAGCGAGAATAATTCTAAATTTGACCAAAAAACGTCAAATTCCTTTGCTTATATACCTATTCAGTTCAACAGCTAAGAAACAAAGATAGGTATCTCAGCACTTCATAAATATTTTAACACCATTATATTTATATTACATTAGTAAATACCGTACCGTGAGTTAACAAAATAGCGAGTCACTATTTTCATCCAATCAGCATAAACAAAACACACCTCAATCCTTTTAGATCAACAATCACAGAAAAAAATAGAAATTAATGACCGACAAACGTAAATTCACTAAATCACAACATATAAAACAATAGCGACATGTGTGCTGGGTGTGGCCATAGGAATTCATAAATGTTGGTAATAACAGATGCCTTATCTATGTCATGGGGTGATTTTAATTCCACTAATAGATTTAAATGTAGGGATTTTACTATAAATTCGTTGGTGGTATTAGTTGACTCATTGAATATTGTCATTCTGGAGCTATTAGAATGTACTTATAATCATCATCATGATTTTCAGCCCGTCATCGCCCAATGTTGAGCAAAGGTCTCAGGAGTGATCAGCGATTTTCCTAACATTCTCAATACATCGAGCTAAAGGATACCCGACGCTCCTTTTACCTATAAGGTATACCAATCTGATAACTGAGCGCTCCTGTGCTTTGGAAGGCTCGTTAAGCCGTTGATCCCGGCTGCTGTCTATGATAGCTGTTGTTAAGCCAAGTTAGAGGCCTTCGGGCGGCTTGAGAATTTCTAACAGTCAAGTTGCCCCCTCACTTGACAAGCCTAATCCCAATAATGGTTTAGTTTCCCCCTCGGGTTGGAAGGTCAGATGGCAGTCGCTTCTGTAAAAACTAGTGCCTACGCCAATTTTCGGGATTAGGTAGAGGACCCCAAGCATCCTTCCGGATGCACTGTACTGGGAATAACGCTAGGATGATGATGATTGCACAATATCAATTAGTGGACTGAATGCCTCAAGGCAACAGAAAATTGCTACGATAAGTATGCTATGCTTACTGGCCATATGGGGTAGGTTGCACCAAACTGTCTGTAACCATAAGCGGTGTTCGTTAACATTTGATCGTATTGAAGATGCCAGAAGATGTACGAAATATATGTTATATATTAAAGGAAAAAGGGTAAAAAAACTAATTAAAATGCTTCTACTGAACTTCAGCTTAGTTTAGAGACTTCAGCTTTATCCTTTATTAGGTATTTGTGTATTATAAGAACTTTTTTTTTACTTATAGTAAACTTCCTCAAGGTTTTGCCTACGATGGGTAATGTAGATCTCAATGTTTTTGAACTGTATTTTTGTTGAATAAATAAAACAGATAATTTAAAGTTTGACAGCTTTCTATGGGGTGACAGCTGCCGGCGCCATATTTACCACTAGCTGTTGCCCGCGACTTCGTCCGCGTTTTCACTCCTATTGGTCGCAGCTTGATGTTATTATAGCCTAAAGGCTTCCTCGATAAATGGACTATCCAACACAAAAATGTTTTTTTTCAATTCGAACCATTAGTTCCTGAGATTAGCGCGTTCAAACAATCAAACAAACTCTTCAGCTTTATAATATTAGTATAGATAAGAGCGCGATTAGTCTGCAACAGCTGTCAATTCATATACACTTTAACGTAGTACTATATTGAAAAAAAAAACTGTCACTTTTAATCCCATTCGAAGCCCATTATGTTAGGATAGGTTTGTTTTTATAATCGCGGCTAGGTAATGACGTTGATCGGTCTGTGATAATAAGTTGGTGCTACCCACCGTTAGCGTGGCAGGGGAGATGACAACTTTGAAGTGGTCACTTTACACCACCGAGCATTATTTCCACCACGCCCAATACTCGTATCGGCCTAACCTCCGATGACACACTGAAAATATTATACACATAACGACTTTTTTATTACTCGTACCATTGATAATTACATACATGATTATGATAATGTTTCGACGAAGTCTGTTTAATTACATGCATTTGAATATTTTCTTAGAAACATACATACTCGTACATTGACTGCTAAAATTATAACCCTTTCTTTAGCTTTGGCGTAGCCGTCTACAAAGTAATCAAATGTGTGTAGCAATACCTTTTATATAATGAAATAAGGATATTATTGAATAATTCTATTATTTATTGTTATGAAATCATCTGATAGCAAATAAGGACACATATTATATATACTTATGATTATGACCAAATAAGGACACAAATACCATCACCAATCAATATGTTTTCCTTCTTGGTAACCATGATATTTTAGGATTTGACCTACCTACGAGTAAGTACCGACTTGGTTGAGTGTGCTTTCTCTACGAGAAACTAAAATTCCGAGTTCGATACATGGTTAGGGAAAATAATTATTAGCTATATAATATGGATTATACGAGGTTTATGCCATTATTGTTTCTTCCTATTCGAGATTCTACACAAAATAAAATATGGATTAGTATAGATGAATGAAATAACATTAAAAATAATTGTTTACGTATAGATTTATGTTGTTTGCGTTAGACCCGTTATACGAATATTTTTAGAATATGTTGACGACCCCCTAAAAATAAATAAAATTCCTATATTAAATTACGCTCAGCTTTACACAAAAAGTTGCTTCTAATTCGCTCCGCTTATTATATGCAATGTAATACATTCATTAATTATTTTTCACAGTGAGTTGACCTGGTACTTACTTTTATTGCACAAGAGCATTTCTTCCTATTTGCAATGGTATGTATTTCGCAGTCAAACATTATCAATTCGCCGTTTTACATAACGGCTAGCCGTTTTGTTTGGTCGAATTGATACTTAGTCACGCTGCTGAGATAATAGATGATCAAACGAACTTCTGGAAGTGAAGTTCGATCACTATTATGTGAGTCGCTTCATTCGAAGATATAATTATTAACCAGGTAGTTTCTTTAACTTGCTAGGCAACGTCATACGTATTTAAGAGGAAAAAATTAACATTTTTGTAAAAAGTAAGTCTATTGACTTTTGTCCCCCACTCCCTAACCCGATGAGTTCCCAACCGCCATATTTTGTCTTCATTCCTTTGGAGTAAGGAGCAAAACTTGTATATGGGAGTTTCAGAAGTCTTGATTCTGATGTGACGAAGTCACGGGAGGGAGGGTGCTTATATCTTCGAATGAAGCGACTCACATAATAGTGATCGAACTTCACTTCCAGAAGTTCGTTTGATCATCTATTATATTTCGTCGCTTCATTCTTCAGATATAATTATTAACCAGGTAGACTTTTAGAGAAGCAAGCTTTGCTTCTTCTCTTTATGTGATTTAATTTAAATTAAAACGCAGGATCGCAATCAATTACTTTTCATTTATTGTAGAAACAAAACAGTAATAAAATAATATAATATCATGTCATGTTTCTGATTATAGAATTAAGTTTTACAATTAGATATCAATTGAAAATTTTAATTGAACAATCAATCTGACGTATTACGTCTTGAGAGCACAGCTCTTGCAAAGGTATCATTGTTCTCGTCTACTAGAGGTCTATTATAAAATTTAGAAAAGGTTTGAGATGATGAGGTCCATCCAGCCGCCTTGCGGATAAGCTCTATGGACACGCCGGCAGCCCGCGCGGCCGACGTGGACGCGTGTCGCGTACTGTGCGCTCCAAACCTGGACACGTCCACGCCCGCCGCATCCAACACCTGGCGTATCCACCGGCTGACGGTTTGACTTGTCGCTGCTCTGTGGGGAGCCTTATATGTCAATAATAGTGCACCATGATCCCTAATTCTCTTATTTTGTGTTACCAAAATATAGTCTTTGAGAGTTAGGGCAGGGCATGTACTTGTATTCTCGTTAAAATAAGGTAAATTCAATAGTGGCTGTTTTCGCCCAGGCGCAGATGTCTTAATTATATCAGGAATCGTAATTTTAATCATAGTCTCTGATATAATAATATTTTCTACTTTTATCAATGACAGGGTTTGTACACGGTGTGCTGTACAAATGGCCAATAAGATAACGAGTTTTTTCGTTAGCTTTTCAAGTGAAAGGTCTTTGTTAGGGTACCATGATGATACCAGATCAAGGACTACTTGGGGGTCCCAAGTGTTATGATACTTTGGTAGACTAGGTTTTAATCTGAATGCGCCTTTGAGCAATCTTTTAATGCGATCGTCAGATCCTATATTAGGCCACAAGAGAGACAGTGCGGACCGATGACTATTTAGTGTTCCATACCTACAGCCTCTATTGAATTCACTTGTTAAAAACTTAATTATAGACAACACTGACAAGCTCAGCGGTTCTAAGCCATTATTATTGCAAAACTCCCACCAGAGCTTTAGTGACACATTATATTGTTTCAATGTATTTTCCGAAAGAGACGCAAACGTTAATGGGATCGCTTCTGGTGGGACGCCACGGCGGGAGAGGGCCGCGCTGATAGCATTGCGGCAGCCAGGGTAAGGCTGGTGTGCAGGCGATGTGGTCGCCTGCAATGAGATTGGAGCAATGATTTGCCTGGATTGAAAAATATAATTTCTGAGGCCAACAACTTTTGTAGCATGGGGAACCAAGGCTGGGCCGGCCAATACGGAAAAACAAGAATACCGTTTGCTTCGTCATCAATAATCTTTCGTATGCATTTTAGTAATAAACAGAACGGGGGAAATGCATAGAAAAAATGTTCCCCCCAGCTGATTGTAAACGCATCAACAGCGAAAGCATCAGGCTCTTGGAACCAAGACACAAAAGTATCCAATTTGGCATTAGCTCGAGATGCAAAAAGATCTATTTCGGGTTGACCGAAACGTCGGACAATAGTTTGAAAAGCGTGGTTAGACAATTCCCACTCAGTATCAAGGTTAGACTTATGAGATGCCTCGTCGGCTCGATTCTCTTTGGTATTAACGTAAGACGCGTACAGGATTATGTTTCGCCTTTCACACCATTGCCAGATTTGCCTGCTTAAATCGTTAAGGTAAGGAAATCGAATTCCACCCATACGGTTTATGTAACTGAGGGCAGTAGTATTGTCTACTCTTAATAAAATTACGCAATTAGTTTCATTTGCTGCAAAGCTCTTTAGACCGAAAAATACTGCCAAAAGTTCTAAATAGTTGATATGGTGTTCTTTCTCAACCGTTTTCCAATGCCCACCTGTACTGTTATTTCCGCACACAGAGCCCCAGCCAATTTTTGAGGCATCTGTGTAAATTTCCAATTTAAAACTTGATGTTCGCATATGTGATGAAGTTATATAGATATTATCTTTCCACCAACATAAATCATCTAATATAGTAACGGGAAGATTTATTTTGGTTTCATAGTTACCATCATGTTGTTGAAGGCTAAGAAATTTTTGTCTTTCTAGCAATTTTGTATAGAGCCAACCATAATTGGTGGCAGGACAAACGGAAATAAGAACACCAATCAGTTGAGCGTATTCCCGAATAGAACACCGGGGTAATTTTATGAATTTACTAACCAAGCAGTAAATCTTTTCACGTTTATCTAGGGGTAAGCTAATGGTTAAATTTTGTGAATCAAAATTAAATCCTAAAAATTTGCACGTCTGAGAAGGTTGTAATACACTCTTGTCGCTATTGACGATGAAACCTAAGTATCTAGTAAGTTAATAGTGGCATTGACATTATTAACGCAATCATCGTAATCATCTCCTATACAGAGAATGTCGTCTAAGTATACGACGGATTTAAATCCTTGTCGTCTCAAATGTGTTACAACCTCTTTCATAATTTTAGAAAACACTTTTGGCGCCACGGACAAACCATACGGCATTGCCGTAAATTCATATAATTGAGTTTCAGTTGAATGACAAGATACAAATTGAAAACGGAGGTACTTCCGATCTGCCTCGCGTATAGGCATAAGTAAATACGCCTCTTTGAGGTCGATTGTAGCCATGTAACCGTTACATGGTATAAGTTTGGAGGCAGTTCGATAGTCTTCCATTTTGAAATGGGACTTGGTCACAAATTTGTTAAAAGATTTTAGGTTCAGTATAAACCGGTAAGTGCCGTTGGGTTTTGGTACTAAAAAGGTACTAGAAATGTATTGATCATTCGTGGGAATGCATTTTCTCACGGCTCCTAGGTCAATTAACTTATTAATTTCGATGCCCATTAGTTTTGAATATTCTGATGTCAGTCTAATATTAGGTATCATCGACTGAGATACAGATTTAATTAATGGTATGGCTAATCCGTGTTCAATCCAAGATAGAACAGTAGGGTTAGTTGTAATCTTTGACCAATTATGAAAATAATGTGTTAACCGGCCAGCGTGTACCTGGGCTACTGATGTGTCGATGCCCGTGGTTTGCTCTGCGCCGATGGCCGCATCGAAGCGGCAGTGTTGATGTACGGGCGACGTGTCGCTGGTGGAGGATTCGTCCTGCGATTTACTCCTCGCCCGCCCCCCCCCCCCCCTGTTCGACGAATAACGGGGAGGACCGGACCAGTTTCCCTGTGAAGTGGAGGGCCGGGTGTTCGTCGCATTTGAAGTGCTGGCCTTTGGTGCACTGTTGTTTTTCTTAATTTGTTGACCCTGTCTCTCAATGGCCTTACTGGCTTTAATCTTTTCTAATAATGTACTGCCGAAAAGGGATTCATCCCTTTCGGCGTCTTGAATCATGTGGAGAAAGTTTTTCTCCAAGCTTGGCGTAATTAATTTAATTCGGTCTTTGGTCAAGAAATTATGCGTGTCGGACAGAATACGACAACCATCACTCAAATATTTGAGGGCTTCGACTTTGTTATCAGTCTTTAACAGTATATCCATGACTCGACTTATAGCTGAAATTCCTTGACCAAGCTGTTGCTGGACAGCCAAATATTTTTTATCGCGACCACGTACAACCTCTGATACAGCAGCCGATATTTCTGCATTTAGTTTTGGCGCTTGTAATAATTTACAATTGTTTGGAATTAAATATTCTTTAAGGAGTTTCTCCTTATTATCTTTAGGCATACCTTTCTTTAAAAGAGGTAACCATATGCTGGCGAGATTATCGTGAATACTTGTGCCGTACTCAGGTGTATCGGAAGAGGACTCTCCCAAAGCTGCAAGCAGCGCAGAGTCCAGAGGCGGCTGATCAGCGACAGTAAGCGCGGGTTGCGCGAGAGGCTCGGCCTGTTCAGGCGTAGCGGGGTCCGTAGCCGGTTGCTCCGGCGTCGGATCGAGACTTTCCGAGATCGGTTGCAGAGAAGGCTCTGGCGGCGTTTCTCCATGGACATCCAATTGTGTTACTAACACAGGATCAAATGCGATTTCTTCCATAGGCGATTGATTGTTATCAATCGCAGAGTTTGCTTGTTGGCTTTGAAGGTGATTGTCACCTAAAAAGATAAGTAAACAGCCCTTAGATCATCATTGTAACTAGTACATAGTATTATCACCAGTAATATTGTCTCGCAGACAATATCGTGGTGGACGTGTATATCTATTTTTAGATTACACGTTTGAGTGTTTTATTTTAATCGAAATCAACTCGCAGTTGATTTCGTTGCCACAGTTAACTCGCAGTTAACCCTGGCGTAATTTTATTTATAAGATGGTAGACTCGCAACAAAAGACCATATACTAACGCAACTTTGTTACGAAAGCAGATGACGATTGATTTGTAATTAAGTATTACATTAATAAAGATAATATGTATTGTGAGGGTAAAAAAGTCAAACATCGTTTGTCTTACCTTGCTCACTATTACCGGACTCATCTGAAGATGACAGACTACGTCTACGTTTCTTTTTCACTTTTTCATTTTCAAGATCTTGAAGTTTTCTTTTATAACGTTCGATTCGTTCACGAGTACTACGCTTTGGCTTTGGAATTTTCAAAGGTGTGCTCGTTGCCACGCACGAAAAAGGAATGAAGACAAAATATGGCGGTTGGGAACTCATCGGGTTAGGGAGTGGGGGACAAAAGTCAATAGACTTACTTTTTACAAAAATGTTAATATTTTCCTCTAAAATACGTATGACGTTGCCTAGCAAGTTAAAGAAACTACCTGGTTAATAATTATATCTGAAGAATGAAGCGACGAAATATAATGATGCGACAGCAGGGTATTTGGAGCACCAGTATGAACGGTCCTTTACTATGGTACCGTAACAAACAAACAACGAATATCGGAACCTGTGAATACTCGTACGTTAAAACGTGTTCAGATATTTTTTTAGCTCACTTGCATATTACGATATCAATATCAAGGATTTGCCTGTCAAGTGCCGGTATAAAACGTGGCAGGAAATGACTAAGTATTCTGGTGGTGGTATGTATACTGCTTTTGTTAAAAAATGCTAGGAAAACTTGAAAATTATAGGATAAAATATGTTACATGCAACTAAAATGTCTAATAAAACATGTCACTGTAATTACGTCACTAACACTAACAAAGAAACACAATTATTTCAAATAAATATATTATATATTTGACATCTATCTCCTACAAAATAATATGCCTCCGACAAAATAAGGATTACAGTCAGCCGGCGGGACCTTACACGGTCCCATAACTACTCCAACAGCACTAGGGTTGTTGGAGAAGTGGCTGGCCAGCACGATGTTGGTGACGAACAGAAGACCGTCATCGCTCATGGCGTTCGCCCATGCTGGAGGGAGCAGGCACGCGGCCACACAAAACAGGATGGCGGTTCTCAGCATTGTTCTGGAAAAAATGCGTTAGCTGGTCAATTCTCGAGAAGTAGCGCGTGTTAGTTTTTAGTTGTTGTAATAAATTTGGACCCGGGTATGTCCTAAAACTACGACTAAGACCACCGGGGGATGGGCAGCAGCATCCCTGGAGTGCGGTGGAGAACTATTCTGCAATCCGTATGCCAAAGCAGGGCGATTATGGATGGCATTTACCCCCCAAATTCATGGGGGGATTGGATTGGATTGCGGGAAGTCTTGTTTATCCAATGTTTATGGCCTGGATGTGAGTCCTTTAAGCCAAGTCTTTATTGATTGTTTGATAGTTTGGCCTATGTCTAGCAGTGGGCGTCTTATGCTGATATGATGACGATGATGAATAAATTAAGCCTAAAGTAAAATACTTTTATAACCTGTAGACAATACGTAGAATTATAGAATAAATGTTAAACTTTGCTGTTTGTCAAATATCGCGAATGGATTACTGCCGGCTTCAGCATTAAATACGAGTCTATAGCTTTGTTACTTTTAATGAAAAGAGGTTGAACATACCTTTGATACGTAACCACAGTACACTCCACTGACACAATGCACAATTGTGGTGCTTATTCCTGAAGATATTTATATACCAGTAACCGAATGATTCACCAGTGAACACATATGGTCACGCATTTTGCCTCCATATTTCCCGTTATTGGTACTTTTTGATGGCTATGTATGATGCTGGTTGTTAATGTTATGAATAAGGAACGAATCGAATGCGTTTTAAACTTGTTTTAGTAACTTAACCCTACGAAAGGTAGATCATCTTAGTGTGTTTTTCAATAGTATAAATGACAGTTAGATTTACCTATTGTAGGTTCGTGAAGTAAAGTGGGTAATCACGTGCCGCCTGCGAAAGGCAAAACGAGTGCTCGGGCGTATGATGGTTGCATTTTATCACTTATTTCGTGGATAAGACGCTCGTCACTCTCACACTCGCATACTTGTCAGAACGTGACGAATGTCTTATCCATGACGATGAGTGATAAAATAACAACCATCATAGGCCCTCGCCAGATCGATATTTTTTCCACGTATTCTGATTTTGTTAAACTAACGTTTCTTCCTATTTGAAATTTTCCTACGTGGTCTAAAACTGAGCTGAATGGCCTGAATTACACTGGTGATGATTATGATGATGGTGATGATGTCCTGTCCGATTACGGCCTCAGCGACTGTGTATTGCTTTACTACTAAACTATTGTCTAAAAACAAGCAAACTATGAATTCTTTATTAAGGAAAAGTAATTAATTAATCATAACCATCAGTAGAATTACTATTCAAAACGCAACACCGAAATATGGGAAACTCAACAATATTAATATACATGGTAAATATCCCGTTTTGAACAGTAATTCTAGTGTTAGTGACCATGTTAGCTTGAAATCGTATATATAATCATCAGTAATACCGCGTAATGTAAAACATAATTTTTAGTCAACTTTTCCTGCTACCCAAAGGTTGTATGGAAGACATCGCTTTAAAGCGATAAGACCGCCTGTTGCTACAATTATTATATAATATGTAAATTTTGCGTAACTTTTTTCTTTTTTGTGGTGCAATAAAGCATATTTGTTATTATTAATAATGCCGCATAGGCTTTACATTATTACACCAATTCAACAAGAAACTAAACTACTTCAACGACACTAGGCGATAAAAACGCCTGTTGTTTACCTCTGCTTGTCTCACTATGCTGTTTCCGAGCTATACGCATTTTTTGAGGTGTGCAATAATAGCTATTTACGATACAAGAGTTGTAAAACAAAGAAAGGCCGATATCGCAGATTTTTGAGACCCAAGCCGCAGGCGAGGGTCATAAATATGCGAGAGAGGGCTTTCTGTTTTACGACCCGTGTTTTGTACACAATTTTACGTCACCACTTGTGACGTGTGGTGTAATAGTACATTACGATACAAGTGCAGAGAACAGGAAATTAGCAACGAGTGGTGATAAATTAAAACACGACCGAAGGGAGTGTTTTAAATCGACACGAGTTGCGAATTACCTGTTCGCACGTGTATCGTACAACGTTTTACAGTACATATGGCTCTTTAAAGTTTTGACATATGCACGTAATCTGCTGATTACCGCACTCGTGCGGTAATGTAGCACCATATGTATTGTAATAGTACATTACGATACAAGTGCAGAAATCAGGGAATTCGCAACGAGTGGTGATAAATTGAAACACGACCGAAGAGAGTGTTTTAAATCGACACGATTTGCGAATTACCTGTTCGCACGTGTATAGTACAACGTTTTACAGTACATATGGCTCTTTAAAGTTTCGACATATGCACGTTATCTGCTGATTACCGCACTCGTGCGGTAAAGTAGCACCATATGTACTGTAAAGAGTATTTGTATTGTACTGCATGTTAAAACCAGTCTAGGTAGGCAATTGCGAATAGAAAGGTCATTCTTACAAAAAAAAATATACCTACGAGAATGTATTTAGTTCGTCATTTCTATTTATACACTAAATAACGGGCATTACAAGGATTAATTTAATTACAAGGATTGCTCAAATGCCACCAAGTGGGGATTGATTAGTGCAGATCAAACACGCCCAGTGCCCGCCCGTGTCTGCCAACTATGTACAACTTGTACCTTTTGAGATGGGGTCACCATGCTGTCTGATGTTAAAGGATACAGCAGTTCTATTTTGTATAGAAAACTCCCTTTAGTTTCAGACATATTGAACTATAATGAAACGGGTCACTCACGTTATCGCTCGACATGTTTCGAACCAGAAGTTTTTAACGCAGTGCTTTTATATTCTAGCCCTCTTTTTATAAAACTTACAAACTTCTGTTAACTAAAATACACTTTGTTCTCTACTAACAAACCGAAATGTCAAAGTGACAGATCAAGATAAACGACTTTTACTGTTTATCTAAAACTAGCTGTTGCCCGAGACTTCGTCCTCGTCTTCGCTCCTATTAGTCGCAGCGTGATGTTGTATAGCCTAAAGTCTTTCTCGATAAATGGACCAACAAACACAAAAATAATTTTTCAATTTGAACCGTTAGTTCCTGAGATTAGCGCGTTCAAACAAACTAACAAACTCTTCAGCTTTATAATATTAGTATACAAAGATATATTTTTTTTCAACTAATGTTTAAACATGTATGTTGGGTAAACATTACCTGTACATTTTGGCTAATTTAATTATTATTTATAACTACGTCCACAAGATAAAAAATAAGGTCTAAAACCGTGATAAAAAAAATTGGGTAAAATATCCTATTTTATCTAATGAGTTAACCAGTTCAACTACATTCTTCTCCAGACTTTTGCGTTAAAGGTCAACCTAAGAACAAATAATATCGACTTTTGCACCCTTGCGTTTATTCGTATAACTAATCCTGTCGCCTTTTCACCAATGGTCACCCTACTCGAAGATTCTAAAGCGACCAAACGTGATATTTGCCTTTCAAGTTACTGACCCATATTGACTCAGCCGATTTACTCGACTAAACCGGTTACTTGTGTTATTAACTACATAATGGAGTAATTGGTGTTTGCTGTTCGCGGTTGCTTTGCTGTGGTCCTAGTATTGACCATAATTAGGAGAGTAACTCGTGACAGTATATGGCGATGAGCTAATAAGGTAAACTTCCGTTTGTCTTCGCTTATATTCCAATGAAAGTGTCAGAGTGTGGCGATCGTTTTCCGAAAATCGATTTTTACTACAAAGAATTATTCATTGGATGGATTTTTTCCCGAAGAGATTTTCATATCGCATATTTTACGAATACATTATTATTTTGAGTGTCCATACTGTTTGGCGCTTCAAAAAGTAGGTAAGTAGGTAGGTTAGGTAAGGCTAATGCCCGAAAACCGAACGCTCAGAAATAGGAGGCCCGCACAGCGGGACTCCGTAAAAACTAACGAATAAAAAACATTGTCAGAATACGGTATTTTATTTATAGGTATTCAAATTAGCAACTTTTTACAAAACGTCAGAAATGCGCGGTTAGTATTAAGTTTGTAGGGAAATTTGCCTAATGACGTCACAATTTTCTATGATCAAACTGCGTCCTTTTATCATGTTTATGTATTATATATAAAAATCTTTAAAATTGCATAAATAAGCTGAAGTTTAATGCAAGAATGAGCTGGTTTTTTCCGAGTTTTTTTTGCGTAGGATATAAAATAAAAATAAATAAATCTTTGAGGACAATTTTTTACACTAATCAAACTAGTACCATAGTAAGCTCAAGGCTTGTGTTATGGGTACTAAACAAAGATATATTAAATAGATATATACTTAAAATACATCAAATACCTAAAAACCATCCAAGTCTCAGGAACAAATGTTTCTGCTCACCACAGAAACAAATGCCCTTATCAGGATTCGAACCCGGGGCCTCTAACTTCGAAGGCAGTGTCACTACTAACTGGGCTAAACAGGCCGACAAAAAATTATTTGAATGATTAGTTTATTGGTAACGTAGCAAAAGTATTTTTTAGTTTTGCAAAATATTCTATTACTCACCTCTATCTATTATTATGACATAAGACTGAAAGTGTCAAGTACTGGGTGAATGTCGAGCACTAGGACGTTTACCTTATATTGTATATTAACAAAAAATAGCAATAACCTTTCAGTGTAATTAGGGGCGCGCTCTATCAGTGAGGACAGTTCGTAATTCGATGGTGACGCCCAACTTTCCATCAAACCTGATGCCGTGGTCGAGCGACGGGCGACAGCGGGAACTTTTTAAGGGTGACCCGCACGCTCGACTGAACTCGATTCTCCATACAAATAGATGCGTTCTCATTTTAAAACGAAAATGATGAAATAACATAAAACTTTGTATACACAATGGGATTCGTCATATCTAGGCCATAAAATAGTTTCTGTTGCTAGAAATTGTAACAGAAAAAATACAGCTTGTTTATCAATTTTTAGGCATTGTATGAAAATTTTAATAATCGCCGTATTTTTATCTCCATTATAATTTCAAGCTCCAGGTGTCACAACAGCGACTTTTGCTGACGATACCAAATAAGGATACAAATACCATCACATTGCAGTACTGGCATGACATAATGACCCCAAAAAAGCATCTCATGCTCTACAGATTGGCCTACGGGAGGTTCATAACTGGCTAGAGAAATGGAAAATAAAAGCTAGTGCCGCCAAATCCACCCATGTAACGTTTACTCTTCGCCAGGGAAACTGCCCGTCCGTTAAACTCGGAGACAATACGCTACCGCACAGCGACTGTGTAAGATACTTGGGAATGCACATTGATCGACGCATGACCTGGAAAAACCAAATTAAGACCAAAAGGGACGAAATCGCGATCAAACACAAAAACTTATATTGGATGTTAGGAAGAAACTCCAGATTGTCATTGGACAACAAAATTCTTATCTATAAAGCGGTACTAAAACCGATATGGATGTATGGCGTGCAATTGTGGGGTAGCGCTAGCGACTCAAACATTAACATCATACAAATAATACAGAACAAGATCTTGAGATCAATAGCAAATGTACCTTGGTATGTAACCAACAATGAACTGCATCAACACCTGTCAATGGCGACGGTAAAGGAAGAAATCCGAGACATATCGGGGAAATATAAAGAGCAACTAATTAACCATCCTAATAAATGAGCACGTCAACTTACCGTCCAGAACCACTTAAGACGACTTAAAAGACATAACATCTTGGAGCTACAAAACAGAGAATAGCACCAGACTCCAAAAATGAGGGGATGCTCTCGCTGGAGAGCACACTCGACTTGCCAGATTATATATACTAATCAACACATCGACTTATAGTCCTTGGATTGATCGCCGATTAAACTGAGAAACGAAAATAATAATAATAATAATTTCAAGCAACAGAAACTTATTTCCAGGCTAGATATGCCAGATCCCCTTGTGTATATAAAGTTTCATGTTATTCCAGCATGCTGTTTTAATTGATAGCGGAACTACGTTTGTATGGAGGACCGAGCTTCTCCATTATGTTCTCCATACAATCCTGCGGACTCTCACGCCACAAACACTCAGGTGGGCTAGCACAACTTGCTGCCAAGTCGCGTCACGTGCGAATACAATCTCAATCGTACTGAGGGCATTAGAAAAAGAAGGGTAGATTTTTCTCGTATCGCGTCCCGTTGTGCTAACCCTACTACGCGCACAGCGCGCCGCGACGGCACCGGCTGCTTTAGCGCGAGTTCTTATGTTTAAAATTTCATAAATTTGGCGTTTTCTTATGAATTTTAAATCTTCTCGAAATTTTTGAGAAAAGTTTTTATACATGTCCAGGCCGGAACAGGGTTTGCCTACCTAGTATTATCGTCTATAACACACTCGGCAGGCAATCCCTTCTTTCCCGGCCTTTTCTCTAATGTACTACATATTAGGAAAACAAGTCCTATCAGTAACCTACTCGTATAGTGCCTAGGAGGCTAGAAAAAAAGAGAGAGAGATTATAATAAAACGAAATGCACAGGGCGAGCGCGGCGCAGTGCGGGGCGAAGGCTTTTTTGCATTTTTGATCTTTCCGAAACTGTCGACTATTGATTACTGTTTCATATGTCACACACGCCGCCTCCACGCTACAGAATACCGCGCGGTTCTTTGGTGCGACGTGTCCCCGACCGTGTTCGCTTTACCGCAAAACCGCCTCCGGCCCGCAACGACGGTGCGCCGCGCTCTGGGCATTTCATTTCACAGAGAAAAAGAGAACAGTCGTACTAATTAACAAAAAAACCAGCGTCGGGACACCTTTTGTGACCCCACACATGCTGAGTGGGCCTCATTTTCGCAACTTTAGTATTAAGTAATTTTAAATTGTATATTATATTTTTTTTGCATGGTTGTCGAAATAAAGTTTTTTCTATTCTATTCTATTCTTCTAATTAGTCCCGCCTCCGCTTCTGCCTTAGCCTTCGTCATCGCATGCCACCGCGCCCATTCCATATACGCAACGGTATGCAAATACGACATAAAGGTAATATTTCGTGATAACGTTCACTGTAATTAATAAAATATGTCCTCTCCATAACTATTATAATTATGGGCGCGGATTCCGGTTTTGGCTGATTGCTTTGCGGTGTGATTTATAGTGGTAACCTTAATTGTTTTTGCGTATGTTTAATCAAAGTAATGTAATGTGATGTTACGCATGGAAAGGGTTGTTCTGCTTATTAATCAATCATATGGGTGCCATTATGAAACACGGCTGCAATTATCCCGTTGGATGTCAATTTTTGTTTTGTAGTTCGAAATTCTTAGTGAGCCTGTTTTAGGCACCCTTTTTTTATTTTGACCATGGAGATTCTATAAATATCTCTCATATAGAATAACTATAATAAGTTTAATCTAATAAAACGGTAATGGACCCAGAGAATCTATACATCTCTCGAAAAAGATAACAGATACTAAGACAAAAATTATCCATCGTTGAAATGTCCATCTTAACCCACCTCACCCTATTTCACCTTTAACAATGAAAAATAAGAATATAAACTAAAAAAACTACGTGTGAATAGTGTAAATACATAAACTGAATTTTTAACAACGAAAAATACAAAATTACTGGTTTTACTAATTGTTAGCTTCACAACGTATTCCAATCGCTCCACCCAACTAACAACCAAACATACTAACGACCAACATTAATAACAAACTACAAATATTAATTAACATACCGTAGCATGCGTGGCTGTAATTAGTAAATATCCCCCGGTGTGACTCGATTCTCCTGGTTTGATCGAAGGGATAATGTCAAAATTAAAAAAAAAATAATTATGAATTTAATATCGAAAGTAATGAAAAAAATATTCAACCAAGCAGGATTTTTTCTTGCAAACGTCCCGTCACCGTCATTACGGATCACCAAGCTCTTCAATGGCTCATGAAGCTAAAATACCCGACTGGTAGACTCGCTAGATGGGCCTTACAGTTACAGGCCCACGATATCAAGGTAAAATATGCGCCAGGACGAATAAACGTAGTGGCAGACACTCTATCGAGGCCACCGTGCACAGAGAGTACCCATATGGAATGCGGCGTGTGCATGATCAAAGTAGATGTGCGCCCACGCAGCGCAGCCGAGGTAAGGTCAGAGCAGCTTAAAGATGAGAGGCTGAAGAAGATAATACAGGCGCTAGAAGATACTTGCGGTAACGAAAATGCCCTGTACTGGTGCAGCAAAGGGTATCTCATTAACGACGGCCTTCTATACCGCCACAAATGGAATCGGATCCGGAGGGAGCCCAACTAGTAGTACCTGAGCACGAATGGGCCAACGTTTTGGCAGTATATCATGACGACCCTAAAGCGGGGCACTATGGCGCAGACAAAACGTTTCAGGCTATATCTCGTAGATATTATTGGAATGGTACGCGGAAGTATATTGAGAGCTACGTGAAACTCTACATTAAATGCCAACGCTACAAACCATCTAACCAGAAGCCTGCGGGACTCCTGCAAACTCACGCATTAGGTCAGCGGTTTGAAGTAATTTCCTTTGACCTTTTTGGACTCCTGCCTCCTTCCTCCGACGATAAAACCTGGATCTTCATCGTAGAGGATATTAATTCTCGTTGGCTAGAGCTCTTCGCCCTGCAGGATGCCACCGCGGAACGATGCGCCACAGTCCTAATAAATGAAATATTCCCCCGTTACGGCTTCCCGAGGAGAATGGTCAGTGACAATGGGCCTCAATTTGTCAGCGCCATTATGCAACAAGTCTCTTAAAGATTAAACATGCTTTCACGCCAGTTTATCACCCAGAAGCCAATCCTGTGGAAAGAAAGAACAGAGATCTGAAGACCCAGTTAGCAATTCTCGTTGGTCAACACCATCGGGAGTGGCCGGAACATCTACCAAGCATCCGATTTGCAATGAATACGGCCGTATGCAAATCAACTTCTCACAAACCAGCCTTCTTGACTTTCGGTCGAGAATTGAAGACTTTCCATGATAACTACCATGACTTCCGACAAATCCTGCTCTCAGAAAATTTTATACCAGAAATAACCCCAATGTTGCTGCAGCTGGCTAACACATTGGAGAGGGCGACAGAAGTACATGAGATAGAAGAAGAAAAGAGAAAACAGTTAGTGGATCAACACCGACAGGCCAGACCAGAATACACGGAAGGTGATATGGTTATGGTAGCGCTACATCCACTGAGCTACGCAAATAAAGGCATCAGCGCTAAGCTTGCTCCTCGAAGAGATGGGCCCTATCAGATCACCAAACAACACGGACCCACCTCATATGCAGTTGCAGACCCCTTGAATCCCGACTTGTGCCTGGAAATCTACCATGCTTCAGCGTTGACTCCTTATAACGGACCAACACAAGATCTACCTACTCCCGTCCAACCTCTACGAAAACGTGGCAGACCACGGAAGTCCAAAGCCCCATCTGCCCGCGGACGCGGCAGACCGAGGAAGCAATAAACCAGCCTCGCTGGGACATCTCGGGAACAAACGGGGGGGGGGGGGAGTGTAAGACATCAATTCGCCGAGAGATGGCGCTGGCGTCGAGTTAGAACGCGCTAACGACATGTCGACGGAGAATCATGAGTACCGAGATGTAAAACATCGTTTGCTGTTTTCTAGTACACTAATTCACCAAGAGATGGCGCTGGCGTCGAGCTAGAACGCGCTAACGACATGTCGACGTAGAATCATGAGGACTGAGATGTAAAATAACGTTCGTTGTCTTTTGTTAGGCGCACGTATGTACTTGGTTGGCTGCATTCAAGCTATTGAACACCTTCCAATACGTTTGTGCATTAGGGCACTATTTAGGTCGCAGTACGGTGTCTCGTCCGAAACGCCTTCTGTTCCCTAAGCAGTATAGTGTTAATTAGTGCAGTGTATCTATCTGTCTCTAATAAACCTTCGCTATTTAATATACGCTGTTTTCGTCTACGAAAGTGTAACCACCCTTACAAGAGCTAAATTAGTGGAGTACCATTTTAAGGCATAAGGAAGCTCGTGGTAGAGACTTTCGTAAAATGTTATAAGATAATACCTATGTTGCTGCTTGTGTGAATACAGAGTGCCAAAATATGGAAATATCTAGGATTGGGATTTTTTCATGGCCTAGTAACATTAAAAATTTAAAATCTTTAAATTTTTTCTAAGAAGTTTAATGTAAAATGTTACCTTAAGTTAGTAATTAATTATTGTAATCCTTTTATTTGGATTTAAAGTTTTGAAAAAAGTTACATTAACCATTTAACTCCTCTTGACTGTCGCTTCGTTGGTTAGGGGGCAGTTAATATATTTAAGTAACACATAAAGTGAAGGAATCTGAAATTTTAACAATCTTATGTAAATAAAAAATACTATTTAAAATACAACAAAACAGTGCCATCCCAACTTGCCGAATATTTCACACTTACATAAATAAAGAATGCTTATAACTCTGCTGAAAAACCCATTATAGCCCTGAATTATTAACAGACATAAATAACATTTATTTTATTGTGCACCTTGTCTTTTAAAGAGCTCAACTTTCAAACATTAATGGCGGCCCTTTATTAAGACAAGGTCTCATCTCACTAGGAATATTATAATCGAATACGCCCTTGTCTAACTAAGGGCTGGGAACTTCCTTGGTCGGATTAATATAACGCCGTCACACTTCTTAATTAATAGGAGTTTCCAAAGAAAACAATATCATTTTATTAGCATAAGTATTGTGGGCAATGCAGACGAGCGTGCGGTACCTGGCAGAATACTTTGAAAGAGATGACCAATTTTCAACAGGTAACGTAGTTTTCAAGGAGTTATTTTAAATCGTACTCAGTGTGTTAATATCTTTATTTTAAATTATCTACTTACATCTAACTCTGAGTATGATTAAAATACGTAACTCAGGTAATACTCATCTCATTAAAAAAACTACTTTAATAAATCAACCGTTTACCTGTCGCTCAAATATCAAAGTTTGTCTACACTGAACATTGGATGATATTTTTTTACCTCTATTGACCCCGTACTGTTGTTTTATGTGTAGTAAGTAAAGTATTTACAACACCCAAAAGAGCCACATTCATGCATCGTCAAAGAAAAAATATTTTTATATTGATTTTATGTGGCGGTAAGCCTTTAAGAATAAACAAATTAATAGATGAATCTTCTATTTATTTCTTTAAAACTTGTATTAGAATAAGCGTCAGATAATTGGAAATAAAATTTTTGTTTTGACCTCTAATATGCGTGTGCCAAACAGCTAAACTGTACAGCGATTTGCGGTTTTTTTGCGTACACGCGCTTCCACTAACGCGGATGAAGTCGCGGGCAAAAGCTAGCATATAACGAGGTAAAAAAATTAGTTATTGAAAATCAAATAAGCATCATGGGCAACTTTGTATGGAATCTGATCCTAAAACCGACAAAGCTGAGAGTTCGGTCATCGGATTACTCTTTCAATCGACTTAATTTTGTTGTATGAGTTGAATTCCATTCCATTACAGAACTGAGATATTCATATTCTAGTCGGAGTGAATACGAGCTAATAGTAGATTTAAATACCTATTTAATGAACTAACTCAGCTTTGTGGGCTTTTTTAATGACCATGCGTCAAAATGGTCCTATTTTGACGCATGGTCATTAAAAAAGTTAGGCGATTAAGGTCCGGCCACACGGATGCTCAAAATACGGTGACGGTACGGAATCGCAGTGAACGAGAGGCAGAAACTTATGAGAAAAAAATGACACTGCGTTTACGGTGCGTCAGTGCGTTTTAATCAGCGGTGTGGGCGGACCCTTAAGCTTGAAACGCACAGAGCGCGGGGCAACGTCGTTGCGGGCCGGAAGCGGTTTTGCAGTAAAGCGAACGCGATCCGGGGCCAGGTCGCACCGAAAATCCGCGCGGTATCCCGTAGCACGGTAGATAGTTCACGTAGGCACTAGCTGTCAACGAATTCTGAAGTCAATAAAGGTTCGGCAATGCGCTTGTGATTCTTATGGAGTCACAAGCGGTTTTGCGGTAATGGACCATTTAGACATCATCGTCGTGTAAATAGAGACAGTCCACTGCATTGGATTGTCTTCAAGCCATTTATGAAGCCAGTCCTTTGTAATAGAACGATTTCTAATTTGCTGGCTTACTGGATTGTCTCAATGATTGGTCTCGTCTAAATGGTCCATTAAAGCGAACGCGGTCCGGGGCAAGTCGCACCGAAAATCCGCGCGGTATTCCGTAGCACGGTAAAGCGGAAGCGGCGTGTTGACATTTGAAGCATAATCGACAGCCGACAGTTTCGGAAAGATCAAAAAACGCAAAACCGCCTCCGCATCGCACCACAGCGCGCGTTCCCACCGCGCGTCCCCTTAATAAAGCCGATGACAAGTTAAAGCAGAGTTCAGCCGTTACCGCTCTTTTTCGCAAGTTTTTTGTTTCGTGATACTTTGAATTGATACATGATGCTATTAAGAGCACTCGCTGCTGGAACTGTCTGTCTTCGTACTTTGTTATTGCAAGTTTAGATGATGTTAATTGTAGATGTGTTGCTTTCGTTATGTTTTGTGGGGGAATCTGGCGGTATCATTTACTGGATTTCGCTAGATATTGTTACACGGGACCCGGGTATGTCCTAAAACCAGAGACCAAGACCACCGGGGTATGGGCAGCAGCATCCCTGGAGTGCGGTGGATATACGCCACGCTTACCCCCTCCCCCCCATGAAATTGGGGAAGGCCTATGTCCAGCAGTGGGCGTCCTGATGGTGGTGGTGGTTTCTTCCTATTCCTATTCTATTCTTCTTCAATTTCTACAACACATTAGTTTTTATTCATAGTACTTACTTATTTTTCCATAAAAGCTTGAACTCTCGCATTTCTTCACAAATAACACTAAACTACATTCTTGATTCTTCGCTGCCCTCATATTTACTTCTCTACTGAATAATGATTGTACTGCAACGTATTACAGTAACTCTTGCTGAATAACAAAAATCGTCATTAGCTTTTTAGAAGGATTGCTTTTTTTAACAATCGTGAAAGAAGTTTAAACGCTTTTGTGCAAAACATAGCATAATACATAGACCCAAGAGTACAATTTGATCTAAAATCACTAAAAACCAGAAAAACGTATTATTTTTCAGTGAAGGCGTTTAGACCAAACTTCATACTCGTATGCGAGAAAAAGTTATATTGTTACGTAACGACCTGGTCGCTGAAACATCTGAAGTCCAATTTGCGTAAATCTTGAACATCATCATCACAGATTTAAGTGTTAGATTCTAGGCGGAGTAGCTCTTTCCATCTGACCCGATCTAAGACGGCCTCCATGATTTCCTTATAAGACCTTGAATATACTCAACTACAATTCACGCTACGCATCTAACTTACTTCATCTAAATAGTATTCGTTTTATTTCCCAAACTTCCCAGATAACCTGTCAGACGCTCCAAATGGAAATCAAACTCGGTTATATACTTAATTAGCATAAAACAATGATTAAAATTCCCTCCGTCTTAGACTTAGATCCGCGATACCCGCGAATATAAATAAAATGACAATAGAATAATTACCTACAAACAGGGGTTTACCCTTTATCTGGTTTTTTGTGGGGCAGTAAAATTTTCATGTTATATTTATGAAGGGTCTTTGGATATTGCGAGTTATCTTTGAATGGCGATGCCGTTTTGGTCTTGGAAGTTATTTGAACTGGCGGCGCTGTTCGGGATTGTTTATGGATGTCTCGTAACATGGCCGGTGTAGTGACTTCTGGATCTGGAAGTTATTCACCGATTCCCATTCGTCCACTTACGTAACCAAGTTTTGTAACTAGGATTTTTGTAACTAGGACTACAAACAAGGATTATTTTTTCTTGATTTGTAACCGGGCTACCAACAACCAACAAAGAATTAAATTTTGATTGTAATATTTTCGTATGTAAGTAGGTTTTTAACAATGAATAATTAAATCTTTCTACGAAGTTGGGTTACGAATAAATAATTGTCTCAACTCTTTTTACTTCATTTACTTATCTCATAGAGTCGATCCCATGATCAAATTAACATTCATATTGCAATAAACGCCTAATTGAAATGAATACAAGCTTACAGTTCGATTCGCCGCGTCTGTCTGTTCGCGATAAATTCAAGAACTACCGAACCGATTTTCAGTTTTCACAAATGGACGGAGTGTTTTTTGAGGAATAAGGTTCATTTGCATAGGTAATTAATTAGATACGAGGTCATACTCGTTTTTCTTTGCACCTTTTATAAATACATTTCTGTGTTGTACAATAAAGTTTCAATAAATAAATCATTTCTCACTAAGATTTTTTTAAATTGGCTAAAATATTATGATAGATGTCACCTTTTAAAGCAATTCCCTTAGAAACTGAGTTCCACTAACATGAAGACGCAGGCAAAACCTGCTACACTCAGTGCCATATACAACGTAGCAGCCAAAGTGACCAAATAGATCGGTACACCATACAAAATTTATGGTGTACTGAACTATTTGGCCACTTTGACTGCTACGTAGTATATGACGCTAAGTAAATAATAAATAATACGAGTATATAAAGGGTCATTTTTTTACACACATCGAACTAGTCCCATAGTAAGCTCAATAAGGCTTGTGTTATGGGTACTAAACGACCATATATTTAATAGATATATATACTTAAATACATAGAAAACATCCAAGTCTCAGGAACAAATGTTTCTGCTCACCACAGAAACAAATGCCCTTACCGGGATTCGAACCCGGGACCTCAAGCTTCGGAGGCAGTGTCACTGCCAACTAGGCTAAATAGGCCGACAAAAGTGTACCTAGTGGCATAAAATATCCCCCATCACCTATCAAATTACCCAAAAAAAATCACCAAAACTAAAATCAAAGCGTCCGCACCATAATTCAGGCCAAAAATTTCATAAAAGCCTATTACGGCTAATGAATTTAAGTCTCCCCGAACTAGAAGTTGGCGACACGAATATGCCCAATAACCCAGTCCTAATTAAGAGGACTCTGTTACAGCAAAAATCCATCTGGAACTTGTCACTTAAGGGCTCTCTGGCACCTCTGTCTGCCCGCTCTACGCTAGGGCACGAGGAACTAAGAAAACTAAGGATGTGGCATGGGCGTATAGTTATTCGGTTCTGGTTGTATCCAATCCATTGTCCTATTGTGCGGTTTTGTTACCTCATTATAGTTCGTCATAAAAGATAGAGTGCATTTATTAACATTTTACCGGATTATCAACTCTAGGGCTTTTGCCAAAAGTTTAAATTGCTTTAAAAGAAATGTGACTTGTGAGATTCTGAATTTTATAGCCGCAATTTACATGTAGGTATATCTGAGAATGATACAAGTAGAAAGGCATATAGACCGCCATTTTTTGATTAGTGCACTTGTAGTCTATTGATTACGGAGATAGAGTCGATAATTAATTCAACTTTCTAGGTGGCTGTAACGACTTTTTACAATGTGGTGATTTTGGTGTATTACGGTTTTTGATTTCAGACCCAGGAAAATAATGACTGTCTATGAAGCGAGCAAGAAAGTTTTCGCTTTGGCAGCACACTGACCAAGCACTTACCCAAGCTTATCCAGCTAGCTGCCGGCTAGCTAGGGTTGCCAGCTGCTTGTATCTGATTAAGTGTGGGTTGCACCAAACTGCATGTAATCGTAAGCTGTGTTTATTAAAATCTGATTGTATGGAAAGTTTGACAAGTCGCTATCGGTTACAGCTGCTGGCGCCATAGTTAACGTTAAAATCGGTCTGTGTGTTAGTGCAAATACCCTAAATTCGGCTTTGGAGGTAAGAAAGTAAGAGAAAAAAATAGGCTCAGGTAAGCTTAATACCAGAAGGCCGTATACATGTTTGCCAATGTCGTAGTATAAAAAAATTAACGCGGAAGCCCGCGTCCTATTGCCAACCTTACACTTCGCAGCTCGTAGCCCCACAAGGTGCGACCACATTAGCGACGTCAGCTCCCCAACCCGTGATAGAAACAATAATGAGTCTCAGAGATTTCCCCAACGTGCCCTAGTCGACAGGATATTGTCGAAAGTTATCAAATTTTCAAAACTGCCTAACGCATTACGCGTACGCTAATTATGGGAGTGCGGAGGCTTCTTTCGAGGCTCGGATTGACCTAGGTTGAGATGGGAATGTAGCGTGCGTACATTAAATAATTAATTGAAGCATTTCTTATAAAATAACATAATTTACCTTTAATGTGCCTTAGATCTGTTTAACATTATTAACTAGCATTTACGTGGCGCTAACTTTAATTGTCGCTGTTTACAACTATGACTGACTGGTAAAAAATACCATTCGACATTAAGTCCGCCATTTGTAAATTTTATTTTCGTCATTTAATTTTAAATAAATAAGGAAAAACATCGTCAGAAGCGTTATTGGTTTAAGAACATTACTGGTTTTAAAGGGTTAAATATATTAAACATATTTAGAAAAGGAAACACGTCCGGATATTCAGTGATTTCCAGTGTCCTTGACTTTTGGTAACAGAAAAACAGAACAAGACAACTTAAGTTTCACGCACTCAGGTGGAATTGATTTACGGTATTATTTTTTATTAAAAATAGCTATATTTCTTTTTCTATGAATTTTTGAAATTTAGGTTATCAGCACAGTCTTAATAAAATAGGTAAGTAAGCTGGTGTGATACTGATTCAAAGCTTATCAAAATTTTCCTTATTTCTTGTTTTATTTTCTCAATGGTACGAAAATGGTTCAACCGTGGATACTTTTGGAAGAGCTCTGTCAGCATTGACGTCATCAGCAACTATATAATACTTATTTCATACTAGACTAACTTTACTCTGATTCCAGCTGATTGTCAATGCTTCTCGCTCACAAACACTAAGCTTAAATCTGACACAAGAGAGAACGCTCGCGCGAACAGATTCAAAATATCATTGCAATATGTCCGTACACGTCCCGGAATCGGGCATGTCCCCTAACTAGAATGGCATTGCATCTGCATCGCGCTAACTATCAGTGTCTAATTCGCATTAACACCACGGGGGCTGACGCACGCTGAAAACCTTTTAATATCAAATGAACTGAAAATTGCTATGTGTCAAATGGCATTATTAGGTGGAGACGAGTGTGGGTTTCGTGTGTGATTTGGGGAGTTCGGGTGTGACCAATTTTTCTTCCCAAGCGTCACGCCTCCATGGGTCCTAGCATCCTTTTTCTATGGACGATCGCAGGTCCCAACTGCGTGCGACGACGACCCCATGGATCCCTTTTGACCTTGTAAAACCAAGCTCTATTTCAGTTTCGGCCAAAATGCGGATTTCGTATGTCTGGATTTCCGGCTGTTCATTTAAACTTCGCATTTCTTAACAGATTCTCGTGAAAGTTTTGTAAGCCGGTTTGATAATTACCTATACAGAACTTTCTTATAAAGCCAATTTTTTGAAATTTTGAAATTTGAAAAAAAAAAACTCTACAGATCTCCTAGTAGTAGTTTTTTACGACATGCATAGTATACCGTAGTCATGTTCTGCTGTCCGGGCTACAGGTTGGTAATAATTGAAACTAAGGCACTACTGTATCGTTGAATCTTCGAAAAAGCTCTTGTTCCTAAGGCCGAGTTCACGTAAAGGCTACCTGCACTATACTCTGAAGGATTTGCCACACTGGATACGTTCTGCGGGCAGCGGCACTTCATACAATCATGTCACTTTATATATGACTGACATCCTCCTCTCCCATTAAGTGCTGACAGAGATGTCAGCAGATGCTTCGATCTTTGTTCAAGTTTGTTTCACTTGTGCACTTAAAGTTTGTCTCTTACTAAATGTAACGTTTATCACTCCTTTATATTGTAATGTTTAAATAATTTAGGTCCATGTTTTTCACTGTAGCTACGTTATTGTTTTAACATTTGCGCTTAATTGTAAAACATGCTGTGTACACTTGTTTTGGATCTCGTGCTAGTTCATAAACGATAATATGCATATGTTTGTTATACATGATATTGTGCGAAGTCTGTTTAGAGGACCTAATAAAAAAAATATATGAAGTGACCTGACCGCTGCCCCAGTGTGGCAAATCCTTGAAGCTTGTATGAAGTTTCCCGCCACCACCGCTCGCCGGCCACAGCAGCCGGAACGGTCGCGCGGCGTATGCGTGAATGCGGTGCAAGGCGGTGATAACAGCTCCGCGTTAGATATCAGCGAAATCATTCGCGCCTCGCGAGTACCTGCTGAATAATTATGCGTGTGTAATCACACATTACAGCGATGAGCGCTGCAAGTTTTACCAACTTATCGACAGTTGCCGCGATGTGATACTCAACGTACATTTTTAATGCCACGGCCTATAGTGGTTGCTTTTATGGCTCATGTGGGTGACGTATTTTTAATCGCATGCCCGTACAGGGTTTCATAATGTGTTGGTATACAAAACTATTATCGTCTAAACTCTAAATTATGCATGTGCGTATTGCATATACTCCTAAAGGATGATTCACAGTATACCGTTCCGTGTCCGGGCCGGCCCGTTTTCTATGACAGCAAACGCAACGGCCGGCGTATTTCTCTAGAATAAAACGGGCCGGCCCAGACACGGAATGGCCTACTGTGAATCATCCTTAACTTTTTCAAAAAGGACGCTCTTTATATGGATGGAGAATTACTAAGAAAACAACCAGTCACACATTAAGCATATATAAAAAATGTATACAGACGTACGTAGAACCTCCTCTACACACACTTACATTCTACGTCGACATTCCGTTAGCGTGATTGAGGATTCTGTATAGCGACATCAAGCGTATAATTCGCTAAACTTTACCTTTGAAAGGAGTTAGACGCAAATACGTATACTGTTTTTTCTTAATTATTAATAAAGGTAAACGCTCCGTTGCTTGACACTGCTCCAATACTTGACATTGTCAATCTTAACTCGATAGCAATAGAGGTGAACGATACGTGTCAGCTATTGAGATTAAGGTGTCATGCGTTAGGAAGTTTACCTTACATCAGCTTTAAATTTAAGTCAAATAAAAGATTTTATTGTAAATGTACTCAAATGCACCAACCGTCTCACAACCAACTACCCCCATTATTAAAATCGCTAATAATCATGGCTATAAAGGGTTGATCTTTGCAATTTTAACCTTGTTACAAAAATAGAAAAAAAATGAAGTCTGTATAGTGTATAGTCTCTGAAAAAAAATGGAAAGCGTTTTATTTCCCGAAGTGAATATTTAGCAAATTGATATAAAAAAGCCAATTTGAACCATGAATGAATGAATTAATAAGAAAACATCTATGCAAAGCCGCTGCCGGGAGCAGGAATGACAAAGTAAATAAAGAATACAAAAACCGATTATAATAAAAGCTTCGAATCGTAAAAACGCTTAATAAAATAACAGAAAAACTTATAAATATTCACAAAACCGACTTAAACCTTTTGCAGACTGACGGATTCGTTTTTACTTATTCCACAGAAAATCTGCTTAAAATCCGTATTAAAAGAATCACTCGGAATTTATTTAGGACGCGGTCCATGTCAAAATACACCAGCGGAACCTTCGTGCTCGCGTTATAATGTCACCCAAACTGCTAGATCTGTCATTTTTAGTTGTGAAAATAATACTTAGATTAATCTCATGCAAACTCATTATTTTAAGTGTACCTGCATATGGTCCACATGAGATGATAGCCTATTTAAATATCGTCAATGGAGGAAGACCCATGTAACACCCCTCCAGTGTGTTTCTGTTCACATCTGACATAATTTTACAGGCACTGTATACAGAAACTAACACATTTAAACAATGTCTACTAAAAATGAATATTGTCCCATTGTAACTGCATTGTAGTAGGTGTAGACATGCAAAAAAAAATGTGTTTCGAATTTCAAAATTTTCAAATCTGACTATAAAGGACAACAGCGGGAAATCCGCCGTCTCGACATAGGAAAGCGTCAAAAAATTGTTCTTAATCAGCCTGTAGTACGAATAGCTGAACGAAATGTTTTAAAACAAATGTAACTTTACGTTACATCTAAAGAAACAATATAACAAAAAGAATACTAAAATTTAAGACAGTACTATAAGATTATTGTTATAGAAATAACTGAAATATTTGGGCAATGGGTACGTTGACACTTCCTATTGAAAGAATAATACGATTTATATAAGGACATTTCGGGTTTTTTAAATATCTCTGACTGTATTTCTATATCTAATGATGAAATCCATCTAGAGTAGGTGCATACACTTTCAATTTTAGTGTACTTCCGTGGTACCTCTGTTTTTATACCGTACGGCGGAAAAGCCTCACGGTGAAAACAACCTAACCACTGCAACCACCGTACTCCTAACAGATCGCACATACCGTGTCTTCCCACAGCAAGTTAATACTGAATTTTGACAGCAAAATAAGCAAGTGTTAAAATTCAAAACTCGTTTCAGCTAATATTAAAGCATGAAGTCTAAGAAATAAAGAAGACATGTAACAATTTTTATTTGTTTTTAAAAATTACATTTTAAAACTCTATGTCCCGCTGGTTCCTATGACTTATTGCCAAAAACTCAGGGTTTCTTATCTCGCAGCAATGGTCGCGATTCAGAGAGGTTACCCTTTGGATGTTGTCGCCGCGAATGATTTTAAATGTAAAAATTATTCAAATAGCGGCGCGATCTGACGGCCGCTATAGATTGACGAAGGCTGAAGGCTTATTAGCTACGGCTGCGTTTGGGTTTTGAGGCTCATTCGAGCTAAGTCGTACATTTCGAGTTATTGTTCGAATATTTCATTAATATTTAAGAGTATTACTTACAGTTTTTGTCAGTTTGAAATGTAATATGAAATTACAATTCATCGTCCCCTTCCCAACTCGTTTTCCGGGCTGTATCCTAAAGGAGCCCGGGGGCTTTGGCACCTAATGGCAAAATTGGCGAAGGCGTTAGTTTTACGAAGGCAACGGCCATCTATCCAAAGGGAAAACGGACCTTGTTGGGATTAGACCTTTCATCTCACTATGTTTTTCTTCACCGAAAAGCCATTGATTTTCATCTAAATCGATTCAAATTTGGGACGGAAATAGTTTAGAGGTAAGTCCTAGAAAATGACAAAAGTTCCTCTTTGTCCTGAAAATGCCTGACATTGGGATGGGAGAGCAATTAACGAGTTTTACGCAGGCAAAGCCAACAACTTGTATACATAAGTTTCGTTTAAGTAAGGCAGCTGAACTATACTAGTAATTCTTGTATGTATATTTATTTCGGGTATCACGGAAACGTCCGAGCCGTTTCAATGATATTTGCAATTTGATGGTTTACTGGGGCGAAAAATCGCTCTAGCTAGGTCACATCTCCGGAAAAACTCTTGTTTTCCGAAAAAACACGAAAGAGGCTCAGCAAAGCTTAGGTACTTTATCAATTCCCAATGAACTACGGTTGATGTTTATTGGGGTTTTGCGGCTAATACTATTTATGTTTATTATTTTTAATCGCTCCACTCTTAGCGATTTATAGATATTTGCCATAGTGTAGTCGTACACACAGCCATCAGCTTGCCACGATTTAAAAGTCTATCCCTATATACAAGGATTATTTGTTTATAATCAGTGTTTCTTTTGACGTTAGGCATTTAACAAAAAAACCAAAGTGTTTGAAGATTTTCTTGTTGTTCGATTTTCGTTGGTAACAGAGGGCCTACCGCGAACTGAAAACGAAGTATCTGCTTTTCTGTATCACTTGCATATTTGAGCGACAAAGAGAGAGAGAGAGAGAGAGAGAGAGAGATACTTCGTTTTCGGTTTGCGGCAGCACATCAGTTTTCATCATTAACAAACGCTAAGTCGACTTTTATAGACTTTGACGAGAGGAATAAAAATCAACAACACTTTCAGGATTTTATTGAGTATAAAATGTCACATAAAAATATGGGGAATAAATATACTCGTCAACACAAGTTGCGTCACATAACATTATACTTCATATGTCATAATGACAGCATACAAAAAAATATAAATGTTTCCAACATTTTACCCATTTGATACGTCAACGCTGCTTAACAATTAGCTGAGAAATACTTGAAAAGAATCTAACGTACAATTTAACTCGCTTGTTGACGACCCCTGAGTTAATACTCACAACACATACTGACAACTTGATTGAGTAGGACCAGTGTAAGTCTGACCTCGGAGTACACGTATTTGGTATGACGTTGGGTCTCGATATAATAAAGTTGTGGAATGAGTCGAAACAGGTTGTAATTCACATAGCAGTTGTGCTCCATTTGATACGATCCTAACAATCGTGCATCTAATTAGGCGCGAGAGTCGAGTCCTCTGGCTAATTGAAGTTTGCACTTCATCTTTGAAACGTTTTTTTCTAGTTTTAATTTATTACAGCGTTACTGTTGCGCTTAAAACACGTTTAGTTAGTAAATTGGATTTTATAGTAGACCTTTTGCAGGAGAAAAAAATATTTTAATATGTTAAGTCTTACAAATAGGTTAGTTTGTAAAGTTATTTTTGTGCGTAATACTAACTGATTATCAATTTTAGAAAACAGAACACTGCATTCCCGACGATGGTGTTAATTTTATGTATTACATGAATTATAGTGCCAATATTTTCTTATTTATTCTATATCTTATTTATTCTACAATGTTATTATTACTATTCGGTTTTTTATTTTTTATTCTACACAATAATTAATTACGACAAATGTTTTAATAAATATTAGATGTTAAGTTAGATGTAACAATTATTGTGTGCCCTAACAGGGTGTCATAAATCGACTAACCCTACTGTAACATCTTACTATGTAATTATTATGTTCATGACTATGCAATAAATGATATGAAATGAAATGAAATTTTCTTTTTTCTGTCTTATTTTTTCTTTTTACTTCTTTCTTCTTTTTACTTTTTCGGATGTAATATTCTTCTATAGATTCTCTTGTGCAAACAATGTAAATTTATGTCTTGGTAAGAGCTGTTGAGGAGTTAGATGCACGTATAACATAAACCTAAAATAAGTTACATTAATTTGTACACCTATCTCTTTTTGTTTCTCTAAATAAATAAATATCATTACACACGAGCTTACCTTCATCTTTGCGACCTAGACTTTCAAACTTTCTAATCTGCAAAATCAAACTAATTTTCTTTGGCGTCGGTCCCGAGTGTGAGACTGAAATTATATATTATAGGAGACAAGCTTATATAACAATAATAATACACGAATATGTAGTCGAAGACAAGAACGACGGCTGTCCGTTACTTTTGTAATTATGCTGTATATTGTACGCTGGGACCATTAAAGTTCATCCCATAATGATAGTCAGTCCTATTTATCTTCAGTTCGATGTTCCAGCTATGATTACTACGCAGTAATACGGCGAGAATGTCACAATATGGCGAGAATGTCACATAACGGCGAGATTGACTTCGCGGGCGTGCCCTTTGGGTTCCCGAACGCGCCCATATGAGCTGGTTGTTTTGTTTACTGTTGACTCCAACTCGCGATATTGGTGAAGTTCCTTATTTGTCAATCTAGTAATGTTCCATGTATGGAGTTTATGGTGACAAGTGTACGTTTACTAAGTCCTATCGTTCATTATACATTAATATTCCCAAGCAATAAGTACTAGGTGCTGGTCGCAGATTTTAGGAAGAAGTTGTCATATGTCATACAGGATGTAACAAAAATGCCGTGGATCCGTTTAAGACGTTAATTGGTATCAAATTCTGACTCGAAATAAGAAGGTAAAATATTTGTGGTTTTGTATGGGGACCTACGTGAAAATTTGCAATTCCCCGTACTAAACCATAAAAAAATTGTAACCAAAAAGAGTTGTAGCTACTTATTTCTAGTCAGAATGCGATACCAATCAACGCATTAAACGGATCCACTGCATTTTTGTTACATTCTGCATATGATTTAACTGCAACTGTCAACACAGTGAATCTTCAGGATATGTCAAAAGCTTTTGCAGTGAAGTACTCTGGTTTATAACCTTTGATGAATCGATATCTGACAACTTGAATTAAACCTTGTCAGATTAATAAAGTACTAGTAAAAATTACCAAAAACTCGTTAATTGATGCAGTAAAGAAAATCAATATATGCTTTTTTGAAAAATCTTCGTTGGATATTTACTTTAACGATAAAGTTCGATATTAACTTTAACATTCAATTCTTTTTTTTTTTCATTATACATTTATATATTGTTGTTGCGAAAATCTATTGCCGTTTAAGAACACAGGAAAAGGAAAATCATTAAAAAACACAGTTAATTACGCAATCAAAAAAAATGTTTTTGTTATTTTTCTCTATTTAGCTAATCCAATCTTTTTAATTGGTTGTATTAAGCCACCCCGAACGTTTTCATCTGGATAAAAATTCAATTTTGCGCCGACATTCATTGTGCAGATCTTTGACAATTCGTCCGATACAGCCAAGAAGGGTTGCCGATTACAGGACGAAAAAAAAGTTAATTTAACTTCGAGAATAAGGTCTTGTCTGTGGCTGATGGTAGTGTGACTCTGGGTTGTTATAGTGTGATTATTATAGAAATGAATTAGTTAAGAAAATCGGTGTATAGTTAGAATATCTAATATTAAAAATAATGAATCTACTCACATATAATAAAAATAGCTTTTACCCACGATTCCGTCAGCTTGCAATTCGTTATTATTATAAAAATAATTGCTATTAAATAGTTGTGGGCGCAGGCTTAAATATCGCTCGCCCATACAAACTTCTACCCACCTTCATACCCCCTATCCTTTGTCCTGTCCCGGGACTCAAACTATCTCTATACCAAATTTCATCTAAAAAATCATTTTATAAAAAAAATGCAAAGCTGCGAATCTGTGTGCCAGTTTTATGCAAACGGAACTATGCTACCGTGGAAAGTCAGCCTTAGAATGCGGTAATATCATCTCTCAGCAAGCACAATGATCACCAAAGCCGAAGAACTCCGAAACACAACCGGGACATTTTTCTAGTAAACTTGCCATTATAATTTACCCCTGATTGGGATCAAGTTGAAATTAAGAAAAAATAAAGGGACAAAGCGAAGGGCTGATTGTCTTTTTTATCTACGCCTTGATTTAACAAACAATCCCTTTCTTCAGATCCTTTGTTCAATTCTTTTTGATTAACCGGTCTAAATTGGTACGGGGTTTTTATGTACTTATGTTATGTACAGATTGTTAATAAGGCCGCGCAAATTGTTACCGGACAATCGCGTGGGAGGCGCGGATTCCGCATTGGAAGTCGGCCTAACACAAACATATTGCGTTATAGATAAAAAACTTAAGAAAATAACCTGTTGTGTGTAGTTGTAACGTGTTTCAATAGACATTTGATTTGTTTGTGTTCCACATTTTAAATATGTGCTGTCTATTCGAACACGTCACAAACTACGAGTACATACAACAGGTAATTTTTTTAAGTTTTTCACCTATACTTAATTTACGTATTCGATTTGTGTAAAAAATGTTCCCTAATATTAATTTATTTACAAGAATATTGTGTCACTGTAAAAACACAATTTTCCATTGCGTTGAAAACTTAATAAAACAAGGAACTACGTAATTCGGTTCATATACTCGTAATTTGACGTCACCGTATAAAACACGTTGAAATGCTATTATGTTCGGAAGCGGCGAACGAAAACAGACGTCCAGATTTCGTTTCACAGTGTATTTCACAGTTACTTCTTCATTGTTCTGCATTTTTCTTTTTTATCAATGTAAATGATGTTTAGACTTTAATCGGAAACGCTATGCCAGTATTGCAACATCAAAGTCCAATGGTATCAGCGCAGCTGAATGCCGCCCATTAGGCTCGGTCCACACTGACCGACGTTTCTTTCAATGTCTGACCGTCAATAGGACATCATTAACTGGGAGAACGAGCCTCGTTTAGAAGGTGAGTGTAGTCGCTCCAGCGGGACTGACACGGCTGACACCGCTACGCTACGTGAGACGTGATGATGTTACTAAGTATATAGGATGTTTACATAGGCTAATCTGTCAGGCCATACAATTAGAGCCATCTAGATTCTACATTTAAATTTAAATGTATGTAGAATCGCTATTAGATGGCTACATCAATCTTATAATGCCTTCCTTTGTTGGAAGTGTTACTAGCCGGTCTGTTAGATACTTTTCGATTGATAGAAAATCACTTGATCTCATTAATCTCATGTACTAATCGGAGGTTACCTAGTATATTTTTGAAAGCAGTAAGGTACGTATATTTGCACAAAAGATACCATTGGGTCGAAGTGCATCCGCAAGGGCACTCGTACAAAAAAGATTTAAAAAAGGTACGTATATACTACATAGTTAAAACAGATTTTTTCAATTAACCCATGGGCTATAGGAGCTCCCTATTTATCCCCCCTTATCCTATTCACTTTACCTACCAGACCCATATACGCCAAGGTATCAAACGACTACCCAAAAACTGGATGAAACAATCTCATAATATTGAATTAAACTGTACAACATAATTACGAAATATTTGTAATTGTAGGTCATGTATATGCCAACAGTCATTATAATACCACATTGAGCCATCATCATCATAATCATCATTTTCTGGCCGATTTTGTCTACGGCTACTCGAAAAACTGATTAGTCCTTTGTGAGCTCCCAAAGTAATTTAGGACAGTATCCCCTACACAAACTTCCAAAATTACAAATTCATAAAGTTACCACCTTGTTGTTGGTTTGGTGCCTGACCAGTGCCTATTTTTTATTGACAACATTTTGTTTACTATTTTACATATTATTCTACTATTCTATTAATTATTCTACATATTTCAGAATAATAATCGATTTTGCAATCAAAATGCCCTATAAAGTTCACCGCAATGCAAAACAAATAATTTTAAATACATTCAAATGGTTGCGGCAGAAAAAAGACGAAGGATTCAGCGGTATTCCAATAAACAATGTTTTGAATTTAGTTGTTGACATGACAGGTACTGATATTCATAGTGCGGTTGTAATGAACTGGTTAGCTTGGTACTAAATATGTATAATATTAGTTTTTTTTTCTCATTCAAGGCGTCTGTAGTGCTACAATCAAAATATACACAAAAAGAATGAGCCATTACCGCCATTACCACCGATACAAAAATGGGGTTCAAATATAAAAAGATGCAGAAACTAACGGTCCATATTGAAGGAGCGGTCGGATATTGCAGTTTGGAGGGAAAGTTATTTAGACAAAATAAAAGATGCAAGGGATAAAAATATACCTACCTCTTGTTTATTTAGACGAGACTTACATCCATACTTCTCTTAACCACACAAAATGTTGGCAAAGCAATAATGAACCAGATATTTTGAAATCCGTTTCAACCGGCAAACGATACACACTCACTAGTTAAAGAATGATTAGAATAGATAAAAAACAATTTTAAATAAAATGTCTTTAGTAGATTTCAAATTCAAACGCAGCATCGGGCGGGTCAACATCAATCCGCCGTGAAAGACGCGCAATGGCCGCGGAATAAACAAACAAACATGACCACAGATATCAATAGTGACTGTTTGTAACATAGGGGTGTTTGAGAGTGTAGTTGGTAGTATTTTGCAAGTTTAAAAGGCACAGTCAACACCAATAATCAGTGAAGCGGAAGAAATAATAACTAGATTGTTATGTAACAATTGTTACCATTAATCACCCTCCCCTAGCGATTTGCCGGTGGCATCCTAAAGGAGTCCGGGGTCCTATTTAGAACCAGCGGGCGTATGATGGTTGCCATTTTATCACTTATCGTCGTGGATCATACGCCCGTCACTCTCGCACTCCCATACTTATTAGACCGTGACGGATATCTTATCCACGACGATAAGTGATAAAATGGCAACCATCATACACCCGCTGATCTCAAGATTTGGCAAAGGTATTAGTTTCAGACTAGTTAGCTGTATATCTAATAAATGTATACGGTAGAGTTTACTTCGTATCTGGCCTTTGTACGTTTCAGTAAGCATCAGGTTCCGATTTATGTATCTCGACGTGCGGGCGTATGATGGGTGCCATTTTATAATTTATCGTCGTGAATAAGACACTTGTCACTCACTTACTGGCTTACTTGTCACGTGACGAATATCTTATCCATGACGTTAAGTGATAAAAATGACAATCGTTAATGCAAACTGTAAGCTACTTGTGTTAGTTTAGCGCGCCGCCATCCTAACAGCAAAACCGATCGGTATCCAATAATCGTTCCCACTTATTTATCACCTATCTATCTTCCTATAAACAGGAAAAAGCAATTATCGAGCCCCTCGTAAGGGTTCGAACCCACTACATAATGGACTGGCCCTGATTTAAGGCTGTCTCAACACCCGGTTAAGAAACTTTATGAGTTCAGAGAGTCAAGATTTATAATAAAATCCACACTAAAGTTAACTACGAAGCTGCGCGTCCGGAAAAACCCACTTTTTGGCCTAGTCGCGACGTAAAATTGTGTACAAAACACGGGTCGTAAAACAGAAAGCCCTCTCTCGCATATTTATGACCCTCGCCTGCGACTCGGGCCACAAACATCTGCGGTGTCGGCCTTTCTTTGTTTTACAACCCTTGTATCGTAATGTACTATTACAGTACATATGGTGCTACTTTACCGCACGAGTGCGGTAATCAGCAGATTACGTGCATATGTCGAAACTTTAAAGAGCCCTATGTACTGTAAAACGTTGTACGATACACGTGCGAACAGGTAATTCGTAACTCGTGTCGATTTAAAACACTCCCTTCGGTCGTGTTTTAATTTATCACCGCTCGTTGTGAATTTCCTGTCCTCTGCACTTGTATCGTAATGTACTATTTTCATTTGACATATATGATTCAAATTCACAAAACGACTTAAAATTCATAAGATATAAAACAGTTGGATTTGTGAGCCCATAAAAGAGTTTAATCATTGTTTTTTGTTCTTCGTTCTCTATGGCGTATCCGTTTTAGGATCTCCGATAATTGAGCGCTCATAACCTTGTTATTATTGCTCATAATTTAAAGTGAAGCATTGTATTTGTATGAAACAAATAAGGTTACCAAAGACGGCCCTAACAATGAACAGCCACATTACAAGCGGCGGTAAGGGCTATACACTTGCGTACCGTTTCGTACGTTACCCACTTGCCGTATCGCAATTAAATTCTCCATGACTTGACCATTGGACAGCCAGAGCCGAATCGAGGAGGGAATTTTAGACTTCGAAAGGAACTTTTTATTTGTTCGAAGTAAATTCTGCTAATGTCTATGAGAAAAAGGTTCTATTTTTGACTTAAACTCTAATTGGGTACGTACTTACAGTACTTACCAATAATATATCACCTTACGCGGTGTTTCGGACACTTTCGGAGAATTCTGCTACAATTTTAAACTTTTTTAAGTACCTAGGTACATCAGTAGAAATAATAAGTTGTTATAAATCCTTAAACAGCTATTATGTATCTAAAACGGTTTACTAAATAGTTGTAGATCATTTTTACGACCAAAAATCTCACGAAATATAACTAGACGAGTTGTATTTTATTTTCAAATATATTTGTTTTCTTTGAATATTTATTTCGTGGATAAATTCGTTATTTACAAAATTCAATGCCAATCAGCTTTTCAAAGAGGAATAGAATTTATGTCTATAAGAAAGTGTGGGCATTTAATTGGAACTAAGTATCGTTGGTAATCTTAGCTCTTGCAGTGATATACTAAAAACTGTTGAATGTGATATATATTATTCGACTAGTAGAATTATGTAACTGCTAAAATATACAATTAATTAATGCGTGCATATTGGATAATATAGAAACATTTTTGCAAATACTTAAATCTAGTAAAACAAGCTTTAGAAAACGCAATTTATTTAAAAGATTACTACATAAGACATGTCAGCTATTTCACCGGACATTTTTCAATTTTTCCCTTTAATTTGAAATTTAAAAGAAAATTTTTAAAATGTTGCCCGTACTGATATTTTCTTTCTGCGACCAGTAGTAATGTATAAACCATCTGGTGCTTTTACGAAGCGACAAGTTCAAATTTAAATATTATAACAGAACATACTCGTACTAGTCCAGCCCTGGTGCGTCTAGTTGATCAGCGCCGTATCGTAAAGACATCAGCGCGTCCGCCGCCTTTTACGGCCCGCCTCGGCCTCACGTCGCGACGACCTACGTCCACAATGTGGGACACGACATAATACATGTTCAACACGTTCTGTATTCGTGAACACCATTCTAAAAATTCACTGAATAGACACTTTTTTTTTTAAATTAAAAATGGGATTGCTCTTGGCCAGCACCTAACCAGGGGGCAAAGATGAGGCCGACGATGAAGCGAGCTCATACTTGCCTTCTTCATACGATTTTTTATGGACATAGACGGATTGCCACATCACTTTATCAAATATCGTACCGGTAATTAACCCAACAAATCAAACAAACAAAGTAAAACCTTTCTCTTGTGACAGCACGCCCACAGCTGTTCCGTCTAAAGACGTGTGGTTCTTATATATCAAATTGAAGCTGCTCCTAAAGCTTTTGCAGCGGCACTAGGAAAGTTTGTACCTTGCCTGAAACGGCACCAGGTGTCTGTCTAATTATAATCATATGAAAATCTCTTGCCTCTAGATGGACTGGCTGTTTTGTCGCGGTGAAGATTACCCGTATCACGAGGATCTGAGATTACGCCTGTAGCCGTACTGCCCGCGAACGTGTCCGTAAAAATTATACGGCTAAAACCACGTAATCATCGTCACTGAGCGTTATTGTAAGCGGTAACGCTTTGCGTATCTTTTCAAGAATGGTGACCATGCACCGGAAAACGCATAGGTGAGCAGATCCCACAAGTTCTAACGATCTAGCATAATACTGGAGAGTGGTATTTATTGATGGAGTGTTGAATCGAGACAGTTCTGCGACGAACACATCACTTATAATCTAAAGTAATCTTCTAAAATAAGTCTCTAAAATAAGTCTAATCCAATTACATCCTTGTAATCGTTTATGTTTTTGAAGTGGTTGTTATTGTCTATCAAAAATACACACCAACTACAATTACCGCATCTTATTTCGTGGTTACCACCATGCATGGACTTACAGTAAATGAACCCCGAGAAAAGGACCTTATGCTAACCGAAACTCTCGGGATGCAACTCAGCTCAGCGACTCAGCTTCCAGCTGTGTGCAAAATTGATAGTAGTTTTCTCTTTTCGCGTTGCGGCGTCACTTATATTATAGACGTGCAATTAGGTTCGCCGTGGTGCGGTTTGGGTGAACATGTTTGCATGTACAAAATTAATATAATTATGGTAGCCCAGCTATCTTTGGATTCTACGTTAGTTGATGACGGGAAGGACCCGAGTGTTCAGGCTATTACGGGGGAGGACTAGGTCTAGCAATGACCGTCGTTTGACTGAAATAGTGATGAAATCAATTTTTGAAATACAGTCTCAATACTACAACAGACTCTGAAGAAGCGTTAAATGCGATTTCCTGATTTGTCAGCACGGAGGCGGTACGATATGAGAAAATTGTCAGCTGCTAGTTCCAACTGTCAGTCGAGTCAGTACAGCTTTTTACTGCACCCCTACCCTTACCCTTTAAATAAACACTTCCTGATTGGCGAGGGATGCGCGGAAGCGGGGCGATACCAATGCAGTACTGCCCAGCTTTCGCGCATGATATTACTACTGCGCACACATAATACTGACATTATGCCGTCAAAAGAGGAAATCTCTGCGACATCAGCAAGCTTACATCAAAGAACAAAATACCACATTTCGATCCCTCCCCGCCAAGTCAATATCAGATGCAGAACGTCCACTGCCGGACATAGGCCTCCCCCAATTTCACGGGGGGTATGTGCCAAACATCGCCACGCTTGGCATGCGGGTTGGCGATCGCAGTATCTCCACCGCACTTCAGGGATGCAGCTGCCCATCCTCCGGTGGTCTTCGTCGTAGTTGTAGGACATACACAGGTCCACATACCCGGCATTCCATTGCCCTGAATTTAGCATTCTGAATAGGGGAGAGGAGTTGAAGCTAAAAATAAAAAATAATCAGGAAATTGGGGGTGACATGTTGGAGAAGAAAAGCCACAAATAGATTGGACTGGAGAGATTTACTTGACCAGGCTAGGGCCCACCCGCGGCTGTAACGCCTCAGATGATGATAAAATAAAAACTGGGTGAGCGTGTTCCATCTTAGACTTTGTCTTAACTTTCCATCAGGTTAGACTAAGGTCTAACGTAATCCCATTAACAATAAAAAAAGAAACTTAAACAATATGACAAGCCCCGAAAACCTTATGGCATTTTATAAATAAGCTCTCACCTAAAATCAAGTCCTTAAAATATTCCTATACGGGTCTAACACGAAATTAATTTATTTACCTTATTTACCGACGTTTCGACACGGGTTGCACCGGTCAAAAAGTTAAAGTAAAAGTTACAAAGCGCGACACTTTAAAGTGTTGTAAAATGAAGTCTATCATTGATAAGTACACTGCTACAGACAATAACCAAAACTACACACAAAGTACTTGTAAGTTACATCGGTAACCCCGCACGTCCCTGTCCCTCTGTCCCTCTTATCCAGGACTATTACAGTTACTGTGAACGGTACTTCGGTTTCGACATTAATGCAACCCCTTTTTTCGGCCAACACCAACGATGGAACAAGGAAAAGAAGTAAAATAACTGACGTACAGTCAGGAAAAGTTTGAAAAGTATCATAATCATCACCTACGAGTATATAATCCCCTTAAGAAGGGTATATACATTAAATACATTAGTGTAATAGTAATTTGCATTGGTTATAGTTTACGTGTTAACATTTTGAAGGTATTTAAATCCTTAGTCATGTTTCATTAAAGTTCAACTAAACCTGTTACCTCGCAAACAACACCGTCCGCCATCAAATCTAAATTACCAACTTAACTAATAAAATATCGACCCAAATTCGCTAATAATAGGCTATAACAATAATTAGTTTGGCTATTACAACCGGGGGTCAAGACCGATTGTCCTTTGAGGGGTTGATTAAGATGACCGTCCCTAATGACCCCCCGCCCTAAAGGGTTCAACTTTAATGCGGGCACCTGCCATTCGACGGGATTAACACAAGTTTGCTATTTGTTCTGTTTTAAAAAGTGTTAATTGCTCAAAGACACGTTTTTGTTGTATTGGGGATGGAGGTTTATATAGGATTTAAAACAAATAATGTATTGTTGTATGTAGATTGTTAGCTGTTGTTTGAGTTTGTCAAAGGATTTCACAAAATTTCACGAGAATCGATTGAGAAATGCGATCTGTAGAGGAGAACAGCGGGATACCCATGACGGCCTGTTTAGCCTAGTTGGTAGTGACACTGCCTCCGAAGCTAGAGATGCCGGGCTCGAATACAAACTTTGCTTAGTTTTGGGACTAGGTCGATTTGTGTAAGATTGTCCCCCATTATTTATTATTATCCGGAAATCCGCCGGCCGGACATAGGAACGCATTTTTGGCGTAAAGGAGACCTTTGTTACACTTGGTCAAGCCCATGGCATTACACCAGTGAGTTCGAAAAGCATGTCGTATGAAATGCTAGAAAAAAAAGCATGTTTCGAATATATTTTTGCGTATAGCGTCCTCGAAAGAGTGATCCTGATGTCGTACTTATGTAATCTCTCTCTTTTTCTTCTTCTTCAGCATATTTGCATCCACTGCTGGACATATGCCTCCTCCATGGATTTCCAATGACTTCTGGACGTAGCAGTTCTGTATATTTATATTGCCAGCTACTTATCCAGATAATTGTACTCTATTATATATTTTGTAGCACTATCGCGTTGGTTTGGCGAAACCCTACCCTATATTCTGACGCAATAGAAGCACAAGTACTTCCATTCATCTCTATTAAAATATTTTTAAGTTTTCAATTTCCTGAAACATATCACGACATCTTTTATCATTTCATGTTTCGTCGTCAAAGGCGTAAACAGGGCACGTAAAGATGGCGCTTAGCGTCATTTGGCTCTTACAATTATTGTCTGAGCAAAGAACGCAGAAAGGGTTAATTAGTGTGGAGGAGAATTGAATTAAAACCTGACGTTAGACGTAGGAAGGATAAGGTAGTGTAGATAAAATATTATGATTCATATATAGTGTAAAAAAAACACCTAATATTTATTTACTTATATGCTTTTCAAAAAAGTGGCGCCCAAAGCGACCTGTGACATTTGGCAGTTCATAATTATGAGAAAAATCGGCGACCAACGTTGTGGTCCAAAATTTGTTTTAGGAAAAAGTGGCGCCACCAAGGGACCGTGAAAAGTATTGATTCATAATTAGCTTTAGAAAAAGTGGTGCTCAACGTGGGGCCGTAAAACTGGTAGTTCATAATTTCCTTTAGGAAAAATGGGCTCAACGTGGGCCGTTAACATGGGAGGCTTAAAATTTGCTGTAGGATAAGAGGCGGACAACGTCGGGCTTGAAATTTGCTTGAAGAAAAGTGGCGCCCAACGAGAGGCCGTGTACATTGGTAGTTCTAAATTCGTTTTAGAATAAAGTGGCTACCAACATGGACCGGTAAAACCTGTATTTAAACGCAAAATGACAAAACCTTCGACACCTTCTCCAGTTAGATTTTTTTACGCTCACGATAAACATGTTGACAAGTGTCAGTTATTCATAAACCACTCAACAAATATGGTAAGCTGACAATTTGAGCGAAATAACAAAATAATGTGTTATGTCCCAGAGATAGAAAGTTATGATTCAGTGTATTTTCGCATCAATGTTTCATATCAATGTTTCTACTTGCTTCATGTTTCATATTCAAATGCAGTTCAACATTAGGAGAATGAGCAATTTCCGTCGGTACACCATTTTGACATACGTCGTGCTACTTGAAGCGGACATGTATTATGCCGTGATATCACGGCCATGTTTCGACTAGCCAAAATATATCTCCAAATTTTTAAAAAAGTTATGTCCACATTAAGTAATGCCATAACCAATGAATAACACAATAAGGCAGAGACGGATCGTACACCAAAAAAATGCGAAAAGACCCGACAATCTTCTATCTTGCAATTATTTTTATCCTTTAAGAGAAAAGAATAGATAAAGTGGGGAATAATTAGTTTGTCCGATCCAGGGGCCCGTCGTCAGCATTGTTTAGCTTTTTAAAACGTGACTGATTTCTTTGTATTCGATGTATTTTTCAGTCTGCATGTTTATAAAATGTCAAGTGTAATTTTGTAGAAAATATATTTTAATTTATTCTAATAATTCACAACATTTCATCACATAGTAACAAAAAGTGACCGGACGGTTTTTCCTAAGTAGCAGGAAACGGAAATATACATCTAGAAAATATGTGGGTTTATCTGCGTGTCATAGTTAAGTAGGACCTAGAAAGTCATAACATCACACGATAGAGAATCCTGTTACATTAAATCCACACTTTCCCAAACATCCTCATCATAAAAAGCACCGCCCACCGCATCACTCATGGTTATAGGTTATTGATCGGTTTCCAATCAGCCAATAGGAGGCGCGCGGCACGCCTCGTTTGATGTAGGCGTGCGCTATCGGAAAAAGGATATTGGAAAAGGTTTATTGGGCGGATGGTTCAGGATGTTGCATTGGTATAATTTTCTAAAAAATTGGCGACCAACTAGGGGCTCTTTAAATTGACCGAAGTCTTTATCTTCGATGTAAATGTAGGCGAGCACTATCGGGATAAGGATATTGAAAGGTCTATGGGGGGCTGGCTCCGATTTTGCGGTGGTGTATAAGTATGTGTTTCTCTGTGAAAACTTTGGGTGATGTGACGGCGATAGACCTTATTCTTTTAAACTAGAAACAAAAGGGTATCAAATATCCTTAAAGGATCGACAATGTGGATTATAGCTCTGAGCCACAATTACCTGGTAAAAGTGACTAAGTAAGTACCGTCTGATGGGTGCAATGCTTTGTTACCATCATGGTACCTATATAGTGCAGAAGATGTATGGAAGAAGTACTTTATTAGATAAACATGCATAGTGATGAATTTTATAGAAAATATTTCTGAAATACTATATAACGGAAATACATAATTAAGAAACTTATCCCTTTAAGGGAAAAGGAAAGGTAGGAAAATAAACTAACATGTGTACTTCCTATAAGACTTAATTTTACAATATTACATATATGCTAATGTATACCACTCTAAATATGTATACTACTTGTTAGTAATAAACATAAATAAGCTACGTTCGGAACTCACAAAGGATATAATTCTATCCCGTGGCTCCGCCTGCATTCTGTTAAATCCATTGTTTTACATATTATTCCGCGCTGAGAACCCGATAGTCGGGTTACGGGTTTGTTCGTAGCTGCTACGCTACATACATACGAGGAATACCGGACTACGGCCTACGAGCGTAGAGCGCAGCACTAGCCGGCAATGAAAGTGCTACGCGTCATGCCTCTAGAAAAATGCTTCTACGCGCAAGAGAGGTAGGATACAGCGGAACAACTTTTCGCTCATATTTTCAGCAGCCCACCTGGGGAAGTACTCGTACCTCTGCCTTACAGAAGACTGCAGCCATAATAGAACCACTAATTGCTCTTTAGATTATGTGGCATTGTGTTCCTGATAGTGAGTAAGGTCACATGAGCTCCCGATAATGCGCTGTGGTGAGAGTGAAGATATCTTTACATATGCAGGTCCTGTCAACACAACAAATTCTCAGGTCAATAAAGGGTCACAACGCACTTGATTCTTCAGGAGACGCAAGCGTCCATAGGTTACGTTGTCTGCTTACCATCAGGCAGGCCGCAAGACTGTTTGCCACAGTCGCCGTATAAAAAAAATGCGCTACGGCGTAGCACACTCATGGGGCTCGAATGGTTTAATTCCCAGGTAGCTTACATTATATATTCAAAATTAGATACACGAGAGCCCGAATGCCTACTTACATGGTGGGCATATGTTGTATAATTCAAAAGTACTGGAATAAGCAGATGTGTATTTCAATGCGAAATTAATAGCCAAGACTCCTAGAATAATTAATTAAAAACTGCATTGAATTAACCCTCCGATGCTCCATCCGGTTTAATTCTGTCCCCGGGGCAAATTCAACGTCATAAAGCTTCGTGCACCGCTGCATTCTATTCTTTGGACTTAATTTGTGACGTCATTCATTTTCATTCTAATAAGGTAGTGAGATATGGTTGCCCAAAGCAATAAAGTTATCAGTAGAAAAGACGTAACGGCTAATACGGGTAGAGTGTACCGAGCCGGACCCGGGTATGTCTTAAAACTACGACCAAGACCACCGGGGGATGGGCAGCAGCATCCTTGGAGTGTGGTGGAGATACTGCTATCGCCAATACGCATGCCAAGCTTGGCGATTGTTTACCCCCCATAAAATTGGGGGAGGCCTTTGTCCAGCAGTGGACGTCCTTTGGCTGATATGGTGGTGGTGGTTGCATCGAACCGTCTGTGATCGTAAGCGGTGTTCATGCAAATCCGATTGTATGGAAAGCTTGACAAGTTTTTATGGGATGACAGCGGCTGGTGCCATATTTAACGTCCATTGGCCTGTAGTCGTAAGTAATCGTAAAATATGATCTCCCTCACTTCATGTTATCATATGAGTAGCAATGTACAGAACGGCTAATTAAGTTTTTCACTGGCTTATTTTTGTCCGGTAACGCAAAAAACAAGGCTAAGCTGTCAATGTTTTCATGTAGAGAAACTGCTCTTAACTAGATTGTAGGTTTTTTAAAACTTACGTACGTTTGAAACGTTACGTAATCGACCATTCGGTATTCAATTGTTTATAACGATGGTTTGGCGAAGACTGCTTTTTAAATATTTCTCAAATGTGTAGTGTTAAAGTTGATTGACCTAGAAACGGATCGTATAAATTCTGTATCACGTATAAAGCTTATCTGCATTATTTTACTATTAAACTTCGCTAAGTGTATGCACCACGGTCGAAGCTTCATTTGCAGCGAATATCATGCTAAGACAAAGTATGTCACAAACACTGAATAAATTAGGACTCAGTCTATTCGTTTAATAGCAGCTGATAACTTATCAACGTCAACACGAAAGCTTTTTGCTATTTGCAATCCGTAATTCGTTTCTGTTCGAAGTGTAAAAATGAAGCCACGGAATACAAAATGCTGAAGCGGACATTTCGGGAATGACATCGGCTTTGCATGTTACAAGATTGGTGTCAATAAACAATATTGCATTTTTCTTCTCCTTTCTTATACTAGAATAGCCTATAGAAGTAATAACAAGACAAAGACAGAATAGCTTACACGTACGTAGTAAGGACAGGGGGTCTATGCAGACAGTATACAATCTGTGTTAGTGAAATTTATTTGTTTAATCGTATGGCATTTATTTACGAACCGTGAGATCTTCGAGAAGACAAGTATGCCAGTTTAAATAGTAGATATGTTATTTAGTGAAATAGTAGATATGTATTCGCGCCTTTTTCATTAAACCTCGTAACGTGTTCTATGTGACTGATTTTACAATTATATCTAAGATATCATAGTATCAGTTCGCGTGTCCTATAGAAGTAATAACAAGACAGAGACAGAATAGCCTTGTATCTGAGGTATAAAAAGCGCAAGCAACGCTGGATCGTATTTGATAGTATAGGCTAACACCCAAGTAGGCGTCGATCATCGGAAACTAATTCGAGAAGGCGTGCCGATACCGATAGCTATTCATTCGTATCAATAGCCATCGAACCACGCCCTCGTGAAGAAAAAAGTGCAGCCAGCGCGCATGTCCGAACCGAACCGATCGCCATCGGGCGGCGATGAAAAGTGAGAGGATTTAACGCCTTCACTTCCGACGTTGCTTTGGGGCGAAGTTTTATGGGTGATTACGTAACGTTTTTGAGCGTGCGTAAGGTTGAGTACCGCTACCATGAGATGCTATCGAAAACATACATTACGTTACTACAGTCGCTACCGAATAAACGCGTTTCAGGCTGATATGAGAAATAAATAAAAAATCCACTTCATCATATTATAAAATGAGTTTATAGGTATGGCAATAATAACCAAAAATAACCCACGCAAATACAAGATTCACTAACACTCCGTGTCGTAACGTAAACTACTCGATGAATCGAGTTAACGTTAGCGAGTATAGTAAACGTGTAATTGACTCATGTTACGAATACCGATATGTAGTTCTATGAGTGACCACCAGAGGCGCTGTACTTATTCTCCATACTGATTGTTTACGCAGTCGCTAGCGACTACGGTCACTTCAAACTCATGGTAAAGCTAGAGATGTATATAACGTATGGAAACATGTTTATATTGTATGACGATGAAAACCAGTGATTTTAATTACAAACAAGTATTATCATTATTTTATTCAGATTTTTATTAATATTTCTATTTAACTATATAATAATATGTTAGATGACGACTATGGTGCAACTTTTTTAAATGTTTGTATTCACATGTTTAACAACATTGCTTTTTGTATTAAGAACTATCATTCTAGTCATTGACAATTTCAAAATAAAACAATGAAAATAATAATAAAACATTTCAAAAGTATATACTTAACCCAAATTATGTTTACGAAAGTTGCCAGTTCAAAATTTTGTAGGAAGTCAATTAAAAAGGGTGTAACTTTTTCCTAAATCTACTTATATAATTCATTCTAGTTCATAACTAATGATTTTGCTTTTGTACAATCTATTAAGATGTGTTTAACATGTTGGGTGTGTTCAAATCATTGGTTACCAAGATACAATAATATTATACTTGGAAAATTTAAATATTAAGGAAACAACTTTGTTTCCATACTTATGGTGTGGGGTGTACTAAGAGTTTATGTTGCGCTTAAATATATGATATCATTATTATTCTCTTTCTCTTCTTGCCAATTATTCCATTCTGAGGGTCTGCCTTCCTCGTCTTTTCTCTCCACTTTTCTCTGTCTGACGTGTCAGTGTCAGATAAGTTGCAGCACTGTAGATCTTTTAATACTAAAACCATCCAACTCCACTTCAGCCTTCCACTTCAGATTTTTAGGGTCATGGTATAGTTCAGTATGTAGGCTGATTTTGCAATGATATCTAAGATATCATAGTATTAATACGTTGTACACTGCATCTGTGTGTCGTAATAATGTAATACTTTTTCCCTTCCTCAGAACCAGGTCCTAGGTGCTATTTTCAAACAATTAAGAAAAAAATTCCCCCTCCTGTGTACAGCAGTAGACGTCCTTCGGCTGACATGTTATCGTCCTTCCTCGCCTGATATTGCCTCCCACCTGAACAAAATCTTGTTCCTATGCCTGGCTCTGGCAAGTTTACTCGCCATCAGAAACACTATATCACGTACCTACAAAGCGTTTACTTATACTCGTACTACGGATGTAAAAGAGACGAGTCACGTATCGAATCCGATCACAGCACTGCGCAGACTCGAACCAATAACCGATGGGCGATACGACCTCCAGGCGGAGCGCCGCCCACCCAGACAACGATTTTTATCCGCACGCCCTTCTCTAATGAGATGAAAGTTTCAGACGAATCTTGAAACTTGTGAACCACATGCAGTTTTGCAAAAAAAAACTGGGTCCATGTTTTCCACAAAACTGGGTTCATGTGTGGCCAGAAATCACAACATATTAACTGAAATCGCAAATGAAATTGAAAAAGTAAAGAAATAAATAATTGAGCGAGCGAGCGAAAGCATCTCCGTTTCAGTTTTCGACAAAAATTCTTATGTATGTCTGTCCGGATGTTCTCCTCTACAGGTCACATTTCTCAACCGATTCTCGTGAAATTTTGTAAGCAGGTTTGATGATTATATATATTATTTTTTTGTCGAGCAAATTTTTGTAAATTTTGGAATTTAAAAAAAAATTGCGAGGTCTACAGCTCACAGCACCATTAGTTTTATCTACTATGACTTAGGTATCTTGGATCGATGTTAACGGCGTGCTGCATTACTAACTATTACAAACAGATCAATGTAAAAAATTGCGACAATAGCATCCCATATAAGCTTGTCAAACTTCATCATCAGTCGAAGGACGTCCACTGCTAGACATAGGCCTCCTCCAAAGAGTTCCACAATGACCGGTCCTGCGCCACCCTCATCCAGCGGACAACCGCAACCCTTACCAGGTCATCAGTCCAAACTCCATGAAAACAGATTTTAACCCAGTTCTGTTTGCACCAATAGTGTCCCTGTAGTGTCGGTGTCACAGAAAAATATAGTATATGACATCCTTTGTTATCAGAGTTAATTAAACTTTACATAAGTGATGTTACATATAAAAAAAACCATTCTGGCATTCTCATCATCATTAGTCTATACTCTCATACATGAAAGTTCCCTTACCATACTGTAATCAATAATCGTTAAAAATCTAGGCGCAATTGCCAGAATACCAAATTAACAAAGAGGAATTCCATTTGCAAGAAGAATTTGACTAATCAGAATAAATGAATAAATATATTAATACCACTTAATAATCTTTTAAAGTGTCAAAAACGAAAAGGTTAATTTACATCTTGAAATGTCAGACTTAAATTATTAGTTCAAGTGAAAAAGGATGTAAGTTTATTAAATTTTCTTAGAGACTTATTACGTTTTTCTCATCTGTATTGTGTGGTGACGTTTTTAAGTAGGATTTATTTGCGGCGAGTTTGCTCCGGTGAAATAAATAGGGAAGTTTTCTTACGGTTAGAAATTAGAGACAACTTTTTAATTTGACCATTGAATATTTTAATGCTTTCCGATAAAAACTGGCTAGGTGCTGGCCTAATACATTAAATCTTAATTTTGAAACTACAGAGGTTTTTTTTTAATTAAAAATGGGATTGCTCTTGGCCAGCATCTAGCCAGGGGGCAAAGATATGAGGCCGACGATGAAGCGAGCGAACCCAGAAGATGCCTATTCACTCGTGCCTTAAAAAGCTCTAGGTTATATGAACTCGGAATAGGTGCATAATATCTACTATTAAGAATTAACACGTTCCCTGTCCCCATACAAAATTATCCTTCAATGTCACAAGTCCAAGTGACAGTTGTAGTTCGTAGCCGTGAACAACCCGTGGACCCACAGTGGGGACACGAACTCCTGAAAAAAAGCTTCATGTCCCCACATTGGAGGCCTTCGGACAGGGAACGTGTTAAGGGATGATTCCAAAAATAGCAGCGCCGTCAGGTTGTTTTCTAAAATTTTATTTGTCAGTTTTTTTACCTCTTTAGAACATGAAAGTTGAATTCTTATACTTAATTCATATTAAGAATAACTTAAGCTGTTAATTTATTGTGATGTTTACCTTACCATTGTATCACCTGTTTACATAGATATGAATGAGGTCACCAAAAAACCAGCCCCATGTTTTGTTAATCCATACGACTGCTTGTCGGAATGACAAGGAGTACCGTTTACGTAGGTGGACTATTTCCCATTCAACGTCCATGACGACTAATATATTATGCGTCATGACGCATAAGGCTAGGCATGCTTCTACGCATTATTTTCCCTATAAGGCGGAAAAATGCTGCTACAGGCGGCACATAGCGTTTAGTGGGCCTAGAATGGGTCAGATCAAAATGGCACGAGACGACGTAAGTAAGCGGCTGTTAATCATATCCATTAACTATAATATAAAACAAACCATATCTTAACCTACGATTCTTCGATAAATCGATCATTTTACATTCGATATTGATGTGTAAACTTTATATTTTATTATTCAAATTGATGTGTATAACACATCAAGACACAAGAAGACCTAAAAGCGTCAAGCTGACAAGACAGTATATACGACAAAAAAACAATAAAATATTTCAAAATATTTTACTTCAATTACATCGATAGACAATCCTTTCACTTTATGACCCAATAATAGCAAGACAAAAAGCGTGAAAATATTCACATAATATTAATTCATAATTATAAAAGCGTAATCACACACTCTAATGAGGTGCGCCATTTATATCACTTCCTTAACAGTGCTACAGCATTTTCGTTTTAAGTCCGGACTTTATTATTATTTATTTTCGGTCTTTTGCGGTGGGGTTAAGTTAAGTCTTAATGGAAGGATTAATGGGATCGGTGAGATTTGGTAATGGTATGGGTGGGTTGGAATTCATATGAAAATTCATGATAATTATAGCACCTCGTTTTAATGAGTACGTATTAAAAATCTAGCTTTAGACGTATATAGGTAAAATTACAGGCATAACATCAAAACTAGAGTTCAATCTTTATATTAATACAGTATAATATTTCAGAATACTTGTTAAATTCATCATTGAACCATTCCGTCGAAAACTCTTGGTTACAAGTGGAGTAAGCTTTCGCTACTCGACAACAGATGTCGCTACGGGTTATCACGGAGCAGCTCTTGCTAGGCTAACTTAGTTATAACTTTGTAATATTCAAGCATTTATTTTATGTTGTTCTTATTCTTTAGTTTTGGTACGAAGTTCAAAATCAATGTTTAAGTCATTGGTAATACGAAAACCATACTTGTTATTCAATGCATATGAGTTTTGATTGAGTCAAGTTTATGGTTAAAAAAAAAATTGTGGACAATCTTACACAAATCGGCCTAGTCCCAAACTAAGCAGACCTTGTACTATGGGTACTAGACGACGCTACACATAAGTACTCAAGCATGCGACCAGTAGATGAGAACATCCGGACAGACAGACATACAAAAGATTTTTTGTCGAAAGCAGAAACGGAGACGCTTCACTCGCTCGGCCAATAAAATTATCTGCCGCGTGTCTGTATAACTCAAAACTGCCGACCGGATTTTCATACGATTAAAGCTCGAAAGGCACAGAGCGGCTTTACATTTCTGATCTTTCCGAAACTGTATTGCTTCCGATTCAGCTTCATATGTCACACACGCCGCCTCCGCTCTACCGGTCTACCGAATACCACGCGGTTTTTTGGTGCGACGTGCCCGGACCGCGTTCGCTTTACCGCAAAACCGCCTGCCCCGCGCTCTGTGCGTTTCAAGCTTTATTTAACTAAATAAAACGACGGTGGTAAACAAGCTTACGGCCTACCTGTTGGTAAACAGATACCGTAGCCTATAAACACTTGTGACTCGATAAGAATCACAAGCACGTTGCCGAACCTGTATTACAATACAATACAATACGAAAAATATTTATTCCATTGACACACAATATACGCTAGAATATGTCTTATAACTATTTTCAGGGTTACATTTTGTCAATTCGAGCTTAGTAATGATAATATTTTATTTATGGATTAAAACATTAAATTCCATAATATTATTTATGTATAACTTAACATAATTTAAATTGTATGTCATAAAACTCCTTTACAGTACATATGGTGCTACTTTACCGCACGAGTGCAATAATCAGCGGATTACGTGCATATGTCGAAACTTTAAAGAGCCATAATTATTTGCTGTACAACGTTGTACGATACACGTGCGAACAGGTAGTTCGCAACTCGTGTCGATTTAAAACACTCCCTTCGGTCGTGTTTCAATTTATAACCACTCGTTGTGAATTTCCTGTTATCTGCACTTGTATCGTAATGTACTATTATATTATAGAGTGCTTTACTTGCAGGTCTCTCACTCTCAAGACAGCGCATCTACAGGAGCTCTGGTGACCTTGCTCACCATCGAACACAACATCACATACCTAAGGAGCAAGAAGTCTTACATGAAAATCTTACCAATTGGGTGAAAATCGTTCAACAAGATGTTGCCACGTTTCGAAAACATCCGTGTTACCGCTAATTTGTTGCGTTTCTGTTTCGACGTAGCACGCATTTTCTATTAGCAGAATTTCCGTGTAACAATTTATTGTGGCGAGAGGTAGGTGAAGACGTATTTATGGGATATAAAAATAAGAGGGTTCAGTGGGCTATTGGAGGGTTAACATGAAGTAAATGTGTTCTACGTAGATGGTAAACGTAGGGTGGAACCAATATTAAACTGAATGCCTCTCCAGCATGTTGCTTGGATGTTTTCTATGTATTTAAGTATATATCTATTAAATGTATCGTCATCTAGTACACATAACACAAGCCTCATTGAGCTTGCCATAGGGCTAGTTTAATTTGTGTAAAAAATTGTTCTCTAATAAAAAAAAGCTTAATAAACACATGACAAGGAGTGTTAGACCATTTTTTTAGGGTTCCGTAGTCAACTAGGAACCCTTATAGTTTCGCCATATCCGTCTGTCTGTCTATCCAAGGCTTTGCTCTGTGATTGTTAGAGCTAAAAAGCTGCAATTTGGTATGGATATATAAAGCAATAAAACTGCCTTAAGAGTACCTTCCCTGCACGTAAAGTGGGGTTGATTTTTATTTTTGCTTCAACCCTATGGTGTGGGGTGTTGTTGGATAGGTCTCTCAAAAGGAATACATGTCTTAATCAATTTTTTTTTTGATAAAGTGAATAATTTCGGAAATATTCACGTTTGTTTTTTTCAATATTTCAGATGACATTCTTTTACAAGAATAGAACTAGTCCCATAGTAAGCTTAATAAGGCTTGTGTTATGGGTACTAGACGACAATATATTTAATAGATATATATATTTATATACTTAAATACATAGAAAACATACCATTTTTAGAAACAAATGTTGTGCTTACCACAGAAATAAATGCCTTTACCGGGATTCGAACCCGGGACCTCTAGCTTCGGAGGCATTGTCACTACCAACTAGGCTAAGCAGGCTGACTGAATACAATGAATCCTCAAATCAAAAAAGGGTCGGTGGCGCGCATATGATTGTTCCAGAGTCGCAAGCGTTCATAGGCTAGGACGACTCCATAACATCAGGCAGGCAGGGCTTGCTTGGTCATCGTAGTATAAAAAAAGATGCCCATAAAGAAGGATCTTTCATTGTCCTACACAACTCTGAAAATAAAGAAAAAATAGTCATAAATATGTCAAGACCGAGCCAGCGACAGTGTGATGCATGTGTGTGGATTAATTCCTTTTTTGTAGTATTTAGGGAATTATTTTTATTGTGAATGTCACCTCGAGTGGATGTTTTTCGATATCTTTTGGGAGAAGTGAAGAATTTATGTTATACTGAAAGTAAGAAATTGTATGGGTATTGGACCTGCGGTGTTCTCCAGTATATGTACAGACCGGAGCACTAGTAGCTACGCGGGCCTAGGGCTAAAAATACACACAGATTCTAATGTCAAGACATCAAAGATTTTCATATATATGACACATCGCAAGCTTGCCAGCACGAAGTGGAATACATAAATACATATCCTCACATCTCTGGCGGTTATCCACCCTTAGTAGCCAGAAGTAACGTATAAGGTAAAAATGCTCATCTATTTAGACTATTTTCTGTGTGAATTGATAAGTATTCTGTCATTTTAATTCCGTTTTATTTGACAGTTGCGACATAGATTTAATATGTACATATTTACAGAGTACTTTTAGGATTTTTCATTAAGAAATATGTTTTTTCAAACTTCACTTGACAACAAAAAGCTTTTTTCTGCTTACATTTTACAAAGAGTTCATGCAATAAAAACTAAAAATCGCTATACTACTATCTAACTTTAATGAAAGTGTCGTATCCTTCAATTATTTTATTGGAATTTTTAAATGGAGATCGAAAGTCAAAATACATTTCAGCAGGCATTTCAGCCTTGATTGACAAGCACGTGTCTCCCGTTAACGATACCTATATTCATACTCACCGTTCTGTTTTTTTCGTGCCTCCATTCCGTAAAAAAAAACAAATAATATTGATAAGAATTCAAGGAACTTGATTCGACATGACATCTCTAGTATGTCATAGCGATATCCCGGCTTTTACAGAGCGAGCCATCAAAAGCGATATCCGAGGTATGTCCACTTTCGTCAATAAAGGCGAGTTTTTTGACTTGGCGGGGCGGGATTGGTATTTGACGTTGTCTTCTTTGACGTGGGCTTACTGATGTTTCACAGATTTCACCACTCGACGGGATACTGCCAGTAATACATTTATAATTTGCGCCGTAATAATATCATGCGCGGAAGCGTAGCACTCTTTCATTCGTATCGGCTCGCTTGCGCCCATATATCACGTGCCAATCATAAAGCACTTATTTAAATGAAGGCGCGAAGTGAAGAAGAGTTACTGACAGTTGACATTGACAGCTGACAGATTTCTCATATTGTACCGCCCTCACAAAGACAGGAAGCCTAAGATGAAGGAATTCTGCAACGTGGATTACCACGACAAATCATTGATCAAAATACATCCAGACACCGCGCTATTAAAAAGTATTTACTTACGATTAGTCTTAAGTAAAACGATGTACGAGTATCACAATCAAAACTTTATTAACTCCTAAAAACAGGCGTACACCAAAATCGGTTCCATACCTTCCATTTTTCGCTTCCTTCCCGGACGAGGGTGCCATAATTCTAAGTATTGTTCTCTCCTTGAAGACACCGAGTCGCAAAGTTCTTGCTTTGTGCCCGCTGAGTTATGGGCCGGGAACGGATAAGTCTTACGGAGTTATTGTTTGACGATTTTTCCTTTGTAGTAATGACGGATATGGGATGTTTTTGTGGGGGTGATTAGGTGTTTGAAGTGGCTGTATCTCTTTTCAGTATTTCATCAACATCATTGAAAGTAAGGTAAACACAACATACACGCTAGGGTTGACATTACTTTCCTGTAAGAGGTTCGTTGCTGCTTGCTATTGTCATGATGAAAGGATTAATTTATTTCCGTATTATATTTTACCTGATTTATTTTGGGTTTAGACGACAAGCTAATAGAAACTGCTGAGTTATCACGATTTTGAAGGTAACGCACTCAAAACAGCGGCGTATGGGATCCACCAAGTATCGCCGCGAATTGTACCCGCAACTTCTTGCATCTGTGCGATATGAATAAGCTATCAGCTGTTAGTGTCCACTGTCAGTCGCATCGTGACGGATTCTTTACTGCGGGCCTACATTTAAATGATTGCCCGAACCACCTTCTTACCTCAAATTTAGCTAGCACCTGGGAGACCAAGCCTTGGTCGACTCGAGCGAAAATCCGAAGAAAACCAATTTCCCGGAATTGAAACTTCCATTTCTCCCCTGTATCTAATGGAGATAGTGATCCCATTTACAAACCAATATATTTAAATTTAACCTTTAATAGTTTAAAATATACTTCTACCATCGGACGACCAGGGATACGGCAAGGCGACATCGTTTTACGGTGGCAGTTCCAAAAAGTCGCACGAAGCGTTTCGCTTCCTCTTTTATTGTGAGAACAGCCAAGCTGTGGAACTCCTTGCCAAAATCCTTTTTCCCTGAAAACTACAACCTTACGGTCTTCAAGACGAGAGTGAACCGGTTTTTACTAGGTAAGCGCGCCCCATCCTAGACCACAATATCGCTTACCATCAGGTGATTTGTGGTCAAGCGCAAACCTATCCGGAGTAAAATAAAAAAAATAAAAAATACTGTGTGCGTTCGTGGCCCAGCGGCGCCCGCGTACCGCGTGCGGTATGCGAGGTTAAGCAATGTCGGGCGAGGTCAGTTCTTGGATGGGTGACCGCTTTGAGTAGTTACTAACTGAGCGCTCCCGTGCTTTGGAAGGCACGTTAAGACATTGATCCCGGTTGCTGTCTATGATAGCAGTCGTTAAGCCAAGTTAGAGGCCTCCGGGCTAACAGTCAAGTTGCCCACTCACTTGACAAGCCTAATCCCAATATGGTCTAGTTTCCCCCTCGGGTTGGAAGGTCAGATGGAAGTCGCTTCCGTAAAAACTAGTGCCTACGCCAATTCTTGGAATTAGGTAGCGGACCCCAGGCATCCTTCTGGATGCAACTGTACTGGAAATAACGCTAAGAGGATGATGATACCGTGTGCGTTCACTATGTAAAGTTATGGTCAAATTGACCATTATCTTCCTGAAACTCATTCTTTAAAGGGATGAGATTGGCAGCCGCCTTTGACGTGTTTCACGAACAATTACCAGTTACAATTTAACAAGTCTGAACCAGCCTGACTGCTCAAATGGCCAGCCATTATTGGTTAAACGCATGTCCAATGCCTCAGTCTACTCACTGAGGCAATACTTTGCCAGTTAAGGCTTGTAAAATTGTAACTTGTATTTAGCTTCTTGAATGATACCTGGTAGGCTGGGGGTCTGTTCATATGGACGATGTTGCGGTCATAAGCTCATAAACATCATTATCAGCCTATATACGTTTCACTGCTTGGCAAAAGCCTCCTCTCATACGTAAAAGGAAACGGGCAATAGGCCCCACATTAGCCCAGTGCGGGTTGGAATAGAATTAAATGATATGAAATGAATATTTTTATTTTTTTTATTTTTTTGGGGATTTCACATACACCATTGGATTTTATAGAAAATTGTATAGAAAACTCCCGTGAGCCATTACCATTGGATTTCTTCGCAGATTTATACATATTTTCTCACGATGCTTTCCTTCACCGAATACTAAAGCTAGTAAATGATAAATGTGTCTATTTGTTTGTAAACGTTTAAAACGTTTAAACTTCGGAATACAGAGTGTCCAGTTACAAGAGGACAAAACGTTATCCAGTGATAGATGACCTCAATAGTTTTTTTTTTATACAACATCGGTGGCAAACAAGCGTACGCCTGACGGTAAGCGGTCATCGCAGCCTATGGGCGCCTGCATTTCCAGGGGTGTCACAAGTGCGTTACCGATCCTTTGAAAATGTATACACCTTTCTTGAAGAACCCCGTACTGTAGTCCCTCGGGAAAACCTCGGCAGGCAGCTCATTCCACAACTGATAGTTTCGGAGATGTCTCCTGTTGCGTATTTCATTACACAAGGATCGTGGCAAACTAAGATACGGCTCACCTGATGGCAAGCAGAATACCTATACCAGCCTATGGATGATCAGGATGCCAAAGGAGTCATAAGCGCACTGCCTTCCCATTAATCATTTAAGGATAGGTATATTCGTTACTTTTTTAGACTTTGGACCGAAAAGTGATGTGTTAGTCAATGCGAGAAAATCCACGTTCAAAAGCTAGCTATAATAAGTCTCAAAAACCAATAAAAGGCAGCGGGACAAGGTTTAATGTCCATTACCCGTAAGAATGCAAGGTTCGTTAATTATGCGCCGTAAATCTATGGGATAATTATCACTTCTTCGGTACCGTACAGGCTTGGTTACCGGATATAGTGAATAGGCATGCACATTCTGAGAAATTTATTTTATATACTACAGTGAAAAATCGGTTGTGATAGCTAACTTGTACACAGTTCCATTTGGCTAAGAAATATTTAGTTTTCATTTTTATGTTTTACGGCAAAAGTCCCAATGTTTGACTCGTTGTTGGTTTTTATTGGAATTGTGTTACGATATATTACAATTTTAAGGTTATTTGATCATTATCGACGATTACCTTATTAATTATTTTTCATTTACTTCAGAAAATGATACAGCTTATTAACATTTATAAAATATACTGAGTTCGCTAAAAGATCGTCTATAAGTAAAATTGATGTACATATGTAAAGTTGCTTGCCTATCGGCGAGGAGTGAAGTGATTACGGAAGTTGTATGAAAATTACGAAAACCCATATATGTAAAGTTGGTTTAAATAGCAATTTCTCCAGATTCGGTTAGTTTTTGTATCGAATGAATCTGTCGACTTTGTTTCGTAAACTTTTAACCCTAGTCGTTCGAAAGTTTTACTAGTTTAGTTAGTAATCAGGCACACAGTTCCTTTACGAGGATTTTTGTACATAGAGGAAACAATAGGTATTATAATATTTAAATATGAAATCTATGTGGTGGTAATTTATTGACGTTCATAGGTGCATGTAATATGCCTAATTTGAAGAATAAACTACTTTTACTTTTACTTATGGTACAAACACTCACTTTTAGCAAGGAAGCTGGGTAAATCTTTGTATTTTATCATCAAATTTGATTATTGTTGGGCACGTTTACACCGTGATACTTCAATACTCATCAATATATGTCTCACGTGAATATTGAAGCAAAATACTAATTGGAAATTGTGTATTCTCATTTTCTCATTAGGGTAGTCAAAAAATTTGACCCACCCCCCTATTTTTTTTTACTGCTGTATTCCATTATTTGTACAAAGTTTGGTTGACCTAGCTCTGTAGGAAGGCTAGTGAGACAATATTTGAGGACGTTAAATCACTAGGCATAAGCAACAGATTGGATGAGTTTTCAAAGCGGAAATCGAAAAAAAAAATATTTGGACCACCCGAATTCTCTTGTAAGCGAATATGAGAATTATATTCTCATAAAAAAATCAAGATCTTAGAACATAAATTCGCGAGAGTTTTGACATCCCAGTAATCACCGTGTAAATGTAAATGGCCCAATTGTTATACATAAGATAATATATGTAGATATGGCATTGCATAGACAATATTCAATACAGGCCTCGTAGTGTGCACGACCCTCAGAATAATACGTGCTGCATAAATCTTTGGAACGGCGCAATTCTGGATTCCAGCGCTTCGGAAAAAGAAGGGTTGACGTCCTTACTCATGTGAGCATTGGAAGTGTTAAGTTATAACTAGCAGTCAAATGATATGGGCTTCAGTTATGACAGTCACAACTTGATTATATTGTACTTACACTCTGTATAAAAAATATTAAATAAAGTTAATGGATATTGATAGCTTTGAAACAGATTATTTCACGTATTATATTATGTACATGTGTGTGAAGACTTAAAACATAGGGTTCAAGCTTTTTACAGCACCCGCGGCCAAACGAGTAAAATAAGAAAAAAATACATATTTGTCAAATTTAACTCAAAATAAATAATTTGGGGACAATTTTACACACCTAGTCTCAAACTAAGCAAAGCTTGTACTATGGGTACTAGTCGACGATATACATAATTATTTACTTAATTTTACTTCTCATAGTGAGATTGTTAATATTCTTTATGAGAAATAAACTTCTTACTTAGATGAATGCATAGGTACTTTAAATACTTACATAGAAAACATCCAAGATTCAGGAACAAATATTCGCAAATTACACAAATAATGCCCCCGGGACCTCCGGCTTCGAAGGCAGGGTCACTACCAACTAAGCCAAGTGACCAAACACACACTCATTACAATTTAAGACCTAATGTTATTTCCGCATTAAAATGCTAAATTAGGACATCAGTAAGATCTCGGTAAATTAGAAAATGCCGCATACTGATTCTAACGCCCCGAGAAATCCAGAAGCAGGCTTATGAAAACCTTATTTTTTATGTTCTAACTTGGCGTTTCTTTTACAGACAAGTAATCTACGCTCTTGTTTATCCTGCGATTACAATCGCAAGCATGCTCGTACTTCAAAGTGTTCATTACCGGCATAAACAATACTCCATCTGTATTACTCAGATATTAAATAACTCAATTCGTTTCTAATTTGTCGACAATTGTTCCCGACAAAGGCAGTGCACGAACGAGTGCTTGCGAGTATGAAGGAAGTAGGCAGCTAGGGGGCTTAGTGGTGGGACACACGTTAACGATGTTGTCTAGGTTGTGCTACATCCATAACCAAATAAAATAACCATAAATAATAATGTGCCTAAACTTTGATCCCTGCGTTTAATGTCCTTCTTCTTCTAAGAGCAATGCCTCGGTTGAATCCTAGAGGCTGGTAGGCTAGCTGAATGCCGAATGCTTTTCACCGTGTTCTTACTTATGAAAATCTAATGCTGTTGCTGTACGTCAGTATTTAACACAAATATGCTTTATCAAAATGTTATTTGTGGTATTATATAACTCTTTCTTTGACTACATATTCTTTGCCCATTCATGTCATTCTACATTCAATAACAATTTCAACTGGAGTCGTAGTAATTATTTTAAGCCCAGCTTAGTAAGCTGCCAATACCAACCGAGGTCTGTAAGATATGCCTTATAAGATTTATGAGTATTATATGAAAGTTTTCTATAATTGATGAATTTATTGCCTTGCAACATTATTCTAGTAAAATATCGCAAAAAAAGGCCTGTAAGTTATTATTTGACACTCGTCTAAGAACAATATTTATAAGCCATTTTCAATTGGACATTAATCACGGTTCAAAAATAAATGCCTTACGATTATTATTTATCACTAAGTTTAAATTTGTGAAGTCAAAACTATAGTCATCAATCTATTACTTGTGACTTATTTGTGACTATTATTAGTATTTTTGTGAGAAATTAACTAGGTATGTTAGTTACCGCAGCTAACTTGGTGATTAATCCCCTACACTACAATTTGTAAAGTCAAAACTATCGACATTGTTCTACCCCATCCCTAACCCAGCAAAGCAAACACCATTGCCACTGGCGTTGTCGGGTCTGCTCGCCGATGCGTTTATAATATTTCATTTATTCATAATAAATTATAATCGTGTATATTGTGACTACGAGGGTTTAATATAATCTCGTCTCGTTTGCCGCCGTTGCGCTAGGCTCGTGGTTCGTTACCTTTCGCTTACTTGTAATGGAATGTGTCTTTGTGCTTAATAACGGGGTAATAAGAACTATTTAAAGTAAAGGCGGAGTCTACGTTGGATAATTTATGTTGTTATGTATAATCCCAGGAACCAAACATATGTGTTCCATCTAGGTATATTTCGTGATAGGTATGTATTGCTACATTAGCTATGTTGTTGGCAACTTTGACTCTGACAGTCACCGCATATTTTTCGGAAACTGTACTGTTACAGAGCCTAAACGTTTCATTACAGTATTTTTCGATTCATCATCATCATCATGTCAGCCGAAAGACGTCCACTGCTGGACATAGGCCTCTCATAAAATAATTTCACAAAGACCGGTCCTGCGCCACCCGCATCCAGCGGACACCCGCATCCAGCGGACGCCCGCACCGATTAAAATAAAGAAAATGACAACTTTACTTATAATGAAAATATAGGCATTGGCACATCAGTTATTAAAAAAGTAATACGTTGTTATGTAATTTCTCTGTTATACAGGATATTTTTATTGATTTTCGTTCCTCCAGGCGTATAGCTATACTCATAGAAACGGCGTAGCATATTTAGTTTTCAAAATTAAAGCCCTAAATATATTTTTTCCATTTAATACACAATGCTTGATATTGGAACACGCAGGTCAATAAAATCACACACACATAGGCGTCTATAGCAGGTCCACAGATTTGTCATTTTGAAGTACTAAGGTTTTGAACGATGTGTCAAGCAAATGCGTTAGAAAAGTATCGTGTAAGAAGGTGTATAATTATTAATTAATGAGATATTAAGACGGGCACCAACCCTTTGATCATGTACGGTAGCTGTTCTTACAAAATTAGAACTTCGTCATTTAAGGATAGAAAAAATGAACATTGTTTAATTATTAATGATCTTTTATACCTACTATACTTTTATACCCACTAAACACTAGTATTTCAAATCGTACCATTTTGAAGATACGTATTAAAGAATTCATTTTCGTTGAGATACTTAACGAAAATGAATTCTTTAATACGTATCTTCAAAATGGTACGAATTGAAATACTAGTGCCTTAGAGAAGATTACTTTATTTCATCTCAGGAATGTGCCCTCGTAATTAACGGAATAAAAAAAAACACTGCATAAAGTAATAAAATAACATAATATACAATAATTAGCAGACTTATTAGACTGCCTATCGTCAAGAAAAATATCTCATCATATGATTGTTGATGTTTATTATTGTACCTGGGGGAGGCATATGACCAGCAGTCGTCTTTTGGCTGATGATAATGATGATGATGATTATTGTACCTTTAGCTTTTGCCCAAAACGCCCATGAGACACAGTTTTGACAATACTATCTATCACGTCCTCATACACAATCATCAATCTCTTTAAGGCATTTCTAATTAAAAATACCCATGCATAGTATTTCAAACAAAATCATTCGTTCATTTCACTCACCAATTTTCTTCAACATTCGATCACCAACGTGCCGAAACTTGTTAAACTCGTGTAGTTTCCTAACACGTAACATTCATAAGTTCTCCGTTCAAATCCCCGCCCAATAGTTCGCTCGCGGAGGCGGGATCAGTTCGACAAATATTTTTTTTATCTCAATGATAAATCACAATAAAGCTATACCCGGGGCTGTAGTTCCGAACTGGTATCGCCGGAGAAATTTTCCATGTAGCTACTTCTTCCAGCAGTTCATATAGTTACAGTAGGCCATCTATTTTTTAACTTGAATTTGACTAGTATAAGCTGCTGTCGACTTATCGGTGTGGAGGAGGTAGGATATAAAAACCGGCCAAGTGCGTGTCGGGTCACGCACAGCGAAGGGTTCCGTACTGACACCTCTTAATCTACATTTAAAACCACTATACAAAACATTAAATCAAAAAAAGTTTTTTGTTTGGGCAAGACAATTTTTCGGCAACAACTCAATACCCCACACGCCTATGTGCAGTGAAAAATTCCCCCCCCCCCTGTTACATGTATGGGGAGCCCCCCTAGTTTAATATTTTTTTCATAATTTTACATCATATTTCTATAGCGGTGCATAGCATACACCTTCCTACCTTTCATAATTGTAGTGCTCATAGTCTCCAAGTAAATCGGCTGTGACATACGGACGGATGGACGGACAGACACGATAAATCTATAAGGGTTCCGTTAAAGCCACTTTGGCTACGGAACCCTAAAAAGATGTCAGCTGTCATTGATAATAGGGTATTTCACAACACAATTTTTTTTACGTTGCCAATAAACAAATCACACGAAAATACATTTACTCCACCTATAAACCTGCAATTGCTAAAAGTGACACTGAAAAGTAATATTCATGTGCTCTGCCTACCTTTTTTGGGAATATAGGCATGAGTTTATATATGTATGTACGAAAATACTCGGAAGAAATCGAACCTTATTTATGCAATTTTAAAGAGTTTTTAAATAAACAAAAAAGTATCTAGACACGCGGCAGCGTGTCCAGCCAAGTTCACCCCAGGAACTGGCGGACAGCAGCCGTGTGTTATATTGCACAAAAGATCTCATTGGGTCGAAGTGCATCCGTAAGGGCCCTCGCATATATTACACGAACCGTTTGGAGCCACTTTTGACCCCCAATAACTCCAAATCTATCTCACATAAAAAAATGAAATTTCGTACATCTATTAGGATCCTTTAGAACAACTAGAACCCCAAATTTCATAAATATAGGTTTAATAATTATTGAGATATTAAATTCCAAAAAACGGTATTTTTACCACTGACTGACTGTCTGACTGACTGAATGACTGACTAGTAATAAAAAACCTAACCCACTTCCAGGTGACCTAGAAAGCTGAAATTTGGCATGTAGCTCGGTTATTTTGTGTGTACACCAGAAAAAATCAGAAAACAGTGATTTTTAATTACTTTTACTATTATTTATGCTAGTTACCTCAGAACTACGTCATTTATTAACCGATTTGGAAAATTCTTTTTTTGATTGAAACGGTATACTTCAGGAGTAGTCCCATAGTTATCAGATAAGAATCTGATCATAGGGTCCTGGAGAGATCGAGGGAACTCTTCAAATATTTGAGGTGCACATATAGCGATTTGAGCATTTTGTATAGTAACTCATACATTCGCTCTTGAAAAGCACCATTTGGCGAAGATTGACAAAAAGTAATGATATCCCATCAAAAACATAAATGTAAAAATGGGAACCAAGTTCAATATTAAAAATATGCGATGCTTGGTTGTCGTCTTCACCGACAAAAGAACTGAGATCTAAATGGGTGCCCAGTTCCGTAAATTCTCTGAAATGGTTCCAAGCCCGGCACTACATTGTTTACAGTAAAACTAATTAAAATTGTTTACAGTAAAAATGTTTTTGATGTGATGCATTTTACCATAGATAATTGTGACGTCATTAAGCACATTGCCCTATAAAGTTAATACTTAATTTGACTATCCGTGAAATTGTCAGTCGAGTCAATAGATACAGATTGCTTCGAGGTACAAAAAAGAAATAAAAAGTAGCATAATTCGTATGTATACGTATGTATGTAATGTACTAACTGAGCTCTTAAAACTCGTCTTAAGCGTAACTTTAATTTTCGCCTAATTTGTGGATATTTTAATTGTAAAAATACAACCACTAAGTGCTACACAAAAGCTTTGTGGCGCAGGGCATAAACTTTACGCAATATCCTGCAAACCTACTGTATTTAATTTTCCATTGCGACACTTCGACAGTCGAATTCTAAACACACCCGCGAGACTCGATCTATCCGCACTACATCATACCCGCGGAATATGGAGCGGAAATATATCTATTATCTGATTGTAGACCCCTGAACCCTTTCGACGGCTGGCTGGGGAATACTTTGATTCGGGGGAGTATTCTGTATCGATCGTTGTTGTTTTTTTTTGCTTGAAATGTTTGTTTTTAAGAGTGAGTTATAAAAATGAGATTATTGATATACAATAATATAGCTCGTCCCAATGCTGTCAATGGATCCATTAGTTTACACTTTCAATCTTAATTATTTACAAATATTAGGGTAGTAGCGACAAATAATATAGGTACCAAGTATGGGCATTAAGACGGCGCAGTACGATCGGTGTGGATCGGTTCTCCATACAAACGTATTTATGCTCTCATTTTAAAACGCCATGCTAGAATAACATGAAACTTTGTATACACAATGGGGTCCGGCATACTTAGGTCGGAAATTAGTTTCTGTTGCTAGAAATTGAAAAAGAAAAGAAATACAGCGGTATTTTGAGTTTTTTACGGCTTATTAAATATAATGAAACGGGTCACTCACGTCTTAAAGGTCGAATATCGCTCGACATGTTTCAGACCGCACCTATCGCGGCGGCGGTTTTCTTAGCTTAGCAGTGCTAATATGTCTCAAACTCACGGGAGTTTTCTATATAATTTTTTTACGGCTTGTATGAAAACCTTAATAATCGCTGTATTTTTTCGCCATTATAATTTCAAGCAACAGAAACTAATTTCCGCCCTAGACAAGCTGGATCCCATTGTGTATACAAAGTTTCATGTTATTCTAGCATGGCGTTTTAAAATGAGAGCATAAATACGTTTGTATGGAGAACCAGATGGCTGAGATACGCGTCATACTCGTGATCGGGTGCTGTTTGTGGTGTCCGGTCTGTTCATGCTTGCAAGGGCAAAGTAAATACCTTAATACTAGTGTTATTTTATTGTATGTAGATTGACGAGAGTCATAATCCTGTTCTGGATTAGTTTTATTGTTATTGACGCTTAGAGACCTTATACATCTCTAACAATATTAAGTTTACTTATTATAATTTTAGCGCTTAAAGATCATTTACATCTATCTCTAAGGACCTTGAAATAATTGTTATTAATCGTATTTGGACGCTCAGAGACCATATACATCTCTGAGATATTAAATTAATTTTATGTACTTTTTGTTTATTTGGACAGATCGTATTCAATACGTCCTTAATATTTGTAAATTTATTTTAATTTAATTGTTAATCAGTATATTTTTTTAATCATTATTATTAAGTAAGATTGTCAGTTTTTTTTTTAAATTGTATAAATTCACGCTTTGACTTGTAAAACTGCCCTTGTGGCCTATTTGCAGAATAAATATTTGATTTTGATTTTTGATTTTGAACCAAACGTACTGCGCCCTCTTAAGAGTCCACAGTAAGCTTGGTTCTCCATACAAACGTAGTTTCGCTCTTATTTTAAAACGACATGCTGGAATGACATGAAACTTTGTATCTACAATGGGATCTGGCATATCTAGGCCGGAAAATAATTTCTGTTGCTTGAAATTATAATGGAGAAAAAATACAGCGATTATATGCTTTTTCCTTTACATGCGGAGGTAATACAAAAGTTTTGGGTAATTTATAATTGGTCATTGCCCAACTCTTTGCCATATTCAATTGTGTGTGTATTCGCGTTGACTCGACTGGTTAATTCAAATATCAATAATAGCAATATGATCTTCATGTCACGATTTAAGTTCCTTAAAGTGTCCCGGACTTCTGGACCGAACTACCCAACATTCCAAAGCATCATACATTTTATTACTTTAAGAGGTCATAAGACTGATTTTATGCTCCTAACTAAACCCCTTATGAAAGTCGATTAAAATTCTCAAAGCCAAGAAACTGATTTACCTAACATACATAATTTATTTCGGGTCTGTAATTTTTTTTTCATAATTTCACGGCACTCGGGCACTGGCCAAACCTCACATTATCAAGAAAGGCTTATGAACAAAGAGGAAGACCGCCATAAATTACATTTGAATATAAATTAATACGATCACACTACGGAGAAAAAATGGTTCGTACTTTATCTGCAAAAACAAACTAATTTCAATCCTAAACTCACAGCTTAAAGTTTAATTTCGAATGGTTAGTGTGAATTCTAGACATAAATAGAAGGAAAGAGTGAAGCGTTTGTTTGATCATTTTAACTTAATTAAGTTCATGTTTGCTTGTGCATTAAGTATATTGTAAATATAGAATGTTTTGTTGTAAATTCATATGCAAGTGGGCGAATGAGGTTAGGCAGTGTGTTTAGAGATTAGTGTGGGGTTCTAGCGGGCTAGGTGTTGGCTGTTTTAGTTTGCAATTCCAAAACAGTGCTTTTATATACAGTAATTAATTCATTATAATATATTTTAAAATAGGCTTCTCACGTCATAAAGGTTGTGAAAGTAATCAGTATTCGTTGTAATTTGTTTGAGATCACAGGAGTCTTCTAATTAGAGGTGAAATCACTATTAAGCATTTTTAGCAACTTTATCAATTAAATGATTATGAATGATTCGTCACCAGGTAAGAACGTTGCAATGGGTAATATCATTTCAATGGGTTCAATTTTGCATTTATTTATATAAACGTTCTTGAAACCATATAACCTACTCGTAAAACTTTTTTTGTCACTTAGGTATAGGCAGTTTTGTTTGTGAGAAAGGGACAAACCACATTTTTTTTAAAGTCTCTAAGATTAGTGAAAATTAGGTGTTTTGTCTTATCATTTACATTAATTTAGTGAACATGTTATACTATAAACATTATATCAATTAGAATAATTTGTGTAAAAAATTGTCCTCTAAAAAAAACAAAAACAAAACATTAAGCTGTTTAATAAAGATAGTTGTTAAATACGGAAATACAAAAAAATATATATAAGAACGATAATGGCATGGTAATTACCATTACTTACCACCAGGCTTAGAAACATAACAAGAAATGTATAGCAATTTCTGTAACTTAAGTGAAATCTAGAAAACTTTCACTTTGGCAAGGCAAAAGCCGCGCATCGCTACTCCCCACTCCGTATATTTATAATTATTTTAATATGCAAATAATAATAATAAAATCTCGTAGGTTTTCCCATTTTGTTTTCGTTTGTGGCCCCGTTATTGGGTTATACTTAATTATATTTGGAAGGGCAAGGGTTTACCTGCTTGCCCCGACGTACCCCTAATTTTTATTTATGCTCGTGATAATGAAGTCGCTGATATTTTAATTATATAAAGAATTGTTTGCTTTTGATATTGAAATTAATTTTGTTTTGTGCTCAAAAACTCTTTATTTATATATATTTTTTTAAACTAGTGCACACATCGCGTGTAAAAAAAAGTATAGGAATGACCTTATTGATGTGATGAACCCTGCGATACCTCAATGAATTTCGAGCCATTTTTTTAAGTATAAACTTTTTAGTCTATTTCGCTTTAGTTTCTATATTTTAGGGATTTTATCTTCTAACTCAGGATGGAAAATGACCTATTTGCCTTCGTCCTGAAAATACCCCAGCTGAATGTAAGTTTTGGGAAGAGGTTTGCAGGAAGAATTCCACGACTCTTTAGCTGTTCTCGCGTTAAAACTAGAAGCAAAATGCGCTTTATTATACAACGACGGTAAAAGTGGGAGGCAAGCTTACGGCCTGTCTGATGGTAAGCAGATCGGTGTCTGTACGCTTGTGACTCCAGAGGAATCAGATGCGCGTTACTGACTCTTTGACTTGAGGATTACGAGTGTGGGAGATGTATGGTCGATTATGTATGTAGCACAGTTAGTATCATAAATAGCTACGCAAATGAAAGGGTCAAAAGCTTTTTTCTCTTATAAAAAAGACGTTTGAACTTTTCAAATGTGTAGCTACTTTTAATACTGACTGTACCTACTAGTATATAAGGGCATAAAGCTGTTGAATAAATTGTCAGTTCAGTCAGTTGACAGTGTTTACAGGTAATTCTGTCTCTCACTGAATGCCGACTTCCATAAGCCCCTCTGAAATTTAGTCCACACTCCCTCCATCTGCTTCATCAACATCCAATATTGCCAGGCAAGTGGACACTAACGACAACCTGCCTGGCCAAATATTTAAAAAGTAAGCTGTTTATTGTACACAAAGCACATCTTAAACATATACATAAAAGTACACAGGCGAGCTTATTCTATAAGGGATCTGTAAACTACAGATTTGATATTGAACTGTAACACGTTGTCCGTTCCAAATAATAAAAATAAATACCTAACATAATATTATCTTCGAACGTAACGGGAAGGGTTGAAAAACCTCCAACACATAACTAAACCAAAACCCTCTTAAATCGAGCCTACCCCAAAAGATAATGAAATAACGATCCGCCATTTTTCTCAGATAACATTTTTAATCGTTTCCCATGGTTCACTTAATACCAAGCGCAGCCGCGCGCACTGATTAGAGTTAATACCATTACTTGAACAAGGTACTAACTTATTACAACCTATAAACTAAGATGGGACCTTGTTACACCAAGCTGAGCCAGTCAAACAGAAACTCAAACGTTTGATGAGACAACGTCCTATCTTCGACAACGCTCATTATAAGTTAGGACTTTGTTCCACTAAAAGTTTCTGTTTGACTGGATTTGGTCAGTCGGGATGATTTACCGACGAAGTTGTTAAAGAAAGAATAATAGTGAATTGAACGGTTGTGTTCTAGGCTAGAATTGGAAGGAAGCTAGGTCGCAATTCGAGTATACTTAATACAGAAGCGAACGTCCGATATCGCTTTTGTATAGAAATAAAGTAGAAAGAAACATTAATTCACAGACACATTGGAACTGAAACACATGTATAACAAAAATTACAACAGAAGAAATACGTACACACAAACCACATAACATGTATGTCTTCGACGTACAATGTTTCTGTCAATCGGATTTTGAAAGGAGAGACAGTACAGTAGGGATGACTTTAAATAAATAACTCGAATTGAACCGGTCCCGTAGTAAGTCTAAATGACCTTTGAACTGATAATAATTTTGTGAAAATTACTAGCGTGACATGACTTGAATTGTTTATAGTATAAAAATTTAATTAATTAATGTTTTTAAATTTCCCTGAACTTCAATGGTCTTTATAAATTGTATTTGACAAGACAATGCTTTTATACCTGGGCACTATATATATTATCTTTTATCGTTTTTTTATAATAATATTGAATACATAGAAAACAACATATGTAGGTATTTACCGTTGTCGAGATTCGAACTCAGGACAGTTGGCTTAGCAGGTAGGGTCACTAGCCAAGCTAAACCGGACGCTAAACTGACATTTGAATCTTGGTTGGACCCTTTTTGTTAGGGTTCCGTAGTCAACTAGGAACCTTTATAGTTTCGCCATGTCTGTCTGTGCGTCTGTTTGTCCGAGGCTTTGCTCTGTGATTGTTACTGCTAGAAAGCTGCAATTTGGTATGGATGTATAAATTACTGAGTAGTTAGTAAAATACTGAGTAATTAGTAAAATAAAATTTGACAATGAATGATAAGGGTACCTCCCCTACACGTAAAGTGGGGATGATTTTTTTTGCTTCAACCCTATGTTGTTGGGTGTTGTTGAATAGGTCTTTCAAAATAAGTAGAGGTCTTTATCAATTTTTTTTTGATAAAGTGAATATTTTTGGAAATATTTACGCCATAAGAAAAAAATATTGCGCCCCCCCCCTCAAAATTTTGAACTATGGGTCCAAAAACTATGAAAAAAACCATGAAAGTGAAACTTAATAAAGACATTCAACGAAAACTATTGCGGACATGATCAGTTAAGCAGTTTTTGAAATATCGGAAAAAGTCTTCTTTTCTTTGTAAAGGATATCAGAAAATTCTTTTCGTAGTATATTTGCTAAAAATTACGATGATTGCAATAAATGAACTTTATTTTGCAAGTAGGCCGCAATGGCACTTTTACAGCAAAATCTACTGAAATCTAAAAAAGAAGACCACTGCCGAGAAGAAACGCTGAAACAAACTAGAAATTCGGTCATTTCCTCCAAAAGATATGCTAATCACAATGATAATACTTAACTCTTTAACTTCGTACCGTAGTCGATAACATGCTCAAAACCGTATGTAGCAGAAAGCGCCTACGAGCCGACCGCCCACCCAGCGGGTTCCTGGCACTTAAAGTGTAAACCTACATATACAGCACATTAGCGTTCGATAGGTTTATTTAGAAAAAAAAACATGCGGTTTCACATATACATATGGGAAATAAAACGCATTGATGGATGTAATGTTGATAAAGTCTTAATTTGAATCTCGAATCGGGCCCGAGTTTAGTAAAGATATTCAAGCTTGAAGTCCAAATTCAAATCTTGCTTATATCGTGCTCGGGAGTGGTCTCAGGCAGGTGGTTAATTAATAGAGCGATAATTGACCGCCCCGGGCTGTTATTGGGAGCTATCACAACATTTGGGTCACGAGTCTGCATGCTGGGGGGGATGGACACGTCTTGGTCATTTAAGAAATTTTTGTGACATAGTCTAGCCTAGCATTTAGTGTCGGAACTAAAGTCAAATTTTCTTTGCTTCCAAAAACAATCGAAAATAAACAAATGTTAATCGATCCCAGTAATACTTTTACCAGTAGTCCGACGGATGTTAACACTTGTGAATATCCATAGTTCAAGCCTCGGTGCCACTAAGTACAAATGATTCTGGTCACCATTAAAGAAACAAACATAGAAGACTGTCAAATGGCCATGGCGGTTAGCCTGGTTTAAATTGCAAAATTAAGCATTAAGAGGGTAAATATCTCAAGAACGTTTTCACATATGTCACACCAAGCACGCTAAGGGTGAGGACTATTAAATTGTCGCCTTTTCAATTCAAGTTTACTAAAAGAAATAACATACAAGTTAGTCAAAGTTCTTTATTATAATAAAGTTTAAGGTAAAATAGATCCGTTAGCACAATTTTTTTCTTTGATCAGAGCACGACGAGAGAATTTTCGAACTTTACTCTTGACGCGTTTCATAGAATTTTGCACAGAATCATTTGTGATCAGTTTAGTACATTTCATCCACTTTTTTTTGAAATCAGGTAATGATGTGGCCGGCTGGCACGTTTTACGCAACTTTGTTTTAATATTTGCCCAGTATTTCTCTATCGGCCGTAGGTTCTGGGCAATTTGGCGGATTTAGTATTCTCGTGTACTACATCGACAGAATTCAGGTTATACCACTCTAAAGCTCGGGATGAATAGTGACAGCTCGCTAAATCGGGCCAGAATAATGTCGAAGAAATGTACTTTTTTATGAGCGGTAATAATCTTTTTTTTAAGCATTCGGATATATAAATATCCGTGTTGACAGTGCCAATGGTTACAAAGGGCGAACTCCGCATGCCGCACTGGCATATCGTTTGCCACACGAGGAATTATTTTGCGAATTTTTCCACTGGAATTACTTTTTCTGATTCATGCAGACTCGGGACGTTGCGAGAAGAATAGTATTGATTTCCTGGTATCGATTTGAAATCAGCCTTTACATAAGTTTCGTCATCAATAATTAAGCAACCTGTATTTTGAACTAACAGGGTGTATAGTAATCTAGAGCGTCTGACTGCTCTGTTATATTGTTCTACCGTTCATTTCGGGGCTTTTTGCTTTTTGTAAGAAGAAATACCGCACTTTTATTTTTATTTTCTGTACATTTGTTTGACTAGTACCAATTTTTTTGGCCACATCTCGAGAACAGATTGTTGGATTTTGATCAAATAACCTACACACCCTTGACTCTAACTTTTTGTTCCGTTTTCTTGTCAGATTACCCTCTCTCAACTTTCTTACAGTAGTTAAACCTTGTTTTAACTGTTTTAGGGTCCTTTGCACTGTTCTCTGACTTGTATGGCACGATTTCGCAAGCTCCGAAGTAGATACATTGGGATTTACTGAAATTTTTTGCAGAATTAATTCGCGAATGCTATTTTCTCTTGATGACATCTTGTCGGATACAAACAAATGAATGTTTTTTAAACCTAAGATGAAAAAAAGTTTTAAATTTCATATCCGAAAAGTTTTATCAAAACAGGTTGCAAGGTCAGAAAAATAGAACGGAAAATGTTAGCGACAATTTAATAGTACTCACCCTACAATTAGCCGTCAAATATAAGGAAACACATTTGACACACCCCTGATCGATATTCACCCTAAAGTTTATATGTTCGTTGTAGGTAACGGGTTCTAGGTTTAGTATTTGACATTTTAAATTAATTCTTGTTGTACCTAATAGAATATACCCTCTATAGTAAATAATTAAAGCATTTTACGAAGCATTCCAGACTCACGTCATCATACATGTGCAAGTCATATTATTATAAAGTTGGCAAGTATCAAGAGTGTTCGTTCGCTGCGTATTTCACCGTACGAGTTAGTCGGTAATAGCCTTTGGGTGCAATCACACCGGGCGCAGCGCCTCCAGTTTTCAACTACCCTCTATTTACTTACTATAAGGCAGACCGATCATCTACATCATGTACCCCTATATAGAAAGGCAAGAATATTTAGCACAACGTTCTAATATTAGAGACTAGTAAGTACAAAGATTTCTAAGTCTATAGAATAACATTTTTTCTAAATGAGTCAAATAAAAAGTATGGTGCTGTGAAAAAATTCAAATGCTGTCACGTGCACTCTCGCACAGTGGGATATGCCCTAACGAAAGAGAAAGTGTACGAACCAACGCATATAATATAATTTTTTTCTAGAATTAAACATTCAGTGCCGAGAAGTAAGCTTTGGCTTGTGATGTAGCCTGCCCACTGAGTTCATAGTTCGTAGCACGCGTAGCCACGTAGCACGTAACGTCGTAGCACAGAATGGCGCACATTTTGTTAGAACTTGTAACTTGTAGGTATTATAGAGTTGACAAGAGACTTTCATTTGTAATAAAAGTTAAAACGGGCCTCTGGGCGAAAAGACGTTTGATACCAACCATTCCATACATCATCGCTGAGGAAGTGAGTTACGTAACACTTTAAGATGATATCCAAGGTCTACGAAGGATTTTCGTTACAGAGCAGTAAAATACTACGGAATTAGACGCAATATCTTAGATATAACAGTTTACGCACCGTACACAGTCAGACATGACCTTCAAAATTACCTTATGGTAAACACAAAAAAACCCAGCAAGAATTAACAGGAACATTAAAAAAACGGTCCAAATTTATTGACATCATAAAACAACCGAAACAGCTAAATATCTCTAATGAGTGTAAACATGCCTCGATTAGACCCTGTGTCTTCATAAAAAAAGGTCCAAAGTACCTTCAATGATAGTTGACATAAGTCCTTATGTGATCTAAGGCAATACAAACAAGCAAATGGGCTTTTGTTGCAATAAATACCTATAATAATTTTAATTACTCCCCTTAAAGGACATAAAGCAGAGGAGATAAAAATGCTGTGCCATATTGCAAATGAGAATAAAATAAGCGGGGTACCGTTTTAGGGGCCCTTTGGAAGTAGTGTCTCACAGGTTGGTTCACTCAAGGTGCTTATTGTTTTGGTACCTATTTCTATTTTACTACAGTCAGAGATCTATTTGTTCTACTTAACCATTAAAATTATTGACCGGGCGAGCCGTCTCCGTTCCAGCTTTCGACAAAAATTCTTTCGTATGTCTGGCTGTCTGTCTGGATGTTCTTCTCTACAGGTTGCTTTTCTCAACCGATTGTCGTGAAATTTTGTGAGCAGGTTCAATAATTATATAGATTTTTTTTGTCGACTCAGGTTTTGGAATTTTCGAAATTTGAAAAAAAAAATTGCGAGGTTTACAGCTAACAGAGCCACTAATTTATTGGGTTTTAGATGTCATTGCCAATAAAAAATAAAGGTATGATAATGTACTATTGCAGTGCTGTTGTCAGCTCATCGCCAGCCAATTCGACCGGGTTCCCATAGTCGACTCTTACAACACCCACCTTCAAACGTTTCTTGTAGCCAGATTTGTTAGCGTTTTTGTAAAAAACTTAGGCTATTCGTCAACGTGGCGTTAGTTGCCTTATTTTTAAAGTAATTACTTAGGTGTAGGTTCGTATGAATTGATAAATAACCAAAATATAATGTTTCTGGTATCATTTGACGTACATCTGCTTAAAAAGATAAGAATTAAATTTCAATGTTTGGACATATTATTATGATCGCCAAGCCGCATGCCAAGCGTGGCGATTATGGCATTTACCCCCCGTTTGGGGGAGGCCTACGTCCTTGGGCTGATATGATGGATGGTGGTGAACAACTGACAGACAAAAGTGGACCTCATTTATATCTAAAATCTACGTGGACGAAGTTGCGGGCGGCCTCTATTAGTACTTATACGTATGTAAATAAGAGGATCCGATTAATAAGTGAACCCGAGTGGTAATGGTAAGGCACATTCAATCTGGAGGTTGTGGGTTCCGAAACCCACTGATTTTAACAAACAAAGAGAGAGAGAGAGAGATAAATTATCATTTCATATTAAACAGTAGATTTTCAGTGAAACCGGTGTAATCCAAACATCATTTTTGTATCAATTTTTAAATACTGCGTAGGTTAAACCCCTTATTCATAAAACTTAACAAACCTCTGTTAACTAAAAGTTGTTTTGTCCCTTTCTCACAAACATAAATGTCAAAGTGACAGATAAGGACAAACCAACTTTAGCGGCTTGTTAACTAATCGAGGCTTGATGGACGTTCATGAATAAGGGGGTAACACATTAGTGGCACGGTCAGTTTATGAATGCTACCGTCAGATGGCGTTAGAAGTACATTTCTAACTACATTGTAGCCTGTGTTGTGTACGGTCCGTTCTTACCTCGCTACCCCGTCTTAACCTACCTTCTAGAACCTTACAGAACCCAGAGTGCACGAAAGACTCACTCGCATACTTTTAAAAGGTATTTTATTATAAATATTAGCCGTTGAAAAAGCAGGAACGGACTCGTGAGGTCATCAGGATAAATAAATTATGACGTAGTGGGCGGCGCCGTCTCGCCGCTGCGCGCAGAGTTAAGGTGGGCAAGACATGTCCACTATGCGAAGCAAAATCTCATGTAAACAAAAAAATGGGATAGTTTCCCCATTTTAAACTTTATATCATATTGTCGTTATTAATAAAATAACAACTAGTGGCTCTGTGAGGTGTAGACATCGCAAAAAAAAATTTTTTCAAATTTCCAAAAACTGAATCGACAAAAAAAATTATAAAACTATCAAACCTGCTCACAAAATTTTGTCGAAAACTAAAACGGAGACGCTTCGCTCGCTCGGTCAATTATATGTCATTTTTTTACACAAATCGAACTACTTAGTCCCATATTAAGCTCAATAAGGCTTGGGTTATGGGTACTAGACGACGATATATTTAATAGATATATACTTATGGGAAATATATACGCGGCTGTTTAGCCTAGTTAGTAGTGACTCTGCCTCCGAAGCTAGAGGTCCCGGGTTCGAATCCCGGCCAGGGCATTTATTTGTGCAATGTTCTTGGGTCTTGGATGTTTTCTATGTATTTAAGTATGTATTTATCTATATAAGTATGTATATCGTCGTCTAGTACCCATAGTACAAGCTTTGCTTAGTTTGGGACTAGGTCGATTTGTGTAAGATTGCCCCCCCAATATTTATTATATTTATTATTTATATTATTATATACTTTAATAGATGACTAAATTTTAATGCCCGTAGGTATAAGATCATTTAAATTATAATGCTTATTTGTTATTTATGTAAAGCAAGATCACTTAAGTTTTATTATACATTGCAAACACGATACACAAAAGTTCTGACTTTTATTTAAATCTAGAGCAGCACTATCGTTAAATTTTTGCGAGTGAATCGGTAATCCATCTTTTTGAAAATAGTTTTTGCGCAACAATTTAAACTTCTTGCCAGTCTTCGATACCATAGTATTTTCGCTATTAATACCCATGTAGTTAAACGCTAAACGCCCCGTTCGCCTCACCACGTTGTGACAGCTGGTGGATTTTTAAAGACAATAGATTCTAATCTTACGATAGGTTGCACTGAACTGTCTGCAATCGTAACCTGTATTCGTTAAAATCTGATTGAGTGGCCAGTTTGACAAGTTTTTATGGGATGACAGTTGCCGGCGGCATATTTAACATTGATCAGTTGTAATCCGTAGGGTAATCACGTATTTTTTCGAACGTACTATGATAGGTAAATGAAACTGACATTTTTTGTATGAAAAATGCCATTTAGATCCTCCCTACGAACGATAGATAACGTGAAAAACCACCCTGGCGCTCGTATTTCAGTCAAATAGAACCACTACTGTACTTATACTTACATAATTTTTTGTAAAGAAAGTCACTATTTTACGATCTCACTTCTACACCTTCCATACTTAACTCGAACGAGGTTTTTAAAAAAACGCCGCTTGTCTAATGAATTTATGGGCAGGAACTTGTCCTCGCCGTATTTTTTTCTCCAGAGACGCGATAGCCCGATAGCGATGGCGCGTGACGAATAGCGCCCGCCATTTTGTTTAAAGAGCTTTTCAAAATGGCCGCCTCGGCAAAATGAACGTGCAGTCCATATAGTGTTTTATTTCTTGTTATGTGTTTTGTAATGTCTTAACTTTTTAAGTAAATGAGTATAAATTGCAATATATCCTCTAATCGGAATAATTTACGGATGCATTCAACAAAACAGGAGAGAGAAGTACGGTCACAGTGAAAATTACTATGGAAGCTGTTAGAGATGTCATATTATTGTCATTGTGATAAGTTACGCAAGTATTGCATGAGAGGCAGAAGCATGATTTTGAAAAAGCCTATAATTTAAATAGAAAATAAAAAACCCAACGACTTAGCCATTCACCGCGCACACACACACACACACACACACACATACACACACACCCACACATAAGGTATTTAAATTTTAATTCGGTAGTTGAATATTAGTTTAGCAACAGTCTAGTATGATACCCACTTTCACTACATTTTCTTCTCGGCAAACATCATAGACCGAGTTAGGGGCACATTGAAAACCAGCGCTGGTGGTACAAATATGGGCCGCCAGCAGTAGCTGAATGTGTTCTTTTTGCCGATGCCAATAAACTATTTCTTATTCTTATTATTATTCCTAAGTAGCCCAGAAATCAAATTGGTTGAGTGTAAACCCCCTTACATCAAATCATACAATATATTTGTGAATTTTTACCGACTTCAATGGAAGGAAGGAGTTACTCAGTTCGTCTGCAAGTTTGCTTGTTTGTAAACTACCCAGTTTAAAATAATAAAGTTTTATCAATGTGTAGCTTTATGGGGTTGAAGTTTGTATGTAAGGGGTAATCTTCTTCTTGTCTTAGACGACCACTTTGACCTAGTTGGTACTGACTCTGCCTAACAATCGGTGGTCCCAGGTTTGATTTGCGATAAGGACATTTATTTGTGTGATGACTGATGAGAAAAAAATATTTGTTTCTTGGTCTTAGATGTTATCTATGTATTTATGTAAGTATGTCTATCGTCTACTACTTACAATACAAGCTTAGTTTGGCTCTAGGTCGACTTGTCCCCTAAAATATTTATTTATTTATCTGGGGCATTGTAGTGCCCCCGCCGAGACGAACAAATTATTTGTTCAATCTCCGAAACTTCTCTGATTACTAATTTTCTTTTACTAGGAGAAGTTTGTCTAGAAGGAGCTTTCTGTATGGACATAGGCTGCATTTTATTTTCCTGCGCTCTTTGCAATACGCGAGTGGAGGCCCGAGACCAGCTAAGTGTTCAATAAACCCCAACATCCAATTACACCAAAACTAATCAATACGGCCACACATTAAATTAACGTACCGCACGTAACTGCCGTCAGCATGCCAATGAGTACCAAAATAACATACAGAAAGTACTACCAACATAACAGAAAGTACGGACATCAAATTAATTGGCAAATAAAACTTAACGCGCGGTCAATCCCAATAAACCGGTTACAGCTAGTTACTACCGGTTCAATCAGGATCGCAGCGGATTTGGATGAGATTTTGGACTTTGGGGCTGCCTATGAAGATTGTAATTGGCTTGACACTAGTTGAAAGTCTATTATTTTTATATTATAGTGTTGTACTGAGGTCATCCCGTCCTTATATACTTCAAATGAATTAAAGTTTTATATGCGAATGCATAATCACAGCTCTATTCTATTCTCTTCAAAGCCAGAAATATGATTAGACCTATAAAATATCAAAGGACATTTTTTGTACATAAATCGAACTAGTTCCATAGTAAGCTCAATAAGGCGACTTCCTGACTTGGCGGGGCGGGAGCGATATGTCATAGGTATTTTGCTCTTTGACGTAAGCTTACTGATGTGAGATTTCCTCACTTGACGAAATACTGACAGTATTACGTATGCAGAATTGGGATAGTACTGCATCGATATCGGTTGACACTGACAGCTGACAGTTTTCTCATATCGTACCGTCTCCGCATTGACAAGTCAGGAAGGCGCCTAAGGCTTGTGTTATGGTTACTACACGACGATATATTTAATAGATATACTTAAATACATAGAAAACATCCAAGTCTCAGGAACAATTGTTTCTGCTCTTCAATGCCCTTACCGGGATTTGAACCCAGGACCCCTAGCTTCGGAGGCAGTATCAGTACCAACTAGGCTAGACAGGCCGACGATTAGATAGAGCTATATTTACCGAAGTGAGCCTAAAATCAAATCATGTATTCGGCCATTAAAGGCGTGTAAAATATTTACAATTCAAATTATATAATTAATAATAGTGTAAGAAAACAGCTGCTACCTTCTAACCTAGTCAGAAAATAAGGAGATGTTGGGATTTGACTGGTTGCTTCATGATGTTTTCCTTCCCCGGCAAGCTAGTGTTAAATATCAAATGATATTTCAGTCCGAAAAGAGGTGTCCTTCGTCATCATCATATCAGCCGAAGGACGTCCACTGCTGGAAATAGGCCTCCCCCAAAGAGTGCCACAATGACCGGTCCTGCGCCCCCCGCATCCAGCGGACTCCCGCGACCATTACCAGGTTATAAAAAAAATGCATGTATGGGCATGTAAAATTTTATATTTTATCAATAAAATGAGTATGAGTATGAGTATGAGTATAACCTTAATGTTAAATAATAGACTTCAAAAGTGGTAGCTTTGGCATACTGTACATAAGTTTTTTTTACCAATGTTAAGATATCCAGTGCCTGCACTGGGAATGCCAATTATTGGGTACTGCCACGGCACGTCCCCCTTTTAATTGGCACCATCAAGCTTAATTCAACTACCAATGTTGCATAGTTGGTAGTGACCCTGCATACGTAGCTGGTGGTCCCGGGTTCGATTTCAATTTCAATTTCAATAATTTATTCGTAAAAACATAGGTATATACATTTTATAAGTCTCACTATGTCTTCGCCATAGAAAGAGAAGAGCGTTCGTGGCCCAGCGGCGCCCGCGTACCGCGTGCGGTATGCGAGGTTAAGCAATGTCTGGCGAGGTCAGTCCTTGGATGGGTGACCGCTTTGAGTGGTTACTAACTGAGCGCTCCCGTGCTTTGGAAGGCACGTTAAGCCGTTGATCCCGGTTGCTGTCTATGATAGCAGTCGTTAAGCCAAGTTAGAGGCCTCCGGGCGGCTTGAGAACTTCTAACAGTCAAGTTGCCCACTCACTTGACAAGCCTAATCCCAATAAGGTCTAGTTTCCCCCTCGGGTTGGAAGGTCAGATGGCAGTCGCTTCCGTAAAAACTAGTGCCTACGCCAATTCTTGCGATTAGGTAGCGGACCCCAGGCATCCTTCAGGATGCAATAAGGCATACAAATAGTCATAACATATTTATTTATTTATTTATTTATATAAACATATGACACAAAACTTGTAAATATATTAATCTAAATTCGAATCCCAGTCAGGGCATTTATTTTTTGATGAACGTGAATAATTATTCCTGAGTTTTGGCTGTTTTCTATGTATTTAAGTATTTATCTATCTATATAAGTATGTATATGATTGCGTAGTACCCGTAGTACAAGATTTGCTTTGCGAGAAGAAGTTTGGGACTTGGTCGGTTTATGTAACCAGCAGTGGACATCTTTCGGCTGATATGGTGGTCCATATCAGCCGAAAGATGTCCACTGCTGGACATAGGCCTCCCCCAATTTCATGGGGGGTAAATGCCATAATCACCACGCTTGGCATGCGGGTTGGCGGGTTTATGTAAGATTACCCACAAAAAATTTAATTGAAATATATTTGATTTATTTATTTATTCATAGCACGAAATGTCAGAGTGTCAATTACTGTAATTAAGGTGACAGACATTGACACATTTACCTCAGTAATATTTTATTAATTACACGGGTTAGGTAGGTAATACATTAAACAGCTATCTGAACATAAAGTAAAGATTATTAGACCTAGGGCATAAATCCAGGCATTTCCATACATATAGGGTAGCTAATTCGTTTCTGAACCAAGATGATAATGTTTAACGACTTCGTAAATATACGTCCTCATATACGTATCTCATTAACTTTCATGATGTATCATGTAATAAATTGGGATATAAGGCTTGGGCATCAATTCTCACATCGCTAAGGGTGGATTGGAATTGAATGAGAAACGTATATCGCCTTTTACATTAATTTTTTTTCAGAGGCTACCCGTTGTTGTTTCCTTGGAATCTGGTTAAGCACATATCTTACACATTGGTGTGGCGGAAGGCTCACGCCTTTAAAGAAAAATACAGAGGGGTCGTTAGTAGGAGCGGCTGATAATGCAAAGCAAAGATTCGCTAATAATTTAGCCTAGTGGTAATGGCGCTACTCCATCCGGCAAACCAGAGGCGCGGGTTCAATTCACTCTTGGGCTGCGTGAGAGATCACCGTTAATTTTTCTTTGTAATATCATATCAATACACCGTTATTATTATCACGCGATACATTCATTCAAGCAGTATCACGTGAGAATGGATGCAGATTGTAGGAATATCCAAACTATTTAAGAATCCGCGATTATATTGACATCCCTAAAAATTGTGTCGACCTGTTTTGTCTAGTTGGTAGTGACACTGCCTAATACGAAGCATGAGATCCCGGGTTCGAATACCTGTAAGGGAATTTGTTTCTGTGGTGAGCAACAGCATTTCTTCCAGAGACTTGGATGTTTTCTATGTATTTAAGTATATACCTATGTAATAAAATAAATATATCGTCGTCTAGTCCCTATAACCCAAGCCTTATTGAGCTTACAATGGGACTATATAAGTAGTGGTCGGCGGTTAAGAAGTCAATCCTGACATCTGTCATTTCCATACAGTTTATAACCCAAAAGTTAATTTGATGTTATAAAACGTATGGAAATGACAGGTGTCAGGATTGACTTCTTAACCGCCGACTACTATAGTTATATGTGTTTAAAAATTTTTTTTTTAAACACATTTATTTATTTATCCTAGTTATGTGATATTTATCACTGTATAAATGGGGCCAATGGCGACGGCAACGACGCTCTTGAATTATTATATAGAAATATCTACCAGCATGTATGTACATCGCACTCCCTTACAAACTTCCCCTCCCATTTCACCCTTTTAGCGGATAATTTGTGGGTTAAAAACTATCTTTATTCCTTTTGTTAGATTTAAACTATCTTCAAACCAAACTTTACAATGTTCCGATGAACCATACTCTAGTTTTCGTCGAACAAACCTTTTTACATACTTACTCGTACATTGTTTATAGCAAGATAGATTGGTCTACAAAATTTGGAGAACTTCGTTCACGCATTAAACTATATTTCATCATCATCATATTTAAGAGTGTAGCTCTTGTCGGTGGAGTAATCGCCATTCTGTTCGGTTCTCTGCCAATGCTTTGAGCTCCTGATACGACATTACATTGACCTTCTCTTTGGCTTGATCCATAAACGCACGTCTCGGTCTTCCCCTGCCTCTTCTCCCCTCTATCTTCCCTTCAATTATAGTTTTTATGTAATTGTCATGTCGTATCAGGTGCCCCAACATATTTCCTCTTCTGTTCTCAATCATCTTTAAAAGCAGTCTCTTCTCTCCTACCAAATCCAAAACCTCTTCATTTGTTTTCCTTTCTGTCCAGCTTATGGCTTCCAAACTATATTTACAAATTTATATTTATATTTACAAACAAATAAATAATTTATGAATCATACTTTACCCAGTCTCATAAAGCCCACGTGTTACATTTATCCAGACCAATATACGTCTTACACGTAATATCTGAGTACAAATATACACAAGTATATACACGTCGAGAAGTTATCTCTCGCTTTGACATCGACGAGGGTATTTAAATTCATAGTCTTATGGAGGGGGAGGGAGAGGCGTGACTGTACACTTTTTGGCTTCGGCTAAGCCGGATAGCCACTAAACTTGGGGAAGAAAAGGTGGTAAGTTGAGAATTTGCGTTTTTGGGAATTTAAACAAGAGAGAGGTAAGTTAAAAAGCATCTTGATGAATTTAACTTAAGGCAATCCTGATGGAGGAGATCGGTAAATGACTTGTTTTATGATGTAAGCTTACTAATGTCGCACAGATTACCTCATTTGGGCAGATAGTGAGATTTGAGCAATAGTAATTAGTAATATCATGTGCGGAAGAGGGGCAGAGTTGCATTCGTATCGCCTTGCTTCCGCTCACTCCGGGCCAGGAAGCACTTATTTAAATGTAAACACGAAAGACAGTTGACACTGACAGATGACAGGTTACTAATATCTTACAGTATTCGGGATCTCGTTAAGGTTGATAGTCCTGCCAACTTTAAGTCGAAATGTTACACTCCTAGCAGCTGATGAAGCGAGGAGCTCTCTTCATCCAGTTTGCATTTGCTTAATTAAGGGTGATTAGTTTCTCTAAACGATTGATAACAAATTTATTTGATCATTTGGTATATTATTATAACATGAGCTTTAAACTTTATTTTATAATCCGCTGGTTTCTTTAACTATCGACCATTATTAAAAGTAAGTGCCGAAAATCTAAAAATTCTACGTACTTCAATTTACCTCCCGCCCACCCGAAGGAGTTAAAATGCTATAGTTCGTGCCACAGCATAAATTAGCGACAGTAACTCGCAAGAAGCCGGCGCGCATACTATCACAAGTCGAGATTAACGAATACCGCGCTTAATATGCGCGCGGCGCCGCAAAAATTGCGCGGACTTTCGATTAGCGGTTAATTGTGAGATAGGGGGTTTCGACGCTGCTGTCGTACTAATTATGTTTATTACTGGTGCCTATTTTCTTAGGTTTGCTATAGAGTGTTTATCTGAATAAATGCGACTTAGAAGATTATGGCGAAGTAATATGATTTTTTCAAGGCTGATGGATCAAAATGGCAATGGATTCCCACTTCTGGGAAAAGAAAAATAAGTGGCGGTCGTCCACCAGCTCGATGGGTAGGTGACATTAGAAGGACTCAGGTCACTTCTAGAAATAAACTGTATTAATATTCGTAACCGTTTTCGAGTTACAGCTTTTTAAACATCAATTAAAAAAACAGCATGTCTCAACCCTATCTTATAAGAAAGCTAGCGGCATATGTCACTTCAAAATATAATAAATACTTTAATGGTAATGTTGAAACAATGGGGTTGTTACTAATACTAAAAGGCATTATTTGAAATAATGGTTTTTTTTCTTTCTAACACAAGTTTCTTAAGATTAGAAATCGAATGTACATCATTTAAATGACAACATACTATCAGGAAAGTACATGGTATTGTTCCTCCCTGTATATTTCGAAGGCGCAATTCGATTGCTGGTGTAAACTTGGTTATGAAGATTACGGTCGTCGATTCAGATATACGTCCTACATACAATCAGCTGCAGAGAAACGTGACCTCCCCTGCATAGAAGTTTGTATGCAGGAGGGGTCACGTTTCTCTGCAGCTGTCTGTACATCAGAAAAAGATACGCATTTGAAGAAGTCGAAAGCAATATGCTGAATGTACTGCTGGACTAGGGATATAATAATAAGCTTTATTTCAGATCAGTTACATCCATATGTATACATGTGCCTATCCCAGAAAAGACACATTTCTATACACGACACAGGTATCTTCCCATAGACTACCACTCCAGTTTAGTGCAAAAAGAAATTAAACATGAATGAGTTTAGTACGTAATGTTCCTTTCTTATGCATTTTGAAGGCACTTGTGAGGTTGAGTTTTCATAATCCTTAGAGGACTGCAGCAGAAAAACTCCACGAGAACAGCCTGTACAGCCATGGTTGTTCAAAATCAGGCTAAACCGAAAGATAGCTAAGACAATAACAGGCAGGCGTCAATAACCGTTAAACACAATGTTCGTCGATTGTTAGACTTAGCACAGTTTGAACCTAGGATTTGTAGTACAGCATAAAACGGGGTACTAAAGGATGGCGGGGAAAGAAGGGTTGCGTATACAGAATATGTTTATCCCCCCCCCCCCCCATCAGCCCAAGGACGTCCACTGCTGGACATAGGCCTCCCCCAATTTAATGGGGGGCAAATGCCATAATCGCCAGTAGTTTTAGGACACCCGGGTCCATATGAGTATGTATGTATGTATAATTGTTTGGCACGCTCTGCAGACAAGCTTGGTTCGTTAGATTCGTCATTACTGTCTGTACGTCAAATTCCAAATTACACAGAAACGCAGTCGGAATTGTTTCTTAATTCTTAAAAAAAAAAAAAACAAAAAAAAGATATTAATTTTCCTTACTGATCCACTTGCAATCTCTACTAACCACAACCACGGGTGAGATGGGATTTCCAACTATTTTGCGTTAATCGTTAAAATTATGAAATGAAACAGCAGATAATCATTAAAAATTAAAAGTCATACAACAGGCATATTTTATTATGTACAATCCTCATGTAAAAATAAACTTTTATCGAGGTTTGAATGATTGTTTTGGCATATTTGACAGTTGACAATGACGGCTAACATTTACTGATAAGTGATACTGATAAGTGACCAATAAATGCAGTATATCAACGCCGATGACCGTACTGCCAAAAAGCTAAGTTTCTAAGTCGAATGGCAATCTTAGCTTTAGCGCTAACAGCTGGCGATAACTCACTTTAGAACGTCTTAATGTAGAAGATATAATTATACCTATCCTTTTTTTGGGTAACAGTGTCAGCGTTAGAAAAACAAGAGATCGGATTACTTTTTAAACTTACGCTGCAATTTAGCAAATCAATAAGTTTTTTTTTTTCATTTTTAAGTCCAAGGTTTAAGCAGCCACCAACCGAAGCTCCATTAGCGGAAAAGGTTCCGGATATATTTTCCGGTTGGTTAGCCGATTTCACGGACAATTGGTCCGGACAAAGGTCGGACGGACAATGCCGATAGTTCGGCGATAATGTTAACGGCTGTCCGGGGGTTAATGACCTGTTTTATAGGTTATCTGTTTATTGGGTTTATTTGTGAGGGGTTGAGAGGTGGGTTTCCGTGAGATTGAGCAATGCAGTGATACTTGACAAAATCACTATACTAAATGTATATTTCTTTGGCTTCCTGACTGAAAATTGTAGGTACATAAACTAAAAAACTTTCATGACTTCACTCACGTTATTTAAAACCAATAGCAGGGTAATTCGAACGCACGTTAAGCCATGAAAATGTTTGATTGAGAATGTAAAAATTTACAATAAATAAATAAATATTAAAGTGGAAATATTACACAAATCGAACTAGGCCCATAATAGTAAGCTCAATAAGGCTTGTGTTATGGGTACTGGACAACGGTACGTTTTAATTGAAATAAATACTTAAGTACATAGCAAACATTCAAGACTCCTATGATGATGATGATGCCGTTACCATGACCATTGGGAAATTTCGAGCTCCTGGAATTGCCTATATTGCTAATTGCGTTGGCAACTTTGATACTGCTAGCAAGGCGTTAGCCATATTTTTTTGAATATTGCCATCAAACCCGGTAAATATGAGTTATAACAGTAACTTGAAATGAATTATTCTAACAATTCTGTAACATAGCTGGAAATGGGAATATTACCAACTGAACAGCATATCAGTATTTGTCAGATTTTGTGTGAGAAATAGCGATTTACCTGAGCTATTAAAACACAAAGTAGAATAGCGCCACACACACAAAACTCTTCAAAATGTAACTGCCACAACTACGGAAATCGTAACCCTCAACTAGTACCAGTAGCAAAAACAAACCCACCCCAACATTATTGTACAGTCGGCACGCAACTGATCGATACGCGCAAATTGTCTGTACACTTGGACGCATTTTCTTTTACGATCGCGCACAGTTTACGTGCTACAAAGATATGGACGATTGTACTGATGTAGGAAAGTGATTAGTTGGGTGGATGCGGCATTAGAGCTTTGGAAAAAAAGTTTTAGTGTGGTTAGAAGTAAAAAAATATACTTATCCTGTTTTTTTCATTAAATGCGTAAATGATGATAATTGTGCATTTGCAAATTAGGCGACTTCCTTTTTGCCAATGCGGTGGCGTTACGATATGAAAAACTGTCAGCTCTCAGTGTCAATCGATACGAATGCAGTACTGGTGTTACTACTGTGCAAACTTATACTGACAATCAAGATTGCGTCTAGTGAGGAAATCTCAGATCAGTAAGCTCATGTCAAAGAACAAAATACCTATGACATATCGGTCCCGTCCCGCCAAGTCAGGAAGCCGCATTAGGTAAGTACTCACTATACATACTAAGCTTATGCGTTAGGGCCGGTTACATCAATATACGATTATAGGCTGATCGACGTTAAATATGGCACCGGCAGCTATAATCCCATATAAACTTGAGAAATTTTCATATAATCACATTTTAACAAACACCGCTTACGATTACAGACGGTTAATGTTAAAATGCTTTGTATTTATGACGTATGAAAATAGATTATAGAATTCACGTATATTAAAGCCACACTATTTTATGACATCTCGCAATGACACGTCTGTCAATTCATCATCTCTACGACTTCTAACAAAAATTTATAAAACCGATTACTGCATTACCATGTTGCTAAACATACAATTAACATGACCGTGCAGTGCACAAAAGTTTCAGATACTTGATGATGATGATGATGACGCTGATGATGGTTTCTCTTGTCCCTCATCAAGAACATAAGGCTCAAAGAAATTTCACATTCAACATAGCGTATCCTACCCTTCGCAGATCTCACCCCCAAAGCTAATAGCGATCGCCTAATAGCGGCTGGCGAAGCCGGGGCTCGTAAAGACATCCTCGCTTTATTGGCTGCCCACCCTAATTGTGATGGCGTGATGTTGTGTGGGAATTCAATGCCGCAACAATAGTGCCAACTGAAACAAACAAACTTCTTTATAAATAGAAAACACGTGAAAGAAATCAATAACGGGTCGATAACGCGCTTGATCCTTCGGAAATCGCAAGGGTCCAAAGGTTGCGGCATCTGCTTACCATCAGGCAGGTATTGTTTGTCACTATTGCAGTATAAAAAATATTGTGTTTTATAAACAAGATATGCTAGGCAGATCGTGCGACCTGTCAAAGGCATTTGACGCTATTATTCTTACAAAATGAATTTATACGGTATTTCTAATGACGGCCATCATTGCCATCACTGTTTGATTCTTTAACTGTAAATAGGTTTTAAAACTACCTGCCAAACGAGAGTCAAAAAATCGTCTTTACGTAATTCCAATATAGGCATCCCTCAGGGTACTGTACTCGAAGCGCCTTGTTTTTATCATTTATCAATGACCTTCCGCCAATTCAGTATTATTTTACCTAGCTTGGCAACTTTTTTATGTAAATAGAATACTAATTCAAAATATTATTCTTAGAGTACATAAACATTAGGGTCATACATACAGGTAATGATGAAGGAAGACGCTTAGAAAGAAGCTCGCATGTAATCGCACAAACTAGACAGTATTTTGAAAATAAAATATCGTATATAGTCGTGGGTAGTATCGTATCGTATCCTAAATATCGTACTTGTTACTACATATATGATCTATGCCATCCACAGATTATATGGTGCTCCGCAACATATCAATATCGTACAATGGTTACTCGGTAAATACTTACTAAGTACTACTACTAAGTAGTTACTGAATACTAATAAGGTTTATCTATTAGTGCTAAGTAATAATAATAAATAAATAATTGAAATACAAAGATAAATCTTTAAAAAATATTTTTCTAAATGCAAGGTCAACGTCCCAATCAAATGCTTGTCACTTAATATTAATATTTGACACCTAGTTTTCACTTCTATTATTATGATGTAAGATTGAAAGTGTCGAGTATTATGCCAGTGTCCAACACTGGCAGCCGTGGAATATTAAAATTACGTTGATCACTGACATCTATTCTAGACTCCAATAATACTAGAAACGGTTTTTTTAGCAATCCCATACAGGTGTGCTAAAAGTACTCGCTTATAGCCACTTCCTGTCATAATAACTTTTATATTAAGACCAATGACCACTAACATGAGATTTAGATCATACATTATCTTATTATATTTTTATTACAAAACTTCCTTTAATCCTACCTGTTTGCCATAAAATGGCATCATCACACATTTTATTAGACGTATCTTGTATTTTACGATAATACCCATAATTATTATGGCTGCTCACCCCATAGCTTCTGAGGATCCGTGATATCATTTTGATGTCATTAATAACGTAATATACAGGGTGTTTCGGAAGAGGAGATGATGTAAATCAAAATGAGTCCGCATCATAAAAGGACACAGTATATTTCAAATCAACCATGTGAATCCGCCAGGTGGCACTGAGGATTTAATTCCATGTGCTCTGCCTGCCGTTCTTGAGAAAGCGGGCAAGAGGTTATGGTATGGCGTCTAAAAGTCCTAGTCAGGCCAGGCATCTTGGTGATTTCATAAGTATATATTATGTACAGCTGTGGAATGAATAGGATCGTCACTTTTCAACTCTATGTTATTGCTGTTAAGGTCGAAAAGTGACGAACCTTTTGATTCCACGACTATACCTGAGTGTATTTCGCGTAACTGACTGATGTAAGTCAACAAACAGGAGTGATTACGTGTTGACATTATTATTCCCGGCCAGTTTTGCTACTATTTTTAAACAACCTGTATATAATTTTGGGGTTTCGTCGAAGCTTACATGAGGCTGTATATTATATGGTCACACATGTTACTTGCGTCTATTTATTTCTGAAGGCGATGTACGATGTAGCAATCGTTATGAGTTTACGATTGTTTGATAATGGGATTTCGACAATAACAATTATTAGAATGATACACCTTAATATAAAAGGAAAGTAACTTTTTTTCATCAACAATTTGTGAAACACCTATATTTTTATGTACACGTATTGTCGCAGCGCAAACCTGGTTCAATAACTAGTCGGCTCGCTATACAAAAGTGCAAACAGGTAGTTAATTTAGGCCCACTGTACCTGTCCCTGCACGAGCATTACCGGGCGCCTGGAGCGGTACAGTCGGCCACGTCACGGTGAAAGTTTTGGGTTTTAGTTGTCGATGAGATTTTTAGTTGGGTACGATTTTATTACTGTTAGTATAAATATGAGAATGTGTCTGCTCGGGACGCTCGGGTGTTGAATTTTCCAATAGAGCAACGGTTATATGTAATATGTCTTTATATGCACAGAGGGTAACTGGGTACATTATTTGGTTTACAAAATAGGTACAATGTAAGGTAAAGTACCATACAACAAACAACCCGAACCAGTTTGACTACGGATTTCAGTCTGGCTCTATTTTTAAACTGCTTTTTTCGTATGTACTTACTTGCTGGCTTGGCGGAGCGGAAGGGATATTTTGTTCTTTGACGTGAATTTACTGATGTGAGATTTCCTCAATTGACGAAATACTGTCACTATTACGTTTGCGCAGTAGTATTGAAAATAAAGGATTTATAATTTTCATCTCAAATTGTTACTCTGCATCGGCGAAGAGATGCAATTAGAAACTATAATATCAATTGACATTAGTTTGAATCGCATTTTCGTATGTTATCAACAAGCACCATTCGGAAAAGTATAAAAATAATAATTCATTTCACAATTTTAAATACCAGCAAGCCACAGTAGCCCAGTGGTTCAGCATGAGGTTGTCAAGCGGCGATCGGTGGGTTCCAATCCCGGCTCATGCCTACCAATGAGTTTTCCAACTTATGTACGGATTAACATTTGATATTTACCGTTAGCTTTTCGGCGAAGGAAAACGTCGTGAGGATGCCTGCATACATATGTGAAGTAATTTAAAGGTGTATGAATAAGTATAAGTATTGCCGTGCAGCGAGGTAATACAGCCAGCCTTCTGGGCACCCTCCCATTGACAGCGATTTGATCCAATTTTTTTATTTGTAATTTAATAAGGTTTTTTTTTATATTATTGTTTTAATTATGTTTAAGGTATGTGAAGTTCCCAATCCGCACTGGGCCAGTGTGATGATAATGAAATTGATGATAACGAATCATCATCATCATATCAACCAAAGGACGTCCCCTGCTGGACATAAGCTTCCCCAAGCGATGATGAATACCAGCAATAAAATAATAAACTATAAATATTACGCAATAATGCAGTCCAACTGTACCCCACAAGGCAAACAAAAGAACGAGCCGTTGCACAAATCTTAATCTTAGCATTCATTATATGTACAAAATGGCGAACCTGAATTTATTCTAGGTTACCTCGCAGTTTATGAGGGAGTAGCTTCACTTTAACCACCCCTAGGAAAATATCGTGTCTTGAAAAATTCTAGAACAATCTTTGCTGTTCCGCTAAAGAACGTGCATGTTTCTATGTGTGAACCAAAGAATATTGTTTTAGTAAATCATGGAACTGATGACTGAATCCATACTACCTTTAATATTTTTTTGGAACTTTGGTTATTTTACCCTATAGTGCTAGAAATGTAGGAACATTAACTATAATCAACAGCAATTTAAAGGTATGTGGCGTTGGGTTCCTGGTTTTGAATAAGGTTGCCAGAGCTCCCGAGGATGCGATGTGTTGAGAGTGCTAGAATCTTTATGATATTTATTAATTTCAGAGCTTGAAATACCATACATCGAATTAAAAAAATCAATGTCACTGAGCACAAAACAATAATTCCCATACTTTTTTCATTCGTTGATACTTTTATAAGCAACTTTTATTAGCCCTTTCTTTGTACTATATACTATTCCAAATCGTCTCCAGAATCGAACCCGCCATCTATCCCACACTAACAGCTCCACACAGTATCCAGGTGTACTTACCAGGTAATAATAGCACGGAGTAGATATAATGAGGGGGATATTATTCATATTTTATTTTTCGAAAACTTCTATTTGTGCTTATTTTGTACTTATTCTGGTAACGTCTCATCAACACAAACCCGTAATTATTAAAGAAACATTCCTAATCGTCTCCAGAATCGAACCCGCACTACCAAACCCACACTATCACCCCAACACAGTATCCAGGTGTACCAGGCAATCATAGCACGAAGTATAATGAGGGGGATATCACCCGATCAGCCGAAGCCCTTTTTAACAAGTGCATATATTTTTCGACAACTTCTATTAGTCCTTGTTTTGTACTGATTCTGGTAACGTCTCATTAATACAAACCCCTAATTATTACAGAAACATTCCTAATCGTCTCCAGAATCGAACCCGCACCACCAAACCCACACCCCCACACCCAACACAGTATCCAGGTGTACCAGGCAATCATAGCACGGAGCATAATGAGGGGGATATTACCCGATCGGCCCGAGGCCTTTTTAATTTTCCGTGAGATCACCTCCCCGTTTTTTTGGTGCCTTCATAAAAGGGGATATGTCTGCTTGAGTGCGGAGCGGAGTTATAGATTTAATTTCGGTATATATAAATGGAGTGGTTGCTGTGGGATGAATGATGAAGTATTTTTGTTCCTTATTTAGTCTTGAATGTTTTCTGAGTATATGAGTAAGTATTTACTTATGTACACAGAATTTCAGACCACTATCGTGAATTGAAATCAAGTGGTAACTTTTTCGCCATCTCGAGAAAAAGATCTTTGTATAGTATTCGGCGGTTAAGAAGTCATCCGTGACACCTGTCATTTCCATACAGTTTATAACCTAAAAGTCACTTTGAGGTTATAAACTGTATGGATATGACAGGTGTCAGGATTGACTTCTTAACCGCCGACCACTATAGTTTGCATTTTTTTATATCAAGTCAGTGGCAGACTAACGAACCGCCCACTGATGGCAAGCGGTGACCGCAGCCTATGGCAGCTTGTAATTCCAGGCGTGTCACATACTTACACACTCCTTTCCTAGTTTATATGGCTATTTTTGTGTAACAAAAGATTAGATTGCGAGGGAAAATTTCAATGTGTTCCAGTTGTTACACATGTTTATAGATCGGTTTAGCCTAGGAGTTAATAACCCTGCCAAAGATGCTGACGGTCCTGATTCTGAATGTCCTTACCGTAAAGGCAAACAAAATCGGCCTGTTTAGCCTAGTTGATAGTGACACTGCCTCCGAAGCTAGAGGCCTCGGGTTCGAATCCCGGTAAGGGCATTTGTTTCTGTGGTGAGCAGAAACGTTTGTTCCAGGGACTTGGATGTTTGCTATGTATTTAAGTATATATCTATTAATTTTATCGTCATCTAGTACCCACAACACAAGCCTTATTGAGCTTACTACGGGACTAGTTAAATTTGTGTAAAAAATAGTCCCATAATATTTATTTATTATCATTATTTTTGAGTCTCCCGTCGCGGAATGAAAATGTGATGGTGGAGTTCAGAATTAAAAAAGCTTAAATATTTTTATATGATCTATCCATCGACCCACAGAATGGGTTCTACAAGAAAAAAATTGCATCCCCACTTTATGTGTAGTCCCCAAATATAGTGGGGATGCCCTAATAGTAAATTACGATACAAGTGCGGAGAACAGGAAATTCGCAACGAGTGGTGATAAATTAAAACACGACCGAAGGAAGTATGGCTCTTTAAAGTTTCGACATGTGGCTCTTTAAAGTTTCGACATATGCACGTAATCTGCTGATTACCGCACTCGTGCGGTAAAGTAGCATCATATGTACTGTAAAATATATTATTTAACATTTTAGTCTACTTTTTTGTCGGCGTGGTTGAAATGTATACCCATGGCAAATTACAGATTTCTAGTTGTAAAGGTTACTGAGCTAAGCCACAGATGGACAGAAAGACATGGCAAAACTATAAGGGTTCCTTCTTTACTTTGGAACTCTACAAACTCTCTCTTCCACTTTTACAATCTTAAAAACCTGTCAATTACTAGTGAAAACAATGCCAAGTACTAGGAGCGCAACGTTGCGTAGGGGCCAAGAGATTTCAAGTGCTATCCTAGCCTCTTGATAAAGCATCGATCTCTTAGAAGTACTCTTCACCATTTCTGTTTTCCTTGTGTATTGTGCAGTGTACACTTGTTGTTATATCTAATAGTATGAGAGTTGCATTAGAAAAAAGCTTTTCTTTTTATTATTCGTAATTTTAAACAATTTGGAATCCACATAACACGATGTCACTATAATATTTATCAATTTAACTCCTTAAATTGTAAATTACGAAATAAAATCAAAATAATAAAAAGATTGAGACTTCATAATATTAAATATATAAGACTTTTTTATCAGCAAGAGCAAATCAAATGGTTACCAATAGAAACCTTAGGGTGCCTTTTCACCAGAGATGTGCTATGCAGCTATGTTACGAGGATGTGTAAGCTACGCTACAAAGACCCGTTTCCACCAGTGCTGTGCTATGTGGACCAATAAATATGATTGATGGATCCATAGCAACGCAGCATAGCACGTCTCAAGTGGAAAGGCACCCTTACGTATGGTACATCAAAAAATAAACTTGTATGTGTACCTAAACAATAAGCCTATTTAAACAATAAACACTGTATACCAATTTAACGGTCAACCCAGCAATTTAATTTTTTTTTACCACGTCGGTGGCAAACGAGCTTAAGGCCCACCAGATGGTAAGCGGTCACCGCAGCCTATGGGCGCCTGCAACTCCAAGAGTGTCACCTGCGTGTTACCGACCCTTTAAAAATGTAAACACTCCTTTCTTGAAGAACCCCATACTGTTATGTAGTCCCTCTGAAAAACCTCGGCAGGGAGCTTCCACAGTCGGAGCGTCCGAGGGAGGAAACTCCTATGAAACCATACCGTACGCGACCATTTAGGTTCTAAGGTGTGAGAATGTATGCTCGGCCAACACTAACGACGACCTGACTTTGATCCTTATTTTGACTTTTGCTGCGTTGTAATTATAGTCCGCCCCGTTCAGACATTAGATTCTCTCTAGAACCAGGTTTGAATTTCACTTCCTCCCTCGGATGCTCCGGTTGTGGAATGAGATGCCTGCCGAGGTTTTCCCGAGGGATTATTAAAGTATGGGATTATTCAAGAAAGGAGTGTATACATTTTTAAAGGGTCGGCAATGCGCATGTGACACCCCTTGAGTTGCAGGCGTCCATAGGCTGCGGTGACCGCTTACCATCAGGCGGGCCGTAGGCTTGTTTGCCACCGACGTGGTATAAAAACACCGTAAAAAAGTTCAAGTATCCAATTGTCAATCTTACACCAGCCCTGTCAATTTGTGCTATTGCGCCAATGACAACCAAGATTGCGTGTAATTGTTTTGCGTTAACGAAACCTATCAGACTGGACTATTAGGGAGCTTGCACTTAACATCGGCGATCACCCGCAACTGTGGCATAGGTTCTATAAAACGACATATTTTTATTCTTAGAGCACTTCTAAATGCAACCTTAAATTGATTTCACTACGGTTTATTTTCAAACAGCTATCGAAAAGAAAATATGCTCTTGAAAAACACTTCTCTTAATGTGGGTTTGTCTATTAGCTTTTATAGTTTGCTCCCGTTTCCTTATTTCTTGTTCTGCTTTCAATGGAATCAAATGTTGTAATAGAATATACGAATAGATGAATGCATAGTCTGAATCAAGTGTGAGCTAAGTTCAAATTTATTTATACAGTTGGGTTGTTTCCACATTTAAGTAACATGATAAATTGTCAACTACAAAAAAAAAAGTTCATACAACCATGTTGAGACTTCAAATATTTGATTAAATCAATAATACCTCGGTTAACTACTAAAACCAAATAACTGACCGGTAAAAAGTTTAAAATCATTGTACTCTTAAACTATGTACAGTACGATTAATTTGAGTTAAACACTGACATATGCTCTTATTCCATTGGATAGTCTACTTTAACGCTTATGTAATAGAGTTTCAATTACAAACATACGATTTTAAGAGTGTCTATGTAATATAAACTCTTTTAAATTAGTTTTAAAGTAGAATATCCAATGGAATAAGAACATATGTCAGTGTCATACTTAACTTAAAGAGCGTACTCCCATCTTAAAGGCCGGCAACGCACTTACAACCCCTCTGGTGTTGCGAGTGTCCATGGGCGGCGCTAATCGCTTACCATCAGGCGATTCGTCTGCTCGTTTGCCACCTATGTCATAAAAAAAAAAAAACATAATTTACCTGTAAAGTTTTAGGGTATATATACTTTTTATCGACCAAGAATAAATTTAAACCTGCCATTAAATTCCTCGTGTTAAGAAGAGAACTGCAAGGGGTACGTACGAGAAATCCATGGGTAGGTACGGCCTACGAGCGTAGCGTGTAGCATATAGGCGGCAATGAAAGTGTTAACTGGCGGCTTTCTTAAGCGGTTTGCTACGCTTGTAGCATATACTTCCTGCTGTGTAGCAAATACCCGGCGTAGCGTTTTGCTACGATACCACATCATGCAAAGCGCAAGGAAATCTGGCAAGGTAAAATTCACAAGACAAAAGAAGACACTAAAAAAAACCGGCCAAGTGCAAGTCGGACTCGCCCACAAAGGGTCCGTACATAATAATAATCAATAAAATATATCAATGAATAATAATCAATAAAAACGGCAAAAAATCAAGTTTCTTATATGGGAGCCCCTTTAAATATTTATTGTATTCTGCTTTTTAGTATTTGTTGTTATAGCGGCAACATAAATACATAATTTGTGAAAATTTCAAATGTCTAGCTATCGCGGTTCTTGAGATACAGCCTGGTGACAGACAGACAGACGGACAGACAGCGAAGTCTTAGTAATAGGGTCCCGTTTTTACCCTTTGGGTACGGAACCCTAAAAACTAACTTGTCCTTTTAAGTAAATTCAGTCGGGTAGAGTGCGCTATATCTCGAAATCTACAGATATTATACAACTAAAGACACCTAGTAACAATGCAACAAATTAATAGTATTTAATGCAACAGTATACATGTCACAGGCACTATAACAAAACGAGCGTAAGGAGTTTCGCTATTAAAGACTCTGATGTAACGTTACATACAATATTTTTGCTACGGCAGCAAAAATGCGCGTGCCTTTATTAAAAAATAAAACATTTGTATAATTTGACATTGTTGTGTAACATAATCTTTGCGATTATTACTCAAAGAGTACATCTGATCGTCTGTCAAATTAAACCAGCTTGACAGAACTGGTTTTTCACGAGGCAGCCTGACCCAAAAATTAATACTGCTGTCAATCATTTAATTGACACATTACAATGCTGGAGTAGAAAAAACCGGCCGAGTGCGAGTCGGACTCGCGCAGGAAGGGTTCCGTACCGCATGATCTATAAAAAGACTCCGACTCGCACTTGTCAGGCTTTTAATATTTGTTGTTATAGCGGCAACCGAAATATATAATCTGTGCAAATTTCAACTGTCTAGCTATTACGGTTCTTGAGATCTAGCTCGGCGAGTGGTGAAAAAGGGCTAAAATACACGTTTTTTGTATGGGCGCCCCCCTTAATTATATTTTCTTTTTAGTATTTGTTGTTATAGCGGCAACAGAAATACACAATCTGTGAAAATTTCAACTGTCTAGCTATTACGGTTCTTGAGATACAGCCTGGTGACAGACGGAGGGACGGAGGGACGGACGGACGGATGGACGTCAACGAAGTCTTAGTAATAGGGTCCCGTTTTTACCCTTTGGGTACGGAACCCTAAAAACAAGTTTATTGCATGAATGTAAGACATTTCGAGATATTTTATGTTAGGCGCGCTTACTCCAGCTGGTGCATTTGACCCACTTAGGCTGAGTTGCACCAACTTACGATCACAGACCGATCATCGTTAAATATGGCGCCGACAGCTGTCATCCCATAGAAACTAGTCAAACTTTCCATACATTCAGATTTTAACGAACACCACTTACGATCACAGGCGGTTTGGTGCAACCCAGCCTTAGGCTGGGTTGCACCAAACCGTCTGTAATCGTAAGCTGTGTTCGTTAAAATTTCAATGTATGGAAAGTTTGACAAGTTTCTATGGCATGACAGCTGCCGGCGCCATATTTAACGTTGATCAGTCTGTGATCGTAAGTCGGTGCAACCCAGCCTTAATCTTATCTTTTCACTATTACCATAATATAAATACTAACAACGTAACAATTGACAACATAACCTATAAACAAAATACAAAATGGCCGCCAGTGGAATAAAATCAGCATTAATTCGTGTTACCGACGTAGGTAACGGCCACTCCTGTGTACTACAGCGCGTGCGGCATAAATCGACAGTTTGGCGCACTCGATTTAATCGAGGCCGGGTTAAATGGATACTGACTATTGTTAACGCATTCACTTGTATATTTATGTATCTAATTTTTCTTTCTTGTAGGCGACTTCTTGTCGGTGCGGCGGTATGAATTAAAAAGCCGCCAGCTGTCATTGTTAACCGTCAGTCGAGTCAGTACCGGTTCATTCTGCGCACCTACATTTATATGAGTGCAGATACACACACACAAACACAGTACAGTGCAGAATAGGGAACGATTATGGATCGACGTGTACATTACCTATTTATTGTTGGATATTCTATGACACACCTTATTTATGCAATCCCTTACATGGGAAGCTTTATCTGTATTTTCGACTCTGGCAATTATTGCTATCGCTTGTCTATTCCCTCTTCCTATCTAGACAGATCTCGATCCAGACGCATTATGTAAAGTAAAATTATATTTAATTTATACTATAAGTTTACTACCATGTGACGACTGCTATTCACGTGTATTATGACCAATACATAGCTGGGTAAACAGGACTGCGTGTTTTAGTTCACGTTTCAAACCACTTCCTTCTACTGTGCGTGTCCAGCCCTGCTAACAGGTTAAGTACCCAGTAAGAAACACACGAGAGGAGAAGAAATCTCAATTCATCAAGTAAGTGGTTATTGAAAACGTGGCACACTACACAAAATTCATATTAACATCACGTCCTGCGACAACTCTCACCAATATTTTTGTCATAATTCGTCAAGATGACGGATAATACGATCAGCACAAATGTCGTCATGGGTGGCACAACTATTGAAAAGCTCGATAGCCACAATTATCACAACTGGAAGTTCGCAATGAAAATGGTTTTGACCACGGAAGGATTGTGGGATACAATTAACAGGGCAACGGATGAAGCTTTGACGGGCGCTGATGCCGCGCGCGACCAGCGCGCCTTGGCTCGCGTTTGTCTGAACGTTAAACCGGCACTGTATCAATATGTTCGGTCAGCGGCCACAGCCAAGCAAGCTTGGAAGAACTTAGCTGACATATATGAGGACAAGAGGCTGTATCGGCGGGTGCTGCTGTTGCGGCAGCTTCATCGTGTAGACTTCACTGAACACACAGACATGTCTGCATATATAGAGCATGTGATGTCTTTAGTTCATCAGCTGGCAGACATCGGCAGGATAGTTGATGACCAAGAGTTGCTGAAATTCTATTAAGTGGTCTTCCGGCAGAATATGACACTCTGGTATCTAACTTAGAAACTTATTGCATATCGTCAGAGCAACTAAAGAGTGATCTGGTGCGCGCTCGTCTTCTCCAAGAAGCGCAAAGGAAGACAGCAAGCAACGGTAACTCCACGACGGCATACATTACTGGAAAGTTGAAGTGTTCATATTGTCATCGAGTCGGTCACATCAAGCCGAAGTGTTTCAAGTTCAAGAAGGACAAGAAGCAAAAGGAGTTGAAGTCTACCACCGCAGCCTACTTTGCCCAGGATCGGACAGACATATATCTTGACAGTGGTGCATCTTCTCATCTGTCCAATGATCCAAACTTACTTTGCAACATAAAGGACACTAAGAAGCAGTGTATTAGTTTGGCAAATAGTGAAACAATGTCTAGTTCAAAAATTGGAGACTTGAATATTGCTATTAATGGACAGGTGAGAAAATTTAAAAATGTTATGCTAGTTCCCAATCTATCTGCCAATTTACTTTCTGTTTCAACACTGTGTAAAAATGGTCATTCTATTTTATTCAATAATGATGGGTGTTTTGTATATGATAAGGATAATAGTCTCAATAAAGCACCTGGCAACTATATAGCTGTAGCTAAATGTACAAACGGAATTTATAAACTATCTGGGGATGTATCTGGGGCTGTAGGGTATAATCCTAATAGGATGCACTCTTTGGATCTGCAATCTAGGCAGGTCACACCGAGTGCTTCAGTCGCTGTCTCCGTACCATCAATCATGGAGTTATGGCACTTTCGTCTTGGACACTTGCATTCAGCAGGTATGTGTAAGTTACGGGATGCATGTGGTGTGATGTTTCAGGATTCGAAAGAACTAAAGAACTGTGAAGCTTGCATTAAGGGGAAGCTTTCGGCCGAGCCTTTCCCGAAGGCAAGCAGCAGCAAGACAACACGACCACTGGAGCTGGTGCACAGCGATGTCTGTGGGCCAATGCCGGAGACAAGCCATGGAGGAGGAAAGTACCTACTCACCTTCACAGATGACTTCAGCCGGAAGAGTTTTGGCTACATCATGAAGAACAAATCACAGGTACTTGAGTGTTTTGTTCATTTCAAAGCTATGGTAGAAAAAGAAAAGAATTTGCCTATCCTTTGCCTTCGTAGTGATAATGGTGGAGAGTTTACTAGTTCTAAATTTACTCAATATTTAAAAGAACATGGTATAATCCATCAAACAACCATTCCCTACTGTAGTGCCCAAAATGGCGTAGCGGAACGAGTTTTTTGCGTTTTATTTGATAAGGTACGCTGCATGTTACAGCACTCAGGTCTTGGCAAACGATTTTGGGGAGAAGCGGTAATGACCGCTTTATATTTAAAGAATAGGTCTCCCACGTCGGCTTTAGCTGGACGTATACCTGAGGAAGTCTGGTCTGGCAAAAAGGTCAACCTTGGACACCTCAGGGTTTTTGGCTGTACTGCTTTTTCTTTGGTACCTGAGCATAAGCGTGATAAATTGGACTCTAAGGCAAAGGAATATATATTCATGGGATATTGTGATACTTCTAAAGGTTATCGCTTAGCTGATCCTTTGGACCCCACAAAGGTTATCAAATCCCGAAATGTAGCTTTTATTGAGAATAGATTTTATAAACCCCATACAAATCCATTGCAAGAACTGTCTGAATGTGATATGGTAACTTATAGTTATACTGAGAATGAGATCTGTGATAGTGGTAATGTTTCTAGTCAGAATGATATTCAATTAAATTCAAATAATGATAATGAAATTTTAAATAATGATATTTTAAATAATGATATTTCAAATAATAATAGTAGCGATAATGATATTGAAAATAATTATTTGAATTCAACTGACAGATATTCATCATCAGTTTCAGGTGGAGAGTCCGATGAGTACTGCACTGGGAGCAGCGACTCCAGCACAGCTGATTCGCCAGGTGCCGGCGGCTCACCACCAGTGAGTCTTCCGCCTGTGGCAGCTGAAGGTGATGCTGCGGCTCGTCCTGTGACCGTCGCTGCACCACAACGTTCGTCTCGCTCCACACGTAATGTACTCCCTGCGAGGTATTTAGACTATGATTTGTCCGTACTCGCTTATGGCCCATCTCCATCGACTGATGAACCCATTACCTACGAGGAAGCTGTAAATGGCTCTAATAGCCAACAATGGCTAAACGCCATGAAAAGTGAGTATGATGCTCTAGTTAATAACAATGTCTGGGAACTGGTAGATAAAAATGCCCATTGATAAAAATGTAATTAAATGTAAATGGGTTTATAAAATTAAATATGATGCTTCTGGTAAATTTGATCGGTTTAAAGCTAGATTAGTGGCCAGGGGTTTTACACAACGTAAAGGCATTGATTATAAGGAAACTTTTTCACCGACTGTACGTCAATCTACAATGCGAATTTTATTTTGTATAGCCAATCAGTTTGACTTAAACATTGATCATCTGGATGTGGCAACAGCTTTTCTAAATGCCGACCTCAACGAGACTGTATTTATGGAACAGCCTACTGGTTTCGATAATAATAATAAAAATAAGGTCTGTTTACTAAAGAAAAGCATTTATGGCCTTAAACAGGCAAGTAGGATGTGGAACTGTAAAATACATACTCTACTTAGTGAGCATAACTTCACTCAGTCTAAATGTGAACCCTGTGTATATGTAAAAGGTGACAAAGATGATTTAGTGATTTTAGCTTTGTATGTTGATGACTTTTATGTCTTTTACAGTAAAAACAGCTCAAACAAGCGAAAATTGTTAAACATTTTAGAAAATGAATTTAATGTTAAAAATTTTGGTCCGCTTAAGAGCTGTCTAGGTATAAATGTTTCTAGAGATAGAGTTAAGGGAACTTTAACGCTTGATCAGAGCGAATATATCAGAAAACTACTTGTACGTTTTGGTATGGAAAATTGTAAGGCCGCAGCCACACCTATGGAAATTAACTGTAAACTTGTAAAATCTGAAAATAGTGACCGTTTACAGGATGATGTTTATAACTATCGACAACTACTAGGTTGCTTGTTATATCTGTCTGTATGTACACGGCCAGATATATCATACGCATGTAGTCAACTTAGTCAATTTAACAACTGTTTCGATAGGTCACATTGGTTAGCAGCGAAACGTATTCTGCGTTATTTGGCGGGTACAATTCATTATTCTTTATGTTTTCATAAGAATACGAATTGGTCTATGTGTGCTTTTACAGACGCAGACTGAGCCAATGATATTACTGACAGAAAATCCTACACTGGTTATGTCATTAAATTTGGCAACAATACAGTTAATTGGGAATCTCGTAAACAAAGATGTGTCTCTTTATCGTCTTGTGAGTCTGAATATCTTGCAATATCTGATGTATGTAAAGATGTATCTTTTATTAAGAGTCTTTTATCTGAAATTTTGCCTAGACAGATTAATTGTACTGTATATAATGACAATCAAAGCGCTCAAAAATTATTATTAGCAAAGGAATACTGTCATAAGCGAACGAAACACATCGACATAAGATACCACTATGTTAAAGATTTAATAGCTAAAAATGTCATTAAAGTGGAATATCTGTCTACAAATAAAATGATTGCTGATGTGTTGACCAAGCCATTAGGTAGAGTAAAGCATAACGAATTTGTTAAAGCTATGAACGTCTGTTAAGTCTTAATTTAAAACTAGAGCACATATATCAACCGAATTATTATTGTATACTTTGTATTTACATTATTTATCTGTGTTTTTTTTATATTAAAAGCTAACAGATTTATTATTATTAATATAATGTTTAAGTAGAGTCAATATGAATTTGTTTAAAGTATACAATCTCTGTTTCTTTATAGCATTTAATGTGGTAGAGCCAAAAATGTAATGTTCTGAAAGTTTATTTTTCTTTGAAAATTTTGTCTCTACTGTACTGTTTGCAAATAATAGTGTGCCCTAGAGGGGAAGTGTTGGATATTCTATGACACACCTTATTTATGCAATCCCTTACATGGGAAGCTTTATCTGTATTTTCGACTCTGGCAATTATTGCTATCGCTTGTCTATTCCCTCTTCCTATCTAGACAGATCTCGATCCAGACGCATTATGTAAAGTAAAATTATATTTAATTTATACTATAAGTTTACTACCATGTGACGACTGCTATTCACGTGTATTATTATTATGACCAATACATAGCTGGGTAAACAGGACTGCGTGTTTTAGTTCACGTTTCAAACCACTTCCTTCTACTGTGCGTGTCCACCCCTGCTAATATTTATAACACCTAATGTACCATATATTATGAGGAATAAATTATGATTGATTGATTGATCCCCCCGGACCCGGGTATGTCCTAAAACTACGACCAAGACCACCGGGGGATGGGCAGCAGCATCCCCGGAGTGCGGTGGAGATACTGCTATCGCCAACCCGCATGCCAAGCGTGGCGATTATGGCATACACCCCCCGTGAATTTGGGGGAGGCCTATGTCCAGCAGTGGACGACCTTTGGCTGATATGGTGGTGGTGGTGGTGGATTGATCCCGTCAAGTGAGGAAATCTGTGAAACATCAGGAAGCTCACGTACTACAAAAATACCATATACTAACCCCGCCCCGCCAAGTCAAGAAGTCGCCGTAGGCACTTACTTGTGCTAGGCGCTGAACATCTAAATTTTCGTCACTGGCAATCACTATAACATTTTACTCGTAATCTGTTGTCTAGCTTAGTCAGAGCAATGGCTCAGGTCGCCACAAGTCGCTAGTTCAAATTTGACTCGGGTAAAACATTAATTGGTATTTTTTTTTCTTTAATTGAAACCTTACAAAACTGTATGTGTGTGTGGCGTTCCACGGACAAAGGTGCCATGGGTATGGCCATAGCCATAACATAAGATACGTTTTTCCGTGGAACGCCTCAAATTGCCACTCCGGGTGACATGTTTCAGAGTGACAATTTATACGTGTTATTGGTAGCTGACTCACGAAAGTTTTTTTTGTATTGCAATGTTATTATTTTTTTATTTGTTGTTAGCCTCTACTCATTGTGAATTACTTTCTGTACAGGGTGTTATTGGGGTGTGCAAATAAGAGTATTTGTATTGTATTGTTTTCTTTTTTCAGAAAACACGTCTGTTTCTCCGCTACCGAAATATTGTCTAGCATAGATCTGTCTTTAACGATAAGACCGCCTATTGTCTCTAACTTTATGTTATAGTTTTGAATATCCTTGTAGCTACATAAAACACAAATGATTTTGTTTGTATTTGTTTTGTAAAAATAGCCATCAAATTATTTGACTGGCACTCCCAAAGCACTTAAATAGAACAGATGAGGATCACTAACACTGTCCAGTAAACAAATAAAGGAGAATAAGAGAATCAATAACGCGAGATTTATCGCCCGAGGGCTTATTAGAGTCGGAAGGACACGGGAATGTAGACCTCGGCGTCTCTTAGAAGGGACATTAGACGGGGGATTGACACTTGTACAATAACGCCAATACGTTGGTGGGAACAAGAAAAAGCAAACATTGTAGATGCTAATTTGTTTTCTTTACAACCAAATCTTAAGCCACGTTCACACCAAGGCAACGCACTACGGAACAGCTTTTCACACGGCATTATTTTTACGAGTAGTTTACATTGGTTGGGGTATTTTATACTAACAAGCGAATTATAAATTGTTTCTTTAAAGAGCCATGCATTTACAAGTGCAATGTCGAATTTTCCTACAGTCTACGAAAAATAAGACTGGTCTTTGACAGCTGTCATCCCAGTACAATTTCCGTCAAAAATGACATTATTGTACTTAGATGACAGCTGTCAAAAGATCAGGCTTATTTCTCGAACACTGTATTTTTTTATGATAGACTGACCAGCGATTGGATTATACACGAGTATATCATTGCTCACCCATGATTTTTTGAACATTGACCTAGAAAATTACTGGCTGAATAGCTAATCGTATACTTGATATGCACCATCTTAAAATGATTTTACACCATACCTTGCCAAAAAGCGCGTTTTACCGCACGCTGCGCGTTCGGAAAAACCCACTTTTTGGCCAAGTGGTGACGTAAAATTGTGTACAAAACACGGGTCGTAAAACAGAAAGCCCTCTCTCGCATATTTATGACCCTCGCCTGTGGCTCGGGCCTCAAACCTCTGCGATATCGGCCTTTCTTTGTTTTACAACCCTTGTATCGTAATGTACTATATTTTGGAATGCATCAGCGTTGTGGTGAGACATGCAATAACAATCAATAGTAGTTAATAATCATCAATTGATTGGTGGATTATTACAACTGTCAGTTTCATTTCATCAGCACCTCTAAAAGTACATAAGACTATGGACAAATTCAGCCAATATACAAAAGTCGGAAGAATGCGACAAAGTATTGGTGTATAAAAACCAAATGCGGGCGCCTTCTCGCCGTTTAATATACTCCGCCATACAGGCGAGTAGAAAAGTGGCTATAGTGGGATTTGATCCCACATGTACTTGCCGGGAAAACTTTGTGAACAGATTAGAAAAAGAACTCTTTTGAGTGGAAAATGGGAATAGAAAATCAATCTTGTTTATTAACATCCAGGGTTTTATTACAATAAGTGAAACTTATTTTAAGAAGGAATATTAAAGTAAGTCTAACTTACCTTTTTTTTTATTCCAAATACGGAAAATATACCTTCATACTTATATCCGGAAAAACAATTGACTCTTAGTCTTATAAAAAATGAGAAAAATGTGTCAATGTGCCTAGAAGATTAAAATAAACTCTTTTAAATACGATACGATACGATACGAATACTCTTCATTGCACACCTCACACAAATGAAAAGTTACAATCAGAAAAAAAAGAAATATGTAGGTATAGGTAGACAACAGGCGATCTTATCGCTAAAGAGCGATTTCTTCCAGACCACCTTTGGGTAGCGGGAAAAAAAGAAAATAATATATGCAGTAGGTGGTGCAGAGATAATATGAAACAAGTTAAACATAATTTATAATAAAAACACAATTATTTACTCTTACTAAATATTTACTTTATTCATCGGTTGAAAAAACTAACACTTCTCTCTGCGACTGTCCAACATATGTCACGGGGCGTACAATAAATAAATAGTCGGAATTCCGAAGTGACCAGAGCGCCCAATAAAGGAGGGATAAATATAGTGCCCCCTGCTGGACATTTGTCGTACTTTCTGTTTGTTTGCTTGCCATTATGCGGCTATCCATTCCGTTGTTCTAGTAGTAGGGACCTAATAGCATTATAAGTTTGGAAAAACACTATAGATGTACACTGATGGAATTAATTTGGATGACGTCACTTAAGGTGCTTAAAAAAGTATGGTGAACATTGTATACTATCTTCAGGAAATTGAATTATTCCTTCTTCTGCTATGTAAAAACGTAATCAAACACGAGTACTATGACAGTTTGAAAATGATCAAAAATATTTCAATATTTTCGTAATTCGTTGTTTCAGCAGAGAAGCTTTCTTTCCCTGCTAATTTTTTTTTATACACGTCGATGGCATACAAGCTTACGGCCCGCCTGATGGTAAGCGGTCACCACAGCCTATGGACGCCTGCAACTCCAGGGGTGTAACATGCGTATTGCCGACCTTTTAAATTTTTTTTTCGTCTCAGAGTTTGGAAATATTCAAAAAATGTATATTATATTTTTTCAATGATTTCGTATATTTCTGCGGACGGATTTCGGTTTGTTCTCTTCTACAGATCGCATGTCTCAACCGATTCTCGTGAAATTGTTTGAGCTGGTTCGATAATTGTATAGAATTCTTGTTTCGAGGCAGTTTATGGAAATTTTAATTTTTTTGGGTGGTCTAAAGTTCACAGAGCCACTAGTTTTATTGATTAGTTATTATTTTAATTAAGGCATACGGTGAGTATCTATCACTATATATGCATTTCCTTAATTCGTTTTTTCAGCGGAGAAGCTTTCTTCCACTGCTAGAAATTAATATTATTGAGTTGTTTTTGTTTTAATTCTAAGGCATACGGTGAGTATCTGAACGCACTATACAGGGTGGCCCATTCAAATCGGTCAGTATGGGAAAGTCTAAAACTATAAGACATACGAAGATTTGTTCTTAGGAACCATGTCACCGATTTTGATAAAAAGAAAAACTGCATTCATACATTTGAAAAAAACACTGTACCCAGCTAGGGAATCGAACCCGGTTGTTTTGAAAAAATAAACTTACACTATTTCTATTCAGATATCGTTTGTGTAGGTCTCAAGCAGTAAATGTCTCTAAGAAACATAATGTCTAAAATGAATAAAATGCATTGCATGCATGCATTTTTCAAAACAACCGGGTTCGATTCCCTAGCTGGGTACAGTGTTTTTTTCAAATGTATGAATGCAGTTTTTCTTTTTATCAAAATCGGTGACATGGTTCCTAAGAACAAATCTTCGTATGTCTTATAGTTTTAGACTTTCCCATACTGACCGATTTGAATGGGCCACCCTGTATAGAAACATATCATATCAATTATTTTACTAGCTATGCGCTGGTTTGAAAGTTTTTAACTGCTCTCACTCTATTCAACCTCCTCATGGCCACTGAACATTATACATGAGCTGTAACCCACTGGGCAACTTAAGGTTCCAAAAGTTCGGGTCACGCACAAAGAAGGGTTCCGTAAACCACTATACAATACCGATAGATACCACACACGCCTATGTGCATTGAAAAAAATTTTTTTTTGACCCCCCTTGTCACATCATATTTCTATAGCGGTTCATAGCATACACCTTCCTACCAAATTTCATAATTGTAGTACTCATAGTCTCCGAGTAAATCGGCTGTGACATACGGACGGACAGACATGATGAATCTATAAGGGTTCCTTTTTCGCCATTTTGGCTACGGAACCCTAAAAAGCAGGTTGCTTACCCTTTATTCACTACAGGAATCGTCGTATTGACAGCTAGAGACATACGCAGGCCCTTACTCCCAACACTGCGCATCCTCGGGTACTCTGATACCCTTACCCACATACCTGAAGATTTGTTGGGATAGTCGACAACCAAGAGTCGATATATCCACTTTTGGACCGTAAAATTTATTGATTGCCGTTTAGCTACAAGGCTACACCGTACACGTCCATGGAAGCATCAACGTGAAATGTCTTGTAAGCCTTGGCTGCTGAAGCCCCGTTTTTGCCAGCAGCCGTAACTCATTTACTGCACGACACCGTTGTCACTCCATTACGTCCGACTGTCCGAGGATAGATCTAGCTGTCTAGATACACTTACATCCTAAAATATTAGACTCACATCAATTAAGAACAGAAATGAATATTCGCAGATCGAGGCATTCCCTGTACAAATGGGAACACCGGTATGCTGTTCCCGGAATGTCTAGACCTCATACCTCACCCGCACTCCTACTGAGTCGTACTTTATGTAGGCATAATTTGAGAAGGAAGATTATAGGTTCACTGTTTTGATAATTGTCATAAAATAGTATCTTTATATTGTCTTTTTTTCTAATCAAGAAGGTAACGTACGTGAACACTACATTCTAGCGAATAATAAATGGCCCCATTGAATTGAAAACGCTCAAGTCTATATCAGCAGCACCATGCGGAGATAAAACTGATACTTGAATATATACATTGAAGTGTAACTGAGTCAGCACGTCGACTCAGTTACACGTCAAGAAAGTATCATTGGGGTTAGGTTACTCTTGAAATTACATGTAACGCACGCGATCAGTATAAAAAACAAACGAAGTAAGAATATTCCTAGTCACTAAACTAACTAAAATGGCTCACTGACTAAAGTGTAATTCTTAGTACCTAGGTATTTTGCAATTGGAAATGTACCCACCAATTTATAACATTATATCTTCCTCCTTCCTCCATCCTTAAAGGATGCGTTGTGTTGAGAGCGGGGGATTTGCATTTGACTACAAAATAATCCTCTTGAGATTGTTTTTCAGTCGCAAGCCTCCTTTAACAACGGTGTCAGTTTACCATCAAGCAGGTCGTGTTTGCAACCGCCGTAGTATAAAAAATACAAACCGTGGGTACAACTGTAGCCACGTCCAGCAATGTTAAGGCAATGTCGGAATGGTCGCCAGTTCAGTGCAGTAATGCACATTACTGACCCACCTACAACTTGCCCTTGACACGGCCTTGGTTTGCATTCTTGGCTAGAAATAGCTCTCTTCACTTAGTTTAAACATAGAATACTAAATAAAGTTTTGATTTAAACTAGGTACGGTCAACTGCAAAAATACGTATCGATTTAATCCTCTCATAAATAGTACTGCAACTTTAATCTGCCGACATACGTAAGAGCTATAGGACATATTTTTGAGCAAGTTGTATGCACCCATATTTTGCAGTTGTGTTGTTAGCTTAAAGTAATGTTGATTAGTCTGACTCTGGTTGAATGAGTTGAGTTGAGACTGTTATAATGACGTTCAAATGTTAGCGTAGAGGTAGACAAAAAACAAAAACTATGCACTGACAAGAATACTGACTGGTCACGTAAATCAAACAAACATTTCACACCAATCGGCATTAAATAAAATACAGCCTATGCTGTATTTTATTTAATGCCGATTGGTAAATATCTATATATTTAAGGATCCGGAAGAAACAGCCATTCACATCCTCTGCTCCTGTTGACTACTAATGCGCAAGAGTTAGTCTAGTGAGGCACATCATGTAACCAGATGACATACAATTGCGCCCAAATAGTCTGTAAATTTCTATAAGCAGCATTTTGTTTTTATTTTTTTATTTTTTTCATTTTACTTATTTATACATATTGTAAAAAGCCTAGCCTACGAGTACCTATGTCTTAAGATAAAAATAAAGATGGAAATAACAGTGCAGAGGCAGAATATACTAGATTGATTGCGGCATTTCAAGATTCTCGTGTCACAGCGCCCTATAAACCTCTTTCTAATCTACTATCATATCTAAGTCATACCCTTTCCTATAAATCCGCTGCTATGTTATGGTTATGACTTCCCTTCTTTATGACAAGTTCAAGGATATAACATGCAAATGCTTCAAGTACTATCGTGAAGCAATGAGGTCACTATGTTCCATTGCAAATGATAGTTCGGAGTAAGATACTGAATAAGATATTTAATGTAAATATCCAATATTTTAAATTATTTCGTATTTGAATCGGACGAACATAGGTAAGGTAAAAATATTTCACACCTTGATATATTTTTAATAATCGACACCTTTTGATTAATTGATACATTGAAGATGTCTAGTGTCAAAGTCAGTATCGGACATTCGTATGTTTACCTGAATATATTTCATATTTTTTGGTATGAAGCTGCCTGTAAAATAATAAGCACCTTAGTTCATTTACAGTGAATTGCACATTGGGGCCTGTTACACGGTGACTATTATCACGCGATACACTCATATAGCAATACGTATCATGTGCATATTGACGAATATTGACATCCCAGTGTTGTGATTATAATAATCGTGTAAAGGGAACGACGAGGGATTGATGGAATTATATTCCAATTCTATCTGATTTTTAGGCCACACATACCTACTTGGCTATGCACTCGGCAAAAGGAAGCACATGACGCGTGACTATAAATAGGCGTACAATTATCATGACTTAATTAAATTTCAATTCGTCTTAATCTCAGGTGAAAAATGAGCAGTGTTAAATACCTTTTACACTAGTAAAAACTGACTCGACAAAAAAATCTATATAATTATCGAACCTGCTCACAAAATTTAACGAGAATCGGTTGAGAAATGCACCCTGTAAAGGAAAACATCCGGACAGACAAACATACATACGAAAGAATTTTTGTCGAAAGCTGAAACGGAGACGCTTCGCACGCTCAGTCAATAAAAAACTGGTAATCAGATTACAAAATTTCGAATCAGAATCGTTTTTCAAAAGTCTCGTTGCCTGTACGCTGCCAATACTTAAACAAAAGAAGGATCGTCGATATCGGATCGACACGCGAGCGCGCTGCATGCGATTGACTGCAGTCGCGGATTGATTTAGTGCGGTCTGAAGTAGCCGGGTTGGACTGTGTGGAGGGGGCTTTTTAATGTTACCGCAAAAAAGATTCCTTTTGCTTCTAGTCGGGTCACTGCCTGACATGGCGGGGCGGAATCTGTATGCGGTATTTTCTACTCGGTACTGCGGTACCTCACTTGTTTATTGACATCATTACTATTGCGCACTAGTATATTGCACAGAAACGGTGCGGTATGGATTCAGTAATTTGGTTAATCTATCTATACTATAATATTATAAAGCTGAAGAGTTTGTTTGTTTGAACGCGCTAATCTCAGGAACTACTGGTTCGAATTGATTTTGTTTTGTGTTGGATAGTCCATTTATCGAGGAAAGCTTTAGGCTATATAACATCACACTGCGACCAATAGGACCGCAGACGCGGACGAAGTCGCGGGCAACAGCTACTTTTTAATGTAATCGCGAAATACAACGAGCTATTTCATACTTTTTAATAGGTACTACCTATACTTTCTATTTCAAATATTATAACAGAGATAGATGATAATTTTAATGTACAGCTTATTTTTTTATGCTTATGGATGATCCCATGGCATTAGTCGCTGGGAAATATAATTATGCTTTTTATATGGAAGCCAACCGGATGATAGGAACGAGGTGTAGGTAAAGAGAACATACCCATAAGCAATATCATATTTTAATTTAAATAATTGATTTATTTTATTAACTTTCATAAGCAGTTTTATAAAAGAGCTGGTCGATAACAGGTCTGACTAAGAATAACTTAGTTCATAGGGCTGTGGCCATGATGTTTGGCTATATCCCATAAATTATTAACATAGACGCCAATTTGGCTAAGCATCAATTAGAAACTATGAATATTATAATAAAATGCTCACTTGATCATAGTATTTTAGAAAATTTGTACGAATAATCGCAAAACCCTTCTCCACAGAACTTAGCACTTATCAAACCCAAGTATTCTTAGAACGCTGGAATGCAATGCCGCTATCGTGTCGTCTTTGTCTATGGGACATTAGTAATATACACTTCCATACTTTCCCTGATAACAGCAACCTTTCCACCTGATTTATTAGTCTTTTGTTAGCGCCAATGCTTTTACTCAACTCTAAAAAGTCGTATAACTGATGCAGTTATTTCCTTCAGGTGACATTTTAAGTCAGTGAAGTGAAAAGCGAATTTGAATTAAGAAAAGTAAGGTTTTACAGGAAAAAAGAATGTTTTATTACGTTGGTTGGGTATTTGGTTAACAAGGGCGAGTAAGTGTGAAAATATCGTTTTAAGTTTATACTTAAACGAAACTGCATTGGACATGTAGATTAAAGTTGAAATATTTGGTTAATTAATAATAAATAATTACTAACTAAATACAAGTAAATAGTTCGTTTAAATAATAATGTTATCGGGTTAGCTTTCTTTATAACTATTCCAAATTTAAAATCGATAGCGTAAGTAGTTCCTGAGATATATTTAGCAATGTGACGGACAGACAGAGCGGCACCGTAAGGGTTCCTTCCTTACCATTTTGATACGGAACCCTAAAAAGAAAACGCTGTGATTAATTCCAAATTTAATTTATTTCCCAGAAGTCTCCCGTGGCGTTCCGATTCCGAATATCATCGTTCGAAATTCAAAAACCGTTGAGCACTCGTCAGCAAGTGATGCGTGGTCACGGGTCGAGTCGAGAGAGTATCTTGAATAACGATGCGACGATTTGCGATTTTGGACCTTATGTACGGTAATTTGAGTTGAAAATAGATGGGGGGTTTTAGTAGCTCGCGAAGTGAACATAGTCGCGACTTTTTTTCGTTTTATTCAGATCTAGCCAATACTTTATACAGACTGATGTTGTTTTATTTTTTTGGGTTGTTAAAACGATATAATTTTATAACGATTATTCTTGAACTGTATATTGCATGAACCTAGGTATGTATGAATTCCAATAGGTACGACATAGGTATTCATAGATAGAAATTAATTTGCTAGGTAGCTGATAGATTTATAAACCGCTTGGTAATTGGGACATTTCATGAAAGATTTACCAGCTTTCTGAATTTTTGCATAAATACTATGTAAATTTCAACTTGATTAAAATTTGAATAATTACAGTATTTGTAGCTTATCGGTCCTTTTCTCGCAAATTAACTAACATTTTGACACTTGTTTGCTTTCGTTTTTAAGTAAGTTACGAATGCAAAATACAAATACAAAAACGAATGCGAAATACATGTGTGCTTATTAATATCTACTACACAGAAACATATCTAGATAGTACGCTATTTGTATCCTTAAATTTATCTTGTTATTAAGAATTTTTGTATATAGTCATCATGTTATAAATTTTAATATGTGGAAAGTACCCAATTGCGTCATTCGTCTTGTGAATGTCTGTAATTTGTCGACAGGGACCGGTCGGTGGTCAAATGCAACTGAGCAGTACCCCACCTCCCCAGGTAACAATACCCAATCCAAAAACCTATTATATGTCGATCTTAAAATTTGTTGTATAATAGGTTTTGATACGGGGCAGCCGACATGTTGATTGCGAAACAGTGAAAAATAATTCCTCTTTCACAGCCAATTGTGAAATCGAAATTACGAAAACGGAACAAACGACATAGTCGGTGTACTTCATGAAAGCTCTAAAACTTCTGTACAGGCTTCATGGCCCTTGCCAGCCAAAAGGTACCGTAAGGTAGCGGCCTGCAACGGCCAATTTCCAAACCTCGATTCCATTATGAATTTCCTCTCACAAAAGTTATTCAAACAAAGCAAATCAAAATCCCAAACTTCAACATTTTCTGAAGCAAAAGCAAACCGCAACCAGACACCCTGTACAACCGATAGGTATCGCGGATAGTGCCTTTTCTTCGTGCCACTTCGACTAACGATGTCATTCGCCGTCCTGACGAGTTATTGAGACTTTTTTCAAGAGAAACACCCCCCGACCCACCCCGAGGAGGGACGGCGGGGTGGATGTTGGGGCAATGGAAATGGCAGTGTACCTGATTTGTTTCGAAATATATTTATCCCGTTTGCACGTTTTTTGACCAAAACTAACCAAACTAAAAAACCGGAAAATGCATCTGAAATTAACACAGCGTTGGTATATTTCCGTCTTTTGCTTTTAGTTGTTTTTATACAATGATGGTGGCAAACAAGCTTACAACCTGCCTAATGGTAATCAGGTACCGAAGCCTAAGGACGTTTGCGACTCCAGAAGATTCACAAGCACGTTGCTGACCCTTTATTGAGTTGAGGATATGTTGTGTTTACAGCTAGAGATAGAGATATGCTAATACACAAAAGAGCTTATTTTAAGATTATCCATACAAATTTGACATGGAAACTCAGATAATATGAACATGAGATGAGGTAAGTTCTTACTTACCCTGCACCTTGCAAATGACCCCAGTCATAATCACCCCCTCCAACTGCTTTGGTATGGGGCGTTCTGTTCCTGGTGGTGATTAAGCTCGCTAGGGTTCGGAAGATTTGCTGTGTCGAGAGTAAGGAACCTGTTTATGTCCTACAATGTATTCTCATACCAATAAGTATTCCGTTAGACCAATTATTGTATGGAAAATTAGAAAAAAACACCAGTAGAGTGCCTGGAATTGTTCTGGAGTCGCAAGCATACATAAGCTACGGTGTCTGCTTACTATCAAGCAGTTTGCTGGTTTCCACCGTACACGTTGCTGGGTTCCATAAACTAAAAAGTGTTTCTTAAAAAAAAATTACCAAGTCGGTGGCAAAAAAGCGTACGGCCCACCTGATGGTAAGCGCTCACCGCAGCCTATGGACGCCTGCAACTCCAGGGGTGTCACATGCACTTTGCCGACCCTTTAAATATTTATACACTCCTTTCTTGAAGAACCCCATACTGTAGTCCCTCAGGAAAACTTCGGCGGGGAGCTTATTCCACAACCGGAGCGTCCGAGGGAGGAAATTCCTCTGAAAACGTACCGTACGCGACCATTTAGGTTCTAAGGATGAATGCTCTGCCGACGGCGAGCAGTGCGATGGTAGAAAGCGGCCGTGGACATCATGTCGAACATGCAGTTCTTCGGAGCACAACCCATTATTCAAGCGATAGAATACGCATAAGGAAGCAAAGTTTTACCTTAAACCTTCTTGAATACAAGAACCGCTGTCTACATCTATTAGCCCAGTCCCTTCCAGCGTTCTAGCTCTTCGCCTAGCATCTGACTATAATTATGTCTGGTAAAAGATTGAATAGTCGCGCTGCGCATTTCCTGAAGGGTGAACGGATCATCGACGCAGTGGCTCGTTAGGATTCAATTGCAACTAGAATGTGGGTAAATGAGGCCTCATGCCTCTTGTGAGGCATCTTTACCTATACCGGGTAAGGTTCATATGATCATCAGTTTTTGGCAGATATTTATTTTTATTGTAAATGGGATTGCGTTTGACCTTTGTCTAACCTGATGGATAGTTAAGAAAAGGTCTAAGATGGAACACGCTCACCCAGAAGATGCCTATTCACTATTACCTGGAACACATCGAGGTCATATCCTTCCAGAAATACAGATGCCGGAAGAGAATTCCAGACTGAAGCACTGCGAATCAGAAATAAAATATTAAATAAATATTAGATAATTAAATATTAGATGACATTCTTACACTAATCGAAATAGCCCATAGTAAATATTGTGTTTTGGGTACTAGACGATTATATATTGGATTTAAATACTTAAATACATAGAAAAGGTCCACAAAAAAATACAAGACAAATGAAACTTTATTTATTTATTTGATGCACAAACCAACTTAACATAGATACCCGAGGTGTTATTCAGAAACCGACTCGTCATCAGTTTTTTTTTCTAATGACTTTAAGGCGCCTTCCTGACTTGTCGATGCGGGGGCGGTACGATATGAGAAAACTGTCAGCTGTCAGTGTCAAACGATAATAATGCAGTACTGCCCCACTTCTGCGCATGGTATTACTACTGCGCAAACGAATTACTGATAGTATTTCGTCAAGTGAGGAAATCTTACATCGGTAAATTCACGTCAAAGAGCAAAATACCTATGACATATCGCTCCCGCCCCGCCAAATCCGGAAGTCGCCTAAGAAACAAAAGTGCTACGCAATAAGTAGGTATAGTTTTTGGCAAATTTATAGAACGCGGAAAAGATTTGAAATTTTACTCAGTTTCTAACAGTTGCCGCTGCATCTGTTCACGATTTGATCGGAATGAGATGTAAAGTAAACGTAACGTAAAACAAATGCAGTAAAGTTGTAAAGCACAAGACATTCAATCCAGCCCGGTTCGAAACCCGGCTGGGTTTTTCAAAAAAATATGTACCTACAAAATAGCATTTGATATTTATTCAACAGTAGCTTTTTTGTGAAGATAATCATCGTAAGGAAAGCGGTCTGATCCCAGCCAGGTCTTTTCCCTCTGGATTGGGAGTTCACACTTAGATAGCAGTTGCTCTCGTAAAACAAATGCCTACGCCTAGTCTTGGGATTAGGTGCACTTCGGGATAATCTAGAATAAAACCGGTTAAACGCCCGGAGGATGACAGTAATAAAGTCACGTCATAGAAAATCATAGTAACTTAATCCCTTTTAGTAACAGTGGTTGTAGCTAGCTATAGGTGTTCTAATTCCAATTAAATAATGTCATATCGTGATGGGAAATCACTGTCATATAATTCCTTTTAGAAACAAAGGTTGTAGCTAGCTATAGGTGTTCTAATTCCAATTAAATAATGTCATATCGTGATGGGAAATCACTGTCATATAATTCCTTTTAGAAACAAAGGTTGTAACTAGCTATAGGTGTTCTAATTCCAATTAAATAATGTCATATCGTGATGGGAAATCACTGTCATATAATCCTTTTAGAAACAAAGGTTTTAGCTACCTATAGGTGTTCTATAATTCCAATTAAATAATGTCATATCGTGATGGGAAATCACTGTCATATAATTCCTTTTAGAAACAAAGGTTGTAGCTAGCTATAGTTGTTCTAATTCCAATTAAATAATGTCATATCGTGATGGGAAATCACTGTCATATAATTTCTTTTAGAAACAAATGTTGTAGCTAGCTATAGGTGTTCTCATTCCAATTAAATAATGTCATATCGTGATGGGAAATCACTGTCATATAATTCCTTTTAGAAACACAGGTGTTACCTAGCTATAGGTGTTCTAATTCCAATTAAATAATGTCATATCGTGATGGGAAATCACTGTCATATAATTCCTTTTAGAAACAAAGGTTGTAGCTAGCTATAGTTGTTCTAATTCCAATTAAATAATGTCATATCGTGATGGGAAATCACTGTCATATAATTTCTTTTAGAAACAAATGTTGTAGCTAGCTATAGGTGTTCTCATTCCAATTAAATAATGTCATATCGTGATGGGAAATCACTGTCATATAATTCCTTTTAGAAACACAGGTGTTACCTAGCTATAGGTGTTCTAATTCCAATTAAATAATGTCATATCGTGATGGGAAATCACTGTCATATAATTTCTTTTAGAAACAAAGGTTGTAGCTAGCTATAGGTGTTCTCATTCCAATTAAATAATGTCATATCGTGATGGGAAATCACTGTCATATAATTCCTTTTAGAAACAAAGGTTGTAGCTAGCTATAGGTGTTCTCATTCCAATTAAATAATGTCATATCGTGATGGGAAATCACTGTCATATAATTTCTTTTAGAAACAAAGGTTGTAGCTAACTATAGGTGTTCTAATTCTAATTGCACTAGACTTGCCCCGGAGGGCGTCACGGACGATTACATCGGCTGGGCGTCTGTTGTCGTTTGTTGCCTATTGATTGCCATGCTACATGTTCACAACGGTGTTTAGTCTTATAGGATAATGTTGCGAGCTGGTTATTTGCGGTAAATGTAAATGCTGTGCGGTGTGCATATGCATATGGGGTATTTTAACTTACACCTATATACACGCTGAGATAGCATACTCCCCCAGTATCAGGTCAGTTAAATCAACGCAGGTGTCGAATCAGCTTTTTAATTAGTGACCTTGATCGCAAAATTCTTCTTTGAATTTCTATACAGTTTGACAGGAATGTCCACCTGCGGTCTGTAAGCTAGAGGGCAGCGGGGCGGAGAGCATATATCATAATTAGCAATCAGCTACTTTGTATAAATATTGTCATAATTGTCAATATTTAGGTGCTACGTTTTTATTAAACATAATGAAACGGGTCACTCGCGTGTTTAAGGTCGAATATCGCTCGACATGTTTCAGACCGGAACCCACCAACCAGGACCGCGAACCGGTCTGAAACATGTCGAGCGATATTCGATATTAATGACGTGAGTGACCCGTTTCATTATATTTAATGTCTCAAACTCATAAGAGTTTTCTATGTAAAAGCTACGTTTCAGATTGATTTAGCTCATATTTACAATGCTTCTGTCTATTCTTAACCTAAAAACTACCATTTATATAAAATTAGAGTATGACCTAGCAGCGTCATAGTAATTAGTAACATGCAAAAGAGAAACTAAGGCTTAATCTACACTATATATTAATATATTAATAATTAATAATATTATATAAAGCTGAAGAGTTTGTTTGTTTGAACGCGCTAAGCTCAGGAACTACTGGTTCTAATTGAAAAATTCTTTTTCTGTTGGATAGTCCATTTATCGAGGAAGGCTTTAGGCTATACATATAACATCACGCTGCGACCAATAGGAGCGAAGACGCGGACGAAGTCGCGAGCAACAGCTAGTTATAAATAAAACAATTCGCCTTCTGAGGGCAGAGTGCCCAGAAGGCTGGTAGCAATTCCACGTTGTATGGCATTGCTGATCCACTGTGCGAGATAATGATCCAGCCTTCTCCTTCTTTTCTTTTATACATTAAGTAAGTACCTTCACGTTGTCAGTAAATATGACCTATATCTCCCAATTTTCATCCGCATTTGCATCCCCCGTGGCTGCGGCACCCGTAATGGCGAATCATCTAGATAAAAATAAACAAATTCGTCTATCAACGACTGAGCGACACATCAGTGAAGAGAATAATTATTCAAATGTTATAGAGCTATCGCAGACACGGTACCGACAGCATAGTTGAAATGAGGATACTTATCATTGTGATATTCGTAATGATACATATTTTAGAATATTATGTTTTATTCCATAAACCATATACCTAAATATTAAGTAGCGGACCCGTGGTCATCCATCAGGATACAACTGTACTGGGATAACGCTAGGATGATGATGATGATATTTGATTCTATTAACCTATGCTGCCTAATAATGATTAGGTGCCAAAGCAGACCTGTGCCTCTTTTAGAATACAACATGGAAATATGCTATGTCAGTTTATTATTTATTTATTTCAAGACACAAGCATGCTCGTTCACCGCTATAACAACCCTAATCACTGAGGCCCCGCGGTTCCAAAACACAGCCCTCTTCGTCTCAGAGAGTACTGGGATCCTGGGTGTCGACATTTCCAGCGACGTCTAGTTCCGGAGCCACTAAGAAGGCAAAGAGCCACGCTGGCACCCAAAAATTTAGGTGTGCTCAATAAGGCGAAGCGACATTTCACCCCTGGATAGAGACTTCTCTTATATAAGTCACAAGTCCGTCCCCACATACTGTATTGATGGCACATCTGGGCGGGAGCACCTGGGTACCAGCTAGGGTCTTTTGAATCACTTCAGAGACGTGCTTATCCCAAACCCATGAGGGATATTGAACCGAACCGAACCAAAGTTTAATGAGAAACTTTGCCTCCTTGTGCGTGTTCTATCGCTTGTATAATGAGTTGTGCTCCGGTAAACTGTTCGACATGATGCCCATGGCCACTTTCTACCATCGCACCTCTCGCCATCGGCAGGGCATTCATCCTCACACCTTAGAACCTAAATAATCGCGTACGGTACGGTTTCAGAGGAATTTCCTCCCTCGGACGCTCCAGTTGTGGAATGAGCTACCTGCCGAGGTTTTTCCGAGGGACTACAGTATGGGCTTCTTCAAGAAGGGTGAGTTGCAGGCATCCATAGGTTATAGTGACGGTTTACCATCAGGCGGGCCGTACGCTTGCTTGCCACCGATGTGGTATTAAAAAATAGTCAAAATCGAAGTCAAATATTGAGTTGAGGTCGAGAAAAAAGTAATGAAAAAATGATTAAAAGAAATAAATAATTCAAACAAGATTAATAAATATAAAATCGACACTAAAAATTAAGATAGTACCTTATACCACAGTATTTGTTAAACTGTGTTTATACCATATATTAGAAGACTAGCTGTTGCCCGCGACTTCGTGCGCGTCTTCGCTCCTATTGGTAGCATCGTGATATTATATAGCCTAAAGCCTTCCTCGATAAATGGACTATCCAACAGAAATGAATTTTTCAATTCGAACCAGTAGTTCATGAGATTAGCGCGTTCAAACAAACAAACAAACAAACAAACTCTTCAGCTTTATAATATTAGTATAGATTATTTGGATTTTTTTAGTACGTACCGTACGTACGTATGTACAGTACCTTAAAATAGGGTATTTGTACAAGGTGTTCGGCAGATGGATGGACAAACGTATATTGGGGATAGATGAGGTCATCTGCTACGTGGTATAGCGGAAAAAAAATTGGGCCTCAAGATTTTTTTAAAGATTTTTTTTATTTTTGAAATTCTTGGTCTTCAAATAACTGAATTTGTAAGATTCTGGAATTAATCTAGATTCAAATGAAATAAAGATGTTGTCCGTTTTATCATTTTTTTTATAATCTGTTTTCAAAATTATAACCTCAATTACTTAAAAAATGATAAAACAGACAAAAAAAAATTATTCTACTCTAGACTAATTCCAGAATCTTACAAATTCAGTTATTTGAAACCAGGGAATTTCAAAAATAAATATAATATATAGTCTATTTAAGGCGTATTATTCTGTTGGAAACGCGAAGTTTTTGTACGTGTTTGTAATAATTTGCGGTGTTCGGTGGAAAAATGCACTGCCGACTCTGTTTAAAAAAAATAAACGGCGGGAGAGCAGAAATGTTTGGACGTTTGAAGGTTATGTTTATCAAAACTAAATTCCAATGTAGTCTTTTTGTCCCTAGTTTTGAGAAAAGCACTATATTAGCCTAGGCAGGAATGTCAAATGCCGGCTACGTATTAATTAAACAGACTCAGCCTGCGATTGTCTCTTTCCAGGCATCAACAATAATGTTCTAATGTTCTTGTTAAACCGAATTGACATTTGGTAAATAGAATATAATTTCACGTTTCTGCCGACGCTCCTCTGTATATTATCGAGGCCGATCTCGAGCAAAAATATGATTATCGTTAACCGCCTCCGACAAGCGAGGTACAACTGTATAGGTACAGGTACTGACTGGCATTAATGAATTATCTCGTTTGGAAGTTTATGCTGATGATGCTGTACGAAATCGGCTATTTTACGGCCTACGCGGCATATGACCTGCGTAATGGTAAGGAGACACCCTAACCTATGGATGCTTGCAACTGTAGAACAGTCACAAGCGCGCTGCCGACCCATTTTCATATGAGAAGTCTTATTGTGTCTATATATCAATTTGTAATGATGTAATTATTCATATAAAAATAATGTTTCTTTAATCGAAAAAGAGCTATCTCATGGATTTGAGTTAGTTCCTCTCCAGGGCACATATTTTTGAAAAGTTTAGATTTTTTGTTAGATTTAGAGATACGAGTAAACTACAATAACATGGCCGCCCCTCCAAAATTCAAAACGCTTCAATGTATTTGTGAAAGTATTTATTAAGTACCACCAAGACTTCCAACGCATCTATGCGTGCTGAGACAGCCGTTAAACAAATAAATACCCGGATTAATTGTTCGACTAGTCGTCTCACTAATAAGCTCATTACTAGCATGGGCCATGTTTATTAGGTTACCTATATTAGGTGCGCTCCTTTTGAATTTTTGACGTTCTTTGACAGCAAATACAAAAACAATTCTAACCCAATACGTTTCATCGAATTGAACATTAGGTATCCCCCATACGTTTCCAAGCTAAAGTAATCCCAAGTCACCATGGGGAAATAAAAAAATCAATAGCCACACGGCCCGGGCCGAACTGCATTGCCAGCGGGCACGCCAACCGCGAATCAACGGTAATCTATACCAATCAATCATTGTAACTCGATTTAAAGGGTAGTTACTATTGAGGTGCCGTTGTTCGGAACATTGGAAAATTCCTAGGAACGACGGACAACCTGTTTATCTTGTTGTTACCTGTCGCCGAATATTTTATCTTCATCGACGTCGTTACGGTTTGCCATAGAGGTCGTGGTATTCATGTTGTGGGTGTCGAGCTTTACCACCGGGCGCTCCTCTTTCACGTCTGAACGCCTGGCGCTTTCGTGCAACATATAAACGTTTATTTACAGTATTTTGCGATTAGGTAAAATCAAGGAAATATCACCTTTATTATTCTTGTATTGACAACGTTCCAAAAGCAATATTGTTCATACATACACACAAACACTTATACGCCAACGTTGGATTGTTCCAGAAGACTCGAAGAACTTTGCTCATTCGTTCAATAAAAATAATTCAGTCTCAAATAGAAACCATACAAAGTATGCGTCAAATTCCTGTTAGAAAATTGTAAGTAACTTGCTGCTCGCAAAAGCTGTGTTAAAGTTAATGCCCAGAAATATGTCACAGCCACTGCCCTAAAAACAAAACAATATCCAATAAATTCTCATGAAATAGAAAACCCACATATTTCATGGAAAAACCCATTGAACGCTGACATAGGCTAAAACCCCGTATATCACTTAGCGTTTCTAATTGAGAGATATATATTGGCACATTTTTCAACATACATTTTTGCGAACGAATGATGAATGTCAAAAAGCGACAATGCGCGCTGCTGTAGTAGTTAATAACGCGATAACTGACATTTTTAAATGAAAAAATTAAATTAATAAATTAAATTTAAAGGGGTAACCTACCTATAGACTATGGACAACTCTAACTTATCATCATGAAAAGAATACGGGTAAAGTTGTCCTGAATTTAAAGTTCAATCACTTTCTTTTAGGGTTCCGTACATCAAAAGGAAAAAACGGAACCCTTATATTCTGTCGAGTTACCGACTATTCCAATTTGTATCAAAGATTTAAGTTTTAACCAATTTGAAAAAAAAAACTAGTAATGCTTTGGCACCTGATACATGGATGTTTTCTATGTATTTAAGTATACATCGTCGTCTATACACTTATAACACAAGCCTTATTGAGCTTAGTATGGGACTAGTCTGATTTTTGTAATTAAGTCCCCTAATATTTAAATATTTATTACTATCTTTTGCCGGTGACTTCGTCTGCGTAATCTTCTACTTCCTTTCCCTATATGTTAATCCAGGCTACAGGCTATTTGTATACGAAGTTTCATCATAATTCATTTGGCCGTTTTTACGTGATTGAGCAACAAACATCTAAACTTTCGCGTTTATAATATATGTAGGAATTTACGATGAGATGTTATCGCAAAATCGGCTACCTACGTGTTCCTGGTAAGAGACAATGAACCCATTAGCCGATAGGGCATCGAAAAATGCGTGTGATAGGTAAAAATGTGACCCCACTAATGCTTCATTGGTGCGATATGCCTGTCCAGATTAGGGGATCCCTGAATCAATTCTATACTCATGTGCCTCACCAACAGATTGTTCTCACAGACAAACTGTTTGGGGCAATGTTTTTACTAGTATAAGTACCATTGTACTTATTAAATTAAATTAAAAAATAATAACCCTTCATTTACAACTTGGTCTGCGGCTTGGTGTGCGGCTGTTAAATCGCAATTGCGCTAGCCTTCATATTATTATCTTCTTCGAAACTGGGACAATTCTACAGAAATGTCCTCAAATACGAACGAGACCCAAACCCCCGCCCATAAATCCCGATTAGTCAAGTGTTTGGGCGTCACAACACACGCAGACAGAGGAGCCGGCTGATTTATCGACAACATCAATTCTACTGAAGATGCCGCGGTTCGATTTTTGGGGCATTTTGATTTATATGAAGTGGGCTCGCTGGAGATTATTTGGTTATTGATTTTGTTGCAAGCGCAGTTTGTTGTATCGTGGAAATCGTGAACTATACTTTATGTTGAAATGGAAAATATCATGTAGGAAAAGGATGCTTTTTTTTCAGAACTATATGGACAATCTTAATACTATACAATATTTCGTCAACCTTATTCCCTTTCCCGGTTGTATCCGGCTGGGTACTATGGCAACTAATCCCAAGATTTGGCGTAGGCACTAGTTTTACAAAAATGACTGCCATTCTGGCCTTCCAACTCAGAGGGAAAACTAGACCTTGTTATCTTATGACCAACACCACAAATAGTTATTAAAACATTTAGGCGACTCCTGACTTGGCGGGGCGGGAGCGATATGTGATAGGTATTTTGCTCTTTGACCTGATTTTTTTACTGATGGAAGATTTTCTCACTTGGCGAAATACTTTCATTTCAGTATACGTTGCGCAGTAGTGATATCATGCGTAAAAGTGGGGCAGTACTGCATTCGTATCGGTTGACACTAATAGCTGTCAATTTTCTCATATCGTACCGCCTTTTCTCACCCGTGTGGTAGTAGGTTAGAAAAGCAACACCCCCTTTCTTCCCTAGGGTGTCGTAAGAGTCGACTATGGGAACCAGGTTGAAGTGTGTTCTGGGCGATGGGCTAGCAACCTGTCACTGCAATATCACATTTTCTCCATCTATACACCTACAATTGCTAAAAGTGCCACTGAATTAATTTTCGTCTGCTCTGCCTACCCCTTTTGGGAATATAGGTGCGTATGTATGTACGTACCGCATTGTTAACCGTTTGTCCCGTTAAGGAATTCGCAATTGAGCTTGATTGTTCCTATAGCTCAGTTAGCTAGACGTCGCAGGTTTGATTCTGTTCGGTAAACATAAATCAGTTTTCCCCAAAAAAATCAAATGAATTTGAAATTTTAATGCCCCAGTGCTGGACACTGACCCAATATATGGAACTTTCAATCATATGTCCATAATAACAGAGGTGATCAATAGGTGTCATATTGGGCAGCAGGCTGTTGAGCATTGGGACGTACTTTACAGATATTTACTCGTTTTACTTTCCTTGTTTACTTCTCGTATTTTCAAAGGTCTGTATACTCGCATGCTTTCATGAAATGTTATTGTATTTGCTGAAAAAATAACATGACGATATGTGTGACGGCATTGAACGTTTTGGGTAAAAGTTACGAAATAAACCATGGATATAAAAAAATATTACGACATTAAATGACTGACTTATTAAGGTGTTTGTTACTTTTATCGACATAATTAAAAAAATCGTCTTTCATAATTTATACAAGTTTTTTTTATATAACTTACACGTCATGTAAGCTGTCCTTAAAATTTGTAATCCTTTTTCCAGCCACTTACTGGTATCCGATTGTGCTTAGATTTGGCATACTTATGTAAGTTCGATGAAAGTGCTATATTATGGTATCACCGAGCTGATCTAATGATGGAGACAGAAGGAGGCCATAGCAACTCTTTATTTTAGTTTACAACTACACAAGATAAACCCGTTATGTAAGGGATAATTGAAACCGTCTCAATGAGTTGATGCATGTGACAAAAAGGCACCATCGGCAATAAAAGCTTATACCAAATCTGTTTTTTTTTATCTATTTTATAAATGTAAGACAAAATAATAATCTACGGCGCTAGCATAAAATTACAGTTTCTCTTGTTACATGTGATACCATTAATAATCATTTAATAAAATTTAACAAACTCTCCCATTGAAACTAGAATCATAAAAATAAAGGTTTTTACTCTTGATAGAAAGAGAAAGGTATCGAATAATATAAGAACCTTGTCAAGTAGACTCGATTTCAATTATTCACCTTTCTTTAATAGCGACCTCGTTGGCTTTTATTATAAAAAAATAATAATTAACGCTTTCAGCGAACATGATGCATATGTGCATCAAATAAGTGATAATTTTGCAACCATTTATTCAGTCTCAAAGAATCCATATGTGCTCCTAAGTAGATTAGATGACATAAAAACTAAAAAGTAGGTGTTAGTGGGCCAAATTATTAATTATTTTATCACACCCGTTACAAGATCAACCCAGTGTGGGTGCTGTCTAACCATCCGTTCAACATCCTTAGGATAATAATACACAAAAATAGCAAAATACGCTAGGTACTGGTAACGGTATAGTATCCGTGGGTAGTGTAATTTAGTAAAGAAATATTTTAAGCCACATCCATACAACTTTACATCCACTATCTTGCCTCAAACAACCCATTCCCTAGTGAACGATTTAGAATTTTTAATTCAAATGTAAACTAGCAGGTCGATAGCGACACGCGACATCGCTCCATGGAAATAATAATCGTTTCAACTACTTATTAACTAATAAAACCTTGGAACGGAATCAAAAGATGTATATTTAAGGAGTTTAAGTTGAACGAATTTGTAAAATTGCTTTTAATGGTGTAATTACGATTAAACATATATATTATCACATTTGCAAATATAAAAATACTGGTGCCTGCGGTTTTGAAGTATTTAAGGTTCATACAGAAACTGACTATTTTTTATCTTGAATAGTGATTATGATCCAAACATTCATCATCATCATATCAGCCGAAAAACGTCCACTGCTGGACATAGGCCTCCTCCAAAGAGTGCCACAATGATCGGTCTTGCGCCACCAGCAGCTATACATTCGAGGACATATATGTACTAGTATTCATCATCCCTGAGATTCACCTATCAATTTGGTCCATTTTACCTTTTAATCTCTATGACGTCATATTTCCGTTTTTCGTCCAAAAATATCGTTAATCAACCCGTTGGCAGTCATAACAAAGTGAATCCGATGCGTGCGTGACGGAAAGTTAACCCATTACTGTAACGAGCTCGATAATTGCTTCATCGCAAGGGTTAAAATGATGTGGAGCGATCGGCGGAATTGGCGTGGTGATAATTGTAGGGTTAAATATGTTTGATTTGTCGATTTTGTTTGGTAAAGTTTCGTTTTGAGTTAGAGTTTCGCTATTTTGTGTGTTAATTTAGGAATCGGAATTCAACGATTGAAAGGTTTTATGACAACACTTCATTCTGTGACTATAGTGGCTCATTTTGTGACGCAATGTCAAAATGTATGCTAATGAATTGAAATGCTTTTAGACGTGTTATAAAACCGGAGTGATGATAGTGAATTTAGCCATATCATCAAGATAACTGGTTTTAAAATGTCTAGAAATGCAGCTAGACATCTAGGTTCATTCGAGGTACATACCTCGAGTCAAACGTACTCTATAATATAGTTATCTAATACATTTTTCGTTTTAATAAAACCGCTTTATATCCCTCAAATTAAAAGGTCACAAAGAATTATTAAAGGGCTGGCAAGAAAACTACTAGAATATTCGTCCCACCGGAGCAGGCATGGTTAATATTATAATAGTGCGTATGACACGCCGCCCCCGGGGTACATATTTCAACCGCGTTTGACCAAAACCTGAACCCACGCTGACTAAAATGGAGGTGCAAATTTTCAAATCAATTCAAAAGTAGTAATTACAACCACACGAACAGGTATTTGGGAGTCAATAATTTAGCACCCTTGCTTTTAAGCCTAATTCCTCTAAGTCAATTTGGACATGAACACTTTTAGTTATAATGTTTGTACAAGCAATTATTATACTATGTACGTATTATTGAAAACAGATCCCAGACATGTCCCTAACAGCATTGCAGTTAAAATCCGAGCAAAATTGCATTGTTCTAAATTCAATGACGCAGAGTAATAAAAAAGTAAGAAAAAGAAAGAAAAAAGGAAAGGAAATAAGTAAGCAGTAAATCCATCAAATTACTAATCCCATTAGTATTTTTCAATGTGAAAGTTTGTATTGTATGAATGCTAGTTAATTAATCACGCAAAACGGCCGATCGTTCTTGATGACTACCTTGGCCTTTTTGGTAATAGAGTTTGGTAATAGAGATTTGTGCGATGTTCACAAATAGTTTTTGTCTAGTCTAAGATGTTTTCTACGAATGAAGTATATATTTAGTATGTCTACAGGCCTCCCATAATATCCCAATACATTTACAAGCTTTGCTTCGTTCTGGACTAGATCGAATTGTGTGAGATTCTCCCTATATTTATATTAATAATCATTTTCAAGAATTTGACATACATGCAGTACTTGGATTAAAGGACAGGATTATTTTTAATTGTTGACATACTTAATTGGTTTATAATAGTGTAATATATAATTTTTATTTTATTGAATGAAGTGATGAATTATATGCAATTGTTACTTCTTATTTAATGTCGGATATTATTTTAAATAATAAATAAATATTGGGGGACAATCTTACACAAATTGACCTAGTCCCAAACTAAGCAAAGCTTGTACTATGGGTACTAGACGGCGATATACATACTTATATAGATAAATACATACTGAAATACATAGAGAACATCCAAGACCCAAGAAAAAAATCCGTGCTAAATGCACAAATAATGCCCTGGCCGGGATTCGAACCCGGGACCTCTAGCTTCGGAGGCAGTGTCACTACCAACTAGGCTAAATAGATATACTTTTATTTTTTAAGAATATTGTACGCCTTAAAGGCAGGTTATAAGCTATATAATTCCTATAACTTCTGTATTACTTACATATACCCAACAAAAAGACTTTGAGTTTCTTGTTTGTGGTATGGGACTAATTCCCAGGAAAAAGTGTGTACCAACCAAGTATTCATAATTTCATAGTGAATATGCCTTCTCCATGGTTCCTACATCGCACTGACCCAATAGTGGACAGCGACCCTTAATAAATATTTATCCCCGCATTGTACCGAATTATGACTCCACTAATTTACTCCTAATTATAATATTTATACGTTTGTTTAGGTTCAATGGGATAGTTGGAAATTTGTTTGTCGTAAAATCCCTCGGTTTTAGTTTTGTTCCTGTTAGCTGACAAATTTTATGGTAACATTATTTTGGGTTAAATATTTGTATTATTGTAATAAATGTTTCAATTTTCTGAAATGTTTCTTCCAACGCGCAAGATATTTTAACACTATTAGCACGCATGATGCACATGTGCATCCATTCTCAATGGAGACATTTAAAATAAATAAAATAAATGTATAAACATTAGGGGACAAATTTACCCAAATCGAACTAGTCCCATAACAAGCTCAATAAGGCTTGTGTTATGGGTACTAGACGACGATATATTAAAAACATCCAAGTCTCAGGTGTAGATGATTTTGCTCATCACATAAGCAAATTCCCTTTCCAGGATTCAATCCCGAGACCTCTAAGTTCGTAGGCAGTGTCACTACCAGTTAAGCTAAGCAGGCGTATGATGGTTGCCATTTTATCACTTTTCGTCGTGGATAAGATTCGTCACGTTCTGACAAGTATGTGAGTGCGGACATTTGTATTGTGGAAAGACAATGCTACAAGCTACGGCGTAGTACATACAATTTGCCTTAGCACTAAAGTAGTTAAACGGTACGTGTAATACGTGGGGCACGTGTCATAAAATTAGCTATCTAACGGTAAAAGATATTCATTGTTTTATAGTAACAGACAGACAGTAGTTAGGGGCATTTTCATTCAAAAGCGTATTTAACGTTTTTCTTAAAAATTGGAAACTCGGGGTTTTGCTTACTCCGAATCATTCACTATGACTCTATCTTATTTCAACCATTAAAAAAAAAGGAAAGTTTTTGGTCGTATTCATAACAGCTTGGTCAAGCCCACATTTGTCATACAATTAAGTAAACACTATTAACCCTTCCGCGATCAAATCAGATATGCATTAAAGGCGCTTATTAAAATTGACAGGCGCCGCACCTGGCGGGTTGGGATTGATTCATTTGTTTGTTTTCATTGCGGCAGTTAACGGGTTAAACGGGGGTTGAGGTGTGGTTTTCGGAATTATAGGCTGAGGTAATCTGTGTCATTGTTGGTAAGCGGAATTATAGTTTTTTGTTTGATGATGGTGTGAGTTATTCATATTGTGCAGAATCACGAATAGGAAGAAACAAGATTGCGTAGATATAATGACTGTGAAGTATTACGCATGTGATCAAACTCAGCGGTGTGGAATTTATTTTGTGCAGAATCGCGAATAGGAAGAAACAATAATGGCATAAACCTCGTATAATCCAGATTAAGACACTCAAAATAATTCTAGGTTAACTTCGCACTTGTAACCATCTTACTACTGATTTTTATCGAAAAAATATGAAATGTAGTACTTAATCTTCATTTGACGGTGTTGCACAATAATTTGGACTTCTTATTTTTTTCAAATAAATATAGGTTTTACAAAACAAACTTGTTTTAGGCCGATTTTCGTGAATATCCGTGCAGGTGATAAGCATTTCCATATTTAATTTAAACTTTTTTAATACTAGTGAGCGAGCACGAGCAAGATAAAAATTTGGCGACGATGGAGCCTTAAAGGCCACACCCCTTTAATAAGGATCCGCTGTTTGGACAATGACGCTTAAGGTCCTGCAGTCACACAAGATATTCATAGTCAATGGGTACTGCGTGTCCTCACGAACTGTGGCTGCAACCTTCTAAAAGGTAAAGATATCCCCAGTATACATCTCGCTGTGTTTACCTCCTTGAGCACCAACTAGGGGTTTCCACCCCATCTATGATTAACTGCATATCGAACTTTGTCTCAAACAATCCGAACAATATCCCGTAAATATCAATAAATATCCGAATCGGAGGCACGGCATAAGTTTGCACATTACAGCTGTTATCTCGGCACACTTATAAGTCGTATAAATAAGTATTATAACTGAAAACAATAACAAAGTCGGGTCTATAAATAATGTAATGTGGCGTTACTAGTGCAACTCGATAATAAATTGACGCGTGTCCTCGGTTGACTATACATGGTCCATTCAAATCGGTCAGTATGGGAAAGTCTGAAACTATAAGACATACGAAGATTTGTTCTTAGGAACCATGTCACCGATTTTGATAAAAAGAAAAACTGCATTCATACATTTGAAAAAAAAACACTGTACCCAGCTAGGGAATCGAACCCGGTTGTTTTGAAAAAATAAACTTACACTATTCCTATTCAGATATCGTTTGTGTAGGTCTTAAGCAGTAAATGTCTCTAAGAAACATAATGTCTAAAATGAATAAAATGCATCTTTTTCACATACTTTAATTTATCATAGTAGGTGTTCAAAGTGACCACCGTTACAATATTCAACAAGTTCAGGCATGTAAAATTGTCTCTATGGTTGTTTGTACCTCTCTACTTGTAAAATCGGTGACATGGTTCCTAAGAACAAATCTTCGTATGTCTTATAGTTTTAGACTTTCCCATACTGACCGATTTGAATGGGCCACCCTGTATACAATAATAAATGAATTATCATCATCATCATATCAGCCGAAGCCGAAAGTCCACTGCTGCAGGTGATGGCGTTGACGCGAAAACGAGACTAACTCTAACTAGACAACAGAGCACGCGCTATGCGGCAGAGTGGGGTAGCATGATTAGCTGTCAAACACCGGTTTTGCTCAAGAACACCTTCTGTACGTAATATTATTATAGTTTAAATTATTAAAAATGTCCAACTTCTATAAAAACTACCATTAGAATTTGAACCTTCTACTTGAATGATAAGGTCGCTTTTTGAACAGACAAATTTTATACAATTCGAACTTTTAAATAATTTACTATACTTACTAGTGTTCTGTGTTCATAGTAGCGGCATGATAGAAGCATGGTAGGCCGTCGATTAAGACGCGCCCGCACTGGCTCTCGATAATGACGCAAGTTTCACGTGCCCGAGCCCTTACTTTTCCCACTGATGTACCGACAGAAAAATACGGTTTCATCTGGCCAAGAGTAAAACACGTTTTCAAAAATAATCAAATCGGGAAATAGATTTTTAAAAAGTGGCGATGTTATTGGTGATGACAAGCATTGATATTCAAACCGCAAAGTAAGTCTTTAAAAGTTTAATATGTGGTAATTACCAGTACATGGCGATGTCACATTCCGTTTAGAACGATATTCAACGAATATGTTAAAATTATATTAACTGAAGTTCTCAAACCAAACTCATGAAGCAAAAATTTATGGCTATATTATATTTTTATTAGTACACAAATCCTTATACAAGTCTAATTTTGATTTGCTTCTGAATTCAAATGTTTGAAGTCTCTCATTTACAAGCTAAAAGATTCAGGCAGTGTCAAGCAAAGGAACTGGCGACTCGGCAGTTAGTGTTATTTACATAAACATAAAAAAAGATAAATGTCCTAATATTTCACTCCTGAAAAACCAATAGTTGAGACCTAGTTTATCTCTATTATTATGACATAACACTTGAAATTCTTGCGCTTTAAACACAATCTTAAAATAATCGTACAACGGGTCTTACGGGAAATTTATTAATTTACCTTAATTACCGACGTTTCGACACGGGTTGCACCGGTCGAGGTCGCGGCAGGCCGGTGCAACCCGTGTCAAAACGACGGTATTTAAGGTAAATAAATAAATTTCCCGTAAGACCCATTATACGAATATTTTTAAGAATGAATTATAACATAAGTTCGACAATGTATCACTATTGAGTGACTGGGACCCGGCTATTTTTTTTTTTGCCGACCATACAAATTATTCGTCTATTGAAACATAGTACAGTCGGCATCACAATACCATTACGGATGATAAACGATTGTTAGGGAAGTAGTGTCGTTAGTGCCTTTTTCCTCATTTGACACTGTTAAGTCTTGACAGTGGTGACAGTTATAAATAAAAAATAACGGCTTATCTATATTAATAATTTCGTGCAGGGGTACGGTAGACCCGAACGAGACCTGTCTCAAATTGAAGAACGTATAAAAATAACGATTTTCGAGTTGAACATATGTATCCGCAAAATTCGGATTGTCGCGTATTTTGCATTTAAAAGTGTTAATTTGATGACAAAACGTCGGCCATATTGCCCACAGACTATATTGCTATATTAAATTTGTTGGTTGACAGTGTCGGCTACGTTCGAAAATCGTGAACTATTTTTGCGTCCGGTATGTTGGCCAGGTTGCTGGGCTGCGTTCTGGGTGATGGGCCATCATCGCCCATTGTGTGGATTCGGCTAGCCGCGTCTGCAGCGTTTTGTTTTTGTAGTTTTCAAGCGTTCTATACACCTATCAGCCTAGCTAGCACGATAACTTATACCGTCACGTTATATGGGCGAAATGTATTAAAACGTCACATAAAACGTAACGGTATAATCTATCGTGCTAGCTAGACTGATTGTCACAACAACCGCCTTCAAAGCGAATGTATGGGGCCTGTTACATGGATTCATATCACGACAAGTATCACGTGAATATTAAAGCAGAATCCATACAAATTTAAAAACTGCGATAATATTGACACCCCAGTATTGTGATAATATTAATCGGGTAAAGGACACCACTTGAATGTTTGCTGAGTCTGTCCGCCATCTTAAAGCTGCGTCTCTATTTTGTTTGTGACAAACTACTAGGTGACTTATGGCTTTTAAACGTCTAGCAAAATTCTATCCCTATCTCGCTCTATCTTATAACTTAGTGGTACTGGGGGACTACTTCGACATTCGAAATCCGAACTTCGTATGGTGCCGTCCCTTTCACTCATATAGTCTATGACAGGAGAGTGAAAGGGACGGCACCATACGAAGTTAAGATTTTGAATTTCGGAGTAGACCCTCAGCTCATGCCGTTCGCCGCGCTCGGACGTTAGAGGCGCTACTGCGAACCGAAAACGAAGTATCTGCCTTTCTCGTACATGTATATTCGAACGACAGAGAGGAAGATAGTTCGTTTTTGGTTCGCGGTAGGCCCTCAGGCGTCAACTTTAAAACGAATAGGGTATTTTACTATAAGAGAAATAAAATTCAAAATGTAATAAAAACCAGCCAAGTGCGTCGGAGTCGCACACTGAGGGTTCCGTACAACTAAAAAACAAATGTGATTTATCAATATATTGATATTTTTGGTAAAATATACTTCATAATAAACATTATCACTTAATTTCAAGTTCATAGGTCGATGGGAAGCTAAAAAATTATATGTGTGACAGACAACACACGGAATGATCTTTGACTTTCTTCGACCGTCCGCCACGCTCGGACTCAGGTGCTACCAACCGAAAACTAAATATATATGCCTCTCTGTCGCACTTGCAAATTCGAGCGCGGAGAGGGCAATACTTCGTTTTCAGATCGTGGTAGGCCCTCTGGTCTGACGGCTCCTATTCCTGGACGGTGCGCGTATCGGAATGTGAAATACCTTTGGCAAAACGGAACAAGTTGTTAAATAGCTTCCATTAATTGGAGAAAATATTACCAACTGTTATTATTATCACGTGAAACACTGAATATTGAAGCAACATCCATAGGGGCCTGTTACATGGTTATTATTATCACGCGATATACTCATATCACGATCCGTATCACGTGCAATGAATATTGACAATATTAACACACCAGTATTGTGATAGTATTAAGCGTTTAACAGACCCCATACAATTTTAAAAATCGCGATAATATTGAGTATAAAGGGCCCCACTAAATAGAATTTGGCGGAGAATAGAGAGCTGCAATCGCGAAACAAAAACGAACGAACATCGTGTATTTCCCTCTGTGTCGCTCGAATTTGCAAGTGCGACAGAGAGGGAGATACACGAACTTCATTTGTTTTTCGCGTTAGCAGCTCTGACTTCGCACCAAAAATACTGACTGGCACATCAATATTTAACAATGCACATCTGAATTGAATTTTAATGAACGATTAGTATTTTAGCTATACAAATCAGTACTGATTACGGTGTCAAATTTTTTATGTGCCTTTAAATACTACCCTTATAAAAATGCTTAGGATTAACTTGCAAAGATACTAGCCTTTGCCCGTGACGTCGTTTGCGTAATCTTTTACTCCCAATTCCATATAATTCCATTCCATACTTTTATTCCCAATCCAGACTACAGACTATATTTCTTTACGATTCGAAGTTTCATCATAATCCGTTGTTGTAATGTTTTTATTTTATACATTTTTGTACACTATTTCTTTCGTCGTTTGCATAACTGTCACGAATAAATGTTTTGTTTATTTCTTTCTTATTTATTTCACCCGAGCGAAGCCGGGCTTTCATCTAGTATTACCAATAAATGCGCTAAATGAAAAAGTAGAGTAAAAGTTTATTTGCAATAAAAAAACTTAAACTAAACGCACTTCCAGACTGTTTTCGCTTACATCTGACGTAAGCATTATATGCATAATACACTAAAACTCAACATTGAAACAATATCTTTAGGAGAGGGGCAATAATTTTAAAATAGTTTTACTCTAAGTACGATTTTTAAATATTTTATTAACAACGTTAACTGGAATTTGCTCCAACGACAAGAGCCAACCTCTTAAATACTATGATGATTATCAACGTGTTCTAGGACAATAATAATAATATAATAATAATATTGGGGGACAATCTTACACAAATCGACCTAGTCCCAAACTAAGCAAAGCTTGTACTATGGGTACTAGACGACGATATACATATTTATGTAGATAAATACATACTTAAATACATAGAAAACATCCAAGACCCAGGAACAAATATCCGTGAAAAATGCACAAATAAATAAATGCCCTGGCCGGGATTCCAACCCGGGACCTCTAGCTTCGGAGACAGAGTCACTACCAACTAGGCTAAACAGGTCGTCAAACAATATTTATTGTTTATTTGGTTAAGTACTCGTAAGACGACAAATTTAATTGTTTATTTGGTTAGGTCATCCATCATAACATCATCTTAGCGTTGTGGTTATGCCAGTACAGTTGCTACCTGATTCAAAAGAATCAAAAGTTTCCGGCAAAAGCATATAGGCATATTACAGATACAGTACAGTACGTTTATAAATTTAAAATCGTTCTTTGTAAGTAAGGTAAAGTATCCCAATGCCTGATACCTTAATGCCTCATAGGCGACACCCATTGTTTGCTTCTATATTTGAATTAGAGATACTCGCTAGTGGGCTATGGCCAGCAGTGGACGTTCTTCGGCTGATATGATGATATTGGAATATAGATTGGACCCGGGTATGTCCTAAGACTACGACCAAGACCACCGGGGGATGGGCAGCGGCATCCCTGTAGTGCGGTGGAGATACTGCGATCGCCAACCCGCATGCCAAGCGTGGCGATTATGGCATATACCCCCCGTGAATTTGGGGGAGGCCTATGTCCAGCAGTGGACGTCCTTTGGCTAATATGGTGGTGGTGGTGGTGGAATATAGATTGAAAGTGTCAAATATTGGGTAAGTGTCGAGCAATAGGATGATATATATAACAGTAGAGGAATTGTGAATAAACATTTGCCAGGCGAAATTCAACCTTATGTCAACATTATAAAGTCTTTGACATGGAAAAACTTTTTTAAACTAATCTAGTTTTTATATTAGTTTTTTGACTATTTAGTAAATACTAAATAGTAAAAAAAACTAATACCTTTACTAAATTTATAAATTTAAAAAATTATACCTTTATTTATAAATGTTTATTTTGGATATCTCGCTAAAATAAGTTTGTCTTTATATATCTGTCACTATCGTTTTCGTGTTTTTTGGAGAAAGTGAAAAAACATTTTGGTTTATAAAAATAATAAACTAAATGTTAAGAGTGCGCAGTACGCTCGGTTCTCCATACAAACGTATTTATGCTCTCATTTTAAAACGCCAGGCTGGAATAACATGAAACTTTGTATACACAATGCGATCCGGCATATCTAGGTCGGACCATAGTTTCTGTTGCTTGAAATTATAATGGAGAAAAAACACAGCGATTATTAAGGTTTTCATACAATCCGTAAAAAACTCAAAAAGCCGCTGTATTTTTTTTCTTTTACAATTTCTAGCAACAGAAACTATGGTCCGACCTAGATATGCCGGATCCCATTGTGTATACAAATTTTCATGTTATTCTAGCATGGCGTTTTAAAATGAGAGGGTAAATACGTTTGTATGGAGAACCGAGCCAGACCGAGCGTACTGCGCCCTCTTAAGTTTTCTTTAGTTGTTATTTGTATAAGGAGGTAAGTTAGCGTATCTCTAGAAATAGTCTTTTAAAATATATTTTTGTAATTATTGTGTATATTTTATTACCGTACTTAATATCGAATACGGGTCCTATCATCAAAGCGTTCCCAGTCATTTCCTTTACACGCAAATTTATCGCATGCGGAATCATAAATTTCACCGCGAAAAATATAAACACCGTGCAGAGTTGATGACACTAATTTTTTTCCCTACTGATATTAAGTCGTGTTTAAGACGGCCCATCATTATCCTTAATAGTAATAGATATTTTATTTTGTCGCTTCGCTTTTGGGCTGTTTACAGGGGGCGATGGCGGTGTCGTTCGATATGAGAGTACATGTGATTAGGGTTAGATACGTATGCGAAAAATTTCGCGCCATGCAATGAAGATAAAAGTTAATGACGCAATGTTTGTATGTATATTATTCCGTAATATTCGTAGTAGACATATTTCTAAAAATACACGAAAATTTGTCTATGAGATGACAGCTACCGGCGCTATATTTTTAACGTTGACCGAACACTAAAATTATGGTCGATACTCATAGGGTAGGTTGCACTAAACCGTCTATAATCGTAGTACTGTTGATTAAAATGTAATTGCATGGAAGGTTTGATATGTTTCGATGGGATGAAAGATCCCGTCGCCATATTAAACGTTGATCGGCCTGTGATCGTAACTTGGTGCAACCCGCAAGTGATTTCAACTTATCACTCCTATCGCCCGCTACCCCAATACCCCCCCCTGATACATTTGCCGCTCGTTAATAGGTTTTTCCTTCATAAAGCGAATGTTAACCTATTTATTATACTCCAGATATTAAAAACGCCGCGTTATCCCAGTAACAAATGCTGAGACTTTGATGAGACTCTTTGTGCGCGTTTTATGGCTCTTGTCATGGTTTGTTTACCGATTTTAATGGGGGATGAGACATTGTGTTTTTTTAAAGAGGTGATTTCCGGTCACTCTACCTATTTATCCAAACTTATATCTATGAAAATTTGCATAGTGTAAAACCAGTCAGTCAGGGCAGAACACTAGTGAAGTAGATACGTACTTTATCACTTTAAGATAAGGTTAAAAACCTATGAAAAATCGGATTGACCTCTGCCCTGCTATTAAGGATAGCGCTTTACTAAAATGTAACAGGTACACTAGCGTCACTCGTAAATAATTGTGATTAATTAAATTTAACGATAGATATTGAAAAAAGGAGGTCACTATGTAAAGTATTTCGTATTTAAGTACCTTTTGAATACATCAAACTAGTTTTAGCGTTGCTGGATTCGTCAATCTATGCGTCTAAAGTAAAAACGGCCGTTTTATTTTTGATCTCAAGGATCAACGAATTCAATGTGAATGAGTTTTGAAAATCCTAATCTAATTACAGATTCGCTTAATAATCATGCTCATCAACCATAGAAATGACGAAATAAACTCAAATTTATATAAAGTCCAATCTACAAACTAGTAGCAAAATATCAAATTAATTTATCAATGAATTAAAATTTATTGGTCTAAGATGCTTTTATGCGTTAAGGCCGCCATTGTGAATTCAAAATATTCTGAAGCCGAATTCTGTTTAACTCTTCCTTTCCAACTGCCACTTGCCACGGAGCTTATTTTCAAATATCTTTTTATTAATGCTTGACCGTAAGCTTTTAGGGCTCTCAAGCGTGGGCCCAATTGTGGGCAGATTGAATCGCGCTAAGTGCCACACTCTTCGCGACGCCATTTTGAGTCTTTGTCGCGTTTGATTATTGCGGGTGCTAAAGTGATTTCCGCGTTGACGGAGATTTAACCTAGTCGGGCGCTGCCATCAAAAGCATTCGAAATTTTTTTTTTACCGACTTTAAAAAAGGATGAGTTTCTCAATTCGTCTGAATCTTTTTTATAAAGAAGGATAATGGCTGATAGTCGAATGAGCAACTTTTAATAACGATTTTACCCATTAGCTTTAATCTTTGTGTCTGAGTACAATATAGTCTAGCCAAAGATCTAATCAGGTATTCGAAAGTGTATCGAAGTTAAGGAATTAATTACTTTTACGATCAGATCAATCAAGTAGAGGAATTTGAAGAAGGGAAAGCCAAGTGTAGTAATTAAATGATGTACACAGCACGGGAGGTAATAAATAAAGCCCTCGATCGCATATATACACGTCCCTCGCCTACAGCTCGGGCCGCAAAACCTGCGATCTCAGCCTTTCTTTGCTTTACCACCCTACTTGTAGGTAATGTACTAAAATGCAACTGAAAAACGTTATGCACGATGGGAGCTGTGATCTAAGTAGCTATTTTTTGTGGATAGTCGTACAAAAATCGATCACTAGATAAACCTGAAAGATAAACCCAAACTGAAGCTTGTACTATGGGTACTAGACGATGGTGTACATACTTGTATAGAGAGTTGCTTTATTTTGTACAACAGAGAGTATGGCGCAGCTCTGTTCATAAGGCCGTCACTATTTAAGAGGAGCGTCGCTTGCAAGACCTCGATGCAAAACGCCTAAACAGAAAGACCCGTCCTAAGTCTTCCTTCACCTAGACATAACGACAAAGAACCGTCAAAACCAAGTTCGGTTTTGCAAGCCACATTCGTGCACATGACAGACGCTCGTAAGGTCCTGGAGCCAGGTTCACCATTTACGGATACGTCAAGATGGACGATATAGAGAGATACATACTGAAATACATCCAAGACTCAATAATTATTATTCGTGCTTATTACACAAGTAAATGCCCGTCAAAAGACTATGATAGAAAGATGAAAAAACAAAATGTATTTATTCAGTGACTATAAGTTATTTAACAATACCAGGGATGGTGCCTCTTTATATGTATGCAGGATATTCATATTCATATTCATTTATTCATAATATTAATATTACATGTCAAAAATGTATGTTATGTATTCTATATAATCAATTCTATAATATTAATTCTATATCATATTAACTATAGAGTACCACTAATTCTACAGGTTTAAATATTCGTCATAGCTGTAGAATGTGTGCTCGAGAAGCCAACTTTTCAGCTTCCGTTTGAAACACTGTAATGGCCGGTCCCATCACATGAGTCATTTTTCCTGATCGTGCTAATCGCCGCTTCACTGGACGAAGTCTGTTTGGATATCGCAGCGAGCGAGTAAAGTTCACGCGTTTTTTATAGTCGCTCATGTGAACATGAGTGTAAGTGGCAATCTGTAAGATAACCAGGGCTCGGAACCGGTTAATGTCAAAATCCTGAAATAGCCAAATATTTTTAATTAGTTTATGCTCTTTATGTAGGACTCAATAATGTATTTGGGTTATTACTTCATATTGTTAGATTGCCTGATTAAACATGAAATAGTAGACGAAAGAACGATAAGAACTAAAAAAATACCGGTATTTTTATATGGACAGAATACCGGTTTCCGAGCCCTGAAGATAACTATCGAAGGCAGAGTCAATATACCCAGTTCTCGGAAATAAGGTTTCACTGAGGTATTTTGGCTCACCTGCACCACAGACCGTACGGCCCTCTTTTGAATACGGAAAACACGCTGCCAATCAGCAGCTCGCCCCCACATCAAGCTGTGGAACTCCTTGCCGGAATCCTTGTTCCCTGAAAACTACAACCTTACGGTCTTCAAGACGAGAGTGAACCGGTTTTTACTAGGTAAGCGCGCTCCATCCTAGACCACAATATCGCTTACCATCAGGTGATTTGTGGTCAAGCGCAAACCTATCCAGAGTAAAAAAAAAAAAAAAAAAAAATCTCGGCGCCGTACTGCAGGAGTGAGTGGAACGTTGCAAAGTAACACGTCCTTACTACGCGCCGCGGCACGACTCGTGCAAGGCAAGATACATGTGTTAATACAACGGTCTTCCGTAGATGGTAACATAAGTTATTGTTGGTGTAACAGTAATACATCTTACATCTATATTACAGGCTATGAAAGAACTTGGTTTCCAGTTAGATAGGTATAACTTCTTACTCAAAGGTTAGCTGAAAGAGATCCCTTATAGGTGGGCTCGTCTTTGTACTTTAATGTTTTCGGACATGTCTATGTTTCAACTTGTGTATAATAAAGTGCTTACATACATACGACCCGACCCGACCCGGGGACCCGGGTATGTCCTAAAACTACGACCAACACCACCGGGGGATGGGCAGCGGCATCCCTGTAGTGCGGTAGAGATACTGCGATCGCCAACCCGAATGCCAAGCGTGTCGATTATGGCATGTACCCTTCGTGAATTTGGGGGAGGCCCATGTCCAGCAGTGGACGTCTTTTGGCTGATATGGTGGTGGTGGATACATACGAGTAAATACACTTCTTTTTTCTGTGAAACCATTTACGAACTTGTCATTTTGTTTCAGATGAGATAGCCAGATCAAACAAAGGTCATTGGGAGCTACAAGCGTCTTAAGCCCCTTATGAGTGCGACCGTACCAGTGTCCAGCTACTTAATAATGATGAGTTAGACGTAAATACGCACCACTCACCAAAATAGCATAAAAAGTTCCTTTCCCAAGCTATTTAGCATTCGAAATCGGGTGCTATTCTCAACTCGCGGATATTTATCACTGGATCAGCGGCGCCGATATTTCATCCGCCACGTCTCAATACGCCCCGCAGTATATCATACTAATGCTGGGGTGTGAATGTTCGAAAATAGCTATTGTTCACGACTCGATGGAGACGTATTCTGAATGTCGTAGTGGATGTGGAAAACGGAAAATATTTACTTGAATGTTGGATGTTGTTTTTGTTTGTATATTCGAGGGCATTTATGGATATTTATATCCATACGCACATTATATTGGCAAAGATTCAAAAAGATGTCAGAAACCTTATGCCCTTAACGGTAAAGTATCATGTTAATCATGTATGTATATTTTAACGATGCGAGTATCGGAACGTTACACACAAACTTTCCGGCTGATCACAATTCTTAATTTAAAATTTTGAACAACATTCCCAATTCCACGTAGTAAGTGTATTGTTGATTTTCAGCATTTTCTTAAGTCATTCAATTATATGAATTCGTAAAGTTTATTGACACACTAATTCAATTTAAATAACAAGCAAAGGTCATGCTTGCACAGAATTTTCTGTACGTTAAACTCAGACGCGTATATATGGTAGGGCGTATCATACATAGCATTTCTTGATTCCAAATGAGTTAACTCTCATGACGCGTTATACTACAAAAAATTACAATTGACGGTAAGCAAACACCAATGGACGCTTGCGACTCCTGTACCATGAACGCGTTCCGGACCCTTTATTGATTTAAGAATTTATCGCGTTGATAGCGTGTTTAATGAATGTCTAAATAGATAGAACTTTTATATAGAAAAGTCCCGTGAGTTTGAGACATATTAAAATGTAGTGAAACGGGTCACTCACGTTTTAAGGTCGAATATTGCTCGACACATTTCAGACCGGTTCGCGGTCCTTAATATGAGTACTTATCGCGGCGGCGGTTCTTTTAGTAAAAGTACTTTCTTCTTCTTTAAGTGCTAAAAGAACCGCCACCGCCATCAGCACTCATGATTAAGGACCGTGAACCGGTCTGAAACATGTCGAGCGATATCCGACCTTAATTTATATTTTAATAGATAGAACTTTATCCAATTCCCACAATATAATTTTGGCACGTAGCGAAGCTTATTAATGAAAGATTTGCGACACTTATATGGATACGGAAAAAATCACATGTTTAAGTTAGTACCGATTTTGTAAAACACTGGATCCACCAGAATACATTCACATTGCCTTGAATAACATTAGGAAAAAGTTCAAACTCCTGTCTAGAGGGAGACGGGATGGTGCAAATCTAAAACGGCGCACTTATTGCATATTTAATAAATAAATAAATAAATATTGGGGGACAATATTACACAAATCGACCTAGTCCCAAACTAAGCAAAGCTTGTACTAGGCGACGATATACATACTTATATAGATAAATACATACTTAAATACATTGAGAACATCCAAGACCCAAGAACAAAATCCGTGCTAAATGCACAAATAATGCCCTGGCCGGGATTCGAACCCGGGACCTCTAGCTTCGGAGGCAGTGTCACTACCAACTAAGCTAAAAAGGTCGTCAAAATTTATTTCAAAGTTTACTATTATGTATCGTTAGAATCTGGATTCGCGTAGATATCGTTGAATATTTTGATAAAAATTTAAAAAGCTAGAGAAAAACAGACTAAAATTATATGCGATAATGTGTTCCTACATGCGATTATAGATTAAGCATGACGAAATTTCAAGAAAATGTCTTAATTGAAGAATTGAATGGGTGTTACGGCCGTGGGCTCATCGAACAAAAAACAGCAAATAATCTTGTACTTAGATATCTCTAGTAACTTAACCCATACCACAGAATTAGGCATGCGTAAAAATGTCGCACACAATTTGTCTCGCGCGCGATCGACGAGGGAACAAATGGATTGGAATTCGGTGGTCGATCATTTGTCTTGGGATATATATCAAATTAAGCACATGTTGATTCCCTAAGCTCTCCTGGGACAGTAATAGCATTAAAACTAGGGAAAAACCACAAATCTCTTTTTCACGAATCAAATTATCTTGCCTATAGTGCTAGTTAGGGCCCTGGTCCGGAAAACCAGAGGCCCGGGTTCGATTTCCGTCTTAGGCTCCGTGCGAGATCACGGTTCATTTTTCTTTATATTTGTTCGGTGTCAAATAGTTAATCACACAAATGTCATTTCTAACAAGTAGCAAAACAAAACAGGTTTAAAATACCTGTTATTATTATACCTGCCAAAAGTTGTCTATTGGTTACTGTAGGAATAAGAAATCAAGAAATACGCATAATGGGGCTTTAAGACCTAATTAGTAGTAGAGCTAGTTGATGGATGACGAAAGATCTTTTTTGTATAGAAAAGGACATTTAGTTGAACTTTACGTGCGTAAACATTACGCAACACCCCTTAGGTTTTCCTAACAGCTGTATTCAATGCTTGTGCACTATTATACACGATAGACGTAACTGTCAGAAAAAGCACGTATTTTTGAATGCCTATTGGCTATAATATTTTGTATATAATATTCTTTATTCAGATAACTCAGATCCATTAGTTAGTAATTACGAGTAGGTATGTGTGCCACCACGTACGTCGCACAAAGTCAATAGGTATAATAAGTTAAGATACTCAAAAAAAGAAGAATAATTGATGATTAACTCATTTTTAAATATTTTATTATAGCGTAAACTTATCTACAACGATTTCTATACATTCATTCAATGGTAATTATAACAGTGTCGTCACTAAACTGCAATTAGTGCACAAATCGGATAGCCACCGGCCTGATGGACCGACGTTCATCCGATTTTGATCAATCAATTAGGCGATTAGTGCAATTAACTTCAACTGCTGTGACGTCAACTCGCGCGTCATGTGTGTCACGGATAATCTACTTTGAATTTTAGTTAGCCGCGGCGATGTGGAATAGTTTTAATGACCCATAAGTAAATTTTTAGTCACTCTGTAAGTACTTAAAACTTACCAAACCTCTGATTGCTAAAATGTGTTTGACCCTTTCTGACAAACACCTCTGTCAAATAGATGGATAAAACAAATGAATCTTTTTAAAGGTAGTTTAGTTAAAATAGGTTTACTGAACAAACATGGACCCGGGTATGTCCTAATATTACGACCAAGACCACCGGGAGATGAGCAGCAGCATCCTTGGAGAGCGATGAAGATACTGCGATCGCCAACCCGCATGCCAGGCGTGGCGATTATGGCATTTACCCCCATGACATTGACACCTACGTCCAGCAATGGAAGTCCTTTCCTGATATGGTTGTGGTAGTGGTGGTGGAACGATTATAAATTAGAGCATTTTAATAGGTTTACTATTATAATTATTATTCTCGTAGCATGGAAATAGAACATGTAGATAGAATATGTAGCTTCAAATGTCCATGCTCTCATATTGTACTTACAATGTCTTCATACTTGTCAAATACCAAGTTTCTGGTCGGAAAAATCTCCAGTTGATAAATACAAGTTTGATTATGAAAGTAGGCCATACGGAAACTTTTACAAACTTGCAGTAGCAAAAAGTATAAAATGTAGCGAAATAAATGCAGCGTGAAACCGTTATCTAGTATCTTTCACAAAACATGTAATCCATAAAGATTTTATAAATGCTATGTAAATCAAAACTATGCACGGATTTGGAAGAATTGAAGCTTGAAGATAATTGAGTCACCGAACATCGAATAGTTTTATCCCGGAAATCATTGATTAAGGGGTTGAAAATGGGTTGAAATTTGTATGGGAGAGCGATGGTTGTAGGCTTAACTATCGCTCAGTCTAAAATAATTGAATAGCATTTTTCTCTAAGGCGGTAACGAGTTCTTCGAGTGGATGAAGTCGCGGGCAAAAGATATTTTACCTGTATTATATTTAAAAAAAGCAATAACCACAGGTTAATCCAGGACACGTGATCAGGTGTATGTAACAAGATGGGATGCAGAATTTCAGGATGTTTGAAAAGCACGTGGTTGACATTGTAAAATTTAAAGTATGGTTGTTTTACAGTATAGAAAACATAAACTTATGAAATACTCTTAATTATAAAAAGAAACTTACGTATATAATCCCTCATTCTGACTCCTCAAAATATATACCTTATAATACAATTACTATACGGTTAAAAAAATAACCAGAACAATATAATAAAAGCACCTATCATAAAGTCATATCTTTCTGTACTCATATTCTTTGAACGCATGGAGGCACTTAGCTCGCTTTTTTATGTTATATCCCTTTTCTGCCAAAGCGTTCGGTAATGTCGAGTGGAATTGAGCCAATTTGCGAACGTTCGATACATATCTAAGTTTCGATTGGTTTGAGAATAGGGTGCGGAGGGGATCTGATGATTTGAAAATGTTATGTTTTTTGTTTTAGGGCGAATTTTATGTTGGAATTCGGCTGTTATTGCTATATGTTCTAAAGATAAAATCGTTTTGTTTATGTTGCTCACTACGATTTAATCTACCAAATAGGAATAGAGTTTATTCAAAGATTAATCCTTATAATTCTGACCTTATGTACCTATTTCTCTTGGGCTGAATTCGGCCTTAAAATACAGATTTTTAGATGAAAATGTAAGTTTTTACGATTTTTTGTATTGAGCGATTTCTTTTTTTGAGAATCAATATTCATTCTTGTAACTCAGTTTAGCTTTGATGCAGTCTATTCAAAGTATTCCTATGAAATCTTTTTTATCCTATTTATTTATACCATGAGAATCTTTGATACTGTCAAAAATTAAAACGAGATTTGGTTGTACAATTTTAAGTTTTTTAGTTTTTAGTCGTTTATTTACTAGACTCATAAGACTGACATGACTTCTTTTCAGTAATGCAATCTTAATAAAAAATACTATCTCAAGAACCCATCAATACCTACCCCAAGAACAGCATTAGCAATATTCGAGCCATAAGGCGGCGGGGCCATTAGCTCCCCCAGAACCCCCAATAAAAGTGAGATATCAATAAAGGGATATAAATTTTAATACATGCAACATTTAATAATATCTTTTGGAGCGTTTTCGGGGAATTGCGTATGGAAATTTCGCTTTCAGCTGTGGTTTTTATGTTGGGAAATCAATTTGGTGTTTGATATTGCTTTACAATTGTGCTATTGGAAAATAAAATGCCACAAATAAGGGAGGAAAAATACAAAATTATAACTCATCGCTATCGATACCGCTACAACTTTAGGATATTTGGAGAAAATACTTAACGTACCGTACCTAACGTACATATACGTCATAATGTTTGCCAGTTATTATCATCATCCTTATCTTAGCACATTGCCCCCCTAAAGGATGCTTGGGGTCCGGTATCTGAACCTAATAATTGACGTAGACGCTAGTTTTTTCAGAAGCGATTGCCATCTGATCATTCAACCCGAGGGGAAACCAGACCTTATTTTGATTGGGCTTGTCGAGTGAGTGGTCAACTTGACTGTTACAAGTTCTCAAGCCGCCTGAAGGCCTCTAACTTGGCATAACGACTGCTGTCGTAGGCGATTTCCTCATTTGTCGGCGCGGAGGCGGAACGATATGAGAAAACTGTCAGCTGTCAGTGATATCAATGCAGTACTGCCCAACTTCTGCGCATCGTATTAGTACTGCGCAAACGTAGTACTGACAGTAATTCGTCAAGTGAGGAAATTTCACATCAGTAAGCTTACGTCAAACAACAAAATACCTATGACATATCGATCCCGCCCAAGTCAAGAAGTCGCCATAGACTACCTTCCAGAGCACGGAAGCGCTGTTAGACATAGTATGAAAGATTGTAAGTGTCCAGTATTGGGTAGGTAAGTGTCAAGCACTGGGGCATTTGCCTTAATACCAAAACTTATTTTTTAGAATTAAATCTATACTACTTTATCCACACGGATATATGTAAATATGATTCCAAGTAAAAAATCTGTCCTGATTACATTTTTAATCATTGGGTAAGTATTTATAACGACATTATAGTTAAAATACATACCTAAATACTAGTATAAATCCAAAAAAACTACCTTATTTAAGGCACCTAATCTTTTTGTGCTTTACCTTAATGGATTAAAAAGCAGCAGAACTACATACTTAAGAAGTGGAATCGTTTCACAACTACTGATACATAATCTATTTTTAGTTGCCCGTAAGTATTCCACGCTACTTACTCGTAAAAATGAGTTCAAGAATTATATAACATTTTTAGCCACTGTTTAGTTTTCGTTACTACTTATTTCGGAATTTATAAGAAACATTCACATTCAAAAAATCTACAAACAGTATTCTGAATAAATTTCCTCATACTGTTTAAAAAGTTGTATCTCGTAAAAGCTTAAGCTTCCTCCGGAAGTAGTCTGAGTTCGGAATTCAAATTCGAAAAATACGCTCCTTTCCGCTTCCGGCGTTTGATTTCTCCCGTGATACGACGTTTCCTTTGCGAAGTCTCTACTCAGGGTAAGGCAGAGAGATTCAATCCTGTAGGGCAAAGTTGAAGTTTATATATATACTAGCATTTGCCCGCGGCTTCGCCCGCGTACTAATCGAAATTTTTAACCGTTTGCCAAAAAGGTCTCCAGAAAAGTAGTTGTTACATTCTGGGGGTTTCGGTATACAAAGTTTGGTGATTGTGATTCATTAACAGATGAACAGATGAAAAGTCAGTATACATTCTGAGAACCGGCAAACTGTCGAATTTCATTTGATTTTGGCAAAAATAAGGATCGAAAACTATTATCATACATTTCCGACAGACCGAAGGGGAAAGGGCCGATGAAATAAAAGCATGTCTTAAATGGCCCTTAGTAAAAGTATCTGTGTACTACAGTAACACCAATAGGTCTGATAACGACCAAGCACCGCGCAGCGGTCATAAACTATGGTCCTTTGAAGTACAGAAATACGGCTAATTCAATATCACGTGTAACATTTATTTTTCCTAAAATTAAATTTATTAGGTATGTTTTGCCAGTTCCCATTGGAGCATCAAAAAAGAAAATTTGACCTCACTTCCATTCGCACTCCTTACTGTCAGTCCGTCTGTTACAACCGATTTATCTAAACTATCAAGAATTTAGAGCGCTCGTGGCCCAGCGGCACCCGCCTATTGCGTGCGGTATGCGAGGTTAAGCAATGTGGGCGCAGGTCAGTTCTTGGATGGGTGACCGCTTTGAGTGGTTACTAACTGACTCTCGTGCTTTGGAAGGCACGCTAAGCCGTTGATCCCGGCTGCTGTCTACGACAGCAATCGTTAAGCCAAGTTAGAGGCCTTCGGGCGGCTTGCGAACTTCTAACAGTCAAGTTGCCCACTCATTTGACAAAGGGGGTTCGAAGTTACACCACGTCCGTAGGCAGTACCCACCGTTACCCTACACGTGGGTGGTGCTAAAAGTGCAACAAAAACTGGCAACCGTACTTATCTTCTCGAAGATCTCACGGTTCGTAAATAAATGCCATACGTTTAAAAAAATCTAAAGGTTGATTTAAATGGAAAAAATATCAAAACCTCTATGTCGTTTTTAAAAACAAATCCAATATACCCCACACGCCTATATAGTAACATTAAACTTTTTTGCATGCAGGCATGTATGAATGCCAAATTTTACCTCAGATTCGTATTAAAAGACCTCTCGGACGCTCAAATATCGATTTTGAACGAAATCGGGACGAAAATGAAGATGATTAATATGGCCACTACTTTTTCCAAATTTTACCTCAAATTCGTATTAGGAGACCTCTCGGACGCACAGATATCGATTTTGGACGAAATCGGGTTGAAAATGAAGAAAATCAATATGGCCGGCACTTTTTACAAATTTTACCTCAAATCCATGTTAGGGGACCTCTCGGACGCTCAGATATCGATTTTGAACGAAATCGGGTTGAAAATGTAGAAAATCAATATGGCCGCCACTTTTTCCAAATTTTACCTCAAATTCGTATTAGGGGACCTCTCGGACGCTCAGATATCGATTTTGAACGATATCGGGTTGAAAATGAAGAAAATCAATATGGCTGCCACTTTTTCCAAATTTTACCTCGGATTCGTGTTAGGGGACCTCTCGGACGCTCAGATATCGATTTTGAACGAAATCGGGACAGAAATGGTAAAAATGAATACTGCCGCCACTTTTTCTAAATTTTACCTCGGATTCGTATTACGAGACCTCTCGGACGCTCAGATATCGATTTTGAACGAAATCGGGACGGAAATGAAGAAAATCAATATGGCCGGCACTTTTTACAAATTTTACCTCAAATTCGTGTTAGGGGACCTCTCGGACGCTCAGATATCGATTTTGAACGAAATCGGGTTGAAAATGAAGAAAATCAATATGACTGCCACTTTTTCCAAATTTTACCTCGGATTCGTGTTAGGGGACCTCTCGGACGCTCAAATATCGATTTTGAACGAAATCGGGACGGAAATGTAGAAAATAAATATGGCTGTTACTTTATTCAAAGTTTAGGTACCTCGGATTCCTAATAAGAGTCCTCTCGGGCGCTCAAATATCGATTTATGTCGAAATCCAAAATAAAATTTGGCTTCACTTTCATTCGCACTCCTTACTGTCAGTCCGTCTGTTACAACCGAGTTGCTTTTACTGGACCGATTGAATTGAAATTTGGCACAAACTATCAAGAATTCAGAGCGCTCGTGGCCCAGCGGCACCCGCCTACCACGTGCGGTATGCGAGGTTAAGCAATGTGGGTGCAGGTCAGGTCTTGGATGGGTGACCGCTTTGAGTAGTTACTAACTGAGCGCTCTCGTGCTTTGGAAGGCACGTTAAGCCGTTGATCCCGGCTGCTGTTTACGACAGCAGTGTTAAGCCAAGTTAGAGGCCTTCGGGCGGCTTGAGAACTACTAACAGTAAAGTTGCCCACTCACTTCACAAACGGACAAAATATAGAAACCTCTATGTCGTTTTTAAAAGGCAATCCATAGATACCCCACACGCTTATATAGTAACATTAAACTTTTTTTAACAATCCCTGGCATGCATGGAGTGCCAAATTTTACCTCAGATTCGTATTAAGAGACCTCTCGGACGCTCAGATCTCGATTTTAAACGAAATCGGGACGAAAAAAAAAACAATATGGCCGCCACTTTCACAAATTTTAGCTCGGATTCATATTAAGAGACCTCTCGGACAATCAGATATCGATTTTAAACGAAATCGGGACGGAAATGAAGAAAATCAATAATGGTCGCCACTTTTTCCAAATTTTACCTCTAATTCGTATTACGAGACCTGTCGGACGCTCAGATATCGATTTTGAACGAAATCGGGTTAGAAATGAAGAAAATCAAATTTTACCTCGGATTCGTATTAGGGGACCTCTCGGATGCTCGGATATTGATTTTCAACGAAATCGGGTTGGATGTAAAGAAATTCAATATGGCTGCCACTTTTTCCAAATTTTACCTCGGATTCGTATTAAGAACTCTCTCGGACGCTCAGATATCGATTTTGAACGAAATCGTGACGGAAATGATAAAAATGAATATGGCTGCCACTTTTTCTAAATTTTACCTCGGATTCGTATTACGAGACGTCTCGGACGCTCAGATATCGATTATGAACGAAATTGGGAAGGAAATGAAGAAAATCAATATGGCTGCGACTTTTTCAAAATTTTACCTCGGAGTCGTATTAAGAAACATCTCGGATGCTCAGATATCGATTTTTAACGAAATCGTTAAAGAAAAGAAGAAAATCAATATGGCCGCCACTTTTTCCAAATTTTACCTCGGTGTCGTATTAGGGGACCTTTTGGACGCTCAGATATTGATTTTGAACGAAATCGGGACGGAAATGAAGAAAAGCAATATGGCCGTCACTTTTTCCAAATTTTACCTCGGAGTCGTATTAGGGGACCTCTCAGACGCTCAGATATCGATTTTGAACGAAATAGATTTGGAAATGAAGAAAATCAATATGGCTGCCTCTTTTTCCAAATTTTACCTCGGATTCGTATTAAGAGACCTTGTGGACGCTAAGATATCGATTTTTAACGAAATCGGGACGGAAATGAAGAAAATTAATATTGCCGCCACTATTTCCAAATTTCACCTCGCATTCGTATTACGAGACCTGTCGGACGATCAGATATCGATTTTGTACGAAATCGGGAAGGAAATGAAGAAAATCAATATGGCTGCGGCTTTTTCCAAATTTCACCTCTGATTCGTAATAAGAGACATCTCGGACGCTCAGATATCTATTTTAAATGAAATTGGGACGGAAATTAAGAACATCAATATGGCTGCCACTTATCCCAATTTTACCTCGGAATCGTATTAGGGGACCTCTCGGACGCTCAGATATCAATTTTGAACGAAATCGCAACGGAAGTGAAGAAAATTAATATGGCCGTTACTTTATTCAACGTTTACCTCGGATTCCTATTAAGAGTCCCCTCGGACGCTCAAATATCGATTTTTATCGAAATCGTATCGGACGGCACTGATTAATAAAACCACTTACTTACAATACATTGAATCAAAAAAGGTCGTCTCTTCATAGGGAATTCACGGCATTTCATGCACCTTAAGATCTTATAAGGAACCTACATGCCAAATTTGGTATCTCTCGAACCAGTAGTGTGGGCTGTGCGTTGATATGTCACTCACTCAGTCAGTCAGTATCTTCTTGCAATTTGGCAAAAACTTATAAAAGTTTTCATGTCCACAATATAAAATTTTAAATCAATGCCATTTCCAAAATAAACAACCCAAAAAACCATAAAAACGACACCCATATTAATATTTAGACATTCCAACCCCCTTGGAACCCAATAGAGGGGATGGTATTTCACGTCCTCCACGTTGGATTTTAAAATCATTGTTGTTTTCGTAATCAGCGACCCGATAAACCATAGAAACAATTCCCATATCGATTTTCAGAATTTGTCACCACATTTCCCCCTTTTAGGGGTTGATTTCTCATAAAACCTGAAACACATGTTTACTCATTTATCGTTAGAAATACTCCTGTGAAGTTTCGAATAAAATAGTCCAACTAATGTTGATTCCCCACACACACTTCGAACCCCCATTTTACCCCCTTAGGGGTTGAATTTAGAAAAATCCTTTCTTAATGCACCTCTGGACCTTATATGGAACCTATTTACTAAATTTAGATACTCTAGAACCAGCAGTTTGGGCTGTGCGATGATATGTCACTCACTCAGTCAGTCAGTTATTTCTTGCAATTTGGCACAAACTTTCAAAAGTTTTCATGTCCACAACATTAAATTTCAAAATCGATGCCATTTTCGTAATGAACGTCCCAAAAAACCATAAAAACGACACCCATATTAATATTTAGACATTTCATCCCCCTCGCACCCCAACAGGGGGGATGGTATTTCACGTCCTCCACGTGGGCTTTTAAAATTATTGTTGTTTTCGTTATCAGCGACCCGATAAACCATAAAAACAATACCCATGTCGATTTTCAGAATTTGACACCACATTTCCCCCTTTTAGGGGTTGATTTTTCAGAAAACCTGATACACGTGTTTACTCATTTATCGTTAGAAATACTTCTGTGAAGTTTCGAATAAAATAGTCCAGCCAATCTTGTTTCCCCATACAAACTTCGGACCCCCATTTCACCCCCTTAGGGGTTGAATTTTGAAAAATCCTTTCTTAGTGCACCCCTAGACCTTATAAGGAACCTACGTGCCAAATTTGGAATCTCTAGGACCAGCGGTTTGGGCTGTGCGTTGATATGTCAGTCAGTCAGTCAGTCAGTCAGTCAGTCAGTCAGTCAGTCAGTTTCTTCTTTTATATATTTAGATAATGTTAATAATGTCGTATAAAAATACTATATAATATTACTGATATCCACTAACATAGTCAAAGAACATGTGTTTATTTGTCCTTTGTTGTTATTATTATTTATTACAGTCGTGTAAAGTTTAGTTAAGCTAATATCAATATTTTGTCTAATGGCGTACAAAAACATCTTACGAATTTATATTATATATTATGATATATTACGAATTTATAATTTATATTATTGTATATTACTAAAGCAATTTTTTTTTCTGGAATAATACTATTTATTTAACTAAATCAATTATGTGTATGTATATAATGGGTAATAAATAAAAGAGTGTTGGCAGAACCTGTGGCCCGTTTCTCAAAGTTACAACTTACAATTTTACAAGTTTTTTTTCTTTATTTTAGTTTATTTCTAACAAATATAGTTATTTATTAAAGTACATCAGCCTCATTTCCGATGTACAAAAATATAAAACAAAATATAACTAAAGTAAGGTCTAAATTCATGAACAAAACTAATATTAAATAAGATAAAATAAAAATAACAGTACAATTGTAGAAATCTCAACCCGATCAAATATGGTCAAATGTGCAAAGCTGCTACCGCGAATCGAAAACGAACGAAGTTCGTGTGTGTTCGTGTATGTTTGATACTCCTACTTAGTGTAAAAAATGTCACCAACGTAACAACATGAAAGCAATAAATTACTTGATTACTTGATCTCCCATCTCTGTCGCTCGAATATGCAAGTGCGACAGAAAAGGAGACACACGAACTTCGTTCGTTTTCGTTTCGCGGTAGTGGCTCAGTTGTTATTGGTCAAGTGCATGGCAAATGCCACAGTATTGCCAGTTTATACCTGCAAAATTGTATACTTGTAACTTTGGAATACAAACCCCTGCAGGGTAATCTCATAACAATGTAATTTTAAGTAAGGAAAATGACATTTAGATAAAAACTTGATCTTACACAAATCGATCTAGTCCCAAACTAAGCAAAGCTTGTACTATGGGTACTAGACGACGATATGCATACATTATATAGATAAATACATATTTGAATACATAGAAAATTTCCAAGAATCAGGAACAAATATTCTTATTAAATACACAAATAATGCCCTGACCGGGATTCGAACCCGGGACCTCCGGCTTCGTATGCAAGATCACTACCAACTAAGCCAAAGTGGTCGTCAAAGTATACCTTAAAAAGCCGGTTTTTAAAACCATGCTCTACACGGAAGCGCACTTTTTTATCCATAGTATCAAATATGCCTGCATTACAGCGAACCCCTCAACCCGCCAGGCGTTACCAACACGCGTTCCAGAACGAAACATTGCGTTCGAAAATTGGAAAATTATATCCCACATAAATTCGCGCCAGAGCAAGATGGGGTTATCGAGAACATTCGACGGGTAATCGAGCCATTTGGAACAAAAGACGGTAGTTTGAACTGGATTCGAGATATTTGAACGGTTGTAACACGATGTCGGGCGTCTATTGACGAGGTAATAGACATTGAACACAACAGACTTAGAGGCCTTATTTTTTTTATCCTTCTTTCGTAAAAGGTCGTTTTAATTGGATTGTCTTAATCTATCACTTTGACATTTGTGTTTGCGAAAAAGGGACAAAATAAATTTTAATGAATATGGTACTGTTATTAATTTATGAAGTAAGGATTGGTATTTGCAAGTATTTTAATAGAATTTGAAGACAATAAAGCAGCAGCCTGATTTGTCATTCAAAATTGGACACGTCTCCAGTATGCTATAATAGGGACATCCCCAAAAGCATGTATTTGTCTATGTTTGTATTAAGAAGTAAAAGAAAATTCTAAAATTTGAGACATTGGAGCCGTTAAGGTATTATGAGTCTAGGTAGATGTCGCTAGACGCCTCGCTCGTTAAAAGAGAAAACTGGTTTTTATTTTATTTTATTTTATTTATTTATTTAATCATGCTATAATTACATAGAAATGTTTATATAAAGTACATGACGAAACCGTGTAGGTTTGTCTTGATGTACCACCGCAACATATCGTAATGTTAATAACAAATTCCCCCCGCCCTGACCTGCTGATGACCTGTTTAGCCTAGTTGGTAGTGACTCTGCCTCCGAAGCTAGAGATCCCGGGTTCGAATCCCGGCCAGGGCATTTATTTGTGCATTTTTCACGGATATTTGTTCTTGGGTCTTGGATGTTTTCTATGTATTTATTCTATATAAGTATGTATATCGTCGTCTAGTACACATAGTACAAGCTTTGCTTAGTTTGGGACTAGGTCGATTTGTGTAAGATTGTCCCCCAATATTATTATTATTATTTTTTAAATTAAAATTAAGATTGTACTATTACTTATTCTGTGATTAAAAGTAGGTACAGTCACCGGCAATAGTATCTTCCTACACGAAGGCCGCAAAAATATGTGACACGCTCTTATGACGCTACAAATAAGAGTGTGTCACATATTTTTGCGGCCTTCGTGTAGGAAGATACTATTGCTGGTGACTGTACCTACATCCAAAATACTAAAATACATAATACTAGTACACAATAAACAGGTGTTTGGTTAGCTATCGATTACTTATTACTTATATATGTAATTTTATCATCTATCAGTGTTAACTTTAGTCACATGCAACGAAGCATTTGGTGACTGAACACGATTGTTCCGATGGCTAAGTTAGCTAAAGCTACAAAAAAAACCCTTTATTCTGAGGTAGAGGCCTTTCATCCAGAATGACAAGAACAGACGTGGAACAAAAGTGATATCTTAGGGACATGTCCTTCTGTCTATTAAGACAAATGGAATTGCAGCCCTCTTTCATAAAATTATCTTAAGGCCATATAACAAATAGTTTTACTTAACATAAACATAACATAATTTTACGCCTATATTCCCAAAAGGTGTAGGCAGAGCACACGAAAATTATTTTCAGTGACACTTTTAGTAATTGTAGGTTTATAGATAGAGAAAAAGTGATATTGCAGTGACAGGTTGCTAGCCCATCGCCCACAACACACTTCAACCTGGTTCTCATAGTCGAGTATTACGACACGCAAGGGAAGAAAGGGGGTGGTGCTATTTTAAACTGGCACCACACGGCAAGTAAATTTCTAAACGAGTCAAGAAAACGAAACTGGTCTCAAAAGCGACACAATGCTGTGAAATTTTGAACTGAACATATTCAAATTTTACAGGAAAAATCCACTGGCAGTATCTAGAGGCGTATTATTTACCTAACCCAAAAGACATTCGTCAAAAGTCATAGTTATTTTATCCCAAAGAAGCCGCAAAACAGAGATTTGTTCTAAGAGTAATATTTATGGCACGCACGATATGATATATTCGGAGCAATATGACGGAGACGGTGAGAGCGTGTATCATACGTGACATTGATTTGCTTCTTTTAAATTGTGAATGGCGTTATACTGACAGTCGCCAAAAATAAATAACCACAACCTACAGAAGACCGCAGGCGCTATTTGCTCTGTAGGTGTTGTGTTTCTGGTGGTGACTTAGGTCGCCAGAGCTCCTGAAGTTGTATTGAGAGTGAGGAACCTGCGTTTGTCTCTCTGTCAACACGACGTATCCTCAAATCAATAAAGGTCTCGTCCTGACGATTCTTCGGGAATCTCAAGCATCCCGTTAGCTACAGTGTTGACTTGTCATCAGGCTGTGCAACTTTTCTTATCCATATTTAACCTAGGGCGACAAACAAAGTTGACAATGGCAAATATTAAATCTAGGCCAGCCTAGATATTTAAAAACTTTTCGACTCATTGTAGTACTTTTGATATCTTATTAGCCTGATTACGGTGACTGTATGCTCTTGGTTCTCCAATAGCATTAACCTATCCTCCATAATACAGACAAATGTAGTAGAGAAGAGGGATTTTTGATGCGAGGGCATGCCACTATTTATATTGAATCCGCGGCCCGTAGGAATTTATTATTCCTCGTTTACTGCTCAATTTCGTGCATTCGCTGAGATATGTACGTTTACCTGGGACCAGGATTTGATGTCTATTTATTTTGATATGTTTGGAATTTGGCATTATGCTTGGGAATGGATTTATTCTGGCATCTTTAGGGTGAGTGTGCACCAGAGATGTGGTAAGCTGTGTTTTCTTATTTCACACCTCATATGCTCGACAGCTAATGTTACTTGTACGGAAATACAGATTAGAACATATCCGTTGGAAATCTATCTTTAATAGCCGTATTACCTACTTTACAGAAAACTGTAGCCTTCATAACATCGCTAATTGTTCTGGAATTTGGTGTTGTGTTCCTGGTGGTGACTAAGGTCGCCAGGCCTCCCGATGGATGAGCTCTGTTGAGAGTGAGGCAGTGCGTTTGTATTGGAGCGTTTGTTTGTTTGTTGTATTGGAGTCGCAAGAGGACATAAGCTACGGTACGTCGGTACGTAGTTATATACTACCAGGCTGGTCGTATGATTCTTTGCCACCGTTAGTATATTTTTTTAATACCATGTCGGTGCCAAACAAGCTTAAGGCATGCCAGATGGTAAGCGGTCACCGCAGCATATGGATGCCTGCAACTCCAGGGGTGTCACATGCGCGTTGCCGACCCTTTAAAAATTTATACCCTCCTTTCTTGAAGAACTCCATACTGTAGTCCCTCGAGAAAACCTCGGCAAAATTCAAAATGCTTTTAATCATATATTTTATATTAAACATTTTGAGTTACATCAAATATCGCATAGACGAGTCTTTTCATTTTACGAATTGGATCAAACACAAACATTTGTTTCCCTTTTAAACGACACTTTGCGTTTCCAATAACAAATTCTTCATATATCCATAAGGGCTTAAACCTCTCGATCGCTCCCGAAACAAACAAATCAGACGCAAGCAATTCAATTCCACTCAAGGGCATATGTGAGGGAAACCAAACCAATTTGAATAACGCCTTCCAAACCGCTTCAGGTTACCAACACTCGTACCTTAGGTAACGAAGAAATATCACATTTCCATACAAAACTCAAATGAACATACGTCTTTCTTCTTTCAAAGAACCCTGGTGGCGCTTTCGCAAATTGAGACTGAATACCACAAATTACATTTGATTTTATTTCACAATTTCTTTTCAATACGATCCGTTCGTACACGTCTTAAGTTGAAGGATTTGTGATTGAGATTTAAGTTTAATGCGTTGGAAAAGGGTTTGATTTAGCTTGCAGGAAGTTGCTTTGGTATTTTCTTGACTTGAAAACATACGAGAAATAGTTGTGTGATTTTATAACGTTATTACCCCAGCTCGAACCAAATTATAATAGTTGTAGTATTAAGAGGCTGAAAAGTGTCAATGACCTTGGCTATGTCTGTCTGCGTCTAGCAGCGCCGGAGTGAAAAAGAAACTATATACCTGCTATACATAAGCAGATAATCAGAATCAGAAGTTCAAATATATTCACCACATGTAAAAAAACACACACACATGTATAAATCATCTGTGCATTGAGTATGTTGGAACTGCGTTTTTAATTATAGATGCTTCAGTTAAAAAAAGACAATGATTATTTTAAGATGAATTTATAACGTAGCTTTGCGATTTTAGTCGACCTAGCCGATTTTTTAAAATCGTGTTTTGGAATATTCCACATCCTTTGAAATATAATTAATATTAACGGGTATTTTTATTTTTTAACCAAAATAAATGGTTTTTATTAAATCACAGTGTAAAAAATGTCAATTTAGCTATATACTGGGACTTAATACTAGTGATCTTTGTCGGAATAGGTTACAATTAAGTAGCTAATTTGCGATATAGGCACAGTTAGTCAAGCAAAAAGGTGGTATACCATTGGTTAAACCTTCATGAACAATGAATAGAATCAAAAAGTGGCACAAACCGATTTTTAGACTTACCTTTCCTTGCCTTCCTTTTCTTTACTTTTACTGTACTTATGTGAGATAAAAGTCACTACTACGTACGGATAGGTTTATTGTATGACTAGCATTTGCCCGCGGCTTCGCCCGCGTACTAAGCGAAATTTTTAACCGTCTACAAAAAACAGGTTCGTATGTTTGTCCACGATTATCTCGCGTTTGGCTGAACCGATTTAGATGCGGTCTCCAGAAAAGTAGTTGTTACATTCTGGGGGTTTCGGTATACGAAGTTTGGTGATTGTGATTCATTAACAGATGAACAGATGAAAAGTCAGTATCCATTCTGAGAACCGGCAAACTGATGAATTTCATTTGATTTTGCCAAAAATAAGGATCGAAAACTATTATCATACATTTCCGAGAGGCCGAAGGGGAAAGGGCCGATGAAATAAAAGCATGTCTTAAATGGCCCTTAGTAAAAGTATCTGTGTACTACAGTAGCACAGATAGGTCTGTAAACGACTAAGCAGCACGCAGCGGTCATAAACTCTGGTCCTTTGAAGTACAGAAATACGGCTAATTCAATATCACGTGTAATATTTATTTTTCCTAAAATTAAGTTTATTACGTAGGTTTTGCCAGTTCCCATTGGAGCATCCAAAAAGAAAATTTGGCCTCACTTCCATTCGCCCTCCTTACTTCAGTCCGTCTGTTACAACCAAGTTGCTTTTACTGGACCGATTGAATTGCAAATTGGCACAAACTATCAAGAATTTAGAGCGCTCGTGGCCCAGCGGCACCCGCCTACCGCGTGCGTTGTGCGAGGTTAAGCAATGTGGGCGCAGGTCAGTTCTTGGATGGGTGATCGCTTTGAGTGGTTACTAAATGACTCTCGTGCTTTGGAAGGCACGCTAAGCCGTTGATCCCGGCTGCAATCGTTAAGCCAAGTTAGAGGCCTTCGAGCGGCTTGCGAACTTCTAACAGTCAAGTTGCCCACTCACTTGACAAAGGGGGGTCGAAGTTGCACCACGTCCGTAGGGAGTAACCACCGTTACTACACACGTGACCCCTGGGTGGTGCTAAAAGTGCAATAAAAACTGGCAACCGTACTTGTTGATTTAAATGGAAAAAAATATCGAAACCACTATGTCGTTTTTAAAAGCAAGTTCATACCCCACACGCTTATATAGTAACATTAAACTTTTTTGCATACAGGCATGTATGGAATGCCAAATTTTACCTCCGATTCGTATTAAGAGACCTCTCGGACACACATTTATCGATTTTGAACGAAATCGGGACGAAAATGAAGAAAATCAATATGGCCGCCACTTTTTCTAAATTTTACCTCGGATTCGTATTAGGGGACCTCTCGGACGCTCAGATATCGATTTTGAACGAAATCGGGTTGTAAATGAAGAAAATCAATATGGCTGCCACTTTTGCCAAATTTTACCTCGGATTCATATTAGGGGACCTCTCGGACGCTCGGATATCGATTTTGAACGAAATCGGGTTGAAATGAAGAAAATCAATATGGCTGCCACTTTTTCCAAATTTTACCTCGGATTTGTATTCGGGGACCTCTCGGACGCTCAGATATCGATTTTCTACGAAATCGGGACGAAAAAAAAGATAATCAATATGGCCGCCACTTTCACAAATTTTACCTCGGATTCGTATTAAGAGACCTCTCGGACACACAGATATCGATTTTGAACGAAATCGGGACGAAAATGAAGGAAATCAATATGGCCACCACTTTTTCCAATTTTTACCTCGGATTCGTATTAGGGGACCTCTCGGACACACAGATATCGATTTTGAACGAAATCGGGACGAAAATGAAGGAAATCAATATGGCCACCACTTTTCCCAAATTTTACTTCGGATTCATATTAGGGGACCTCTCGGACGCTCAGATATCGATTTTGAACGAAATCGGGTTGGAAATGAAGAAAATCAATATGGCTGCCACTTTTCCAAATTTTACCTCGGATTCGTATTAGGGGACCTCTCGGACGCTCGGATATCCATTTTGAACGAAATTGGGTTGAAATGAAGAAAATCAATATGGCTGCCACTTTTTCCAAATTTTACCTCGGATTCGTATTCGGGGACCTCTCGGACGCTCAGATATCGATTTTGAACGAAATGAGGAAGAAGATGAAAAAATCAATATGGCTGCGACTTTTTCCAAATTTTACCTCGGATTCGTATTAAGAGACCTCTCGGACGCTCAGATATCGATTTTTAACGAAATCGGGGACCGAAGGGGAATAAATCAATATGGCCGCCACTTTTTCCAAATTTTACCTCGCATTCGTATTACGAGACCTGTCGGACGCTCAGATATCGATTTTGAACAAAATCGGGAAGAAAATGAAGAAAATCAATATGCCTGCGACATTTTCCAAATTTTACCTCGGATTCTTATTAAGAGACATCTCGGACGCTCAGATTTCTATTTTGAATGAAATCGGGACGGAAATGAAGAAAATCAATATTGCCGCCACTTTTTTCAAATTTTACCTCAGTGTCGTATTTGGGGACCTCTCAGACGCTCAGATATCGATTTTGAACGAAATCGGGACGAAAATGAAGAAAAGCAATATGGCCGCCACTTTTGCCAAATTTTACCTAGGAGTCGTATTAAGAGTCCTCTCGAACGCTCAAATATCGATTTTTGTCGAAATCGTATCGGGCGGCACTAATTAATAAAACCACTTACAATACATTGACTCAAGAAAGGTCGTATCTTCATAGGGAATTCACGGCACTTCATGCGCCTTTAGACCTTATAAGGAACCTACATGCCAAATTTGGTATCTCTCGAGTCTCGAACCAGCAGTTTGGGCTGTGCGTTGATATGTCACTCACTCAGTCAGTCAGTTTCTTCTTGCAATTTGGCCCATGCCCGCAATATTAAATTTCAAAATCAACGCCATTTTCGAAATTAACGACACAATAAATCATAAAAATCACACCCATATTAATATTTAGACATTCCAACCCCCTCGGACCCCAACAAAAGGGATGGTATTTCACGTCCTCCACGTGGGATTTTAAAATTATTGTTGTTTTCGTAATCAGCGACCCGATAAACCATAGAAACCACACCCATATCGATTTTCAGAATTTGTCACCACCTTTCCCCCTTTTAGGGGTTGATTTCTCAAATAACCTGAAACATATGTTTACTGATTTATCGTTAGAAATACTCCTGTGAAGTTTCGAATAAAATAATCTAACTAATCTTGATTTCCTATACAAACTTCGGACCCCCATTTCACCCCCTTAGGGGTTGAATTTTTGAAAAATCCTTTCTTAATGCACCTCAAGACCTTATATAAAACCTACATACTAAATTTGGAATCTCTAGAACCAGCAGTTTGCGCTGTGCATTGATATGTTGGTCACTCAGTCATTCAGTTATTTCTTGCAATTTGGCACAAACTTTCAAAAGTTTTCATGTCCACAATATTTAATTTCAAAACCGATGCCATTTTCGTAATTAACGTCCCAAAAAACCATAAAAACGACACCCATATTAATATTTAGACATTTCATCCCCCTCGCACCCCAACAGGAGGGGATGGTATTTCACGTCCTCCACGTGGGATTTTAAAATCCTTGTTTTTTTCATTATCAGCGACCTATTTAATAAACCATAAAAACAATACCCATGTCGATTATCAGAATTTGTCACCACATTTCCCCCTTTTAAGGGTTGATTTTTTAAAAAACCTGAAACACGTGTTTATTTATTTATCGTTAGAAATACTCGTGTGAAGTTTCGAATAAAATAGTCCAGGTAATCTTGTTTCCCCATACAAACTTCGGACCCCCATTTCACCCCCTTAGGGGTTGAATTTTGAAAAATCCTTTCTTAGTGCACCCCTAGACCTTATAAGGAACCTACGTGCCAAATTTGGAATCTCTAGTACCAGCGGTTTGGGCTGTGCGTTGATATGTCAGTCAGTCAGTCAGTCAGTCAGTCAGTCAGTCAGTTTCTTCTTTTATATATTTAGATATATGAAATGAAGATATGTGGTGTTTTCTGGCAAAAAGGTCTTTGGTGCAAGATGGTGGAACTCTTATGTATATTGTATGTTACAAAAGACATCTCTGTTTCTACGTTTACGAAATTCCTGTTTCCAACAGAAAATGGAGATAAGTGTGGACAATTTCGGGTAGAATACAAACTATTTCTTATACTAAAGCCAAATTTAAAATTAACGCCCCTCTAGTCACTGTTTACACTTCTACCGAGGCGTATGATGGTTGCGATTTCATCACTTATCGTCGTTAAGATATTCGTCACGTCCTGACAAGTATATTACGAGTGCGCGAGTGACGGGTGTCTTATCAACGACGGTAAGTGATAAAATGGCAACCATCTCACGCCCGCATGAAAGTAGACCTAAAGGTAGTAACCGAACAGTCTTCTTTTTGTCCTGTCCTTTTGTAACATTTCGTACATAAATGGTGTGTATACATGCGCTCACATCTGTGCTATACAAAGAAACTTACATAAAACACAAAAACAATGTATATATACTATAAGACGAGCATTCATTTAAAAAAAAACCTTCCAAAAGTCTATGATAACTATTGGCGTTTTTACACATTACTTTCTCCCGTATGTTTTGTGGGCGGCCTAATGTTCGATTGTTGATGTACGTATATCAAACGTGATCTTTTTGTGTCGCTGCTTGTAATGGGAAATGTGTTTAGGCGTAGTGTGGGGAGGGGGCTTAAGGCTGTCTGAACACTTCTAGCTGATACTCGAATAATCAAGGACAAACGAAGTTAAAGGAAAAATTAAGAGAAAGAGAATTTACTTACTTACGAGTAACTTGACGCGGTCTAAAAAGCATGAACTAGAGAAGCTGATGATCCTAGGTCAAATGGACACCAGGCGTGCTCAAGGTAGAGCACCCACAAGATGGTCTGATGCTGTGAAGAAGGTGGTTGGCGGCAGTATGCAGAGTGCGACCCACATGGCTTATGACCGCACTGTATGGAGACAGAGCATACGTGGTCACGATCCTCAGTAATGAGGGACCGAGGAAGAAGAAGAAGAACTTGACTTAAGCTATTATAGAAACTTAAACTACTTATATTATTACAAAACTTACATAAATCACTGCCACGGTAATCAAAATCATCGTAGGTAGTTGTGCGTGCTATGGAACTTTTTTTGAAATTGTCGTTTGTTAAACGGAGTTTTGTGGAAAATTCTCATTCAGTTCATCTCTCTCGCATCCCAATCGTATTTCAATAAGTTTCATGCGCCGTTCTGATACCTTTTTTTTTGACTCAGAGAAAATAAATACATTTCCGCACTACCCTGGGCCCAGCAAAGGCCCATAGTGGGGGTATGTGGTACTGGCCCATCCAAAGGGAATAGGTACCCACTACAACCTCTGCAGTGTTGACCTACATATTTAGTTATTATATGACTCGCCAAGGAAATCGATGGCACTGAAGATGTTAACGGCATACGGAATACATACTCCATGGCGGTTTACTCGTATTTATATATAGCATAAGATTTTTCCCGACGATTCAATATATTTGTTTCCCATATATTTCTTTTCTGAAACTATATAATACCTCTCACGATTCTAATAAGACAAGTCAAACCTAAATAAAACGGCTCCATGCGACGATTCGAAACTTATGCGAAATGAAAAATATGCGAAAAATTCGCCTGTATGAAGTGCCACGATTCGATCGCGTGATTCGCGCGTGTTCAACCAGCCTTAGTTGTAGTAAGGAGTTCGAAGGGGTCTCAAACGACGTGCGTTATTGATGTCTCTTTTTTGGCGACAGATAAACATGTCTGATCTAGTAATGTCGCTGATTTAACTTAATGTTTACGTATGTTAATGCGTGCGTTTGAGGGTGGAGTGTAAGTAGCATGGTGGCAGCAGGGAATGCTTCTAGACTTGTCAAATGTGATAATTATTTTTAGAAAGAAAAAGTTTGAGGTGCCAGTTGTGGATAAAGTTCGATTTACACACATCCAAAAATCGCATGTAAGTTTAGATTGCGAGATTTGGTAGGCCGGTTGAACTCATTATACCTTAATAATACAATGGTATAATTATAATACGCGTGTATATTAAGTGTCTAAGTTTTATATTTATTTAAACTTGCACGACTTTTACACATTATTATTAGTAAACGGGATTTAATCGCGCACAACTGAAAAATTATTCGTGACCACGGATGTTGTGATACATTCGAAACGTCGAGCAATCCTCAAAAAAAAGGCCAATAAATTTCATTTTTAACAACAATAATGTATTTTTTTCTTAGATATACTTTTTTGTTTTGTATCTCTTGCATTGTACCTTACTTACGACATGTAATGCTGTAAGTTAGCCTATCTCGTTCTTCATACCGTCCACCCAATTGCTTAAATTAAAGGTTGAACGGAAGAGTTGCTTCTAAGCTCGCCTTTGTATTTTAATCGTATGGGACATGCAAATGTAATTGTGCTCAGTAAGTGCCACAATACAAACCACTTTTTGGAAGTCAAACAGCTCTGAAAGCCATCCATCTTTTTATGACCAATCACAACTTTTACCACAACGCTCCGTACTAATGCTGTGGATGTTTACGAGTGTCAACAGTTGCATCACGTAACTGCGGAGTTCACTTAGTGATTTTACGGCTTCTATCAATCCCGGTTTTATAGGTTTTCTATGGGTCTGTGTGGTTTTAGAGAAATATAGAGAGAACATACAGGGTGCTATTGCTAGAAGATGCTTAACAGTTTTCAGCCAACGGCAACCAAATTACAAAAAAAGAACCTACGAGTACACCTACCAGAGTAAAACCGAGGTGCATTTTTGAAAACTGAGACTCGCACATTTAAAAAACAATATTTGGAGGGCGGTTAAAACTCGTATAGCTCTGACAAATAAATATCGATGATGTTAAAAGACCTTCTATAATACTGAGAAAAAATATTTTCGCCAAGACCACTCCGTCTAATATTGTGCCTTAATTTGATTGTTACACCCACCACCATATCAGCCCAAGGATGTCCACTGTTGGACATAGACCTCCCCCAATTTCATGGGGGGTAAATACCATAATTGCCACGCTTGGCATGTGGGTTACACAGTCATGATACCTTAATGTTCCCAGATTACTAATTAAGTACGATTAAATCTTTATATACGGCCTAATACAGTGGTAAGAGATCCTATTTGTTTTATAAATTTTGAAAGCATTTGTTCACGAAAAAACAGTACTTTTACACATTGTCTTATACCTACATCTTTCAAATCTTTACGCTAGATGATATGCTCACTGCACCGTTGATTTCCATCATCAGCCATAAATCCCTCACGGCAGCCGTATATTTTCAATTACACCTATAAACATACAATAAGACAATCGGAGGTAGTGCAGAGCCACATCAAGGCGAGGTGACGACAGTAAAGCGGACTGGCGCTGTAAAAATCAGGGGGCTGAATGACAGGTATAAACATTTCATTACTTTGTGCTGAGAGAAAAATTCACGGTGTGTCTTCATAGTATTCCATAAGGCGGATTAATAAAAACCGTATACTATGGCGGGGCGGGTCGGTTAGGTTCATAGATGTGAGCTTACTAATATCGCACAGATTTACTCACTTAGCGGGACAATGTCAATGGCGCATAAAAAAATAGTTTTTATTTCTTAACAATAATAGGGTACATTTTATAAAACTTAAATGTTAATCTTAATTGTAAAGATTTTGAGGGAGTAATTATAAATATCATGCGCAGAATTGGCGCGGTACTACATCCGTAACGCCCAGAGTATGTGCATCTATGCCGGTAGGAATCACTAATTTGAATTTGCACGGTAAAGAAGCGGTACTGACTCGATTGGCAGATTATTGCTTTTTGATACCGTTCCGCCACCACACCGAAACGTCAGAAAGTCGCCTAAAGTGCAGCTTAATCGGAGTTGGTTTATACCTGGCGATAGTTACCAATATTGCCAAGTCATTACCGGAACCATAACCTAAAACACAAAAAAAAAAATACATGGTGGAGTATTTCAAATTAAAGGGTAAAATTGAAAAAAATTATGCTACGAGCAGTATTCGAACCTGTGACATCTGGCATACGCGGCCAATCGCTCTAGCCTCTGAGCTATCGGAACAATCAAGCTCGGCCACGAAAACCTTCATTAGTTCCCTCTTACAAACCCCCTTAATTTGAAATTTGGAATTTTCGTTAGCAGCGTTACTGCTTCATACACAATCAATGGTGGAGTATGTTCGTCAGAAGACCGGCTACTCACTGAGGGTGTTCCAGCTGCGTTCGCGCCACTACGTGCACTTCAGCTTGTTTGTGGTATGCGTGCCGCGGCCGTTGCAGGGGAGCATCACGTGTGCTGATTTCTGGCCGATAGGTGTAATGTTTCGGCGGTTTCTGGGTAACCTACCGAGTCCTATACAGGAGATGACGACGCAACGGAGTCACGCTGTTACGTCGCATAAATAATGTGTTTTAGTTTTTAAGAATATTTCGTATTTATATGTATGTTAGTCTGTACCTAAGGTATTTGTATGTTATTATGGGCCTTTTGTTGCCTGAAGATAACTAATAAATAAAAAGTCCATGCTTTTTCGCGTGATAATGTATGATGGCTAATCTAGTCGAGCGTTGATGCACGACTTTCAATCTCCACGCAGGTCGTCGATTCGAAGTCTGAATTGTAGTTACCTCTGGGATTTCCAAAAAAACTTATGTATGAACGTAATCTTATTTCATATTTAACTGTCATGGCATCAAAATCAACGGCGAATACATCACCAACCTCCGCTCTGCCGACGATACCGGAATACCTTGGCAAAAAACGTGGGCAGGTGGACCGACAATATGGTTAAGATCGCGAGAAGCCGTTAGATGAGAGCGACGCATGATCAGTCAACCGTCAACAAAACTTTGTCCAGCTGTGGACGTTGTTCGGCTGATATGATGATGATGATGGATTAATAGTAGCTTTTCAATGAAGGAAAACCCCGTGAAGAGACCGGCCTAAACCCGGTAAGGTCTAGTTTTTCTCGGCATCATCGTCAGATGGCAGTCGCTATCGTAAAACTAGTGCCTACTCCAAATCTTGGGATTAGGTGGCAAAGAGGACCCCGGACTCCTGTAGGATACAACTGGGAAAACACTAGGAGAGCCATATATTTTTTTAAATTGTGTTAATAATTCCGAGTAAATTATTTGTCGCAGAATGCCGAAGAAATATGTTATCCGACTTTATGTCGTCACAGCCATTGAGCTATTGTTTTGAGCCTTGACCTTCAATTTGCAAATAAGTATTTCATCTGACTATCATAATCCAGCCTAATTGCGGTAGATATTAGGTAAGTCTAGAAAATAAGTTAAAAAGGAGCAACTTAACTTCTATCCGATTTTCCCCATATATGAAGATGTCCGAATATAAGTCGGCACGGGTTATAATTACAGGAATTACCTGAAATTTATTCATGGTGTGTGTTATGGTAACACAAATATATTTACGGGTATATGTTACTAATAAAAATAATTGAGAAATAAGGGACGCCCTCCGATTCGGAATACTTTCCAGGTACTCATACCTTTTTTTTATATCGACTGGTTTATCAGTGAATCGCGCTCAGACTCTTGCTAAGCACTAATGCGAGAACACAGCAAAAATCGCAGTCAAAAATTTCGGGTCATCCTGAATTTAATAACCGGAATAAGGTTTTGTATCCATATCCATACTAATATCCATATCCATACTTCCATACTATCCATCCGTATCCATACTTAATATTATAAATGCGAAAGTCACCCGTCTGTCTGTCTGTCTGTTACCTCTTCACGCTTAAACCGCTAAACCGATTTAGATGAAATTTGGCATAGAGATAGTTTGAGTCCCGGGAAAGGACATAGGATAGTTTTTATTCCGGAAATCTTTCGTTAGGGGGTAAAAAGGGGGTAAAACTTTGTACGGCGCCTACAACAATTTGAATAGCAGTTATTTGTTTAATATCGTTTTGCTAAGAGTGTAAACCCGCTAATCCACTTCTTAACATTTTTCGTTTTACCCACCAATACGTAGCAAAAAAAGATGCATCGCCTGAGAAAAACAGCTACTGCTCGTTATTTTAACAAACTGTTTAAATCACATGAGTAAAACAGTCAACTCCACGAGTTTTTAAAAACTTTCGTAAGAATTTTATCGCCTAGATGTGTGTTCTCGCAAAATATAACTTTGCTTCGGTGTTTTTGGTGTAAACAAAGAAGTATAACATCGCAAAGGTATGTACTATTATTGTTTTCTATTAATGTTTCGTGGCTTTTGAGCTGGAAATTTTTATATAATCACTGTTTTGGGGTTAGGTTAACAGCTTATCAATATTAAGGGAGTGTTTATTCTTACTATCGCGATAAACGTACTTAGCAGGTATTTTTCATATTCTCAAAAGAACTTTGTTACAGTGTCTCAAGACGAGAGTCTTTGACCAGTGTGTGTTGCCAGTGATGACATAATGGGCACTGAAACGTAGTCGCTTACTATGGCCCTCATAAGAGGGCTTAAAGTCACCAAAAGAGCAATGGAGAGGGCTATACTGGGAGCATCTCAGCGTGATCGCATCAGAAATGAGGCTATCCTCAGTAGAACCCAATTATCTGACATAACCCACCGAATCGCTAAACTTAAGTGGTAATGGGCGGGGCACATTGCACGTAGAACCGATGGCCGTTAGGGCGGAAAGGTTCTCGAGTGGCGACCACTTACCGGAAGGCGCAGCGTGTGTAGGCCCCACACAAGATGGACTGATGACCTGGTGAAAGTCGCTGTAGTCCGCTGGATACGGGTGGCGAAGGATCCAGCAGTGGATGCCCTTCGGCTGACATGATGATGATGGATATTTTCGCACAACACCCAATATATGTATATATTTATTTCAGAAGATTTCATTTAGTTTCTTTCAAGAAGTTTCGTTGTATATTAAGTACCTTTTGATTTACATGAAGTTCTATTTACTTTCTTTTTCTCGACAAACTGTTAAATCCATCCAAATATATGCCAAATTTCATCTAAATCGGTTTAGCGGTTTAAGCGTGAAGAGGTAACAGACAGACAGACAGACGGGTGACTTTCGCATTTATAATATTAGTATGGATGGATAATACTCGTATATATAAGTTACTATTACCAGCCACCACCCTTTTTTACCTGGGGAAATGCATTTACGCATCCCGCCTAGCTGGGGAACTAGGACGGGTATGACGGACTCCCAGGAACCGCCCGGACTACCGTCTAAAACCTCCAGGGTATGCCCATCAAGCAGCATAAGTGGCGGTGACACGGGATCGCCAAGGCACACAACCGCGAACACCGCCTACTGCGACAGCCAAAGCTGTCCCCTCTCTGTTGAGGCTTGCGCCCCCTACCCGTCGGCGAGCATGCAGGGCGACACCACACACTTGCCGACCAAAGGACCTCCACGCCGGGAGAGGGTGAAAAACCCCGGATTCACCCCCTCAGGTCCCCTTGTAACTTTTTATAGAGGTTTTCTCCCTCGCAGCCACCACCCGGCCCCGGCCTGACGGTGACAGCCCCCGCTCCCGACTATAGCGGCCCTCTGCCGCAGTCAGGGTTACGGGTCCGTAAATATTTATACAGGCATACGGCATGGCCTGTCCCTCTCGCCGCACCTGGGGTGTCTTGCGACTCCATGGTCCCTCCATGAACCCCCCATCCCCCCGTTGGTCGCATCTGGAGTGTCCTCCGCTAAAATAGAGGAACACCCAGAGTGACCCCGTCTCCGGGTTATTGGTAGCACCGGTAAGCGATCCCTCCGAAGATGAATCACTTACCGTTGCCTCCAGGGCGCACCGGTCAGAACCTTTCCCCTTCCCCCAGACCCGCGAGGGTCCAGAGGAACTGGAAGAGCCCAGACACTCGTGGAGGTTACCCGACTAGCACCCCACCAGCTGCCACCCAACCCAACTATACCCAACTATATAAGTAATTTCCGGGATATTATCATAAAAATATCAATATCCAAAATTGACGATTTAACGTTGTTTTTTTATGGGTTTTTATTTTTTCAATTTAATAAAGATTATGACAGGATTTAAAAAAACTGCATATCTTTACGAGGTCCTGGGTGACGTCCCAGGTGAGCCCATACATGAAATACACACCAGTAGTGATGTGGGCCCGAATGAGTCACTGGAGCCAGGGAATAGTCTCAGTTAGCGCATGGATATTGAGCCTATCGAACTCCAAGGTTCGAGTATGCCCATAGAGAACGTTGACTACCCTACTATACTATTTTAGGAATATATGACGGTATTTTACCGACCCGTATTCTTTGTCCGGGAGTGTATTTCATACAATTTCAATACGTTAAAAACCCGTTTTAGAATTTAGCCCCAGATTAATTTAAACCCAAGCCTAATGTTATTTCCGCATTTATTGTTGCGCTAGCGGTACAATATATTAGCAAGCTGACGCAAATCATTCGAAGTAGCACCGCCTCTGCACGGCGTAGGCGCGCCGTGCAGAGGCGTTTCAATGAGTGCTTCCGAACTGGTGCGGGATGCGGACGATACGAATGCAGTAGCTGCTTACACGTATTATATAACTACTTCGCAAATTACTTAAAGTAGATCAGTAAGCTTACGTCAAAGAACAATATTCTATATACCGACAGCGCCCACCCCGCCCAACCACGACAGGAAGTCGCCTAAGGTATATAACGGTAAACTTAAGTGGAATTCATATCTCTTAGTTATTATACGTAATATCATTCATGTTAACCTGTTCAAAGTTTGTAATGGTCCATTTTCCCATACGTTAGGTGTTTCTGGCGTAAATAGGACGGACCACAGTACGTTCGGAGCAGTAGTGAAATATGAATGCAAGTGGATGTAGCCCTTACAAAGGTATTCATGAAACGTAAGTGAAGAAAGGTGTCAGATACCTCATTATATTCATAAATGAGAGCTTTATTAATGATACTTAAACATTTTTGAATGTTATTTGAATAATAATTATCATAAATAAATATCAATTATGCAAGGGCCCACGCATTTAAAAGGACGCTTCCTTAGAGCACGTGCATTAACTCCTTGTGTCCAATATTTTTTTTAATTTTTCTATTCGGAGAATTAGATCTAAAGTTATATGACCTGCTAGTAATGGACCTTGACACCACAAGATTATAGCGCATCAGTCAATGCAGTGTTTGAGGTAGAATCAAGTTATGAGTCATAATTTTTATTGCATTTTTCTTATCAAAGATATATTTTTTTAATTTAACTGAGTTTTTAAAATAAATTGACATTAATATCACTTCAGAAGAGTAATAAAAATACACGTAAGCTATCTTTGAAGAAAAAAAATTAAAATTAAAAAAAAAGAAGATTCAACTTAGACTTACAACTGAGACCACTTGGAAATAATTGGCCCGCTAAATAGTCCACCGTTTAAGTTTTTGCTCCTGTTACAGGGCCCACCTTGTATATACTGCTACTGTATAAATATTCCATTATACAACTACTATATTTTACAATTTGTTCCTATACTTATTTTTTTAAATAAATTATCAATGTTTTAATTCGATTCTTCGATCGTAATTAAACTCAACTCAAGTTACTACGTACCAGTAAAAATAATGGATTTTACACCGGATGGATTTTATAAAACGCAGCCATTATAACTACACACTTTAAAACTTAACCTTCTACAGTTCTTCGTACTGTTGGTAGTACAAAAGCACAAGTTGTACTATTGAAAGTTCGGACGTAGGCGCCTGCAGTCCTTTGTGCAGCACGCTTTGTGCAAGTGCCTCCGCCAGCGATCGGACCGTTCCTCTAGTTCACACACTGACTTGAAATGCCAGTATTATGAAGATATACAACATCTAGCCAAACATATTCAAAATTTGGAAGAAGCAGTGGTGTTAGTTGATTGCGATGGTTATCCATTTTCTTTTCCCTTTCGGCCTTCAGCCAGGATTTACAAACACTATCAAAAATGTTTCACACACAGACACTTAATTACAGACAAGGACTTTAATTTGTGACCTCTTTGGTCATGTCAAAGTGTATCTATAGGTATTCAAACAAAAAAAAATGCGAAATGGGTTCCAAATTACCTAAAGAGTAGGTAGGTACCTACGTTCAAAGAACTGTACCCACTACATTATAATTTTTAAATACCTACAATTATTTTGTATATGTATATATTTCGTCTTTGTACATTTAGATTTATTTATAAATAGTTTTTCAAATACCTTATTTCAGTATAGATACGATTTAAGAAAAAAACATTTACGCCCATAGCCGCGTAATAGAGGCTATTGTAGCCTGCGCGATGCACATGTAGCGCGTGTCACATATCCTCATCCTCTTTTCCCGACTGTATCAAAATAAGTACATTCCATCAAAAAAGGCCCGGAGTCCATACGCATCCAATAACACTTTTATTTCACTTTGACAAACCGCTCCATAAAACAATAGAGAACAATTTGTGAGCAATATGTGCACCTTGCGGGACTAGGGTGGCCACGTTATTAGATCCATAAAAACAGCCCTACTTATATGCCGGGATTGACCATACTTTACGGCCAGAAAATAGGGACAGTAAAATTTTTACGTCCCTTACTCGGTTTGATAACTTTCACGTTGGCGGTTAAATGAATGGGAAAATTATTAGTTTGAATAAATGAATAATTCAATAGGAGCTTGTTTGGGGAGTGCTGGATGATTTGTGTTTTTTATTGCAACTGTATCCGTCATCAAAACCGATGTCTAAAAGGACAACAGTCTGGAGTATCAAGGAGATCTTCTGGATGGTGTTGTACTTAATGACCGAAGTCCTTTGAACTGGTCTGAAGCTGGTTTTTTGAATACGGTATTCCACTGACAGTCAAATCTTTTTACGAAATGTCAAAAACGATCAGTTAGTATGAAGTTTGTAGGGAAATGTGCCTTATGACGTCACAATTTTCTATGGTGAAACTACGTCTATTTTCATGTTTATGTATTTAAAAATGTTTAAAATTTTATAAAGATGCTAGTTTAATTTTTTCCAAGTATTTTGTTTATTGGTAACGTAAAAAAATATATTTTCTCGTGTTGTGAAATACCCTATTGCCCTATTGTAGGCGCATCCCCAAGTCAATAAAGGGTCGGCAACGCACTCGTGATTCCTCTGGAGTCACAAGTGTCCATAGGCTACGGTGTCTGCTTACCATCAGGCAGGCCGCTAGTTTGTTTGCCACCGTCGTAGTATAAAAAAAAATGTTTTTGAGAAGGTAGCAGTAGTCCGATGGATAAGGACGCCTATATAATTGTGGTAATCCAGGGGTGCCTACCAAGGATGATCATTTTTAACTATTGCGATGACTTAAACAATCGATTTACAAACTTAGATTAGCTTGATGAAGAACATGCCAAAATTATAGATCGTTATACGGTGATTATCAACCAAACCTGAAAATTGAAAAATTATTTGCCATCACGAATGAGTTTGAACCCGCGACTACTGCATTTTGTACATTGCTCTAAACCAATTGAGATATCGTCGGAATCCATTGGGTTGACAAATCCTTCAATCATTTCAATCGTCTAATGGCCGCAATCAAACAGCAATTCGGTTGCGGGTCTTTTCTAAGGTACTATTCCATTTGGCATGTATACTTTTAATTCCAGCAAAGTAATTCCCAAGTAACGTATGTCTACGTATTCTAGTTCTAGAGAATTTACCTTTACACAAGTGAGAACTCTTTTTGGCGTCTAGTGAGACGGTGGTAATTTTTCTTCACTTATCAACATCAAGCCTAACCTAGCCCTAAGTGAGTCGTAAATACGTTTTTATACTTTACACTTTGCGGAAGGCATATTGCGGGCAGCGTCGTAAAAATCCGTCACGATCCGTGCAATAAAGCATATATCTGCCGCTGCCGAATGCGAGCGACGTGACGGAGGATGGGGCGGGCTAGAAAAATGGTAGACAGGGCAATATATAACATGCACTGTGTAGTATATAATTGTTAGACATGACGCCCACGGCCACTTAAATTCCACAACACACGGCTTGCGTTCAGCAAGGCATTCATCCTCTCGCCTTAGAACCGAAATGGTCTTTTCTCCCTCGGACGTTCCGGTTGTGGAGTGAGTCCAGTCCTGGAGTTGCAGGTGTGTATAGGCTGCGGTGACCACTTACCATCAGGCGGGCCGCATGTTTGTTTGCCACCAACGGGGTATTAAAAAATGTATACCGTTCATACCGTCTTAACCATGAGGGGAGGCCTGTGCGCAGCAGTAGGGCGTATATTAACTGATGAAGATCATAAGGCACGCGAATTTCAATCTGGAGTCGTAGGATCACTGGGCTTTTCAAAAAACCCATGTACAAATTATAATTTGATATCAGTGGAATTTCGGTGAAAGTAAACGTTGTGGAGGCCCGGTCTAATCTCAATAAGGTCTAGTTTTCCATCTGGGTTGAAAGGTCAAATGGTAGTCACTTTTGTAAAACTAGGGCCTGTACCAAATCTTGAGATTAGATGCCAAACCGGTTCCTTAAGGGCTCAACTGGGAAACGTCAGGAACAAGATGATGATAATGATGATTATGTCTTATATACAATGTTCAATATCGCTAGCGATACTACTTATATTATAGTAAGGTATAGCACTACGACATTTACCCTATTACTTACATCTTACTTTCATCTAAAAAATGCAGCCCCATCCTTCATCATTTACGATATTCGTAGCATTTCTTCACCTGTGAAGCCGTTAAACCAAAAATATGTAATAGAAAATTATTTTGTCCTATTTGTAGCCACTTCTCTCCATACTCACGTCTACCTATCTTTGTCTAGGTAAATACAGAGGTATAAAAGTGAGTGATGCGTCCACGTTTGACGCGACCGGTCCGTCGACGCGTCGGCAGATGGGTTGCGCGTGAGTGGAATAGTGGAAACGAGTAATGCGTTCAATTTGCTGGGATTTGTGGTGGATCTAAAGATAGTTTTGAAAAGGGCTATAGTTACATCTGATGTCTTGTTCCGTCAAAGGAGATATTGCGGAGAGAATTTAGAGTTCAATTTGAGATACCACAATGTGACGTAAGCCCTGGCGTGACCTGGTATGCCGTAGGAGTCTCCTACTCTCTTGTCTAGCAAAATCATCAAAAGCGATGTCTCCTTTTGTCACTTCAGACAAATGGAATCACAGCCGTAATCTGCCACGCGGCGTCATGCACTGTTCAATGAAATAAAACAAACAGCTTAATTTTAGACAGATAAATTTAATCTATACTAATATTATAAAGCTGAAGAGTTGGATAGTCCATCATATCGAGGAAGGCTTTAGGCTATATAACATCACGCTGCGACCAATAGGAGCGAAGACGCGAACGATGTCGCGGGCAATAGCTAGTATTCAATAAAATTAATTCCGAACTTACTTATAGTTATGTCAAAAATACCACATACCTTATATAGGCTGAGGTGACCGCTTACCATCAGGCGCGCTGTACGCTTGTTTGACACCGACGTGGTATAAAAAAACCGGCCCAGTGCGAGTCGGACTCGCGCACGAATCATTATACCGTACCATTATCTATAAAAAAGGCAAAAAAAAACACGTTTATTGTATGGGAGCCCCCTTAAATATTTATTTTTAGTATTTTATGTAATAGCGGCAATAGAAATACATCATCTGTAAAAATTACAACTGTGTAACTGTCACGGATAATGAGAAACAGCCTGGTGACAGACGGAAAGACAGACGGACGGACAGCGGAGTCTTAGTAATAGGGTCCTGTTTTACTTTTTGGGTACGGAACTCTAAAATTATATATAAGAGAAAACTTTAAAGTTTCGAACAATGGCAATGAAAGTATAGGTATAAAAACACCTATAAATATTCTGCAATTCTTTTACTTCTTTCACCAGTTTAAGAGTAGTAAAATATATTCGGTGTGGCAATGTCTCTGACAACTTAAACCAACATTTCTGGGGGGTCACCAAAGACAACTGTCAAGGACTAGACCTCGTAACACATTGTAATGCTAATAACAATACGATTCTAAATGACGAACAAAAATTGACCCCCAATTTTCAACTTCATTTGAAGTGTTAATCACCAAAACAAAATCCTATCAACTCAACGCACCCCTCACCGGTCACTTTGTCGGATTTTTTCTCCCAAGTCCCGGAAGTATGTAAATTCGCCCCATGATTGGGGAAAATTGTTTTATCGGAACTTGGTGTCGAAGTTTTTTGAGTGTGAAATTGGAAATTTGGGGTGAAAGTGAGCAGTTCATAAAGTCTTGTAAATTGGGGAAGAATTGATTAGCTCCGATGGGACATGCGTTTTACATGACGCTATGATGGAGTACGACATGTATGAACCTAAAGACTTAATTCCTAGTAATACATAAGTCATGTTGGAAATACAGGAATAACTTACCCTTTTCGTATAATTCTTCAAACTTGACACGCATTTCGTGAAATATGTTTTTGTCTCTATTATTGCAAATGTCAATGCCTATCGTATTTACAATAAATAACAAACACTTGTCTATGTGTGTAATATAATAGTGGCCTATCTTGTTTTCTCATTTCAACGAATCTTTCAACCTTGACAGTGGCATTAAAATAAAAAATCGATCGATCGAATATACGTCACTATCAAACAGAGTAATACGGTTTAACACAATAAAAAAGTGAAGCGAAAAGGGAAGTGGGGCAAAGAATCAGGGAGAGAGGGTCCGATGCTCGCGCGGGTTCTTACCTGGTGCAAAGGTTGTCTATCGCCATTCAACGTGGTAACGCGGCAAGTGTGATGGGTACCTTTGCGCCAGGTACAACTCGCGGGGGCTTATTTGACTAGGCTTAAATTGTATTAAGTCTAATTTTTCAATTCGTGTTTGTGTGTATGTTTTAAACTGTAATAATAATTGTATTGTTTAACACAATTAATTAATAACGATTCTGAATAATATTTTTAATCCAACTTAAGTTATTTCGAATATACTATTATCATAATTAATTAATAGTTTCAGATTTAAGCGCCTAAACAATGTTACGCAGCAAGACGAGTTATATGTTTTCTTAGGCGCCTTCTTTCATAGTAGTTCAATGTTGCGGAGGCGTAAGCCGTACAATATGAGAAAACTCTCAGCTGTTAGTGTCAAACGATACGAATGCAGTACTGCCCCGTTTCTGCGCATGTTATTACTACTGCGCCAACGTAATACTGACAGTATTTCGTCAAGTGAGGAAATCTCACATCAGTTGGCTCACGTCAAAGAACAAAATACCCACAATATGTCGCTCCCGCCCCGCCAAGTCAGGAAGTCGCCTTAGGATTAAAATTTATTTTTATAATTCATAACAGCTAAATAACGCAACTTAATAAAATAAAAACAAAATACACATATTATACAGATTAGGATTAGAAACAAATTATATATATCGTACGCCTCCATTTAAATTTACTTATTATACTGGAAATATTATTTTGATGCAAAGGTTTTTTTTATGTTTTCCATTTAAAAAATCTTTACTACAGCTAATAGTTAATTTATAAGAAAAAGTTAACTATTATAGTATTTGCATTCTGATTCTGACACAGCTGTCATCCCAGTACAAATTAATGTCTTCCTTGACGGTTATTGTACTGGGATGACAGCTGTTTCAGAATGCAAATACTATATTAGGTACCACAATTATACTGTAAAGTACAACTGACCTACTATAAGTTTCGGTCAAACATTTAATTTTTGGAGCTTTTATTGCAGACTGTACTTTTTTCTACAGTAATCAACTACTCGTTGAGACAGTTCGAATGAACCCATACACGATTGGTTTATCTTGTGTAAATTAGGAGTATCTATGACCACCTTCTGTCTCAATTATCAGATCAGCTCGGTGGTAGTAAACATTGTTATATCATGTCTATTAAAATATATAATCACATACCTCTAGAACTCAGACTGTTACCTAATAAGTTGTTTTTAACGAGGCTTCGTGGTTGGCTCAAGGACAAATGTTTCTACAATATTAAAGAATATTTTGACAATGTTAATGAATGAAATTGTCTTAAATTGTATTATTGTCTATTTTTTGTTTTCTTGACTTATGTGATAGCTATATTTTATTTTATAATATTTATTGTCTTACTCTGCAATGCTAGTTCTTTATAATAGTTAAGCCTTAAATAGATCTAGTTATTTCGGTGACATGCATTATTAAATAATTTGTTTTTAATTTATTTAATTTGTTTTAGTTTAATTAACTTTTTCAAGTGTATGTTAAATTTAATAATTACTTTGGATTTAAGAGTGTAATTATCTAGAAATATTTGCATGCCAAGATAGTGGTGAATTGTGCTGAGCTGTATTGTTAAATTATATCTGTCATCTACATTGTAATTACCATGATTCAGGTAAATAAAAAACTATGACTATGACCAGCAGAATCTGACCTTACATAAGTATGCTAAATTTCAGCTCAATCGCATACCGCCAAGTGACTGAAAAAGGGATTGCAAATTTTGATGACAACTTACAAACATACTTACATACGAACAGTGCAAGTAAAATAAAAGCTTGTAATAACTACAACTTAGAAAAGTTGAAAAACCCCCTGACATTTTCATTTCAAAGTACAATATTCCAAAAACGGCTGAACAGATTTTTATGAAACATGGCTAAGAACAGGGATAAAATTATATATGACACAAAAAAAAAACGAAAATTGTTTCATCCCTTTGGGACCTACGATACCAGAGACAGATATACAGATACACAGACAGACACGTTAGACTTATAACACCCCTTTCTTTTTGCGTCAGGGGTTAAAAATAAGACCTCGTTCAGCAGATCCACTTACGGCATTACGGCGTCGGAATTGTAGGTAGGTATTGGAAATGTTCCTGATTTGTATAGGTAATATTTAAGAATATTCCCGTGCTCGGTGTTCCTTATACAGATCGAGAACTATGAAGGGAACTGCACTTTTTAACATTGCTCGACTTACGCTGGTGGCGTTACCTGTCTAGTTAAACGTAAAAGAAAAAAATCTACTGCAAATGGATTGTGATAACGCCCATTTCTTATTATGCTATTAATTTCCTTCATTCTACCTTAACAGCTTTTACTGCCCTGTTACATATGTGCACCTCTTCAGAATGCAACTAACCGTACGCAGACCGCCATGACGTCATTCGTCAAGGTCCGCAGATACTTTCAAGTTAATTTTCATACTTTCATTCGTTCCTCACACCTTTAAGTTTTTTGGTCACTCAAAAGTCTCAATCTAATCTGACATATTTTCCTTCCTCTCCTCCAGTTCTGCAGTGTGTTCACGCGGGTCTGTGGTCACGGGTACATCAAAGTCCACTGTTTCTGGGTCCGGTGTTGGTAGTGGAGGCAGTAGGTTAGATGCTTCTTCGTATACCGTGGCGACTTCGCCTTGAGGTGTTATTATTATTGCTGAAAATATGTTTAGCTGTTATTTGCATTTCTTAAATTATAAGTAATCACGAAGACAGGAAGGTGTGCTGCGAGCTTGTGAAGGACCCTTTGTACCAATGGTGTGCTCTAAAAAAATCATCAATATGGCATACATAATCACGGTGTTTCAGTAGCTTGAATAACTTAAGATTGTTTAGATTGGACTCTGAAAACCTTTAGGCTATCTCAACCCTTCAATTGGTCTGATTGGTGGTAATTGATTGTTAAAAGGGATTATCTCACCACTAAGAGTTATTTAATGTGTCATACGAAGAGTTGTTAGTTCCATTCATTTTTATGTTAATTTATTATTTTTATATACAGTCCACGATTGCGGTGTCGATACAAACCGATAGATATTAACGACACTTTTCTGTCAATCCAATTAATGTAATAATTTGCTAATGTAATTAAATTTAAAAATACACCGTTTACAATAGTAACAAAAACTTACGTTCTGATTCTGTTCCTTTTATCTCAAGTCCCGGAGGTACTGATAGTCTAATTTTTCTGGTCAAAAATATTGGTTTAATTTCTTTATCCATAATTTCTTACTGAATTTAAGGCGCACTAAACTTAATCACATCAACTCCTGGTTTACCTCCGTTCCGCAAGTAGGTTTTCTTCTTTTAATGTATTCTTAAACGTTCATGTATTGTTTACATTTACTACAAAATCAATTATATTGGTGATTATGATAGACCGATTTTTAGTGAATTATCGTTCCGACTTCGCATTCCAATGCTCTAATATGTCTTCTTATAATATATTTTATTGTTGATTAAACCTTTAGCAAGTAAATTGGCCAATCTCACTAAAATAATATCGGAATAACGTTCAGTTATCAGTTCATTGCACTATCGAATAATAACTTTTCTGTTTCGTTTCGATTCTGATTAAGTGTTGTATCTTATCATTGCAAGGATTTCAGTCAAAATTGTGATACTTTTACTTTAAGACGTAATGTCCTTGTTGTAAAGTGTATTTATCAATAACCACTATAGTATAGTGTTCTTATCATCAGTTTATTATCCGCTTATTTCCTTCTCCTACTTACCTATATGTTCTGCCGTTGGGGCGAAAAGGTGGCAATCACGTTTGGAAGGCGTAGCGTGGGTAGGCCCCCCACGAGGTGTACTGATGACCTGGTAAAGGTCGCGGGAGTCCGCTGGATGCTGGTAGCGCAAGACCGGTCATTGTGGCACCCTTTGGGGAGGCCAATGTCCAGCTGTGAACGTCCTTCGGCTGATATGATGATGTTGTTCTGCTAAACTAGACATAGGTACTATTATTTCTAAATAAATAAGCTATTATGATTAAACTCAGGTTCTATTCTGATAATGTTATGTTACTTATTTATACCTAGTTACCTAATATTAATCGTTTATCAAACTTTCTCCAGTAAAAATACGATAGGTATTTCCATAATTTGACATTTCCATTTTTATTAGTGGGAAAGGGTCAAAACACATTTAATTTAAAGAGGTTTGTTATGTATAGAGAGGGTGGCTCCTATTTCGAATGTGTACTAGGTAAGGAAAGGTCGTGTACATATTTTTGCAGATTTTCTCGAGTCGGTAATCTTCGCTCTCATAAGTATCCACTTTGAAATAAGAATATTATTTGAATTTCATAATAGCGCCTGCATCAAGCTACGGGGCAAAATATATTTATTAGGATTAGAAAAAGGCTCGTTGAAAATTGGTTGAAAAAGGCAAGTCGCTCGTCTTTATTCAAATACACTTATATTAAGTTATAAAAAAAAAAACCTTTATTATTCCTTAAAACTGCAACAGGTTACTAACAATCATATATAATAGATTTCATGCAAAAAAATTATTACTAATAAAATTGATCAAATTCACTTCATTGTTGCTAAAATAAATACATTCACGTACAATTTAAAAATAATAATTAACAATTCCATAGATAATTCATCTCTTTTTTTACATTATAGCAAATAATATTAAAGTTTTGTCATGCGTTAAGGACCCCTTTTAGGGTGAAGGCCTCCTCCAGTTGGTTCCATTTGTCTCGTTCTTGTGCCTCTTGTAACCATTCCTTACTGGCGATTTTTTTCGATCGATATTAAGTTATAGCCTGCCCGAAAATATCAAGAAGACCGCCAGTTCCATCTACCTATAGGAAGCTTTGTCACTCAATTCATAAATGGTGCAATTGTGATCAGCAGTGGTCTAAATGATCCTCCTAGGCCTCTTTGGCACCTACTTACAAGTACTAGGCATAGGCAATACTGTCATCTGACATTCTGACCTAGAGGAAAAACTTGGCCTTGTAAGGATTAGGCTGAAATGGAATGTGCGTTGCTTCACATTGCTGCTCGAGAAAAAAAATTGATAACTAAATACGCAATCAATTGTAATTATTATTGTTTTGATAAAACTGCTTATAACACAAACAGCTTTCGTTTGTTACAATATTAGTTTGTATTGAAAATACACTGTATACCTTGCCCTCTTCATTAGGTTTTGCGCCGCCATCGCCGCTAAACATAAGGTACGAGTAAGTTTCCCACAGTGCTCGACAGTGGCCCACAGTACAGTATGTCACTTTGACATTTATAATGACAGAGTATATGAATAGGTGTCATATATTAGGCATTAAAGTATCGAGCATTGGTACGTTCACCTTACTAGAGTAGTTTTCTTAGATCTACTTAACAATAACGAATCTCTTCATTGTCTAACATTTTCTTCTCCTTCTTCTTGTGCTCCTCCTTTGCGATGTACGTTGGTGGCGCCGTGGACACGGGTATGTCGATGTTCACTGTGACTGGATCCGGTGTTGGCAGTGGAGGCATTAGGATGGATGCTTTGTGGTACACCCTGGCGTCGTTAGATGGCGGTGTTATCGCTGAAACTGTTAGGTTTGGCTGTTGAATCTTTTGTATTATGATATGAGATTTGAATCATTAATGGAATTGAAAAAAAAAAATTGTATATAATTTAGTCAATTGCTAGGTTTATATTCTTAATAGGTATTAAGTATGTTCTCAGTCTTGTTTTGTTTGGGAAACATCTTAATCTACTTATATTGTACTACTTAGGTATATTCTACATAAGTTGCTCGTCGTTTGTATGTTTCTGTTTTATGTATGTATGCATACACAGGATGTGACCTGTAATAGGAGCAATAAATTTAAAGGACGCTTACTTAAAAGCAAACCCTTGTGTCCAAAAAATAAAATATTTTTTCAATTGGGAGAAATTTTGATCTAAAGATATGACCTCCAAAGTAATGGATCTAGGCACCCAGAGATTATAGCGCGGCAGTCAATGCTGATTTTGAGGTTACTTCAAGTTATGACTCATAATCGTTGTCGCATTTTTGGTTTAAAAGGATATTTTTGGGATTTTTTTTAAATAATAAATAGTTATTAATATCACTCCAGTACAGTAAAAAAGTACACGTAAACTGTTTTTGTATAATTTGTATATAAAAAAAACTTTCTTTTTCAATTGGAAATAATTGCTAGGGAGCTCAATAGTGCACCATTTAATTTATATTACAGGCCACATATACTTGACTTGACGTTCAATTATTGATTGGAAAAGGTGATTTCTGGTTACGTCTTCTGAATCACCTAGTCCCTAGTGGTCTCTATACAACATAGAACAACAGTACTTTACTTACGTTCCGATTGTATTACTTTTCTTTCAATTTGTCCCGATTTTCTATCCATGATTGTTTCTTCTTCAATATAAAGCAGACTTATTCACACTTTTACGTAATCTTCTGATCTCTTTGCGTGTAGTTGGTTTCCTTCTTTTTATTTATATTTTGAACACTTCGATCAAATTACTTGTAACTTTTAGCTAGTTTGTTTATCTGTGTACGTTTGATTATAAACGCGTTGCACCAACAACTAACAACTTTGATTCATTTCTATTCAGGTTTATCTATCTTATCACTAAAACGATTTAAGTCGAATGGTATCACTTTTACTTTAAGATCATAACACCCTTGCTATAAGGTTAATTTTTGAATACCTACACTTTAAAGCGATATTATATCACTATCTGTTTCGACTTCTGCTTATTCCTGTCTAGGTATTTCCCCGCTTCGTTCACCTTTACGGTATAGAAAATAATCTTTTCCACAGATCAGGTAAAATTCAATTTTATGACAATATTAAGATAAGGATTGATTTACTTTTCACATGAGTAGCATTTTGTCTCTTAAATTTTATGACTGCATGCATTCGTTATGTCACAAAAATTACCAGTCCGTTGAAAGAATGTACGCTGAAGTCGAAGAAAAAACCATAGAGTGAGTTAGCAGTTCCACTATAGCAACAGTCTGAACTGCACTTTGATACCGCGCTTAAGGCAGGTCAGGATACTTGAGACTCTTGAGAGTAGTAGTTAGTGATGAGTGTGATTCATTACATAAAATTTAAATTAAGGTGCTCCTATTTATTAACGAACCCGATTCATCATTCATAATGCGCACTTCTAAGGTTTGGAATTCTCTGCCGGCGTCTGTATTTCCAAGTTCATATAACCTAGACCTTTTTAAGGCACGAGTGAATAGACATCTTCTGGGTGAGCTCGCTTCATCGTCGGCCTCATCTTTGCCCCCTGGATGCGATCTAGATGCTAGCCAAGAGCAATCCCATTATTAATAAATAAAAAAGACCTTTGGTCTGTAACTGTCCGTTTTCTCGTGTTAAATCTAGAAACGCACAGAGCGGGTGCGGCGCGGTGCGGGGTGGAGCCGGTTTTTCGATCTTTCCGAATCTGTCAACTGTCGATTACTGCTTCATGTGTCACACACGCGGCCCCCACTCTACTGCGCTACCCAATACCGCGCGGTTTTTTGGTGCGACGTGCCCCGGACCGCGTTCACTTTACCAGAAAACCGCTTCCGCCCCTCAACGACGCTGCGCCGGGCTCTGTGCGTTTCAAGCTTTATTGTGATTTATCGTATTAACAACAACGAGGTTCACTGAAATAGTATCACATATTTACTTCAAACCTCACCGTCTTCGAGATATATGGCATCAAACTTTGACAATTATGAGCCAAAAAACAGTTTTTTGAACGTAACTTACCTATGTAAACAATAAATTATAAATAAAAATCGATCTCTAGAGATGTTAGAGACTTCAATAATATACTATCGTCAATAATCATGTTTAAATATATCAAAAAAAATAAAAATTCCTTTTTCCCAGAACTCGGCTCTTGAAAATGTAGATAAAGGATTGAAGTGCCGATAATCGTTTGCGCCATAAATAGGTATATTATTTATAGTTTAGCGGAATATATAGATTTGACGGAGAAATAATATCAACTCAAAACTCGATTACAGCGTGCCTCCTTAAGTCCCAGAAGAAGCACTTTTTTTAAATAGCATAGTTTAGTTAACATGACGGTTATATTGAACCGTCTCTGCCAATACTATGCCAACGTATGACCTATTTATGAATGGATAAAAATACAACCTATTTTAACCTACACAATACATGTTTGATAAGTGTAATTTATCCACATCATTACGATGCATTCATTTGGTCTGATATGTGTGAGAGAGAGAACTATGTATCTTGGATGTTTTCGGTTTTTTGTAGGTATTTATCTATATAAGTATGTATATCATCGTCTAGTACCCATAGTACAAGCTTTGCTTGGTTTGGGACTACGTTGATTTGTGTAAGATTGTCCCCCAATATTAATTAATATTTATATTTCGCACATGCGTGTAGGTGTATAATTATATTTGCGAATATGTATATACAGGGTGAAACAATAGTCGTAAACAGAAATTTTTGTTTCTATCACAGTATTTTAAGGCAAATTTATTGCATTAACTCGAGAAGCGAACAATTAAACTTTATTATAATAATAATGATTAAAAAAGCAAAAACACCAACCTTATGGTCACCCTATTCGACTAGACTTACTAGTTGCTGTGTAGATTATAGTACCACTTTTGATTATTGTTATGTAGAATTATTTTATCTTATCAATTGATTACCTACCTGCTTAGGCTATCAAACAAGATCATCATGTGAAATATTTCGGACGAATAGCCTGCCTTCCTCTCGCCTGTGCATGAGCTGGAACAGAAAACTTATTTTTGTACCAGGCTACGAATCAAGTTGTGCGTCGGCACTGGTGACTCGGGGTAACGTTCTCGGAACGCTTCTCGTATTTGTTCTTATCATATCGAAACGTTCAATAAACGTGTAAGGCGCCTTCCTCATTTGTCGATGCAGGGGTGTTACGATATGAGAAAACTGTCAGCTGTCAGTGTCAACCGATACCAATGCAGTGCTGGCCCGCTTCTGCGCATGATAGTACAACTGCGTAAACGTAATACTGACAGTATTTCGTCAAGTGAGGAAATCTCACATCAGTAAGCTTACGTCAAAGAGCAAAATACCAATAACATATCGCTCCTGCCCCGCCAAGTCAGGAAGTCGCCTAAGGATACGGAGCCGGCATTTTAAACGCGATTTGATATTTTTTACAATTTCAATTTGTAGCGTAATGTTATGACTTTTGAATTTGTCATTGTCAATTTAATCTTTTTTCAACGTTCTTACCAGCCAATACAAAGAGGTTGAATGATTAATTTTAGTAACATGCTATGTGTCTATGACAGTTAGCGTAGCAGATTAGGGTGACCATGAGACTCAGTAAATTTTAACGAATTAAAAACAGTGTTACATTATTTCTGCCTGTTGTTACGTCCACATGTTTAAACTACATACATACAAAAATAAATATACAATTCTGTTTACGATAATGTTTCATTCTGTATACGTGTATTTACCTCTAATTTGCGGAGACGTTCTCTAATATACAACATCGCGAACAATAATGGTCTGAGTTAAGGGTAAGTTGCACAATAGCGAAGCGTCCAAGCGCATCGGCCACTTGGAGACTTCGCCTTAAGTTTCCAACTTTGTTTCAATGTGACTGAACGTATGACCATACCTATGCAGCACTTAGAATTGTTTAGATACGTGGTAGGTACAGATGTAGTTACTAATAGGTAAATAATAATAATAATAATACGGTGTTTGAAAACATATTTGCTCGTGGCTCTGTAAGCTGTAAACCACGCATATTTTTTTTTCTTTTTATTACAAGATTACCAAGAAATGAATCGACAAAAAAATCTATAGAATAATCATACCTGCTCACAAAATTTCACGTGGGTCAGTTGAAAAATACGACCTGTAGAGGAGACCAACGGGAAATCTGGAAATCCGCCGGCCAGACATACGAAAGCTTTTTTACCGAAGTTGAAAGGGAGACCTTCGTTACACTCGGTCAATAAATCTAAATGTTAATACAGTAATACAGTGTTTTAATTATTAATGATCTAATAAAACTGAATATTGAACTCATATGCCATCAACTAGATTACAGACCGGTCAACATTAAATATGGCGCCGGCAGCCGTCATACCAAAGAACTTGTCAAGTTTTCCATACAATCAGATTTTAACGAACACCGCATACGATTACTGACGGTTTGGTGCAACCGAACCTAAACCAAGAAATTAACGGGTGTATCGTCCTAAACAATGTTTTACCGCGTTGGATAACCATGGATAACTTCACCCAGAAATGTATGATAATGTGTATAAATCGCAGACACTAATCCAAAACAACAACAATTATTAACACGGACAGTTATAAGATATTTACCACTAGCAGGGCTAGCAAAACATTTAGATGTGGAAATTTTTATTTCATGTAAGAATCCGAAGAGTTTAAAAACGTCTCCCCACAGTTAAAATGTCACGCACCAGAGCAATTTTACACTCAATTCGAGGGACAAGTCGAACGTGAAAGGGGTGGAAAAAGTATCTTATCTGTTTAGCGTTAAATTTTATTACTACCTACCTATTTCGTCTAAAGTCATTGTTAAGTCTGTCTGAAAATCATATACAAAAATTTAACGATTTAATCGCGTATATACAGGATGTTTCGCAAATGGATGGTCATACATTACGTACATAGCGGATAGATGTGGTCATCTGCTAGGTACGTGGTCTAGCGCAAAAAAAATACTTGGGCTCAAAGATTCTTTTAAAAAAAATTATATCATTTTATTAAGTAAATCTTGAGAACAGAGTTTTAAAAACAATAAAACGGATAACATTTTCATTTTCTTTAAATCTAGACTAATTCCAGAATCTTACAAATTCAGTTATCTGAAAACAGAGTATTTGAAAAATAAAAATAAAATTCTTAAAAAATCTTTGGGTCCCATGTATTTTTTTTGTGCTTGACCATGTAACAGATGACCTCATCTATCCCCTATTATATTGTACGTATTACCATCCATCTGTCAAAACCCTGTATACGAGTATGTTATGTTATGTAATACATCGGGATATGCGAAGTTTCGTGTCCTTTCCAGTAACATTCAACGTAAGAAATTGGTTTTCTACTGTAGCAATATATTATTATTTGGGTATTTCACAACACTTAATTCTTTTTACGTTACCAATAAACAAATCATAACAAAATACTCGGAAGAAATCAAACTTCAGCTTACTTATGCAATTTTAAAGATTTTTAAATACATAAACATTAAAAAAAACCGGCCAAGTGCGAGTCGGACTGGCACACCGAGGGTTCCGTAAAAAATATTTTTATTATATGATGTAATTAAAAATTTACGGTTTTCGCAATTTTCCTTTATCTGTGCTATAAGACGATGCTTTGTACCAAATTTCAAGATTCTGAGTTCACGGGAAGTACCCTGTAAGTTTTGATTCCCTTGCGAGTGTCGATAATTTGCGGCATAAACGGCTGTATCCTTTGATTGCGTTGATTTGATTTTTTTCACAGCTCAAAAGGGACAGTAGACCTGAGTATTTGATATAAATCCCAGCTTGATACCTCCACGCGTTCCTGAGAAAAAGGGTCTTGACAGACAGATAGACGGACGGACAACAAAGTGGTCCTATAAGGGTTCCGTTTTTTCCTTCCGAGGTACGGAACCCTAAAAAAGACGCAGTTTGACCGTAGCAAATTGTGACGTCATTAGGCACATGTCCCTACAAACTTCATACTAACCGAGCGTGTTTCACGTTTCTTAAAAAGTTGCTGATTTGACTATCAGTGAAATACCGTATTACCGCCACCACACACATTCGATGGCCACGCATTCGTAGACCACCGGGGGATTGGGCAGCAGCATACCTGGAGTTCGGTCCTTCAGCTGATATGGTGGTGGTCGAAATACCGTATTGTAGCATTGTAATTTTATAGTATTTACTGTGATACCACAATTTTATATATACCTAGAATATTATATAGAAATAATATACGGGAAATAACGCACAAACACAGACACACGCACATACGCACACGCACACGCACACGCACACACACTCACTCACGCACGCTCGCACGCACGCACGCACGCATGCGCACACACACACACACATGCTAATACGCACGCACGCACATATGCATACACGCACAGACACCCACGCGTATTCAATCACTATATTTTGAACTTATTAGTTTAGTTCTTTTGTTAGATTTAAATTTCTTAAAATCATGTCATTATTATGTACGTTAGTTACCACATGTGGAAGAGCGGTGACTCTTAATACAGGTATTGTTAATACTTACAAAGAGGCACCAGCCTATGTTAAATAGTACTTATAAGATATTGAATAAATTATTTTTACTTTACTTTTTACTTTTACCTTTTTGTTCTCCAGCATTATAATCTGTGAATTAGCAGTATTAAAACAATAAACTTTTTATACAAATGCAAGTTTATAGGTACCATAGATAAGTCATTATGTGACTGGTGGGATAATCAAAATGGATTTCCATACATTATTATAAGAGTACAATTGTTTCAATGCCCGTATTCTGCCACCACATCGATTTTAAATTTAAATCAAATTATTTTGCCGTCGTGGAAAAAATGTTGTTTGCAACGATACATAATTAGGTCTTATAATTCTCGAGTCTTTAATAACAAAACTCACTACGTTCGTTTTTTACATACTACGTTCGTTTGCGACTCTTGAATTTAAAGAACCCTTATTAAAAGTATTGCATTATTATAACTTAATATAACTGTTGCATAAAATTCAAAATTATTATGGGTACGATTTTCCAAATTTATACTCACTGAATTTATTACGCTGATTAACACTAGCGGTAGTTTTGTAGGGTTCCGTAGCCAAAATGGCGAAAACGGAACCCTTATATAAGTAGATTCGTCATGTCTGTCCGTCCGCTCGTATGTCACAGCCGATTTACTCGGAGACTATGAGCACTACAATTATGTAGGAAGGTGTATGCTATGAACGGCTATAGAAATATGATGTGAAATTACGAAAAAATATATTTTGAATGCACATAGGCGTGTGGGGTATTTACGAATAGGTCTTCAAAAATAACATAGAGATTTTTAGAAAACTTCTCCATTCTTTCTTGCTTCTTCTTTCTTTTTTTATTTCTCTCTTTCTTTTTAAAAAGAATGTCTCCCCACCCTCTAGTTTCTAAACTATGAAGTATAACATTCTGAAAAAAATCAAGATAATGTACATTAATAAATACTTTCAACGATTTTTGGTTAAAATTAACTTTAAAATTAAAATTAAATTAAATTAATTTAAAATTAAAATTAAATTTGGTTGTTTGGTTTTGTTTAAAATTTTGTACTGAATATTAAATAAATTATTTTTTGTTTTTGGTTTGAATAAGATAGATCTAACGATTTTTGAGTTATTGCTGAAAAACTGTCTTGTCCAAACAAAAGGGCGTTAATGCCGTGTGTTTCCTATGAAGATGCGACCTTTTTTGATTTAATGTATTGTATAGTGGTTTTGAATGTAGAATGTAGATTAGGAGTTGTCGGTACGGAACCAATCTTTGTGCGTGTTCCGACACGCACTTTGCAGGTTTTTTTTTAAATTTCAAACTTCAGAGGTGCGTGTAATCTCCTTAGATTGATGAACTAATATTTTGATTTTGGAATGCATGAAACGTTTTATAAAAAAATACCGAAGAGTTTGTATACCTAGGAATACAGTGCTACTAATTGGTAACATAATCTGTTTTTTTTTTATACCACGTCAGTGGCGAACAAGCGTACGGCCCGCCTGATGGTAAGCGGATGATTCATGGGATCATACGATAGTTTTCAATAATATCAATACTCCATAAATTCCACAATACAACTGGGATATAGATTAGCGAGATCAAACATAAACACAAATATAAATGTAAACTAACCATATAAAAAAATACGCATTTTACCTAAACGATAAAGCAATCGTAAAAACAGATTGCCAGATAATTTATCTTAATATTTTTTGTCACAAAACAAAGATTAGAATATGTTTCTTTAGTTATCTTTTCCTATCGAAAGTGGTTACTTAGGTTTTTTATTATATTTAAAGATTTTTATTTAAAAAAATACATTTCAAAACCTCCAAATCAAACGCAAACATTTATTTGTAAATAGGCCACAAGAGCACTTTTACATATGAATATTATTTGGAATTAAAATGTTTTCTATACAAACCGCATGAAATATTTCTTCTCACCGCATGATTGGAAAGTGTGCCATATTAGATTTATCAAGCGGGGCCCCCGCTTGATAAATATAATAAGCCGTTTGATTTGAGACAAATATATATTCCTAAGTACGGAAAGAGATGCCACAGTAAGCGTAAAAAATGTTTGGTGTCGCTGACACACAATTGTCAAAAAAAAATTGACATCTAAATTTATTTACCAAGTTAATGTTGACCTAGAGACGTCTGGGTTTTTGCAAAATTAGTTATCTGTAGGTCATTGACAATATTGTTTGTTTTATAAATCATAAAACTAATTAAACTAACTTAAAAATATATAAAATATTAAGATAAAATTAAATGTAAGTAAATTATAAAAAGAAAACCGCGTCCAGCTCTCCCTTTTGGGGCATGGATCCCAGGACGCTAGCGGCATTATCCCATACACTGGATATATTTATTGCCTTTTATGGTTAATAGCCTTTGACCAATCAAAACACTTTCTTATATTAAATCTACCAATGACAATACACCAATTTAACTCTTTTAAAAACTTAGTATTTGATATCAACCAACCAACCAGCATTCAACCAAACAGTACATTTCTCCAAACTTCTAGTTTTTTAGTACCTATTTCACAATAATTAATAAAGTGATGAAATCGTTTGAGCAACGCTTTAAAGTGCTCAATTTTATTGGAAGGTCAGTGGAGTACATTCGCGGTGTGTTTATGGTTGAGGACCAAATTTTTGGACCATCATTAAGGCATCTTGTCACTCTCACAGTCTCGCAGAGCGTGCCAAACAATTATATATGCATACTCTCGAATAACATGACCCTTCTTCTGGCGCAGTCAGGTAAAAAAATGTAAAAGCAGTAGTAATTAAATTTCCCAGCAGCAATTTGTGTTATCTGATTAAAATTTTACAAAAATGTGTGAACGTGACATGAGAAGTGTTCATTATACGGAAGAATGGTATGCTATGCACATCCTATTACATATCAAATAAAAAACATAAAGATATGAAGTTGTGATATGTCACGTAAGTTGTCATATAAATGTGCTAACTTGGTGATGTTTTAGAGTACCTCTCCCCCCTATCAAATACCACGTGATATTTTACAAGCCCCAACCCCCATTCCCTAACAAACCCTTCAACCTCGCGTGATGAAAGTACGATCCCTTGACAACGGGCACATTATTAGATAAATACCTATTTAAGGTAAAACCATTTTAGGGTTCCGTACTTCGAAAGGAAAAAACGGAACCCTTATAGGATCACTTTGTTGTCCGTCCGTCCGTCCGTCCGTCTGTCTGTCTGTCAAGACAATTTTTCTCAGGTACGCGTAAAGGTATCAAGCTGGAAGTTATATCAAATACCGGTTCAGCCGGTGACACGGACCGAGCTTCGAGATGTAGTCATGGAATGCCTATCGCGCACAGAAGACAAAATGTTAAGACACTTTAGTATGCAATTGGACCCCATAAAAAAAGAAATGGCGGACATGCAACCTCAATGTCCTTCATCGCGGACCAGTATGAGGATATTCTGAATACCCAGCGAACCATGACCGAAACCATTAGAGACCTAAAAACTGAGAATGAATGTTTCAAGTCCACTATACTGGACCTAACAGCCAGGATCAACCAATTGGAGCAGCGGGCCCGCGCAACCAATGTTGAAATTCAGTGCGTGCCCGAAAAAAAAAACGGAAAATATAATACAAATCGTCTCCAATATTGGAAGTGCTGTTCAATGCGAAGTAAAAGTGGACCAAATCGCTAGTTGTAGCCGGATCGCAAAACTAAATAAGGACAACACTCGTCCGCGCTCTATAGTCGTACAGTTTAACAGTATTAACATTCGCGACCAATTTTTAGCTTCCGTAATAAATTACAACAAATCCAAACCCGATGATAAGCTGAACAGCACCCATATTGGATATGAAGGCCCTAAGTCTCCCATATATGTCGTCGAACACCTCTCGCCAGCCAACAAAGCTCTGCACGCCGCAGCCCGAAAACTAGCCAAGGAAAAGACTTACAAGCATGTGTGGACGCGCGACGGCCGGGTCTACGTGCGCAAAACGGATAATTCAGAATACATTTATATAAAAGACCGATAATCACTGAAAAAAATTGGTTAAAAATTAGGTTTTATTTCTTTGTTTAATTATTATTATCTACTCATGTGTCTATTGATTTTTTTCTTAATTCACATTCACAGAATTAAAACTGTATTACCAGAATTGTCGAGGATTAAGAACTAAAACACTCGAATTTTATAATAATCTTACCTGTTCTAATTACTACATAGTTGTCCTTACCGAAACTTGGTTAAACCAAAATGAACTTAGTAGTGAACTATTCGATGCCCAATATATTGTCTATCGACGAGAAAGGCAGTCGACTAAGCACTCTAAAAAGGAGGGCGGCGGAGTACTAATTGCAGTATCCACTAAAATTCTATCTTATAGATTGACTCATTGGGAAAGTGAATGTGAGGACTTATGGGTATATCGGTCATTCTCCAGAACGATGTTATAATTCTAATTAACGCGTCGCTTTTTTTCCTCTTACTTTTCAATGAGTTTTATCTCAAATATAGTATCTTTTTGATCATTAAAACTTAAATCCTTATTGGGCACATTAAATATATTGACGGTTAATTAGTTAAAAATAATTTAAAAATTCTGTGGCGCGTGAATTAGAAAAACGACGTGTTATTTAGAATATTACACTTTTCCATGACGTGTGAATTATAAAAACGACGTTTTAATTAGAATATGTTATTTTTGCTGGATGCAAAACATACAAAACGGACCCGGAAAAATAATTAGGTATAAATAAAAATCTTTTTCAAATTAAAACAAAAACGTTAGTGAGCAGTCTTTTTATTACAAAAGGCAATATGGAAATAAAATAGAATTAAAACATTTTGAAAATTCTTAATAAAACATCCATTACGACAAACATAAGTAAAAATCTCTCCAAAATCGTTTTAAAATCAACACACTACAAGATAAAAGATAGTCTTCCAATTTGGCACTAAACATAAAAACAAATATTCTTTAAGGACGCAAGAAAAATCTGTGGACGTGTTGAGGTCCTACTTGACCTACATCATGGTAGGAATACAATTACCATATAATTCACTTAAGAAAACAAATCGACTTTTTTTTAAATACTTACACATGATAGAACTAAAACAATCCGACAATAGAACTTTCTTATTATAATCATGAGCATTCCATGAAAACATCAAGTTTGTGTCCCTTACGAAACGCTATGGCAGCTACCCAAATAAAAAGTATTAGATCTAGATATCTAGGCTGCTTAGAAACAACATCAATCTTAAAGCCGTAATTTAATGTAATGTAACATTTAACGGCTTTAAGATTGATGTTAGATGTAAATGTAACATTACAATGCTGATAATTAGCTTTCTAAGTATACTTCTCGGATATATTATAATAGTGTCCCTTACGAAATAGTTTCATGAAATGCTCCATAAAAACAAAATCTCAAACCAAATCAAATTATATATTTGCTCTTAGTTGGTAACAATTACTAAATAACAGTCTTCTTGGCGACTAGAGATACTTATTTAATATCCTCATAGTTAACTTTGTGTTCAACTTAAATTATATCTCAGTACCGTTAAAACATCTTATATCGAAAAGAACTTGTACATATTCTAAATCATATTAAGCAAGTTCTATTTTCACGATTAATTTTTGTCATGCTCGATTTTTGATGATGGGATCCATTAGGAATCGAGAGAACTCCTCAAATGTGAAAGGCACACAAATAGTGATTTTAGTATTTTCATGAACTAATCAAGCATTTTTATTCATAAAAGTGACATTTGATGAAGTGGAACTGCTGATGATGATCAGAACGGAACTCTTCAACGACGCGTAGTTCACGTTTGGCGATTGGTTCTCTTCGTTTTGTTTGTCAAGCAAGCAAGGTTTTTTCATGATTCCATGAAGAATTGAGGGTACTTAGTCTTCTACCATTATAAACATACATTATAGCCAATTTTATTTTATTGTATATCTATCTAAGAGTGCACCATCTAAGTATAATAATCTTCAGCAGGCAAGGCTTATGTTCAGCAGTGGACGTCTTGTGGCTGAGGTGATGATGATGATGATGGTGATGATAATGTAACTATGCATGTAGGTCAATTCTTACGGTAAGTAATTATTATTCTGAATTTAAACTATAATATAACTATACATATGACGATATTTTTCCACAAATTCTAATTAACGCGTTGATTTTCGACGCGTTAATTAGACGCGTGAATTAGGGATTCTTGAAAAACACAAAATAACTTTTTAAAGGTACATGTAATAAATCACAGAATCTAGTATCAATTAAATATTGCGACCTTTAATGTATTCTGTAACTCTCATAGCAATAAAGTTGCTGGTTGATTTTTAAAATGTAAGCTTGTTAATTAGAAATTTCTTAAACCAAAACGCGTGAATTAGATACTTACGTGCGTAATCTGCGGCCTGGACACAACTGACATTACCATCCCGCACGGGGCTTTGGGCGCGACTGACTGCTTGACCGAAATGCGGTAGCGAGATCCGTGCCTACATTCAGACCACTGGTGTGGTCAAAAACGATCGCGACGCGTGATTTAGGATACGTTTCGAGACAAAGTAATTATAATTGAATTTTTTGTGGTTTATGACTGTATTGACTAGATTTTTTTTGTACAGTGAAAATATATATTCTTTTGTGAAATAAACTTGTTTTCATCGGGTTTTCTTTATGTATATCATCAGGAAAAATTGGAACGTAAGTAGTTTTGGTAGTGGGACGCGACGTGTTTATTAGGAGAATGGGACTTTTAGATTTTTTTTCCACCCGAAGCCTTTTAACTATCTCTTTGAAAATTCATGTACAGCTCAATACAAATACCTTCTACGATAAAAAAATATAAACCATGATAAAATCTATGATTTTATATGGTTAAAGAGTGAAGACAAGCAAAAATGTACGTCTGGAGAATGACCGATATGTTGATTTGTCACCAATTCAAATATCCTTCAGACTTTTTTTATGTGCTGTTTATCATCCGCCGCCAATCCAAAAACAAGTTTTAAATTATTTTCTTTCAAATTGTAATAACATTTTAGAAAACGTCAATTCACCTGTCTGTATTATTGGCGACTTCAATCTTGGGGGCATCGATTGGAACCTGATTGATAAAACATCTCTAAATGATCGCCGACTTTCACCACCAGCACAAATGCTCGTTGATTTCTGTAACTTAAATAATCTAACTCAAAGAAATAGTATAGCTAACAGCCAAAATAAAACACTAGACTTAATTCTCACCGACCTTCCAGACTGTAAAGTTGGACCAGCCGTTGTACTGAGTAAAGTAGACACCTACCATCCACCTCTAGAAGTATTTATATCGTACAGCATAGGCAACAGTTTAAGATATAATAATAATGTAGTATTGAGTCGAAACTTTAGGAAATCAAACTATAAAGCTATAAATATTTTTTTGGGAAAAATCGACTGGAAAAGTATATATTATAATTATGACGTCAATAATATGTTGTTTATTTTTTACGACACTTTATAAACAGCTATGGAAAGATATGTACCGCTGAAACATAAATACAATATACAATATAATTATTATAATTATAATTATGGAATTCGTTACCCCCGCCACTCAGGCAGTGTCAGTCCGTGGCCTCGCTGAAGGGGAAGTTGAGGAAATTGTGGTTGTCGAGTACTACTTGACTGGATATTTTATTTCGGTATTTATTTATTATATATTTATATGTATATATATCTATTTGTATTACGTATTTTTTTTTTTTTTGTTTTTATTGTAAATATATTTATATTTTGGTTTTTATTCATACAATTTTGTGTCACTTATCTGTATAATATTATGATGTTATTAAGATAAAATTATATCCGTGTTGTACATGTTTAATTCTCGGTTTGCCTATAAATCCTATCTCCACTCAATTGCTCAAAGGTTAGCTGGAAGAAATCCCTTATAGGGATAAGCTCGCCTTTGTACATATGTCAACTGTTCTTGTAATTACTGTTTTATTGTTATGTTTTACTCATGTACAATAAAGAATTTTACATACATACATACAATAAGTGCAAGTACCCGCCTTGGTTTAATAAAAACTTAATTAGACTAGTTAAAGAAAAAAAAACAGATATGGAATTAGATATAATAAATATAAAATTCTTTGGACAAAATCTCCCTTAAAATTCTGAAAGATAGGTGTACAAAATATGCAACGGAGTGCTACAACTCGTACATAGACCGAATTGAACTAGGTATCTCAGTGACATCAAAATGCTTTTGGAGTTATGTTAAAGCTAAGCGAGGCGGATCCAGTACTTACCCAGCAGCCATGTCAGACGGAGTTACTACAACAACGGACGGATCAGAGATCTGTAACATGTTCGCAAATTTTTTTTCCTCAGTATTTACCACTGATCACATGCCAGCTGACACAATTATGGACAATGCTGATCTCTGCTCCGAAATACTCTCAAGTATAAAATTTGACAAAGAAACGATAGTAAAAAGGCTCTTAAACTTAGACGTTAATAAAGGTGCCGGGCCCGATGATATACCCCCGTTCTTCATCTACGAATGTGCATCAAACCGTGCTGAACCGTTGTGCTTAATATACAACAAGTCCTTAAGTTCAGGTACTTTCCCACACGAGTGGAAACTTGCCAAAGTTGTGCCGATTTTCAAGTCTGATGATGATCACTTAATAACTAACTACTTATACAGACCTATATCTATTTTGAGCACACTGGGGAAAATATTCGAATCACTTGTATGTCCCATAATCCAAAGCCATATAAAGCAATATCTAACGGTTTCCCAACATGGATTTGTTCCGGCACGATCAACCAACACCAATCTTGTGACATTCGTTGAAGCCTTGTCTGAATCTATAGATGCCAGCAAACAAATCGATGTTGTATATACTGATTTTAGCAAGGCGTTCGATCGCGTATCTCATAATGTATTGATACGGAAACTTTCCGACTATGGTTTCGCGGGAACTCTGTTGCAATGGCTACGTTGTTACTTGACGAATAGAGCTTTTTTTGTGGTAGTCAATGGGTTTAGATCAAGTAACAAAATAATAACATCGGGGGTCCCTCAAGGTTCTCATTTGGCTCCAATCCGTTTCAATATTTTTGTTAACGATATTCCGAAGATCCTACGCTACTCAATTCCATATTTATTTGCAGACGATCTCAAAATTTCTAAAGTCTACTGTCCCTTGGAGCTGTAAAAAAACCAAACTTCTAAGCCAACGCAATCAAAAGATACATCTGTTTATGCCGAAAATTTTCGACACTGGCAAGGGAATCAAAACCTACAGGGTACTTCCCGTGAACTCAGAATCTTGAAATTGAGTGCGAAGCGACGTCTTATAGCACAGATAAAGGAAAAATTGCGAAAACCGTAAATTTTTAGTTACAATAAAAAATAAAATAAAAATAATTTTACGGAACCCTCGGTGCGCGAGTCCGACTCGCACTTTTTTCCGTTTTTTTTTTAATATGAACGCCCGTCTTAGACCATAGACTTCGTTTCTATGTATTGCGTCTACGCATTTTACGTCAGATATGAGGGAAAACTCACTGGAGACGGAGGAGCGTTCAGGTTTAAAATTAATTCACAGCAGCCCTCTTATTCATAAACCAATTCGTCCTCACCTGTCACCTCACACCTCACCCATTTTTATATGGAAACTGTCAAATTTTGACAGTTTAGCAACGTTGAGGTGTGAGGTGAGGACGAGTAGATTGTGAATAACACCCCTGTTTCAGTTTAGTGTCGTCAAATGGTATTTTTTTGTAACACAAGGCGAGCCAAAAATCACCCACTGGGTAAAATTGTATTGATTCTCCCTGTATTGCATAACATCCATGTACACATACAATTTACGGCTTATGAATATTAAAAAATATATATCTCACGTTACCGAAAAATAAACCTTACTGAAATACTCGTAAAACATAAAACTTCAATTTATTCATGCTATTTTAAGGCATTTTAAATACTACTTACTTTAATGGAACTATTTGGTTAAGTTTTCTTCTGTATATACATACATACATAGATAAACTCACGCCTTTATTCCCATAAGGGGTAGGCAGAGCACACGAAAATGAATTTCAGTGCCACTTTTAGCAATTGTAGGTTTATAGATGGAGAAAATGTGATTTTGCAGTGACAGGTGGCTAGCCTACCGCCTTCTGTATGTGACCATTTGTTTCTTTAAAAAAAGTAAAAGAGATAAAAAATGGGATTCATTTTGACCACAGAAAATTGAGACTATATGATTCATAGTTTCAGTTGAGACCTAGGGGAGGACATGGTGGCATGGTGGGAGTAGCCGGGGGTGAGGGAAGGAGGGAGGTAAGGCCAGTTATTTATATTTCGTTTTGGATGTATTACAGTATTGCGAGGACAATTTTATATATTGTAACTTAAAGTTGAAGATAATTACTATTTATAAAAACACATTTGAGTCAGGAAAGCCCTTAATGGGGACACAAAATTATTTTCTTATGTTAAGGAAGTTCAAGGGCAATTAGGTTAAGAAACCTTGACCTATCTATCGTAAGCTAGATTTTCTTCCAAGGAATTATCCTATTTCCTCTTTCTGCAATAAAATGATTCATGAGTCTGGAGCAGTCATCTCTAAACAGTAGATATTTTTAAATTATTCAGCCATGCTTCTGAAATTATACAAAATTGCATGTCAAGATACAAACTCTGCATAAGAATCCTCACATACACAATATTCATTATTAAGGACGTGAACTTACCTACGTTGATTTATTTAGCATGCATATCGTTACGCGCATTCCTTGCACATGACAATATTGACAACTGCCTAGCCAGCACGATAACTTATACCGCCACGTTTTATAGCCGAAATGTACTAAAACGTCACATAAAACGCGTTACTATAAACCATCGTGCTTGCTAGGCTGGCAACTTGAATAAAAAAAACACCATAGATTTGATGTATCCAATTATACGTGAGCATCCAGGATACAAAGAGGATACAATTAGTCACCTAATTATACTGTTTTTAGGGTTCCGTACCCAAAGGGTAAAAACGGGACCCTATTACTAAGACTTCGCTGTCCGTCCGTCCGTCTGGCACCAGGCTGTATCTCAGGAACCGTAATAGCTAGACAGGTTAAATTTTCTCAGATTGTGTATTTCTGTTGCCGCTATAACAACAAATACTAAAAACAAAATAATAATAATAATTAAGTGGGGCTCCCATACAAAAAACGTGATATTTTAGCCCTTTTTCATGGCTACCACTCGCCGAGCTAAATCTCAAGACCCGTAATAGCTAGCCAGTTGAAATTTGCTCAGATTATGTATTTTTATTGTGGCTACATCAACAAATACTAAAATCAAAATAATAATAATAATTAAGGGGGGCTCCCATACAACAGAGTAGTTGTTGGCGTTTTTTTTTCTGGTACGGAACCCTTTGTGCGCGAGTCTGACTCGCACTTGGCCGGTTTTTGTATCTATATATACAATTTGGCAGCCCTTAACACTAACCCACAAAAGTGATTAACTCCAATTAGTGATAAATGCTGACCACAGACAACGAACAACTGTGTGACATTTCCCAAAACCACCATCTCACTCTCACCAACCCAGATTTCAAAACGACTATCTCACGAGCGATCCGTTCGGAAGTTATCAGAAAAAAGACGTCAGTGACCTCAATCATTAGCACTAGTATGACAAAGTCCCATAAACAACTGCCACGTTTTACCTAGAACCCTATCGTTTGGTAATACAGTTTAAATTGCAATAAGATTACATTGTTATTATTTCCTCTAAGTGAACGAACCGCTGTCAATGCTATACTTGCCAAATGGCCAGTTGCAAACCGATCGCAGACACTACAGGTCGAATTCGATATTTGAAAATTTAAATTTAATTCTATGTGACTGAAGTTAACGGTGATTGTGAATTGATTTTCGAACTGGATTTGGATTGCTCCTACTTTTTAAAGGTAGACTTATTTTTGGTTTTTATTTTTATACTTCATGGGAGACTACCACGTGTGTTATTTTGTTATTTATATCTATTGAACATTTATTTTCAACTTGTATCGTACTTTTTGGATAAGATTAAAATGATTGACTTATCATTTATTTGACTGTCTACATTTGATAGTTGATTCATTAATCTTGACAATACTCACGTTTAATTATTGGACAGCACATTTAGGCATAATAAATTACCTGGCGGCAAAGTTGACAAGTACTTATGCGTTTTATTTAAATTTTGGGTGACAATTTCACATGCCAAAAAAACTATACTAATTAATACTAGGTAATACTAGACTATACCTTTATGCAGTATGTACTTAGCAAACATAGTGCAAAATTCTACATTATTTTATTCCTTGATATCATCTAATAGAGGGACTTGAACAGTTTTATTTTCTATATCCCCATTTTCACGCTTATGTCTTTCTAAATAAAAATGACTATATCCCGAAAGGGGGGACATGACACTACATATATATTTAAAATCTAATAACAGATCGTTCCATATGGCTTTTGGACAAAAAACAACATTTGGTAGTTCAGCGGCATTCGTTAGTGATAATACGTCATTGAAATAAGTCTAACATGCTTAGTAGATAGCACGATAACTTACCTATACCGTCACGTTTTATGTGACGTTTTAGTACATTTCGGCCATATAACGTGCCGGTATAGGCTATCGTGCTAGGCAGTAAAGATATTTTATAAGGGCAGTTAAATCTCAGAAATGCTAAAAAACCATATGAATGGCACAAAGAGATTGCCATAAATGTGTTCCTGAGAATAATTAATATTGTTTTCCTTAAGGAAAATACATGGCATGACACCTGCTATTTTTAGGACCAAACGTGGATAAAACTTTGTTTTGAACACACTAACTGAGCCCCCATAATATCCCCCAAATACATTACCTACTTAAATACAGTACCGGCCAATAATATATTATCACCTTTAGGGATTTAGGGCGAAACTTTTTTTATATATTCCCAATTGTTTTTACCTTACCTGATCATGCATCATGCAATAGGTAGTATTTAGACTCTTTGGACGAGCGATAAGAAAACCTGGCCGCATATAAAGGTTTTTATTTAGTTTTTTGTTTTTTTCCGCAAAAACACTACATGACAGTTTTCCTACAGTTGTATGTAAATGTGAAATTATTACCTAAAATAGCTTAAAAACGATAGGTGGTTAACGAGGTGAAGATGACGAAGACTCGTGGGGCGAATAATTTGAATCCCTGTCAACAACAAGCTATCTTTGCCGGCTACAAGCAAGGGCGTACCCACAAACAGCTTTCGCAGCAGTTTAGTGTATCAAGAACCACGATTACTAAGTTGCTGAAGCGATTAAACTCACCAAGAAGTTCCATTGGCAATAAAACACGCGGCAGACCACGTTGTACTATACATGTGACCGACCGTAACATTTTGCGAGTCTCACGTGATCCTCGGTTAACAGCGACGCATATGTACGATGATTTCTTCTTCTTTCTGGGCCGCGGGTTTGTGTTTCAGCAGGATAACGATCCAAAGCATCGTGCAAAACGTGTCACAGAAATGCGGCGACGTGTTATTTTAATAGACTGGCCAAGTCAATCCCCTGACTTAAATATAATAGAGCCGCTATGAGATGAACTAGAAAGACGTTTCAAAGGTAAAAGAGCCACTAATGCGAGCCAAAAGTTCTCTCAGCTACAGGAGGAATGGCATAAAATCCCTGAATCAACTATTAACGCTCTTGTAGACTCTATGCCTAGACGCTGTAAAGCAGTTATTGAATCAAAAGGCTTTGCTACAAATGATTAATGTTGTTACACTTTAATAAATATATAAAATTTTAATCTATCACTTCTTTTGATTTATAATAGGTTCATGCACTTTGTTATGTTGTGCAGGTTTTGCCATAGCGAAAAAGCTCATAAAAAAAAATAAAAAAAAGTATATAATGAGTATCACTGTGCTTACACATTATTTTATTGAAATATGCATTCTATTTTTTGGTAAAGCTCTGGGTAATATTTACACTTTATAATCTTAACAATATATATTACTATATACATGTTTACTTAAAAAACACAAAGTTGATATATAATTGGCCGGTACTGCAACTATCTCACATTATTATTTTAGAAATAACGTCATATCGAAAGTGACGTGACACTTCTCTATATACTTAATTATGTAAATATTGTACATACCTAATATGTATGTATATAACGCTATACTTATCGGGACTTTTTGTGGGGTGCATATGCACCTGTATGTATGTACATGTCTATGTACGTATTGTACGTACTAAGTAATTGATGTTAAAGATACTAAGTAAATATGTGCATGTATTTGTACCTATACTTTTCGCCCTATTACATTGGTATACGGTCCAAAATCGAACACCTCTGGGCCAAAGACTGTTTTATAAAGGCACTCAAAAGCTTGTAATACATTGCTTGTAAAGTCAACAGCAAATGTAGATGATGATTATTGTACTTTGTCGCACTAACGTAACATATACTGCGACAGTTAGGATGCGTCAAAGTAGTGAAAGTGAGAATTCCCTATCGCCAGCTGACTCCGTCAAATTACTCTGTGGAGCATCGAACAGTCAATGAATGAATGAATGAATGAATGAATGAATGAATGAATGAATCTTTATTTCACAAAGAATATATGGTTATTTAAGATGTAGGTACATATGAGTCCCATAATATATTCAGCCGACAATGGCATGTGAAAGTACTTATATAAAACAAAATTATAATTAAAGTATAAATAAAATGTCCTTTAAAACGTAATAAATAATACAAAATGAACAAAGTGCACATAAAAATAAAAATTGACATTATTATGAAATGATATAAATTAAAACCAATTCATTACTTTGATATACTAATTCAAATCAAATAATATTATCAAGTCAAAGCAAAAAATAAATAATGTCATAAAACCTAATTAAAGTCATATTTACATCAATTCATAATAATAAATAAGCAAAATCAAGTCAATACATTATATACTTAACCGATAATAATTAAAATTTGTTCATCAAAAATTCATCTATGCTATAAAAACATTTATCAATTAACAGTTTGTGCAGATTCGATTTAAATTGTCCATTCGGTAATGATTTAAGTGTTGCTGGCAGTTTGTTAAATATTTTTATACACATGTTATGCGCGCTTTTATTTCTGATTACCAATTTTGTAGAAGGCAAGGCTAGACGATGTCGTCTCTGTGACCTTGTGGTTTCTTTATCCACAGAAGTAAAAAGTTCTAAATTGAGTTTTACGAACATTGCTGTTTCATAAATATAAAGGCACGGCAGAGTTAAGAGATTTAATTTTATAAAGAAAGTTTTACATGATTCCCGTCTACGCATTCCGCATAGAGTTCTGATGCATTTCTTTTGAACGATAAATGCACGGCCAGCATCAACAGAGTTACCCCACAGGATTATACCGTACCTAAGGATAGACATAATATAACCATGGTATGTCATCAAAGCAGTATTGAATGATACCGTCTGCTTCAGACGCCAGAGTGCAAAAATAAATTTATTTATTTTCTTACAAACGGTGTCTATATGTATCTTCCAATTACAGTATGTATCAAAGGTTACACCGAGAAAGACGATGCTATTCACTTCTTCAATATTATCGTTTTCATGGCTGATTTTTACTTGGATAATCTTAGACTTATACGATTTAAATAACATAAATTTGGTTTTTTCTAGGTTTATTCGAAGATTGTTAATATCAAGCCAGTTAATAACATCTCTCAAAGCCGTGTTGATATCATCTTGAAAGTTGTCTATATCTCTACCTTTAACTATTATTGTCGTATCGTCAGCAAATAAAATACATTCATGTTTCGTTGAGTTGGGCAAATCGTTTATGTAAAGTAGAAACAAAAGGGGCCCCAGGATGCTTCCTTGTGGTACTCCATATCTATTTACTTTATAGGTCGAATTGAACTTGGAGAGTCGGTTATTTATGATCCTATCGATTTGCGTAGTTTGCTCTCTGTTATACAGGTAGCTCTCAATCCAGGAGTAAGCTGGTCCACGTATCCCATATTTATCTATTTTGTCCAGAAGGCGTTTGTGACATACTGTGTCAAATGCTTTGGACATATCGAGAAACAGAACGCCTACTGGAGTTCCATTATTGATGCATTCTGTTATAATATTATTTAGTTTAAAGCAGGCTAACGTTGTGGATTTATTTTTCCTGAAGCCGTTTTGTTCTGTTTTAAGTATATTGTTCTTTATTAAGAATATGTCTAATCTATTGTGAATTGCTTTTTCATATAATTTCGATAAGATAGGAACGAGTGTAATTGGTCTATAGTTGGTAAGTTTGTCTTTTTCTCCTTTTTTAAATATAGGCTTGACGATCGATTTTTTTAACCTTTCCGGGAAAGTTCCCCTTTCGAATGACTCGTTGATTAGGTGCGATAAATGAATGGAGAGGGGGAAGGCTATTTCTTTTATTATTTTAGTTGGTAATTTATCGGGACCGGTAGCTTGAGTATTTTTGAGAGAAAGTATTAATTTGTAAACTTCTTGGGGCATAGTCGGTGATAAAAATATAGAATTTATTAAATTATCCGGGCCTTTTAGGGCCTTATACACCTTTATAGGGTCTTTTTTATTACTATTTAAATCTATAAAATGGTTATTAAATTCTTCGGCTATGTCTTGTGGATCGTGTAGCAACCTTTCCTGTTTACTCTTTATGCAACTAATTTCCTTGACTGTTGATTGGTTAAAGGTTTTTTTCACAACTGTCCAGGCTGCCCGGCATTTGTTCTTAGAACTATTTATAAATGTTGTGTTGCAATTTTTTTGGGATTGCAATATACATTTCCTTAAAATTCGAGAATAAGTTGTGAAATTTGTCTTGTTAATTGTGTGATTTTCTTTGTGATATTTATAGTAAAGTTTTCTTTTGACCGTGCAGCATTTTTTCAAAGAATTAGTTAACCATTTACTTTTTCTGAATCTAGTTGATACCTTTACTTTAATTTCCGGAAAACATAGATCATGAAATAATGTTAATAAATCGTGAAATGCTACAAATGAGTTATTTATAGACCTACTCTCATATATTTCGGAAAAAGACAGTCTACCAATGCATTCTCAATAAGTTTCACAAGAAATGAGATTGACATCGGAAGCGACAAATAAAATTAGACATTGCATTTTCAACCTTGACTATTGGCATCAGCGTTAACATTCCATTGCTTGTGTTTCTTAATCTGCTTACTCCTTACATGGAAACAAAGATGAGATTTTTTTTCTGGTCCTTATCCACCGTCTTTTTAGTAGTTACAGGTACCTTTTAAGGTAATCATTATTATGTTATGTTTCTAACAAAGCTATTAGTTGCTCTGTCATAATTATTAATCATTGTGCAAAATAAGAGGCACCATTTCAAGTTTAATGACCTACGGCTTCGAGAAGGCCTTGACTTTAAAAGGAAATTACTATCTTTACCTACGTGTATATTTGTCATACCTACGTAGTAACAGTAGTTATTTAGTTTTAAAATATTTAATGAGGCATCTATTTTGACACGGCCTTTAAACTACGGTAGCCTAGTGGTTCTAGCATGCGGCTGTCAAGCGGCGGTCGTGGGTTCGAGTCCCGGCTCTTACCAATGAGTATTTAGAACTTATGTACGGAATATCATTTTCTTTTCGGTGAAGGAAAACATCGTGCGTAAACCTGCATACATCTGCGAAATTTAATAAAGTCCCCAATACGCACTGGGCCAGTATAAAGACTCCTGCCCTATCCCTCTCATCGGTGAGAGGGGTCCTGTGCCCAGCAGTGGGCTGATAATGTTGATTCCACACGTGCTATGCGTATGACAGGGTCGAGTCGCTTGTTTGTCTGTGTTCTATCGTATCGGATGCATTTTGGAGAGTGTGCACAGAAATTGCCAACATTTAATTTTTTAAGCAGGCTTTTTTCCGATGAAATCTAATAGAGAATAAAAATTTAAAAGAAACCCCATTTTAAAATTTTTGAAAATATCCCAATTATATATAAATAAATCAATTTCTAAAGTTCCTTATTCCACAAGAGAGTACGTAAGTGACAAGTACAAGTAAGGCGTCACAGCGTAACAAATCATATAAAAGCACTGTTACTAAGACAAATTTACTAAAGAAAGTGAATAGCTGTTCTTTTTGTGCGCTGTGACTGTCACAATTTCATAGTAGTGACGTCATTACGACGATGGTAGGCTTTCTTCACATTTTCGCCAATATTTAGAAAACTAATAGTATAAAAATTTGAAAGCAATTTTTTGGGGTTTCTTTAAGATTTCATACTTCTTAAAAAATTGAAATTTTGTTAATTACATGACTTAGTTCCGCCTTCCCCGTTCCATCACCGGACGTCCAGACGTGGTGAGCGGTTGCATCCTTACGTTGTCAGTACCATTTATTCGCACGAAGCGCTTCTTTCCTAATGCGAACAGCTAAGGATTGTAATTTGCTGCCGCCGTCTATATTTCCTGATACATACAAACTGGGTCTCTTCAATACTAGAGAGGCCTACTACTGAACCAGTAAGTAACATCTTAGGTCTTGTCATCGCTTTCCATCAGGTGAGACTAAGGCCAATCGCTGCCTGGTCAGTCAATCATTAGTCCTGCGATAAGTATCAAATTTGTGATGGATACTTTATCTATTTAAAAATTAATAACATGTGTTAACTCAAATTTCATTTACCAACAAAATATTGTCATTGATTACTCATATTGTAATAAAACGTAATCTAATCTATTAATATCAAATGCAATAGTCGTTTTACTACCTTAGCAAAGATTTATTCCTGACCACTAGTGAAAAATAACATTGAATGCAGAAATATGAGTATTATACGGCGAGTAGGTTTCAACCAGAGGCCTGGTAAAGTATTCAACACAATGATTTCAAGAATACAATACAAATACTCCTAATACGACCCTTTTTGATGCCATTTAGAAATCTAACTTATGTCTAGAAGTTTCAAATTCTTGCGTTATTAGATGTGATTAGATTTTATTCATTTATTTCTTTCTGAAAATGTCCATGTTATTTTATAAAATGTCAATAAAAATAGCATAAATTCTCAATAAGATCGTCAGTGTGTATGTGAATAACAAACTCATAAGTTTTAAAAATCTAATTAAATACAAAGTAAAAAAATAAACTTTAAAATTATATACAATAACAACAATTTCATTAATAATACTAATTGGTACAATGCCATTCAATTGTACTTTAAATGTCATAATGTCAAATTTAGCTAGACTATCCTAGATATAGGTGTTCAAGTTCAAATAATAATAATAGTACATTACGATACAAGTGCAGAGAATAGGAAATTTGCAACGAGTGGTGATAAATTAAAACACGACACGAGTGGCGAATTACCTATTCGCACGTGTATCGTACAACATTTTACAGTACATGTGGCTATTTACAGTTTCGACATATGCACATAATCTGCTGATTACCGCACTCGTGCGGTAAAGTAGCACCATATGTACTGTAAATAATATTTAATATACAATGAAGGTCGTTTTAATCCTTGAATATAATTAATTTATGTCAAAAGTATTTTTAAGAAATTAATGATTTTTCACTGTATTCTTTTAAAGAAAACAGCGAATTAAATAAGTAATAAAAGTTCTTTAAAGGATCATTCACAGTAGACCGTTCCGTGTCCTGGCCGGTCCGTTTTCTATGGCAGCAAACGCAACGGCCGACGTATTTCTCCAGAAGAAAACGGGCCGGCCTGGCCACGGAAAGGCCTACTGTGAATCATCCTTAAGTCGGCGCTCAAGTATGTCGTCCGAAGATTCATATTTTAGTGTGGCAGGACACTAGTACCGATGAAACCAAGTTACTTGGCCTTCCATACAAACTTCCATCTCCTTACAGAGCAATTTCCGGGATAAGCTACCTGCATATCAAATTTCGTCGCAATCGGTTCAGCGGCTTAAGTCTCAAGAGGTCGACAGAGAGGTGCTTTCGCATTTATAATTATAGATAGTTTTTCGTATAAAGTTTACATACTCTCACAGTTTCAGTTAGATGTAGACACTGCATATCCCATACATACAAATAAGACACAATGCATACATTTTCGTGGCTTTACTCTATCGAAATCAATATACACTATCTCAGATTTGTGAAAGTATATGACGCATCGGCATTGCGACGTGATACTGTTGTAAATATGCAACATACGTGCGAATTCCCGCATTTTAATGTACATTTACTGTATAATGTACCGACATTTACAAATAATGCAACGTGCCGACGGGAGCTTAGGTGGACACGTCTTTATTAAGCAGAACGGGGCTTGATCGTGTTTTGTTTGCCACAACGTTTTGGACGTGTTGTCATGTCATTGTTTAGGACACGTTTGTCGCGTGCCAAAAGATTTGTTTTAGTAGACATTCCCAATAGTATAGGTAAATTTATGAAAACTGGCGTGAATGGAATGAACGAAACGAATGGACAGGTATACCATTCGGTGTTTTAGGTATACCATTGTGTGAGTGCCATCCGTGTACGCGTATACGCATATAAATTATAGTTGTAAGGAAATTATTGTGTCTAATTTTAGGTAATTTTAATTTAATTGTTATTATTTACTAACTTAGTTTTAATTTAATGTAATTTGCTTTTCTTTAACTTAACTTGTCTTGTTTACTAACATCTGTGGAGTCTTGTGCTTCGATTTATTATTATTATTACTAAACCAAGTACATATTAAAATCTTGTTGATTTTGACATACATACATAAGACATCGTGGCAGAGGTATATTTTTCCGAACCGGTGGTAGTTTATTGACGTTCATAGGTGCATGTAATATGCCTAATTTGAAGAATAAACTACTTTTACTTTTACTTTTTTACTTTTACATACATCACTAATTCGACTGATTAACGCTGGCTTTAGTCAATTTCCTTAAATATTTATTTTAACGTAAAAAGAAAACTTTATCTGTTATTCAATACTTCCAACACAAATGCATGAATTACAAACATTAAAAAGTTACTCAGACCTTGAAAAGTTACAAGACATTTACTCAGACCTTGAAAGATTTCATACAGGACAACACCTTAGGCGAAAACTTCCGACAACAAAAATATAATTAGAGAAATTAGACAACGAAGTCTTATCGCAAAATTTTGTCAAATAGTAAAAAAATAAGTAATTGAGAACCTTTTTAAGGAATTAAAAAGTAAGTTTAAATATTAATCTAACATGATTATTGGGTGGGAATTCCTTTTTTAAATAACATTTCCAAAGCCAAATTCTAGCAAAATTAAGAAACAGATTACACAATAACGTAAAAACCTTACACCAGTAGCTTACTCGTAACTAGTTCCGCCACTTTCACTTCGGTATTCCCTTACTGCGTCTTTTCGTTGTGAATCACACTCGAAAACACGCGTCCTTGCAATCCACTCCATACTACGGATGTTAGATAAAATATAATCAAGTGTAAGAATTTATGCATCCGTACATGTAAATTCAAATTCTACACTATACTTGTAAACATGGACAATAATAATGTCCCATAATCATAGATGTAAGTATTTCTAGTTGTCCCTTATGATACTTTTAATAGAAGTGAAATAATACGGATTTAAATATTTAAATAAAGCATTTTATGAAAAAAAAAAAAATGAAATCGTCAGTAGGTAGGTGTATGACAAGACTAGAGATTATATTGAATACATGTAGGTATGGCTTTCAGTTGGGGTTATAATAATTTATTCAACTTATTATTTATAGAGCCAATATCGTACAAAAAATCGATTCAATAATAACGGATAACCAAACTTACCCGACATATTTCGATTACATTCTATGCAAATGATCAGTACAAGGTTTCATTTTCCGTACAAAATCGTACAATACTCAGCCTTACTTACGCCTTTTTACTATACAGTGTGTCTCTAGATTAAGTGCACAAACAAATAGGAATACTACGACGGTAGCATTATCATCATACGCACTGTATTGTTATTACTTTTCATCTCACACAAACCTTCTGGCAGGATTGAGTAGGTACTTGTGTAGTGACCAACAGACTCAGTGATCCAACAAAGATTTAAGTGTTAACAACTTTTGTATTTAGTCATTCTTCTCTATGTTACGCTACTTGAACCCAAGTTTAAATATCAGTAGGTAGGTATACTTTTTTGCGGAGAAAATATTAAGAATTCTCGAAGGAATCTTCTCGCGTTAGAATTGTTCTAGGTGCTAGTGCTAAAAGTCACTCAGGGTTATCACTCATATGGAAATAATTTCTGGCTCGCTCAATAGTAGACCGTTTAATTATTTGCTCCTGTAACAGGGCCCACCCTGTATATAAATTGACAGCTAGGTATTTCAATCGTAAACTAAACGCGGTTTTATAATATAATTTTTGTTACATTCAGAGTGTAATTTTAGCGTTATCTAAATGCTTATGGATTTCTAAGTGACAGTCCAAATTCGGAAGCTTTGACACAACAAAAGAAAACCTTCAATACTGTTAACATACGCACAATTGCATAAAGCAAACAAAAAAAACAATCAATCGATAATATACCCAAAACATAACGGTATAAGAACGAAAACAAATACACCGCGTGAGCAAACAAGCAATATGCCATCCAACCGCGATAATAGACCTTAAATGCATGCCATAAGAACATAGTCGTATGCGTAGTTATATGTGGTATTGTAAGTATATTGATAAGGTTATCTATCAGTTCTACCACGGACCTAGTTCGATAGATAGGAAACTGCGCAGACCGCATGTCGTCAATTTTGCGAGTTTTGGACACTATCTATTGTTTTGCTTGAGTCATTTATGAAGTTCAATATTCACTAACGATTATTACGCCAAAGCAAGGTTGTGAAGGCGATAAGCGGCGATTAATAAATTAGTTTAATTAATGATTAAAAAAGTTGAATGATTGTTACGACAATTATATCTAGGTAAAGACGATAAAATACGATTCATACATTAATCATTATACGATTTTGTTAAGAAGTAAGTACCAATTCTTATTTGATGATTAGTTAGCGAGATCAGCAAATGCGTAGGTCTTTATTAGATGTAGGATTTGAATTTTCTGTATACGACTAGAAAATTTTCTATGTAATAATAGGTCACCTTCCACGTGACATATTTCTAGTACCTACCATTAATCATTAAGTTCCTTATTGGTATTACGATTGTATCATGGTACATACCTACCAAAACAGGGAAGGTAAACCGCTAATAAAATATTGCACTTAATTAAATTAGATAAAATCGTGTAATAAGTTGCTTTAAAACATTTCATGTCTGTATCAGTCGAACTCACAAGGGGCTTAACGACTGTGTACTGTGTTGTGTTAACGTCATGTTTAAATAAACTGGGAATAATAAAATAAATTTTCAATGGGTGAAAACGGCAAAGTGCAAAAGTATCCAGCTTATGAGTTTGAATGTACCGGGTCGCTACAAGACCACCCGGAAATGTCCATAATGTTTGTAAAACCCTAAATACCATTGACAGACAATGCGCTCGTTAGATGACTCATTGCAGGTAGAAAGTGGGTGAATCATTGACCATGGCATGTTATGTTTGAACGGGCTTGGTGCTTTTCCAGTGTAAGACGGGCCAAAGTATCCACAGACGACCTTAGTTACCGATAATTATATGGGTGCGTTACCTGGGTAACAAAAAAAACCTTTGTGCGTCTTGCACCGACCACTAAAGCTAATCATCACTAGTGGTCTGTGGTGTCTTGCTGTAGCTAAATAATAATAATCGTATGGCATTTATTTTCGAACCGTGAGATGTTCGAGAAGATAGTACGGTTGTCAGTTTTGTTGCACTTTTAGCACCACCCAGGGGTCACGTGTGTGGTAACGGTGGGTACTCCCTACGGACGTGGTACAACTTCGACCCCCTGTCTAATGAGTGGGCACCTTGATTGTTAAAAGTTCTCAAGCCGCCCGAAGGCCCTGGAACCTGGCTTAACGACTGCTGTCGTAGACAGCAACCGGGATCAACGGCTTAACGTGCCTTCCAGAGCACGGGAGCGCTCAGTTAGTAACCACTCAAAGCAGTCACCCATCCAAGAACTGACCCGGGCCTGCTTAACCACGGGGCGCCGCTGGGCTATCAGTGCTCCAGGGCCACGAACGCTCCTTGGTGTAACTGCTGTTGCCTGTTTGACCAGCTGAGCGGCCAATCTAGAGATAATAGAGGTAGGTATAGAGGGAAATAATAGAGGGATTTAGTGACAACACAGACAACCTCCCTATGCGGCCTTATGGGCCGACACGGGGGCAAAACATTTGTGTCATCATGATGATTTCGTATGGGAATAAGGCTGATTTTTTAAGGTTCCGTAGCAACCGATAGCTTATAATACGTGTAGACGACGCTAAAACCTGGAAACGTAAACCTGAAAAATAAAAAACAAAATTATTCGTTTGTAGGCGACGGGTGTAGGCACAGGTTATAAGGTCGCCTTTGTACTTTTATAAAATGTGACATCTTTATGTTTCTACTTGTAATTGTGTACAATAAAGTGCTTACATACATACATAATTTTTAAGAAAAAAAAACCGACTTCAATGGGGGAGGCCGGTGAGAATAAAATAAAAATGGCTATAAGTATGTTTATAATGGTAGAAGACTAAGTACCCTCAATTCCTCATGAAATCCTCCATCAGAACTCAAGCTTGACAAAAATGTGTCTTGAAAACCTAGCTTGCTTGACAAACAAAACGAAGAGAACAAATCGCCAAACGTGAACTACGCGTCGTTGAAGAGTTCCATTTTGAACATCATCAGCGAATTGCTGCACTTCATCAAATGTCACTTTTTTGAATGAAAACGCTTGATTAGTTCATGAAAATACCAAAATCACTTTTTTTTTGTATTTTATTCAAGAAAAATACATTAAATTTTACATACAATAAAACTCGCCAAACTGTGAAGTTTGATGGCGAGGACCGCTCATTTTTTATGCTTAGCTTAAAATTAAGTATAACTTAACCTATTTACTTCACTCTAACAACTGAACATGCTGGTTAGTAAGTTCTTATCATTAAAATTTTATTTTGACAGTGACGTGTTATTAAGAAGTAAGCCCTTTAACTATGACTTTAATACAGTTTTACCTACTTTTGGACTTTGCCTTAGTATATTAATTTTGTTGAATATTTTTGGTACTACATATTTCGACGTTCTTTCGCCATAATAATTTGTTGTTCTTTTATGTACTAATTTATTTTCTCTTACACTTTGTTATACTTATTGCAAATTCTAGTTTTGTGATCGTCACTATAATAATGCTATATTCCTATTAAATATTCAACTAACAACAACAAACAACTATACAACTAACTATTTGCGTGCCTTTCACATTTGAGGAGTTCCCTCGATTCCTAATGGATCCTATCATCAGTACTCGAGCATGACACAAATAGAACTTGCTTAATAAGCACAACTAAAAGGACAAATCGCCAAACGTGAACTTTTCGTCGTTGAAGAGTTCTGTTCTGATCATCATCAGCAGTTCCACTTCATCAAATGTCACATTTTTGTATGAAAATTCGCGATTTGTTGATAAAAACACAAAAATCACAATATGTTTGCCTTTAATATTTGAGGAGTTTCCTTAATTCCTCATGGATCCCATAATCAGAACTGCGTTTTGACAAAAACAGGACAAACTTGGATATATCGATACCTTTAGACTCAAAGGACGTAAACGCCAAAACGCCACTTTACAGGAGAAGCAAAAAACTAAAAAAAATTTGGAAAATAATTCATAACTTTTTCATTTTAAGACTTACAATGTTGAGTTTTGGCTCAAAATCTTAGATTTTGAAGTTAAACATAGTGGTTTTATAATATTTAGGATAAACCAATAAATAAAGAAAATAGGATCGTTATACGCCCCAAAAAAATAAAAAAATATATTTATACGACCCCAAAATTCGTAGTGTCTGTAAAATTGTTAGGGTGTAAAGGTCACGAAAAGCGTTTTTTTTTTGTCATAATGGGGTGTATGTTACAGTCGCCAGAAAGGTATTTAGCTAATTCGCAGTGTATGTAAAATTGTTAAGGTGTAAAGGTCAAGAAAACCGTTTTTTTTTGTAAAAATGGGGTGTATATTACAGCTGCCAGAAAGGTATAATAGCTAATTTTTAAAATGCATTTCAATTCTCAATTGTAACTTTTGTATCATCGTCATGCCTTCGTCATTATTGATGAATGGCTAAAAAAAAATTTACATATCTTTGTAAAATCCCCTTTTTAAAAACTTTGGCAATCATTATCTCAAATCGTCGCCTATATAACTAAGGTACAAAAATGTTATTGGAAAAGGAAAACCCAGAAAACTCAATAAACAAGGTTTTCAACGTTAGGTACTATGAAGGAACCAAAAAATAACAAATTAAATAATAAATTATCTCGGAATCTTTATTAATCATTATGATTATGACATTAGTAATCATACGTTGCATACAAACAACATAATCATTATCAGGAAGGATAAGTGCGCCCATGGGGAAGTGCTTCTTTTCTGTAAATACTAATAGAGGTAACAGTTACCGGCACTATAACCAGTAGTCGCACTTTCTCTAACTGACTTTAATTACAATAAAATCTTTGGAATAATTTTGACATTTTAATTATCAACACAATAATTAAGATTAAATAAGGTCATGAAAAGGATTTTCTGACTTTTCGTTTCACTAAGAAAAAAATACTTTAGAACAATCTTCATCCTTCGATTAGTGCGCCTATAATATTGTACGCAAATCAAAACATGGATCTTTACACTATGGGTTATGGTATGGTCAAAGATCAAAATTGAAATGGGATTCAGCGCGTTTATATTTTTGATAGAAAACTGAATTGGTTATTAAATTACTAACAAAAACGTTAAAAATAATCAATAAAAAGTAACAGTTGAAGACAAGTCCCTAATCATTCATTTCTTCGGCTTCTTCGTAATCGCTATGAAGAAAATAGTCACAAACCATGTCTTCATAAGGAATTCGAAGATACTCATTCAAAGCCTTTTGAGGTCTTTATATTTGGCCTTTGATATGGGCAATCTGACATTACAGGCAGGCGTTATTATAGGACCTGGATTATCTTGTCTGGTGTCATCAACAGTATCTTGAGTATTATTTGCCTTTGATTTCCACTTTATCTTATCCTTGCATTTTTTACCCTTGAATTTTTCTAGTCTTTTCCCTTTTCCTGTAACATTTTTAGTTCTCAGATCCCCTGATGCAATATAACTCGAATTTCCTCTGCTTCTTCAAACATTGAATATTTAAGTCTAATTTGGTCAGGATACTTTTTTTTAAATGTGGCTATTTTAAACTATGATATCCGCGCTTTTTTGAAACTGAGGAGGGTGTTAATGATGTTTCAGCAAGCACCTCAAAATCAAAAAAGTCTGTACGATTGAGAACTTCAACTCGGTAGGGTCGTGGGTTCTTCCGGGTGGACTGGAAATATGTAGGCCATTGAGACGGGCTCTATACATAGAAAGAGACGTAAAAAGACATTAGTTTTTTTACGTCTCTTTCTATGACTGCATGAACAGAATCCACCGGCATGTAAGTATGGCCCGGCAACAAAAAAACTTATTTGTATATATAACTTCCAAATTATTCGACGTCTTCAAAAACCAAAGTGCTGCTAATACTGTTTTGTTTTTATTTTGGCCGCTGCAATAATCGCAATATGTAAAGGGAGGTTTTTTACTCCTCTACTGTTTATTTCTTTTAGGAAATTGCTACTTATTAAAATATTAATAAGCAAGTAGCAATTTCGTTACTACCTCGCTGACCGTCGTTTTCACCCCAGGTTAAGCAAAATACATCCTGTGTCCCACTCTCATACAATGTAAAGTTATAGTTAAACTGCATATTTACGCCAATAATAGACGAGCGTTTTTTCTCCATATGGGGTTTTTAACACTTTCTGTAAATCGAAAGATGTCTTAGTGGTATCGTTCGCTAATAATACTCGTATTTTGTTAGGATTTAAACCTCCGATTTGTTGTATTTTTTCTTCCAATTGTGCTTGATGTTTTTCATTCTTGGCTGGTTCTTTGTTGCTTTTCGTAGATGTTTACTATACTTAAACCCAAAATTTCAGTTCAATCAGTTGAAGATAATTTTGCTTCAAAATTGAGTTGCAAGATTCCATCCGAACAAACATACTTACATACATTGCTAGTTAAATAAAAGCTTGTAAAATAATGGTCACTGCCGCATAAATAGTAGGTATGTTGCAGTTTGTAAGCGTCATGGACCTTAAAAAACTCGAACGTAAAAACACCGAGTTTTTGTTTTGTGGGGGCGTGTAAGTCAAAGTCTTACGTTATTGTGGGGCGTATAAGCCACAATCCTACGTAATTGTGTGGTGTATACATCAACCTAATAGTAATCAGTAAAACTATTAGACTGATACACCCTGAAACTTATGATTGCGTTGGAAAATATAATATAATGCTGTCACGCTAGCATGTAAATTGGTACCACATTAAAATATATCATTTAATTGTATGGATTTCTTTTTTTATAAAAAAGTGCAGATTTTAACGAGTTTTTGGCGTATTATTAACAGTGAAAAATCTAAATATAAAAGGTTAAAAATTTTAAGGCATCCAGTTTATTTTTATTATTGTCCTTCTCTATTTTTACATAATTTAAACACCAAATACACCAGTAGTGATTAGCAGATAAAATCCCATGTTGCTTCTTCGCTTGTTTACCAACAACGGAAAGCCGGCCGGTGCGTGACATTGAAGTTGGGTGCTATCGCGCTTTCTTGCTCGCACATAATCGGCAGTATTCGTGGACGTGAAAGAGATAACTATCAAAAACTATTTCAGGTTTCTAAGAGCCTTTGCTGGCGTGAGAGTCGTATTTCGATCGGCAAACAAAAAATCGCTTAAAGCACACGAATACATACATAAATTAATGTCGGTCGTAAAACTCATCAAAAAAGACAACTATGGTAAAATAACGACCAGTGTATGAGGTACACTTGTTTCCCAGAGAGAATCAAAGTTGGGTCGTATGAGTCCTCTTCAATTTTAAAGCGGAATAATAGGGGCGTATGCAAAATTTTTAGTCTACGAGTGACAATACGACCTGAATTTAGCAATATGAATGTAAGGCTGTATGAGCCAACTTTATTTTTATACGAGAATAATAAGGGTGTATACCCAAGTTTTGGATTACGACTGCGGATACGACCTTTAGGTTATTTACTCATTGTGTGTATTACCTAAATAGAGAATAAAATGAAAAATCATGTCAATTACGCCCCACCTTTATGCAAAATCTTCAAATACAACGTGGGTCGTATTTGCCTTAAATTTGCGAATATCGCAGCTTTAACTACACAGATCGATAGAGAAAAAAAAACTGAACAATGCTGCATCAAAAAGTCATTTTAGCCAAAATGGCGTTTACGCCCTTTGAGTCTAAAGGTATCGATATATACTTACAATGAAAAAAAAAATTTTCAAAATCGGTTAAGAAATGACGGAGTTATGGAGTAACAAACATTGAAATGAAAAAAGGCCTAAATCGCCCAAAACGTCACGTAAAACATGAATGCATTACCTATCGTGCTAGCTGGGCTGAAAATGACCAATGGATAGTCTAGATGTCACCTTTTCACACTCATTCGATGACAAACGGAATTTAGGGGTGTTATTCACAAACCGACTCGTCCTCACCTCGCACTGTCAAATGTCATTTGTCAAATTTTGTCAGTTTCCATATAAAAACGGGTGAGGTGTGAAATCACAGGTGAGAACGAGTCGGCTTGTGAATAAGAGGGCAGGGACACGACTGCTACGGACGAGGTTGCTCTAATACTGTAAAACGGCGGACGGCTGTACCCTACTTGTCGTTTTTTTAGGCATATTTATATTATTTAGATCCTTATGGCACTATAAATACGAGTCCTAATTAACTTTTAAAATACATTATACTTGTGGTATAGATAATTTATTGTGCCTTAAAAAGATACTTTTTTCATGGAAATCATCCACCATGGGACTATACCTAGGTTAAACACTAGCACAATTTCTGTTGCGGACAATACAATCTTAGGACCAATTTTGTCCACAATGTTCATATGGAATGTTTGTTCATGGTTATAACAGACAAAGGAGTCGAAATCAGAACAGTTGCGTGCGATGCGCCCACGCACGTGATACTGACCCCATGACTAGGGTTGTCAGATAAATATTGTTTTATTTAATTTGCTTTAATAACGATTTGAGAGGAATCATTGCCTGCGTACGTTATGGCCGTGTTTTTCCGTGAAATTAGCTCCCTGCCGACATGCCGAGGGACTGTATGGGGTTTTTCAAAGAGTGTATAAACGTTTTGAGAGGTCCGCACTCCTCGAAATATAAGCATCCAAAGGCTACGGTGACTGTCATCAGTTGGGCCCAACAATTTTTGCCACCAACCTGGTTTAAAAAAATGTTGACTTGAAATAATATTGATAATTTATTTATTCAATAATTATATATGTCGATCCATTTTACGTCAATGGGTTTTTTTATATCTCGATTGCATTGCTAACTTACATGTGACTCTAAATTCTCTCTCTATGTGCTCTTGCGCGGTTAGATACACAAATTTCCATTCCAAATAAAACGTTATTACCAAAATATACCAGTATCCAACTAAGCAATTAAGGAAAAATGCCTCAAATATCATTTCATAAATCATTTCGATTTATGGTGTCAATCGATTTACCTTTACCTACATTAGCAAACAGTTCAAGAAACTACACTTATACTTGGTGACCCTACTAATAACGGAACTTAACGGTAAGGACATATGACGCATTGACACACAAAATAGCGGAATTATTTAACGGGTTTTTTAATAAAAGTATATCTGGTTGCGGTCAGTTTCGAGTAGATATTACGAATGGTTGTCATATGACCAATACCAAAATATTTCAATTGTAAACTACGCATCTTTATATTCAATTAATTTTACTTTGCCTTTTCTTGTATTCATGATTAATGAGGAAAAAATGTGTGTCATCTCTGAATTATAGTCAGTGTGTCTTGTGTATAGATTATTAGAAATGCAAACTTACTTGCAACAAAGGAACGTTTTGTTTCTTTATAAACAATAAATAAATAAATAAAGGAAAATAATAGGTAGGCACTTCTTTTCGTGGAGCAATGTATTTAAAAGAATCCACGAAGGATCACGATACGACCTCAAATATTTCTAAGAATTTCGTTTGCCGCTAGATGTGACTCAGAATTAAGTAAAACTTAAGTCAGGACACTGACCTGAAGTAACACCGCACTTATTGTTACAGTTGGGATTGAAACATAATGAAAAGTCACATGGCTGAAACTATAAGATTGCCATTTATATGAACTATAATATTTATATGAACATCGTGACAGTGCGCTAGATTGATCATCATACATACTCGAGGCTGAATTATTAGTGCGAAATTTTTCAAAAAGAATGAAATACTCGTAATTGGTGAAAATAATGACACATTTGTAAAAGTTATGAATGGCGCCGTTGTTTCTGGTTAGTGTTTAGTTTCGTGGCTAGGCTGTCTCATTATATTGATAGAAGTTAATCATAATTTAACTATATTTATTTATTGTCTAACTAAATGAAAATGGAGATTGAGATTAATTTCTTCAACTCACAAAGCTAAGATTACCTGTGGCATCAAAACGCAACACTCGCTTAAGATATTATACAGGAATACCTACATCAGTACTACAACATAAAACGAATAAATTAAATATTTAAACAAAAAAATAATACAAATAGTAATTTTGTTATGTAGCGATACTAAGCGATAAAAAAATATTTCGAATCGTAAGAATGTGAAGTGCTGATTATAATTTACAAAAACATAGGCTTACACACATCACACATGTCATGATTCAATTTTACCTACGCGTCTACATGATCAACGACAAAACCTTGCCTTTAATCAGGTTTGATTACGCTTTGTTAAGTATTCATAAAATAATGTCAATATTTCCAACCATGTTTGATAATGTTTTATAAGCCAACCCCTTCCGAGAACCCTACCCGTAAAATAAAAAGAAAGAAACAAAAGGAAAGCAACGGCAAATATTAAATTACTCAATATTTCATACCGATACTAATTTCGCTATCTTAACCCTTAGCCGGCCGCGGAACGACACAAAATATTACGAAAAAAAAATTACCCAAAAGAAAAGTCCCCGCTTAATTGACATTCTTTACGGGCGTCAGTCTTAGCCGGGGATATTTTTTAATTAGATATATTTTATGGGTTTTTTTCCGAAGGGGGAATGAGCACGAAAGGGTTAACATTTGTTTGAGCCCAATGAGGGGGTGGTGGGTCAATATTAGCTCCCTGGTAATCAGCCGAAAAAAATGGTCGATTAGGCCCCCCTTGCGTTAATTTAGGATCATTCGAGACTACGTGCTTGCGACATTGGGGGCACTTTTTCTTAAGCAATTGTCTTTTTAGTAAATGGGCGACGTTAGGGGTGGTAAATCTACCTGTCGGCTATTGGATGGGGATGAAGTCAAATGTATCTGATTAGAGATACTTCTGAATGTTAATGAGTTTGATTAATTTTCTTATAAATTTCACTGTACTTATACATATACGCATGAATGATGGAATAAAGTTTGGTCTCAATAAAATAACGGCCACATGCAAGTATAACACAGCTGCAGAAAAATTGACCCAAATTCGGATCGATTTTCATACATTTTGCTACGAATTAGGCCAGTTTTTTTGCGACTGAGTATATTTTTTGATTAAGTACCAGAAACTAGATTTATCAAATTATCATATACATTTTGAATTCCAATTAAATTTTAATGTGGTTCGTTATGAATAATTCCATTTTCGATCATGCGGCTTAAGAATGAAAAAGTTACAGATATACATCAATATAAAATTACTTTCTCATTAAGAATAAAGAAAATGTGCCAATTATTGACACTTCAATTACTAATAGTTGACGTTGATTCTATTATTTTGAATTAATAAATATTATTAGTACTGGCATGTACCTCATTAAGTATAGATACTTCTTCCAATTTATTTTCTACCGTCGAATATAACTTTTTCCTAAGATAAGCGATGAATATAGCGTCATTTATAAGTTAATTTAAGTAGGCAAAAGTAGCCTTATTCTTCACTTCAGACGGTCTCAAGAAACCTCTCGTCTAGGGCCGTTTACAACTCGCCAACGCTCAGCTTTATAAAATATTCTGGTTGCATGTGTAAACAAATATACTGATTATAGCAACATTTTAATCATGTTCGAAAGGAAAATAAATACTTGTAAGTATGTACATATTATGCATACATTCACCACAATCATGATGAAGCGCCTCACTTCTCATTGCGTTTAAGCTTTTTCCATAGCTTGGTTAGTGTGTTATGCGTCATTTCTTATATTCATGTTTTTTACAAAAAATGTAATAAAGCTAAGTTCTACTCCTTAAAATATTCAGGTATATCAAATAACATTCACCTAGCTAATTAAGACACAATATAAAAGGGACAAAAATGTTTATTTATTATTAGTACACATTAATGATTTAGCAGTACCTATCGGCCACGTCATAAAGTAGTGCATATACAATGATTCATAATCGGTGATTAGAAACCAGAACAACTAATTCAGAAATCGATCGAAATTACGTTTAATTCGTAGAATTACCAACAAGAAACATTCTTTTTTCTTAAAACAATTTCTAACCGGAATTATCGTTAGGTACATTTTATATAAAAATCTGTGGCATCTTACCCTTGGTTTATAAATAAATAAATAATATTACGGGGGTTTTTTTACACATATCGAACCAGTCCGTTATTCCATTTATAAATTATGAACCTAAGACCTCCTTCAATGATTCGTTTTTCAAACCAACCTAAATGGTCTTGTGTCAAAAAAACATTTATGACAAGTTAAATGTCAATTGACAAGCCTAATCCCAATAAGGTCTACTTTCCCCTTTGGGTTGGAAGGTCACATGGCAGTCGCTTCCGTAAAAACTAGTGCCTACGCCAATTCTTGGGATTTGTTAGCGGACCCCACGCATCCTTCAGGATGCAACTGTACTGGGAATAACGCTACGATGATGATGAAATGTCAATTACCATACTGTATGACAAGTCGATGGATGAATTTGTTGACGTAAGACCTATCAAATTTCCCGCCAAAGCACTGAAATTTGACATATGCACGCACACATTTGAGGAAATGTAGGATGTCCATAGATTTTGAGGATATAAGACAGTGTTAACTTTATTATTAAATTTAATTAAGTAGACAGCTATTTTAATTCTTTCAGATCTTCTAATACTCGTAATTTTCTTTTAACAGTGCCCTCTTCCTCTTCCAAATTCTAAAACTGTTCGTTCACTTTTAAAGCTGTTCGACTGTGGAACGCTCTCCCTCTTGACATAAGACAGGCAAAAAAGATTTATATTTCAAATCCCTACTTAAAAAACATTAATTGTCCCTTCCTTAATATCGACTACCTATAGATTTTTTTTGGCTGTTATATTTATTTTACTATTTCTTATTTCTTTTGCGATATTGTTACATAAGTATCATTTTGTATGTATGTTTATATATAAAAGTATATAAGTAGGTATGTTATAAACATTTTTATTATAAATTATGTTACTGCATATATTATAAACTTTTTTTTTCCGCTACCCAAAGGTTACCTGAAAGAAATCGCTCTTTAGCGATAAGACCGCCTGTTGTCTACCTCTACCTACATATTACTGTATTTATTTTCTCTTTGTAACGTTTTATTTGTGTGAGGTGTGCAATAAAGAGTATTCGTATCGTATCGTAAACAGCAAAGTCATTGCATGAGACCACAGTGAGACCTTGCCAATTGGAATCTGTTTCAGTTAGCTGTTAATATTTTTTGACGCCTGATCACCAATTAAAAATCAACGTGTATTTTATATTATATCATAATTGCAGTAATAAGTTATATATCCAAATCCAAAGAAAATTGCTTTGGATTTGGATATAATTATACAATGTGTTTTTATTTCACAATTATCAGTAAAAAAACATAATTAGAACTCACATACTGTTAAGAATCTACAATTTTCATAAACATTCAAGCAGACGCCATTTTTAAAACTAATTTCTCTCAGAACGAGTGCATTTGTCGTTTAATTCAATCTGCGATGTATCGCGCGGGACCGGAGGAAAAAAGATCGGAACATGAAATATCTTTATTAAATCTGGTTCATTTGGCGTATTTTTGAGCCAGCTGGGTAGATTTATGAACAGTATTCATCTACCTTTATTCTGAGCAGTGTATTAACGTGTTAGTACTTTACTTGTTAAGGTTAACCAAAGTTTGACACCTTATTGTCAAATACATAATACATGACATTTATTGATCACCTCGTCATTTGATTTTGATATAAGATTGAAAGTGCCATGTATTGGATCAGTGTCGAGCACAATACCAAATATTGTTTTTTTTTGTGCTCTATTTTTATCTATACATATAATAAAGCTGAAGAGGGTCGAAAGTCTGTACATCTATACATATAATAAAGCTGAAGAGGGTCGAAAGTCTGTACATGGAAGATATTCGAAAAAAAATTGGCTGGGCATACTTAGAATTGATAACAGAACACGTTCCAACAGTTTTTAGAATTTTTGTCTGTTTGTCTGTTTATCTGTTTGTCTGTTTATATGAACGCGCATCACGTGAAAACGGCTAAACGGATTTTGATGAAAACTTTACTAATCTGTCGATTAAATAGCCGGTCAGGTTTTAGGCTATAAAAATTGTGCAAATTTGGGTTTAAAGGGGGTAAAAAGAGGGGTTGAATTTTGTATGGGAACTCCTAGAATCCATGAGTTACAGGAATGAAAATTGGTAAGCATATACTTGACGACAAAGGAAAAACATCCTCATTCAAAATTTGTGAAATCTTAAGATAGAAACTGAAAAAAAAGTAAACGCAAGCGCTGCGCCGCGGCGCTGCCCAGTGTGCGTGCCAGCCACCACGGTCTCTTTAAATTTTGAACACTATTATAATTTATTCCATTAATTAACTGTGACTCTAAATCCCAATTTCAGTACCGTTTTCTAGACTCAAAAACTACATATATAACTTTGTAATCCCACTAATATTATAAATGCGAAAGTTTAGATGTTTGGATGTTTGTTACTCAATCACGCAAAAACGGCTGAACAGATCAAGGTGATTTTTGGTAAACTAAACAGTATATAATCTGGATTCACTTATAGTATACTTTTTGTCCCCATAATCACCCTCAAAGGGATGAAATCGGGGGTGCCAATATGGTCTATGAAACTGGTTATTTAAATCCTCATACGCCATTCTAAGCTTTAAGTTTCAGCCCATTGGTAGTATAACGGCGTGTCAATAAATTTAACTTAAGCCATAGCAGAATTTGACGTATTGTAAACAAGCTGACGTTTCGATATGTCAATGCCGAAATATCATAATTCCTTCTGATTGATGACGCTATTTTTGAGCATAACTTTTTAGCAATTAGGTCTATTATTGCGTGTAAATCAAAATAAATTTGCGATACTTTGGAATTGTTTGTCTTCATATGATTAAATACAAAAACAGCTGCTTCAATGCAGTCTTTGTATCGTCGGTGTACAATTTAATTTTGTCGTGTATTATTTTTTACGTAATTGGTGACCCTTCAGACTATAATAACTGTTTGATATAAGAGATCACTTGGGCTGGGCAGCCCAATCGTCAACATTGACGGTTGAAGCACCTTAGATCTATGCACAAAGTACAATATATATACTGAGATGGAGATACCAGTGAAATACTCCACATAGATCGTAGCGCCGTTGTGTATTTGAACTAACCGCACGACCGCTTCATCCCTGTCAATTCAATATGCAAGTGCGATAGAGATAGCACCAAGTGACATCTGGTACAAACAAGTTAAAATAACATTTCCATAGAAAAAATCGTACTTCGAGTTGAAAGGCCCCTGGATCAATGCTTATCCGTATACATATAATACAGCTGTAGAGGGTCGAAAATCTGTACATTGAAGATATTGGATAAATCAATGGAGCGAAACAGAACTTATTTCAACAGTTTTAAGAATTCGTGTCTGTTTGTCTATCGGTTTATATGTCTAGGCAGTGTGACTCTCGGCCTTCAGCCTCACGTGCATTGCCTCTTCGGGCCTTCGGTCCTCAGCCTTACATGAGGGGCCCGCTCTGTTGGCTATCTTGCCCCTATGTGTGAATGATCGGCATGAGGAGCCCATTCTGTGATCTGCCTTTAGACTCGCATGCCTTGCCCCTCTGCATCAGGCCTTCGGCCCTACATAAGGAGCCCGCTCTGTTGGGACTCTCGGCCTTAGGCCTCGCTTGCATTGCCATTCTGCTTCAGGCCTTCGGCCCTACATAAGGAGCCCGCTCTGTTGGGACGCTCGGCCTTGGGCCTCGCGTGCGTCACACGGCTCCGGGCCTTCAGCCTTATATTACGATCCCGCTCTATTTGAATGCTCGGCCTTCGGTCTCGCATGCCTTGCCACTCCATTTCGGCCCGTTAGTCATCAACTTTACATGAAGAATCTACTCTGTTGGGAAGCTCGGCCTTCGGCCTCGCGTGTTTCACCTCCCTGTTTCAAGTCTTCGGCCCTAAACCTTACATAAGAAGCCCGCTCTGTGTGAATTCTCGACCTTGCATGTTTTGCCACTCTGCTTCCTCCTTTCGGCCCTCATACTTACATGAAGAACCCGCTCTGTTAGGACGTTTTACGGAAGAACTGCGTAGCGAGACTTTTATCATTGTACATGTAATATTTTACGGGCTTTATTCGTCTAGAATTCATCTAGAACATAGCCCTCCGAACCGCTAAACTTAAGTGGCAGAAGGGGCATATTGCACGTAGAACCGTTGGCCGTTGGGGAGGAAAGGTTCTCGAGTGGGATCGGGGATGCAAGTAAGGTCTATGAAACGGGGTGGTTTAATCCTCATACGCCATTCTACGATTTAAGTTTCAGCCAATTGGGAGTATAACAGCGTGTCAAGAAATTTAACTTAAAGCATAGCAGAATTGTAAACAAGTTGACGATTCATTATGTCAAAACCGAAGTATCATAATTCCTTCTGATTGTTGACGCTATTTTTGAGCACAACCTTTTCGCAATAAGTTCTACTTTGCGTGTACATCAAAATGCATTTGCGATACTTTGGCATTGTTTTTATTCATATGCTTAAATACAAAACAGCTGTTTCAATGCACACTTTGTATCGTCGGTGTACCATTTAGTTTTATCGTGCGTTATTTTTTACGTAATTGTTGACCCTTCACACAATAAAAACTGTTTGATATAAGAGATCACTTGAGCTGGGCAGCCCAATCGTCAGCGTAGACAGTTGGAGCATCTTAGATGTACACTTAGAAGAGGGTCGAAAGTCTGTACATGGAAGATATTCGAAAAAAAGTTGGCTGCGGATACTTAAAATCGATAACAGAAATCGTTTCAACAGTTTTAAGAATTTGTGTCTGTTTGTCTGTCTGTTTATATGTCTAGGCATCACGTGAAAACGAACGAATGGAGTACAATTTAGACTCATTAATATGGCAACTGGATCTTCGGCGACGACATAGCTCGGCCTTCGGCCTCGCATGCCTTGCCACTCTCCTTCGGCTTTCCAGTCATCAACCTTACATGAAGAAACTACTCTGTTGGGAGGCTCGACCTTCAGCCTCGCGCGTCTCTCCTCTCCGCTTCATGCCTTCGGCCCTCATCCTTACATGAGAAGCCCGCTCTGTGTGATTATTCTCGCATGCCTTGCCGCTCTGCTTCCGGCCTTCGGTCATCATACTTACATGAAGAACTCGCTCTGTTGGGATAACGTTTTACGGCAGAACTGCGTAGCGAGACTTTTATCATTGTACAATGTACATGTAATGTTTTTGACGAGATTCATTCGTCTAGAATCGGTACATTTGATATTCCGAAATAAGCACTTAATGATTCGTTTTGACAATAGTCCTAAGTTCCTGGTGTCTACCTGAGCTTGAGAAAGATAGTATGGGAAAACAAATCATTCTAAGGCGAGAACGAATTATACGCGGACGAAGTCGCGGGCAAAAGCTAGTATTGAATAAAACAAAAAATAAGCTGTTTTTTATTCACATACGCACTAAATTTATCGGATTCGAATAAAAAATCTACGGTTTTTTCAACAACATTGTTTTTATTTATTCTTTCATTGTGATCATAGATTTAAGAGAGATTTAAGTTAGGTATGATTAAAATCCGAGTATAGATTCTTAGTCTACTAGTGACTGTGTGAGCTGTTGACCTCTCGAGTGATATTTTCCAATACCCAAACCATACGTCGGGCACTTTACCCGTTGACTCCGCTAATTAGCAAAAAATCCAAAACTAAATCTACTTAAATTCTATAATGTTATACCACCTACGCAAAATAACACGAGAATTAATTGAGTAATTATGCGACCTGTAGCGGAAGGCCGATCCGATCTGATTTCTGATTTAGCCCCACCTGCAACGAAGTCGATTCGCTTGCGCTTTTCCCTCACTCGGTCAATAAAACCAGATTTATATATATTATTAAAGAACCTAACATTAAGCAATTCACATCACCTGAAGGTTGGTTTCTAATCCAAAGATTTACCTTTCCGACTAGCCCATTGCATCTACTTTTTTCGTAAATTAGTAAACATTCTTGCCAATTTGTATAGCTTAGGGGTAATTAGTTGTCTCCTACGACAACCTCGCGAACATAAAAGCTTAAACACCAATACTTTCCCACCTACATAAGCTCTTTACTTTAAACATGACACAGGCATTAACGCTATTGGTAGAATTACGCGTAATGAAGGGCTTTAGAAATCCCTTTTTTTAATGCCAGCATCAATCTGTTTATTTCTCGTAAGACTACGCTAAAAATATTTTTTTCTTCAGTAATGGAGGATTACAAATTGGGTGAATTTGTTACCTTTGCAAACTAATTTGATTTGGGAGCTGAGGAATATTGTCACTGCTGGTTGGTTTTCGTCAAAATACAGATTTTCTATTTTTTCATACTGTATTTGAGTTTATAATTTATACGTACGTTATTGATCGAGCGAGCGAAGCGATCGAAACGTCTCCGTTTCAGCTTTCGACAAAAATTCTTTCGAATGTTTGTCTGTCTGTCTCTCCGGATGTTCTCCTCTACAGGTCGCATTTCTCAACCAATTCTCGTGAAAATTTTGTGACCAGGTTCGATAATTAAATTGAATGTTTTTGTCGAGTCAGGTTTTGGAGCGCTCGTGGCCCAGTGGCACCCGCGTACTGCGTGCGGTATGCGAGGTTAAGCAATGTCGGGTGAGGTCAGTCCTTGGATGGGTGACCGCTTTGAGTGGTTACTAACTGAGCGCTCCCGTGCTTTGGAAGGCACGTTAAGCCGTTGATCCCGGTTGCTGTCTTTGATAGCAGTCGTTAAGCCAAGTTAGAGGCCTCCGGGCGGCTTGAGAACTTCTAACAGTCAAGTTGCCCACTCACTTGACAAGCCTATTCCCAATAAGGTCGGTTTCCCCCTCGGGTTGGAAGGTCAGATGGCAGTCGCTTCCGTAAAAACTAGTGCCTACGCCAATTCTTGGGATTAGGTAGCGGACCCCAGGCATTCTTCAGGATGCAACTGTACTGGGAATAACGCTAGGAGGATGATGATGTCGAGTCAGGTTTTGGAAATTGTGAAATTTGAAAAACATTTTTTTTTCTAGGTCTACAGCTCACAGACTCACTAGTTTTATCGATTTTTTTTAATCCGCTTCGAGCAAAGTTTTACAAATACACAAATCCAGTATCTATTTGATTGATATTAACTTATTGTTACCGTAGTAAGTTATGAAGACTCATGTTGTTAGTTTCATACAAAAATCGACTATGTATGAGTCATATGTACGGATCTTTAATAAGAAATACTTTATACTGGAGATTTTCAATTATACTACCTAATAGATCTAGGGTACCTGTTACTTATAGTAAAGAAAAGCGTTTATCTATACATCATTAAACATTGTACACCATGTCATCTACTGAAACTATTGATATTACCAGCGTTTTTACAAATATTTGATGCTAGGTAACCTGATGCAAGCTCCATACACAATTGAGAATAGCACTCGGTTTGTGGGTAAATATTAGGGAATGTATGTAAAAGCTTAATATTCGAGCGTCGGTATCGGAACGCTCGCTCTGCAAGTTTGCGTCAGTTCGGGCAACGCCGCGACTGCATTAGAGTGGATACGACCTAATCAATACGAAATAAATAAAACCTCTTCTACAATAACTTCTGTAGTTGTTAGTAAAACAAGGAAGTCACCAAACCAAATTGTACGTACCTACAATCATGGAAACGAAAACACGTAACTTTTTGCCTTATTGTTAATGTGACAAGAGCGAAATAGGTACGCGTTGCGATTTCAATTCCTGTACCTATGTGAATCAGTGGGTCACTAAGCACGCATTAATTCGTAGTTTCAGGTAACAAACAGCAAAGACAATAAATGTAGTTATGATACAATCCTTTTTTTAATGTCTTTGTTATGCTCCAGGCTTAGGATATTGAGTTCTATTGATCGACAAATAAACACGATAAAAGAAATGTCACTTTCCAGGGAGCAGTGTCAAAATGAAATATCTTGTCATTTGTCGATCGACAAACACAACCATCATAATCCCGTTCAAATAGCTTGTTCTGATTATTAATTTAGGTGTGACGATAATATCTCAATCATCTAATGAAGTGAACAAAACTCGCCTGGCCTGATATTAACGTCGCGAATTTTCCTTTATTATGTCGTTAATTTATCCGAGATAGTTGTTTTATCATCGGTAAAAAGGAAGGAATCATTAGTTGAATTTTTTTGAATTACCTGTACACTAATTACACTAGTATAAAGTAATTAGACGCAATGCTCTGGTCACGCACCCAGACATAAGGTATTTATCACAACTACTGGCTCTTTAGCTGTGTGGCTGTGTGTGTGATGTTCCAGGTAGTAAATAAAAGTAACGTCGCCTGAGTTCCCAAGGATGGGTTGTTTGTAAGATATGGACCTGTTTTTTTCTCTAGCTCTCAATACAACGAATACTCAAAAAAATATGGAATCAGGCTATAATTGCCATATCCCAATATTTTCTATGTCAAGCCAGGTTAAGCGGCTTTCACGAAAATGGCGTGTGAAAGACGGACACGGGTCGAAAGCACGCTTGTGATTATTCTCGAGACGCTATCGTCTTCAAGCTCTGGTGTCTGCATGCCGCCAGGCAAGCCTTATGCTCGGCACTGTCGTCATAAAACAAAAGAAAAACGTGAACTTAAATACTAGTAGCAAGGGATAAACAAGTTGAGCATGCATTAAATAATTGAAAGGATATCCACAGTAAACCAACGTCTTTCTGCATTGTGCTTGCAAGCAGCATATATTTATATATTTACTTTCCATCGACGACAGCCATTTTGCTTATCAAGCTACACAAACACACACAAACACACGAGTAGCAGTGTTTAGAAACTGCGGTAACCAACAATTGTGACGGATACGGTAGTGTGTTGATTTTGATAAAGTTTCTGCAGCTATTTGTTGTTTGAGTTGACTGTACATTGGACTGGAATATATGATATGGAATTGTAGATGAAGGACTCATATGAGGGTATCGTGATAAACCTGCATCCATTTACAGAAATTCAATGGTATGTAAGAAATATGAAGTCCCTTACCGCACTGGACCAGCTCGGGAAGTGCTAATTGTCTCCTCTTCTCCTTGATCATGATGAGATGTAGGTATAGGTATACAGGGTGATGATAATATGAATGCTGACTTATATTAGGCAGTAGTTAAATAGATCTACATAACTCCCCTTATTCCTGCTTATTACACGCGCAATTTAAATGTATTGTGCCTCTACGGGGATTTAAACCCAGAACCGAAAGTTTCGCAGGCAGTCACAGCTGTGTGTGTCGTATAAAATATTTTTTACGCTACAGTTCGTTTAAATCGATATCATTTTATCATGTACCATTTTCGCTTTGTTTCCCTTATCGCAGCTATGAGACGTTGTAAAGAAAATCCCCGTCAAACCTTATCCCAAATGAGATAACGAAGTGACTTTTACCTTCGATAGGAAGCCATTCAATCAGAGCATAAACATAACCCCTCCCTTTGTCTATCGAGTTGAGACTAATCGTCAAAAAGGCTCAAAGCTGCCTTCAAGATTGAATTAAAATCAATCGCGTTTTTCACTGCTTCAGAATCATCAAAAGAACGTAATCAATTTCACAAATACCCGCCTTTCTGAAGAATAAATCTGTTCATGCGATAAAATTTACAAAAAATCATAACCTTGCCGTCATTCTAAGATCAACCTTAATACAAACAATCAGAGCTCAATTTGATCGAGACGATACGCCAATATAAGACTGGATTTCCTTTAAGCAAAATATGATAGCACTGTGTGAAAATATCGAAGGCAACTTTATTACAAAACCCGTAACTTCTATTTTCAACTTTATAACTTAGATATAAAGTTGGTTTTGAAATAATGTGTGCGCACTTAGGCCTTTATGAGGGTAGGTTGTTGTCATCAATACAGTATCGTTGTGTATTATCGTTTATAAGGGAGCATTAAGAGCGAATCGTTCATGGGAAAAATTGCTTAATAAATGTAGACGGGTGTAAGAAGACCATGCATTAAGCGATTTTCCTGCGACTAAAACTGGCTGCAGCTAAATCGGCTACAGGTGAAATAGTTAAATAGTGATTAATATTGAAATAGTGAAAATTATAAGGATATATGAAATAAAAGGGTTTATAAAAAATCGAGAAATGTTATCAAAATTTAGTAACTCAGTAGGTTCATTTTTGGCATAACTTATGGAACTAAGTTCTAACAGATCGTTTAAATAAAGCTTAAGTATTTTTCATTTGGTATTTATACCGGTCGTAATAGATCGATTGCGATAGGAGTTCGTAAAAGGTTCACATGCCTATTTCCTTTAAGTACCTGATGTTTTAGTTATCAGTGGTCATTTACGGTCTTCTGTTAGCCTTATCATATTTACGTGTTGCGGTTTTACTCTTAGGTATAACATTGCATTTGTATTGTAAGTACATCTTGTGCCACGCCATTCTGTGACCACAAAAAGAAGGATGATAAGAAGTTGTGCGTTTCCGAATATAGTTATAAATTGTTAAATATACTGAATACTGAATGAAATCCTCTGATATATTATATTTTTTATATGCATCAGGCAACAATATCGTTATACTTTTTACAGTACATATGGTGCTACTTTACCGCACGAGTGCGGTAATCAGCAGATTACGTGCATATGTCGAAACTTTAAAGAGCCATATGTACTTTAAAACGTAGTATGATACACGTGCGAATAGTCGGCCTGTTTAGCCTAGTTGGTAGTGCCACTGCCTCCGAAGCTAGAGGTCCCGGGTTCGAATCCCGGTAAGGGCGACCGTTCACAGAGACGACTATCGGGACAATAATCGTTGAATCAACATCCCACATGGCGGTTACCTCATGTGCCAAGTCTAGGTACTTGCTGACTTTGTCCTTCTCAGCTTTCACGAGGTTCTCGTCATGGGGGATGGTGATGTCAACGAGCACTGCCTGGCGCTTCAATCGATCTGTCAGCACGATATCTGATCAGGCTTGTTGGCTACAATAGTCCTCCATTATTATTATAGTTAAATCACAATTCGTGTCGATTTAAAACACTCCCTTCGGTCGTGTTTTAATTTATCACCACTCCTTGCAAATTTCCTGTTATCTGCACTTGTATCGTAATGTACTATAATGCAATAACAAAAATGGAACTGCAACGCATTTATAGTAATGCAAACAAATAATTCATCTCTTGATTACGACAACAACATACCTTCCTACACCACTTTCTAAAAAAAGAAAAAAAAATGATTTTTAATAGGTACGAAATCGTAGTCGCAAAAGTATTTAAATCCCGCGAACAGCAATCTTTATCTCCAAGATATATCGCTCGCTGCCGAAACCTTGCGCTGGTAGATAGACATAATTCTGGCTATTCATTTATTATTAATGTCTATCTCTCGTTGATAGGGCACACGCCAATCAATATGATGTACGTTGTGCGATAAAGGTTGTTTGGTGAGAAGTGATGAAGTCGGAAAATCTTTTGCTTTTATCTTCTATTTGGGATTATTGACTTTTAGTTGCATTATGACCAGTTAAGTTATGTACAAGATAAGGCGAGAAAGGTTCCGATGTGGGTTTTAGACATGATAAATGCTTCTGACACCGCTGGTGATATAGCTATAATAAATAAACAATCACCAAATCGCTCATGAGCCAGTCAAAATCGCTTATTTAGTCAGTAAGTGAGTAAATATTAGATTTTTTCGTTGTTGACTACATACATCTACGGTTGGCATCAAAATAGCAGCGATAACTACCTAGTGTTATTGAGCACCTCAGAGATAAAACAGTGCCGATTAAATTGTCAAACATTAAGTAGTACGGCGCTCAAATTTTGGGACCCATTTCGCAAAAACAGATGTTTGAATGAATGTTTATAGGTACCTACAGTTTGACAGGACAATCACTCCCGAATTTAAGTTTTAGCTGTAGGTAATTGGCAACCGAGGGTGGTCTTATTGCTAAAAAGCGATCTTATTCCGGTAATTTGACAATGATTCAATGATCGAAACTAGATATATGTATATATAAGTATAGATTTGTAACAATCTATTTGGCGTATACGATCTAATTAATTTTTCTTAGTTAACAATCTAGTAGCCAATTTGATATTTAACAGTTAATATTCACTAAATTAATACTCATATTTCTTCTTTGCAGATCTCAGCATGCCTGCCACCAAGGAAGCTAACTCCAAATACTCTTCCAACCAGTCATACTCCAACAGTAAGTATCATATATAATTTATCAATTATTCATTAGGCATAAGTATGGGAAAGCGCAGCGTGGGAAGGCCCCCAAAAAGGTGGACTGACGATCTGGTCAAGATCGCGGTAAGCCATTGGATGAGAGCGTCGCAAGAGCGGTCATTGTAGAGATCTTTGGGGTATGCCTTTGTCCAGCAGTGGACGTCTTTCGACCCGGGTATGTCCTGAAACTACGACCAACACCACCGGGGGATAGGCAGCAGCATCCCTGAAGTGCGGTGGAGATACTGCGATCGCCAACCCGCATGCCAAGCGTGGTGATTATGGCATTTACCCCCCATGAAATTGGGGGAGGCCTATGTCCAGCAGTGGACATCTTTCGGCTGTTATGGTGGTGGTGGTGGTGGACGTCTTTCGGCTGACGATGATGATGATAGCGTGGAAGTAACAGTGTAATGAAAACTGATATATTTAAGTAGATCATCACCCTCAATTGAAGTCTACTCTTTTTTTTGGGAAACTTGAAGAAGTTTTGGATGTCAAGCAGGTACTTTTCACATATGACGATATTGTGATTTATAAATTTTGAGAAACTAGTTTTTGTGCCTATACGGGGTATTCGTTTGGCAACGAAATAGATGAGATGGCTCATTTATTATGTAACATTATAACAAACCTGTGCCTGTCTGGTATGTTTTTCTATGACATACTTAATTTCAGTTTAGAAATAATAATAATAATAAAAAAGCCTTTTATTTCCTTATCAACTACTTACAAACTTAATATTATTTATGAATAAAGTATAAGTTTTTAACGTATTACATATGTAGATATATTAGCTAATATTATATTTTTCTTCTTTAAAATTTTATATATATTATTTATATTGGTTTGTAATATTAAAATTATTCTTCTATTTATGTACCTAGGTAGGTATATCTATTAGAAGTTGACACGAACCCCACTTTATTGGGTAAAGGCCTCCTCCAATTTGTTCCACTTGTCTCTGTCCTTTGCCACATTTAGCCATCTTTGACCAGCCGTGGCTACTATGTCGTCGCTCCATCGTTTTCGTGGTCGTCCTGACTTTCTTTTTACGTCGGGGCCTTTCCATGTAGTCACTTCTTTTGTCCACCTGTTGTCCGTGAATCTCGCTACGTGCCGGCCCATCGCCATTTCATTTTAAGAGCATATTTTAGTGCATCTGTAATACTCGTTTTGTGCCTTATGCGTTCACTTCTCACTTTTTGTATTTTCCTTAGCTTTAGCATGCTCCTCTCCATCGCTCTTTGGGTAGTGATTACTCTGGCTTTCGTCTTTAACGAGTGACTCCAGGTTTGGCAGCCATATGTTAGGGAAGGCAAAATATTGGTATCCATTACTATTTTTTCATATGTAATGGGTATTCTCCATTAAATATTTCTTTTAGAGACCAGTACTTTTTCCAGCTTATGGCTATACGTCGTTCTATTTCGTCTTGTGTATTGTCGTTGCTAAAAGAAAAAGAAACTTCTTTTCCGAGGTATATGTTTAGAAATAACGCTTGTAAATAGGTACCTATTATCTGATGATCATTATATATTAGAATTCGACCAAAAAAAAGTTTCCTAACCTAGTGAAGCCGGTGTTTAGCCATGCTCAAATAAGCACACGCTCACGCACATATTTACAAACTAACCCATGCACAGAACCAGAAACGTGTGGTCTTGACATCATCACGACACGTACTGAAAAACGCATACTAAACTTTTTTTTGGTTTTAGCTACTGGGTAAAATGGGGAGGACATTCGTGCGAAAATTCGGTTATGGAGTTCACACGAAATCGGGGGAAACGTTCTCAGGCCCTGGGCTCCTATTTTGTGCTATACGCGACGTCTGGCTTCAGCGTCAACAATTCTATGGACGCAAGACGCCAACACAGTAGATATATAGCCAAGAGCAGTAAAACCACGGATCTATACCTAAACCGGATTGAGTACAAACTTTTATGAGCCAGTCAAACTTGAACCTTATTCTCGCGTAATACAGTTAATATCCTGTTATGACAGACAGACTAGAGAAAGCGGTCCGAGCGAGAGCAACCAACCGGAGGGCGGTGTCCCACTCGCACAACTTGCCAGTGTAAAAAAAAAATATGTTGTGGTATTTTAGAATACTGAAAACAATTACTTGCTTGTACTAACTAGTACTGTATATTTATCAGGCATAATTTACATTTGACCTCATTCGTAATTGTATAAAATATCAACATTATTAACTGACTAAAACCTAGTATTGCAATAAATATAGTAGTATTGTTCAAATATTAATTGGTATCCCCAACCTTAATGGTGTCAAATTTGAAATTATGAAAATAAGCGGCCGATGAAATTAGTTGAAAATAGTGAAAACATGTTGTGTAAAGGGTTGTAAAAGTGAAAGTTTTATTAATTGTGGAATATCATTTCACAGGTAAGGAACAATTTGTTATATTTTACGATAAAACGACAAGACAAATGTCAAACTGATTAGGGTGACTATGACTTGGGCTGGTTTTGCAGAAATATTCGTTATTAAGTGTTTAGTGAGAAAACCTTTTCTAAAGGTCAGTTGAAATTCAATCTTTTAACAATTTTGTTATCATTATGAGCTTTTGTTTAACTTGGACTGTATGTGATTAAACTGTGCAAGTACTTAAGTTGTCGTTCCAATTTTTTAACCATTTTACAGCTACTTTCCGGTATCCAATTGAGTACTTATGTACAGTATGCTAATTTTCACGCATACTGTACATAAGTATGCTACATTTCAGCTCAATTGGATACCGGCAAGTTCGGTAACAGTTATATTGTATTGTTACCTACCGAACTCGTGTATCATGGCACCACTGTGCTGATCTGTTGATGGTGAATTAAAACTCGTCCTCGTCTTTTTTTAATTTACGCATGGCCCATCACGGGAGAACACATTTGTTAAGAGATTTAGAAAATAAAGTAGGGCTTAGGCAAAAATTACACAAGACTATATTGTTTAACAATGTATGGATAATTGGATACACAAACTTGTGATTAGCCAAAATAAATATTTCTTTGAAAAATATTCTTATTTTATTTACTACCTAATTTAGTTTAAATTTCATTGTACATAGAACCTAATTAGAAATAATCCTCATATCCACAGATGTACTTGGTCACCCTAATTAAAACGAGATGCAATCCTCGAGTTTGGCTTCTCTGTCGGTCACACTTTTTCGTCACAGTACTCAATCCGGTTTAGGTATAGATCCGTGAGTAAAACAAATCCATACAAATGTCCGATTTGACGCACCCACACAGACACACGTCATTACAGTAAACTTAAGGAGATCCCGGGGTGTTTCGATCACGTGTGCCACGCACATATCGCGTAGAATAGTTAAAGAAGTTTTTAATAAACTAGCGCGTGCTGGCCACTATTTTGATTTGACGTGACATAATGTGAAGAAATGATTTGATGAAAATGCGATTATATATTAGAAATACAATTGAGGCATACTTATGTAATATTGTGTGGTTTATGTTTTATGAATTACTAGTTTCTCCCGCGACTTCTCCCGCGTGGAACTCGTTTAATCGCTATATTTGCTCTCCCGTACAAACTTCCACCGTTCTTTTCACTTCCTTTAAGGATCATTTCCGGGATCGCCTCAAACTATCTCCGTGCGAAAATATTTCGTCAATCGGTTTGGCGGTTTAAGCTTACATTGTGGCCTTAGAAGTATTTTTGTCTGATAATACAAAATGTATTGAAGGTAATGCATAAATGTTAATATAAATAAGAATACTTAATTTAATGTTGTCTATTGCGCTGCTCCGCCCGTGTATTACAGAGAACGTAAGCAAAGCCACGGCATATAACCAACATAGAAAAGTTGATAAGCCCCCGACATTTTCATTTCGAAGTTCAATATTTCAAAACGGCTTAACCGATTTTGACGAAATATATTTAAGAACCAGTTTCGTTTTCGGTTTAACCGTTAGGGAGCTACGATGCAACATACAAATACACAGGTACCCAGGTTAAACTTCTAACACCCCTCTTTTTCGTTGCGTCGGGGATTAAAAATATAGCCTATTTCAAGTAGTTTCGGAGATTACGTCCCCTACACACAAACACTATTAGGTCTATTAGTATACCTAGATTACCGCTAAATATCATTTGAGTGTCTACGGAGTAGAATACAAATCAATGTTTTATTAAATATAATAATCTTATTCAAATTTACATAAATTGAGAGGCGCAAACCTATCGCTCTAACAAAGCACAGACCCAAAAAGGTCTTAAGCGACTTATTTGAGTTACTGCCTTAAACTATATATATACTGTGACGCCGACGTCGATGTTTGAAAGATATCACTACAGTGCATTTCTATAGTAAGTATTGTGATGCTGATGTCAGACGTCGCGTATAGCATAAAGTAGGAGACCAGGGCCTCAGAAATATCAAATACTCTTTATATTCTGTATGTGCCCATAAATACATCAGCTGTCGTGTTTGTAAATAATGGCTGCTGAAAGTGCTGAACAGGGTCTTCCATACTATCCACATTAATACCTATTAATTTTGTTCCAGATGGCATGACCTTATCAGCGAGAGTCTACCACCCCGCCACCAACCTTATGCCGCTAACGCCTCCGCACTCCCCAACTGGCGTTGCTCCGTCTTTCAACTCCAGAACCACCAACTCTTGGAGTCGGCAGAACAGCTACAACAACGGGAAGCAATCCTGATGAGGAGACGAAAATATCTAGGGAGGAAAAACGATCGCCCACCAACTTATCTAACGGAGAAGATGGGGGAAGAATGGCGTTGGTCAGGGTACCGTACTGGACCTTTAGTTGCATTTGGGTTAAAGTTAGATGACACATGCAACTGTTTGATTACTCTGCTATAGACCCCTTTAACTGGAGATTTGCATTTAACAGTAAATTGAGTGATCTCAATAATCTAAGCAATTTAAGTGCAATTTTTAATTCAATATTAATAATTTATTTCGATCAATTGAACGCCCACCACATAAAAAAAAGATTTTAACTACTTAATTAATTTTCTGATTTTAAGTAGCACATGTTTCAATGATAAGTTGGTGGAACAAAAATAGGTTGGGCCAATCGACTTTTTAACGGTCACTTTAGTTTTACCAGATTTCAGCAGACATACCTATGTTTACAACATCAGTGCTTATTTTCATTTTAGACGATGTAGTCAAGTCACACGATTATCAATCGATATTTGCTAAGTACTATGAACAATAATTTAAAAAAATCTGTAACGTGTGAACATTGGGTAAGAGTGTCTACTAACTCCGCGGATTTGTATGATAAATAGTGAATTGTCTACAATATTTTAATTAGATTCAACTTTAAACAATAGAATATAATGTGAATTGAAAAAAAATATATATAAGTATTATTACAATGTAAAAATAATTTCAGTCATTAAAATTAAATCTGATCGGTGGGCAACGGACAAAAATGTGTCAGTAAAAAAGGTTGATTGGCCCAGTTTGTCAGTTAAATGACACCATCCTTTGTAAGTCAAACATGACAATTAAGTATTTTAAAAGCATTTACGCTTTTTTATGTTTATATTTTAATTTAAGTGTAGGTACAATAAAAGTTGTGATGTAATTTTGTTTAGTTTTATTACTCCATTCCATACTTTTATGGCAGTAAACATATCCACTAATTAAAATATAATATACGTACTCAAAATTATCATTGTACTATTTCCCGAACAAAAAAGGATCGGGGTGTATCGGGGATGCAATCATAAATTCTAATACCTACTTAAGTGAATTCTTACGTTGCCTGCCTATTTATTTTCGTCACTACATAAATATAATTACTTATCATCAATGTAAAATAAAGCCCGACATAATAGTACCACTATTTGAACTGCAAATAATCTTCAATGGATTCCATACCTTTTGATAGCCAAATGGGCGGCTAGAACATAACAAAAGTAAATACAAAAAAAAAAAAATTGGGGGACAATCTTACATAAATCTTACACAAATCGACCTAGTCCCAAACTAAGTAAAGCTTGTACTATGGGTACTAGGCGACGATATACATACTTATATAGATAAATACATAGAAAACATCCAAGACCCAAGAACAAAATCCGTGCTAAATGCGCAAATAATGCCCTGGCCGGGATTCGAACCCGGGACCTCTAGCTTCGGAGGCAGTGTCACTACCAACTAGGCTAAACCAATATAATATTTGTTCGCTATGCTTATATTAAATAGGTTATTTGTTTTTAATTTGCCTTCTGTTCGGCCTGCCTGTACAGTCAAGGATGATAATTTGTGACCCCCTTAAGGAAGACTTCTGAAACTTTATTATAAATTCAAAGAAAATAGTGCGAAATGGGTCCAGTTTCATGCCATCTGATAACTTTTTATAAGTCAATGTACAGTCGACTACAAATATATCGATCCACCCAAAGTCTACGGCTTGATTAGCCTAGTTGGTAGTGACTCTGCCTCCGAAGCTAGAGGTCCCGTGACCGAATCCCGGCCAGGGCATTTATTTGTGATTTATCACGGATATTTGTTCTTGGGTCTTGAATGTGTGCTATGTATTTAAGTATGTATTTATCTATATAAGTATATACAAGTGTGGAAAGATAAGTCGGGCCCTGGAGGGAAACTACCTTAAAACGTTGAAATAGCTCAATTTGCTGAAAGGAAACATTATTTCATTTCTCCTAAGCAATAAAACTGCATTCACAGATTTAAAAAAAAGTACAGATAGCAAAAAATAGCAATTTTTTTTTTCATTAAAAAAAATGATTCTAATTGATGCCAATAGATCCTATTTTTATCAAGGAACAAAAACTTATTAAAGACAGCCCTAGTCTAGGATAGAAGAGAGCCCAAAAAAAAGACATTTTGCACAATTAGTATTGAAAAAAGGTATCTTTTTCAAAAATCTGTGAATGCAGTTTTATTGCTTAGGAGAAATAAAATAATGTCTCCTTCCAGTAAATTGAGTTATCTCAACGTTTTGAGGTAGTTTCCCTCCAGGGCCCGTATTTTCTTTCCACCCTGTATATCGTCGTCTAGTACCCGTAGTACAAGCTTTGCTTGGTTTGGGATTAGGTCGATTTGTGGAAGATTGTTCCCAATACTTATTTATTTAAAGTTACAAAATATGTATCCGTGTCTTTATTGACTTAACTTTAAAGACGTGGATACATATTTAGTAACTTTCGGTGGATCGATCTATTTGTTGTCGACTGTACCAGCCTACTTAACACGAGTTAGAGAGTCCTGGCAATCTCTTTAGATATTTACCTATCAAAACAGGTAAGGTCCTATGTCGTGTGATTTAAAATTAAAGAATGTATGGAACAGCGATCCCGCCTAAACAGCACTTATTCACAAACCGACTGGTCCTCACCTGTCACCTCACACCTCACCCGTTTTTGGATGGAAACTGTCAAATGTCATTTGTCAAATATTGACAAACGAGTCGGTTTATGAATAAAACCCCGTATTACGTTACGTTCCATCTAGGTAAAGCATTTTTTCACATTGACAGCTGCGAATTATTTTAATAAGGTAATGTCAAATTTTAATTGTAGCAGAGTAAAATACACCTTTAATCTGAACTTCAAGGCTATTTTCGCATACCTACGTCTGACGTAAGCTTATGGGTGCAATAAACAGAAAGTCATACATTGCATTAATGTTTGTGTAATATACAGGGTGGAAAGAAAATACGGGCCTTGTCACGACATTTACTAAACTTTAGTAACTTACACTCGAATATCACTATTTTAGTACCTATAATGCAAGAAATATCTGTAACAAAATGTTATTTAGGATAATTATAGCTGAAATCAATGTATTCTTATTTATAAAGACTTTTGTTTTAGTCGTTAAGACATAAAGTTTAGCATTTTACTAAACTGGGTACCTTGTCACGCTAAGTCATTATCTTACATAAATGGAGTAAAAGTAGAAAAATTAATAACTCAATTGTGTACATAACTGCACCTAATTTAGGATTTATCAGTCTTTCAATCAATATTATAATACTAATTATATACGTCAAACAACTAAAATCACAGCTCAATTTTTCATTGACTAAATTCGAGATCAACAAATTATTATTAATACAGAAACACCTCGTGACGCGACCTTGGTGTGGTTTTAGTAGGAGAAATATACCGAATCGGTATTTTCCCTCAATCTATCCTCAGCATGGTCGCATCACAACACACGATAGTGAAGGTGCAATTCTGTATAGATATCGATGACAGGCTTGGTGAAATATTCCGGGAATGGTTATTTAAATCAAAATACTTTGTTTTAGTACAAAACAAAATAAAATAAGTAAATGTAATGTCGACGACTGTAATGATATAATTATTGAATTTTATATATCATGCAAGTTAAATGTTTTCTTATAAAAAAAATTAAGTATTTTTTTGGTTCAAATATTATTTTGCTATAGACCGATCCTATACCCTATCTTAGAAAGAGGTATTTGACTACCCGCGATGGAAATATTGACAAAATTATTCAAAATTTAAAGGCTTTTAAGACGTGGCGTGACAAGGTACCCTGACTACTAAACTTTATAGTCGGAGAAATATACTAAAAAAACATAATTTTACTGATATTCTTGTACACACGTGTTCCTTAAGATGTAAATAACCCAATTATAACACAAACCCATTTTGGCACTTTCTCACCAGCTTCCACTAAAACTCATGTAACTCGGTAACTAAATGTCGTGACTAGGTACCTTTCCAGATGCACTGACACATATGTTTAAATCTAATTTTTTGCCGTTACATACGAGTATGTGCCAAGTGGGGTAATGGTAAAATACGCAAAGTTTTCAAGCGTGCATAAGGTAGATATAAATGTAATATTCCATATTAAATAATGTATACCCAAAAAAATCTACTGCAATTTTGTACTTGCTATGCCACAATTTGTGGTTTCCGTGAGCCAATGCTTGGTTACCTACAGAAAATACCGAAATCGGCATATGCGTGCCTGTCATTTTCGAGGAGTTCCCTCGATTCCTCCTAGATCCCATCATAAGACCTTTACTAAATTTATATGGGACCAATGTCGGGGTACCTGCTTTGAAACAAAACAATAATTATCAAAATCGGCCAACGTGTCAAGAGTTGTTGGGGAAACTACATAAAAAAAACAAGCAAATATGCAGACGAACTGAGTACCTCCTTCCTTGGTGTTGGTGTTTCTGTTGTTCATTACCACTGTTGTCAGGTCACGGTCAAGACGCCAGCGGGCAGCGGGGCGCCTATACATTGAACCCGCTTAAATGTATGAGCGCTGCTCTCCGCCCCGCTGGCGTCCAGTCCACGGCCTTAGGTGATGCCATATAGTAGGGTTTTAGTTATATGACCTGTAAAAGAGCCCATGAAGTACTTACAGAATAAGCTTGAGTTTGGAGTAAATATTACTAAGTAGATTTACTGCGGCTTAATGCATTTTGAGCCTTAACTTGGCAGTTTTCTATGCACTATTTTATAATACCATAAAAGCTGTTGGATATTTAAGAAAACTGCCAAGTTAAAGCTCTAATGCATTAAGCCGCAATAAATTAGTTTTACTGTTAACAATGTAGTGCTGGACTTGGCACCATTTCAAAGAATCATCGGAACTTGCCACCCATTTAGATCTCAATTCTTTTGTCGGTGGAGACGACAACCAAGCATGGCATATTCTTAATATTGAACTTGGCTCCCATTTTCACATTTATGTTCTTGATGGGATAACATTATTTACTCGTAATACCGCCAGGAATCTATGGTGAAAGTTTGTCGGTATACTCCTTCCCTCCGTGTATACATTGTAGAAAGATAAGTCGGGCCCTGGAGGGAAACTACCTTAAAACGTTGAGATAGCTCAATTTGCTGAAAGGAAACATTATTTCATTTCTTCTAAGCATTAAAACTGCATTCACAAATTTTTAGAAAAAATGTACAGATAGCAAAAAAATAGCATGTTTTTTACATTTTTGTCAAAAAAAAATTTGATGCCAATTGATGCCATTAGATCCTATTTTTATCAAGGAACAAAAACTTATTAGAGACAGACCTAGTCTAGGATACAAGAGAGCCCAAAAAAAAAGACATGTTGCACAATTAGTATTGAAAAAAGGTATTTAAAAAAAAAGCTGTGATTGCAGTTTTATTGCTTCATCATCATCATCATCATCATCATGTCAGCCGAAAGACGTCCACTGCTGGACATAGGCCTCCCCCAAAGACTTCCACAATGACCGGTCCTGCGCCACCCGCATCCAGCAGACACCCGCGACCTTCACCAGGTCATATCACCAGGTTTATTGCTTAGAAGTAATAAAATAATGTTTCCTTTCAGTAAATTGAGTTATCTCAACGTTTTAAGGTAGTTTCCTTCCAGGGCCCGACTTATCTTTCCACAATGTATACACGGTGGGAAGAAGTATACAGACAAACTTTAACCATAGATTCCTGGCTACGTTTCCATACAAAAGTTTCGACCGAGTCACTAAACTTTATTGTTAAAAAAACTGCTTTAACACGATTTCTATTATACCATTGTGGTACACCTCGCTAAATACCATTTGATCTTGTGATATAGCATGAATATACAAATTATTTTGTTAATTTTTAATATTATGAGTGATCTTTTTTGTAATTGTTAAAAATGCGGTAATTATTATATTTCTTTATGTTTATGGAGTTTTCTTTCATTCAATTGTCCCAAAATACCATAGAATATGTAACTATGATGAGAAACTAACAGTTTTAATCTCATTATCTTATGAATTGGGTATAATTAACACTTTCGTGTTTCTTCCACCCTGGCATGTTCAACCTAAGAAATCAGAATAATTAACATGTATTTTTAGACAATTCACCCTTATTATAATTCTTTAACATCCAAAGATTATGCATATACCCTTCACTATGTAACTTCGAAGTAGAAGTGTGTTTTTTGCCACTATAAACTTTAAATGCAATTTTCTCAACTTGAGCATTTCGGAAGTCGAAAATTCCAAAAATTATATAAATATAGTCATTATTCTTTTTTGTATTGATAGCAAATTTAATCTACTTTTTGGAACTATGCATAACTCAATACCTGCAACAAAGGTACTTTTCCATGAAATCATGAAATAAACGCTAAAATGATCGACATAGACAGCAACAACAGAATGCATAGCGCCATCTTTTGTAAATGAACGACATCATTCTCAAACACCAATATCAGGGAACTGCTGTGGTTTTACTGACTGTAGAATAGGTGTCGCCACAACATAAATACCGTTTAGAACACAAAATAGTTACAATGGATTCATTTTGAAAAACATTCTGCAAATAAATTAATTGTTAAGTATTGTACTACACAAAGCTTTAAAATACACTTTACACTCAGGAAACTATTATAAAATTCGTAAATGTATGATCATGTAGGCGCCATCTAGCGCCGTTGTGCCGCGTTACGTAAAATCTAATCAATGTGAGTTGAAAACTACCACTCAAGCGAGCATAAGCTCTCAATAGTTCATATTATAGAAAATAGATGGCGTGAAAGTAAAGATGCCAGAAATAACAAAAAATAAATTGCGGACACTAAAAATCAGGATGACTACGTTATGGGGATTATGATCGACGATCGATGGACGAATACCGCTACGCTGCAAAGATTATTTATATCTTTCTTTCCAGAATACATCACAGTTTCATTCCCAAAACCCAAACCACAGAATAAGTACCTAATAGTTAAAACCCACAGAGATCACACCAACCTATAAGTTTTTTTTTAATTTCCTGGGCCCTAATTAAACGACGGAACTCCATCGGAGATAACGGAAACCGAAGCCACCCCGGGCTATAAATTAGAAAAAAAAAGTTCCGGGAACTTCGGAGTGATAGGAAAGGCGGTCAAGTGTGAAATTTCCCCGACTGCGGTAAAGGAGGTTACACAGGATATCTAATAGCTTTGAACGATAAGCAATTAAATAGGTAGGTACCTATTAAAAATGGATTATGATGAAGAGAGGTAGGGAGTCAGTGAAACGTCAACTAGCTCATATTTGGAGTAGCCCTACTGGGGAAGTACCTCCACCTTACAGACGACCGCAGCCATTATAACACCACTACTTTCTTCATAGTGTATGTGGTGTTATGTTCCTGATGGTGAGGAAGGTCGCCAGAGCTCCCGAAGATTTGCTGTGTTGAGAGTTGAGGGACCTGCATAATATGCCCTGTATGTAGTAGAGCTTGACAGCTCTCACACACCGAATCCTTAAGTTAATAAAGGGTCGGCGACGCGCATTTTATTCTTCTGGAGTTGCAAGCGTCCACAGGCGACAGTGTCTGCTTCCCATCAAGCAGGCCGTAAGCTTGTTTGCCACCGTCGTACCTAGTATAAAATAACTATTAACTCGGCCAAGAGCATGTCGGGCTATGATCAGTGTAAGGTTCGATAGTTGCCCAATGAACACAATTGAAAAAATCAGTAACGGGCAAAATGGAATACCTTCGCAGCGTTTCATACGTCTTTTACTAAGAAGAAAAGACTTTTTACGATAACTCATCAAAAACAGCTTAACTGATCATGTCCGCTATAGTTTTCGTTGGAAATCTTTATTAAGCTTTACCTTCACGTTTTTTTTCTTTTGGAGTGAATATTTCCGAAAATATTCACTTTATGAAAAAATGTTTAATGAAGACCTGTATTCATTTTGAAAGACCTATTCAACAATACCCCACACCATGGGGTTGAAGCAAAAAAAAATTCATTCCCACTTTACGCGGATCTTTAAAAAAAAAGACTTTTACGACTTTGTTACTTTTGTTGATTTATTATATCCATACAAAATTGCAGCTTTCTAGCACTAACAATCACAGAGCAAATCCTCGGACAGACAGACGGACAGACGGACAGACGGACAGACAGACAGACAGACAGACAGACAGATAGACGGACATGGCGAAACTATAAGGGTTCCTAGTTAACTACAGAACCCTTAAAATGACTATTAAGGCTCCCATTGGTAAATTATTGTAAAAATGAGTCAATTTTAAAACCGTTAATCAATATATCGTGCTCTGTATGTCTTATTCAGAGCTACGTAGTTTTCTTCAGAACCCATACTAATAAAAATAAATTACAGAAAATAACTCAACAAGTCCTTCCCACTCCTATTTTTCCACTTGTAACTATTTTACTACTTTTTACGTAAAATTGACAGAAGTGGAAAAATAATAGGTATCGGAAAAGTATGTAATTTTTATATCACAATTTTGAAACAATGTCTTGGTTTTCTTCTTTTTTTAAATAATTGTACGTTGGTTGGTACGTTGGTGATGAGGAGAGCATATCAAGCTAACCGGCGAGCGAGCAAGATATCATTTTGGCGACGGTCGAGCTTTACTTTGTTTGACTGTGATCTGTGAAGAAAAGGGGTAGTGGCTATTCTAACCCGGCACCACACCCGGTACCACAAAGTACAATATATAAGTATATACTGAGATAGAGATACCAGTGAAATACTCCACATAGATCGTAGCGCCGTTGTGTATTTAGTAAGGACTAACCGCACGAGCGCTGCATCCCTGTCACTTCAATATGCAAGTGCGATAGAGATAGCACCCAGTGACATCTGGTACAAACAAGTTAAACTAACATTTCCATAGAAAAATTCGTACTTCGAGCTGAAAGGCCCCTTTCCGGTACTTTGCGGATTTCTATAACAAATCTCTAGAACAATATTTCTTTGCTATTGCGCTAAAGAACGTGTATTTAGGTGTATAGAAAAATTATTACGATTAAATAGATATTTTTAGATAACGAGTAATAGCCTTAAGAAAAATACCTGGAAAAATCAAACTTTCGTACAATTTCCATGAATTACTTAGATAATTGAATGAATGAACGAATGATTTATTGCATATCTGGAGATCAGGTTACAATTGCAGATACAGATGCATAGATGAAGTTACACTGAACACTACCTTTGCAGGAGCGTTGTGTTAAATATAAGTTTGCGAACTTTTAAGTCCTCATAATGTAACGGGTGGAGAACTACGGAACCCTACATTGCGAGTGGCCTGACACGCACTTGGCGAGTGTTTTAGACAAGTTACCATTACCACCCCCATACCGCCACCAATACCACCACCACGGCTACCATTTTTACAAGCTTTTATTTAACTTCCAATGTTTGTATGTATGTGTGTATGTTCGGGTCAAATCGTGGAACTGAATTTTGCTTTACGATGCAATATTACGGTACCACCGAGCTCATCTGATGATGGAGACAGAAGGTGGCCAGGCCATAGCAACTTCTAAAACATTGGGCCATTGGGCATTGTAGGGCCATTTCGTGGCTGTTTTGTATAATGTGATGTTTTGTTTTAAACGAATAAATGTATTTCTTCTTCTTCTTTCTTCTTCTTAAACTACACAAGATAAATATTGGGCTCTGTGCTCATTGGACTCGTCTCAAAGAATATTAATTGATGATTGTGGAAATAGGTACAGTTGGCAATAAAAGCTTGTTTATAAACTTTAATATGTAAAAATTAAGTTTTTTACATATTAAAACTATCCAAGTGCGAGTCGGACTCGCGCACGAAGGGTTCCGTACCAGAAATAATAATAATATGGGCACCTCCCCACCCGCCAACATAATCGGTATAGATCCTAAATATTGTAACGTCGCTACTTTTGCTTAATAAATAAATTACTGAATTACTTTGTAATCTATACTTACTTACTTTAGACATAGCGCTAACACGACCGTGTTCTCAAAATCAACTTTTGGTTGACTGTCGTATACAGGTAGGTAGCATAAATCAAGTGTACTTAATAGTATTTTTTTTACCTACGTACTACGAATAGCAGTTCAATTGCTGTTCAATATGTATATCTTTAAAAAATACACGTTTGTTGCATGGGAGCCCCTCCTAAATACTGATTTTATTTTATTTTAACTATTTATTTTTAAAGTAAATATATAACCTTAATAATTTGTAATTATTTCTAGCGTCTACGTGTTGCCATTATTAATATCGAGCAAAAAACAGTAAAAAATACTTTTGTTATGTCTTCTTTATGGCATACTTTTTAATCCTGCAACTCCCCGCTATCTAAAGGAGCGTTTCAACTATATTTCTTCTATAAGGTGCTCTAAAAAATTTCTTCTATCTGTTCCATCCTCCAGCTCCAAATTTTACAATAATTCCTTTACATTTCAGGCGGCTCGTCTGTGAAATCTTCAAAAATAAGTTAAAACTATACTACTTGTCATTTGAACAATTTTAGAGCTTCTATCTGGTTTGACTGTGTTGTTAGCATAAATTTCTATTTATTTTTGCGTATGTTTATGTATGTTTACATATCTGTGTATATATGTATGTGTATGACTCTTTTATCTTTATTTATACCTAAAGACTTATAACATATTATGATGATTATTATTATTTGTTTACCTACTCAATATTTTTTGCATCAATTCCACTTCCCAAAGGTTGTCTGGAAGAGATTGCTCTTTAGCAATAAGACCGCCAATTGTCTACCGTTATTTAATTATTTAATTCCTGTTTAATTTTTTTGTTTTTGGTGAACAATAAAGAATAATTGTATTGTATTTTGTTGTATGGAAGGGGGGCTTCCATTTTATTTTTAGTATTAGTTATTATTGTGGCAATAAAAATACAACATCCGTGAAATCTTTAACCTCCGTGTCCATTTAAAAGGTGTGTTAAGAATAAATGAACTAATTTTGTTAATTTTGTTTTAAACCATATTAGATTACTTTCGGATTTCGCCCGCCACGTACCAACTGATAAATCATATCGCTTTATACATACATACATATAATCACGCCTATTTCCCAGAGGGGTAGGCAGTGATCAAGGATTTCCATTTGCACGATCCTGACACACAACTTTCGCTTCATGAAGTCTCATAACATTTTTCATGCATGCGCGCCGATTTTGGGGTACTCTTGACCTGGCCTTTCTGCAGAACAGAATGTCTCCAATTTAGTCGGAGTACGTTCACCGAGGTCTTCCCCTGCTAACTTTTCCGTCCACTCTTTCTTCATACACTCGTTTTGTCAATCTTCTTTCATCTATCCTCTCTACATGTCCAAACCATCTTATCATACTTTTCTTAATTTTCGTCACTATATCTACATTCACTCCACACCTCCGTCTTATAACGGTGTTTCTCACTTTATCTCTCAAAGTAAAGCCACACATACTTCTCAGCGCTCTCATTTCCACTGCATTCACTTGACTCTGATGTTTCTTCTGCCACACCCAACTTTCGCTACCATACATTAGTGTCGGCACCAACACTCCTCTATGCACAGCCAGCAGCACCTTTTCTGACACTTTATGGCTACTCATAAAGGCGTAAAGTGCCCCATCCACTCGATTCCCAGCTATCACTCTCCTTCCTATATCCTTAAGTCCTTTCAATATCTCCCTCATGCTTACCGTCTCTCGTGAATAAAGTCCCCAAATACGCAAACTCATCCACTTGCTCCAACTTTTCTCTATTCGGTATAGATAAACATCTTAACAGATTTCTATACCTAGCAATAAACTCAAAACAAACAAATACCTTTGGCCAAGTATCAGATCCCTCTAGAGATTCCTCCCCAGTTCAGATATGAAAATTTTAATTTAAAACACCTTAAAACTTATAGATTTATGACCTTCCTCGACTTTTAATTACCAAGTTGAAGATTGGAGAAGTTTTCGTGTAAATATTGGGTATTCCTTTTTCTCCAATGGCTTTTGAATGTTTTCGGAGGCTATAAAATATGTCATTACGGTCTCGATTTGAAAAAAGAAAACAAAGGATGTGGGTAGTAGTATGTAGGTACATTACTGTCGAGGCATGAAAGGAAGCAATTGCAGACTGAGTATAAGTTTTAAACGGATGACCTTGGGAGTCCGTTCAATTAAATACGAAGTCTGCAATTGACATTCCAGCAAAAGCTGATTAGTACTTTTTTGTTAATAATTTTTAAGACAAAAAAAAACGACTTCAATGGGGGAGGCCGGTGAAAGATTATTATACTTAGATGGTGCACTCTTAGATTCCATACAATAAAATAAAAATAGCTATAAGTATGTTTATAATGGTAGAAGACTAAGTACCCTCAATTCCTCATGGAATCCTCCATCAAAACTCAAGCTTGACGAAATGTGTCCTGAAAACCTAGCTTGCTTGACAAACAAAACGAAAAGAACAAATCGCCAAACATGAACTACGCGTCGTTGAAGAGTTCCGTTCTGATCATCATCAGCAGTTCCACTTCATCAAATGTCACTTTTTTGAATGAAAATGCTTCATTAGTTCATGAAAATACTAAAATCACTCCTTTGAAATCTTGAAGTCGGTTACAAATGGGAGATAAAATCCTAAATTGGAATTAATTTTTGATAAAAATAACCCTAAAACGTTAAAATGGTTAAGGTCTACTACTGCCTTTTTTTAACAGAATCGTAAATGTAATTTCCCAACACAATCCGTAATTTCCCAACAAAAATAGTAGCGTGGGGCAAGCCTCCAATGTTACTCGTACATATTTTTAAAACAAAAAAATGTACACTTCACCTTCCAATATGTAGTGAGTAACGTCCACTTTTACGGACAATTTTGAGAAAAAGTTATTAACTTCGTTGCAAAGTCCTCGACATACTAGAGTTCTATAAGTCTAAATATTCGCATGGACACAATAACCAAAAATATGTGAATACAACTTTTTTGTAAGGAGCATAGGGTTGCTCCGATATTTTTGAACCTTAGGTATCGTACATAATAATATATGTATGAACTGGATTGTAGACGACATCTAGCAATTTATGGCATCATACTAGTAATTTGTCGGTGCGGAAGGCGGTACAATATGAGAAAACTGTCAGATGTCAGTGTCAACTGTCAGAATCAGTAACGCTATTTACTGCACCCCTACATGTAAATGAGAGCTCCTGACTGAATCCCTGGGTATTGCTTCTGCGCATGATATTACTAATGCCAGATAGGAAAGATTCAATGGGAGTTACTGACCGCAACATTTGTCGCGAGGTGTGTGTTGTGTGTATTGGTCCATCCAGAGTCCAGAGGGTCCTGGCGCTATATCATACGATCATACGATCTCAGCACGGCTAGCACAAGACCGCGCGTGAGATAGACTATAAGCAAATATAGCTCGCGCGCTGTCTTGTGCTAGCCGTGTAGGGATGTAGTAAGTTAAAAAAAAAAGTTTATTTACACACGTGTCACAATCATCACAATAATGTAATATTGTCAAAAAATCGTTGCATAAAAGTGGCACAAAACAAGGTAAATTAAATTTAAATAATTCAGCGACCCCAACACTAGGCTATGTTTCGTAGGGTGACACTATGTCGTAGAGTAATTTAAACTAGTGACACGAGCTGCAAATGTATGAGTTTTTTAGGGTCCCAGAAAATTCGGTTTCCACTCGATGTGTGGCCTAAATATTACTGACGTGCCAATAATAAAAAAAATAAAAAAGTGAGTGCCTTATAGTTGTCAATACTGCGATGTCAAGTATCATAGTTGTCTATAATCAGGCTTGTAACGCTTGGCATCAGTTTATTGCATTGTAACATCAATATGGAGGTTAAACCAATTGCATTCACTGCATTGCGCTGAGGTGATGATCACTGTTTTATCGAAGTATATTCTTGTTTCTTTACGAGTGCGTTTTGTTATTCTTGTAATGACATTTATTTTAAAATTATTATTCACTTTATTTACCTTTCAACTTAAGTTAGGCTGTTTATAATAAGTTCAGAAAAGTAAAATATAACATTATGCATTTTAAAACCATATTGCATTTATACATGCATGTCAGCCGAAGGTCATCCACTGCTGGACATAGACCTCCCCCAAAGCCCCTACGCCCTGAAATGGGCATCCAAACAAAGCGATGATTTTGTAAACCAAATTTAATTTTAATGTCATTTAAATCTATATGTAATAAATATTCACCCACTATGATATAGTGGGTAAATATTCTAAATTTTTATGCATGCCTTATTGTACACAATTAAATAAAATAATGTAATTAAATTAAGAAATTAAATAATATTAATATCGGTAACATACAGTATACATAAAATATTGATACTTATGTAAGGTAATTGTCAAAAAGTTTGGAATAAAGAGGCTTTATTATTATTATTATAAAGCCCCTTGGGGTGTAAATGCCATACTCGCCACGCTGGGCATGCGAATTGGCGATCGCAGTATATTAATAAAAGCATATTAATCAAACTTTATTTGAAAATGAGAAAAGGGATGTAGTGTAAGAGTAAACCGCTTCAGCTACACTCCGCCATTTAATTAGCCTGTATCGAATTTAAAAAAAAGTGGTGCAAGGTTTGAAAGCCCTATAAGTTGAATAAACCAGAGGGTTATTAGTGTGATCACGTCATAATTTGAACGTACGTACGTAACCAAATGTAACTGTTTTTTTTGTATGAGATAATGACTCAACGTTCGTTTAAAACGTTATGTAATCGACTTAATTGCATGGCAATCTGGCAAGTTCCATAAATTTTGTCATTCAATCAGGTTAGCAACGAATGTCTGCCTAATTTAGTGTATTTTCTAGCCACGTAATACTCACGATAAGAAGTGTATCTTGGATGCATTTTCCAACCTTTTAAATATACTTAACTGTAAATCAGGACTTAAGCGGTAGATATAATAGAAGTCAGATACTTATTTATACGAAAAATGGAACGTCAACACAAATCACAAAAACCACAAATTTAATATTTAGGCTACCTAGTTTTATTTTTATTTTATTTATTAAGGATCACCAACAGGTAATAAATACATCTTGCATTCACTTACATTCATCTTATATTCATGGTTGATGCTTACCTAATATATATAATATATATTACCCTATTTTAACATGCGGTATAAACTAAAGAATAATTGTTAACCAAGTATGTTAGTCCCTTACCAATCGGAACAACCTCCGAACGGGGCACGCACCACGCGTCCACCGCGTGACTTGATGCATTTTCTAATATTAGTGCCCGATGTCCATTGGCCGACATATCGGGCTAAGAATAGCGGTGACTGTCCACTAATGGATCGATTGATATCAATGGCCATAGGTTCCCATCATGTATTATAATTTATAAGACCGCAATTTTGAATGAAATAGCTGTCAATTCATATACACTTTGACGTACGATCAATCAATTTGATCTCTGGGCCACTTCGTACCTTGTCACAGTGAAAATCAACATGAAAGCTTCTAAAGATCTCATATTATTGTCACTGTTAACGCCTCTTCGCACCGCGGCGTGTTGACATGCTGGCCGGCGAGTGTTCTAGCGTCCGTTTTTTATTATTGATTTATACTGACATATGAAAAATGTTCTTGGAATAGAATTTCGATTGTCAAGGAAGAAAATAACGTTTTTTTAAATTAAAATATTATATAACAAAGTGCAATAAATGCATATACTCTAAAATAAAGGAGTCTTTTACTATATCGGCAGCTTGGCCGTAACAAGTTTTGGTGACCCCGACGTGATGGTTGCATACGCAAGAAGAAAATATCCCATTTACGAGACGAATACTCGTATGTTGTGAGTTTAAGCCGGCGAGAAAAAGGATTCCCGTCGCCGGTACCCATTTATAATTATTGATGTCTATGTAAGTACGTAATTGGGATCTACTACAAGCGGGATTATTACTGTAAGTACTTTCACTTTAACGCTTTAAACGCGAGTGTCATATATATCGGTTTAAATAATCTCGCACCCACAAAATGAGTTTAGCCGAACTCAGACGCCAGAGAGGGACGATCCGTACCCGTTTAACACTCTTTAAAAAAATCCTTGCGCCATTATTAGAGCAAAAAAAGCCAAGTCAAGTAACCGTAAATGAATGTGCGCTGAGATTGGCTAAAATTCAAGAATCTCACAATGTGTTCGAGGAAATTCAATCGAGCATTGAATTACAAGATAATTCTTTAGACGAACAGAACCAGCGGGAGGATACGGAAAACGAGATTTTCAGTTTAATGGCTCAGGCACAAGATTTCATTGCCTCCTTCAAGGATGATCACCATCAAGGGGACGAATTCTATAGCCAGAGCAGTCGCCAGCGTGCAGGTTTAAAAAATGTCAAACTGCCTCAGCTGCGTCTTCTTCCCTTTGATGGAAAGACAGATAAATGGTTGGAATTTAGGGATCTTTATCTGTCTTTAATCCATAACAATGAAGATGTTGATGACATATGTAAATTTCACTACTTGAAATCATACCTCGACGGAGATGCTAGCCTAGTTATTAAATCTGTTCCCGTCTCCGCTGAATCTTACAGTATCGCCTGGTCGCTTTTGTGCGAAAGGTACGACAACAGACGTCTGTTGATTAATCAACATCTTAAAAGCCTGTTCGGTGTAGAGCCCTTGTCGAGGGAGAGCGATAAGGGTATACGTCAATTAATTGACAACTTATCTAAAAACTTGCAGTCGCTTAATTCTCTCGGAGAACCCACGGATAAGTGGGACACATTAATAATTTATATAGCCTCATCAAAGCTGGACAGCGCTACCGCCAGAAGGTGGGAGGAGTTTAGGAGCGACATAGCTTCTCCATCATTGCAGGATTTTTACAAATTTTTGCGCAATAGGGCTGATGTGTTGGAAACCGTCTTTGGTACGAGACTTGACAAACGTCAAACTGAAACCGATACACAAAATAAACGACAAAATGTTTCCAAAACAAAATCCTTCATTGCTTCAGACCTGCCATCGTCACCTTCGGCTAATATTACGTCATATCCATGCGTGTCTTGCAAACAAAATCATCGGCTAATTGATTGTCCCAAATTTAATGCTCTATCCGTGGATGAGCGGTACCAACAAGTCGGCCAGTGGAGGTTATGCAAAAATTGTTTACGCCCTGGCCATCTGACGTATCAGTGTCGCTCCAATGGGTGCAGGACCTGTAGAAATAGGCACAGTACTTTACTGCACAAACCACAAATGCCTGGCCAGCAGCAGAGTGAAGATGAAGCAGCTGCTGCTCCTCGCAATAATGTTCAACGTCAACAGACATCAGCAGGTCCTTCATCTTCAAGCTCGGCTGCTGAACCCGTATCAGCGATTTTATCAAATACTAGTGTCACAATGACAGCGGCCGACTGTCAACAAGTTTTGCTTTCCACTGCTCTTGTTGAGGTATCAAACAACGGAAATAGGTTTCTTTTACGCGCCTTGCTTGACAGCGGCAGTCAATCCTCTTTTTTAACTGAGAAGGCTAAACAAAAGATCAACTGCAATACGACTAGGGTAAATCGCTCAGTTTCGGGTATAAACAACGCCTTATTGAACATAAACGCCTACTGTGACCTTGAGTTGAACTCATTACATACACCTTTCAAAGGTTCAGTGAGGTGCTTTATAGTACCCACTGTCACTGACAAGCTTCCTTCGTTTAAGATACAAACAAAATTAAACATACCCAATAATTTAACCCTAGCAGACCCAAAGTTTTATTCCCCTGCAGAGGTCGATCTATTACTAGGTGCCGACATATTTTGGGACTTAGTTGGGTCTAACCAGGTCAAGCTGGGAAAAGGCAAACCAGTCTTGACTGAAACAGAGCTAGGATGGATAGTGGCTGGTCCTACGGGGGGGAGGCCCAGGGACTCTTCGAGTTCCCAAAATATCCGCTGCAACTTTTCGCAAGAAATTAAGGAGCAACTGTCAAAGTTCTGGGAGCTTGAAGAGTTACCTAACGCAAAGGCTGTGCTCTCACCAGAAGATAATTATTGTGAGAAGCTCTTTAATGAAACCACTTACCGTGACAGTGATGGAAGATATGTCGTCAGGATTCCTTTTCGAGAATCACCAGATGCTCTAGGTGATTCGTATAAAATAGCAGAAAGAAGACTTCTAGGCATTGAAAAGCTTATGTCTAAAAATCCTAAACTTAAAAAAGGCTATTCTGATTTTATCAAAGAATATGAGGACCTCGGGCACTTGACTGAAGTCCCGGAAGCTGAAGTAGGTAGTCAGTTTCTTCCTCATCACGCTGTCATTAGGGAACAGAGCGAAACTACAAAATTAAGAGTGGTCTTTGACGCGTCAGCTAAAACAACGTCTGGGAAGTCCCTAAATGACATACAATATGTCGGACCTGTAGTGCAGGACGACTTGCTGTCAATTTTACTCAGATTTAGGCAACATAGATACATAGTTACAGCGGATATAGAGAAAATGTATAGACAGATACTAGTAGAGCCCAGCCAACGAAAATATCAGCAGATTCTTTGGAAGGACCAAAGGTCTGATAACATACGCATACTGAAGTTAAACACAATAACGTATGGCACTGCTTCTGCGCCCTTTCTAAGCACGCGATGTTTGCTGCAGCTAGCTAAGGAGTGTGGGAACCAAACAATTGCTGAAATTATACAGCATGATTTTTATATGGACGATCTTTTGACTGGTGCGCGGACAGAAGATGAGTTAGGCAACATCTGCGAATCAGTCACAGATATTTTGAACGGAGCGTGCATGCCTCTTCGTAAATTTCACACGAATGCTCCTGGGGTCGTCAAAAATAGCTTAAGTGCCATAATACCAAAGGAATTGGATGTGTCTGGTCAGTCTAGTGTCTTAGGGCTGAAATGGCAACCAGCACCCGATAATTTGCAGTTCTCGGTGGGAACTGAATCTAAACCACAAGTGACAAAGCGTTCTATCTTGTCTAACTCGGCGAAAATATTCGATCCTCTTGGCTTACTGAGTGCGGTAACAATTACACCTAAAGTCATTCTACAAAGGTTATGGCTTTCAAAATTGGATTGGGATGATCCTGTTCCTGCTGAGCTATCTAATAAATGGACAGAATTTGTAGACAAGCTAGAACACTTAACAACTATACAGATACCTAGGTATGTATTTTGTGATAAACCGGCAACTATTACGTTGCATTCATTCTCAGATGCATCTCAGGATGCATATGCTGCGTGCATTTACTTAACTTCGACAGACAGTCAGGGCAATAGACTAACACGCTTATTATGTGCAAAGGCGAAAGTTGCACCTCTAAAACCGACCTCAATTCCACGATTGGAACTATTAGGTGCCTTATTGTCTGTTCGACTGACCGTAAAGGTTCAGAAATCACTTCGTTGTAATATTGAGCACGTTTTCCACTGGACTGATTCAGCTGTTGTCCTGAGCTGGCTTGAAGCAGAACCTAGGAGTTTGAAAACTTTTGTATCAAATCGTGTAGGAGAGATTCAGGAGCTGTCTCCTTGCGGTTCATGGAGGCATGTGCCAGGGGAGATGAATCCTGCCGATTTAGCTTCTAGAGGAGTTGACCCTCAACATTTATGTAATGCAGAAAAATGGTGGCAGGGTCCCTCATTCCTATCCGAAGATATATCAAGCTGGCCACAACTAAATCAGTATGTTAAAAGTACTAATTGTTTACCCGAAATGAGAGCGTTTGCTCAGGTTGTTAACAATGAGGATTCGAGTTGCAGTGTTGTGGACTTCGAACGCTATTCGAAGTTGACGGCCCTGCAAAGAGTTTTTGCATATGTAAAACGATTCGTCTTTAATTTAATGAACCCTCTTTCTAAACGTAGTGGTTATTTAACTACAGATGAATTGAAATCATCCTTGAACTATTTGACTAAGCAATCTCAGTTAGAGTCATTCGGTAATGATCTGGCTGTATTGCAAAAGGGTAAAACCCTACCTTTAAGATCGAGAATACTTAAACTTACTCCATTTGTAGATGAGGATGGACTGCTGCGAGTCGGTGGCCGTATCCAAAATGCATCTGTTAACTATAATCAAAAACACCCAGCATTACTGGATGCTAAACATGCGTTTACAAAATTGCTTTTTCAGCGTGAACATTTTAAAACATTGCACGGTCCTCCGCAGTTAATACTTACGAATTTACGCAATCAGTTCTGGCCAATAAGCGGTAGAGTTTTAGCAAGGGCTACGGTTAATAAATGCAAGACATGCTGGATTATGAAAGCAAAAACTTTAAGTCCTATTATGGGAAACTTACCTGGCACCAGGGTTACTCCAAGTCCGCCCTTCAGGGTTTGTGGGGTTGACTTTGCCGGACCTTTTTTAATAACAGATAGAAAGGGGCGTGGCTGCAAGATTACGAAGGCTTACTTAGCTCTTTTTGTTTGTTTCTCGACAAGGGCTTTACATTTGGAACTAGTCAGTAGTCTTTCAACGGACGCTTTCATTCAAAGTTTAAGACGGTTCATTTCTCGTCGTGGGTATCCACAAGAGATACACTGCGATAACGGCACTAATTTTGTGGGTGCGAGCAAAGAACTCGCCACCTTTTTAAAATCCAGTAATGATCCTGTAGCTTCGTGGGGGGCTAATGAGGGTATAAAATTCGTGTTCTCGCCGGCTTACTCTCCACATTTCGGGGGAATATGGGAAGCCGGAGTCAAGTCAGCAAAGTTCCACTTGGCAAGAGTTTTGGGGAACACTCACATGACTTACGAAGAGCTATCGACATTGCTTACCCAGATAGAGGCGATATTGAATTCTCGGCCTTTGACCAGTTTATCAGCTGACCCTAACGATCTTGAAGTCTTGACACCAGGTCATTTCTTGATAGGCCAGTCGTTAATTTCGTTGCCATCACCCAATCTTCTCGACGTGAATACTAATCGACTAAGCCGATACCAGCATATAGAACAAATGCGACAGCAATTTTGGAATCGCTGGCATAAAGAATTTCTTTCTGAATTACAACAAAGAAATAAATGGAAGGTCAACACAGATGGGCTGCAGATCAACGACGTTGTCGTCATAAAGGAAAATAATATTCCACCAATGAAGTGGCGCTTAGGGCGCATACTCAAACTTTATCCACGAGATGATAACGTGGCTAGAGTGGCGGACATCTCTACGAAGCGAGGCATAATACGGCGAGCTGTTCACAGGCTGTGCGCCCTACCTAAACCTCAAGGAGCGTTCTTTATCCTCGAGGCTCTACCTCCTCGAGGGGGGGGAGAATGTTAACGCCTCTTCGCACCGCGGCGTGTTGACATGCTGGCCGGCGAGTGTTCTAGCGTCCGTTTTTTATTATTGATTTATACTGACATATGAAAAATGTTCTTGGAATAGAATTTCGATTGTCAAGGAAGAAAATAACGTTTTTTTAAATTAAAATATTATATAACAAAGTGCAATAAATGCATATACTCTAAAATAAAGGAGTCTTTTACTATATCGGCAGCTTGGCCGTAACAGTCACTGTGACAAGGTATGAAGTGGCCCAGAAATCAAATTGCTTGACTGTACAGGTATATGGTAAAACTGTCATATTTAATCCAATGCATTCTAGCAGCTATATAGGTATATAATATTCAACTTTACGATAATACGGTTGACGTCATTGTTAATATTTTAGAAGCGAAAGAAAATCTTCTTAGTTAGGAGCCGTAGCAAGAGGAAATTATTATGTCTCCGTTTCAGCTTTCGACAATAGTACATTTCGATGCTAGTGCGGAAAGTATATCATTCCTTCATGAGTACCGAGGGATGCCACGAGCCGCAGGCGAGTGGCAAGACTCGGGACGAGTGAAGAATGACATTTCCGCACGTGTATTGAACGACGTTTTTTAATACAGTTGCGAAAAAATAAGAAAAACAACAAGTAATATTTATAAAAACAATATCGAATGTTGCCTTTAGAAACTTAAAACATGCTTGCAGTAAGTAAAAACGCCTCTTCTTTGACAGGCGTTTCAGCAGCTATTCCGTTCCACTCAGACAACTTATTAAGAACGGTTTTTCAATATTCAATATTAAAAAATAAACGTGTTATAATGATGAAGAGGTAAGTAATAAAATATGAAATGTGTATATTTTTCGTATTCTGATATTAACAGTAGGTTTTTATGTTGATTACGACGTTTAAAGGAAACTAATATTTAACACCCAGCAATAAGGAGTCATGCATTGGAACAAGCATAAATTTAAAAAAAATGGAAAAGTGAAAAGCACTAGTACGCGAAAACCAACTTTCCGCACGCTAAACAGCTACGTAAAGTAGCACTTTTTGAGCAACTGTATTAAAAAAATTCTTTCGTATGTCTGTCCGGTTGTTCTCCTCTACAGGTCGCATTTCTCAACCGATTTTAGTGAAATTTTGTGAGCAGGTTCGATAATTATATAGATTTTTATTGTCGAGTTAGTCTTTTGGAAATTTTAAAGTTTGAAAAAAAAAGTTTTTTTTACGGGGTCTACAGCTCACAGGGCCACTAAATAGTGTTACAATTGTAGACCAAATTTGAATAAGGCGATACCTAAACATCTAACAACAGAAAAGTAGTGTCAGGTGGTCTAATCCCATGATATTACATATATCATCACTCGCCCAATCCCTTATCCTCAGTTACTTGAGGCAGCCGACACTGCCTGGCTGTTTTAGTGTCCAATGAAGATAAGAAAAATACCTTTTTACTCGTAATGGGCCTATTTTGGTGTTCCACTGTTGGGCAAAGGCCTCTCCCGTTGAATGCCATGACTCCCGAATATGTGCTACGTCTGATTCCAACCAATTGCCAAGAATTCCGCCATCTTTGCTTTTTTACGTGCCCTTATTCTACGCTCGTTTATAACTTACCTTATAAAAATATAGGTAATTGAAGTTCGGCGTATGTTATGGATGACTAATATAGCCCCGACAGCTAGTTTTCAGGACATTTTTTACTTCAAATGATGACATCACCCAATCAGAACATTGATCGCATCAATCGATCCATTAACATCGAGTCATCGCTATATTTAGCTCGAACCAATGGCCATTGTGTCCACTAGGTTAACCTGCCTCCAACCCCGGACTATGACAAATAATAAACACACAATCTATTTACTCGTAGTTGACCGTGCGAGCGAAGCGTCTTCAGCTTTCGACAAAAATTCTTTCGTATGTCTGTCCGGATGTTCTCCTCTACAGGTCGCATTTCTCAACCGATTATCGTGACATTTTGTGAGCAGGTTCGATAATTATATAGATTTTTTGTCGAGTCAGTTTTTGGAAGATTTGATATTTGAAAAAAATTTTTTTTTCATCTGTCCGGATATTCTCCTCTAAAGATTGCATGTGCTCCGCTTCAGCTTTCGACAAAAATTCTTTCGTAAGTCTGTCTGTCTGTCCGGATGTTCTCTTCTACAGGTCGCATTTCTCAACCGATTCTCGTGAAATTTTGTGAGCAGGTTCGATAATTATATAGATTTTTTGTCGAGTCAGTTTTTGGAAATTTTAAAACGCTTCACTACGACGTGAAAACCTGATTCACCCTGAGGGTCGTGAGGTTGGAGTTTCACCACAACGTGAATTGTGGTGACAGTTCCACCAGAAGAATATCAACCATGACCAAGGAAGAACTTTTATCGAAGGGAGTCAAGTTCCGTTGTTTTCGCGGTCGGTTACCACACCACAAAGTTGCGCAACCACATGTACCTACTATATTATATTGCTAAATATTATATATCAAATACCTATTATATTATATATCAAATAGGTTTCGAAAACATTCACCAACCTTCGGTGAAACTAGTGGCGGTGTGGCCTGTAATCCTGCGAAATGGGGTGATAATGTGCGTGTTATATGTATGTTAATAATGAAATAAATAGACAATAATCACAATTTTCTAAGACAATATTACATCACCAAAAGCAAATTGATAATACCAAGAAGCTTTCGAATTTGAAGTATTGAATTATTTTTACATAAAAGCTCTTAGCAAGATTTCGGAACATTCGGGACATAGACTATATTTTATATGGCGCCTCTTGAATTCTATGTAATAAATAAATAAATAATAAAAAAATAAATATTGGGGGACAATCTAACACAAATCGACCTAATCCCAAACTAAGCAAAGCTTGTACTATGGGTAGTAGACGACGATATACATACTTATATAGATAAATACATACTTAAATACATAGAAAACATCCAAGACCCAAGAAAAAATATCCGTGAAAAATGCACAAATAAATGCCCTTGCCGGGATTCGAACCCGGGACCTCTAGCTTCGGAGGCAGAGTCACTACCAACTAGGCTAAACAGGTCGCTTTTTTCTAACTTCATATATTCTAAAATATGATTCAACAAATAAATTCGTATACACGGTAAATTTCAGTAATCCGACAGACTTGGTCATGAAAATATTTAGCTGGCTCGTGAGCTGTTAGGTGCCTTTCCCAATCATCGACCTAATTAGGTTTATGTACCTACTAAATGATTATCTCTAATACCACCACCACCATATCAGCCCAAGGACGTCCACTGCTGGACCCATGTCCAGCAGTGGAGGTCTATACCTCCCCCAATTTCATGGGGAGTAAATGCCATAATCGCCACGCTTGGCATGCGGGTTGGCGATCGCAGTAACCCTACCGCACTCCAGGGATGCTGCTGCCCATCCCACGGCGGTCTTGGTCGTAGTTTTAGGACATACCCGGGTCCCAGTAGAGGAATCTGGCTCCGTTGTTATTAGATATGGGCTAATATAGGAATTATCTCTATAAACCATGTCAAAACCGTAACAGCCCAATAAACTGTCACCATTGTCACCATTCTCACAGCAATCAGCTGGCCAATATTAGTGTGAGTCACGCCAATTGATTTGGATTATAATTCGATTGCTAGTAATAAGCTAGGCGACGATGCGTCGAGATCGCAGCGCTATAGTTTTTATTTGTAATTGGGTATTGTTCCATTGATTTTTAAATATCAAAATGAATAGTTTACATAAACGGCTTAGGACCATGAAGTTCAGTTTGCTTATAATTTAATAAATAAGTTTTTGATCAAAAATATCATTCTTCGTACAAGCTTTTATTGCCGACTGTACTTTTTTCCACAATCATAAACTACTGGTTGAGTCGGTTCGAATGAGCCCAAACACGATGGGTTTATCTTGTGTAGTTTAGAAATTGCTATGACCACCTTCTGTCTCCATCAGATCAGCTCTATTTCAAAATAATATTGCATTGTCATCCGATTTATACATGCATGCAAAATTTCAGCTCAATCGGCAACCGGGAAGTGGATCTTTAACTTGCAAGATTTGATTACAAACCGACAGACAACGGGACAGGTAAAACTAAATAAAAGCCTGTAATAATACAGGCTGTGGTCTGTATTAGGAGCAAAAAATTAAACGGTACACTATTGAGCTCTCCAGAAATTACTTTTAAATGATTTTATTAAAAAAAAAAAAGTTTTTCTTTTCGCAAATGTAGCTTATTTGTACTTTTTTACTCTACTGGAGTGATATTAATAACAATTTATTCAAAAAACACTAAAAATATATATAAAAAATAGTAAAAAAATCCCGAAAATATTCTATTAAACCAAAAATGCGACAACGATTATGACTCATAACTTGAAGCAACCTCAAAATCAGCATTGACTGCCGCGCTATAATCTCTGGGTGCCAAGATTGGAGGTACTTTAGATCAAAATTTCTCCAAATTGCAAAAAGATACATTTTTTTTGGACTTTTACTGCAATTAATTCTTATGTTCGCCTTTAATTCTTCGCCATGAGAAAAACAGGGATATAAAAAGACTTTAAAGATTGTTTTGCGGTGTTTGTCCAAGCAGGCATTAGGAGTAGAGGAATCTGGCTCCGCTATTATTAGATATATAGCTCATATAGGAATTAACTCAATTATACTATACAGAATGATTCACATTACAAAAGACACATGAAAAAAAAACAATCTCCAAAATTATTAACATATTAAATTGATTGAAGTAATGCAAAAACATATGCCCCGGGTGAGGATCGAACTCACGACCTTAAGATTATGAGACTTACGCGCTGCCTACTGCGCCACCGAGGCGATGCGAAATCGTGCGAAAATAGCGGTCAGGTATCTCATCCTCGCGAAACAAAGAGTAAACAAAGGTACCTACGTAAATTCAAAGAGGGATGATACTATTATTATTTATTACAAATGACTATTCTTACATTTGTCTGTTGCTGTCGATTCAATTACTTAATCCTCAAATCAATAAAAAGTCGACAACGAGCTTGAAACTACTCTGGCAGGGTTGTTTGCCACCGTCGTGGTAAAAATATGTACATGTGTGATCTTTCTCTATCTATGTATTTTTAACTAAAAAGAATTAAGCTTTCCGATTACAGTAATATGTACAATACGTCTTACTCAGGTATTCAACATAAGAGTGCACAGTAATGACAATATGAAAAGTGTCAGTCGAGGTGACCACTAATATTATAATTATTTAATACCTATACGTAATATAAACAATTTATAGCTATACTATGTTTTTTTCATAACTTTGTATGCCATAATATAGTAAAAAATCAGATTATAGCAAAATTCCCTAGATAAATGACGTATGACTTAGTGAGTCAGTCCATTCCAAAGTCATAATTAGCTAGTTACAAACCAAACTACCTTAAAATACTGGTACTTAAATAAAGCTTACCCAAATATCTAACTAATTACTGGCTAAAATTCTGTAAAGAAAAAATATTACTCCAAATCAAAAGCGTTAGTCTTTCAAAAAATACAGCTGGCCATAGAAAGAAATGACGAAACAGAAACCAACAAAAGAGAACAAATGAGTTCGATTTTTTTAAAAAGCGACAACAGTTCTCTATATTGGCCTATCCTCACCAATACTGGCCATACAGAAAACGAAACAAAAAGAACAAACGCGTATTTATAAACAAAGAATTCGAATTTCAAAAAGCAACAGTCGCATGTTGCAACGGTGGGCCGCGACCGCAACTATTGGCGGGCGCGTGCAATTGACAGGGCCGCTCAATTTATGGCCCGCACTGTCTACCGGCCGGCGGCAGGGAGTAAGGTTGGCTGGATGTGGCATAGGGCATTTTACACCAACTTACAATTACAGACCGATCAACTTTATTATTTAGCCGTGTTTAAAATGAGATTAGAGGTGATGGTGGAACCACACCTCGGTATGCGCTATTCGTTATGTGACTGCGCCGTATTTGCTAAAATAATTGTTATATGCGTGAACAACAAAACATGCCCATGCCTAACTATGCCCATTCGACTAATGCATTTCCTGAATGCGCGTATTTGCTATTTGCGTTTATGCGTTATGCAGTTATGCACATGTAACAGATAAAACGAGCAACCATACTGTCTTCTCGAAGATATGAAAAATAATAAAAATCGGAAAACCGCTGCCACCGCCACCAACGCTCGATGTCGTGGCCGGACCGTAAGTGTATTTTCACATAGGGTAAGTAAGATAAATCTTATAGGTACAGCGATATGTGAGAAACCAGGCAGTAAAGAATACGGTCCTACACCTACAGCAAGTGTAATTTTAAACTTAACTCTCCTAGGCTAGTATATATTATTTCTATGTGTCATTTTCTGTGTATTGCGCCTATTATGTTTTACGTTATATACTTAAGTCAGATGTGAGCCATTTATTTTGTTTTTTTATTTAAGAAAACGTAATGTACAGTATACCTATACTTAAAGTTACGCCAAACCGTGAAACAGTTTGTTGGCGATGCGTTCAACTAAACTAAAACAACAACAGTACTTAGGTAGCTAGGTATGTATACCATAATAATATATTGACAACACGACACACTACACGACAGTTGGAGGGGCGTTAAAGATTGGTGTAACTCTAGTTTCCCTCGCACAACAAACTGTTGTGGCCCATCCAGTGCCTTCAACATCGCTTCAAGCCACTGTTTAATTAATTCTCGCATTGGGATAGTGTGAATTTTGAGTGCAACTGAAGTCAACGGTTATTTGTTTTGTCGTTTTAATTAACGCTTCGACCCGCAGTTTGTCGCCCCTGCATGATTTTTCGATCAAAATTATGACGATCGACGTAGATAGTGTTTTTTATGCCGGTAGTATTTTGTTAATAAAGTTAGTGTTTTCAGGCGGGATACCGCTAAGTAGAAGAAAATGAAGTTAGTGTTTTCAGTCTTGTTATCTCAAGTAGGGCACATAAACTCAATAAAGGTAATTGAGACAGCAAGATGAATTAATATTTTATGCAACAGTTAAATAATAAGGGTTCTTAAAATTCGATAGTCACTGTAACAAAAATGAAAATATTCCGGCGAATTGAGAACCTCCTCCTTTTCTGGAGTCGGGTAAAAATGAACGTAGTGAGTATTTAACGTTTCATATAATACATATTCTAAAACGGCACTTGCTACGATTTAAATTAAAAATCGATATGGTGGCAGAATACGGGCATCGACGCGTGCCTCAATTAAAAAAAAAATAGTATAATAATGTATGAAAATCCATTATGATTCTCCCAACAGTCATATAATGACTTGTCTATGGTTATATACTTGCATTTGTATAAAGAGTTTATTGATTTTAATACTGCTGTCAGTCATTTCATTGACAGATTATAATGCTGGAGTAGAGAAACGATTTTCCTTGACGACATACCATGACATTCTTTATTTATTTTTATACCTGTTAATACTGATCAGTGATCGTAATAAAATTTATAAAATATTTACATATCATCCGAATTGGAATAAAAGTACAAGTGTCGCCCAGTGGTACTACATCCATCGAGTCCGTGTCGGAAAAAAAACACATTGTCAGTTTTTACAGTCAACAACTGCCAAAAAAATCTTAATAGAATAGAATAGAAAACATTTATTCGTGACAATACAATACAACAAAAGAGAAATAGAAAACAAAAACAATCACAATGGGTATTGCACGAAATGGTTCCATCTCAGCGTGTTGCTGGCGCGATTACCAGCGCTGATCTTCCGATGGAACCATCAATTGATTTCCCAGCAGGTAACACATAAAACCAATGTAAACCAGTAAAGACTACCCTGAAAATAAACTGGTTTCTTTCAGCCATTGAAAAAGATCAGTGTTTTCTTTAATCAAATGAAAAAGAAACTTCAAACTGATACAAAACAAACTCCCCATTTTTATTCAATTAAAGAGATAAAGTAATTAACGCATAAATCAACCCTCCATAGATCGCGAAAAAGTCTATCTTCATTAAAAAAAATAGAATCGCGAAACGGGATCGTCATTGCGGGTTCCGTATGCGCGTTATATAAAAATGTGAGTTAAGATTTTTTACAAGCTTATATTTAACTTGCACTGTTCTTATGTATGCAAGGTTGTAATTTATAATTACATAGGTAAGTAAGTTGTCCTCATGCAATCCTTTTTCAGCCACTAACAATAATAATAATCGTATGGTGAGATAATATCTCACTGTTGGAAACATTCATGAAGACAGTACGGTACGGTGAAGAGTAACGGTGGGTACTCCCTACGGACGTGGCGCAAGTGGTGCAACTTCGACCCCCATTGAGCCCCCCCCCCCCCCCAAGTGAGTGGGCAACTTGACTGTTAGAAGTTCTCAAGCCGCCCGAAGGCTTCTAACTTGGCTTAACGACTGCTGTCATAGTCAACAGCAGAGATCAACGGCTTAACGTGCCTTCCAAAGCACGGGGGCGCTCAGTAACCACTCAAAGTGGTCAACCATCTAAGAACTGACCGGGGCCCACACTGCTTACCCTCGGATACCGCACGCGGTACTCGGGCTTCGCTGGGCCACGAGCGCTCCACTTGCACCTATCTGATTGAGCTGAAAATTTACATACTTACGTAAGTTCGGTGACAATAATACACGCTGGCGGGTTCCCAATTTTGTCGGTGCAGAGGCGGTAGGTACGTTATGAGAAAACTGTCAGTTCACTATCAGTACCGCTTAGTACTGCGCCCCTCGCGGGATGTGTGGAAGCGGGGCGATACGAGTACAGTGCTGACCCGCATCTACGCATGATATTACTACTGCGCATATGTAATACTCGAAATGTGTGAAATTAGTAAACTCACGTCAAACTACAAAATACCACAAATTGATCCCGCCCCGCCAAGTCAGGAAATAGCATTAACCTCTTCACCGCCCCAGTCATGGAATGCCTCACACGCCACGGTCATGTCATGAATACATGACCATAATGTACTAGATTGACAGATCCGTCGCGTACAGAGCACGTCACTTCATTTCGTGACGCATTGGTTATACTCTGTAATGTCATGTAAACGTTTTTATCAAATAAATAAATAAATTTGTTTTGTGGCGGTGAAGACTTGAACAGGTTAAAGTAGTATTTTACTATACGCTGTAATATCGGTGAAATTTAATTTACTTAACTTACAAGATTGGAATTATTTTTTACAGGTTAATATAGGGTTTGTGTTAGCTTAAGAGTACGTTTTTGTATCTAATCCAGCGACCCCTAAAAAAGGAATAAATCAAGTAGGAGATAAACCGAAGAAAATAATTAGCTTCGGGATAAGATCGCTTTGCTAATTAAAAATAAATATCAAATGAAGCAATCAACATGGGCATTCGATTTACGAGGGAAAAATTTAGAAGTGCCTCTCCCTACGCAGTTGGTACATACAAACAAGTTTTCATGACATTATAAATTTCGATAAAATACTATCAAATTGATGACCATTCGTTAACCTTATTGCAACGAGATAAGGTCTACCAATGGTCAATTAACTGTGCTGCTGATGGTACGTACTATAGGGAGGTAATTTTCGGATAGCTGAAATTGAAATTTATATTATATCGTCGCTCTGGTTTCCACTCACTTTTAACCAATGTATAAAAGCACAGAATGTCGTATTTTCTACTTTCCCGGCAACATACTGACGTCGCCTAGATTTCTTTATTTACTAGTTTTTCATTGCTTTAGTAATATTTATGCAGCAGTATTAGGCGATTTCCTGACGTGTCGGGGCGGCATCGGTATGTCGAATTTTATTTTTTGACGTGAGCTTACTGATGTGGTCCAGTACATCCAGTAAATTTTTTCGGAACATAAACGCAAACAAACGCGTTTGCGTTTAGTCTCAATTTGTATGGCAACAAATAATTACCATCTAAGGCCGCTAGAGGCGCTGTTTGCGTTGCCATACAAATTGAGACTAAATGCTGACGCGTTCGTTTGCGCTTACTTATGTTTAGAAAAAAAAAATATAGATACAGATTTCGCCACTTGACTGAATATATATAGTCAGTAATACTCATGTATGAGTTGTGTGTTGCGCCTAAGATATGCCCAACAGATACGTGAGCGGAAACACTACTGTTTTACTGTATAAAATTCATTTTTTTACCTATTTGTGTGGCAGCCGGTATAGCCGCGGCTCAGCATTAAGAAAACCGATTGCGTTTTAAGGCTGCCGCCATCTTGGAATTGATTTTTCATTAACACTAACGAAGTCGGGGGCGCTTTTTAAACACCCGGGGGTAAATAAAAATACGATGTTTATGTTTCAAGTACTATTTCAAATTTGGGGGAGCGTTTAAAATTTACACTCGCAAGCAATTAAAATGGGTATATATCTTTTAGAATTTCCATGTACGCGTACTTTGCTTTTAGTTTTCTTCGGTTTCTATTGATAATTAGTAGTATTTATTATTTGATATTCGTCATTTCATGGACCGGAGCCCATAAGACACTCGCGACGTAATGCGCGTCTGTCAGAATGTATGGAATACCAATATTTGTATAAGTAATAACCTTACGAACATATTTTCAGTGCAGCCAAAACAAAAAAAAATAATATGCAATTATGTCTTAGTGAGGGCTATTTAGGAAATAAGTGTATGCTTATTGTCCATGTATTTTTAGCTTATAAGTTACCTTTAGACTTGTTTCTGTTTGTTCTCCAATAAATAAATACATAAAATAAATCTCAAAAAAAGCTAAAAAAAAATACGCATATCGTCGTCACGATTTAGTCATTTACGCCGCACAAACCCTGCGCCAACTCATTTGAAGTTCCATTGAGGTTTATTCTTAATGCAATTATGTTACAAACAACCACTAATGCAATGAAACAAGATCCAATGTTCCAAAGTTGATCGTCCTGTTTGTTAGCCTAGTTGGTAGTGACTCTGCCTACGAAGCTGGAGGTCCCGGGCTCAAATCGCGGTAAGGGCATTTGTTTCTGTGGTGAGCAAAAACATTTGTTCCTGAGACTTGGATGTTTTCCATGTATTTATTAAGTTTATATCTATTATATATTTATCGTCCTCTAGTACCCATAACACAAGCCTTATTGAGCTTACTATGGGACTAGTTTGATTTGTGTAAAAATGTTCTCAAATATCTATTTATTCATTTATTAGTTAGACTTCAAGTTCCGATAACAACACAGAGTTCGCCTACATTTCTTTACGATTCTCGCAGTTGCAGATGCGGATTTCTCCTGTTATAGCCTGGAAATGCTTTACTTATATAAACCATTTTGCTAACTCAGCAGTATTATAAATAGTTACCACGTCCAGATGATAGATTTTGAAGCCAGTGAATAAATAAATAAATAAGAGAAAGATATATAGGTTATTTTTCTCATTTATTGAAGTTTAATTTTATTTAGTTACTCTGTACAAACGAAAGTATTAATATTATTCCTAATCTTCAAATGTTAGTAAATAAAATACTTTTTGACATGTAAATGTGTCCTTGTGGCCTATTTGCAGAAAAAAATATTTGACTTTGAATTGGTTTTAGCAATTACCTTAATAATCTGAACGTTTGAATTTAAAGTAGAACATTACTATGACAAAAAAATCTTGGAATGAGTCTGATTTCAATTTAAAGTTAGCTGCCTCTTAAAAATTTAAAGCGATATTATCACTGGAACGTTTATGACATTTTAAATAATCGTTTTTACCATTTATTGATAGTATTTTTATTGAAACTTCGCATGTTGGTGTACACGTAGGCGAAGAGCACAAAATAACAATAGTCAGCGAGCGAGACAAAATTGTATGGTCTACTATAGACACTCGTCTAATCGCATAGCTTGCTGTAAAATTATGTACGTTTATAAAAAAGGCACAACCTATTTTTATCAAAAGATGCGTGTTACATTTTTCTCGTAAAAAAAGGGTTTAGGATTGTAAAATGACTATTAGATAAAGTGTGGATAGAATAGAGAAGAGCGACTTTTTCTTGTGTTGGAACCAAGATCCTCTTCAGGTCATCGAGCCAGTGTAGCGAGTAAGATAGTCTTTTTAATTTGTTTTTATTTTTGCTAATTTGTTTCATTGTTAAATATATTTGAAACACACAACTGTCTACTGTAGGAACAAAATAATAGATAATAAATCTGATACTACTTTAAACTCGTACGGCAGGAACATTTAAATCATTCACAAATAGTACTCGCAGTCCTGGAACAGAGTAAGCCCTAAGTATCCAGAACTTTCCTAAGTTATAATAAAGTCTTACATGCAGCCTTTGACGTTAGTATTGAAAACCCGTAGCCAGGAAGAAATTAATTGAGCAAGAGACTTTCAAAGAAACTTAGCTCCAACCTAAACTTAAACTTAATATTGAGCGTGTAAGATTTCTTTTGGAACGCATTCGGCTGCAGTTGAAGGATGCATTGAAATTTTCGTGAAAGATAGGCTACATTTATGGGTAAAATTTGGTGGAAGGTTTTCTTGGAGTAAAAGGGAACTGAGTGAGGTGCAGTCGAACAACAGTGTGTAATGCCAGGAAAGGCATTTGCAGCATCGGAAGTATGCAAGACAAGGTATCGCAAAATATACAGTAAACAGTGGGTTCAATCTTGAAAGTACGCTTTGAAAAATTTGATAACAATGTGTTTTTTACTCATTAATTGACTTAAATACCTACATAAAAACATTAAAGACTCTGTAACAAATAGTAATCCTCATTACAAATAATCGTCTCCGATGTTGTGAATGTTGTGATATATGACGGAGCGCGCTTAGGTTAATAAATGTACACAACTCACTGTTTATTTTGGAGTCTGTAAAAATATTATTATCTTTAATTGAAAAAACCTCATCCTTCAGGTGGACGCAAACTGGCGCTGATCACGTAACCGGCCTAGCGACCTTAACCTAGTGAATATACTTGATATCAAAAAGCAATGAAACGATAATCCCATAATAGAGGCCCATGAAATCCATTCTAAGTAACCGAGAAAGCATCTTATCAAGTTTAAACAAATATTACTAATTTAGTTATTTGAAATTAGTGCCCAATATTTAATACTCAAATACCAGGAGAGCATAAAATTAAACTTCTTTACTTTGAATCTACCCCAGCCACCATCGAATTCCGCGCGTATTAACTAGTGAAGCAGATATGAATCTTTAATTTTCCAAATTTATTAAACCGCTAAACGAAACCGACGTTCAAACAGCAATATTTTTAACGACGGAGGTTAGCTAGGGAGGGGAAGATCTATCGATATGTTTGCGGTGTTGATGTTTTAAACTAATCTTTGCATATTAAGCATAACAAAGGTTGTATGCGGAGGACAAAACAGTTGACTGGAAACTCCAGAAATTCGGGCGATAATTTAACTATTTTACCTAAGATAGTATTCAAGCATTCTAATTTGATATTACTACTGTCCATGTGTCCATTGAGACACGTTATTTAGAACGGTACACGTGTTTTTTTTTAATATTATCAGCACTGCTCATACCAGACAGATCTCCTTTCCAGCGAATGCCAAGTTTACAGGTTGTCTACATCAGACTAATCAATTTCAAGTAATAGTCTACGATGAAACTGTTCGAGCAAAACAAAAAACACGCTTTTATAATTCTTATGATTGAGACCTATGTTCAGCGTGGGCGTCCCTCGGCTGATATAACAATAATTATGATGAATATTTCTTTACTTTTTATATCACTATTAAGTATGATGAATATATAGTATATTATAACTCAACATGAACTAAATAAGTATTTTTTTAACCTAAATAATTTTAATTTGTCATCAATGATGCGGCATCGCTTTTTAACTTGACCCGCTCGTTCAAGTCATCAAAGATCAACGAGAATATTAAACAAATCTACATACCATCCATAAACCAATCAGCGGTGATTTGCCGTCAATGATCGAATCAAGGCAATGACACGCTCGCTCAACAATGTGGAGTGAATGCATAAATTGTTGCAGTACAATTCAATCAATTATCATTGGGTTCGATAGTTGGCTAATACACAGAGTTAGAACAGTACCAAAAACAAACATTGATAATAAAACTCCTGTAGGTCTTTTTTTTCATTTTATTATTTATTATTAGTTATTTTAAAATAATTATTTTGTCTAAAAGATGTGCCGTAGCTTCCCGAACGCTGCCCAGCCGAGTCGGATTCGACGTTTAACTTTTTTCTCGAAAATTATAATAACATATCAAAATCAAGAAAATATAGCTGCTATGTTTCCAACAAACTTTCCAGTGGTAATATTGGTGGGAACCGGAAAATACCACATCAGTAAATATGTCGCGAATTAACCTGCGGCGATAGCTTACTGATCCTAAACCAGTGCCTGTGGGCAAGTCGGGATCGAGTTGGTTCATTATGATGATATCATCGTTTGGTCGATAGACGCGTCCCAGATAGTTGATCTCTCATTATTTATTGCCAGATAATAAATTATGACGTAATCATCAAATTGTGATTTCACTTATATATTAATAGAACGTAATTTGAAATCGCATTGATTTTAATGTTATTATACTTAATAGGCCTCCTCCAAAGACTTCCACAATGACCGGTCCTGCGCCACCCGCATCCAGCGGACACCCGCGACCCTTACCAGGTTATCAGTCCTATGTCCAGCTGTGGACGTCATTCGGCTGACATGATGATGATGATGATGATACGTAATAGCGATTGCTGAAAGCAAATTGCATAAACTTACTCTTCAAATATCAGTAAATGTTAATAAACATGGCGACAGGAGATATTACATATCTCATGGGAAGGTGTCAAACTTCTGCCGGTACTTATGATTACTGACATTTAAAATAAATAGCACTAATACACACGGACAATGATACACACACAACAACAAAACAAAATACAACACAAAACACACACAAACAAACACAACAGATTATTATTATAGCCTTTTTATTTCCTTAATATACTATATTCATATAATATAAATTTCAGATAATAAACATTTAATGAAATATTACATGTTAAAGGCCTCTCTTCGAGTGAAGGCCTCCATTTTTCTCATAATAGATCGGTTTTTGGCGGTAGTAACCCAGTTATTATTGCCTGCATTATTAGGCAAACACAAAAGTACAAAACATATATAATTACATTCCATACAAAAGTCTATGCATAAGGTAATATTTATACAAGAGCGTTTGTACTCATGTTTTAGCGCTGTAAACTATAATAAACCTACTTTTTTTTTTATTCAGTTTAGATATAAACACATTTTTTTTTTACAAGCATGCCACTATTGAAAACCTCTAGGGTTTATGTAATAGTTGGCGAGATCGCGCTGTCCGATCCGCGTTAACTTAATCGTATTATTAATTACACGCTTGGTTGTGATTTTCAGTACACTTAAATTAATCTATAAACATCACATCTATGGTATAAGTTTTATACATTAATGTAGACCTAAGTAGTATTTTTTTAGTATTGGCATACATTTGCCGTGGTTTCCAACAATTTTGATTAGATGACACAGTAAGTTTTTAGGCAAGGTATTTAATATATATGGGAGTAGAAACTCAGTTACTCTCTTACCGTATACATTGTTACTTTTGGGAGTTGTATATGAAGGTAGATAATCTAAGGTACGTAATTTACTGGAGCGAGTATTTTTATCTAATGTTGGTATGATTTCACACTATTTAAGCAATGATAGGTTAGCCATGACGGATCTAAGTTTTGAACATATGTGATCTATGTGTGATCCCCAATTGAAGTTATTATCTATAACTAGGCCTAAATAGGTGTGGTGTTTGACAATTTCAAGCGTTTCGTATTTGCAGTTATTGTTAGGGCTATGTATGTATGCAATGATGTGCGTGTGCTATGATGTTACTTACATTGCTATGTAATTTTAAAACGATAATGTAATGAAATTGCTCAATATATTATTCATTTTCATATTACGCAGTACACATAAAGAAACTGAAGAGTGTCATTTTGTATTCGCTAACAAACTGCCATGCAATTTGGCGAAGTTTAATAAATGTTGTGTTACCTTTTTGGATAAAATAAATTTAAAATTATATTCATTCGTTATTAGCCCGTAATCGCCCTCTGCTATAGATAGGCCTCTCTTTGAGTATGCCACTAATAATAATTAATAAATAGCAGACATCCCATTGCACATTTACCCTTTGGAATGATACTAATGGGCTATGGTCAAATTGTTTTTTTTTTTTCAAACAAAGATTGAAAAACCTCTTTGACTACTATTACTTACTTACTACTTGTAAACTATACTTATACTAAAATGCGGAAAAACGTGGTTATGTTTGTATTATACATCGATACTTTCCTCGACACGATCCCATCACTAAAGCGGTACGATAGGAAATTAAAATTTTCCTCTTCATTTAAAAAGAAGCAGCGCCTCAGGCTAACTCCTTAATGTGGCTACATCTATTTGAGGTCCTTATTTATCGATGTACTTAATATTTACTTGCATTGCATCTGTGTTTAGATACCTATTGGTTTTTTGAAAGTAAAAAGATTTGGATCGGGCAAAAATATGATATTAGCCTTTAATTCAAAATAGTGGAATATAGATGTTCCTCTGAATATTGAGCTAGATTGATAGTAAAAATATACCTAAAGCGTAATATGCTGAGCTGTGTGAAAAGAGTTTTGAAATTTGGGAGTGCAGTTAATAGGCTCTTCTTCTATTCAAATGAATTGGCAGACAAAAGGTAATAATGGGTTGAATGAAATGCAATTTGTATAAGGCCTGTACCGAAAAGTTTTTTTACAGAGTATATTTATGATATCATTTAAACTACAATGAACAGCAAGGATATTTTATTCTAGTCATATGATGTTTAATGTCTATTTACAATAAATATACACATTTTATGGTTTGAGGGTTTTGCGGCTGAATAAGCGGATTTTTTTCTTCAAGCCTGCCATTAAGTTTTGCACAGTGGTTTCGGTGACTTTGTTGGCGTGTTTTTTCCATTTCTTTTTAAAATCTGTCTCTGATGTTGCTGGAGCACAATTTTTACGCAACTCTGCTTTAACTAATGCCCAATACCGCTCGATAGGTCGTAGCTGGGGACAATTTGGAGGGTTCATATCTTTGGGCACACATTGTACGTTGTTTGAAGCCAGACACTCTTGTGTGGCTCGGGCATAATGTGCAGTAGCCAGGTCGGGCCAAAACAACACATTCCCTTCATGCTGCCTTATAAATGGTAAAATCAAACCTTTTATACATTTCTGGACATAAATATTTGCATTTATGGTACCTTTTGTGATAAATGACCCAGTGCGCACCGTAGCGTTCTAGCGAACAACACGGTTTTGTTAGTGGTCCAGGAATTATTAGACGAAATATTAATGTAAATTGCAATTTACAATACGCAATATCTAAAGAAATAATAGGCAGTGCAACGGAATCTCATAGTGAAATAAATTTTTGGTGTATCTACTATACTTTTGCCAATATCACAGTGTTAAGTTAAATAGCCGACCACCGCGCAGAGTTATACGCCTACCCTCAAGACGTCCGCCGATGACTACCGACGTAAAAAGCGCAAACAAACAATAAAACAAGGTAATACAAAAATGGCTTTAAGCTGCGAGGGATGTAATGCGACCATAAATAACATTGAGTTCCTGGTTTGTCTATCTTGTAAATCACATTACCACTTGGAATGTTGCAATGTAACTGTAGAACATTTTCGTGTTATGGAATCACAAGCCAAAATAACTTGGAAATGTACGCCTTGTACAACTAAACCTGACATTTCTGATGATAACGTAACATTGCGCCGAACTTTTCGTGCAATAATCCCTACAAATAATTCGTTCGATATACTGTCTAGCGTATCGATAGATGAGAGTGAAACAGACGAATCATCACGCTCGTTCGGCCACGAGTTAAATAGAAGCTGTCCGGAAAGACCGTGTACATCTGCTAAGACGGAAGAGATGGAAAAAACAATATTAGAACTACGGGAAAAATTAAAAATAGCTGATAATGAAATTAATAGTTTACTCTCCGAAAACTTTACGTTAAAAGATACGATTAAAAGTTATGAGAGCAAAGTAACTCACCTTAAAAGCATAAGTAAGTCTATACACACAACCAAAAAAGGGTCAATAAAACAAAAACAACGCCAAAGAAAATGCACAAACCGACAGAGCATCAACCAGAGCTATATTGACTTGAACACCCAGACCACCAGCCGAAACCAGTCTCCTCCAGTAATCTCCCAGAATCAGAGCCTACAGTCGTCACCGACAACTCAACCGTTACGTGTGAGCACTCCTGTTCTCTCTGAAAATACCAGTAACGTATCTACGAAACCTCATATATACATCTATGGTGACGAACTCGCACGCGGCCTATCAACGCGACTAATTTACTCCAGATGCGGCATAAACAGCGATCACTACAGCGTAAGTGCAACGGTCAAACCTTACGCGCCTAGTACAGAAATTTTGAATAATCTACATTCCATGTCTGAAAATATAACTAGTAAAGACATTATCGTATTGTCTGTCGGCAACCATGATAAAAATCCTTATCTGTTGTTATCCAATATACGGAACACTTTAGCCAGATTCAAGGAGAATAATGTATTAATATTAAATGTTTACAATAATCGAAACCAAAATAATAAATTAATTTATCATGAATTGCAAATGTTTGGGAAAAAATATACTAATTGTAAGATAATAGATTTATATCATAATTATAAAAGGAATTCGTCGTCTTCAATATCTTTTCTGAACTGGGTTAGTTTTAAGCTAAGCGAAGAAATTAACTTGTTAAAAAACCGTGTTTTTGTGAATAACGATGTACCTCTGAATAATGATAAGAACATAAATGTGGCCTGTTTGTCAGGTGATTTTTTTCGCTCCTACTAATCACAATGTGGTCCATAATCAGAGTGGAGGGCTATTGACATCGCCAACACCTAATAATTTAGACACTATGATCATCCTTCATCAAAACATTCAAGGATTATGTGGAAAACTTGAACTTTTGGAAATAGCTTTACAGGATTTAAAACGGAGTGGTAGGGACATTGATGTGTTGTGTCTAAGTGAGACGTTCGTCCGTAAAGGATCAGAAGGAAATATCATCTTTAGAAATTTTAAACTGGTTTCTAGCTATTGTCGCGATAAAGGAAGAGGTGGAACTTGCATCTTAATCAAAAAAATGTATGATACCAAATCCCTACCTTTTGTTGCTCAACTGGCCACAAAGTTTTATTTCGAATGTTGTGGTATTGAAATAATTGGCACGGGAATAATAGTTGTCAATATTTACAGAATTCCAGAGCAAACCAGTTCACATACAGGTGTTTTTCTCGATAAACTGGATAAATTAATGAATTATTTAACATTGAGATACAAATCTAAAAAAATTATTATTAGTGGCGATTGGAATATCGACTTACTAAAACACAATACAGCTGCTGCAAACCTCTCTAGTATACTGCTGAATTATAAATGTTCAAAAGTTTTGCGAGTCCCTATCATCTCTCTCGTATGCTGACGTTCTACAATCAACAAACGTAACAGATGCATTTAAAAATTTTTATGACATAATACGTCTTTTTTATGATTTATGCTTTCCTATACTCAGAGTAAAAATTTATAACAAACCAAAGCGTGTTAATTGGCTCACAAAAGGATTAAGAAAATCATCTAGAGTTAAACGCAGTCTTTATTTGAAATACAGGCTTTCTAAGCATAATAAACAACTAAATAAACTTAATTTCATGAAATATAATAGCATATTAAAGCAATGTTTTCATAATGCGCAAAGAATTTGTAATAGTAATTTTATTAGAAATAGTGAGAATAAGTGTAAAGCAACTTGGCACACAATATCTTCTGCAGTAATAAATAAGGTGCATGAAAATGAAATTAATAAAATTAAATATAACGGTGACATTTGCTCTGATCCCTCTGACATATGTAATATTTTTAATAATTATTTTATAGATTTAGTACATAAACAAAATCTGCCTGTGGATAATTCATCTTATAAACGGAATTTGAGCAAGGATTATAATCCCCACACCATGTTTGTACAGGTAGTTGACGAAAATGAAATCTACAACATAATCATGTCTCTAAATAATTGTAAATCGAGTGGTTACGATGATATAACTACAAAAATATTAAAGCAATGTGCGCCGTACATAGCCCTACCACTTTCCCACGTCGTAAATTTATCTTTCTCTGATGGTATATTCCCTCAACAACTAAAGCACTGCATTGTCAAGCCCCTTTTCAAAAAAGGAGATAAGCTTAATATAGATAATTATAGACCCATTACTTTGATTCCTATATTATCTAAAATATTTGAAAAGGCAATGTACAAAAGGATACAAAACTTTCTGGTAAAACATAACACACTCTGTTCTGAGCAATATGGCTTTCGAAATGGACGCTCAACCACACTTGCTTGTTTTGATCTTGTACGGACTGTAACCGAGAGTATCAATGCAAGAACTCCTGTAGTGTCAGTATTTCTGGATATGTCAAAAGCGTTCGACTTTGTCAACCACAGTAAGCTACTTTACAAACTTGAAGTTTATGGGATTAGAGGGAAGGTGTTAAAATGGATAGAAAGTTACTTGGTCGATAGAATGCAATGTGTAGAAATTAAGTTAATATCAGCCAGTGATTCAAGTAAATCAGCATTGAAGCAAACTTTCAGATCGGAACTTAGAGCTTGTAGTCATGGAGTACCACAAGGAAGTATTCTGGGGCCCCTTCTATTCCTAATTTATGTGAATGACTTACCCAAAGCCACCGCACAGAAAAGTATAATGTTTGCTGACGACACAACACTCGTGGTAAAATGTGAAAAAAGGGATACTTTCCAATCAGATATTAATACAGCGCTAATGAACATTATAGAATGGATGAAATTAAATAATTTGAATATTAATATTAATAAGACTAAGTTCATACAATTTAAATCATATAATTCGAATCCAATACCAATCCAAATAGAATATAAAAATGACATTTTAGATGAAGTAAATTCAATAAAATTTCTAGGCATAACCATTGACGAACACCTCAATTGGAAAAATCAAATTGAACAAATTTGTAATAGATTAAACCGTTTTGTGTTCGCACTTAAGAGATTGAGAGTTACGGTATCCAAAGAAGCTGCACTAACAGCTTACCATGGATATGTGTCGTCAGTACTTGCTTACGGTCTAATTCTATGGGGTAACTCTATCGAGCTGGATAGAGTGTTTAAAATTCAGAAAAAGTGTATAAGGGCAATAAGTAATGTTAAGATGGATGAAAGCTGTATTCCACTTTTTAGAAAATTACATATATTACCATTGCCATGTTTGTACATTCGAGAGGTATGTGTCTTTGTTGACTCTCATCAAGAGTACTTCAGTAGACGAAGCGAAGTCATCCAGAGACAAACAAGACCACACATTATGTCTCTATTGTACAAGCCTCGCTGTCACAAAGACATGTATAAACGAAATATCTATAATATGAGCATTGTACTTTTTAATAAATTGCCGGATGATTTAAAAGCTTTAACAGGCGACATATTTAAAAATAAATTGACCAAATGGCTACAAGAGAAATGTTTCTACAGTATTAAGGACTACTTAGATCATAAAAAATTGACTCACGCATATATCTAATTTGTATTATTTTAAATTTTATTCTTCATACATAGATTATTTTCATTGAAATATTTGTACGCCTGCTTGCAGGCTGAATACATGAACTTTGTACACTATAGCTTAAGACCATATATACTGTTTTCTTACAAATAAATTTTTTTGAATTTGAATTTGAATTTGCGTTTTCCACAGGAACATATTGCTTGCCAGATTAAATATTTTTCCCCAAACTTTTCCATAAAAATATATTTATTTTGATCGCTTATATCCGCCTTATTTTCGGTTGTATAGAATTGGTCACCTGGTAAAGTTGTAAAATCTTTTTTCACATACGTCTCATCGTCCATTAGAACGCATGTTCCGTCCAAATTGCAGAGAAGCTTGTATAGTTTTCGTGACCTTGTAACAGAACTATTGTATTGCTTTACCGACTGTTTTGGGGCTTTTACTTTTTTATAGGTCTTTAAATTTTGACGCACTTTTGCTCTCTGGACCATAGACGTACTAGTTTTACATTTTTTGGCCACATCCCGCACTGATAAACTACAATTATTCTTGTAAGTAGACACTATTTTCTTTTCTATTTTTTTATTTGAAGGACCCGTCGGGCGTCCACTTCGAGCTTTGTCTTGAATTCTATATTCTTTTAAGTACCGATTAACAATATTTCGCACCGTCGCACGACTTATATTCACCATCTTTCCAACCGCTGCATAAGTTGAATTAGGATTTTCAAGGTACGTCCGCAAAACGGTTTCTCTCCGAATTATTTTATCGTCCTGCATTTTAAATAAAAACATTACCTAACCTGAATTAATTATGCCAATCGATACATCAAGATGACACAAACTGAGGCATATAATCAGAAAAAAAAATCGTTTACCAGACAGTATTTTACTGGTATGCAGACTCTGTAAAAAAACTTTTCGGTACGGGCTTTATGTTATGTAATTATATAACATCATAATTACAAATATGACATAAACTTAAAATAAAGTAGATAGCTAAAATCTGATGTTGCTATAAAATAATTTATACCCAACAAAACCGACTCCAATTTTGTACTTCGCCATGCCACACACTTTTGACATATCCTTCCCACTTCACCACGTGGACTGCTTTCCGATAGAAAATGAGGTGGCTATTACAGAAAATAAAAAAGTCACTTTATTATCCCTAAGCCCATTTGAACAGTTCCGTCGATTCCTCGAGAACCCATACTGGTCTTCAGTTCCTCATCATAAGTTCCACTTCAAAAGATGTATTTTGACGAGCATTATGAACTGAGAACCTCATTTCTTCTATTGAAGTCGGTTAGAAATCTACGCACAAGTTACCATTTAAGAAAATTTACAAAATGCATACAATTTCCGCGCATGCCAAGCGTGGCGATTATGGCATTAACTCCCGATGGAATTGGGGGAGGCCTATCCAACAGTGGATGTCCTTGCGCTGATATGTTCGAAGGCCTACACTCATCAAGATCTTCCAAATAACTAGAGTGCTTTGGTTATAACAAGCGAAGTAAGTGGTCAATCATTTGGAATTTTACAATTTTCATTTATTTATTTAATCGCCTCAAACACATCCATACGTCTTCCTCATACATGCTCGTCGGTTGCGGGTACTACTGAGTTGGCCTTTTTTCAGTATCGTAGAAATATAATCAAGATGGTTAGTCACCACCTTAACCATCCATTTTCTGAACGTACTCGTAAATCCTCTTAGTCAGTCTGCTTTCACACATCCTCTCAACATGCCCATACCACCGAAGCATACCTTTTTCAATCCTTGTCACCACGTCGTCAAAAGTACAAAGAATTAAAATGATTTTTTTAGTTGAATTTTAATATACAAATAATCAGACGCAAAGTGTAGTAGACCACTTAATTCTTAGCTTACTTTAGAATAAAATAAATAGAGATAAATAATAATAATTATACATGGTAAAATCTAATTATGTCCATGGACTTTTAAGATCGGAGCTTCCTTTGGATTTTGCGGGTCGGGCAAAAACAAAGCAAACATATTTAGTAAACAGACTCAAAACAAATAAACAAACGTAAACAATCGACCAATCACGGATAACAAGCGTTCCTCAGGGCCGCGAATCGATGCGGCATTTAATTAAATGCGAATCAAATTATCTGCAAGACGACCGTCTTCAGCCGGGCCCGATTTATATCGCATAGAGCTGATGCGCTGACATATTAAATGGGCTCCTTTGGATTTTAAAGGAAGCACTGCTTTCTCTGCAGATACTTCAAAGGAAAACATAAGCGCGAGAATTTTTACATGAAAACATCATTTACGAATCGTAAACCCATATAAACATTATAAAGTCAATAAGTCACGGTAATTTGTAACCGAGTTTTATTGTTTTATACTAGGTTTTCTATTGGTTTTGACTCCAATCCTATGATTAAGTGTGCACTTTAATAAGGCTACGGGGGGTTAAGAATTGTACCTATGTGTACACTTCTACTAGTATTATACAATCCCTTTGCCTTATTTATTAAGTGTACACTTAGGCTACGTACTGTTTTAGTGGGGTGCAAGTTAGTTATATTGCCTAATTGCGGTATTTTCTATTTTCCTACACCATTCTGACGTCACCTTCATTTTCTTATTTAGGCGACTTCCCCATTGCCGGGGCGGGATCGATATTTGGTATTTTAACCAACTTCAACTTAAATTTTAAGAAAAAACATACGGCGTTATTAGTATTTTGGGCAACAAACTAAGCATTTGCATTCAGAAAGTAGCATCTGGTGAACTGGAACTGATGAAGAAGACCACAGATGGTCATCCAAAATTCCAAGTGTCTCATGGGTGGCGCTAAGATATTTAAGCAACTATGATGAAGTCAATTTTACCGGTCATCGTGTAATGTTACCATCAACTGGCTCTGATGATTAAAGCCGGTAGATAGGCAACGGAACTTCCTAATAAAATGCTTAGCCGTGTTTGGGCCTATTAGATTTGTCACGAGAAGCACTCTGGCAATGATTCACTAAAAAGTGTGAAATGAATTATTTTCAAAATAAGTAAAAACAATAATACCGTCTTCTAAAAACTAAAAAGCAAAAAATTAACTATGATCTCCACGAAATACCTTTTTAATAATTGGCTACCTAACAAATATACAATTTCTTCAAATTCTACCACCGTTTGAAGTTGGTGCCAAACAATTTAAATAGTAGATGACGCAAGTGCAGTATAACTATGGAACTACTAGCGCCATCTAGGCAAGCTCGAGAAACATTTCGCACCTATATCAGGTGATAGAAATTTAAGAAATTGTATATTTGTTAGGTATTAATAAGGTATTTTGTTCTATGACGTGATCTTACTGATGTCGCAAGGATTTCCTCACTTGACTACATTCGGTTTGCACAGTAGTAATATCATGCGCGGAAGCGTGGCAGTACTGCATTCGTATCGCCCCCCTTCAACGCATCCCGCGCCAGTCATCCAGGGGTATTTACCACTTCGTAAAGTTCTACAGGGTGATCGGGCAGCCGTCAATCTCAGTCGGCACCTACGGAACGTTCAATTTACATTCGACGCTCACCGTTTGACAGCTCGGTTTGACAGGTCCGTGCCGGATATTATACTGCCGATTTGTTGTTCTATACACATGGGCATAGCGTGACAACCTGTATGAATTAGTCAGACGTGTATTTTTGATATATATGTGTAGCTACAAATTGTAACCAGACGTACATTTTAGTGATATAACCTCGTAAGTCCCCGCGTTTGGACAGAATGTCATTTTTCGTAGTAAAAATGACAGAGTTACCTATCGTACGTATCGTAGGTCTGTGCCGGGTATTATACTGCCGATATTTTGTTGTTTTATACACATGGGCACAGCGTGACAACTTGTATGAATTAGTCAGACGTGTATTTTTGATATATGTGTAGCTACAAATTGTAACCAGACGTACCTTTTAGTGATATAACCTCGTAAGTCCCCGCGTTTGTACAGAATGTGATTTTTCGTAGTAAAAATGACAGTTAGAGTTACCTCTCGTACGTTCGAAGTTCGAAAATTATTTTTGATATATGTGTAGCTACAAATTGTAACCAGACGTACAGTTTAGTGATATAACCACGTAAGTCCCCGCGTTTGTACAGAATGTCATTTTTCGTAGTAAAAATGACAGTTAGAGTTACCTCTCGTACGTTCGAAGTTCGAAAAGTTATATGATAAACCCTGCTGGTAATAAATAAGGTCACCAGAGCTCTCGAGGATCCACTGTGTTAAAAGTGAGGGACCAGAAAATGTGTCTAGCTGTCAACACAACGAATACTCAAGTCAAAAAAGGATCGGCAACGTGCTTGTGATTCTTTTGAAGTCGCAATTGTCCATAGGCTACAGTGTCTGTTTACCATCAGACAGGCCGTTAACTTGTTTGCCACCGCCGTTGTAAAAAAAACTATTCAGCTGTACAGTCAGCATCAAAGGGGTCAAAAGCTCTTATTCCCTTGTAATAAAGACTTTTTAAATGCGTAGCTACTTTTGATGCCGACTGTATCTAATTCATTCACAACATTATCACATCACCTCTCTCTACACTAGTGCCTAGAAGATAATCTGAAAACAAAAATCTTTTAAAACTCAGCACACTTAAAAAGAGACCGTTATTAAAAACTCATCAAAGATAAGGTGGTGGCAGATTGGGAGCAAACTTAAATAAATGGGCAGGAATTTAAAATTATAATGGGATTGTATCCGGTGACACAAATGTGTGGAGTTTGTTGCAAACGACTTCTGCGGAGACGCTTAGCCACGGCGCAGGGGCGGCATGGAGTCGGGATGTCATTCAGCATTTTCGTTTAGCATTGCCAATTTTTATTTCAAGATTTTAATAGATTTGTGTAGTGATGTTATCTTTTTCTATCTAAAATCGAAACGAATAACGAACGAAAATACGAATAGTCAATTAAGGAACAAAAAATAGATCACCGAAAACTTTGCCCTTTCTTACCAAACAATGGATGACGTTTTCTTATATTAATTTTTGAAAAAAAAAAACTGTTTTTAATGAATTGATTAATTTATGTATGTAGTAGTAAGTGATATCACCATATAACAACACGATGTAGGGACAATGTTAATACATATGTTAACGCTCTGAACTTAAAAGAACTGTAAATATTTGTAACTGCAATAGCCTCTCCATAGCCGCGGCGCGGTATAGTTTTACCTGCGGCAACTAATTGTGAGTGCGGATAAAGTATGGCGTCTAAGGTGGCCTTAGTAACGCGATTGCATCACGGCAGTGTGGAACCACCTTTATGCAGCCGCTGTTCTCATTGGGAGACTTCATTACTGGTGGGTTTCATAGCTTCTGTATGCGACTTTGTACAGTCAAGTTCATATTACTTTAGAACCTTGTGAAAACCCTGGCATGGCCCAAAAACCCATGCCAAGTGGTTGTCCATCGCGAAGAAGTAACTGCCCCGAAAAGAGGCAAAACTTAAAGTCAAATATTGAAGAAACCTCGTGAAAGGCGAGAAGGACGAAGCCAGCAAGTGTCGTGCACTATCACTCACACTCAAACTCAAATGTTTTTTTTTTTTTTTTATGACATAGGTGGCAAACGAGCAGACGAATCGCCTGATGGTAAGCGATTAGCGCCGCCCATGGACACTCGCAACACCAGAGGGGTTGTAAGTGCATTGCCGGCCTTTAAGATGGGAGTACGCTCTTTTCTTGAAGGTTTGAAGGTCGAATCGGTCCGGAAATACCGCAGGCGACAGTTCATTCCACAGTTTAGCTGTGCGAGGCAAGAAATTTCTGGAGAAACGCACAGTTGAGGACTGCCAACCATCTAAGTGGTGAGGATGGAAATTTTGTCGCGTTGGGCGATGGCGGAAGGAAGCGGCAGGGATTAATCCGAACAATTCCTCGGAGCACTCCCCGTAATACATGCGGTAGAAAATGCAGAGCGAGGCTACATTTCTACGCAGCGCCAAGGAGTCAAGCCGTTCCGAAACCCGCTGGCAGCCGACAATTCGAGTCGCTCTCCGTTGGGTGCGGTCCAGAGGGAGAAGCTAGTACTGTGGTGCCCCTGCCCAAAGATGAGAACAGTATTCCATATGTGGGCGGACCTGTGCCTTATAAAGCTGTAGGCGATGGGCCGGCGTGAAATACTGTCTCGATCTGTTTAGCACACCGAGCTTTTTCGAGGCTAATTTGGCCTTACCCTCTAAATGACCGCGGAACTGGACTTCACTCGAGATGTCGACGCCAAGGATCTCGATATTGGCTGTGGCAGTTAGGGGAGTGCTCTCAAAACGAGGTGATGCGACAAACGCAAGCTTTTTCGCAGTAAACGCGCAAACCTGCGTCTTTGTAGGGTTAAAGCGGACCAGATTAAGTCGACCCCATTCTGAGACTTCATCCAGGGAAGTCTCAATCTGAGACACAAGTTTGTTTCGGCTCACAGTGACGTTTTCCCGAGAAATATTGGCGCGACCGGTGTAAGAGGCATCACACGTACTATCATCCGCATAACAGTGAATGCCGCTGATTTGCAGCATGTCATTGATATGCAGAAGGAATAGCGTGGGTGATAGCACACAGCCTTGAGGGACACCAGCATTCACAGACATGGCGTCAGAGCATACACCGTCAACTACGACCTTTATGCTTCTGTCTGCTAGAAAGCTGCTGACCCATTCACATAATTTCTCGGGAAGCCCATAGGATGGAAGCTTCGAGAGAAGTGCTTTGTGCCAAACGCGATCAAAGGCCTTCGCTACATCTCAAACTAACAGCCAATGCTTCACCCTTTGTCTCGATCGCCTGTGCCCAACGATGTGTCAGGTAAACCAGTAGATCACCAGCCGAGCGGCCCCTACGGAAACCGTATTGTCGGTCACTAAGTAACTGGTGGTCATCCAGGTACCGAAGGAGCTGGCAGTTGATAATGGACTCCATTATCTTCGAGAAAAGGGAAGTTATAGCTATTGGCCTGTAGTTGGACGGATTTGAGCGATCGCCTTTTTTAGGGATGGGGTGCACCAAAGCTGACTTCCATGAGGTCGGGACTATGCCAGAAGAGTAAGAGAGCCGAAAAAGACGCGTTAAAACTGGTGCCAACTCAGGAGCACACATCTTCAGCACAATGGCAGAGATTCCATCGGGCCCACTAGACTTATGAGCGTCGAGGGAAAGAAGAGCTTTACGCACTGAGTTCTGGTGGAAGCGAACATCCGGCATACAGCTCCCGTACCGCGGAATGGTCGGCGGCGCGTGGCCCCCGTCATCCAAAGTCGAGTTGGACGCAAAGAGTTTACCCAGAAGATCAGCTTTGTCTTTTGCGTCGTGGGCTAATGAATCATTTCCCATGTGCAGAGGTGGAAAAGACGGCGTGCAGAAATTCCCTTGGATAGCTTTGGCTAGAGACCAGAACGCACGAGTTCCCGAAGGGAGGCGTTCTAGTTTCTCGCCAATCCTACCAATGTGCAACGACTTTGCTTTGGCAATAACTCTTTTGAAGGACCTGGAGGCAAAGTTAAACTCCCTTCTTAATGCGCTGGATTTTCCATCCCGTTTATTTGTATTTGTTTATATCACACGAGGTATCCGCAATATGGGACGTTGATTCAACATTCATTATCCCAATAGGCGTCTCTGCAAATGTTATAATAGCGAACAATGTCAACCCAAGAGTTTAGATGGCTGCGTCAAGAGTTAAGGTCGAAACGCACAGAGCGGGTGTGCGGTACGGGGCGGAGGCGGTTATTTATTTTTGATCTTCCCGAAACTGTTGATTACTGCTTCATATCACACACGCCGCCGCAGCTCTACTGCGCTACTGAATACCGCGCGGTAACTTGGTGTGACGTCCCCCGGACCGCGTTCGCTTTACAGCAAAACCGCCTCCGCCCCGCAACGACGCTGTGCCGCGCTCTGTTCGCGCTGTCATATAGAATACTATAGTTTTGTTATTGTAAAAGCGTCTTTATCATGACGTGTCCTGAGGATGTGTCATGTGTTCGCAATTAGACTATTCGCAGAGACGTCTATCGAGATAAGAAATAAGATGAATAAATAGAAATCGTATGACAGTATTATTTTCGTCATTCAGTATCACACTACGAACACGGTCGTACGTCAATGGTGTAGTTACAAAACCGCGAGACTTACAGCGCTCACTAAGCAAGAAACATGTGATCACTGTTGCTACTTCTGCCGCCGGGACATCTTTCGCTGCTAGTACGTTAAGAGATTTTGTTTGAAATCCTTAAATCGTCATAGTTTTACGGAGTATTCTATGATACGTTGTCTGATCACATGATGGCCAAAGAGCCTTTAGGCCACTACCACCGCAGCTGAAGGACGTCCTCTGCTGGACATAGGCCTCCATCAATTTCATGGGGTGAATGCCACACCACGCTTGGCTGGGTTGGCGATCGCAGTATCTGCCTATCCCACAGTGTAGTAGTTTTAAGACATTTTGTGGCCAAAAGGCATTATATAACCGAATTGACCACTTCCTTATAAAAAAACCAAAGGTTGTTGCACTACTGAAAATGTGGACTGAATAGTGCCTTGTCTTTTTGCCTAAGAAGAATTTTAGGGCTTGCCTGTTTTTAGTTTCTTTTTGCGGAAAAAGCGGATCAATTAATTCCGTAGAGTCATTGGTCCGAACCCGTATTTTTCGCAATTCTTAATTCCGACAAACATGTACCGGTGAAGTATTTTTACTAAGGTTAAGTTCAATTCCATTGTCCTCGTCCAAAAAGTATAGCGTTAATAGTACCTGGGCCAAGCGCAAAAATCGAAAGTTAGTACAGTGGTTAAGAAAGTTGTATTATGAAGGACTATAGACATAAGCTGGCGATGCGTTGGTGGGCTGAGAGGCGGGAGGATGCTGCAGACGTAAAAAAAAAAAAGTCATTCATTTCCTCTCAATTGAAACTTGTATCAAATGATAGTTAAGCCAATACCGTATTCGTCAGTTGGTTGTAAAGCGGTGGAATACCCGTTGGATAACCAACTGACGGGTGTGACACGACGAAACTATAAGTAAGTAAGTAAGTAAGTAAGTCATTTATTTGCATAAAATAGTGCACAATAAGATGGTCAACATATACAATTTAGATCAACTATTTCGTCTCAAAGACATGCAAATGTCAATGGATAATATTGTTATTAGATATTATGTCACATTAAAAACATTACAATTCAAAATATCTTTAAAAAAATCACTATCAGAAACATTATTATAAAAAAAAAACACAATTATTATCACAAATACATAAGGAAACATATACAAAATAGAAAAAATTTCAAAGTAAATATGCAAAACATGTCAAGGCTCAATAATATATAGGTAATGAATACTTTAATGCTATAAAATTTTCTTTGAAGCACCTATAATCTCAGCTGGTAAGCTAGTCAGTTAGCGCATTTAAATAGGCGATAAAATGCTCCTATCTGGTTCCTGCGTTTCAATATTTAGAGCATCAGTTGACCGGTTTTCCATCACGATACAGCCGGCTGACAAGTTTATTGCATGAGCGCTCTGGCCAACAAACTGGCCTCCCGTTTGGCGAGTTAACTTTAAAATGTAACTATTTTGTAACATTTTAATTAAGAATAAATTAAAAAAAATATATTCCCAATAGCTCTGTCATCTGACAAAATTTCATGCGAGATTTCATAACTGAAAGATTGTTTTTTTACTTGTTTATGTGACACGGATATTCCACCGTTCTACAACCAGCTGACGATTTTTTATGCTTAAGGCGTTGGCTTAGCTATCATTTGAAACAAGTTTCAGTCAAGAGGAAATGACTTTATTTTTTTACGTTTTTGGGAGGCTGCTGCTCCTCAATCCACTGCACCTGCTCACAATTTTTTACAAGAATTGGTTGAGAAATGCGACCTGTAGAGGAGAACATCCGGACCGACAGACATGCATACGAAAGAATTTTTGTCGAAAGCTGAAACGGAGACGCTTCGTTCGCTTCGCTCGCTCGGCCAATAACATTTCTGATGAGAAATGCGACCTGTAGAGGAGAACATCCGGACAAACGTAAGAAAAAAAAATGTTTGTTTCAAATTTAACCAAAAACTGACTCCGACAAAAAAAACTATATAATTATCGAACCTGCTCACAAAATTTCACTAGGATCGGTTGAGAAATGCGACCTGTAGAGGAGAAAATCCGGACATACATATACGATAAAATTTTGTATATTTTTTAAAATATCCAAATTTCTAAAACTGACTTGACAAAAAAAATTATAACATTTCTCATGAGAAATGTGACCTGTAGAGGAAAACATCCGGACAGACATACGAGAAAAAAAAAACTTTTTTTTTTTCAAATTTAAAACATTTCAAAAACTGACTCGACAAAAATATCCATATCCATATCCATCCATATCCATACTAATATTATAAATGCGAAAGTCACCCGTCTGTCTGTCTGTTATTTCTTCACGCTTAAACCGCTGAACCGATTTAGATGAAATTTGGTATAGAGATAGTTTAAGTCCCGGGAAAGGACATAGGATAGTTTTTATTCCGGAAATCGTCCCTTAGGGGGTGAAAAAAGGAGTAAAATGTTGTACGGGCGCCTAAAAAAAATTTATAGCAATTATTTCTATAGTATCGTTTGATAAGTGTGTAAATTTATAAACCCTGTAAACCCATTTCTTAAAATTTTTTGTAAATCCGATACAACCACTGTTTTGTGGTTAGGTTAACCTCTTATCAAAATTAATGGGAGTTTTTATTCTTATTATCGCGATAAACGTACTTAGCAGGTATTTTTCATATTCTCAAAAGGATTTTGTTACAGTGTCTCAAGACGAGAGTCTTTGACCAGTGTGGGTTGCCATTGATCACATAATGGGCACTGAAACGTAGTCGCTTACTATGGGCCTCACAAAAGGGCTTAAAGTCACCAAAATAGCAATGGAAAGGGCTATGCTGGGAGTACCTCAGCGTGATCACATCAGAAATAAGGCCATTTATTTCAGAAGATTTCATTTAAATTCTTTGTATATTAAGTACCTTTTGGTAATAATAATAGTAGCATTTATTTGCGAACCGCGAGATCTTCGAGAAGACAAGTACAATTGCCAGTACCTTTTGGTTTACATAAAGATCTATTTACTTTCTTTTTCTCGACAAATTGCGAAATTCATAATTTAAAACGTTATTTGATTGCAAAATACAGTTAAGTTACAAAAGTCATCGTAAAAATAGTTTTTTTTTAATACCACGTCGGTCAAACAAGCGTACGGCCCGCCTGATGGTAAGCGGTCACCGCAGCCTATGGACGCCTGTAACTCCAGGGGTGTCACATGCGCGTTCCCGACACTTTCAAAATTTATACACTCCTTTCTTGAAGAATCCTATACTGTAGTTCTTCAAGAAAACCTCGGCACGCTCATTCCACAACCGGAGCATCCGAAGGAGGAAGTTCCTCTGAAACTACGGTTTCCGGTTTCGGTTGCCGTACGCGACCATTAACCAAAACGCTTTACCTGTCTTTTATTTTGGAATTAAGAGGGTACGAACATTTCGTTACAACTCATCATAGTCGCGATCGCCTGCGAGCGGCCATGATTACCACCCACACTACAATGTTTACTGTGTGCGTGCGGTTCGAGTGACGCCGGTTGATCCGACACTTCTTGATCATTGTTATACTTTTACTTTATAGTGAGCTAGGAAAAAAAAAAAATCTGATGAGTTTTATATGTTTTATTTTATTAAAATTATGTACGCACTTATTAAGTGTCTCGTAGGTACGTATGTTACTAATTGGCATTGACCTACTGTTTCTCCCATCAACCATTCCGGGGAAAAGACATTTCTGATAAAAGAACTTTAATTTTGGCTCCTTTTTCTCCTTCCAAAACCGGTCAGCTTTATTAATTCTTACAGTCTTAAACTCTGCTCCAGTCCATACCGCAAATAGACATATATTTTTTGGCTGAAAACGAAATAAAGTTTTTGTTAATCATTTAATTTTATTCACGTTTTCCATGACATCAAGAGTATTAAATAGTATTATAGCCGCGACTTTGCTTCAGGAGTACGAGTAAACGTGAGACTTAACGAGTTGCGCAGAGCAGAGCTGGTGTTAGCTCTCCTTTTGCAAACCTGGAAGAAAATGTTTGAATTTGTACAGAATAACCTAGACAAAGAGAAAAGCCTACCATTACGACCTTGTGATAAAAAAAAATTATACATCACATCTTTACAAAATGAAACCGGCCAAGTGCGTGTCGGACCACGCACAAAGAAGGGCCCCGTACCGACACCTCCTTATATATCTACATTTAGAACCACTATATAATACATTGAATCAAAAAAGGTCGTATCTTCATAGGAAACTCACGACACCTACGCCCTTTTCTTTTGGCAAGACAGTTTTTCAGCAATAACTCAAAAACCATTTAACCTATCATGTTCAAACTAAAAATCGTAGAAAATATTGACCCATCAAAACATAAATGTGAAAATGGGAGCCAAGTTCAATATTAAGAATATGCGATGCTTGGTGGTCGTCTTCACTGACAAAAGAATTGAGATCTAAATGGGTGCCAAGTTTCTTAGATTCTCTGAAATGGTGCCAAGTCCGGCACTACATTGTTTCTAGTAAAACTAATTTACTGCGGCTTAATTCATTTTGAGCTTTAACTTATCAGTTTTCTTAAATATCCAACAGCTTTCATGGTATTATAACATACTGCATAGAAAAGTGGCCATTTTCACATTTATGTTTTTGATGAGATATCATTACTTTTTGTCAGTCTTCACCAAATGGTGCTTTATAAAAGCGAATGCACATATTACTATACAAAATACCCAGATCGCTATAGGTGCACCTTAAATATTTGAAGAGTTCGAAGAGTTCCCTAGGACCTTATGATCAGATTCTTACTTGATAACTATGGGACCACCCCTGAAGTATACAGTTTCAAACAAAAAAGAATTTTCCAAACCCTATACATGTAAAAAAAAATCAATGTACATAGGCGAGTGGGGTATGAATAGACCTTCAAAAATGACATAGAGGTTTCTAAAAATTGTTTTCATTTAAGTCAACCGTTGGTGAGATATTAGCGGTCAAAGTCGTAAAAAGTGTGTCCCCTACCCTCTAATTTCCATACGATGAAGTTTAAAATTATGACAAAAATCAAGATAATATACATTAGCAAATCCCTTCAACGATTTTTGGTTTGAACAAGATAATTAACAGTTTTTGAATCATTGCTGAAAAACTGTCTTGCCTAAACAAAAGGGCGTAAGTGTCGTAAGTTTCCTATGAAGATACTATCGTATGTGATTAAATGTATTATATTGTGGTTTTAAATGTAGATTAGGGGGTGTCAGTACGGAACCCTTATTGTGCGTGGTCCGCGTGCACTGGGCCGGTTTCAACATTTCGGGACACGATTTTTTTCTTTAAGCCCGACCGACGATTACGTCTGCGGTAAAACACACGGTCACATCGTTTCAATTCCAAAACTTTGAGGGACTTTTGTCAAAGTAGGTCTTATTGACCGAGCGAGTGAACGGAGCGAAGCGTCTCCGTTTCAGGTTTCGACAAAAATTCTTTCGTATGTCTGTGTCTGTCTGTCCGGATTATCTCCTGTACAGGTCGCATTTCTTATCAGAAATGTTATATAGAATTTTTTTAACGAGTCAGTTTTTGGAAATTTTGAAATTTGAAAAAATATACTAAATTTTATCGTATGCATGTCCGAATGTTCTTCTCTACAGGTCGCATTTCTCGGTTGAAATTTTGACATTTAGAAATGCGAGGTCTACCGCTCACGAAGCCACTAGTATAAGTTGGTTTGAAGCTTAACGGTGTTAAATGCTACGACAGCAGCGTGATAACAAGCCGAGAATGATTTATTCAAAGAAAAAATTATACGTTTGTAACTTACATAACACCTAGGCAGTATAAACATAAATAATACGTATGAAAAATATTTTGTAGCATTGTGACTTACCTTTTTGCCGGTCTGTCCGCAGTATTATTGATTTTTTTCGTTATAATAATTTGCGTTTATTGCCCATTTCTGAAATAAGTTTCTGTGAATAATGTAATTTTTGTTAAAATATTTTATTGCTGACTACTTTTTTCGACAATCGTCAACTACTTGTTGAGACGGTCCGAATAAGTTCAAACACGACGTGTTTATCTTGTGTAGTTTAGGAGTTGCCATGGCCACCTTCTGTGTACATCATCAGATCAGCTCGGTGGTACCATGATAATATATTGTTATCTAACTTACATAAGTATGCCAAATTTCAGCTTAATCCAATACCGGCAAGTAGCTGAAAAAATAATTTTTAAGAAAAAAAAACCGACTTCAATGGGGGGGCCGGAAAAAGATTATTATACTTAGATGTTGCACTCTTAGATAGATATACCTACAATAAAATAAAAATGGCTATAATGTATGTTTATAATGGTAGAAGACTAAGTACCCTCAATGCTTGCTTGACAAACAAAACGAAGAGAACAAATCGCCAAACGTGAACTACGCGTCGTTGAAGAGTTCCGTTCTGATCATCATCAGCAGTTCCACTTCATCAAATGTCACTTTTATGAATGAAAATGCTTGATTAGTTCATGAAAATACTAAAATCACTATTTGTGTGCCTTTCACATTTGAGGAGTTCCCTCAATTCCTAATGGATCCCATCATCAGAACTCGAGCATGACAAAAATCAATCGTAAAAATAGAACTTGCTTAACAAACACAGCTAGAAGGACAAATTGCCAAACGTGAACTTTTCGTCGTTGAAGAGTTCTGTTCTGATCATCATCAGCAGTTCCACTTCATCAAATGTCACATTTTTGTATGATAATGCTCGATTTGTTGATAAAAACACAAAAATCACTATATGTTTTCCTTTAAGATTTGAGGAGTTCCCTCAATTCCTCATGGATCCCATCATCAAAAATCGAGCATGACAAAAATTAATCGTGAAAATAGAACTTGCTTAACAAACGCAGCTAGGAGGACAAATCGCCAAACGTGAACTTTTGGTCGTTGAAGAGTTCTGTTCTGATCATCATCAGCAGTCCCACTTCATCAAATGTCACATTTTTGTATGAAAATGCTCGATTTGTTGATAAAAACACAAAAATCACTATATGTTTGCCTTTAAGATTTGAGGATTTCCCTCAATTCCTCATGGATCTCATCATCAGAAATCAAGCATGACAAAAATTAATCGTGAAAATAGAACTTGCTTAACAAACACAGCTAGGAGAACAAATCGCCAAACGTGAACTTTTTGTCGTTGAAGAGTTCTGTTCTGATCATCATCAGCAGTTCCACTTCATCCAATGTCACATTTTTGGATGAAAATGCTTAACTTGTTGATAAAAACACAAAAATTACAATATGTTTGCCTTGAAGATTTGAGGAGTTCCCTCAATTTCTCATGGATCCCATCATCAGAACTGGGTTTGACAAAAACGGGACCAACTTGGATATATATACTTACAATCAAAAAAAGAATTTTTTAAATCGGTTAAGAAATGACGGAGTTATGGACTAACAAACATTAAAAAAAAAAAAAACATACAACCGAATTGATAACCTCCTCTTTTGAAATTTTGAAGACGGTTAATGATTGCAAATTTTAATGGAAATTTATTTATTTATATACTTACTTACATAAGAACAGTACAAGTTAAATAAAAGCTTTAGCTCATTAAGAAAATATAAATTATATAAACTTACTTAGCATGTAATATTACTTACCAAGTATCAATATGTAGTGGACGCATTAAAGCTCAGGCGCGTGTCGGGTACGCTCGGTCATCGACCTTTAGGCAGCGACGAGAGCGATACGTCCGTTCTTTGGGAAGGCCCGGCGCGTAATGGATCAAACGAAGTTTTCGCGCGCGGTTATATAGTGGTTTTTAAAAAATGGACTAAATTAAATGGCTAATCTATGAGCGTTGAAAAAAATACACAAAATAAAACAATTCCTGCAGTTTTATAATAAAATATTTTACTTCGATAACATCATCAAATACGTGAGAAAAAAATGTTTAATCAAGCCAAATTAGACATTCTGTACTATTATTTTTTAATAGTAAAAACGGATATTTTAGAACTATTGCGATTGCTATGTACTAAAAGACTATATATCCTATTGAAAAAAGTAGACATTAGAACATTTTTGTAAGTTTAAAAGGGAAATATCCTAGCTGAAAGATAGCTCTGACGCGTGTTTTTGGAAAACACGTCGACAAAAACCTGGTTGTTTTAAATAACCGTTTATAGAAAGAGAATTATAGCATTGCTATGGTCTAGAATAAGAGTTTATCTATACAAAACAGTAGTTTACGTTAACAATGTAAGCATTTGAACAAAAATATGGCCTTTGAAAAAACGTAAAGTTTGCTAAAACACCAACTTTTCGTTCGTACCCTCTTAAGGGAAAAATAACCTTATCATATTTTTCCCGTTTTTCAGGTTTAAATATTTTAATTTCAACCATGTTTTTTGTCTCTCCTATAAACTTCCATAATATGACGTTAGCAGGTTTACACTATTAGCGGACGATATAACGAGTTGCACGCGGACGAAGTCGCGGACAAAAGCTAGTTCTATATAAATTTCGAATCTGTTCACAAAATTTAACGAGAATCGGTTGAGAAATGCGACCTGTAGAGGAGAACATCCGGACAGACATACGATAAGATTTTGTATACTTTTTCAAATTTCAAAATTTCCAAAAACTGACTGGACAAAAAAATTCTATATAACATTTCTGATGAGAAATATGACCTGTAGAGGAGAACATCCAGACAGACAACGAGTTTTTTTTTTAATTTCAACATTTTACATGAACAGACTAGACAAAAAAAATCTATATAATTATCGAACCTGCTCACAATTTTTTACGAGAATCAGTTGGGAAATGCGACCTGTAGACGAGAACATCCGGACAGACAGACAGACATACGAAAGAATTTTTGTCGAAAGCTGAAACGGAGACGCTTCGCTCGCTCGGTCAATAACTTTCTTAACCATTGTACAAGTTATGATGTGCGAGTAAATTGTTCATTGAAATCTGTTGCTGGCCCACGGTCTATCCGGCTACCGGGTTTTTTTTTAAATTTCGGAATAACGACGCATTCCCACAAAAATATGTGAATTATATTTGTCGGCCTGTTTAGCCTAGTTGGTAGTGCCATTTCCTCCGAAGGTAGAGGTTCCGGGTTCGATTCCCGGTAAAGGCATTTGTTTCTGTGGTGAGCAGAGACATTTTTTCCTGAGACTTGGATGTTTTCTATGTATTTAAGTATATATCTATTAAATATATCGTCGTCTAGTACCCATAACACAAGCCTTATTGAGCTTACCTTGGGACTAGTTCGATTTGTGTAAAAAATGTCCCCTAATATTTATTTATTTATTATTTATATTAGTTGACATCAGATAGGTTAGAATTGCAGAAAATTAGGCAACAGTTAACAGATTTGAAATTTTAACCATATAAGTAAATGACGCTCGTTTGCCATCTTTGACGAAAAATGATAAAAGCCTAAGTCCGGCCAAGTTTTAAACCAAGCAATACTATATATTGTTGCTAGGATCCCGTAAAGCTCTATCCCTTGTTACCCATTTTACCGGACCTGTATAAATAACAGATTTAAAAACAGTTATTATTTCGTTTTTAAAAACACATCTTATATCACACAGTATCCTATAAAAACGGCATTAGCTCTCGCTAAACAGGGAATAATAACACACAGGTGCTATCTTTGTTGTTACGCAACAAAAATAAGCATTTTTGTAGGTACATTATACTTTCCGTCCCTATTCGGAATTTCAGTGATAATCAAAAGGTTTTTTTATTGGAAATGTTATGGAAAATTAAAGACAAAAAATCTTGCCTGTACCGAAGTATCAGCTTTAAATTTCATTTTTCCATTACCCAAAGGTTGTCTGGAAGAGATCGCTCTTTAGCGATTAGTTCACCTGTTGTTTTACCTCTGTCTCCCTGTATCTTTTTTAATTCTTATTGTTTATGTTTTATTATGGGAGGTGTGCAATAAAAAGTATTTGAATTGTATTGTATTGTAAATTAAATTATCATTTATTTATGTACCAAGAAAATGTATAATACTTAACCAAAATAAAATTAAAACTAACATTTTAGTTTAAGTCTACATTGCAAGAGGTATTAATGTAATCGAGAATGTGTCTTTAATTTAACGAAACATTCCGGCTTTATATCCAGTTGTTGAAGTAATTAAAAAACTAGTTACATATTAGGAATTACAAAAAAACAAAAAAATTCTGAACAAAGCTCCAGCTGAGCAAAACTATATAACCTGAAAATTAAATTAGTGTGCATTTATTTCAACTGAAATTTGCAATAATCTAAACAAAAACCGACAAAGGAAATTAAAAATATACTAGCAGAGAACACACCTGGGGAACCAGGGGACAAATGGTTCACTAATTTAATATGCCGAGAAATATTTTAATAAGTTTACGAGAGCCCGCTTAAAACAAATATTATGTTTGCTGTAAGCGTTGAATTTTAATATCATTACTTGTGTCCCGTTTTTAATTTTATAAAAGCAAGCCTTGCCTGCCCGGTGTGATTCGATTTTTTTAACGTGTTTAAAATTTTATTTTGTTTTTAAATATGTACCTTATTTTTCCCTAAGTTTATGTATTTTCTTATAATTGTATTGCGTGTTGTGTTTTAGCAACGAAGCTTTTATATGTATTTACAGCGGAAATGCGGCATTTTATTAAAAAACATACATAAAAGTAAAGATAATATTAGGTATATATTAGCACCTTAGACGACAACAATGAAATATCGTCGACACAAAAAATTTGATGCGTTTTGTTAAGTGAATCAATTCCTGTATCAATCAATTCCGGAATCAATTATTATCTGTATTAAAAACAGGCAATTGAGTAATTTACAATACTTGTTCTTCAAAAACTTCAATAGGCAATGATTACCAGAACAAAATTATGCTTTCCGGCGATTTAAATTGTTCTTCAATATATACTTCGAAACCGTAATAAATTGCCGGCTAAAAATGAAAACCCTTTCAAAAACGGAAACGATCCTGCAATTAACTTTAAAAGTGACAGTTCACGATCAAGACAAAGAGCATTAAGCCCGCATTATATCGGGCCGTTACATTAGCAATTTTTCCCAATACCACCCTAATTACTTTAACCAAATTCCCATTTCTCACTCAATCAAGTTTAGTCTTCTTTATGACTTCCGCTCTAACCTTTCAGCCGCTTGAACCACTTTTGATTCTTCGTCGTCTAATAGTACAAAGTTTGTTAAGCGATTTAAATGCTGGCAGAGGAAGAGCGTTCCATTGAAGTCGGAATCAAAAATTTAAATTGCGAACATTCTTCACTCGTTTGACGGGTCTTTATTGGTGCTCTAATGCGTTCGCTGGAATTGCGGTCTTATTTGATAGCTGAGGCTGTATCTAGGTATACCTAGGGTGCGATTGATAAATGACAATTTATCTGTGTAAGAAGTTGGGTTTATTGATCGAGTTATGTAAAAAATCTCTCTCAGTCTGTAATTGTGTTTTGAAATTATATTCAATCTGTCGGTCGTTTATTTCAATTGAATTAAACACCAAGTGATTAATTTAATTACCTACTGTGTTTTTATTTGTAATGTTTTATTACTTTTTTTTTAATTTCATATCCAACTATGTATATTCTTATAAATGAAATAAAACTCCATTTTCTAAGCTATAAAATGTAATTTGTATTGTAAATAAATTATTCTGATTACCTACTTACATGGTCAATTTTTAAAATAAGTTTATCAACATTATAAAGAAAACTGAACACTCATTCGTTCATAAATTGCTTTAAATTGTTTGTATTCAGTTCTTATATTACAGAATATCTCTTTGATAACCTATTAATATGAGTTTGATAAATATTTAGTTAGCAGGTATTTATTATTATATTTTAGAAAAATCTTTCTTTACTTGCAATGCTATATTACAATACAATACAAATACTCGTTATTGCATACTTCACATAATTTAATCATCATATTTATATAATAATAATTAACAACGATACAGGGACCCAGATGTAAAATAACAGGCGTTGAACATACATACACCCATATATTCGTCTTGTGTGTGATTTGATTTTAAAAACCGTGTTATTTAATGAAAATGACTGTTCCACCCAGAATAAGAGAACAAGGTAACAATTTCAAACTCACTTCACACAAACCAATCCCCACTGCCCCAAACTTTTATATTTATTGACTCCTTGTTAGTTCTTTTTATATCAAGGGTCTGAGAAATATGGCAACATTTATTTGGTAAACTGGCAACATTGAGAAGGGGAGGAGAGGGTTAAACGGCGATTCTTTTCCTATTCCTGGGAACAGATTTACGCGAGCCTTGGGCGAGTGTGATGCTGTTTTATATCTTTATTGTGATCTCGGATGGTTTATGGAGGGCTGCCACCTACAATTTGGAAGGATGGATAGTTTTGAAGGCGACAATAAAATTCATATTTTAGGGTTATGGTTATATAAATACTGCCATAGGGTGATTTAAGACATTTATTGCCTTGTTATTTGCTTAGAATTTTGCGATAAAAAACACGATATTACTTGGCGTAGCAGGTAGGTCACCAATGTGATGAACAGACCAGATTAAAGATAAACTCGCAAGCAAAAGGAAAACGGCTGTCATAGAGAAACGGAAGCGTGTTGTAGGTGATGCTTGCTACAACGACCTACAATGATGACCACTCTACCAAGAGTAAAAACGACGACGAATATTTGACGTAGCCCTTTGGCGTTTGAGTGTTGGTAATTTGTCTTTGGCAAATAAAGTTTATTGGTATATTAATTTAGTAGTCAGTGATTATTTTCTTAGGGTTGTAAGCTAAATACACGCCCAGATACCTAACATATTTATATGATCAACCTTTTTGCTTTATCAACAACCATAGAGTGTCAATAAAAGAGCATAGAAAACTCTCTATGGTTGTAGAAGAAGCAATGTCAATGTCATTATATCAGTCAGTCTCAGTCATGACCCCCAAATGAAAGCCATTGAAAACTAATTTTCCATGGAATTTCCTGTGTAAAATCCATACTAATATTATAATGCTGAAGAGTTTTTTTGTTTGTTTGTTTGAACGCGCTAATCTCAGGAACTACTGGCTCGAATTGAAAAATTATTTTTGTGTTGGATAGTCCATTTATTGAGGAAGGCTTTAGGCTAGGCTAATAGGAGCGAAGATGCGGACGAAGTCGCGGGCAACAGCTAGTTTGAAATAAAATCCTAACATGAATTTGAAATAAATTCACGTCATCTCTAGAAAGACCCGTGTCCCATGCATATACCTACCATTCACTTTTAAGTATACCAATAAAAAAATGTATATTGTTAATCCGTGAACAGGTTACATCTTTTTTGGAAAACAAAACATAAAACAAAAAAACGATGGGCTATAGACTGAACTGCATTTATTTTTATAAAACACAAAAAATTGCATAACGTATTGGCACCGATTTGCCCCGTCGACTCCCCGCCGATTCCCCGATAAATAAAATTGGACGGAAAAGTATCCGACCACTAACCGGCCGACTTCCGAACGGGGATATTTATGGACAGAAGGGTGTTTTATGCGCGTTCCGTTTTAACCCACTTGCCCCTGGCCATCTTCACTTTGGTGGGATACTGTTACACGGTTTCGCAACGTTATTTTTTTAAAGTGACTTATTTAAGTGTATTATTTTGAAAACTCTTAGGTTGTGGTATAACCTCCCTGCCGAGGTTTTCCTAATGGGCTACAGCATAAGACTCTTCAAACAAGAGGTTACAAGGTTACTTAAGGGTCTGTTGCAAGCGTCTATAGGTGAAGGTAACCACAGACATCAGGTGGACTGTAAGCTTGTTTGCCACCGACGTGATATAAAATAATAATAATTGAAATGAATAAGCTTCCGTCTCTCTTTGTCTATATATCCCTGTCGTTGTTACCGTTTTGGTAGGCCTTTAAAGAGAGATTTTTAGCTGGCTTGTCAAAAGGCGGAATTTCACGGAACTGTATACATGTATACTTTTTCACGCTATACATGTTAAGGCAGTGTCATGATGTGTGTGTGTTTAAGTGTTTGAAGTGTTACCCCTATAGTACATTTGGAAACAGGAAAAACTACTCAACCAGCCGCTCCCTTACATGACGGTGTAACAGCGGCCTGTTTTATTCGACATTCGAAAAATAACTTTATTTTTATCTGTATATTTATTCGGACCCGATAAGGAGCATCCGCTTTCCCTAGAAAACGACGTATTTTCGTATAAATTTCATGGCTGTAACGCCAGTTTGTATGAAATGGGAGGCATATTTTGTGTTCTCACCAGTTTATGTGTCAGGTCATTCGGCGTTATGGCTTCGCGTTTTGATTTGTTGCGAATCTATTTGGTGTGATTTTAGGACAATCCCTTTGTTTTTATTCTTGTTACCATATTTTATTTATGATACGTATTCGCATACATTACCTATATTTGTCTAAATGCCTGCATATCAACATAGGTATATTTACTATTTAAAAGACCAAAAGTTACTTTCCTGTAAATAGGTAGTATTTTTAAATATATTTTCAATTCAAAATCAAAAAAATCTAAATCATTTATTTACCAGAAATTAAAAAGACTATACACAGAATTTGCAATGACACCCACACTAGGCAAAGCTTGTGTCGTGGGTTTCAAGCACGGTATGAATTGCCAGAGTGATGCAACTTTTGATATCTTCAATCTTACAGTTAATTTATTAATTAATTAAATCCTACTTTGGTGAGTGTTTGTATGTGCGTTTGTGTGTGTGTGTGCATGTTTGTGTATGTGTGTGGGAGTGTGTGTTTGATTGTGTGTGAAAGAGTTTATAATTGTGTGCGCGCGAGCATAGCATGAATAGTAAACCTATTCAAAAAATAAATAAATAATAACATCTTTCAATTCAGAATATAACCGAGATTGACGTCCACTACAGTTTTAGTTAATTAACAATGTCCTCAGACGTATCGTAGAATACGGATGAGGGCTTGAGCCTCGGTAACACTACTGTGCCTTATGTCGCAGATTTTTACCATTTTGTTGTATATGTGAGGGAAAAGATACTTTGAAAACCTCATTGCAAAAACCGTTTGGGGATTTTGAAGACTATTTTTTGCATCATGTCTCGGTGTTCGGGCGATCTCAGAGTTTTGTTGTATACATGCATGGTTACACGCAACAGGAATTATCTGTGAACACTTAGAACTGCAGCTTCTTTGAAGAGATCTGAAGTCGGATACCACCAAGGTCTTCCCAAGCAGACTTTCAAAACCGCTCTTTGCGCTCTCTCCAGGACTATCAAATTAGATTTTGCAGAACCGCCCCAGGCAAGTATACAATAACCCAAAATCGACTGGCATAGAGCTAAATACACCACCTTAAGCAATTTATCTCCGGCAGGTTCACGCAATAGATTCATTGTGTAAATAAGTTTGCGAACCCTGCCGGCAGTGGTTGCGATATGACTCTTAAAGTTAAGGTTCTCGTCTATTATTACGCCAAGGTATCTTAGAGAACCAGTCCTTTTTATACCATCAAAGGAGCAGGCTGATATTTGGGAGTTCGGTACTAAGCATGTGTCATTGTGCACTTTTAAGAATGACAGAGAGGTAGGGGGAGAAGACGCAGCAGTTTTATGGAAGCCCAAGAATTTAGTTTTGTCTGCATTCAGAGTCAGAAGGTTTTGGTCTAACCACCTGGACACGATTTGAAGCCCTCAAACAGCCGCATCGTGAACGTGTTGCCAAGAATCTCCATGAAAAACTATTGCTGTATCATCGGCGTAATACAAGACCTCGCTGTTCCTTAGTTCCAATGAACAGCGTAGGACCCTGAATACTTCCTTGTGGTACGCCAAATGATACAGGCTGCGCTGCGCTTATCAAGTTACCGATTTTAGTTCGCTGCTTTCTACCAGTGAGATAACTAGAGAACCAGTCGAGCGCTTTTCCTCGAATTCCGAACGCTTCTAGCTTCTTAAGCAATATGGGAATTGAGACCGTGTCAAATGCCTTGGCCAAATCCAGGAAGACACCAATACAACTTTTACCTTCATCAAGATGAGATACGACGATGTCAGTCAGAAGTTTTACTGCTTCCTCCGTGGACCTACCCTGCCGGAAGCCAAATTGACGATCAGACAGGAGCCGGTTTTTTTCCAAGAACTGAATGAGTCTCTTGTTTACTATGCGTTCAAGAAATGGAATAAGCGACTAGGAGTGAGATAGGGCGATAGTTACACTGTGCGTCTTTAGGTCCTTCTTTATGTATTGGAACTATCGTAGCGGTTGTCCATTCCTTTGGAAAGGATCCTGATGCGAAACTAAGATTAAATATAGCCGCAAGTGGCTCTGAAATTGTAGGAGTTTCTCCTGATGATGGGGATGAACTGGATAATCTTTCTTTACTAAGGGAGCATACGAATATAAATAAATGTAAACACTTCAAGGATTGTTGCCGAACTGAATTTTATTCAAAGACTTCTGTCGTTTATATGTAAATTACAAACTATAAGGGCAGCAACACACTTCATTACAATAAGGCGTTGCACACATGTTCTCCAACATCTTCCACAGCCAAAGGAAAAGTAATACCTTTACTATTTTCGTAGGTACATTTTACGACTGTAAACAGTGACCTCATAAATCTGGAATAATTAATTTAATTTTAATAATGACTAATGAGACCTTTGGAGGGATATGCTGTGAACATGGTAATCGAATATTACATTATTGGTAATTCAAATCATTAAGCCTTAATCACATAAATTACTTTATCGCTAATAAGTAATAGTTTAATAATATGCCATATGTATACTATCATTCTTTTCAACTCATATCATATATGACATAGTAATAACAATATGAGAATAAAACTAAAATACAGTAATTAATGTAACATTATAAATATTATTTGATGTAAAGTAATCAAATAATACATATTATGCGTAAAAGTCAAGCAGTGAAACGTTACGGCAGACAGGGAGAGCTCTCAGAATTTATCATCGTCAAACATCGTATCTAGCTGGAAGTTTAATTATTCTACCTGTACGTGTCGTTCTTGTCACCGTAGGCTCTTCCGGTGAGGTCTTTGACCTCTGAGTAGTACTGCCAGGGTTGATAACAATTTTAAACTTCTTGCCAATTGGATCGTTTGTGTTCGCTTCCTGCTGTCCCTCCACCTCAGAAGAAGAAAGTTCCAACCTATACAAACGCTGAATTGGCCGAGTTTTAAAACCCACTGACGTTTTTACTTGAGCTGTTCTAATTATGCCATCATTACCAGTGAATGTTTTGACGACTAATCCTAATGGCCACTTGACTCTTCTTTCGTCACTTCCTAAGAGGACAATATCACCTACTTTTACAGTGTCTTGCTGACTCGTACCATTCTGCACTAAAGTGGTAAGATACTCATTCTTGAATCTTTGCTTAAAATCTTCTCGGAGCTTCTGTAAATACCGTAGACGTAAGTTGAGACTTGTTCTATCAATCTGATCGATATCGGTTACATCAGACGGGTGTACCTGGAGGAAACACGATGGTGTCAATGGTTCTAATGAGTTACCAGTGTCATCTTGTACGTACGTCAATGGACGATTGTTGATAACTGCTTCACAGTCGCAGATAAGAGTCTCCAACTCTTCATATAACACTACTGACGTGCCTAAAACTCGTCTCAGTAAACCTTTTAATATCTTAATTAAGCGTTCGAAGAAACCTCCCCACCAGGCTGCTGTGGGTGCATTCAGTTTCCACTTAATACGTTGTATCGATGAATATTGTTGTACCTCATTCCAATCGATGTCATTCAGTAGACTTTTCGTGCCTGTGAAATTACTTCCATGGTAGTTCTCGCTTTATCCAGCATAACGCTACTCCAGAATCACTCCAACAGAACTCATCGCAGTTCTTTAACTCAAGGTTATCTCTAGCTTCTCTCATTAATCTTTACCCGATGAGCGCCGATAACAACTCAGCTCTTGGAACTGTAATTTTCTCTGGAGGTGTTATTCTTGACTTGGCAGAGACTAATCGAACAGTCACATTACCTCTACTTTCTGATCTGAGGAAGACACATGCAGAATATCCATCCTTACTGGCGTCACAGAACATGTGGAGGCTTGTGGTGCAGTTCTCGAGAGACTCTGTTGAAAGTCTCCGTTGCAACCTGCAATTGTTCAAACATTCCAGATGTTCATACCAGTTTTTGAATTGGGTTAAAATATCCATTAGCAATTCCTGATCCCAAGAAACTTCCCTGTTCCAGATTTGTTGTAAAATTAGTCTTGGAACTAATGTTATAGGGCAAGTAAAACCAATAGGATCAAATATCTTTTGTGTCAGAGACAGTAAGTTTCTTTATGTTATTTTATTTATGTCAGTGTATGGTGTCATTGAATTTAAATTACAGTACAATTCATCTGTATACAGATACTCCTCCAAACAGTGAATGGCTCAACTCTTCATTCCCTGCGACTGGTAGTCTAAGTTTCTCTGCTATCTCACTCTTGATATACGATCGCTGTGAACCGCTGTCAAATAAAGCGCGAACTGTTGCCGTTTTTCTCCCCGACGAATCTTCACAGCAACTGTTTGTAGTAGAGTTGTTGTCTTCAAGCTGTTCTGAGAGAGGTTCTGTAGTACAAGTTCAGCTTTATTCTTCTCTGGTTCCGTAGATTTAAATGATAGCTTACTTTCAGAAGGTGGATGTACTCCAGTACACATGACAGTTGAGTGTCGTTGCCCACAAACATAGCACTTGACAAATGATTTGCATATTTTCGCATGATGTCCAATCTTCAAGCATTAGGTGCAAGCTCTCTTCTTCTTCAGATGTTCTCTTCTGTCATCTAAAGACATCTTCGCTATCTTGTAGCATTCAAGGCTTTGATGAGTAGCTTTGTCACACCATACACATCTTGCTGATGATTCATTATGTTTGAAGTCCTTGACATTAACAGAAAGACAGGCTGCAGTTGGTCCATATGCTTTCGAACATTCCGGGGTGAAATTAGACTTGGCCATTGCCACTCGTTGCTCACTCTCTATTTCTTTCTTGAGAAATTTTAATAAGCAGTTCAACATGTCGTCACTGGTATTGGGTCTTAAACGCTCCCATGCTCTTAATGTTTCAGACGGAAGGGCTGACTCCACCATTGGCAGTAGAAAGGCGGAAAATTTATCTTTTGTCACTCCTAGAATTTCTAAAGATCTCAGACTGCTATTGAGCTTGTCGTATAATGTTGTCAATTCCATTTCAGGGCTATTGTCTAAAATGATGGCAAGGAGTTCTCTAACATATGCTTGTATTAATAAGTCATCTCTTGCATACCTGTTTTTTAGATCCTGGATACAGGCCGTGTAGCTATCGTTTGTCAACGGGAAGCTGTTGACGAAACGTTGTACTTCTGTGTCCGGTTCCATCATTTGATATAAATACTGCATTTTGTTGAATCTATTTTGTTGAAGGAGCCCCAGAAATTTAACCAGTTCTTGATATTTCCATTAAATTTCTTAAGTTCTAAAATTGGCAGTTTGACATTTCTTTTGTTTTCGCCTTCATTTGTTTTCCTTGCTGACGCTCGGGAAAATTCCCTTTGTTCCAGATATGTTTGTAGAATTGCGAATTTATTTTCGTATTTTCCTGAGCCCTCGATCTCTTCCTCTAGGTCTTTTTCAACCCAGTCAGGTATCTCGAGTATCTGCTGCTTAATTTTCTTGTTCAGCTCCACTTGCTGGACATATTCGCTGCGCAGCAGCTTGAAACAGGCTTTTATCTCGATCTCGCATTCCTTTTCCATGGTTCCTGGAACTTCCTCGCATTCGAGCAATTTCTCTAAGGCGTTCACTTGTTTTGTGAAGTGTCGTCGTATGACGGATCGTTCCCTCTTGAGATTTTCCATTTTCTTATTATTTCATCCGCTTCTTATGTCACGGTCGCCAGATGTAGGAGTTTCTCCTGATGATGGGGATGAACTGGATAATCTTTCTTTACTGAGGGAGCATACGAATATAAATAAATGTAAACACTTCAAGGATTGTTGCCGAACTGAATTTTATTCAAAGACTTCTGTCGTTTATATATAAATCACAAACTATAAGGGCAGCAACACACTTCATTACAATAAGGCGTTGCACACATGTTCTCCAACAGAAATGACATCGCCGATAGCCCTTAAAAGTCTATTACTTACCCCATCATGACCTGGTGCACTATTGACATCTATTTTGTTTATGAGGCTTAGGACTTCATGGCGGTCCGTGGGCGCAATATAGAAGGAACCTGAGAATTTATCACTTTTTGCTGTAGTTACTTTCATGGCCAAAGCTTCTTGGTTGTTTTTTAAACGTGACATTACTGATTCAGCGAGCTTAGAACCAACTGTTGAAAAATACATGTAACATTTTTCATTTTTTACGAGAAATTCTGAACTGCATATATTTACAGAAAATATGCAATTATGCCACTGCTGTTGTCAAAAACATACCTTATGTGCCATTCCATAGCACGTCAAAATGCCTGTTTTTTAAGATAACTTTTGTGATATTGGTTTACGTACCAAAAAACCGAACTATTATTAGGGATTTTGTCCACCTCTTTAGCTTAGCTGGTAGTGACATTGCTTACGAAGCTGAAGGTCCCGGGTTCGAATTCCGGTAAGGGCATTTTGTTGTATGTCGTGTGAATTGAATGTTTCTATGTATATAAGTATAATATCTATTTTTGAAATATGTTTTACCCAACTGAAACCCAGCAAAAGCTTTGTCATGAATGTCAGCAAAAAAAATTAAAACTTCTTATAAGTTTACCCTCTTTTTTATAAACTTTGCTCGTGTAAACTAAATTGAATAACGCCGGGAACTCTACTCCTCAAACAACACTTGATTGATACTGTACATTCGAGGAAAAATAGAAAACGGCCAAGTGTCCGATTGTCTATATATCGTATCAAACCGGCGGACGGGTAAAAATACCCCGGCAGCCCTCAATCAATTTGGTCCAAACAGAGGGTAATTTTTCTCGTTTTTCGTTAGTTTAGAGATGGGATATGTACCGGGTTAAGGTAGTGAACGGTTGCAGAGCGGTACACTTGCTGAGCCTATTTAAACCGGTAGGTATAGTATTACTTGATAATCACCAATGCTGTTAGGGAAACTATTGAAAACACAAGGTTTGGTAAGACTAAATTAGAGCTTATGAATGGTGCAAAATATGTAACTCAACATCCGCATGCAACTATTTAATTATAATTTATAACAATAGCATAAAATCCTTGCGAACATTTACGTTTCAAACTTACTTTTTAGTACGCAAGATACTATGAAGCGATATATTGATAGCCATTTGTATTGCATTAAACAGCAGTGGTTCTTTTTGAACGGATATTTTAAAACCGTCCAATCTTTATTTATAATTAGATCTCACGGTTCAAAAATAAATGCCATACGATTATTATTATGAGATAAAATGAACTGCACTGATAAAATGATCCTTTGAAATACAGTTTTCAGCGTCAGCTGCTATTATTATTTTTATTACATATTTTTCCTACTTAGCCTAGTATACAATACATCAATAATGTATTCTTATAAAACTGATCGTGTCTATCAAGAACGGTACAACGTACCAATTAAAATCGGTACAAGTAACCGCTGTCCGTGTGTTTGGCTTGTAAGTTTTTCGCCTTAGCTAATATTGTTAGTCGGACCACGGCGGCCCCGCGAGGCCGATTTGCCCATAAATTGGCCCCGTAAGTGATTCTCCCCTTTCAATCTTTCAATGCCTTGCCGGATATTTTTTATGTTTGAGTTGAAGATTTTTTTTGGTCATAATTTAGTTGTTTCGAAGGGAAGTGAAAGGAAAACACGCCGTATAGGATTGGGAGCATTATTTAATTTTTGGTTACTTTTCACAGTATTTTTTGATAGAAATTATTTATTTATGACAGAGCAAAGAAAATATGAAAATAAAGTGTTGATTGGTTTTTAGGTATCATATAGCGATCCATATCATAACACGTAATAAGTTTTTTAGTTTCCTTTAAATTAATAAACAAAAGCACAAATGAAGGATGCAGTATAAAACTAGGTAAATTCAAGTCGTAGTTATTATCTCATTTCAGTGGTCGGTCATATAAAGTATAAATGCACTTGCTAATCGATCGGACATGAATTATTTTCTTCTAAATTGTATGCAAGGTATCATTTTAGTACTTAATCGCACTAAAGTAATAACACTGCGACAGTTGGGATGCGTGGATGTAGTGAAAGTGAGAAGGTACTAAAATGATCATTTACTTTTGCTGTTGACAACTTAACCCCTTATTCATAAAACTTAACAAACCTCTGTTAACTAAAAGTTGTTTTGTCCCTTTCTCATAAACATAAATGTCAAAGTGACAGATAAGGACAAACCAACTTTAGCGGCTTGTTAACTAATAGAGGCTTGATGGACATTTATGAATAAGGGGGTTAATCTTTTTCTTGCTTCATAAGAGTTTGAGGTAAGCTATATTCCGTTAAGCTTGACTATTTGAATAGTTATAGGTTCATCTAGCGAGTGACCTAAATGTCGTGAAAGAAACCCAATAGCGTGTTTTGTCTGTCCTGTTGTATGAATGAGAGCACCGATGTATGACCGATACGGTGTGCTTTGTTGTATTGAATGGACGCTTAGATTGCTGCCTACACTTGATGTACAGGCTGAGTATTTTTGTATACAATTTTTTTTTGTCGGCCTGTGTACCCTAGTTGGTAGTGACATTGCCTACGAAGCTAGGGGACCCTGGTTAGAATCCCGGTAAGGGCATTTGTTTCTGTGGTGAGCAGAAACATATGTTCCTTAGGCTTGGATGTTTTCTATGTGTTTAAGTATAATATCTATTAAATGTAAGTAATATCGTCGTCTAGTACCCATAACACAAGTCTTATTGAGCTTAATATGAGAGTAAAAAATTTAGCCCGGATATTTTTATTTATTTAATTAATATTTTGTTTTTTATTAAACAGAATTACAGGAGTAAGGAGTTCTCAATTACTACAATAATATTGTTAATTCATACTTAAATTACCTCGCCTGTGCTTATCAGAAATAGTAAGCACAGCACAATCTAGAAATTACATTTTTATAATATTATTACAGACTATAATTATGTAGTTACTGATTTTGAATCATCAAATAGCAATAAGACACATGAGTAAGGCGAAGTGTCTAAGCGTCAATTTTGCACTCAATTAATTAGCTTCAATTAAACTTCGAGACTCGCTATGTTCTGACTTAGTAATCTTCTCAATTATTTATCAGTCAATCTAGCTGAAAAATTATATGACTGTATCCAATTAAATTAGACGAATTCTTCGAACTGAGTTTTATACCAGTTTACCAGCGAAACGTTTGTCATTTTTCGCTTCTCGCATGCAAATATTGAATAAATATTAGGGGACAATTTTTATACAAATCGAAATAGTGCCATTATATGCTCAATAAGGCTAAGGTAAATAAGGTAACACATTCATTGCCAAAGATTTCGTAGCGCTACGCTCGTAGCCGATAACATGCGAAAAACCGTATGTAGAGGAAGGCCTACATGACGAGTGCCCGACGCTCGGGTTCTCGGCACTGATGTGCAGGATACTGTAAAGTGTGATGTAGTTACTAACCTACACTACTTTAAGTATGACAAGGATCATCTGAGTAGGTACTATATTTTATTTGAAATCATCATCATCCTAGCGTTATTCCCAGTACAGTTGCATCGTGAAGGATGCCTGGGATCCGCTACCTAATCCCAAGATTTGGCGTAGGCACTAGTTTTTTACGGAAGGGACTGCAATCTGACCTTCCAACCCAAGGGGGAAACTAGACCTTATCGGCATTAGGCTTGTCAAATGAGTGGGCAACTAGACTATTAGATGTTCTCAAGCCGCCCGAAGGTCTCTAACTTGGCTTAACGACTGCTATCATAGACAGCAGCCGGGATCAACGGTTTAACGTGCAGGATACACGCACGGATGAGTACTATTTTTTACGTTATTTATTTATTTTACGTTGTTTATAATTAATCTATAAAAGCTTAAGCTTCTATAAAAACATGTATTATATTTCCTTGGTATATCAAAATAACTCTTTATTCAGATTTAGCATCATCGGAATCATTTTGTCTAGACAATAAGTGCTCACGTTAAAATCACCCCGTAGCGGTCAGTTCACAATGATTGTCTGTGTGTCACGCGACACTCATTGTCTGTGGTACTCTATGCCTACGTGTCGGTTGTCTATTGTCACTCCGCTCGGCTGCTTCTGTATGCTTCCGGATTCTTAATACGAGTTTGAACTTAGGTCGTATTGACCGTTACTGTCAAAGTAAATATGTTGCGTCTTCTGAAACAAATGGCGAATGCTACCTGAAGGTTATATTCTTCGAACTTCAGCGACTTTAGCTTACTTGATACTGACCCCGCCTACGAAGCTAAAGGTCCCGGGTTCGAATCACGGTCAGCGCGTTTTTTGAGAGAGCACGAATAATTGTTCCTGAATCTTGGGTGTTGTCAATATATTTAAGTATTTACTTATCTGTCTATATAAGTATGTATATCGTCGCCTAGTACCCATAGTACAAGCTTTGCTAAGTTTGGGACTAAGTCGATTTGTATCCACAAATATATTTCTTTTTAATATTCTTCTTACTCGCACATTGAATTTAATTCTGCCTTTATTATAATATCGTTTCATTTTATTTACTTTAAAAACTTAACTTTTAACTTGGCTGTACCTTTTTCATAGACTGTATGTTTTTTGCCCATAGTATGCCCATAGTCGCACATTGAATTAATTTCGGCCTTTAATAATAATAATAACATATCTTCATTGCCACAAACTTAACCTAAACATTACAATAAGGGATGTTTGAACTTAGCACTAAATTTAAAAAAATATATACACAAAAAGAAAAAAAAAAGAAAACAAATCAATTTTGAGTTGAGGCTTTAATGTTGCTTCTATTTTAACTTTAAAAACTCAACTGTTAACTTGGTTGTACCTTATTTCGCAGTCAGAAGTTTCATAGAATGTATGCATCCCATAGTTTTCATTTCATATAATGCATTTTTTCACTAAGAATCTCAGTTATAACATAACCTAACCTACTTTTCTGGTAGACCTAAATGAGTTCTAACACCACCACCACCACCATATCAGCCCAAGGACGTCCACTGCTGGGCATAGGCCTCCCCCAATTTAACGGGGGGTAAATGCCATAATCGCCACCGCACTCCAGGGATGCTGCACAATGAGTTCTAGGTTCAATGACTTGAGTAAATGAGTTCTGTACACAATTATCTAAAAAGCCTACCTCAAAAGTTTATGGTTTCGAAAAAAAAAAGCTTTCTATATAATGAATAATACTGACACTTTTGTCAGAAGACATCTTTTAACTTAAACTAACTTAAATAATAGTTGTAGTTTTTCAAGATGGCGGATGCCCTAGCAATTAAATCAAAAAATCCAGCTGAATCAGTTAATTATCACCGCGATTGAACCACTCTGTCAATTAACTGATTGGTACTCTTACGACTCAGGGTGGCTAAAATGTAACTGATACCTTTTTTTAACTGTGACAGTGACAAATTAACGCGGCTTCTCTGATGAGAAGCAGACACCGTAGCCTGTGCTTGCGAATCCTGAATAATCTCAAGTGCGCTACCAACCCGTATTTGATAAGAGAATGCGTTGTATTGTTAACACAGCCCATCCTCAGGAACTCTGACGTCCTTGCTCACTGCCAGGAAGACAATAACACCTACTGTCACAAGGCCTACCTACCTACTGGTTCTATACACTCAAAAGTACCGATTCAAGTTCTCAGTTTTTTTTAAGTTTGATCACAGACGCGTAGTTGGGGCCAGTACATACAGCTTCATTCAATTTGGACGTTTCAGACCTCAAATTCAAACGAACCTTACGAAACGATTTTTTAATAAGAGGTGTGCAATAGAGTATTTGTATGTGATATTGCAGTGACAGGTTGCTAGCTCATCGCCCACAACACACTTAAACCTGGCTCCCATAGTCGACTCTGACGATACCAAACGGAAGAAAGAGGGTGGTGGTATTCTATCCCAGCACCATGCTTACACCCAAAAATTAAATCATTGGTTCGATCCACAGATATGAGAATATAGGTAAAAAACCTGTTGTATGCAGTTGTACCGTGTTCGAATAGACACTAAATATTTAAAATATGCAACACAAACAAAACAAACACCTATTCGAATACGTCACAATTACATACAACAGGTAATTTTCTTAAGTTTTTCACCTATATGTCATTGTATTCTTATATTAATCGAATTCGAATCGGTTAATCGAATCCACCCCAAAATACTTTTTCCGCCGACGAACAATATACAAATAACCAAGCGATGGAGGAAATCCAATAGTTAATATTAAAATGAGTGAATTGGTTAAACTTATGGAAAGTTTGGTGCGAAAAACTTTGAGATAAACCCTATCTTGCTAAAATACAGTGCACTTAACAAAATGACAAAAAATCAGGCCAAATTTTTAAGAATCTTTAATTTGGCGACGTTTCAGAAAATCTTTGTTAGTTTTTAAAACTACTTTAAAAGTTTAAGGCAATAAATAAGATCACTAGCTTCTTTTACTATACTATTAACAATTTTATCTACGTAGAATTATATTTTTTCAAAATAACAGTCAAGTGCGGTCTGACCGGCGGGCTAGGAGTACCGTACCAACTAAAGTACCTTTATAAAGGATATTTTATATTATTGTTATATTTACCTCAATATTAATACCTCTCATCATCAATTCATCATCATCATCATATAAGCCGAAAGACGTCCACTGCTGGACATAGGCCTCCCCCAAAAACTTTCACAATGACCGGTCCTACGCCACCCGCATCCAGCGGACATCCGCTACCCTTACCAGGTCATCAGTCCAGCGTCTGGGCTTGCGCACGCTACGTCTTACGGTACGTGGTCGCCACTCGAGAACCTTTCCGCCCCAACGGCCATCGGTTCTACGTACTAGGTGCCCAACCCACTGCCACTTGTGTTTAGCGTTTCGGTGGGTTATATCGGTTACTTAAGGTTATCGGTTAATACCTCTAATGTAATAATTTAATACGTTTCTTGGTGAACCTACGGAGCAGCCACAAATTCGAGCGGTGGCGGCAGCGGAAGCGGTTTTAGTACATTGCGTGTGATTCCAACTAATCGCAGTGCGTTGCGCGTATCGACTCGACCGAGCAATGAATAGACAAAACGCTTGCTACGCCGCAATACACGCAAAGTCGTGGCCGGGCTGTTATAGATAAGAGGGAAAGGTATTTTTCCAAAATTTTCCTTCATAATTTGCAACTTACCAACTTAGCAAAAAAAACTTTTTTGGAATATGCAATTCAAACCTTACCTTTGAGCTATTAACAAGACTTGAGTTTTGGTCCCCGTCATATCGGTTGTTTTGACAGACGGACAGACAAAGTCGTTTGGTATATTTTTGGTACGGAACCCTAAAATCATCGTGGGAAATTGTATTAAATTCTACAATAAAATTCCAAAACACATTACTGAACTTAGCAATTCTAAATTCAAATCTGTAGTAAAACAAACACTTATTTCAAAAGCATATTATAAGGTAAACGATTACATCATGGACAGGGATGTTTGGCAGTGATAGTGTCCTGCACGGCTAATCTATCGCGAAAATAAGTTTTCTACTGTAGCTTGTTATTTTTGTAGTAACTGAGACTGTAATTTTATATTTAACTATACAATGTATATTGTTTTGAAAAAATGACACCTCGCCGAGTTTCTTACGCCGGTTCTCCTTGTGGCAGAGGTTTATTTTTCCGAACCGGTGGTAGTTTATTGACGTTCATAGGTGCATGTAATATGCCTAATTTGAAGAATAAACTACTTTTACTTTTCATCAGCGTTCGACGGCACGGGACTCGTACTGTTAGGCGAGTATGAAAACCCTCATGTCTTTACATAAACTACTACCTCTACTACTACTACTACTAATAGGTCGCTTTGTGTAAGACTGTCTTCAAATATTTTTTATTTATAAACACCCACAGACAATATTTGTATTTGCGTGTGTTTCGGTGCGGGTCCCTCGTTGTTTGTGTACAGACATGCCCTTATTATTGAACTATCTTAATTACTAAAAACTCGATGGATTTTATGATTGAATCGCGCGCCTTTTTCCACGCACGTTGATCAAAAACGTCGTCGTACGCGCGTGAATTATATTGAAATAACAAACTGAGAACCAATTTGGACGACCAGTTTAGCCAAGTTGGTATTGGTAGTTGACCTACGAAGCTGGTGGTCCCGCGGTCGAATCCCGGTCAAAGCATTTCTTTTTGTGATGAACAAGAACATTTGTTTCTGAGTTTGGGATGTTTTGTATGTATTTCGCTAAGTATTTATTTATCTATATAATATAATGGGATCAAGTCGATTTGTGTAAGATCGTCCATAAATATAAAAAAGGCACATATGCGGCATTTTAGCACCAGATAGCGACAGCATTGAGCGCAGTTTAAACAAAGCGGCCCAATAGAAACTAAAGGGGCGTTATCAAGTCTTTTTTCCTCTTTTTGCGTTAATTAGATCGGTTAGCTTTGTAAGTCCTTATAACGACTCAAGTATCTCCGTCATCCATTTCATCGTCATATTTTTTTCATGAATTGGCCAATGTATTATAGGTATGTAGTTATATAAAATCACTAAGTTTCTGGGCCGCTTACAGATGGTATTTTTTTTTTAAATCATGTATAATTACGGAATTTTACTGATAGTCAAATCAGCCACTTTTTACGAAACGTCAAAACGCTCGGTTAGTAGGTATGAAGTTTCTAGGGTACTCTCAGAGTACCCAGAGTAGACGTCAAATAATAATACCACTAAGAGCGAGAAGATCATATACTAAATTGAATAAGAGCGACAGAGAGGGATATATCATTTGTTGTCCTTGTCATAGTTCCGCTTTTCTTTATTTGTCTCAATCTCATCTAAACGTCAAGTCAAATAGTTTGAGGCAAATAAACGATTACCCGGCCAAATTAAAGAAGATGTTTATTCTAAGCCACCAGACGTTTAAGACTAGTTCTCAATTTAGCTGCATAAGAGCTTTTCTGTCCCCCTTGGTGAAACTCGTATAGGATCTCTATAGAAATCCTTACTCTGAGAGGGTACTTAATATGCTTTATGACGACACAATTTTCTATGGTCAAATGCGTCCTTTTTTCTTGTTTATGTATTAACATCTATAAAATAGATTAAATAAGCTAAATTTTGAATTTTCCCGAGTATTTTCATAAGATTTGGTAATTGATAACGTTTTTTTTTAGTATTACTAATATTGTTAATTCAGTAAAGAAGTGGATGCTTACTTCATCGTGGTTCAATTTTGCATCTACGAGTATTTGTCTACAAGTATTATGACTAAAGCTTAGAAAAAAATGTTTAAGTGATTATGATAAACGGCGCCTCCGCCGGGACGGCCATCTTTGACAGCCTAAATAATTCTCACAGATATTTTTTCAAAGATACAGCAAAACACACAACTCCCAAGTAATCCATCATAATACTAAAAAGGACAGACAATAAAATCATCCCCGATAAAATATTTAAAACTGGGGGGATTAAAAAAGTAGAAAATTAACATAAAAGACAAACAGACGAATCGACTAGCAAAAGAACCATCAATAATTAATAAGCCTTCTCGTTTGAAATTAGCCACCATTTGAGGGTTAAACAGGAGTAAAAGAAAAAAAGATGTATTTTTTCCGTTGGTAACCCTGAGGGAAATTTTATATAGGAACTCCGTCTATCGACTGGGGACCCCAAGAACTCGAGATACTAGAAGTGCCGGCTACAGTGCGTTCAATAAAAAAAACTAACAGGCGGTGCTTGATACGCCTTGTTTATACATATTACGAAAACTAGTTTTATTACTGTGACAGTCACTATTTTATTATCTTTGTCATATATCATCATTACCAACCTTTAAACGTCCTACTTAATCGATTAGAGGATTCCCATTTGGGCCTTCTTTGACATTTACAGTATCTTTCCCAGATACTGCTTGTTTGCGGATCGTACACTTAATTAAATTAATTTCAGGAATTGTTCATAAAGAACAGGGTACAGAGGGAGTATAGAATATTCTCTCTATAGATTAATTGATTGATTGATTTTTTTATCAAATAACAGTACATTCAATAATGTTTATGTCTGTAACATCAATGTACTTTCAAAATATGTACTTGTATTAAATTCTGCGAAGCGGAAACATCCGCTAACAAAATAATAATTTTAAATCAAAATGAAGAATTTATTAAGTTGTATTCCCCACGACGACATTCACTTTGATGTCATATTGTCAAATTACTTACACTACCGTCAAAAAGTTTAGGACCCAACACAATTTTTAGATTCATTTTAATAAATTATTACGCAAACCAAATAAGGGAAAAAAATTGCAATGGGCTGTTTCTCACAAGGATTGGACTTTTGCAAACTGGTTGAGAGTACTACGGACAGTAGAATCAAGGTCGAATGAATAATCAATCAATGTTGATCATTTGCATATTTTCTGTTTGGTCTTAAACTTTCTGAATGTAGTGTATTTATTACATTAAGAGCGGGTTGCACCAACTCACGGTTACAAACGTTAAATATGGCGCCGGGAGCTGTCATCCCATAGAAACTTGTCAAACTTTGCACACTGACAGGTTTTAACGAATACCGCTTACGATTACTGACGGTTTGGTGCAACCCAGCCTAAGTATAATAAAAATATTTGGTATTCTGAAATGAAGAGGGCTCTTCCATGAAACTCATAATCCAAGTCACCGACCCTTGAAGAAGAATTAATGAAAAATGAAATCGACTTGGCAAATTTAATTTTTCCATTCGTCCCGGGCACATTGGCTGTTGATTAGATCCCATTAATATTAATATTGATTGCCAATTGTGTGTTTCATTACACTTGGAGTGGCAAGACGCTGCAAATTGTAATATTAGGTATAGGTACTCAAAGGTTTTTTTATAAGATTTCTTGAACTGAACATAGGGACTCCGCTGGATGCGGGTGGCCCAAGACCGGACATTGTGGAACTCTTTGGGGGAGGCCTATATCTAGCAGCGGACGTCCTTCAGCTGATATTTATGTTACAACGTTCTGGGGGCATCATTGCCCCCGCCAAGACGAGCCAAGCGAAGCGCAACGGCACTACCTACCTTTTCTCGAAGTGTTTCGTCGTTTTTTTGAACCCTCCTATAGTTAGTTTCCGATGTACCAGATAGTTCATATTCTCAGAATATGATGTCAATAATATACTAATTAAACATACAAAGTCTCAATTGAACAGCTCTAATACTTTAGATTTTATTGATATCTAAAATACACCGATTTGGTCACTGACACACTGATGATCATCAAAATGTTTGGCTACTTCCTGAAGTGCTAGAAAGCTAAAATTTGGTATGTAATCTATAACTTTCGCCCCCCATCCCTTAAAATGGGGGGGGGGGGTGGAAGTTTATATGAGACTTTCACCAATAGTTTCGTTACTTACTTTAGATCAGAAACTAAATATTCGCATCACCCTCCACGACGGTAGCGAAACGGCGAAGCCATACATATTTACTGATATGTAGAATTTGTTGAAGTTAAGGTCGGTAGAGTTAGGCCGCGTAGATTCAGAAGCTTGGCTCTACATGAGATCTGATATCTTTTTCACAAATCAAACCTTATGTGGTCGTCTTGGCAACATTTTACATGAAATGTTTTTGGTGGGATTGCGTTATTTATGACCTGGTTTGATCGATTAACATCATTTCACAGTGCAACAAAAACTGGCAAGCGTTCTTGTCTTCTCGAAGATCCCACGGTACGTAAATAAATGCCATACAATTTAAAAAAAACACATAAGTAAGGTTTTTAAAACAGGCGGCTAATTTTATTTTATCCGATCAAAAATGTGACACTAAAACCTTAGAAACAATAATCAAGCCCGCTTACGATTACAGGTCGATTAACGTTAAATTTGGCGTCGGCAACTGTCATCCCATACAAACTTGTAAAATTTTCCATACAATCAGCTTTAAACGAACACAGCTTACGATTACAGGTGGCTTGGTGTAACTCACCTTACTTAATTATTACTTTACAGTTTATTCCTGACAATATTTTTGCACGGGTCATATTTTTACAGTAAAAATATATGTAACCCGCTCCATTATAAATGATGAAGGTAAATGTAGGTACAAAGATGGGAATCTCTCATGCCAGCCTACCACTCCAGCTCACTGAACTCAAACAAACTAAAATATGCAACCTTTTAATCCCCAATTTTTCAAAATAAAATATTTCGCCTCCCAAAGCCCGAGGGCTACACTCAAAAAATCTCTTCCAATCCTGTTGATTAGCTCCTTTTTATATTTGGGGGTGACGTTAAACAGAGATTAATGTCCCACCGGGTGGGGGTTCGAATTAATGACAGTTTAAAAAATTACCCCCAGTACTAGTTTCAGACTTTGTGGAGATATTCGGAATTCGAATGTGAATTCACTGGCATTTGTTTCAGCGACCAGTTTACGAAGATATTCGAATTACGAACACGTATTAAGAAAAAGAAATTGATGCGCTGCGAATTATATAATGCCCCGATGATATTTCCGAGGAAACTTTCAATTTATAGTTCAGGATAAAGTATCTCTAAAGACCTGTTCCAGTGTTTGTTACGCTGATTGCCTTTAAGTCCTTTTTTGGGATCAATAAAAGTTTCTATGGCGGCAACTTAAAGTCTATAGGTAAATGCTCAATTTGGAGTTATAGGACTTATGAAAGACCTTGATTGCGACGTGTAATTGTTATTACTTATATTACCGAGTAATCACTACTAAAACTACTGAACTGGTGTGTGTGTGTGTCTAAAAAACATACTCATCAATCCTTCGCAGCTCGCTTCCAGCGGATGCTCTTTCTAACAAAAAGATTGTAATTGCATGCAATTCAAACGGTACTTGTGTATACACTAACTAAACTTCTGAGAAGAATATTGCAATCAACTTCACCGAAAGATTCGCTGATGGATAATTACTGTTTCGATACAAATGTTTAAGAAGCCTTCTCAATATCTAAGTTCACCGAAAAAGTCTCCGACAGCTCTCGAATTTTCGTCGGTACCGAAATTAGCCGAAGCGAATCCTAATCGAGGAACAAACGTCCATTTCAAATTCCGAACCCTACTCCCGAAGCGGCAACATTTTTCGACATATTTATGCAAGTTTTTTTTATGAACGTTAATTCTCGAAATGGATTTGGTGGAGGCAGGGGGGCATTATCTGTGCGGTTGTCATCTTTCCGAATGCTTTTGCGATGGAAAAATGTCGCTTAGGATTATTTTTTTTGCTCGCTGATGTTACAAAAGTTTATTGAAATGCTTAATGGAAGTAGCATTGGATCAATTTCCATAAAACGAAACAAATGGTCGGGATGTACTTTACCCTCTTCTTTTTCATCAGCGTAAGATCGTTTAATAGGGCGTGTCTATGCAAAAAAAATAATGGCTTGCTTTTTAAGGCATTTGTTATGTAAGATGGGCGGATTATGCATACTAAATCAATGAGAGTGTGGAGACGTATGAAAAGCGATTGGAAGACGCTAAAGCATGATAGGTTGTACCTAAAATGGTCTAGTAGACAGAGCATGGTAGGCACATTTGTTTTTTTGTGAAAGTCTATTAGACGAATTGGAAATCGAATCGAAACGCGTCCTAGCTATCAATGTTTACTTCATTATCATCATCAGCGAACCATATATTGCCTGGGTACATGACTCCTCCCATTAATGAGAAGAATAGGTAGTAGTCCCCATGATTGGAGTGCGGGTTGGGGACTATTAATTATTTCTTAGCCCAAACAGAGGAATTTCTAAAATTGCCGACCTCACTTCGAGTTTTCTATAAGAAAGTCCAAGTAACATTAACTTATCTTAATTTTCTGAAGCTCAAAAAATTGCGATCCACTCACGCCACATTTAGCGTGGCGTCTGAATCAAACGGCCGAACAAACTAAATCGAGCAAGAAAAACGGCATAAAATTAACAAAAAAACAATAGAATTAACATAGAAAACATCTGCGCCATAACGGCTACCATTTCCCTTACTATGCGTTTCATAATCATTGTGATCTCACCGTAAAGTCACTTGCCTATCTAGGACCAAGTGCAACAGCAAATACAAAGAGCGCACCTTATAACATAGAATACTCGTACAGATGAAAATATTTGCACATAGCACGTCGGTTGATAGAAATAAACAATGGGAAATGGGATAAAAATAAAAGTTTAATTTCAGAACTTACCAAACATTTAACTTTTAGTGGGTAATTTCTAAAAAAAATTAAATTGTTGGACAATACTATTGTTGAACGGACAATTTATTTATATACAAAGAAAATATATACAAGAATACTTAACCAAAATAATATAAATTAAATTCAAACTAACTTAAATCTAACACAGGCCCTTGAGGCCTGATTTAAGTTAGATCCTCGGTACGATGCTGGCGGTATTTCCTCGCTGTATCGGAATGCTGATACGTTGAGCGAGGAAGCTGCCAGCTCTTCGGTCACCAGTTACGTCAACCAGACGCTTTACAATCTCTGCAAATAACTTGTGCGCTCTGGGACCCCATCGACCCAGAGTTTCGACGCCAAAAGTTACAAACATGTACTATCTGCCGAGGCCCTTGTATTTATTACGCTTTAGAATTTCGACGTTTTCCCCCGCTGCACTCGCTTTTACTGTAGTCCGTTGGAGGTGAGACGGTGCCAGGTATTTACACAGGTAGCATCCCACACCAACATCCGTCCCACGCTCCAAAGAACTAAGGACACCCCATCATCCCACTATTGTTTAATACTATTAAAGGCGGTGATATGGCATACGAGAATCTCTAACCATTCTCGTGATGTTATGATTTTTTTAAAATTTTACTGTACCTACAGCGAATTTACATTCTTACCTAACAAACAACCTCAATACAAATACTATCTTGCATGGCACAGTGACTCATAAAATATAATCCTCTGTTTTGAGAGCTTGCTATGACATCTAAATATTTTTTTCAAGCGCATGCTACCCCTTCAAATGATTATTTTATGATATCTGGGATCATGTTTTACCAATCCCAAATGATCTAGTTCCCATAGTGACTTAGGTTATTGATATTTTTGTTTTAATCAAAATTAAAGCAAATAGTAGAGGCATTTCATTCGTAAGGCGCTGGCAATCGCATTGATTCTTCCTCCCTCGGGAGAATTTGTCAGGTTAAAAGCAATAAACATTAAAAATAAAATGGCGCATCCCCCCCTATCGAGTCATTATCGTTACGATGTTCCGGCTAGTTGGGTAGAATGTCTCGATAGGGAGGTACGAGTATGTTTCAAGATGTAATTAAAATGGCGAAAGCGAAGGTTCAATGCGACATTGAAATGTGTAACGAATAATATTTGAGCAAAAAATACTACTATACTTTGCTACACTTCCAATCAATAATTATACTTGTGTTTTTTTGGCTACTGGTAAACATTTCATTATATATTTCAACAGGAGGTCTTTGCTATATTTTTTTATAGTAGGTACCATTATTATTTTTTAAATTAGATTGTAGCCCGGCTAGCCAGCGGGTCAGGAGTAAAACAAATTAATAAATATGTATAATACAGTATAATAAAATAAAAACTTTGTGTAGGCAAGGTTACTAGTAATTTCATTTATACGCTTTATACTCGTATTTATAGGACATCGTCCCTTTTTTGTATACCAACCATGAATATAACGACTTCTTTCGCTGTAGATACACATTTTGAACAAGTCAAAGTTAAAAATATTCGTATACGGGTCTAACGGAAAATGTATCATCATCATCATTATCATCCTAGCGTTATTCCCAGTACAGTTGCATGCTAAAGGATGCCTGGGGTCCGCCACCTAACGCGATAATTAGTATATTTAATTAATAAATAATTATTTAACTTTTACTTTATATTTTTAAAAATATATGTACCTACAAAGCGCGAGAGTTTAAATTTCAAAGTTAATACCAATAGCAATATATTATCTAAAAATCTGAGCTCTGTAAACATATTTTGATCCTATTTGGCATCGTAACCACAAGGTATACGTGAACACCAAGATTTCATATATTTTCATCACAATATTTTCCCAATAACATTACCCACGGTTCCCTTAGGGTTCCGTACCAATATTTCGCAATAACACGTAATCGACACGATCATTACTGTCCGCTGCTAACATGAATTAATACGGAACCCTTGGGGGGAGTTAATAAAGGAAGTATTGATGCTGTTATTGGTTCTAGTCACACGTGTTCTTAAAGATAAAAGTTTCTTATTCTGTTTATTATTGTGTTTTCTGTAGTTATCTACAGAAAACACAAACTTTGAAAAAGACTTGTATTTGTGTGTACTTGCACTAAAATATTTTTTGATGTTTTTTTCCAGGATGCTGTTCCAATGGAGATATTTAATCATCTCAACTAGGTTTTCAGAAAAATAATATGTTTTATTATCATTACTTTTATACGAAATGAATCCATGTATGCAGTAGTATTATAAAATTCTGTTGCAATATTTTCATGGTTTTTTTACCGATTGCATGATTTTTAATTAATCTGCGAAATCCGTGGCCTACATTTGCGACCAAAAGAGTCATTTCGCAATTTGGATGAGATTAAAATTAAACGCTCCTCCGCTTCAAATAGCCAATATGACCACACAAACAGAAATACACACACCAATATGAGCCCACAAATGTCCGGCCTAAGAGCAACATTACTTCTCGTTCCTCCATCATTACCTCAACTATCGGAAAAGGGCCCATTATCTTATTAGAAATTACTGTCGGCCCCCGCAAGCGATAATGGGCCCTATTGACACGAGCCCCTTGGGATTGGGGGTGGAATTCCTTTGTATTGTCGTATGGGGTTTATGTAGCATGCGGTTGTTATTACGGGTATCGGGAACGCTGGTTATGGTTACTGGATGAGGCAGCTATAATACTGTTAAGTAGTTAATATAGCTTAAATACTATTCTTCAGCTTTTTTACCCTTTCAACCAGACGTCACATACAAATTATTACAGATATCTACTTTGACAAGACACCAAGATGACCATATACACCTTAACTGTAAGGATGTTTTAATATTAGATTGATGAGTAAGATCATTACATTGACTGCGTACCTTATAATAAGTCGTTCTTGTTACTTAAAATATTACCTTATCATGCGTGCAACTCCGCAGCAATTTTAAACAATCTTGGTGATTTAAAATTTTAATGCTAAGGGAGGTTTTAACCAAAATTAAATTAAGCATGTGTGTAATATAACATCTACTGTCATAAAGCAATCAAAAGTCTTTTTTTAATTTGAACTTCAGTCTTACCTTAAAATCATGTTATCTTTTCCTATATACTCATCGTGCCGTCTAATGTGTAACTGAATATTTAGCAGTTGATTTCAATGAAATGTAGAACTTCTATAAGTAACACATTAAAAGGCGTATGTCTTTTGTTTCTTCCAATTCTGGAACAACGGAAACTCAACTCTATTAAGAAATATGATTCCAATTTCAATTACCAAATTGTTTTACGGTGGGTGACCTCTCTACTTAAAGAGGACACGTACGCTACGATGATGATGATGATCAGGATGTTGATAGTGATACTGTCTTCCTGTCATCCCTAACGTACGCTATGTTATTACAGGTAAATTACTTTCGAGGCATTTTTGCGTCTGTAGTAGTATTTGTATATTTACAGAGACACGCGTACACGTCGACGTATACAGACACACGTCAACGTGTGTCAGGCTGGCTACAAGCTGGCTACAGAGGTCACAACTACAAATGCAAAAACGTCTCGAAAGTAATTTACCTGTACTAAATCTTAAACTCATGTCGCATCTAGTACGTTCCTAAGTCCTTGTCCTCAATATTCGGTTGTCTTGCGGCATATTACTGCCGCTATCTTCGCCAGCCACGACGCGGCCTTTTTTGCCATCGATGGGGGCATGTGTTGTGACGTAATTATTGTTGTTTATGACGTCTATTGGATTTCTTGCGACATCTATTGTGTGTACTCATAGAATTAGAGATGTATGTATAATGTTTGTATACTTACACAGAATGAATTCGGCCAGTGAATCCAACTTTCGAACCGTGGTCCGCTAAAAAAATTTGGGGCAGGCCTATGTCCAGCAGAGGACGTCGTTCAGCTGACCAGTTATAGTGGATGTATTTTACATGGTTATTTTTAAGCGTCGCATGTCTTGAAAAACGGCTTACACTTACCACACAATCCATGGTGTCAGTATATGATGTATGTATGTACCACAAGAGCATGTAGTTGGGGTATACATACCATGACCCCGTGTGCCCAGTCGCCAGTCTAAGGGAGGTCGGATCCAGGAAAGTAATTGACGAGGGATGGCCATGTAGCCAGTACCCCACTTCCCGGGCTCCGACCGCCAAAAGTCTCGCAGGATCTGGACCTACACTGCTGTTAAGAAGAGAATTATAAGTTAAATCACAGTAAATATTATAACATCTACTGTGCACATTATTTATTTAATAATCATTTTTTCGTACGACTATGGGTAGGTATAATTTAATACAAATAGTGCTCATACGAATTATTCTTAAGCTTGATACGCTTATGGAGTCATTTCTTTAATACTCATAAGCTTTAAGTAAAAATATAGGATAGTCCGCATTGAATGTAGAACTAAATAAGGCTTGTTTCACATCGTTGAAATTTAATACTACTCAGAATGTTTGATTTAATAAATGTATGATTCACATTCCATTTCAATACAGTAATAATGTTTTGTTTATGATACTGGTATGTCAGTATTATCAGCCAATAATCAGTATTAATGCTGTATTTGAAAAGAGCCTTTACACAATGAATCGTCAGTATTAAGTTGTTCAGTATATTTATTTCTAACTTGCTAACATTCGTCATATAATTTGAGCCTTTTACTAAATCACCATTTCAAAGCCTTTAATATTCCTGCCGAGCGTGGGGAGGAACTTTGCCTCGATGAGACCGGAATGGCGAATAGAGTCCGAAAAGGTGTAGCTTCTTTTGATTAAGCCCGAATCGAACACCTGGACCAGCTAATCAGGGCCAGCTGTACTGCACACAGTGCGACCGAACATATTTTAGGACAAAGTTCGGTTTTGCGAGCCATGTACGTGCTCATCAGAGGAAGCTGTAGGGGTCACCGTCGTCGGACACAACGAGGACTATATATATACTATAATTTGAGCGCAGCTTTGAGACGGAACGGCTGGCACAGCTAATATTTTTTGTATTCGGTGGTGTGTACTCCGCCTAAGATAAAACCAAACACTAATCCGCCTATACACATTAACAGATCTCTGCGTGTCCGGCGAGGGATTTGCCGGAATACTGAAATATAGAGACGTGCGCTGCTCGCCGCCGACTAAACGAAAATACCGACTAATTTATGTATGTGTGTACCGACTTTAGCTGGAAACTGATATTGAAATATAGAGCCTTGTTTGAATGCAATTTTAATTAAGTAATCTATAGAGATCAATTGGACGGATATTCATAATAAACAAGGTCTTATGTAGATATCTTCTATCCCATGCATCTCATGTGTGGGCTCATCGAAGAAAATTAGGAATCTCTTTTTTTATTTTCCTTCTTGGTCAGGAACCTGCTCGGCGTGGGCGCTTTCCTCTACATACAGGACACGGGTTTTCGTATGCTATCGGCTACGAGCGTGGCGCTACGAAGTCGTTGACAGTGAAAGTGCTAGGTGTAAAATGCTGTTACGTACTCGTACTACGTCATAGCATACGTAGCGAGGCTAGGTATAAGCATGGTAGACTACAATAAACTAGTGGCTCTGTGAACTATAGACATCGCATTTTTTTTTAATTTCAAAGTTTTCATAAATTGACTCGGTCAAAAAAGGTCTTTGTAATTATCGAACCTGCTCACAAAATTTCACAAGAATCGGTTGCAAAATGCGATCTGTAGAGAAGAACATCCGGACAGACAGACAGACATACTAAAGATTTTTTGTCGAAAGCTGAAACGGAGACCCTTCGCTCGCTCGGTCAATTAGAAATGCGTAGGGACCTGACATTGGCATGCCACGTTGTCAGAGTTCTGCGGGCGTTCTATCTGTAACCCGGGTATATTGCAGCTGTGAAGTTTTAGCGTGCCCGACCGAACCAACTTGCTTCTTAAAGCCAAACGCCAGAACCAACTTGCTTCGTAAAGCCAAACGCCAGAACCAACTTGCTTCGTAAAGCCAAACGCCAAATCCAACTTGCTTCGTAAAGCCAAACGGCAGAACCAACTTGCATCGTAAAGCATCTCTGTGCCGTGCACACACTGAATCTAGTTGCTGACCAAACTGATTTGCTTTATTGTTCAATGTCCGAATTTGTAAATGTACGTTTGTGTACAGTGTCCAGTTAATCTAAGTAGGTTAAGTATATCACAGTTAGCATGTTTGCCGGCGGTATTTACGGTGATGGCCGTAGTGCCAAACAGCAAAGTTCAAACTCGTATGGCAACTACGGCTATAGCCGTTACCGCCGGTAAACGTGTTAAGGCACTATTGCATTAGGGACAACCCTGTTATGGTAGTTTCTGTATTATAAAATTTATAAATAAATAAATAAATCACCTCAACTGGGAATAAAATAATTCAGTCGCCGACAAAATGTGTCCCATCACTCAACAAATTCTCTTTGAAAACAGTATTTAATTGAATACTCAAAAACCGACGAACTACTGAGTGCTCCGGTAAAGTGCAGGTTATAATTTAGGCCTTCGAATTAAAAAGGCCTTTAGATTCGAACGACAGGATTAAGTGTTACAAAGTAAAGTTGTGGCTATTAAATTTAATGATGGCAAAATACAATGATTTCTTTTCAGTGGGTTTGTTACTGTAACCGAGCAGTAAGACACCGCGACTTTCAATCGGTCGTGAGTACGAACCCCGGCGACTCTGAGTTGAAAAAAAGCTTACGTATGTTTTTTTGATAAAGATTATCACTTTTCGATAAAGGACAAAATCGTGAGAAGTTCGATCCCATCAAGATCCCAACAAGAACCAGGGTTGGAAGGTCAGACGCCTGACGCTTTCATAAAATTAGTGCCTACGACAAGTCTTTGGATTAGGTCCCAAATTGAACTCCAAGCAGGATCCTTAAGGATTATGATACAACCGAGTTGAACGATAGGTGGATGATGATGATGATGATAGTAGTGTCACTATATTTTTTACAGTTAAGGTGATAGAAGTTTGTATGCAGAGGGAGTCAGGGTTCTTTGCAGCTGAGCTGTACATAAATAAAACTCTCTTAACTCGTATCGTCGTAATTGGGTAAGGTATCTAAAGACCTCGTGTGTATCCGAATATAATCCTATTTATCGAATGCTGAATATATTCGATGAGCAAAGGAGCACTTAACGCTTTTGATGTCCGGACACCATCCCCTTTATTTTGGCCGAGACGTGAGGCACAATGCTTGAGAGGCAGCGATTAGAAACCAAAAAAATAATTTGTATAACTATATATATGTAAGTTCTAGAATTTTGTAAATTACAAGAATATTAGGTATAGTATAAGAAAACGATTACATACTTACAATACATGTCCGTATATAGCTCACTGAAAAGAGTAAACAAAAGAAAAAAAAACATAAAATAAACAATGGTGGACAACTGACAGCGTTCTCGCGCGATAATTTCCAGATAGATGCCAGATAGCATTTCGATAGTGAACAAAAAAAATAGGGGTTGCAGTAAAATCGTGCATATTATACGTATACATATACCGATTTGTAGTCTAGCCGTCTTAGCTTCATCCTGGTTGCATCCCAGGGTGTGCTCGGCTATATATATTTGTCGTCTAATGCTTGCCTAAATACTTAGTCATAACAGTCCCAATTCGCTGGCTGATCCAAATTTTATAACTCAGAACATAACTAATCTGAAAAAAAAAAACACAAACAAACGCATAAAGCTACAAATCCATAAATCAGAACTACAGCTACTTTACGGATAAGAACAGGTTTTTTTTTTTTTATGACATAGGTGGCAACCGAGCAGACGAATCGCCTGATGGTAAGCGATTAGCGCCGCCCATGGACACTCGCAACACCAGAGGGGTTGTAAGTGCGTTGCCGGCCTTTAAGATGGGAGTACGCTCTTTTCTTGAAGGTTTGAAGGTCGAATCGGTCCGGAAATACCGCAGGCGACAGTTCATTCCACAGTTTAGCTGTGCGAGGCAAGAAATTTCTGGATAAACGCACAGTTGAGGACTGCCAACCATCTAAGTGGTGAGGATGGAAATTTTGTCGCGTTGGGCGATGGCGGAAGGAAGCGGCAGGGATTAATCCGAACAATTCCTCGGAGCACTCCCCGTAATACATGCGGTAGAAAATGCAGAGCGAGGTTACATTTCTACGCAGCGCCAAGGAGTCAAGCCGTTCCGAAACCCGCTGGCAGCCGACAATTCGAGTCGCTCTCCGTTGGATGCGGTCCAGAGGGAGAAGCTGGTACTGTGGTGCCCCTGCCCATTTGCCCAAAGATGAGAACAGTATTCCATATGTGGGCGGACCTGTGCCTTATAAAGCTGTAGGCGATGGGCCGGTGTGAAATACTGTCTCGATCTGTTTAGCACACCGAGCTTTTTCGAGGCTAATTTGGCCTTACCCTCTAAATGACCGCAGAACTGGACTTCACTCGAGATGTCGACGCCAAGGATCTCGATATTGGCTGTGGCAGTTAGGGGAGTGCTCTCAAAACGAGGTGATGCGACAAACGCAAGCTTTTTCGCAGTAAACGCGCAAACCTGCGTCTTTGTAGGGTTAAAGCGGACCAGATTAAGTCGACCCCATTCTGAGACTTCATCCAGGGAAGTCTCAATCTGAGACACAAGTTTGTTTCGGCTCACAGTGACGTTTTCCCGAGAAATATTGGCGCGACCGGTGTAAGAGGCATCACACGTACTATCATCCGCATAACAGTGAATGCCGCTGATTTGCAGCATGTCATTGATATGCAGAAGGAATAGCGTGGGTGATAGCACACAGCCTTGAGGGACACCAGCATTCACAGACATGGCGTCAGAGCATACACCGTCAACTACGACCTTTATGCTTCTGTCTGCTAGAAAGCTGCTGACCCATTCACATAATTTCTCGGGAAGCCCATAGGATGGAAGCTTCGAGAGAAGTGCTTTGTGCCAAACGCGATCAAAGGCCTTCGCTACATCCAAACTAACAGCCAATGCTTCACCCTTTGTCTCGATCGCCTGTGCCCAACGATGTGTCAGGTAAACCAGTAGATCACCAGCCGAGCGGCCCCTACGGAAACCGTATTATCGGTCACTAAGTAACTGGTGGTCATCCAGGTACCGAAGGAGCTGGCAGTTGATAATGGACTCCATTATCTTCGAGAAAAGGGAAGTTATAGCTATTGGCCTGTAGTTGGACGGATTTGAGCGATCGCCTTTTTTAGGGATGGGGTGCACCAAAGCTGACTTCCATGAGGTCGGGACTATGCCAGAAGAGTAAGAGAGCCGAAAAAGACGCGTTAAAAGTGGTGCCAACTCAGGAGCACACATCTTCAGCACAATGGCAGAGATTCCATCGGGCCCACTTGACTTATGAGCGTCGAGGGAAAGAAGAGCTTTACGCACTGAGTTCTGGTGGAAGCGAACATCCGGCATACAGCTCCCGTACCGCGAAATGGTCGGCGGCGCGTGGCCCCCGTCATCCAAAGTCGAGTTGGACGCAAAGAGTTTACCCAGAAGATCAGCTTTGTCTTTTGCGTCGTGGGCTAATGAATCATTTCCCATGTGCAGAGGTGGAAAAGACGGCGTGCAGAAATTCCCTTGGACAGCTTTGGCTAGAGACCAGAACGCACGAGTTCCCGAAGGGAGGCGCTCTAGTTTCTCGCCAATCCTACCAATGTGCAACGACTTTGCTTTGGCAATAACTCTTTTGAAGGACCTGGAGGCAAAGTTAAACTCCCTTCTTAATGCGCTGGATTTTCCACGCCGTAACCAATTGTGTTAAGCCATATGCCAGAGAAAAGTCGTAAACAGATCTCCCCGCATGATCGGTCTTGCTAGAGCCGAGCCAATCGGCGTTATAGGATTCCTAACAATGAAAGGAAAATTAGTTTTCTAACATTAAATGTAAAAAAAAGTTTGATCAAATTGCCAAATGTAAATTTCTTTGAGTAATAAAATTTTTGAAACATAAATTTAACGGACTGCGAGAGCACCAGGCGCTTTATGCAGCGCATCATCATGTCCATTGGCGAGCACTCTGCACTCCCCGCTAGTGACATAGCGGTCACGATCCTCAGCATCTGATTGGATTGAAAATATAAAAGGAAGGTATTTACTCAGGCCACGCAACGCAAAAATAATTAGGCACTCGTATGCTGAGTGCAACATCTAACCCCGCTACCGCTTACACATTGCGCCAACCACACCACATGTGGCTGCCCAGTTTTTCTCTGATTATAAGCCACCATTAGACTTATTTTTCCGCTAATATATGATTTAGGGGTAGTAATACTGTTAAATACACCCTCCTAAGGGTCGGTTATGAGACATAAATAAGGATCTCGCTAAGGATAAGGTATTGATGATGCTGTAATGAAACAATATGGGACTTATTTTTCCTTGAAGGTTAGGTTAGGAGGCGGCTTAGTAAGATTTATAACGTTCATATTAATCGAACATTCGTGAGTTTATATTAACGACATATACACTCAGGAGCAATTAAAATGGATCACTATTTAAGGGGATTGGATACCAAGTGTACCCAATTTATTTGTTCTTTACATTTACAGTGAGTATCTACAAAAACATAGTTTCAAACGTGATTGACATCGATTCAGTCTATACGTATACAAGTTGGAAAGATCTCGGGTAATTTTGGTACTTATTCACAACAAAATAAATGTTTTCTTAAGTGAATTTTACTTGCTTGTGAATCAAAGTGAAAAAGCGGGTGCGTGTGAATTTTTCTATTTGGTAAGTCATGCTCATCATCATCATATCAGCCGAAGGAAGTCCACTGCTAGACATAGGCCTCCCTCAAAGAGTTCCACAATGACCGGTCCAGCGCCACCCGCATCCATCGGACACCCACGACCCTTACCAGGTCATCAGTCCACCGTTTGGGGGGCCTGCCCACGCTATGTCTTCCGGTACGTGGTCACCACTCGAGAACCTTTCCGCCCCAACGGCCATCGGTTCTACGTTCTCATGAGTACTAAATTGATAGGAATTAACTTTGAACAAATTGACGACTGACATACGAGTAATGTTACACGTCAAATTCAATTAGAAAAGGCAATGTTTTCATTTTAACTGATAGTCAGAAAACCGCTAAGGCGGCTTCCTGATTTGTCGATGCGGAGGCGGTACGATATGATAAAACTGTCAGCGGTCAATGTCAACCGATACCAATGCAGTACTGCCCCGCTTCTGCGCACGGTATTACTACGGCGACTTCCTGTCTTGTCGGGGCGGGATAGATATATCATAGGTATTTTGTTATTTCACGTGAGCTTACTGATGTGAAATTTCCTCTCTTGACGAATTACTGTCAGTATTACGTTTGCGCAGCACTAAGACCATGCGCAGAAGTGGGGCAGTACTGCATTGATATCGGTTGACACTGACAGCTGACAGTTTTTCCATATCGTACCGCCTCCGCATCGATAAATCAGGAAGGCGCCTAATGCGCAAATGTAATACTGACAGTATTTCGTCAAGTGAGGAACGCACTTGGCCACTTTTATATAACAGCAAACTTTGACACCGAATTAGCTGCAGCGAAGAATATCGTAACTCGAGTTACGCCGTTAAGCGTGCAAAACGGTCGGCATGAGTTGTGGCCACTGCATCGCTCCATTAGCGATTATTGTCCAAGTTTGCCGGACAGCGGGGGCTAGGCTGCTGGAAGTGACCAAAATTTCATAAACCATACCTTAGTCCCGGACCCGGGTATGTCCTAAAACTACGACCAACACCACCGGAGAATGGGTAGCAGCATCCCTGCAGTGCGGTGGAGATACTGCGATCGCCAACCCGCGTGCCAAGCGTGGCGATTATGGAAATTACAAACAGGCCACGGCCCCAAGGTTCCGGCGACCCCCAGTGAAAAATCAAAATCAATCAAAATCAAATATTTATTCTGCAAATAGGCCACAAGGGCACTTTTACAAGTCAAAGCGTGAATTTATACAATTAAAAAAAACTGACAATCTTACTTAATAATAATGATTAAAAAAATATACTGATTAACAATTAAATAAAAATAAATTTACAAATATTAAGGACGTATTGAATACGATCTGTCCGAATAAACAAAAAGTACATAAAATTAATGTAATATCTCAGAGATGTATATGGTCTCTGAGCGTCCAAATACGATTAATAACAATTATTTCAAAGTCCTTAGTGCCCTGGTTATGGTAGCGGCCAGGGTACTAGCGGGGTCAGGGGTGCGAAGAATCTCCGGCAAAGATCCGGCTACCACCACCGACGACTTCTGGCCCTGGCAACATACAACACGCGAACACTGTGGACCGACGAAAAGATAAAGGAACTGGAGGAAGGACTAAGCAGGTTGCGTTGGGATATCGTAGGGTTATCTGAAGTCCGAAGAGAGGGGGAGGACACGATAACCCTGAGGTCCGGCAACTTGCTTTATTTCCGGGAGGGCGACCAACAGTCCCAGGGAGGTGTCGGCTATATATGAGGGTATATCAAAGGTCATGCATAGTTCCAAAACCTACTTCACCGTTGTTATGGGGGATTTCAATGCGAAACTGGGCAAGAGAGACGGTAAGGAGCTGAGAGTGGGGCAATTTGGAGTTGGAAGTCGGAACCACCGGGGCCAACTACTGGCTGGTTTCTTGGAGAAGGAGGGACTCTACATGATGAACTCCTTCTTCAAGAAACGCGAGCACAGGAAGTGGACCTGGATGAGTCCCGACGGTGCAACAAAAAACGAGATTGACTTCATCATGTCGACAAAGAGGCATATATTCAATGATGTCTCTGTGATCAATACGGTAAAAACCGGAAGTGATCATCGTCTGGTAAGAGGCACATCTAAATATATAAAAGAAGAAACTGACTGACTGACTGACTGACTGACTGACTGACTGACTGACATATCAACGCACAGCCCAAACCGCTCGTCCTAGAGATTCCAAATTTGGCACGTAGGTTCCTTATAAGGTCTAGGGGTGCACTAAGAAAGGATTTTTCAAAATTCAACCCCTAAGGGGGTGAAATGGGGTCCGAAGTTTGTATGGGGAAACAAGATTAGTTGGACTATTTTATTCGAAACTTCACAGGAGTATTTCTAACGATAAATGAGTAAATACGTGTTTCAGGTTTTTTGAGAAATCAACCCCTAAAAGGGGGAAATCTGGTGACAAATTCTGAAAATCGACATGGGAATTGTTTTTATGATATACCGGGTCGCTGATAACGAAAACAACAATGATTTTAAAATCTCACGTGGAGGACGTGAAATACCATCCCCTCTGTTGGGGTGCGAGGGGGATGAAATGTCTAAATATTAATATGGGTGTCGTTTTTATGGTTTTTTGGGACGTTAATTACGAAAATAGCATCGGTTTTGTAATTTAATATTGTGGACATGAAAAATTTTGAAAAATTGTGCCAAATTTCAAGAAATAACTGACTGACTGAGAGACTGACATATCATCGCACAGCGCAAACTGGTGGTTCTAGAGATTCCAAATTTAGTATGTAGGTTCCATATAAGGTCTTGAGGTGCATTAAGAAAGGATTTTTCAAAATTCAACGCCTAAGGGGGTGAAATGGGGGTCCGAAGATTGTATGGGGAATCAAGATTAGCTGGATTATTTTATTCGAAACTTCACAGGAGTATTTCTAACGATAAATGAGTAAACATGTGTTTCAGGTTTTTTGAGAAATCAACCCCTAAAAGGGGGAAATCTGGTGACAAATTCTGAAAATCGATATGGGTGTTGTTTCCATGGTTTATTGGGTCGCTGATTACGAAAACAACAATGATTTTAAAATCCCACGTGGAGGACGTGAAATATCATCCCCTCTGTTGGGGTGCGAGGGGGATGAAATGTCTAAATATTAATATGGGTGTCGTTCTTATGGTTTTTTGGGACGTTAATTACGAAAATGGCATCGGTTTTGTAATTTAATATTGTGGACATAATTTTTTTTTTTAAATTGTGCCAAATTTCAAGAAATAACTGACTGACTGAGAGACTGACATATCACCGCACAGCGCAAACTGGTGGTTCTAGAGATTCCAAATTTAGTATGTAGGTTCCATATAAGGTCTTGAGGTGCATTAAGAAAGGATTTTTCAAAATTTAACGCCTAAGGGGGTGAAATGGGGGTCCGAAGATTGTATGGGGAATCAAGATTAGCTGGATTATTATATTCGAAACTTCACAGGAGTATTTCTAACGATAAATGAGTAAACATGTGTTTCAGGTTTTTTGAGAAATCAACCCCTAAAAGGGGGAAATCTGGTGACAAATTCTAAAAATCGATATGGGTGTTGTTTCCATGGTTTATTGGGTCGCTGATTACGAAAACAACTATGATTTTAAAATCCCACGCGGAGGACGTGAAATACCATCTCCCCTCTGTTGGGGTGCGAGGGGGATGAAATGTCTAAATATTAATATGGGTGTCGTTTTTATGGTTTTTTGGGACGTTAATTACGAAAATGGCATCGGTTTTGTAATTTAATATTGTGGACATGGAAAATTTTGAAAAATTGTGCCAAATTTCAAGAAATAACTGACTGACTGAGAGACTGACATATCACCGCACAGCGCAAACTGGTGGTTCTAGAGATTCCAAATTTAGTATGTAGGTTCCATATAAGGTCTTGAGGTGCATTAAGAAAGGATTTTTAAAAATTCAACGCCTAAGGGGTGAAATGGGGGTCCGAAGATTGTATGGGGAATCAAGATTAGCTGGATTATTTTATTCGAAACTTCACAGGAGTATTTCTAACGATAAATGAGTAAACATGTGTTTCAGGTTTTTTGAGAAATCAACCCCTAAAAGGGGGAAATCTGGTGACAAATTCTGAAAATCGATATGGGTGTTGTTTCCATGGTTTATTGGGTCGCTGATTACGAAAACAACAATGATTTTAAAATCCCACGTGGAGGACGTGAAATATCATCCCCTCTGTTGGGGTGCGAGGGGGATGAAATGTCTAAATATTAATATGGGTGTCGTTCTTATGGTTTTTTGGGACGTTAATTACGAAAATGGCATCGGTTTTGTAATTTAATATTGTGGAAATAATTTTTTTTTTAAAATTGTGCCAAATTTCAAGAAATAACTGACTGACTGAGAGACTGACATATCACCGCACAGCGCAAACTGGTGGTTCTAGAGATTTCAAATTTAGTATGTAGGTTCCATATAAGGTCTTGAGGTGCATTAAGAAAGGATTTTTCAAAATTTAACGCCTAAGGGGGTGAAATGGGGGTCCGAAGATTGTATGGGGAATCAAGATTAGCTGGATTATTTTATTCGAAACTTCACAGGAGTATTTCTAACGATAAATGAGTAAACATGTGTTTCAGGTTTTTTGAGAAATCAACCCCTAAAAGGGGGAAATCTGGTGACAAATTCTAAAAATCGATATGGGTGTTGTTTCCATGGTTTATTGGGTCGCTGATTACGAAAACAACTATGATTTTAAAATCCCACGTGGAGGACGTGAAATACCATCCCACAGTGTGTTATTTTCCTTGAAATGCGGTCATCTATAATTTACCCCTTTATCCTATAGATCTACCTAAGAACTAAAACTTCTAGGAAGAAACCATGTATTTTTTATGTTTATTTTTGAAGTTATTTAAAAAGTTGAGAAATCTTTATAAAAACCATAGAAATGAATTATTTCGTTTTAAATGTATTGTGATTATGCTTTATACAATGATGTCTTAATAAGGGTCGCTGATTACGAAAACAACAATGATTTTAAAATCCCACGTGGAGGACGTGAAATACCATCCCCTCTGTTGGGGTCCGAGGGGGATGAAATGTCTAAATATTAATATGGGTGTCGTTTTTATGGTTTTTTGGGACGTTAATTACGAAAATGGCATCGGTTTTTAAATTTAATATTGTGGTTATGAAAACTTTTGAAAAATTGTGCCAAATATCAAGAAATAACTGACTGACTGAGAGACTGACATATCACCGCACAGCGCAAACTGGTGGATCGAGAGATACCAAATTTGGCATGTAAGTTCCTTATAAGGTCTAAAGGGGCATGAAGTGCCGTGAGTTCCCTATGAAGATACGACCTTTTTTGATTCTATGTATTGTAGATGGTTTTATTAATCAGTGCCGTCCGATACGATTTCGACATAAATCGATATTTGAGCGTCCGAGAGGACTCTTAATAGGAATCCGAGGTACCTAAACTTTGAATAAAGTAACGGCCATATTGATTTTCTTCATTTCCGTCTCGATTTCGTTTCTAAATCGATATCTGAGCGTCCGAGAGGTCCCTAATACGACTCCGAGGTAAAATGTGGAAAAAGTCGCAGTCATTGATTTTCTTTTTTTTTCGTCCCGATTCCGATCAAAATCGATATCTGAGCGTCCGAGAGGTCTCTTAATACGAATCTGAGGTAAAATTTCTGAAAGTGGCGGCCATATTGATTTTCTTTTTTTTCGTCCCGATTTCGTTCAAAATCGATATCTGAGCGTCCGAGAGGTCCCTAATACGACTCCGAGGTAAAATGTGGAAAAAGTCGCAGTCATTGAATTCTTTTTTTTTTGTCCCGATTTCGATCATAATCGATATCTGAGCGTCCGAGAGGTCTCTTAATACGAATCCGAGGTAAAATTTGTGAAAGTGGCGGCCATATTGATTTTCTTCATTTACGTCCCGATTTCGTTCAAAATTGATATCTGAGTGTCCGAGAGGTCTCTTAATACGAATCCGAGGTAAAATTTGTGAAAGTGGCGGCCATATTGATTTTCTTTTTTTTCGTCCCGATTTCGTTCAAAATCGATATCTGAGCGTCCAAGAGGTCTCGTAATATGAATCCGAGGTATAATTTAGAAAAAGTGGCGGCCATATTAATTTTTATCATTTCCGTCTAGATTTCGTTCAAAATCGATATATCTGAGCGTCCTAGAGGTCCCCTAATACGAATTTGAGGTAAAATTTGAAAAAAGTGGCGGCCATATTGATTTTCTTCATTTTCGTCCCGATTGTGTTCAAAATCGATATCTGAGCGTCCGAGAGGTCTCGTAATACGAATCCGAGGTATAAAATAGAAAAAGTGGCGGCCATATCCATTTTTATCATTTCCGTCCAGATTTCGTTCAAAATCGATATCTGAGCGTCCGAGAGAATTCTTAATACGAATCCGAGGTAAAATTTGGAAAAAGTGGCGGCATATTGATTTTCTTCATTTCCGTCCCGATTTCGTTCAAAATCGATATCTGAGCGTCCGAGAGGTCTCTTAATATGAATCCGAGGTAAAATTTGGAAAAAGTGGCAGCCATATTGATTTTCTTCATTTCCGTCCCGATTTCGTTCAAAATCGATATCTGAGCGTCCGAGAGGTCTCTTAATATGAATTTGAGGTAAAATTTGAAAAAAGTGGCGGCCATATTGATTTTCTTCATTTTCGTCCCGATTGTGTTCATAATCGATATCTGAGCGTCCGAGAGGTCTCTTAATACGAATTTGAGGTAAAATTTGAAAAAAGTGGCGGCCATATTGATTTTCTTCATTTTCGTCCCGATTTCGTTCAAAATCGATATCGGAGTGTCCGAGAGGTCTCTTAATACGAATCCAGGGTGAAATTTGTGAAAGTGGCGGACATATTGATTTTCTTTTTTTTTCGTCCCGATTTCGTTCAAACTCGATATCTGAGCATCCGAGAGGTCTCTTAATGCGAATCTGAGGTAAAAATTGGCACTCCATTCATACCTATATGCAAAAAAGTTTAATGTTACTATATAGGCGTGTGGGGTATCTATGGATTTGCTTTTAAAAACGACATAGAGGTTTCGATATTTTTTGCATTTAAATCAACCTTCATCATTTTTTTAATCGTATGGCATTTATTTACGAACCGTGAGATTTTCGAGAAGACTAGTACGGTTGCCAGTTTTTGTTGCACTTTTAGCACCACCCAGGGGTTCTGTGTATGGTAACGGTGGGTACTCCCTACGGACGCGGTGCAACTTCGACCCCCCTTTGTCAAGTGAGTGGGCAACTTGACTGTTAGAAGTTCGCAAGCCACTCGAAGGGCTCTAACTTGGCTTAACGATTGCAGCCGGGATCAACGGCTTAGCGTGCCTTTCAAAGCACGAGAGTCAGTTAGTAACCACTCAAAGCGGTCACGCACGCGGTAGGCGGGTGCCGTTGGGCCACGAGCGCTCTAAATTCTTGATAGTTTGTGCCAAATTGCAATTCAATAGGTCCAGTAAAAGCAACTTGGTTGTAACAGACGGACTGACAGTAAGAAGTGCGAATGGAACTGAGGCCAAATTTTCTTTTTGGATGCTCCAATGGTAACTGGCAAAACCTACCTAATAAATTTAATTGTAGGAAAAATAAATGTTACACATGGTATTGAATTAGCCGTATTTCTGTACTTCAAAGGACCAAAGTTTATGGCCGCTGCGCGCTGTTAGGTCGTTTACAGACCCGGTGGTGTTACTGTTGTACACAGATACTTTTACTAAGAGCCATTTCAGACATGCTTTTATTTCATCTCGGAAATGTATGATAATAGTTTTCGATCCTTATTTTTGCCAAAATCAAATGAAATTCAACAGTTTGCCGGTTCTCAGAATGTATACTAACTTTTTATCTGTTCATCTGTTAATGAATCACAATCACCAAACTTCGTATAGCGAAACCCCAGAATGTAACAACTACTTTTCTGGAGACCGTATCTAAATCGGTTTAGCCAAACGCGAGATAATCGTGAACAAACATACGAACCTGTTTTTTGTAGACGGTTAAAAATTTCGCTTAGTACGCGGGCGAAGCCGCGGGCAAATGCTAGTTGAATATATGCGTCAAGCTAGAGCGTTCTCGACTGATGAAGTCTACGCTCCGTCCGGCAGCAGTCCAAATCCAAAACCCCGAGAGCTTTGAGCTGGAACTCCAAAACCGTTTTGATTGTCTAGGCGGCGATGTGGACGAATTCAACGACGGGTTTGTGGAAGCTGTCCATAACGTTGGGTCTAAGTTCTTTAAGGCCCAACGGACTAACAGAGCCAAGAGGCTTTCTATCTCCACTCAGAGGCTCATCGAGGAAATGAATGAGATGATTTTGCAGTCTTCAGCCGATGCGACACTATACAGGCAGCTCAATAAACAGATATCCAAGTCCTTAACCCGCGATCTGCGCCAATTCAATACAAATCGTATTGAAGGAGCCATCGAGCAGAATAAGGGCTCTGAAGTGTTCTTGAGAGATCTATCTATTGGGCAGAGCCAGCTCGCCAAATTAAAAACTGAAGATGGTAGAATCGTTTCATCCAAGCCTGAGCTTCTGAGTGAGATAGAGCGCTTTTATGGACAGCTATACGCGTCAACTAGCAGACCCGAAGTTGGTCTGGCGGAAGACCCTAGAGCTAGATTAACCCGGCACTATACCGAAGATATCCCGGACATCAGCCTGTACGAGATTAGAATGGCTCTTAAACAGCTAAAAAACAACAAGGCACCCGGTGAAGACGGAATTACAGCTGAACTCCTGAAGGCGGGTGGAAAACCGGTCCTTAGGGCCCTTCAGAAGTTGTTCGACTCCGTCTTACTGGAAGGGAAAACTCCGAAGGCATGGAACAGAGGTGTGGTGGTGCTGTTCTTCAAAAAGGGTGACAACGCCTTGCTGAAGAACTACCGACTTATCTCACTTCTGAGCCATGTCTATAAGCTGTTTTCAAGAGTCATTACGAACCGTCTCGCACGCAGGCTAGATGACTTCCAGCCTCCCGAACAAGCCGGCTTCCGAAGAGGCTTTATCACCGTAGACCACATCCATACGCTCCGTCAGGTTATACAGAAGACTGAGGAGTATAACCTGCCCCTCTGTCTAGCGTTCGTGGACTACGAGAAAGCCTTCGATTCGATTGAAACCTGGGCTGTACTACAATCTCTACAGCGGTGCCGAGTGGACTACCGCTATATTGAAGAGCTGAAGTGTTTGTACAGGAACGCCACTATGTCAGTCCGACTCCAGGACCAGAACTCGAAACCTATTTCGCTGCAGCGGGGAGTCAGGCAAGGAGACGTTATTTTGCCTAAACTGTTTTCCGCTGCACTGGAGGACGTGGTCAAGACTCTGGACTGGAGAAGGCTGGGCATCAACATAAACGGCGAGTACACCACTCACCTTCGGTTTGCTGACGATATAGTAGTCTTGGCTGAGACCATGGAGGATTTAAGTACAATGCTCAATGACCTCAGTAAAGCCTTCGAGCGGTTGGTCTAAGGATGAACATGGACAAGACGAAGATTATGTCAAATGCCCATGTAGCACCAACTCCCGTAACAATCGGACACTTTACGCTCGAAGTTGTAGACGATTACATATACCTAGGACAGACTGTCCAGTTTGGTAGGTCCAACTTCGAGAAAGAGGTTAATCGTCGAATCCGACTCGGCTGGGCAGCGTTCGGGAAGCTACGGCACATCTTTTCGTCCAATATTCCGCAGTGTCTCAAGACGAAAGTACCAGTCAGTCTTTGACCAGTGTGTGTTGCCAGTGATGACATATGGTACTGAAACGTGGTCGCTTACTATAGGCCTCATAAGGAAGCTCAAAGTCACCCAAAGAGCGATGGAGAGGGCTATGCTGGGAGTATCTCTGCGTGATCGCATCAGGAATGAAGTTATCCGCAGCAGAACCAAAGTGACCGATATAGCCCATCGAATCGCTAAACTTAAGTGGCAGTGGGCGGGACACATAGCACGTAGAACCGATGGCCGTTGGGGCGGAAAGGTTCTCGAGTGGCGACCAAGTACCGGAAGGCGTAGCGTGGGCAGGCCCCCCACACGGTGGACTGATGACCTGGTAAGGGTCGCGGGTGTCCGCTGGATGCGGGTGGCGCAGGACCGGTCATTGTGGAAGTCTTAAGGGGAGGCCTATGTCCAGCAGTGGACGTCTTTCGGCTGACATGATGATGATGACCTTAGTCCGACTGATGTTTTGGCGTCTGCAACTTACTACACTGCCCATGGAAGTCTATCTGGGTCCGTACGTCTTTTTAGGATTTCTGCAACCGAAACATGTTGTCCTTTGGCATAGACCCGAACACCTGAGGAACGGAAACCCTCCGACTGATCTTTTAGCGTCTACAACTTTACTCAGCAACATTGCTTTGAAGTATGGATCCCTGCAAGCGAAACATGTTGTCCTTTGGCATCCACCAGACAACTGAGGAACGGAAGCTCTTGAAAGAGCAGAATGGCGTAACTTTTTACGTGATGGCGTAGCGAAGCATGACGAAGCCTGGTTCGATGATTTAAAGCAGAAAAGACTTCGGACTGCACAGGAGACATCAACAGATTCGCGTCTTTTTCTTCTTCTTCCTTTTTATCTTTGTGGCAGAAAGTGCCATGATGCGATAGGTCTTTACAGCCACAGGAAGAAATGCGTCGTACCCCCGATCTCCGAGGGCGCACAGAACTCTTCTTAATAAACGGTCACTGCAACAATCATCTGTCAAGCTGCGGCCAATGGCGATAATAACTTAGTACATATTAAGTAACTAGGTCGTCTGTGATCTTCCCACCACCATATCAGCCAAAGGACGTCCACTGCTGGATATAGGCCTCCCCTAAATTCACGGGGGAATATGCCATAATCGCCACGCTTGGCATGCCGGTTGGGTATTCTTCACTTAGTTCTCATTCTCAGTATAAAATAAAAGTTAGTATTAAAATCACAACTGTTCCTAGTGATAAGCCAATGAAAGAAAATGAATTGATGAAATGACTCGAAAAGTCATTCGGCTCTTAGGTAACCATCAGCCTTTGACCGATTATTGTTTACGCAGAACAAAAATCGCAATTGAAGGCTAAATCATATGACTGAACTTAAATAAACATATCGCTTCTTTGCTTATACCAATATAACTATACCAAAATAAATATAATCCATCCACATATATTCACCGTACCGAACTGTTTGAGGTACAAAACTGCAAGCTTATGCTTGAGCATTACTTAGGTATTGGTTTTTTAAACTTTTCAAATCTATCATCCATCGACCATCCTTTCTACTAGCTTTGCACTTTGTCCATTACGAAGTTGTTATTTATTAGTATTTCAAAGGTCAAATTTCGTCAAATTGGGTTTTGCAGGTAGTTCATTATTATTTTTGATTCGATTATGCAAAAACTGCCATAGTATCATTTTGTGCGAGACTCTATATTTTTATTCGACAGTTTACAAAAATAATAGAGAGATCACAGATACTTCTGCAACTCATTGGATAGCATTGCAGACAAAATTTATTCGTTTCTATGTCTATTCCGCTTCTGCACAATATTATAATAGTGCGCAAATGTAATACTGACAGTATATCGATAAGTAAGGAAATCTAGTCAACGTCAGTATGCTGTCAGTAAAGTTGAAGATACCGTATACTGATTATATCCCAAGTCTTGTAGTCTGCAATATACTCCATCCAGCACCAATACCGCCACGTCCTGTTAACGAAACTCCGCCAAACGCTCACATATTTACGTTCTACATTATTTATGGCCGTCGTATCGACTGCTATATTAACTTGCCAACTATTCGGGTGCACTGGACTGGACAGTTACTTTGGAAGTTCTTTCTTAAAGTGCGGAAACAAAGCGAAATTGTGATTCATTTGCTGCCTGCTCCAAGTGTTCTTATTTTATTTGTCTGGCTTTAAAACTACCTTTTTTGATATATATTTTTTAGAGTTGATAATTAGTAATTGGTAACATATCACGTACGGTTCTGAAACACTTTAAGCAACCAAATTTCTACCGATCCCTACTTCTCAAAGTATCGTTGAGCACAATTCTCATTGCTGTCTTAAGGATGATTCACAGTAGGCCGTTCCGTGTCTCGACCGGCCCGTTTTATTCTAGAGAAATACGCCGGCCGTTTCGTTCGCTGTCTTAGAAAACGGGCCGGCCCGGACACGCAACGGTCTACTGTGAATCATCCTTTACTATTCATTTTGTTATATAGAAGAACCATATCGTAATCTAATTGTTCAGATACTGCATCTTTATAATTGCTTTAATGAAAAATGGTTATTGTGAGAAATGAACGGAAAGACATAATCATGAGGTGATGCCGCAAATATTCCGTTTAGCCATATTTGGTACGTATCACTAAAAACGGTCACCCATCCAATCTCTCATGGTACCCAACATCAGTGTGCTCAAACGGGCCATTTGTAACATTTACATAGACACATAAACATCGATAGTTTGCAGCGAGAGCAAAGGGGTGAATCACGGTAAAGATTAAACATTTCGCGCGAGCACTATTAATCAGATCGGCGATTGCACTGACTAAACATCAGGGTAGGGATGGGCAGAATAATTGGCGATGATATCGATGATATGATTATTGATATTCTTTTACATACAAACTCTTTTATAGGGATTGTTTACGAGGTTAGGTATATACAGCCGAAAACTATCGTACAAATCGTTGTGATTAGGTGTGTCGTTGCGATTTCATTAGTTATCAATGAAATATAAAAAAATATATAAAACAAATAGAGAAAAATACTGCCCGACAATTTTAACGATCCGATGGATTCTAAAGTCATTTAATCACCTAGTTATAAAGACAGTTGACAATATTATATAGTGGCATATGTAAACACTAGTATTAATAAGCGAAGGATTTTCGATTAGTTAGTCAACTCCGGTTTTAAAATAGAATAAAGCTAGGAGTAAGACTGAATCATTTTGAGTAGAAATATCTTTTGATTTTTAAAGTCACAAACATAAGGAAGGAACCACATTATTATTAATAACCAGACGTAAGCTTGCGTATTAAATTATAAGAGCGTTTTGATTTTTTTTAAAGAGGGGTGAAAAAAACTACATTATAATAAGTGTACATAGAGAAGATATCTACAAATATTGCAATCAATAATAGTTCTGAATCAAATCCTTCAATACAGTCACGTCATACAAATCAGATTATAAGAGATTAAATAGTACAAACAAAGTATATATTAGACAACAGCTTTTGTAATGGAAGAGCGGATTCTCCTGACACAAAGTATCATTGCTTACTTAAAAGGAGATCCCGACCTCGTACTGTGTTAAAACCTCTGCTTACAGCAAAAACCTATTTTTGATTTTTGATTGAATTTTTGATATATGGTTCCCTAATACCGAAAAGCATAATACAGGCGTCTAAAATGACCCACTTTATTTCTAAATTAAATCGATAAACCCAATTCCAGCTCTATCCCAAGCCCAAAGGGATCGAGAAAGCCGCTCGGTTAGTGTGAAGTAAATGAACCATTAATAATGCAAACTTAACACGACCGCCCGACGCTTCGATGCCGCTACCGACTACATAATAGATGCCTGTTGATTGATCTTTGGATTATTGGCGTCTCCACAAAAGGTGATTAGTGATTCATGACATACATGATTAACATGATGTGTGATTGGAAGCGTCGTAGGTATGTATTCGAAGGAAAGAAATATAGACCAAATTCAGCACTTTAAATTACACCTTTTATATTTCACATCGGAAAATGCGATGGTTCGGAAATACCGTTTGGACTATTAAGGCACCCAGTTGACTTTTCTGGTTAAATATTTAAATTGTTTTAGTACAATTTCGTAATTTTAAAATCCATGTTTTCTTTTTAGTAATTGGTTTCAGATAAAATATTTCCTGAACGCTGTGGTATGTACTAATAAACACATGCAATTTATTGTGTTCCTTATTACTGAGGCTTAATGACGGTGGATGTTTCATATTTCATTTTCAAAACAATTCTATTATAGAGGTTGTTGTATTGTAACACTACTTCACAGAACTGGACCCTTCGGTTACTTGTGACATTATTTTGCATAGCGATAAGTAAACTAACGGCGTGGAGGGGATATTGGACGTCACGGGAGCAAGATGGCCGCCGGAGACGTCCGGTTTTTGAGCGATTGTCATCTGATGACACGGCTAGGGTTGTTTAGTTTGAGTTAAATGGATTTTCAGGAGAAGTCCAATGCAAGTAATAATGAAAGCCAAGTTCGATACCAAGTCACGTTTAAAGTATAGTTAAATGACTAATTTTGACGTTCATAGGTGCATGTAATATGCCTAATTTGAAAATAAACTACTTTTACTTTTTTACTTTACTTGATAGGTTTTCAAATTTTTTGCAGTGTTTTAATACGGACTTAAGTGAATGTGTAATTATAATAGGCAAAGTTTGCGAGTGTTAAAAAAGTAATAATGAATTATACCTTTCTTTGCAATTCACATATCTTTAAGAACTACAATGCAATTTCGATTTATGACATTTTAGCAAAATGATGAAACGTATAATTACGTAAAGACTGTCAAATTGCTTCAAAATACCGACCATTTTATAAACTTGGATAAGTAAGTAAGTAAAAATAAATAAATAAATAATAAATTGTACGCCTCTCCTGTGTGTGTCCGCTCACGTCTGATGTAAGCATATAAATGCAATACATGGGAGAGAGACGTTCATTTGAAAAATGGTTATACCTACCTCTACTTACTTTTGAGTGGATACATGTCGGTAACAGAAGAATCCAAATCACCAATTGAATAAACAGTTTACCAAATCCAATAAATTCCCGAAAACCTTTAAAAATCCATCAATTTCCTTCCCCCACGCAAAAAAACGGCGGAATGCGTCCAATAAATATTTGTCGTATCGCCGGTGACAACCCTGGAATTGTTGGCACGTCTGTCCAAGCCCTTTTCAAAGCCCTGACAAGCGGCCGCCAAATAGTGTCTTTGTGTCCGAAAGATATCATTTATTTGAATGTTTATTCAATATGGGAAACTTGAGAATATCTAATATAAACGGACATGTAAGGCCCCTATAGCGAGCGTTCGTTTGGCATGTGCTGGAAACATTCCATATTTGAAATAATACTGTTGTTGAGAACGTAGGTATGTACAGGCGGCTACAAAGAGATATACAATGGACCTTAATTACAATGCAATTTGGTAAAAAGTGGAAACATGTCGTCGATGTACACACGAGTTTTGTGTTTTGCTTTTTTGTCTGCGTCTTTCTCAACAAACCTAAATAAAAGGTTTCTAAGAACCCGCCTTTGCCGTCATTTGAGAGTGTCAGTTTTATCATGAATAATTAAGTGCAAGCTTAGTTTTAAAATTGTTTATCAGAAATACATCCGAAAGGCTTAATGTTCTAGTAAGTGCAATAAAAAAATACAAACTGTATGCACTCTATCTCTAGTTAAATTCTTTATCTATATATGTACATTCGTCTCAGGTCTACGTCCCCCTTGGGTTGGAAGGTCAGATGGCAGTCGCTTTCGTAAAAACTAGTGCCTACACCAATTTTTGGGATTATGTAGTGGCCCCGGGCATCCTTCAGGATGCAACTGTACTGGGAATAACGCTAGGATGATGATGATGTATGTATATTCGTCTCAGTATGTGTTTTTAGTTAACTATGTACATATGTACTACAAAGATGACGACGTTGGAAAAAAGAAAACATGATTAAGTAATTCAGTTTCTTAAATACTTAACACTTTCCACTAAGAAAAATCACCTAGATCCTTACAAACATATTTTTATGCTCCGTTCAAAACAATGATTATACCTACTTCACTTAAAATAAATGGAAACGCCACTTCTAATTTCCGTATCCTCCAATGGCCTTTAATCATTGAGATATTTAAAACGGAAGGCACTAGAGTTCAGGGTCCGATGAGCGATGGCTCCAATAAGTCAGGCCGTATTAACACCCAACAGTGGGTCATATGAGTGATACCCTGGAAATGTCGCCATCCGACAGCGTACGCAATTTTCGATGCGGATTTTGTCGAGTTGGGGGTTATTCTGGAATTTTTCTACAACTTTTTTCAACTCGATTGAAGACCAGGCGAGAATTGTCGCAACGAGATTGGATAGGTGATTTTGACAAGAAGTCGATTAATTAATTATTAGATAGCACTAGCAACTACTGACTTAGCACTATCTGAGTGCGGTGGAGATACTGCGATCGCCAACCCGCATGCTAAGCGTGGTGATTATGGCATTTACCCTACATGAAATTGGGGGAGGCCTATATTCAGCAGTGGACGTCCTTGGGCGGATATGGTGGTGATGGTGGTAGCACTAGCAATATAGAAATTCAAAGAATCACAATTAGGTGGATTTCTAGTTAAAATAGCATAACTTTTTTTTTAAAAATTTTCATTTTTGCTGGTAATAAATACCTCGAAATAAAACTTATTTTAAATCAATCGATTTCGTTATAATAGTTAAATCATATGATTAAATAAAATCTATGGCCAAATACCTACAAGTCATAAAATTTATTCAACTTTAAATACTTTTATAACGTACCCATATCAAAAACCTATCAGTCTCATACGCAGGCTAGAATTCAATTTTGACATCCCACACATTTGCATACATCACTAATGACATTTTTACCAAACACGATGACAAATAGTCCCGAACTGTCCGGAATAGTCCCCCCGACTATAAATAAGACGATATCAAGGAAGGGGCGATACGAGGATTTGCTTATAACAAATGATGGAATGGACATGAAAAGGGTTAGGATATGGCGGGATTAGGTCCTAATTGATGGTAAGTTTTTGGGTGATTGACGTTTGTGTATGTTGCGACGTGTCATGAGTGGGTTGAGCATTAGAAAATGTCGCCCACTTAAGGCGAGGTATGTCCGTTTATTTGAGGCATTTGCAAGTCGATTTTCTATCGACTCGTACACACACACACACATACTCGTACACACACGCAGGCTGGCGTATCACAGACGTGTAGCCTTCCTCATCTAAATAGAAAGTAAGAATTAATAGCCCTAAGGATAGAAATTTAATTTAAGATCAATTTGATTTAGCTTAAACAATAGCATGTAATGAAGGAGCGCGACTTCCTGACACAGTTTTTACCTAAGAACCCCAATCTTGTCATCTAGTGACTTATTTTTTGTCAAATAAATTTATTTATTTCCTTCTTTTCTTTATTTCTCCATGTAATAATCTAAGCAAGCAGAAGTTTCAATCTAGCAAAACGACTAAATGGTTACCCTATTAGGTATATAAAATACGCTGAATTAAAAATCGCAAATACCACCAATTTATTATCCTCATCATTCTATTGTTATCCTGGTATAAAGAAGCCTAAGCCCGTTTGGTACCTAATCACATGATTTGGCTTAAGCACTAGTTTTACGAAAGCGACTACCATCTGGCCATGGAAACCAGAGAAAAACAAGACCTTGTTGGGATTACACTAGTTTTCTCACGATGTTATTCTTCACAAAAAAAAATACTGAGAAAATTTAAATATTTCGTAGGTAGAATCAACCTATTTGATTTCTTGGCCACGTCATACTTGACACAGTGACAATAATGAGATAACTAGTAGCTTTCATATTTTTAAATCAAATTAGTTTGACTGTACATAAGTTTCAAAACCCAATAATACGAGTAAGTGTCCAAACCCATAACCTCCATATAGCACAGATCTCGGCGTATTTCGACTGAAGACTGCAGTCACCATCATCATTACATCAATTAATTTTGCACTAGATATCGATTCTCCAGAAAATAGGAAACTAATCTGAACATAGTACAAAAACTTAAAATGTGCTACAATCATTGACAAAAACGATGGACCCAAAACCGAGTGGCAGGCAACCATAAGGCCCGTGGTGTCAACTTAAGAGTCTTGTAAATATGCTAATAGTTAGACACAGACAGTCATGATATGAAGATTTCGAAATTACTCAACTTCTTAACGTTAAGAACAGAGTCTTATGGAATTGTAAAGGTTTTTCGTTGAATTAACTATAGCTTCCCAACAATCAACCAATATTCCTTACGTTACTGATTCGAATTTTGCTAACGAAACTACTTATGTATAAATACTTCCGTTTCTGGACTTCGTATGATTGATACACGACTCAAGTATCATAATATATATTTTTTAATAAAATTAATAAAAACGGTATTTCCAAGGGAAACTAAGTCTAACAATGATTGGTCTGTATATATTTCAGTCAATGCGACTTCGTGTCTCAAAGGGACGATATTAAAATGACCTATCCGAATACCTCATTGAAATAAACATCCGTACGTACATAGCAAATCCATCCAAATGGCGACATTCATAAATTGTCATACCCTTGCAAATCGGGGGAGACTGATGTCTTGCCTCTCAAAGTACGTTATTTATGTGTCATTTTGATATTGTCAAATGTTATGTGGTGGGGGAGATTGTATCGAAGTATGGAGCGTTGAATGTTGACTAACTTGGATCATTTTATATGGAATTTATTCGTAGCGTTCTACAGTAGGAATAGGCAAAAAACTTAAGAAGATGACCTGTTGTATGTAGTTGTGACATGTTCGAATAGAAATTTGTTTTGTTTGTGTTACACATTTTAAATATGTAATGTCTGTTCGAGCACGCTACAACTACAAACAACAGGTCGCCTTCTTAAGTTTTTTACCTATACCTAATGTTACGAATAACACATTGTTCCGGTTTTAGTTTTTAAATTTCTCTAGAGACGTTGCCGTCAGTTAATGAAAATCTTATAATGATGGCCCATGCTCGGTATTGCTCATGTGAATAATCAATAGCGTGAGCGAGCGCGTGCCACTGCCAACGATTCTCAATACAATACGTTTCGCAAATGAACCACTTCATAGTTGCCTGTTTAGTTATCATATTGTCTTATATAAAAAACTCCCGTGAGTTTCAGACATTAAAATATAGAAACGAGTCACTCACGAACCGGTCGGAAACATGTCGAGCGATATTCGACCTTTAAGACGTGAGTGACCCGTTTCATTATATTTTAATCATATTGTTTCATCAATCTTAATGTCGTAATGACAGAGGTTATCAATAGATGTCATCTATTAGAACGTTTGCTTTAGTTCTATATTAAAGAGTTAGTAAGATCAGTCATTCATGCCACTTACTTAATAGGCAAAAAAAAACAAACACACCTGAGTTCGCAATAATATATAATTCCCAACACCACACTTAAACTAAAACAACAACATATGAACCGATATTGTCCATTTTTCTTCCGCAAATCCTTACAAGTGAGCCGGGCAAGGGTTGCCGGTGATAAATGACCGGTCCGGATAACCGGGTCACAGCCGTGCGAGACACCGGTCTGAGATAGAGCGATTGATGTTACGGGTGACAACTACATGACGGTGTTTATTTTTTGACCGGATGAGTTTACGAGTGAAAAACATTTTGTAGGCGTTGGAAATTGGGTTAAAAGGGTCATTCTAAAGTATCTTAAGTTTTCGATATTTTTGTTTAAAATGCATATTTTAGAATACTTTGCCCTCACTTCAATTTGCTGTATAGTTATTATTAAAGGGGTTTAATTAGGCTATTAGTTTCGATAGCTTTGGTAAAGATCATTAATTGAGTAACTCAATGGTCATCGATTTCTATAAAAAATTGCCCTATCCTCTGCTTTGCGTGTATGAAATGTATGCTTTTTTACTACTGAATTCGTTTTAAGTGGTTCAGGATTTATTCGAAAAATATTTTTTTTCCATTCTAGTTCAATACGAGTAACGTTTTCTTGCTGAAGAAAAAAGACCTACGAAAAGAGAATGGCCTAAAGTAATTTATGTTAAAGTTAGTTATTTTCGTTCAGTCTTTCTTTAGATGCTTTTTTGACTTATATGACTTTGTGTGATTGGTACCAAATCCATATATTATGTGTTTGTTCATGATTTTATTTATTTAAACTTTACTGCACAAAATTTAATGGTACAAACAGCGGGCTGAATGCCAAATGGCATTCTCTACCAGCCAACCATTGGCATTTTTGTTAAAATTGGGTGAAAATCCAAAATAAGTAAGCTAAATCACAACACAATCAATTAGGACATAACGAATATTTTAGAATTTTAATAAAATTTGATCCTTGGGTTCGGGTTATTGTCATGTCCAACACCGGTCAAAAATATTTTGACCAGATATCCAGAAATTTTAGGTAATTGGTTATTATTGACAATAAAATACTGACACTGACTGTTAAAAATACGATGATTTTGGCTAAGGCTTGTTGTGGTTGTAATAAATACATAATAAATGATTTATGCAAAATACTTAATTCTACCTAGATAGATTTTTCCACTTTTTGCATCTAGATTTTTTTTTAAAAGGAAGAATTTTACTAGTAAAATGTAATAAAAAACCGGCCAAGAGCGTGTCGGGCCACGCTCAGTGTAGGGTTCCGTAGTTTTCCGTCCGTCACATTAAGTTGACATATTAAGTACAGAAACACAAAACCCTAAAAAGCACGTCATTTCATTGTGATTTTGTAGAAATGACAGGTACAATAAACACCTGTTTATACGGTTAAATTACAAACTTAGTTCAGAAATTATTTTTGTAATTTTTTCAAAAACTATTCAACCTATCAAGTTCAAAATAATTTTCCTACAAAGTTTTTATAAAGTTCTACTTTTGAGATTTTTTTCATATTTTTAAAACTTATGGTTCAAAAGTTAGAGGGGGGGGGACACATTTTTTTTTACTTCTGGAGCGATTATTTCCGAAAATATTAACATTATCAAAAAATTATTTTAGTAAACCCCTATTTATTTTTAAATACCTATCTAACAATATATCACACGTTAGGGTTAAAATGAAAAAAAAATCACTCCCCACTTTACGTATAGGGGAGGTACCCTAATAAAATATTTTTTTCCACTTTTTATTTTACCACTTTGTCGGCGTAATTGATATACATATTAGTACCAAATTTCAGCTTTCTAGTGCTAACGGTCACTGAGATTATCCGCGGACGGACGGACGGACAGACGGACGGACAGACATGGCGAAACTATAAGGGTTCCTAGTTGACTACGGAACCCTAAAAATGATTCGAAGAATAAGAAAAACAGTGATACCTGTGTACCCGCATAAAGGTACTCGTAATAGGTATCAGCACGCCATTATTAAAAGGCAAAAATAGCATCCAAATTAAAACCATTCAATTACACACATGTTCCGCCGATTGCAAACTATCGACTGCGCCATGTGTCCGGATCATTCCGGACGACCGGGCCGAATGACCGGCAACCCGGGTGTGAATGAGAACTCGACCGGACAATTGACTGCCGGGTAAAGATTGTGCACATGCTCTAGATGTTCACATTTTGGTAGTCTTATAGAGAAAAGTACCGCAACCATGAAGATATATTAAGGGGAAGGGTAGGCATTCTCCATACAAACGTTGTGCAAGTTTTATTCGCTAGTTTTACAGCATTTAATTTTATTTTTTGCTTGTCATATTGGATATACGCAGAACTTGATTGAAACTTTGCTCTATTTAAAAAAAAAAAAACCTGAAGTCATTGCTAACAGAAAAATAAGCATATTGACCAAAAATAATAACTGTAGCGCAAACACAAATAAAGAAAAACGTGCACAAAGTTTGTATGGAAAGAGAGCTTGCCTTACCTTTCGCCTTAAAATATTGAAACGTTTTGACGTCTTAGAAGCATAAAAACTTGCGTAACCGGTTTTATTATATTTAAATATATAGCTTGTCATTGGAAAGGAGAGAGTTAATTTACTTAAGATTCACGCGACTGCAACTGTTAATGTAACTTTAGTACATTACAATATAATATCCTGCATTGTAACAAAATAATTACCAAAAGTTTGATCTATAGTTAGCTGCAGGATAAAATAACACAAAACAGCGTGCTTGGAAACACTTTTATATGTAAAGCTTTACCTCTGACACAAATTTTTCTTAGAAGAGAAATTAGGGATTCATTTGATTATAATGAAAATGCAGAATGCCTGGAGTGTGTACTTACCTTTACGAATGCCTCGAAATCGAAATTAAATACACATGCGATTTTCATCGTCACCAAACTATGCATTACAGTTAGCCAGCAATTTTCGATCTTATTACAAAGCACGTGAGGTGTTCAATAGCAGCAAGTCCATATTGGTCAATTCGCGATTGATATTGTCCACGCTAATTGTACCGTTGGGTTTAGCGGAATTCAACCATAAATTTATGGAGATAAGAAAGAGCAGGACAGCATAGTTAAAATGATTTCCGATTGATATTGGGAAGTGATCCGTGAGGACACAATGTGTTGCACTGCACTTTATGAAGTGATTTGTAAACTGATGTTGCACCTATGAATTTTTTTGTTTTAATTGAATCAGTAAATATTTTTTTACCGAAATTGACATATGAAATTCTAAGCAAGTAAGGCTTATTTCACATTAAATTTGACAGTGCGGGGTTGGTGCGATATCAGTAAGTTGTCAGCTGTCAGTGTCAGCCGTCTCGGTACAGATTCTTTACTGTGCGCATACATTAAGGCGCCTTCCTGACTTGGCGGGGCGGGATAAATATGTCACAGTCATAGGTATTTTGTTGTTAGACGTAAGGTTACTGATGTTAGATTTCCTCACTTGACGAAAAACAGTCAGTCTTACGTTTGCGCAGTATTAATACCATGCGCAGAAGTGGGGTAGCACTGCATTGATATCGGTTGACACTGACAGCTGACAGTTTTCTCAAATTGTGCCGCCTCCGCATCGACAAATCAGGAAGGCGCCTTGAAAAATGAAAGTTTAGTTCTGATTAGCGCGGAATGCGCGAATGCAACGGCAACCTTTAACTCCAACACCCATTTAGTTTTCTTCTTAGCTTATTGTTCATCTTACCTCACCTCATCCCATTGAAAAAACATAGGTATATAAAATAGTACATTACGATACAAGTGCAGAGAACAGGAAATTCGCAACGAGTGATGATAAATTAAAACACGACCGAAGGGAGTGTTTTAAATCGACACGGGTTGCGAATTACCTATTCGCACGTGTATCGTACAACGTTACACACATACAACGTTACGTACATACAACTTTAAAGTACAACTTTAAAGTTTCGACATATGCGCGTAATCTGCTGATTACCGCACTCGTGCGGTAAAGTAGCACCATATGTACTGTAAAACACATTACTTATTGAACTGGTTGATATACTTGATATCTACAGTGCACAAAAATGTTTAACCAGCACAATCAGCCTTTTGTAAACAATTCCTCAATTCTTCCGAAATTTACCAAGGGAAGGCAAACCAAGCAAACTCCTTGTAAGTGTGAAATCAAGTGCATAATCAGACCAAATATTGGCGCTGGAAACAAAGAAAACAGGGGCGGTTTCTTATACGGGGGGGTAAAATGACGCCAGTATTTTATTAAAAGGTAAAATATAACAACGGTTATTTTTGTGAATATTATAGAATTGGACGTGGTTTTAAAATTCCGTAATTTATTATGCCCGATGGCAATACCATATATTTAAACATATAGCATGGCTTCCAGACACTCATAACGAGCATATAGTGTAGTGTAGTATGTGTTTAGTTTATTGTTTATTCTACTCCAGGATTTTAATCTGTCAATTAAATGACTGACGGCAGCATTAAAACAATAAACTTTTTATAAAATGCAAGTATATACACAAGACCATCAACAAGTCATTATGGTTACTGGTGGCAATCAAAATCAAAATCCATACATTATTATATGACTGTTTTATTTTGAAATTTTCAAAGCGACAAACGTTTTGACCCGTGGTTCTGCCGCCATCATCATCATTCTCTTGCCCTTTTCCCATTTATTTGGGGTCGGTGCAGCATGTGTGTGTTCTGCCACCATATCGATTTTTAATTAAAATCAAATTATTTTGCTGTTGTAGAAAAAATATTGTATGCAACGTTACATAATTAGGTTTTAAAATTCTCGGGTGTTTAATAACAAAACTCACTACGTACGTTTTATTACAGCGACTCTCGATTTTAAGAACCCTTATTATGTAACTGTTGCATAAAATACTACTACTCTACTATTACTGTTATACTGTTGTATGATATTAACATATTGAGTTTAAAAAATGTGGGTCTTCTGGAGTCGCGAGCATCCATGGGCTACCCTCAGGAAAGCCGTAAGCGTGTTTTCCATCATCGTTCTATAAACTATACATACATAGATAAACTCACGCCTATATTCCCAAAAGGGGTAGGCAGAACACACGTACTTTAATTTCAGTCCCACTTTTAGCAATTGTAGGTTTGAAGATGGAGAAAATGTGATATTGCAGTGACAGGTTGCTAGCTCATCGCCCACAACACACTTCAACCTGATTCCCATATTCGACTCTTACGACACCTACATACTAGAAACTATAGCAGTACAAAAATAGACTATCTAAGTATCTGCCATTTTATTATTGTAAATGGGATTGCGTTTGGACCGACTCTTACCTGATGGAAAATTAAGACAATTCTAAGATGGAACACGCTAACCCAGAAGCTGCCTGTTAACTCTTACCTTGAAGACATCGAGGTTATATGTTTCCGTAAAAAAAAGAAGCCGGTAGAGAATTCCAGATTGAAGCAGAGCGAAGCAGAAAGGATGTTTTGCAGCATTTTAGCCGCCAATCACTACGGTGGAGATATTTAAAGACCATAATATTTACATAAAACTTACGTTGTTATTTCAGGATTTTCCAATATTTGAAATGAACGTATATTATAAAGATAGGGAAAGGAACATTTGCAAAGTATTTATTTATTTGAATATTATTTTCCGAAGTATAAACGTTATTGGTTTATGTAAAATATGCATAATAAAATGGCTTAGACTAAGAAGTGAATGAATGATTGATTTATTTGCATAAAAACAAACGTATATATAAGGTCTTACAATTTATCATGGATCGAATCTTGTTTTGCCAAATAAAAGTGTATTGTTTAAAAAGAGACCTTAGATTTTTATTAAAATTGGAATCCCACGAAATGAATCACTAACAATGGTCGTCTAGAAGGTTAATAGGTTTCCTTTCGCACCAGCATTAAGTCCTATATTCTGTGGTACAATAATTGATATTTGGGTCTATTTATTGTACAAACAGCGTCATATAGACAGTAGTAGCTAAAATACACAGTCGGCATCAAAAGAAGCTACACATATGAAGGGGTCAGAAGCTCCTTTTCCCTTATAAAAAAGACTTTTGAACTTTTAAAATGCGTAGCTATTTTTGATGCTGACTTTACCTAAGAGTAAGAAGAATGTGTTATGAGCTACGACTTAATTAGCAAAGTACTTTGGCTGCTACGGTCTTTTTTTATTTATTAATGAGTACTAACAGTTTTACCTTACGTACTAACTTATAACTAATAATAGATTAATAATGTAAATTAAACAATTTTATCAAAATATAAAAAATAGGAAATTATATACATATAAATAATTAATAAAAAGGATGGTCATCATTTAAAAAAATTGTACTGGTGGTTACTATTGACTGCAAATAGTGACTCGATGCGGCTAAAAAACGATTCTCAGACGTGAAAAAGATAACAAGTTGACTATCGCTGGTTAATATGCTGTTAAGCAAGTTTAGCTCCTGGTGCAGGCGAGAAGAGGCGAGTGCGTGTGTGCGGGCCGGCGGAACGGCGAACAGGCCGCGGGCGCGCGCGAGGAGCTCTCTGCTGGTGAGTAGCGGGACACGAATGGTTACTAGTACAAGTAGTGCGGGGTTGACTACAATCCCTCGTATCTTTGGTGTCGACTGTACGCACGTCAACAGCAAATGTAGATGATCATTTCGGTACTTTGTCGCACTAACGTAACAATACTGCGACAGTTGGGGTGCGTCAGGTAAAAACCATAATCTATTTAGAGATAGTCCTAATCAAAAAGGTTTATTTGATAGTCTGTTCAATATATAAAAGTTTTAATAAAATAGTGTAGTGCATGGATGTACGATAATACTGTTTGCTCTTTTTCATAAATAAATAAACACCAAAACAATATTTCAGCCGATACCCTACCACATCATTTGTTAGAGTAACTTTCAATAATAATCCGACGTATGACTTTATATTAAAGATGAAGTAAAACTTAGATGCGTTAAGTACATACACATATATAAGATTCATCCTACAACGACTTTAGCATGAAACAATACTTTTGCACAATTTTGATTGACGTCAACGTCATATCCAAAGTTAAAATGCCTTAAAATTTGTTTATCCTTATTTGTCACTTTGATTTTTGTGTTTCTGAGAAATAAAAACATCATTTTGAAACAGACGTTTTCTTAAAAAACAGACGGTTGTTAAATTTTATGAATAAGAGGGTTAAAGTGCGCGGGAGATCGAGTATTGTTTGGCGCCGTTACGTAGTCTAAACATAGAGAAAACGGGTTGATAACATACAAAGTAAAATCGTTGCGATCATTAGAGCCGTTTTCGCGAACTTATTTACAAGCGGTTAAATAAACAATCTTTCCTCGTTTAGGCTTAGAATTATTGCTTAACGTATATTTCATAGTGCTGTATCTACTCTCAAAATGCTACTCACGTATAGCTGTTTTGAAACCTGAACATCAACCAAGAAATGTTCTAAAGTATCGCATCTATTACAATCGCACTGCATCTACTTTATATCTGCATACATGAGCGGTACCTTCGAAAAAATTTCAATATTATGATTTATGACATAATACCGAATGGCAAACTCCTATGTATTCAACCAACGCAAGAAGACCTCTTATTTCAAAATAATCATTCCCGACGGAAGGCCAAGATAAGTTGGTGAATAGTACAATAAATATTTCGGCTCCCCTAAGGTATGCAAAAATATCACCCAGATATTCTTGGGATCTACAGAAAAGGAGACGTCTTTTTGGTATAAATCTTTTTGTTTAATATAGTAGAGTGGTAGCGAATATGATCTTCGATAAGATATGCATTGATTTGCAAAGCAAAACAAATATGGGATACTTTGAAGTATCTTTACTGGGTACTTACATAACCCTTTTAGGTATACCTAGCAATGCACCGAGGAGAAGTTTCATAAGTTGCGAAACTTCTATGGAGAATATTCTCTGGAACTTAAATTTAATAAACAATCTTATCGTGTCAGGACCGACGTAGTCACATGCCATTTTAAAGATTATGCCTGCCTGGTTTACTAATATGTGGCGTGTAATATTATATACTACACAAAATGTTAAGGTTCTCATGGGAACATTTTCACAGAGAACTTTCTAAGTTTCTTTCACGTAATTTCTCGGAAATTTCCGAGAACATTTCTGCAATTTGTACATTGCTAGGTATAACAGCATGTCGTGAGGTTAAATATGAATAGTATGAATTGATAAGCTCTGTACTCTCGTAGCTGTATATGTAAACTCGAGAGCGCACCAACAAAACGACTCACATGATAGTATAATACGGCAACTTTGTTTACCAAAATAAGCCAAAGTATATTCACACTTCGCGACAAAATATGCGAAGATTTTAGTTACAAGAGCGTAAGTGCGTACAAGTACATATGTAATAATGCGCGTAATGTAGTCATGTGCGTGTAATGTGTTTTAGTTATTAAGATTATTTTGTTTTGATATGTATGTTAGTCTGTAAGGTTAATATGGACCTTTTGTTACCTGAAGCAAATAAATGTGTTTTTGTCGCTTTGGGAATGCACATGTTTATGACTTTGACTGTACCAACTATGAACAACTACATAGTATGTCTTATCATTCACGTCTACGTGGCGATGCTACGAGTACGTACGTAGCAGTCATATTCGCGTAGCATAGCGTAGGTATCGCTACGCGTAACATGGCCAATTGTTCATAGTATCAGTTTATATTTGCTCCAAAGACGATGCGCTGTATTGAAAGTGAGAGACCTACCAGTTAAAATTAAAATGATTTAGTTAGTCCTAATTTAATCAAAGTAGCCAGTTCAAAAGGCAACTTTATAGTTCAAGCTAGAAGATTCAAAATACAAAAACAAGTTTATAAAAAAGTCGGACATTCTAAATAATTTCAACTATAATACCTGACGTGTCAAGCTTGTGTTAGGTAGATCTGTAATTTATAGTATCCAAAATCCACATTTAAATCAACCAGCAAGCTCGAAACACACACACACACACACACACACTTCTGCATTTGTTTTGTCAACGCAACGAATCCTTAACTCAATAAAGCGTCGGCAACGCGCTTGCTTGGCATCAGTTAGCAGCTGCCAGCATCAGCGAGGCTGGCAGGCCGGGTGCCTCCTTGTCGCCGTCGTAGTATTAAAAAAACTTATATTTTTAACTTTAAGCATTCTCTCAACATGCTCGTATTTTAGTATGTTTTTTTATACATTGACGGTTACAGAGAAGCTTACGGCCTGCCTGATGACAGACACCATTGCCTATGGACGCTTGCGGCTCCAGAGGAATCACAAGAGTACATGTTTTATTTATTTTAGTATGGAAGTTACCATAAAAACTGTAGGTCAATCTAAAAAAGTAATCTCCCTACGGACGTGGTGCAACTTCGACCCCCCTTTGTCAAGTGAGTGGGCAACTTGACTGTTAGAAGTTCTCAAGCCGCCTGAAGGCCTCGCAGTACGATTGGTGTGGATCGGTTCTCCATACAAACGTATTTAGGCTCTCATTTTAAAACGCCATGCTAGAATAACATGAAACTTTGTATACACAATGGGATTCGGCATACCTAGGTCGAAAATTAGTTTATGTTGCTAGAAATTGAAAAAGAAAATAAATACAGCGGTTTTTTGAGTTTTTTACGGCTTGTATGAAGACCTTAATAATCGCTGTATTTTTCCGCCATTATAATTTCAAGCAACAGAAACTAATTTCCGCCCTAGACAAACTGGATCCCATTGTGTATACAAAGTTTCATGTTATTCTAGTCTGACGTTTTAAAATGAGAGCATAAATACGTTTGTATGGAGAATCAAACGTACTGCGCCCTCTTAACGACTGCTGTCGTAGACAGCAGCCGGGATCAACGGCTTAACGTGCCTTCCAAAGCACGAGAGCGCTCAGTTAGTAACCACTCAAACCGGTCACCCATCCAAGAACTGACCTGCGCCCACATTGCTTAACCTCGCATACCGCACGCGGTAGGCGGGTGCCGCTGGGCCACGAGCGCTCTATAATATATCTCAGTAAGTAACATATTCGTTAAGAAATCGAACTCCTTGTTAATTTATTTCCCTACCGCAAAGCTTCTTATTCCAAATTCAAAACACTTCGTTATTCACATAGGGGTAATTTTAACCCTTACACCCCCCGAGGTGGCGATTTATCAAAGAATAACACCCAATAAATAACTCTCATAATATATCAGGTTTCTTTGGATGGGATGTAATTTGGTTTGAAATGATTTTGTAGGGAAGAGAGTTGGAGGCGTGTGAAGTTTACATGAAATTCTCCATTGAGCATTAGACAACTGATAAATAAACTGGTAGGTAAATTCTAGCCGCAAAATTATAGTTTTTTTTTGTTATTTCTGTTAATTTTCTATACAGGCTGATTTGGGAGACGTGAGCAAGATCAACACTACGGATTCAGTAGATCATAAGCTACTGCTTCGTGCCACTATTAGTGAAATTAACGTTCATTTATCTTTGGTATAGAAAACAAAATGTTTTAAATTATTTACAAAATTCATGGTCACTCTACAATCAGAATACTTCAGTCAAGTCATACGTGTCAAATTGAATGTCATCTGAGTCTGATTACTTTTGAAATATCGTATCTCACTCAATGTGACAATTTACTTTCTTCGTAATCAAAGTGCTGTCATAACAGTTAGAGGTTTAATCTTTATAAACAAGTTGTTGTAGGCTGACCATGATTGTAGAGAATTAAACTTTAACTTAACAAAAAATAAAATACAGGATAAAGGTATGGGTGTTTCACTTAAATACGATGGTGAACGATTCATTGTCATTTACTATGTATGTAGTGTTAGTCCTGTTCACGTCTCCTGAATCACCCTGTATAGTGTGTAGGTACATATACAAAATGTGTGTTAAATGTGTGCACAGCGCTGGTCTTTCGTTAGGACCATTAGTGAGACTACGGGTCTCACTAATGGTCCTAACGAAAGACCAGCGCTGGTTGCAATGCCAGATTCATGCTGAGATTTGTTGTTGTTGTTTCATTTTATTTTTATGTATGTTTTTTTAATGTCACGAATAAATGTTTCTCTTTCTTCTTTCTAATGTCATAAAATAAATATGTGTTACATATTTTAGGAATTAATAAGCCATCTTAAGGCTGCGTTTTTGAATATAGTTAGTCAAATCGAGTATAATTACATAGTTGACGAAACTTCTATTGTTTGCATCAATAGTAATAAACTATATTCGACCCATTTCATAAAAAAAATATAAAATCTGATAATATGAGGAGTTTTGATACAAAAGTTCATTAAACATGCGTATAGCATTTTTATACGTTAGCGGCGCTTATTGATTAACCAAAATTAAAAAATTAATAATCCGTTCTAATTCTAGTGAAATTTAAACGTTATCGAACACTATGCATAAAGAGATTGTATGAAACTATTTGTTAAAAATACCTTTTTAATTTAGAATAAAAAAACCGGCCAAGAGCGTGTCGGGCCACGCTCAGTGTAGGGTTCCGTAGTTTTCCGTCCGTCACATTAAGTTGACATATTAAGTACAGAAACACAAAACCTTACCTAATGTATGGGCGCACCTGCTCAGACCCCATTAAATCAGGAAAAATCTTAACACCGCCATGTAGAAATGAGCGTTCCACGTACAGCGACATCTATCGGCAAATTAAGTAAACTATTGCGCGCGAGCTTAAAGTATGAAAGATGATTTTTATGGAATAATTCTTTATTGCGTGAACCGATTTTCACCGGTTTTACTTTATTTGAAAGCACGTCATTTCATTGTGATTTTGTAGAAATGACAGGTACAATAAACACCTGTTTATACGGTTAAATTACAAACTTAGTTCAGAAATTATTTTTGTAATTTTTTCAAAAACTATTCAACCTATCAAGTTCAAAATAATTTTCCTACAAAGTTTTTATAAAGTTCTACTTTTGAGATTTTTTTCATATTTTTAAAACTTATGGTTCAAAAGTTAGAGGGGGGGGGGACACATTTTTTTTTACTTCTGGAGCGATTATTTCCGAAAATATTAACATTATATAAAAATGATTTTAGTAAACCCCTATTTATTTTTAAATACCTATCTAACAATATATCACACGATAGGGTTAAAATGAAAAAAAAAAACACTCCCCACTTTACGTATAGGGGAGGTACCCTAATAAAATATTTTTTTCCACTTTTTATTTTACCACTTTGTCGGCGTAATTGATATACATATTAGTACCAAATTTCAGCTTTCTAGTGCTAACGGTCACTGAGATTATCCGCGGACGGACGGACAGACGGACGGACAGACATGGCGAAACTATAAGGGTTCCTAGTTGACTACGGAACCCTAAAAACACCAATAAAGATGTCAGAATGCCTTTTTAACAATTGGAATAAACTTTTTTTGGAAATATCTAATGAATTGAAGCATTTTCAGGCAACATTATTTACCTAGTATTATAATTTTAGGCAGTTTTTTTAAATTGTCTTACATAATATATAAAATGTTAAGGTTTTCAAACCATTAATGTAATAACATATAGGCATTTTTTTTTTAATACTCAAACATACGGTGTAAGGGGTTTTGAAATACAAGTCGGGTAAAGGCACGAGATTAGGGCGCGTCTCCACTTATTCATCGCGAGTAAGCGAGCATTACGTATCTGCGGCTGCCAACGCGGCCATTTATTTTAGCACATTTTGTTTATAAATGATTTAATAGGATACTGTGAGAGGGAGGTGTGTAGAGCAGTTATTACTACCGTATTTTTGTGCCGCAACACGTAGTTCCGAATAAGGGTCGTGTTTTTCATACATATCTGACGATATGATGGTTTTTTAAGGGTTCTGTACCCAAAGGGTAAAAACGAGACCCTATTACTAAGACTTCGCTGTCTGTCCGTCCGTCCGTCTGTCACCAGGCTGTATCTCAAGAACCGTAATAGCTAGACAGTTGAAATTTGCACAGATTATGTATTTCTGTTGCCGCTATAACAACAAATATTAAAAACTTGCCAAGTGCGAGTCGGACTCTTTTTATAGATCATGCGGTACGGAACCCTCCGTGCGCGAGTCCGACTCGCACTTGGCCGGTTTTTTTTTAAATATTAGGAACGGGGTTTTTGACCTACGTTCATTTAAAGAAACTGATATTTTGGAACGGTTGTTTTGGTAAAGGGTGTTTTGGGAAACGGACAGAACATTCCGAAAGACTTTTTATGAGGGGTCTTACCCTTACCACGCGTCCTTCAAAATGGTGGTCGTAGGTTCGAGCCCCGTCTAGCAATGCGCTGACAAAAAATTCCCAAGTTGCGAAACTTTCAACAATGCGAAATTTCCATATATTCAATCTCTTGTAACATGTATTACAAACGGAAGTTTCTTTCCAATACCTTTTATTGGAATTCTAAAGGAATATTCGCTTTTTTTATGTATGTCATTTGTGGTGCGCGTGCCGCGGCCGCTGCAGGAAACCATCGCATGTGCTGACTTCTGGCTGTGGTGTTTCGACGGTTTCGAGGCAACCTACCGAATCCTACACCGGAGACGACGATGCAACGGGGCCACGCCGTTTCGTCGCCTAAATAGATATTTATAAGCTTAAGTTTCATGGCGCATTGGGTTTACTGTAGTGTCATGTAAACGTTTGTTTGTAATAAATAAATAAATGACACGGTAATTTCATTAAAACTGTATTATCAGCTCTGAGCCAGTTCCACACCATATGAGGCGCTAAGAACTCGCGTGCCGCCGCCCGCTTACATTCACCCCCCGTATATTGTAAACGAACGATTTTTGTCACGTTTAATTGTGTTTGTTTCATTCCCAAGAGAAGATGTGCAAAATATAAGGTTCAAAGACCATAGTGAAATTTAATCAGTGGCAGTTTTGTGACCATACTCGAACATTGAGGAATTAATGGCACTTGAGAAAGATTAGGTAATTCCCGGCAACGCTGTGACGAACATTCCCTATGTTACCGTTGCCGGTACCTTTGAATCTGATAACGGGCGGTCGCTTTATATTTTTTAGATAACTGTTCAAAATTTCGTCTTTGAACTTAAAAAAGTTAGCAATATGTGTATTATACGAACTCATGACCGTTTCTTTATAGTATTTTGCTACTCCGCGCTATTGGTAATAAATTATTACAAATCATGAAACCCCTCTGGTGTTGCGGGTGTCCATGGGCGGCGCTAATTGCTTACCATCAGGCGATTTGTCTGCTCGTTTGCCACCTACGTCATAAAAAAAAGAAAATGTCATCATCTTAAGCTAACACTTTTACACTTTCTGAAAAAATAAACTTCTGTATAGTATTTTTGATTTTTGGTAAAAGATTTTATTTCCAACTGTATTTTTCTGCATATATACCCCCTTATTCGTAAACGTCCATCAAACCTATAGATCGCTCGTGGCCCAGCGGCACCCGCCTATACCGCGTGCGGTATGCGAGGTTAAGCAATGTGGGCGCAGGTCAGTTCTTGGATGGGTGACCGCTTTGAGTGGTTACTAACTGAGCGCTCTCGTGCTTTGGAAGGCACGTTAAGCCGTTGATCCCGGCTGCTGTCTACGGCATCAGTCGTTAAGCCAAGTTAGAGGCCTTCGGGCGGCTTGAGAACTTCTAACAGTCAAGTTGCCCACTCACTTGACAAAGGGGGGTCGAAGTTGCACCACGTCCGTAGGGAGTACCGACCGTTACCCTACACGTGACCCCTGGGTGGTGCTAAAAGTTCAACAAAAACTGGCAACCGTACTTGTCTTCTCGAAGATCTCACGGTTCGTAAATAAATGCCATACGATTAAATAAAAAAATAATAATAAGAGACAGTCTTTAACTACTCGTTAAGAGGATTCTAATGAGCCCAAACAAAACGGGTTTATCTAGTGTAGTTTAGGAGTTTTATTGTCAGATGGTAAATTTTAGTTCAATCGAATACCGGTTAGTGGCTCAAAAGGATTGCAAATTTTGAGAAAAACTTACATACTTAAATTCTGCCCTTGCCTGTACCATTGGGATTGTAAAAAAAAACATTGATTCGTACATTAGTAGCTTCGGCCAAGGAAAACATCGTTAAATCCGGTCTAATAACCACAAGGTCCCGTTTTCCCTTGGGGTTGGGGAAAGTCAGATTCCAGTCGCTTTCAAAAAACTAGTGCCTTAGTCAATTCTTGGAACCAAAGCGAACCCAGAGCTCCGTTAGTATTCAACCGGGATAAGGCCAAAAGGAAGATATTCGATTAACATTATTTAAACCAGTATAGTAGGTGTGCATGGAAGTTACCGTCTCGTCTACTATCGCCTAGTCTACCATCGCCTTTGAGCTTAGTACGCCACGGGGCATCGACAGAGCTAAGTATGAACAGATTGGGTATATTAATATGATCCGTATGTCTAATTTTGTATGAAGCAGTAACGCTACTAACGCAAATTCGAACCTGCGACATCTGGCATACGCGGCCAATCGCTCTAGCCACTGAAGTACCGGAACCAATCAAGCTCAAGCATAAAATCCTTCACTAGTGTTGGGTCGTGGCTGAGGCTGGGGTGTCTTCAGGGAAAAAAATGAGAAGAGCCGTGTGCGTTTGGTATGGCGTCTATTTTAAAAGTGAAATTTAATAAATTACTTCACAATACATCTTAACTAATAACAGCGTCCCGTATTAGTTGTACAAAAGCGGCGCAGTAGACTATTTAACTTACTAGCTACATAGATGGCGCTATTCTGCAAGTGAACAACTAGTTTCCCCTTACAATGACTTAGGGAAGCGTACAGCGATATATACCTTAGAAGACTTAGACTTACTATAACGGCACCAACGTCTTAAATGACATGGAGATGCGCGATCCCATACTAAACTAATTTTGTATTATGCAGTAACGCTCCTAACGAAAATCCTAAATTTCACATACTTCTCAGATTAATTGGAGCACTACATTTTTCAATTTTTCTTTTAGTTTTGTAATCTGTATGTCTATCTATATATGAGAACTTCTAACAATCAAGTTGCCCACTTACTTGACAAGCCTAATCTAAATAAGGTCTCGCGAGTGACTTTTTTTATACCACGTCGGTGGCAAACAAGCGTACAGCGCGCCTGACTCTGTGAGATGCAGTCCGCGCGATTTATATAACTTCAAAATTTCAAAAAACTGAAAAAATGTTTCTATAATAATTATCAAACATGCTCACAAAATTTCACGAGAATCTGATAAAAATGCGACCTGTAGAAGAAAACAGCGGGACAACTGAACATCTGGGTATCCACACATAGGAAAGCATTTTTTCCCAAGATGAAATGGAGACGCTTCGCTCACTTGATCAAAAAATCGAACAGCATGGTAAAAAATATCGCTCAACATACATACATAAACTCACGCCCATATTCCCAAAAGGGGATTACGCAGAGCATACGAAAAATATTTTCAGTGCCACTTTTAGCAATTGTTGGTTTACAGATGGAGAAAATGTGATATTGCAGTGACAGGTTGCTTGCTCATCGCTCAGAACACACTTCAACCTGGTTTCCATAGTCGACTCTTACGACACCCAAGGGAAGAAATGGGGTGGTGCTATTCTAACACGGAGGATATCGCTGAACATACACAAAAAAAGAGAGCGTGAGCTTAGAACCCACTTCCTTCTATCGAAGTCAGTTAAAAATACTCTTACCTGCGGCACTTCTATCCCGCACTTGCACTTAGCTCGTTTGATCCCACTATTATGCTAAGTGACGTGTGGCTAACTTCTTTGTCGGACATCGAGCGATAGTTCGCATAACTTTCAGCGTGGTTCCCATTTAGGACGAGGGGTTTCGATACAATTTAATGTTCTCTACAGGATAAGTTACATATCACGAGTCACCAATGAAGCCAATCTAAACAGAGTAAAATAATAGAAAAGTTCAATAAGGACAAGTCTATAGCAAAAATAGAATAGGAAAAATATCGGCAACCTGCTTGGTAACTACGCAACGTTTTTGAACGAGGTTTTAGGGTAGATCTAAATGACAATTTACATATTAAAAATGACAGTTAAATCTATCTATCGTAAGTTCAAAAACTTAAGTACGTTGAGAAACCTGCTGATATGTCACGGAATATCAGAAATATTACAGAAGGGAAATTAAATGGAAGAAAAGGGAGAGGAAATAATAAAAAGCTAAAACTATAGGCCTACAGTTTAACTCAGTTGGTCCGTGCGCGGCGCCCGGCGTTAGGGGTAGGACGTTATCGGTTAGAATTAATACATTATTACCAGAACTATCTTTATCCAGGTACCATTGAAAATTCAAATTTTCTACTTATTTAAAAAATATATGTAAAAGAGTAGCAAATAAAACTTCCATAACGCGACTCCACTTCACCTCTTATCAAATGCCTGTAAGATACTGCATATTGGCCATGCCCCACAAAGCTTGGCCCAACAGGGACCGAAGTTCTTCTTAAAAGGCGCCAACATTGGCTAAGCGTAGCGAACAATGGCCAACATTGGCCCAGCGGGACCAAAGTTAAAGTAAAGGCATATTTGGCGTGCATGGTAAACCAAACGTTTGTGTACGGTGTTTGGTAATTTCATTTAGGTGAGTTGGGAATTATAGGGAAGCCAGTTAATTTTATAATTGTTAATAAACTGGATTTAATTGTATGTTTAACGTAAAGTTGGATTCATGTTTGTCTAACGTGCGAGGCTTGACGCGTCAAAACGATATCGGTGGATGTATGGCATTTAGTATGGTTAGGTTCAGATTTCTTTGTTGACGATGACTTGATGGATCATGCTGTTTTTTGGCTTGAGCACAAAGTCCATTAAGAATAGTGCGCGTTAATTGTACCCGCGGGCCCTGCTGTAAGATTTTTGATATTAGATTATTTATTACGATATTGCTTAGCATTAGGTGTAATCAACGTTTTCTAATGTTTGGAATCTACTTTTGTCGCAAATGATCAATAAAAACAAGTTATAAGTAAAATTAAAAATGCAATGCAATAATTATAATACATACATTCTGTAAAAACTCCTAAGTATTGTGGGTTTTTGCTGTATTAGTTCCGCTGTATTGTTGTGCCTATCCAGAAACTTAGCCTATCTTTTAATTTTATGTGTAGAATACCAGAGTAAATGTGATTCGTATTTGTTTATTAATTGAAGGCTCGACTGCCAACAAACCGCATTGTGGTTTGGCAGAAGTGTGTAATTACTAATTTTTTTGTTATTATTATTTCCCCTTTTTCAAAAAAATATGATATACGATTTTTATAAAAAAAGTAACCTAACCTAAATATGGGCTCTTCTTTTAAAAGTTCTGAAAAGTTTAATATAAAGTGCCACCGCAGTCGAGTTAAACAGGTAGAAGTTGACCCGTTATGCGGTGAGCTGGTTACATTCTCGATATTTTTCACCAAATCATCACGATTTCTATGTATTCTAAAAATTCCATCTTTGTATCAATTATTAACTGTGTACACATATTATGTGGCATACTAATTCATCTAATATCCGTAGGCAACCCGTTAGAGGCACTCGACACTATCTGCCGCCGTGCCGGTGTAACAATGGTATAGGAAATTGTGCGCACAGATTTGCGAGCTGCGGCCCACTGCCTTCGCTAAAGCCGTGGCATAGTGTTGATATTCTTAGCTGCAATCCAATAAGCATCTTGATTATTTATTTTATGATAAAAACAGCAAGAAGTACAATTGATTTTTTTTAATGCGCAATTCACAGAAACGAATCATTTAAATATTATATGCCATCAAGCACTTTGCAGTGTAATGGAAAGTACGAGTATACAAGCAATATTATAATAATAAAATAACAATAAATCATTCTTAAGGATACACATATAAATAGAACTAGCCCCATAGTAAAATTATAGTAAGCTCTATAAGGCATGAGTTATGGAAATTAGACAACGACATATTCAATAGTAAAAATACTGAAATACAAAGAAAACATCCGATACTGCAAAACAAACCTATTTATTACCGTTAACCATCTCAACCTTTTTTTAACCGACTTCAAGATTTCAAAAGAGGAGGTTATCAATTCGGTTGTATGGTTTTTTTTTTATGTTTGTTACTCCATAACTCCGTCATTTCTTAACCGATTTGGAAAATTCTTTTTTTGATTGTAAGTATATATATCCAAGTTGGTGCCGTTTTTGTCAAAACGCAGTTCTGATGATGGGATCCATGAGGAATTGAGGGAACTCCTCAAATCTTGAAGGCAAACATAGAGATTTTTGTGTTTTTACCAACAAGTCAAGCATTTTCATCCAAAAATGTGACATTGGAGAAGTTCTATTTTCACGATTGATTTTTGTCATGCTCGAGTTCTGATGATGGGATCCATTAGGAATCGAGGGAACTCCTCAAATGTGAAAGGCACACAAATAGTGATGTTAGTATTTTCATGAACTAATCAAGCATTTTCATTCATAGAAGTGACATTTGATGAAGTGGAACTGCTGATGATGATCAGAACGGAACTTCAATGACGCGTACTTCACGTTTGGCGATTTGTTCTCTTCGTTTTGTTTGTCAAGCAAGCACGGTTTTTCCATGATTCCATGAGTAATTGAGGGTACTTAGTCTTCTACCATTATAAACATACTTATAGCCATTTTTAATTTATTGTATGAAATCTAAGAGTGCACCATCTAAGTATAATAATCTTTCACCGGCCTCCCACATTGAATTCGGTTGTTTTATTCTTAAAAAATATTTAATTTTAAACTTCATAGTTTGTAAATTAGAGAGGGCCCCACACTTTTTACGACTTTGTCAGCTAATATAATATCTTACCAATGTTTAACTTAAACGGATTTTTTTAAACCCTCTATTTGATATAAGACCTAAACTACCCCCCCCCCCCCTTTTACCCTAATTTTACATCACTTTTCTACAGCGGCTCACGGGTTCATAGAATACACCTTCCTACCAAATTTCATAAGTTTTCGCCATTTTACGACAACCAAAAAAAAAATGTTTTATAAAGAGAAAATGCGCACCTAATATACCTATCATCCCTTGTGAGGGTTCCGTAAATTTTGTAAAAAAAGAACGGTATCCGGTGCTGCTTTGTCTGCCTGTCTGTCATATTGCTAAATTTCTCAAGAACAACTTATGGTATCGATTTGAAATATCTATAAACAGGGAGCGAAACTTTCGTGCCGCTGACATCATTAGGACGCAAATTCACATATAGGTGATTTTATATAAGCAACATTGCGACACTCCAATGATTATTAATAATGCAATAATGTTAATGTAAATTTTATGTTTTATTAATAAGAAATGACTATTTATATTGAAAATAATGTAAATATTAAAATAATTACAAAGACAATAAGAAAAAAATATTTGATTAAGTAAGTAATTGTAAAAAATATATTCGGATAAATGAAAAACATCAAATTAAATTTCGTGGGTTGTCGAAAAATAGGCAGAACGCTTGGAATTCAAATACACCATCGCATTTTCTAATTTGAATACATACCTACATACATATACTGTACATAATGCCTGTAATCGCAACTAAAACAAAATTATTGGTGTAAGTTAACCTTGCATCATCAAAATCGATTCCTTCAATAATCCAGATAAAAACACTCTGTATGTGGCTTGACGTCATACGTCTGTCATCGGCACCAAAGTTTCGCTCTCTGTCTATAAAGAAGGCTAGCTCAAATGCATTGAACATGTTTTTTTTAAATATTATGTTTTATTCTATGTGTAAATTTCACATAGAATAAAACATAATATTTAAAACACACATTCTGAACCAGTTTTTTTTTCGGTGGATAAATTTCGAATTATGGAGGCAAATGTAAACAAAAAAAATACCGTTCCCCAACCTTACCTCCGAAATTTACCAAGAAAAAAAATTGAAATTATTACACAACGTTAATATTAACATAAATAGCATAGGAAAAATAAAATTATATCTCTATATCGATTATATTTATATTTTTTTGATCAAAAAACAATTGCACACCAGTTTGTATAATGCTCCGATATATGGCGCTGTACCCATGGCGTTCTACTCCTCCTGAATACTTGAGTCGGATACATGATCGTTCCATAGAACCCTCGGTGCGCGAGTTGGACTCGCACTTGACCGGTTTTTTTTTATCATTTTGCAATTCAGCGCCTCTAGTCACCCGTCACCCAGCTCTAAAAGTGACTGCTCCATCTGCTGTAAGATCGGACCTGAAAGTCCTTGTGGCGCAACATCAGCTAAACAATGCTGTCGGATTTATTTTTTCTATATAAAATATTTATTATTTCACACTTCTTAGTGAATCATTGACAAATAGACAATTCTAATGAGCCCAAACATGGTTGAGCTACGTTGTTTTATTACGGAGTTCCGTTGCGTACCTTCCGGCTTCAATAATCAGATTCAGGTTTATCAGGACCATTTAAAATGCCTTCCTTGATAGTCGCTTAACTATCTTGATCGAAATATCTTAGCGCCACACATGAAACATTTTAGAGTTGACCATCCACGGTCTTCATCAGTTCCAGTTCACCAAATGCTACTTTCCGAATGCAAATGCTTGGTTTGTTACCGAAAATAGTAAAATCATGATACGTTCCTTGACATTTCGAGGAGTTCCCTCAATTCCTCATAGATCTCATCATAAGAACTGGACTTCAGTAACAACAGGACCAATCTGAAAGCATATGCTTTCAAACAAAGAAAGATTTTCCCAAATCGGTTCATAATCGACGAAGTAATCGCGTAATAAACATTTTTTTTGAAGTCGGTGGAAAATACATAGCAAAGTACGAGTAACTTACATTTTACATAAGGACTATAACTAGCGACGTTTTCATATACTCTAGAAAGACTAATAATAAGCTACAAGATTTTTTAAATGATTTATTTTAGTATGTGGGAATTGGGTTACATTTTGCGGTTATAATTGCATATAATTTAGTTGTTCCACCAAACCTTACCTTTCCAGGTGAACATACATCTAGGTATTACAGGTTAAAAAGAATAATATAGCATTTCTCTATGAGACAATTCTTAGTTATATTTTATTAATTAATCTGTCTTATCCATATTGTGCCATCGTAAAATCCAAAACACTGGAGCAGCACTCGGCACTATTGAATATCGGACAAAGAGCTCTAATTGTTGAGCTGCAGTCTAATTTCAGGGAAATATGGCCGACCTGCGGTCTGCACAGGCTAAATTACTGGCTGTGTGTTTGATTTTAGTCTGTGGGTACTTGTGCCAAGAAAATACCTTTTAAATAACTAATGGAATCAGGAGTTACTTTGCTTCCGTAAAAACCAGTGCCTACGCCAATTCTTGGATTAGGTAGCGGACTCCAGGCATCCTTCAGGATGCAACTGTACTGGGAATAACGCTAGGACGATGATGAGGCGTTACTTTCCTTCCATGATAAAAGCAACGTGCATGTGACGCCCATGGAGTTGAAGGCGTCCATAGGCTGCGGTGACCGCTTACCATCAGGCGGGCCGTACGCTTGTTTGCCACAGATGTGGTATAAAAAATATATATTTCTACATTAACAATAATACCTTTTCAGATAGCTGATTAGAAAAGGACAACTTTTTCGGATAGAGCTGTATGAGTTGTACGAGTATGTGGTTTTTTTTTATCTAAGTCAACATTGTTTGAAACATGACATGTACTTATATATGTTTTGTAGTTCATATTTTTTATTGCGATGTTTTTTGTACTTTTTTGAATTAGCTACGTTTAAGTGTAAATAATGAAAAAACAAAGTAGAAAACATTCAATAGGTATCATTTTATTGAAGTTAAATGTTACATTATGGGTGAATCCGAAAAATCTTGAAGACTGAGTATTGACTTTCGCTCATACATGTATAAGTACATAAAGGATCAAAATTGCATTCGAGCTCCTTAGTTAACAGTACCCCTGTGTATTTAAAACCGATTCCAAATTTAATATATCCCTAATAAATCCCTCCTCGAAGTTTGACCCTTTACCTTCAATAGCCAACCCTTGCCAAGTTGACCGTGACCTTGACCTCAATTATTAGTTATTGGCAAAGTTAACCTGAAGGTTAAGTCGAGTTTGGTAGTTCGGTTAAATATTCACCAGCATGGTAATCAAGTAACTAACAAACGTACGATAGGCAGATGTAACTATAATTTTTACCATCGAAAATTACGTTTAGATTTACTTTACGCATGCTCGGAAACGTTGCATACTCGTAATTAAACCACTGGATTTAACATTTAAGCTCGAAACCGCCAGAGAGGGCGCGGCGCAGTGCAAGGCCGAGGCAGTTTTGCATTTTTGATCTTTCCAAAACTGTCGACTGTCGATTACTGCTTCATATGTCACACACGACGCCTCCGCTCTGCCGTGCTACCGAATACCGCGTGGATTTTTGGTGCGACGTGCCCCGGACCGCGTTTGGATTGCCACAAAACCGCTTCCGCCCCGCTGTTGCGGCATCGTTAAGGCCGAGCCACACCGAATGCGTGCGCAGCACGTGCACGTGCGCGTCTGTTGCGCACGCAAGCGGTTTGTCATCTACTATGACATTTCATACGATGCAACGCGCACGCCACGCACACGCGCACGTGCTGCGCACGCATTCGGTGTGTCTCGGCTTTTATGCTGTACCACGCTCTGTGCGCCAACCTTTAGGTATATTCATATTCATTTATTCATAATAAAATTACATGTCAGAAGATTATAGTTATTACGAATTAATTATGTTGAATAAATATTATTATGGATGGATTACATTATTAAAATTATTTTATAAGTTAGTGAAATTAAAATAAAATGTCTAAAATACAATTCTAATAACATGCACAAAAAAATTAATTAAAATGCATATTATTATATTCGTCAATGTCATAAAAAGCATTTGCCGTAAGCCATTTTTTTAAATGTATTGAGAAATGTCACGTCACTTTCAATATTCTTAATTTTGTCGGGAAGTTTATTATAGAACCCTGGTCCGACAATAGACACCATTTTGTTTGATTTTGCAAGTCGGCAACATGTTTTGGCCAACGTATTTATGTTTTATATGACAGCAGAATAACTGATGCAGATGAATATTCTATCAATATCCCTTTAAGTCATTAAATATGATGCAATTTATATATTAAAACTATTGGAAATATATATATATATTTAGAATATTCAAACTGAGAGAGAGAGTGAACCTTGCAAAAGGAATTCGTGTGAGAAGGCGGTTTCTGATTATAACTATTTTTTTAATACCACGTCGGTGGCAAACAAGCGTATGGTCCACCTGATGATAAGCGGTCACGCAGCCAATGGACGCCTGCAGCTTTAGGGGTGTCACATGCCCGTACAACAAATATATTGTTATATGAAAAATACCATTCTAGTTCAATAATACTATAAAATTTTGCCATTCAACACATAATGTGAAGAATATAAATGTCATAGAGATATCAAATTTTAAATTAAAGGGAAAAACTTAAAACTTTAGTGCTCCGAGCAGGATTAGAACCTGAGACATCTGGCATACGCGACCAATCGCTCTAGCCACTGAGCTATCGTAACCAATCAAGCTCAGGTACGAAACCCTTCACTCCATTCACTTCATTGTTCCTTCTTCTTTTCTTTTTAAATGCCCTTTTTGAAATTTGGAATTTTCGTTACTGCTTATTACAAAATTAGTCATAAAGATATCCCCACACTTCCATCATTTTGTCCTTCAAAAACAAGTACTTATGACTGAGACATGTAAGCAAAGTGAGAAAATAAGAACGTCCCAGGTATTCATTGATCCCTAAAAAAATAATTCTCAAATTTTAAGAAGTCCTAAAACTGGCTTGGCTACCCTCTACAACACTCCCATCATCTCCCAATAGGCCCCCCTTTATAAAACTCTCTGTACATACTCAATCTGACTTCCAAATTTAAAAATCATCCCATTAACACCGTGTCAAACAACCTGTTACCATCGATAGCAAATCCGTAGAGAGGAAAAAGAGAAAAAACCGTAAAAAATCCACCTTTTCAATTACCGAACACTGAATAACGGGGAAACCACTTCCAATATGCAAATGGATCCCGATGTCCGATGTCCCGGGCAAAAGTCCCGGAAAAAGGAAAAAGTTCGGGAAATCCCGCAAGTCGCTATTGATAGGTTAGGGGCGTTTGAAAGGTTTTTTTTGCTTTGCGCTTTTTACGGGACGATTTTTCAGTGCTTTTGGTTCGTCTGGGTGTTTAGTCTATTTGTATTTTTTTATGCGACTGGACCTGCCACTAAAGTGGCATTTACGTGTAGAATTTACAATATGTTAAATCAATTTCGTACTCATAGTGGTTATGATTAACCTTAAATAAATTTAAAGGTACTTAAATCCATTGAAACCGTCTATTATTCCATTATCAAAATCATAGTTAAACAAAAAAAATACAAATTATTGCCTTATTACTTGCTTGGTTTAATTCTCCTTTACACGAATAATCTCATATTTAACTTTTTGGCAAGTCTTTTTGTGGAATAGCTTAGGCCAAATTCATATTTGTCGTATCTGTGTCATGACGAGACAGTGATATTGGTTTTATACTTTTTGTACGGTTTGATTCACGTTTATATATATATCTGATGCACTCTGATGTGACTGCTAATACAGTGTCAGTGCGTCGGAGCGTGCGTGCGTCAGATAAGCATAAATAAATAAATAGTTTGTGGGCAATCTCACACAAAGCTATCTAGTCCCTAACTGAGCAAAGGTTGTACCTAATACTATGGGTACTAGGTGAGAGTATACATACTTACTTATATAGACAAATCGATTCGTTAATACAACAAAAACTAGATTAAATTGTTTGTCGTATGAATCTGGCTTTAAAAATTACACAAGTTCCGTATAGGGCGCTAGCGTGCCACGTCACGAGCTAAATTAATGAAAGTAAAGTAGAGCAACATCCCCGATCAAATACCAAACAAAGTTCGAACACCGCTATAGATTCACCGAAGCCATCGAAACGTGTGGGCTCAAAGTGGTCCCTTCACACTCTACCATCCCTCTCCCTCCTCTGACTACACGTATAACGCTATCCTTCTTTACGCTCCCATAAAGATATCGAATGTTCGATGCAACAGGTCGTATTGACTTCGTGATCAGGGTTGTCGAGTGATCGGTTTTTCGTTGGAGGTTTTAATTAGAATTTAAAAGAATGAGTATGTTGAATGTTTTGGCCAGTTATATATGCCACATGCCACAATTATTTACAAAAGAACACTTATAGAGATTATAAGTCATTACTAAGTTAACCCTGTATTTGACAACACCTGTATTTGTCACAAAGCCTTTCACCATCTTTTTGTAGGTTTGCCTTAAACAGAATCGTTTGGACCATTCAGCGTCACAAAGGCTTAAACTACGGACTTTTGGTATGTTTTGCCTAATTTAAAGGTAAATCTTTGTATGTGATATTATTTCAAAATGTAACGAACGCGAATCCTAAGATGTATTGTTTTGCTTATGCTACGCTTGCCTCCTATGACGCTGACTTTTCTTTACTTGTATCGTTGGATTCTTTTTCTACGTTATTAAATAACTCTAAATAATTGCTAACGACATCATAAAACCCTAACAATAATAACATTTTAAAACGAGCAGCAACCCTATAGCAACTTATCGTTTTTCAGCGCACGGTCCCGTTCAGGAATGCCGTTATTGATAACAGGTGTGCCATCGGGACGGGATATATCGGTCGGGACGGGACGGGTCCATCGGCTGTAAGTTAGTGAGGAAGGTCCTGCGATTGGAAAAGTTAAGCAAGTTTGCGTCAAGTCAGTACTTGGATGGGTGACCGAAAAATACAAAAAGAAGTAGAAAGTTTTACAATGTTTGTGTGCCATCGAGACGAATACGATATACTGGTCGGGATGGTACCCCATCGGTTGTAAGTGGGTGAATGTGATGGGTTTTGTTTTATTGATATTTTGTCTTCATTAGATGCACGAAATTTCTAAGACTTTTCGTTTTCGTCATTGACATTATATTTACCTTCGATTTCTCACCGGTCATGTTTAGGTCCGCGGGAGGAGGTAAAATCAAATAAGTCACGGCGGAACCAAGTACAGTATTGAGAGTTTAGTTGAGGGTACAGATACAATACAAATACTCTTTATTGCACACCTCACATAAATGAATTGGTTACAAACAGACAGAAAACAGCAACATGTAAGTAGATAGAGGTAGACAGCAGGCGATCTTATCGCTAAAGAGCGATCTCTTCTAGACAACCTTTGCGTAGCCTAAAAAAAGAAAATAACATATGCAGTAGTGTGCAGAGATTAATATGAAACATACAACACATTTTTTGAAATACATACTTATATACTTTTATATAAAAACTAAACATACATATACAATCTTACATTTATATCGATGCCTTAGTCCACACGTACTAATTACGAGGAAAAAATTGCTGTAATTAGAACCGTCGTGCACTAATCATAAAGTCTTAATTTCGCTACCTTTTTTTCACGTAATTAGTACGACTGTGAACTAAGGCATCGATATACAGGGTGTGGCCTGTATAACTGAGTTAGTACAGTTTGTCTATACATAGGTATGGTTGACTTCATGGTAACCGGAACATTCGCCAGGCGTGTCCAAATCCGACGTGAAACCATCGATTTATTTCAATGGATAGCATTATGCTATTCATTATATCGCCGGTCGGGCATTACCACAATACAATTATCTGACAGTACATTGACTTCACGGATTTGACGAAAGTCGTCGCAAGCGAACAACGCTGGCACGAAGCAAATTTTATTCGATAGTTAATGGAAGCCGTGGAGTAATTGTGTAACTTTCAAAACGACTGCTAGGTCATACTAAGTGCCATTTTTATTGTCCAAATAAACGGTTAAAATCTAAAACGCGTTAAAATGCGATTATGGTGTTGTCACATGCACATATGGTAATATAGATTTTGTTAGCGAGCAACAAATGTTGACAAAATTGAAAAAGAAACTGTGCTTTAATTGTGAGTTCAATAACACAAATTTAGAAGAAGCTCTGTACTTCACTATAATTATCGGTTTAAATAACTTCGCCACTATTCTCTTTTTCTCTATTAAGTACCTCTAGTAGGAGTCATATTTTGACGCGAAACGGCATACATTTTCCGTTAACTAGGCTTCTTCGAGCGTCCGTCATAGAAGTCAATGCGTGCCTCTCATCAGAGCGTTGTCTCGTTTTCCCTGAGGCTCAGTATATTTAATAAAAAACTGTTAACTATTATTGCGGTTTTTCTTTTATTGGGGTCGCCACAATATGACTTTTTTTCCATAAATCTCTGTAACCTGTCAATCACTTCCTTCGTGTACATAGTGTTAATGACCTGAACCTGGTAAAGGTCGCGGCACTCCACTGGATTCAGGTGGCGCAGGACCGGTAATTGTGGCACTCTTAAGGGGAGGCCTATCCCTTAGTAAACGTCCTTCGGCTGATATAATAATGATGATGAAATTGAAGTCAATATACTGCATATTCACTAACTATAGTTGTGGAATTACATCTCATACACCCCGTCAATCAGCGATTGTGCACGCAATATCGATGGACGCTGTTTAGCAAATTGTTATGTTCCCTTATGACGTACTTTACCCGATCGGAGACGGCTTTACCCTAAAGGCATACTTTATTGATAGAAATTTTGTTGTGTAAGGTTAGGACACCTAGTTTCAAAGCGTCAATGGCCTAGCGGTTCCCTCACGATCGTATCGATTTTGCGGGTTAAGGCAGGGGGTGCTCCCAAACTTTTGTCTTGCTCGCTTGCTAAGTGGTAGCTCGATTACTCGATATGTCGTGCTTTTTGCACGCAAAAAGACCAACTTAGAACTGACGAAATGGGAATGAAATGCATGATTATTTCGGAAAATCTATGGTCACCATGATATTATTTATGGTTAGAAAGTATTAAAAAAAATGAATTTGAAATACGCATTATATCCAGATAGTGACATAGTAAGTGTTAAATGTTATACAAAATATCCATAGAAACAGATTAATAATTAAGACATTAAACTTAATGCATATGTATTTTTTCTGCGCAGTAAAGTTACTTTTTATCTTATCTTCATTTTATTCGCTGGTTCAGTTAATAGTTAAAAAAACCTGTTTGGCGTTCCTACTCCTCTTAAGCAAGTGTGGTCACTGTAAGTGGTTACCAATACAAACTAAACGCTGTGTTTCGGAAGGAATTTAGCATTATAGGGTTAAGATGGAGAAAATGTGATATTGCAGTGACAAGTTGCCAGCCCATCGTCCAAAACACACTTCAACCCTATTCCCATAGCCGTCTCTTACGAAATGAAAAGGAGTGGTGCTGTTCTAACAAGACACCACACGTCAACATATTTACCTTATTACAATACAAAACTCGTCAAAAAAACATATTTGGTACAAGTTTTATTGTTGACTGTACTTTGTTGCATAATAATCATCTACTGACTCAGTGTGTTCCATTGAGTCCAAGCACACAAGTTTATCTTCTGTAGTTTCGAGTTGCTATGACCACCTTCTGTCGCCATCATCAGATCAGCTTGATGGTGCCATATTATTGTCACCAAACTTTCATATCCATGACAAATTTCAGTTCAATAAGTTCAGGATAATTGGTCTAAGATTCAGCTGTAAGATTTGCCCCACACATACTATTAACCAATTGGGAAAATCAAATAAAAGCGTGTAATAATAATGTGAAATAAAAAAAAACTATAACACCATAAATATTACAATACCACATTACAATCCCCATTTCGGTTGAATAATAATAAATAAATACGTATTGGCAAGGAAGGCTCGTGGAGACAAATAAAGTAAATTATACCTAATGGAGAGCTCTGGACAATGTCCAAAAGGCATTTGGGGAAATATTATGTTTGCAAAGGTATGCTTTATGAAGGGGGATGAGATATAAACGGTATTATAGCGATACTAGTTTATTAGTAACATTATTTTAGTACGCACTTTGCGAACAACCATACATCGCAAGCAAGACGAAACTTTTTACAGAAAATAATAATTGGTAATTTTATTTTATAGGATAGTACACTAATAGTACTAATACACTTTCATGTCAGCCGAAAGACGTCCACTGCTGAACACAGGTCTCCCCCAAAGAATTCCACAGTGACTTATCCTGCGCCACCCGCATCCAGCGGAAACCTAGCAAGCATAGCCCTCTTCATTGCTCTTTGGTTGACTTTGAGCCTTCTTATGAGGCCCATAGTAAGTGACCAAGTTTCAGTGCCATGTGTCCTCACTGGCAACACACACTGGTCAAAAACTCTCGTCTTGAGACACTGCGGAAGATGATACACTTTACAGACACCATAATACATGGTACAGTTCATTCGCACGTATTCAGTAGCTTATTTACTAACATGATTTACATGATATCCAAAGCTAAGTGCACACAGCTTGATCAGTAAGAAACATGTGCACATGGCACATACAACACTAGTGTCGAGTTGTCCAACACAGATCAGATCAGGTCAGATTAGGTCAGGATTTTTTTAATTAATCATACACCGAAAACACTAAAACCGACATTGCAATAAAAAACGTAGAACTATAAGCTGCCTATAAAAAACAAATTCTTCTAAATCAGTGCCAAAGGGTGCACAGAAGACTGGCCGTTTTGCCACGTTGTATAGCGACACTAATACGTTGTGCGAAGTATTGGTCAGTACAGGTCACTTATGGTTCGATTACGATACGATAGCTCAATGATGTTTAGGGTGGTATGGTGAGTGATATCTACAATACAATAATTTAATATTTTATTTAAGTCGATGTTGATTTTTACTATATTCTTGATATTTTATACAAATTTATGAATTATACATTCCTATTTAATTTGAAAACTAATTCTAATTCTATAAAAAAAAAATATTGCAATGTTAAAACACATGCTTTTCGTACTTTTTATCTTAGAAACTGCGAAAAATTGTGTTTTGTAACACAAGTTAAAATTGTTTTTATTATTAATTATTTATACTATAACAAGGAAATAAAGATGCTATACTTACTCGTATAATAATAATAAAGTTTAAAGTGATAGTTCGTTGTAAAACTTTCTTTAAAAATGATAAATTAAACTATGAAACAAAATGTATTATTTTAATCATTATCCTTCTAGCGGTTTTTCGGTTATCGCCTAAAGAGACCCCAGGGCATTTAATCCTATTATTTGGCGTAGGCAGTAGTTATACGAAAGCTACATACTGCCATCAGACCTTCCACTGTATCAGCCGAAGGACGTCTACTGCTGGACGTGGGCCTCCCCCAATTTTATTAAGGGTAAATGCCTTAATCGCCACGCTTGACATGCAGGTTGACGATCGCAGTATCTCCACCGCACTTCAGGGATGCTGCCTTCCCATCTCCTGGTGGTCTTGGTCATAGTTTCAGGACATACCCGGGTCTGACCTTCCAACCCAGAGGCACAGAATAGTATAATAGAAAACGTATTATTTTAATATCACATAAAATATCTACATCATCATGAAAATAAGTAATTTGGTCTCATACCTATGTAATATTCATCCGTAAAACATAAAATTCCCATTACAATATATCGTTTCTAAAACACACTTGTAAAAATTAATTAAAACAAATAAAACACGCCAACAAAAGAACGTTTGCGTACGAAAGCTCGTAATTGTAATCAAAACACACGTTTTATCAGATGATCTGCTATATTAACCACGAAATTGAACTGTTCGAGGCGGCCGTCTGTCACACCGTACTTTTATTGTACAGTCAATCAATTTGATTTGGTTTCTGAGCCACTTCATACCTTGTCACTGTGACAATAATATGAGATGTCAAGCATATGCCATATTGATTTTCACTGTGAGTTGTCAATCTTTGTGCCCAACACAGTCCAGCATTTGGGTCACGTGTAGTATTCTCTTACACGTTGTACGTAATTACAATGTGCTTACGTCGCGTTGTTCACTTATCTACCTAATTTAGAATACTAATGGAGGATTATTTAATAACAAAATATTAAATTGTAATATCGTTACTTGAAATAGGTTCAATTCCTTGGATTTATGATCAGTGATTCAGTAGGAGTATTTTTTTGCCATGACCACTATTTTACTGATATTGTATTAGCTCTATGGGAACACTTCCGGTAGTGTTAATGTTGTTACAAAAATGACATAAAATAGATTTATCGGTGCTATTTGATACTGTAGGATAATAAACAGTTAAACAAAGTCGATTTAACTCGTATATTTTTGTACATATATAATTTGGGTGCAGTTCAATATTACGAGTGCAAATAACCATACAAACAAAAAAAGAAGAATATATCGTAATAAGATTTTGGTTTTGTACACATAATATTGGATTTTAAATCGGACAAAAATTAAATTGATACTTTCATATCATCAGACCATTTTTTATGGGATAGGTCTCTGACGGGTTCTGGCTACTACTAGTCTTATTGTACCTATAGTGAACTTATCATAAACGGTGTGACATACGGCCGTGGTTAAACATCCAAAAAACGCTTCAAACAACCGCTGTCCCTTGAAGGAGTAGAAAGCCGCGAGCGACCGAAATTAAATAATGAAAAAATATAGCCTCCTCTTCCCTTGTACAGACGAAATTTGATTAAAAAATCACGATTATTACAAGCCTCCTCCACGGAATTTCAAACATACTTATACAACTAACTATTGCGCGGTCCATCGATTTCAAACCGTGTGACGTTGACTTAAGTACCGTTGTTTTGTTATTAGCGGTAAAGTTAAGTTTGTATTTCGTATAGCCGTCGATGCCTGCCTCCCCCTCTTTGAATCACCCCCTTTCAATAATTTTTCATCGTTTTGATCCGCTCCCTTTGTGGTTACTCTTTATACTTAGATTAACAAACTTTTAAATTAAAATCGGTGTAACAAATATCGGTTACATTGGCGATCATATTTTTGGGTGAAAATATTCGGTTCATTTTTCTTGTTTGAATTATGAGCAAAAAAAAGGGCTTTGTTAAGGCGGGTATAGACAGATAATGGATGTAACGCTCCGTGTTCAGCAATTTAATTATTTTGATACTTTACACCAAATGGGTTAATAATTAATTGTAATATATATTGAAACAGATTGAAAAGGTTAACAGTATAGGGCTCTTCAAAAAAAGGGGTGTACTCGTATACTTACGCTATTAAAGGAGTCTGCAACGAGGATGTGACACTCGTGAAGTTCTTTCTATAAGATCGGTGACCGCTTAACACCAACGCCGTACGCTTGTGTGCCAATGTGTGGTATAAAAAGGGTTTTTTTTAGGGTTTCTTAATAAACAGGGAACCTTAAAGCTATAAAGTTTCGCCATAATTAATTTAAAACTATCACAGCTAAGTAGACATTATGTACTTGTTAACGAGTAATAGCCGAACTTAAGAAAAGCATACTTGGAAAAGCAAATTTTTGTACAATCTCCACTGATTATTTAGACAAAAGTTGTTAGTTGTGTGTGTGACTTTGTAATATTTTAAGTTCGCATAATGTCACTGGTGGACAGCTATGGAACCCAACATTGCGCGTGGCCCGTACTTGGCCGCTTTTTTTAAAAGTAACTACCTACTAACGATATCGCTGATCAACTACAGGGGTTATTTTTAAAGCACTTATGTTTTACATTTCAATTTCAACGCGTGCTCACTTCCAAATGGGACGGAGCAATGGCGTTAGAAAGAGCGAGTGCCCAATATAAATTGATACAATTTTTCAAATTGGGGTCTATTGGGCCTCTTAGGGTTGCTATTATATGTTTTAAGTGATGGAAGCAGATATCGCTAGAATATCGCGATTTCATATATCTGTTATTTTGATTTTGCAAGAAGACAAGAATAGTCATATGACATGCCGATGACGAATCATTTTATTATTTATTCGTTACAATATTCATGAAACTTTTTCGAGGCCGGCAAATGAAAAGTGACAATCGAATGTCAGTCTTACATGTGCACATTCAGAATATTATAGAGTCAGCATCAAAATTAGCTACGTATAATAGCTTTTAATCCCTTATAATAAAGCCTTTTGAACTTTTCAAATGCGTAGCTTCTTTTGATTATGACTGTATAAGTTTGTCTGGTATTATATATCCCGTCAAAAACTTATTTTATGGTATTATAATATACTGCATAAAAACTGCCAAGTTAAGGCTCAAAATTCATTAAGCCGCAGTAAATTAGTTATACTGTAAACAATGTAGTGCCTGACTTGGCACCATTTCAGGAAATCTACGGAACTTGGCAACCATTTAGATCTCAATTCTTTTGTCGATGAAGATGACAACCAATCTTGGCATATTCTTAATATTGAACTTGGCTCCCATTTTCACATTTATGTTTTTGATGTGATATCATTACTTTTTGTCAATCTTCGCCAAATGGTGCTTCTTAAGAGCGAATGCACGAGTTACTATACTATACAAAATACCCAAATCGCTATAGGAGCACCTAAAATATTTGAAAAGTTCCCTCGATTTCTCCAGGACCCTATGATCAGATTCTTACCTGTGGGACCTATAACTATGGGACCACCCCTGAAGTATACCGTGTCAAACAAAAAAAGAAATCTTCCAAATCGGTTAATAAATGACTGAGTTCTGATGTAACTAGCATAAATAATAATAATAAAACGAATAAAAAAATCAATGTTTTCAGATTTTTTCTGGTATACTCACACAAATACCAAGCTACGTGCCAAATTTCAGCTTTCTAGGTCACCTGGAAGTGGGTTAGGTTTTTGATTACTAGTCAGTCATTCACTCAGTGGTAAAAAAGCCGATTTTTGGAATTTATATTTCAATAATTACTAAACCTATATTTATGAAATTTGCGGTTCTAGTTGTTCTAAAGTTCTAATCCTAATACATGTACCAAATTTTTATTTTTATTTTAGATAGATTTTGAGTTATTGGGGGGTCAAAAGTGGCTCCAAACGGTTCGTGTAAAATAATACACGGCTGCTGTCCGCCAGTTCCTGGGGTGAACTTGGCGGGACACGCTGCCGCGTGTCTAGATTTGATAGGGGCCTGGGCATGTCCAAAAGCTAAGACCAAGACCACCGGGGGTTGGACAGCAGCATCCCTGAAGTGCGCTGGAGATACTGCGATCGCCAATCCGCATGCCAAGCGTGGCGATTATGGCTTTTACCCTTCATGAAGTTGGGGGAAGCCTATGTTCAGCAGTGGATGTCCTTCGACTGTGATGGTGGTGGTGGATGTATTTGATAATCTTTATTTGAAAAAGTGTACAAGAATGACAAAACTATACTTAACCGAGGTTTTTATGAAAAAATGGCACTTAAAATAAAAAAGTTATATAAATATTGGGGGACAATCTTACACAAATCGACCTAGTCCCAAACTAAGCAAAGCTTTTACTATGGGTACTAGATGACGATATACATACTTATATAGATAAATACATACATATAGAACATCCAAGACCCAAGAAAAAAATCCGTGCTAAATGCACATATAATGCCCTAGCCGGGATTCAAACCCGGGACCTCTAGCTTCGGAGGCAGTGTCACTACCAACTAGGCTAAACAGGCCGAGACTTACAAAACACATAAATATGCTGGTAGCTGATCTATGCCGCTATTCTACCATTCCATGACGTAACATCCGTACAACCCTTACAATATTCACAGCGGGACTCGCCATATATTCACGCCGCAATTTTATATTGACAACGCATCTAACTTTATGACTGTCTTTATTACTTTTTATGGCGTTTGTCATATTCCCCCCAAGGAATGGGGGATATTCAAATGTGCCGATTTATATTTGAATCGAAGACGATGGAATTTAATGGGTTTTTAAGGATTGAATTGAATTTTTGTGTCAAGTGTGAATGTTAATTTGCAGAGACTAGTATAAAAATTGCTCAGTAGTCAGGTTCTCCGACGAGCAGTGATATTTAAAGCTTGTTCTGCCTGAATTATCTTAAAAAATCAAAGTTTTGTAATCTTAAGTATATATAGAGTAACGTAGTTTCCGTCAACGCCCATATTAATAAATATAAATTGGAGAAATTAAGTCATCAAGTAATCCTCATTTTGTCACTTGTAAGCTACGATTGTAACCATTTTATTGTAGTATTTTTAACGGAAAAATATGAACGGACGACGAACACAGTATATCGAGCGAAAACAGTATATTTACGGCTATTAAAAACTTGATCTCCAAGGATGCCCAAAATTGTCGTGAGTTGAGAACTATAAGCATCAAAAAAGACTATATGTGGTGTTAACGTTTAGTGCCAGGAACCCGCTAAGCCAGAACTCTGCTTTTAGACTTTTCTCTACAAAACAAATAACTAACCAATTCAGAAAAGTCGGAAAACTCCCAACATATCCGTTTCAAAATTCAATATTTCAAAAACGGCTGAACTGATTTAGACACAACATGTCTATAAAACATAAAAAAAAAATCAAATAAATAATACACAACTGCAGATTATCTGTTTACCAGTTTAACAGTTACTGTGCCACATACAGACATACATACACACATAGCGGTCAAAATTATAACTGATTGATACTGTTATAAAATAACAGTATCAACCACGATTATAGCGTTATGAAATCGTCAGCATTGGACGTGCTTAATGCGATGTAACGTAAGTTGCATACTTTCAAGTAGTCGAGGCATCTTGGATGATGCAAATAGGCATACAAACTTAAAGTATTTTTATATCGATGTTTAAGTGGTGTATGTGTGCCAGTGTGGGACTCTACGTGTATGGACATGTTGGGCTCCTCCTATCTCCACGGAATTTCTGTCAGGGCGGGTGCCGCTGCGGCTGTAGAGGCGGCCGAAAAGGCGAAGCAGAACAAAAGGGGTCTCGGCACTGAATATAACTTTGTTCCGTTCGGTGTTAAGACCATCGGCCCGTGGGATCCCAGGGCCCATGACCTCTTTAAAGAAGTGGCTAAGAGGTTAGTGGACACCACTGGTGACCAAAAAGCTTCCTCGCACAAATGCTGCCAGCATGTTTGGCACTACTGATTTTAAACTATTTATTTTTAAGTTTTTAGTAAGCTTAAGTTATATAGTTTTTTTTAGTAATCTCTTTAAAAACAAAAACAATGGTGTATTAATGCTTTTATTTAACTTGTACTGTTCGTATGTAATTAAGTATATAAGTAAGTTGTCATCGAAATTTGCAATCCTTTTTTCACCCACTTGCCGGTATCTAATTGAGCTGAAATTTGGCATACTTATGTAAATTCGGTGACAATACAATATTATGGTACCACCGAGCTGATTTGATGATTGGGACGGAAGTTGGCCATAGCAACTCCTAACCTACACAAGATTGACCGATCGTGTTTGGGCTCATTGGAACCGTCTTAACGAGTAATGAAGGTACTCGTAAGGAGAGAAAAAAAAGTACAGTCGACAATTAAAGTTTGTACCAAAAATGTTTTTTTTTTACAGGAACTTATCCACTATAAGTAGTATGGCATGACATTTAAATGTCTTAAACATCCACCACATTTTGTCATAAACAACTGCAAAAGATTCATTACTACCTTCCTTAATACGAAACAGAGACAATAATATTACCTTGTTTTGGGGTCAAGTAAGTAATTTCAACGAATAACGACTACTTTGTATCGTAAAATAACTTTTAAAACACAAAGTATTCATATAATATTTAAAATAGCGGCCACTCTCGCGTCATTTCGCTCACTCCCTAATGTTACTAAATTCACATGTCGTTTTCACCTTATGTAGCAAGCCACCATTCTAGAATTTATTGTTTACTGCGCGGCTTATAACGATATCAATGTTATCATGAAGTGACTGTGTTGATATTATATTATTCCTACAGTCCCCAAATGTATTCAGAGAAAAGCCTCTTCTAACTCTAACGTATCTTTATAATGGAATTGTGCCTATTTGATAAAAGTCATCAAAAATATTTTGTCAAAAAGAATACTCTAAGGACAAATTTAAGAATACACTATAATTACAATTTGCTGCGACCGAACGTAAATAATACGCTGTGCCACATAAGTATGTTTATCACGGCAATACGCGTCTTTAATGAACTACCTACATATATGAGGATGTTAGAACAGAATCTGTTTAAGTGTAGATTAAAAATATTGGCTAGTTGAAAGGATCTTCTATGACATTAACGATTTTTTAATTAGTGCAAGTGCATAAAATAATTAAATTCAATTAGCTTAATTAGCTTTTTTTGTGTATTAATGCTATTGAAAGATTATTATTCAGGGTCAGCTCGTGACTACGGATGTTGTGATAAATTCGAAACTTCGGGCAAACCCCGAAAAAGGTTAATAAATTTTAGTTCTACGCAATTAAATCCCGTTTACCAATAATAATGTGTAAAAATCGTGCAAGTTTAAATTATTTTATTGTAGCAGGTTAAATATTAATATTATATGCTCACACGGGGTAGCTGTTGATACATTTTACCTGTATACCATCTAACTTGTACAAAGTGAATCATTCATTCATTCATTAAAATGAGAATTTTCTTCTAGATGTATAGATAATATACTTAGTCTATAATTTCTCCATGGTGTCCAATGTAATTACTTATAGTGAATAACAAAAATCACATTATTTTTCACACTATTGTATAGTTGGAAAATAATTCATAATTACATAGCTTTATAGTCTATAGTACACCACAATGAAATCCATACACATGTAGGTTATGTTCTGAAAAACATACAAGCCAGGTTTTGAACCTATGACCTCAACTGTAATATATCACGGTACCCGATCAAAGTTTAACATGTAAAACTTCCCTTACAAATTGTTCCTCAAAAAACAATGAGCTTTTGCACCTCAATTCACCCTCAGAGTGGAGGGAGTAGCCGATCACTGTCATTAGTAATCATCAGATCAAAGGGACGCATTTTCATATATGTGCCTATTTGTATAAGGCCGTTAGTGACTTTTAAATGCGTTTGGTTAAAGGATAACATGTAATTATTACTTTTCTATGAAGAAATACACTTAAATAATATATATTGACGACCTGTTTAGCCTAGTTGGTAGTGACACTGCCTCCGAAGCTAAAGGTCCTGGGTTCGAATCCCGGCCAGGGCATTATTTGCGCATTTAGCACGGATATTTGTTCTTGGGTCTTGGATGTCTTCTATGTATTTAATTTATGTATGTATTTATCTATATAAGTATGTATATCGTCATCTAGTACCCATAGTACAAGCTTTGCTTAGTTTGGGACTAGGTCGATTTGTGTTTGTAAGCTAAGTCTGAAAAAATTTTTATATAAAAATATATTAAAAAATGACAATTCGTTTTTGGAAAACAATAGGTATTCTTGACTCATGTGACTTATTTCATAAATATACCGATGTCTAATCGACAATCTCAGTTTACTTTTCGAAACGCTAAACGCTAGCAAGTTATCAACAGAACACTAACGGAATCCCACACCGTAAAACTGAAAAACAGCCGAATACTCCAATCCGCCGTGACCCAAATCCCGAAATATGCACATGAAGAATTCTCACTTGCGTCCGCATGCATGCACTCATGCATATGCATGCTGAATATGCATGGGTCATGCAAGCCATCTTTGATCCGCTTCAAACTGCTGGTTGCATTGTCGTGTTATTGTTTACTAATCGGTATTTGGTTTTTAAAAGAGATTCAAAACGGGTGCGTTTTGTTTTTTAATTGATATTCAAAAATGCAACCTAAGGCAATATCTGACTTTGTCGGTGCGTAGGCGGTATCAGTGTAAACTGGCAGTAGATTCTGTACCGCTTCTTTACTGCGCGCCTACATTTAAATAAAAAAATAAAAATTAAATAGATGAGTGCTTCCCGACTGGCGCGATATACTACGCGGTATCGAGGCAATGCCAATGTATTTACAAATGTTACAAACGTTTACATGACATTAAGAAAACCAATGCGCCATGAAACTTAAGCTTACTGAACAAATAGTAATTGATTACATAAAGGTACCAATGATTACATAAAGTATCACAAATTAATATCTATTCAGGCGACGAAGCGGCGTGGCCCTGTTGCATCGTCGTTTCCGGTATAGGATTCGGTAGGTTGCCCCGTAACCGTCGAAACACGACACCCTTCGGCCAGAAGTCAGCACACGCGATGGTCTCCTGCAGCGGCCGCGGCACGCGCACTACAAACGAGCTGAAGTGCACGTAGTGACGCGAACGCAGCTGGAACACCCTCAGCGAGAAGTCGATCTTCTGGCGAACGTACTCCACCACATCATCAGCCGTGGCGGTGTAGTACTGCCAATGTAGTGCTGCCTCACTTCCGCGCATAAATGACTACTGCACAATATATCGAACGAACAAACTACTACATAAGGAAGTCTGCGACAACAGTAAGCTTACATCAAAGTGCAATTAGAGAAGTAGACTTAGACTCCAATCTGGAATACATTATCGACGCAATGAAATTATATTAAAATCGTTTGAGTTGAGTTGGTGCTCGTTTGCGGTACAATTTAGGCAATACGCATTTCGTGTCGCCTAATTTGTCGCCTGTATTTAAACATGGGCTCACTCAATTGAGACTGGGATCAGAAAGTGACAGAACCTGATAAAATAAATACAAGTTTATCAATCAAAATCCTGGACAATAAATAAGGCGATGGAACAGACTTGAAGCATTTGAAATGTGACTATACAGGCGTATGCTTAAAATATCCTGGACCGAAAAAGTTACAAATGTTGACGTACTTAAGAGAATGAAGAAGAAAACGGAAGTATTAGTTACAATAAAAAGAAGAAAAATAGCATATTTCGGCCATCTATACAGAAAAGATAAATATAACATTGTAAGGTTAATATTAGAAGGAAAAATCAAGGGAAAGAGGGGAAGGGGTAGAAGGAGGACCAATTGGCTTGACAATATTAAAAAGTGGACAAATATAAAGGACTCAGCCACACTGGCGAAAACGGCTAAAAATAGAGAAGAAATGGCAGCGGTGGTCGCCGACGTCCGCTAGGGCAGGGCTACGAAAGAAGAAGAATCAAAATACTATACCTACTAAAAGTTATGGGATTAAAATATGCCAAGATTATGGAGGTGCTAGCAAACAACTGCAGAATTTATTGTTTTTCATGTGTTACCCAAAGTACAAATGTAGACACCACCACCATCACCACCATATCAGCCAAAGGACGTCCAGTGCTGGACATAGGCCTCCCCCAAATTCACGAGGGGTATATGCCATAATCGCCACGCTTGGCATGCGGGTTGGCGATCGCAGTATCTCCACCGCACGCCAGGGATGCTGCTGCCCAGCCCCCGATGGTCTGGTAAATGTAGACACGCGCGGCATCAATACACGAGGTAATTTTACAACTGACTGCGACAGTCGGTCGACAACAATCGAGTCCTAATTTGCCTTGTTGAAGGGTATATCAAAACGCATTCCCACACCCGTCTACAGGCACAACGTCTATATAATAGAAGTCGTCACATAAGTCTGCGCTAAGATTTAATTTAGGAAACGGGATAAAACTTACGTAATAATGGTTAGTATTTTTATCTATACGCTGAGAATTTTTTATCGTCATATCCAAAAAAAGTTTTCACTCTCTCTAATATCGGAGGGATTTGACACAAACACCTTGAGAAAACCATAAAAACACGCATCGGAATCGAAAATCCGCCAACAGCCGTCTGCCATGGAAATATATGGCAAATGAATACAAATGTCGTCGAAAACGACACTTGCGCCCGTATCGGCTGAAATATGTTTACAATAACGCTCATTCCGAGATATATGACACACTTAGGAAATAGGGAGGGGGTTTTAATAAAATTGGATGGGTTGGAAATATTTTTGGAAAACGTCAACTCTTTGGGTAAAGATTGTTGATGCCTTGACACCCCTAACGCCGTGTACCTAGGCACAAGCGGGCGATTGGCGGGCGGTGGTCGGTAGTTGTTCTAACAGAAATATATGGCAATGAGAGTTTCCATTGTCGTCTGACAGCACGCGTTATGCGTCGCCTGTCCATAAACAAGACCTAACAGGGTTCAGACAGATTTTTTTCTCTATAAAAATGTTTTTATTCCATTTTCAATAACAGTGGGGTAGATATTTTGCGTCGTATACCGTAGGATTGCTTTTCTAGTATTTAGCAAATGTAGACCGTAGACGATGGGCGTGAAAATATTAGATTTTATCGATGACAGTTAAAAATCATTCTAGTAAATTTCTCTACTATGTACTTTATTACTCAAAGTGAAATATTCTTGTTTCTTTGCAAGTCCTTTTAAACGCTATGTTGAAAAAAAGCCCTCACGGGCCATGACATCGGCATGTCAAACGCAAAGTTGAAACCTATAGAAATGCATGTAGGTCTATAAACGCTGCACGCCGTGACGGATTTATCCGTAGTTGGCGTTAAACCAACGGTGCGGATATTCATCGTTGGCGTCCAAAAGGTAATTCGGTAAATCATCATCATCAGCCGAAAGAAGTCCACTGCTGGACATAGTCCTCCCTCAAAGACTTCCACAATTCGGTACATATTCTGGTATTATTTATCGTTGTTTTCAAGCATTCGTCACTATCCACCTTAAGTATGGTTAGCCTAATCCATGTTACCTATTTTTTTCTACTTCTTAACATTATCGCTTTACAGATTCTACAAGTGAAACTTACACAATAATACACATATATTATATAAAACGTGTGTGTATATTATGAGGCTTTAAATTCAAAACAAAGTTTGTCATTCAATACGACACTCCACATTAACCACTATTAGCGGTTAGTCAAGTTTCCAAATTATCCGTACACTATTACGTTTTCACGAAATTGAATGTGTCAACTGAACTCACTAATTTCTTGTCAAAGTCAACTTTGTGATACCTACCGCTCGGGGCGAAATTTTGTAGAGCACCTACGGAGGAGAGTTCGAGGAATTAGTGTGAGACTTTACAGAAAAAATATCTTGCAAGCGATGTAGTTTGTTACAGTATTAGTAGATATGTTGAATTTCATCTCGACCTAATTGACTACTTGACAATTTTCTATGGTGCCATTCAAATCAGTTTTAAGACAGAATGAAATGTCTATGGAGTCAACCATAATTAAAGCACAATAAAGGGTAAAATACGGGACGAAACGGCTCATGTTAATTGGCAGTATAACGATGACGTCATAACAATGAATGCTAAAAGCAAATTTCTGTTTAATAGTGAAATATTGCGTTTCACTGTCATATTACTTTTGGATGCAATAAAAAATCACAATTTAATCTTTGATATCTCATATCTTTTTATAGTTTTTTTAAACTTTTGTAATGGACGGTTACATGATATTCTGATAGTTATTATAGGTATTTTAACATTCTGAACAGTACCCGATTCTGATCAGCTAGACTAGAGAAAGACTACTGATATTCAGTGTTGACAATATCTTCATTCTTAGGGATGCCGCCACCGACAATATAGCTGGAGTCATTGCCCATGTTAACAATTGCCAAATATTGTATAAGAAAGTTTGCACATTAGCTAACAGGTATAAGATAATACGCATGAGTTGGCAATATATATTGCCAACTTTTCACAAACTTGGTGTCTAAAATATTAATAGTCGCTGTTTTCATTACCATTCTGAACGGCATCGTCGACTGAAAACTTACCAATATCTCTGGCAATGGAACATCGCTATTGTATTAGAAGAAGTAGTAGATAATATACAAAGAAATAAATAAACGAAACTAAAAACATTAACTTAATACCTTAACAAGCCAAACCTAACTAAAACTTAACTAATACTCGTATATACATTCCCAAATATTGCTGACCCTAGGGAGGGTGCCCATAAAGCTAGCCACATTTCCTCGTTATATGGCGATCCTAGGTATCCGTTGACCGAGAAAGTAAGCTCTATTGGTCAGTCATACTTTTCTGTTATCTGACTTTATAAAGCTCGTAGGCGTCCGAGCTCCACAGCCGAGGTTAATAAATTGACAACGAATATAATAATACATCTGGAGTTGCCAGCCACTGCTACTAGGTACTTTGACGGCCTGTTTAGCTTAGTTGGTAGTGACGCTGCCTCCGAAGCTATGCTATACTTATATATATAAGTATGTATGTCGTCGTCTAGTACCCGTAGTACAAGCTTTGCTTTGTTTGGGACTAAGTCGATTTGTGTAAGATTGTGTCCCCGATATTTATTTTATTTATTAACTAGGTACTTCCGCCGCCAATGCTGCCGCTACTCGAAGTAAAATCGGAGACCTAACAACCGCACCTACATTTACCGAATGTAGAATACGCAAGGAAAGCCGATGCCGCGTCAAACGCTACCAAACTGTTCTTATCGCGCCAGCCACTTACACTAGTTTTAATTAGTGCACATTTTGTCTCAGTCGAAAATTAATCAAATTATGTCGGCTTGAGGCGACGGCGCTTGGATGGTGGTGTGCTGTAACAGACAACATAAATATATTTACAGTACATATGGTGCTACATTACTGCACGAGTGCGGTAATCAGCAGATTACGTGCATATGTCGAAACCTTAAAGAGCCATATATACTGTAAAACGTTGTACGATACAAGTGCAGAGAACAGGAAATTCGCAACGAGTGGTGATAAATTAAAACACGACCGAAGGGAGTGTTTTAAATCGACACGAGTTGCGAATTACCTATTCGCACTATTACAGTACAAATTAGTCGCACTATTACAGTACAAATGGTGCTACTTTACCGGACGAGTGCGATAATCAGCAGATTACGTGCATATGTAGAAACTTTAAAGAGCCATATGTGCTGTAAAACGTTGTACGATACACGTGCGAACAGGTAATTCGCAACTCGTGTTAATTTAAAACACTCCCTTCGGTCGTGTTTCAATTTATCACCACTCGTTGTGAATTTCCTGTTATCTGCACTTGTATCGTAATGTACTTATTACCTACTAATTTAAATACAGATAATATTTGATTTTTGAATTAGTTTGTATAGTACAAATGACGCACTCAGGGTCTGAAGCATGTCTTTAAATTGTGAATTACAGGCAATAAAATCTTACACTTTTGTGCCAACCGCTTTGGTGTAGTTTTCTGCATAAGTTTGTATTTTTAATAAAAATTCAAATTAACGTTTTCTAAACGATGAAAAAAAAAAAAGATAAAATATGATTTATTGTCGCAAAAAAACAAAAATACAAATACACAAAAGGAAAAAATAAATAAACAGAAACGGTGCGACAATAGGCTCGGGCTCAGCGTTTGCTTAATTGGTTAAATTCTGGTTACTGCTTAAATGTACTTAACTGGTTATTTTAACATTCATGTAGCAACTTATTGAGTGATTCTTGGGAGGGAGACAAAACAGTGATAACAATTACTAAAAACATCTTTTAAAATATAATATTACATTAGGATAAAGTTCTTTATTAAGTGGATACGTCCTCTATTGAGCTACAAAGACAGGCATACTACAAAGTACAAACACAATTTATGAATCATACGATAGTCGACTTTACGTAGCGTTGTAAGAAGAGACATTTGGGATATTTTCTTTCTTCATATTCTGAAGCACTCAGCCAGCATGATGCTTCTAAAAGTAGCATTTTATAGTGAACGTATTTGTGGACAGGGTGATGAAGTTATTCAAATAATTGTACATTTTTACGAGTAACCGACTACAAACGAAGGAAGGAGGTTCTCAGTTAGTATGCATGTTTGCTGTTTTTTTTAATGTAATATGTTCCCCGTTAACTCTTGACCATGTCGGCCGATTTTCATAATTCTTTTTTTGTTTCAAAGTAGGTACCCCGAAGTTGGTCCCATATACATTTTCGTGAAGGTCTGATGATGGGATCTAGGAGAAATCGAGGGAACTCCTCGAAATTGACAGGCACGCATATGCCGATTTCGGTATTTTTCTGTAGGTAACCAAGCATTGGCTCACGGAAACCACAAATTGTGGCATAGAGAAGTACGAAATTGGAGTCGGTTTTTTTTTGGTATAAAATATTATTGTTCCTAGTGCATCTTGGCATAACAGCGACCATTCAAATATGAAGTTAAGAGCATATTATCACTTCGGATCGCGCCCGCTCCCTGTATCTTTACGTCAAACACACACTTAACAAATGCTATGTAATCCGAACCCGCTTTAAATGTGCCTATCACTCGTAGAAGAGGGAGTTTTATTGTTAATGTTTTGTAAGTTATAATAATATGCCCCAAATAAAGTAAATAAATTATTAATTATTTTTGTGTCACTTGAGTTCTCAATCTTTCTTTAAAAAAGCATAGCGATTGTTGCGACATTGAGATTTTTTAAGTACCTACGGTAATCTAATGCAGTTGGTAGCTTTATTCTTTAGTTGAATTCTAATTGTTCGCCTCCATTGTCATGAATTAAGATTGAATGTGTTCAGTCAGTATGGGGTCAGTGTCAAACATTTACCCTATATATTCGGTATTTTTTAGGGAGAGCATATCATAAACTACCCATGTATTTTGTCGGGATTCTTTATGGGTTCTGGTTGATGAAAAAATCTTAACTACGGGCTAGAACTAACTCGTAGTAGAGACTAATGCGTCAATTACATTCGTCTCGTTCACACTCCAATCGTATTATATATTTTTTGAACTTTGTAACGTTAGCTCGCCACACTTGGGAGTGAGCCGGACAAACAAATCGAAAACGAAAGACACGGACAAAACATACCTGCGAGATAATCACGAAACCTTTCAAATATAGGATAAGTAAATCTGCCATTTTTACAATGGAAAACGACATTTAGTACCACATTACGCACGCTCTAAATTTTTTTATAATTACCTCTCTGTTTTAGTATAGTTAAGTATATCAGTAAATGAGAGAGACTACCAACCAAGACCACCGGGGGATCGGCAGCAGCATCCCTGGAGTGCGGTGGAGATACTGCGATCGCCAACCCGCATGCCAAGCGTGGCGATTATGGCATATACCCCCCGTGAATTTGGGGTTATGTCCAGCAGAGGACGTCCTTTACGTGGTGGGAGAGAGACTAAGCTATCAGTTTGTTTGAGATCGTTACGATACTTTTGCATGTTTCGGTGCGGTATAGATATAAGTAGTAAGCTGTCAGCTGTCAGCGTCAACTGTCAGCTGAGTAGGTACAGATTCTTTACTGCATGAGTGTTGCTGAAGCGGGGTGCTCAGATTCAAGGCCGGTTCAGAAGCAGTAATGCATAAGTACCGTCGCACTTCTGTGCAATAAACTGATGCTACTGCGCAAAACTTATATTATACGTCGGCCTGTTTAGCCTAGTTGGTAGCTAGAGGTCCCGGGTTCGAATCCTGGTAAGGGCATTTATTTCTGTGTGGAGCAAAAACATTTTGTTCGTTAGACTTGGATGTTTTCTATGTATTTAAATATATACCTATTAAATATATCGTCCTTAAGAACCCATAACACAAGCCTTATTGAACTTACTGTAGGATTAGTTCAATTTGTGTAAATAAACTGTCTCCTAATTGTCCTCTAATTGACCGGGCGAGCGAAGCGTCTCCGTTTCGACTTTCAACAAAAAAAAATTCGTATGTCTGTCCGGATGTTCTCCTCTACAAATTCCATTTCTCAATTTTTGTGAGCACGTTGGATAATTATGTAGATTTTTTTTGTCGAGTCAGTTTTTGGAAATTTTGAAAATTGAATAAAAAAAATCTTTTTCGCAAGGTCAACAGCTTACAGAGCCAGTAGTATATTTTGAATTGATGTATGTTTATAATGTAGTGTATATACATTTGTTATTGTCTCCGCATTTTCTTAATAGATATTATCTTTTTTTTCGCTGCAGCTTTTATAAATTTCTGTTTAGCCCAATGGTTGGCTGGTAGAGAATGCCATTTAACATTAAGCCCGCCATTTGTACATTTCTGTTTTGTGCAATAAAGTTTAAATTAATAATAATAGACTGTACTTAAAAATGACAAATTAATTACTTACTTAATTACCCGTGTGGTGCCGGTTTAGAATAGCACCACCCCCTTTTTTCCCTTGGGTGTCGTAAGAGTCGGCTAAGGGAACCAGGTTGAAGTGTGCTGTGGGTGATGGGCTAGCAACCTGTCACTGCAATGTCACATTTTCTCTATCTATAAACCTATAATTGCTAAAAGTGGCACTGAAATTAATTTTCGTGTGCTCTGTCTACCCATCTTGGGAATATAGGCGTGAGTTTATGTATGTATGTACATCATGAAGATCGCGATAAAGTACAAACTACAACCATATTTCGCTGCGTGGTCTGAAAGGAGCCTAAGTTTCCTATCAAGCTTACAAACACACATTTCCATATCACTAACCTAAACAAACCCGTATTCACCCAGCAATCTCCAATACACTACATACATTCAGCTCCAAGTGCAGTACTTAATAACAACTTAGCACCCCCCTCCTCCCCCACTCGTCTGTCAAACGTATGACAAGCGCAGATTCTCGCTTTGTACTTGTCAAAAATATAGCAAACAAAAGATACGGCATGCGAATAAATGAAGTGAGCTGATATATCTCGCTTACTGCTAGGGAGGGGAAACGTCGATGGAAGGGTTAAAAATGTATAATCGAAAACATTTTATTGATCGAATGTCTTTCCTTTTTATAGCGATAAAAATGGGTCATTATAATAATACGCTTTCCGAGCCACGTCAACTATTTGGGTCTTAGAGCGCAGTATGGTGTTCCGGATACAATCCTTTAATTTTACACCTAATGGGCTGCCATCTATGGCCCGCTGGCAAACCCTGAGTTTGGACAGCTGAGATGCTGTCAAAGATCAAGTCTGTGCACCGTAGGTGAGAATCGGCAGTATGCACATGGTCAGGAGTATCTGCTTGAGTATTAGTGGGCCTTCATCAGGCGTTTTCAGTCCGTCTTTCGACTTCCTTTTCTTGTCGCGCCTGAAAGGAAACTAGTTGGTCCAAATAAAGGTACTCATGGACATATGCCACTGATTCTCCATTAATCTCAATCCTACGTGCGGTGCTATTAGTCATAAGCTTGGTTTTTATATATTCATCATCAGTCGAACCTTGAGGCTTGCATTGCTTAGATCTTGAAGCAAAAGTCGTAGCTCGGAAGCTGTTAAAGAGAACAGGACGATGGCAAATCTTCAATTTACAAATCTTTTTTCCCCGACAACTATTAGGCCCCTATCTCCCCCAAATCTAACTAAAACTAGTAAAGAGCTTCGGCGACAAAGGATCTCATTTTTGAATATCAAAAGATGTATTCACATGCAAACAATAAATTTTCTAGAGAATGACTGGCCAGTAGTCATCCTAAAAGACATCGGAGAGGTAAGTTGGAATGAAAAAAATCCATTAGTTCAAAGCCTTACTCCATGAAATATTAACTAGAACCATTAGGTACATATCATAGAGAACGTCCAGTCCACGAGAATATATCCCTTCTTTTTATGGATTGGTTCGTAAGAAAGAGTGAGCTTTTAATCTGACTTATTATTTAATTATTTAATTTATTTAATTATTTAACCAACTTACATTAACAGTTTCACCATACATGTAAGTTATAGGTTAGGTACATGTCAAACTTATAACTAGATATTAAATATTGAGCTATACATTATCAAATGACGACCTGTTTAGCCTAGTTGGTAGTGACTCTGCCTCCGAAGCTAGAGGTCCCGGGTTCGAATCCCGGCCAGGGCATTTATTTGTGCATTTTTCACGGATATTTGTTCTTGGGTCTTGGATGTTTTCTATGTATTTAAGTATGTATTTATCTATATAAGTATGTATATAGTCGTCTAGTACCCATAGTACAAGCTTTTCTTAGTTTGGGACTAGGTCGATTTGTGTAAGATTGTCCCCCAATATTATTAATATTATTATAAATTCAACTAATATATTTACCTACTTATATTCTTACACTTACTACTCTAAAATAGGCAGGAAAATATTGAAACAAATATTAAATAATGAATGTCATCGATACAGTGCACATCTCTAGCAAGCAATATGTGTAGGCAGACAATATAAGTGACGTATCGCACACCGACACCCAGCGTTCGGGGAAGTATGCAAAGAAGTTGGGCGCGCCACGCAGCGGTCTTGGTACTTGATGACGACAGTTTTGTACTCTTTGACATGTGACGTTACATCTCTTGAGTGTTTTGTCAAGTTGGTTTGTGTTTTGGAAGACTTACATGAGTTTAATAAATAAATTAATAAATATTGGGGGACAATCTTACACAAATTGACCTAGTCCCAAACTAAGCAAAGCTTGTACTATACTTATATAGATAAATACATACTTAAATAAATAGAAAACATCCAAGACCCAAGAACAAATATCCGTGCTAAATGCACAAATAATGCCCTGGCCGGGATTCGAACCCGGGACCTCTAGCTTCGGAGGCAGTGTCACTACCAACTAGGCTAAACAGGTCATCAAAGTTTGAGCGATTTCACTGCAACTTTATATCGGATTGGTAGAAGAATACGAATAAAGTGTTTGCGCGTCCGCTATGATCTCAGTGGCGTATCTATGGTTTAAAAACAAGAAGAGGGGGGGGGGGGGGGGGTCATTGCGTAACTTCTCGAACGAGTATTAGGGAAAATCTAGTGTCACTTTCCCTTTAAAATATGACTATTCAATCTACCTAAAGTGTGTACACAATTTTAAGTACTTACATCAGTAGAAATAGTACAAGTTATTTTATTCTAAACGGTTTACAAAATAGTTGTAGATTTTTAAATTTACTACCTAAAACCCCACAAGATATAAATTATATGACTTGAATTTATTTTAAAAATAAATTTTTTAAATAAATGTACACATTATTTTTTTAGAAAGGAATAGATTATAAGTCCATTAAGAAAGGGTAGGCATTCCATTAGAATTTTTGGTAGTTGTAAAGTTGCAGTGATGTACTAAAAAGTTGAGTATATCATTGGCTTGTTCCAAAACTCATTGATACGGGACGGGATTTAAACTCACCACCGCCGTTTGACAGCCACATGGTTAAACCATTACCGTCTTGCATCAGATAGGTATGTATTTTGCCATTAAGACCAAACAAATCCTGTCAGATGTAAAAGAGCGAATAATTATTATAGTGATAGCCACCATACCGTGCTAAGATAGTTCTATTGACACAAGTATCAAAACTTGCCAGGCCTCCTTGTATCGACAGTGGCTCCAACAATAATAGTTCCGTATCCCATTTGAATATTAGAACATCCATCCGTAGAAGATTTCGAGGGGGGCCCCCCTATTAGCGAGCTACTCAACCCGCAAACATAAAACGACTTAAGTCACACATTTTTCAAACCAAATCTGTCGTTTTGCTGCTAAACGATAGAGCAACTTGTCGCACATACACGAAGTGACGTAGATGCCACATCATCTCTAAGAAGATGTATCGCTTTGTAGCTAAGATTTGGTGAAAAGAAAGGGTCTTGTTGGGTGACAGTTGATAACAAGATAAAGGGGTTTTTAGACGTGTATGTTAACGACAAAAAGTGGAAAAGGGGTAGTTGAGGTGGAGTTTGATTACTGTATGTTCAAGGCATTGGAAATTGGAATGATACGCCCTTGTATGAGCGAAAGATATTGCAAAAATATAACCGGTCTTAACTTATTAAAACATTGTTATGTTTTTATCCTTAGAATCAATCTTAAACAAAAAATTCCTAGACTTAAGACAATTATGATGCTTTATTTCCTTGATGCTGATGCCCTTATACAAGTTACATGGTTCATATCCAATAACACAATGTCTTATTTCAAATTATACAAGGGTGATCTAATAGGTACTTCTCAATAACTTAATACTTTGATCGAACCTTCACTTAATGCTAGCGCTCGTTAACAAATGACCTGATTCGGCTCAAACATCGGCTGTTTGATCTCGTATCCCTACCAAAAAAGGTGATCAAACTTCCGATCTGGTATTACAATATTATTGCTTACCCTTAATTTGAACAAATTATTCAAAAAACTATTATATTATATTCTACAAAATCAACACTTTATCTTTTTGAATAGATAATAAAATTTGGTCACCTCAAAATCAGTATCCTTACTAAGTAACATAACGAAGCCAGGCCGTAACTCTGGCCACGTCACCCTGGTATCTGTCCCGTGACGTGCTCAGACAAGTTCATTTTCTATAATCAGTCCATAAATCCCGTGGGGATAGGCACAGATGAGTGGGGTAGGCCTTAGGGCTTTTGGTTTTGTAATGGATTAGGATTAACGTGAAGATGGGATTTGAACTTGTCGTCGCTTTAGTAGCAATAATGTAAACGTTCCAGGGGTCGAAACTGACTCAGAATCACAAAAATACATTATGAATTACATACTTGTGGCTCTATTAGCTGTAGACATCTTGAATCGATAATTATATGCAGTTGTTTAGCCGATTCAAAACCGAATCGACAATAAAAACATATAATTATCGAACCTGCTCACAAAATTTCACATAAATACGTCGAGAAATGTGACAAAAGAGATAACAGAGGATAACAGCTGGTCAGGCTAGTTCTCCGGACGTATGTAAGATTTGTTGCCTAAACTGAAACGTAGACGCTTTGCTCGCTTTGCGCTCGCTCAGTCAAACATTATCAACCATATCATCATGGTGTGCGTCTGAACGAACCAAAAAGAGCTAAAACATCCCTAAACATTTCTGTATCCGCAACATCCCACAATAACAAAACGACATTCATCACGCATAAAATCAAAACGGACAATGCATCCTCACCTGCTGCAATCCGATAATACACAAGATTACAATTAGACGTGAATTATGTGCGCAATTAGACGCAGGGATGTCGGTGCTGCGCGGACGCGAATAAATCAATCAGTGGTCGTGTGGAGCGTTTTGAGGAATTTTGCTTGCATTTTGGATTTGTCTGTGTTCCTATGATATGTGTGTTATTCCTCGAGTATAACGGGGGAATTGATGGCAACATGTACAAATAGGCACACATAAAATATACTTTTGTCTGTATTTATCAACACGAAGATAAAATTAGAATGTTGTGTAATAGTAATAAAGCAAGCTGGGGAAAATTACAAGTAATATAAAAGGGGCAAATGGATAGCAGATTGATATCAGTGGTCGAGTGGGAAGTGGTGGTTTAAGGAATTTTGGTTGTATTTTGGATTTCAGTGTGTTCTTGATATGTGTTTTTCCACGAGTATAATAGAAGAACTAAATCTTAGTAAATGACTGAAAATCATGAAGTTGCAGAAACCTGAATTCGTTTGTCTATTTATCAGCCTAAGGAGAATGCATTAGAAGTTTTGTCATGGAATTGTCGATGAAAAGTAAATAAATCAGCAGTCGAGCGCGGAGTGGCATTAAGAAGAGTGTTGCTTGCATTTTGGGTTTTTCTTGGAGACTTGATGGCAACATTGTGCAAATAGTTGAATAAATATCTGTGAATTTGCAAGTTGTAGAATCTCATCTCATTTGACAATAAATAGATTCAAAAATAACACACCACACAAAAGTATGACAGCTAAACTAGTGCATTAAACAAAATTTTTACCATTTGGTATGTTTAAAAAAAACTAGGTTATTTAATTTCTTTTGAAATGCTCTGTCACTTTAAAATCCATCGGCCAAAATAATGACTGAACTTGACTTCAGAAACATAAAACTGCGTGTACCTTGCATCATCCTTCATAATGCGCACTTCTAAGGCTTGGAATTCTCTGCCGGCGTCTGTATTTCCGAGTTTATATAACCTGGACCTTTTTAAGGCACGAGTGAATAGACATCTTCTGGGTGAGCTCGCTTCATCGTCGGCCTCATCTTTGCCCCCTGGCTAGATGCTGGCCAAGAGCAATCCCATTTTTAATAATAAAAAAAAAACTATCCACTCTTTGTGTCTAAGAACAGTAATGTTTGTTATTTCATTAAAAAAGTCTCTAACAACTTGTATATAAGGTGAAATCTCTAAGAACACTTGTACAAATACATGTTACAATATTAATTAAGATCTACTTAATACAAACGTCATGGCGAAAATCATGTCCATCCAAGCGGACAATGAATCACCCTGTAACAATGGAGATGGCTTATTGATTATGTACAGGATGCAGCTAATGATTAATCACCATCCTAATGCGTTTAGGATGTGCTCGCTGATTAATATAGCCGATTGATAAGGGATGCGCAAAAATCTTTCAGATAGATACAACGGTTTGTTCTTAACAATGACATTACATTAATATGTTAGTTGATAACGGCAAAAATAATATTTTTTACATTACCAATACACTAATCTCACAAAAATACACAGACAATTAATCGCTTAAATTTATCTTTGCTATTTTAATGATGAAATATTTAGATAGAGATAAAAAATAAACGTTGCTTTACCACAGAAAAATCGTGATGTCACTGTTCGTAATTGTTCTACAAATTTCATATTACCACACTTTAGACTGTAAAGTGACCATTACTACCCTCTACATTAGTGAAAAAAATAAAAAACTCGTGTCTGGTAAAATAGAAGAAAAACACCCAAACTTTCACTTATTCTTGAGAGATATGGGTAATACGATATTTTTTTTAACTTGTTTAACGGTGTTGGTTATATATATGTATTCTTATTTTTGACATAAAGAAATATTATTTGCATGATTAGGAACCCCTTGTTTTTTTCTTCATTATTTTTTTATGTAATAAAACACTATTGATGAACAACGAAGATGTAATTGTTAGAAATATTTTAATGAATAGTCACATTCAGTTACATTGAAAAATAGAAACACTTAACTAAAATGTACGTAGCAGTTGAATGGCTTGCCGATTTCGAACCAAAAATGATTCGTTCACCGCACCATTTGTATTGGCAACGCGTGTTCAGACCAATCTGTTATATAGAATGAGTTGATCCTAGATGCGATGCGTCAAAATGTCCTTCCGTTAGTACAAATTAAGGCATAATGAAGTAAGAAATAACCTGTATCCATTTGACTACATATAAAAGCTAATAATATTTATTTCAGTAAAATGAGACATAAGCATAGACTTATATTGCCGACCGACCAAACAACCTTTTTTAAGTATTTATTTATTTAAAAAAATTTTTCACATGTTTCTAGTTTAAAAATTGACAAGATAAAATTGTGACTGTTGTAAAGGCTAGTAGAGGATTAAAATATTTTCCTACATGTTATTGTCCTGTTTTCTTAAGCTTACAATTATAATCAAACCTATTTTAGTTAAAATTTCTTTAAAAGTTGTTGGTATTTTTCTGACATTTTTAAATTGATGTGTGTGAGAAAGAGGGAAAACACGGTCTAGTTCACAGAGGTTTGTTAAGTTAAAAGAAGAACTTAAGATAACGGTCATAATATAGCTATTTACGATACAAGGGCTGTAAAATAAAGAAAGGCCGATATCGCAGATGTTTGAGGCCCGAGCCGCAGGCGAGGGACATAAATATGCGAGAGAGAGCTTTCTGTTTTACGACCCGTGTTTTGTACACAATTTTACGTTACCACTTGGCCAAAAACTGGGTTTTGGGTGGGTTACACCCACCCATTAATACTTAAAGGTATTGACATACTACCTACTCATATCGATAAAGTATTTACAACACACCTTGCCAAAAAGCGCGTTTTTCCGCACGCTGCTTTACCGCGATATCGGCCTTTCTTTGTTTTACAACCCTTGTATCGTAAATAGCTATTGTTTTCAACCGACTTCAAGATTTCAAAAGAGGAGGTTATCAATTCGGTTGTGTTGTTTTTTTTTTTTGTATTTTATGTTTGTTACTCCAGAACTCCGTCATTTCTGAACCGATTTTGAAAATTCTTTTTTTGATTGTAAGTATATATACCCAAGTTGGTCCCGTTTTTGTCAAAAGCAGTTCTGATGATGGGATCCATGAGGAATCGGGGGAACTCCTCAAATGTTAAAGGCAAACATATAGTGATGTTTGTGTTTTTTATCAACAAATCAAGCATTTTCATACAAACATGTGACATTTGATGAAGTGGAACCGCTGATGATAATCAGAACAGAACTCTTCAACGACGATAAGTTCACATTTGGCGATTTGTCCTCCTAGCTGTATTTGTTAAGCAAGTTCTATTTTCACGATTATTTTTTGTCATACTCGAGTTCAGATGATGAGATCCATGAGGAATCGAGGGAAGTCCTCAAATGAGAAAGGCACATTTAGGGATTTTAGTATTTTCATGACCTAATCAAGCATTTTCATTTAAAAAAAGTGACATTTGATAAAGTGGAACTGCTGTTGATGATCAGAACGGAACTCTCCAACGACGCATAGTTCACGTTTGGCGAATTGTCCGCTTTGCTGTGTTTGTTAAGCAAGTTAGATTTTCAAAACAATCATTTGTCAAGCACGAGTTCTGATGGTGGGATCCATGAGGAATCAAGGGAACTCCTCAAATTTAAAAGGCATACATACAGTGATTTTAGTATTTTCATAAACAAATCAAGCATTTACATTTAAATAAGTGACATTTGATGAAGTGGAACTGATGATCAGAATGGAACTATTCAAAGACGCATAGTTCACGTTTGGCGATTTGTTCTCTTCGTTATGTTTGTCAAGCAAGCTAGGTTTTCAAAACACATTTTTGTCAAGATTGAGTTCTGATGGACGATTCCATGAGAAATTGAGGGTACTTAGTCATCTACCATTAAAAACATACTTATAGCCATTTTTCTATTTCATTGTATGGAATCTAAGAGTGCACCATCTAAGTACGAGTAATAATCTTTCACCGGCCGTCCCCATTGAAGTCGTTTTTTAGGGTTCCGTAGTCAACTAGGAACCCTTATAGTTTCGCCATGTCTGTCCGTCCGTCTGTCCGTCCGTCCGCGGATAATCTCAGTGACCGTTAGCACTAGAAAGCTGAAATTTGGTACTAATATGTATATCAATTACGCCGACAAAGTGGTAAAATAAAAAGTGGAAAAAAATATTTTAATAGGGTACCTCCCCTATACGTAAAGTGGGGAGTGATTTTTTTTTTTCATTTTAACCCTAACGTGTGATATATTGTTAGATAGGTATTTAAAAATAAATAGGGGTTTACTAAAATCATTTTTTGATAATGTTAATATTTTCGGACATAATCGCTCCAGAAGTAAAAAAAAATGTGTCCCCCCCCCCCTCTAACTTTTGAACCATAAGTTTTAAAAATATGAAAAAAATCTCAAAAGTAGAACTTTATAAAAACTTTGTAGGAAAATTATTTTGAACTTGATAGGCTGAATAGTTTTTGAAAAAATTACAAAAACTACGGAACCCTACACTGAGCGTGGCCCGACACGCTCTTGGCCGGTTTTTTTTCTTTAAAATTATTAATAATGGTATTATTTGCTCAGGAAAATAACAGATTTTACAGAAGCTGAGAAAAAGCAATACGCAGACAAATTGATTTTGACGGACGACACGAAGCTTAGTTTATTGAACAAGAAACAGTTGTAATTTCTCGCACTAAACCTTCCCAATGCCATATCTACCCTGAATTAGTCTCACTTACTATATCGTTTGATTTATGCATTTCGTTCGATGAGTTATTCCCGCCTCGCAGCACTTCGCGATAAGTTACATCACTATTGTTCCAATTTGTTTTGCTTGTGTAGAATTATATTAACACTAGATGAAAGCCCGGCTTCGCTCGGGTGAAATAAATAAGAAAGAAATAAAGTAAACATTTATTCGTGACAGTTATGCAAACGACGAAAGAAAGAGTGTATAAAAATGTATAAAATAAAAACATTACAACAACGGATTATGATGAAACTTCGTATAGAAATATAGTCTGTAGTCTGGATTAACATATGGAATAGGGAGTAAAAGATTACGCTGAAGACGTCACGGGCAAAGGCTAGTTAGTACCTTTGCAAGTTAATCCTCAGCATTTTTAAAAGGGTTGTATATATTTTTTTTTTGGGTTGTATTTAAAGGCACATAAAAAATTTGACACCGTAATCAGTACTGATTTGTATAGCTAAAATACTAATCGTTCATTAAAATTCAGTTCAGATGTGCAATTGTTAAATATTGATGTGCCAGTCAGTATTTTTGGTGCGAAGTCAGAGCTGCTAACGCAAACGAAAACAAATGAAGTTCATGTATCTCCCTCTTTGTCGAACTTGCAAAATCGAGCGACACAGAGGGAAATACACGATGTTCGTTCGTTTTCGTTTCGCGGTAGCAGCTCTCTATTCTCCGCCAAATTCTATTAAGTGGGGCCCTTTACACACAATATTATGTGTGAATATTATCGCGATTTTCAAAATTGTATGGGGTCTGTTACACGCTTAATATTATCACAGAACTGGTGTGTCAATATTATCGTGGTTTTCAAAATCGTATGGATTTTTCTTAAATATTCATTGCACGTGATATGAGTATATCACGTAAATAATAATAACCATGTAACAGGCCCCTATGGATGTTGCTTCAATATTCAGTGTTTTGCGTGATAATAATAACAGTTGGTAATATTTTCTCCAATTAATGGAAGCTATTTAACAACTTGTTCCGTTTTGCCAAAGGTATTTCACATTCCGATACGCGCACCATCCAGGAATAGGAGCCGTCAGACCAGAGGGCCTACCGCGATCTGAAAACGAAGCATTTCCCTCTCCGCGCTCGAATATACAAGTGCGACAGAGAGGCATATATATTTAGTTTTCGGTAGGTAGCACTTTAGTCCGAGCGCGGCGGATGGTCGAAGAAAGTCAAAGAACATTCCGTGTGTTGTCTGTCACACATATAATTTTTTAACTTCCCATCGACCTATGAACTTGAAATTAGGTGATAATGTTTATTATGAAGTATATTTTACGAAAAATATCAATATATTGATAAATCACATTTGTGTTTTAGTTGTACGGAACCCTCAGTGTGTGAATCCGACGCACTTGGCTGGTTTTTATTACATTTCGAATTTTATTTCTCTTATAGTAAAATACCCTATTCGTTTTAAAGTTGAGGCCCGAGGGCCTACCGCGAACCAAAAACGAACTATCTTCCTCTCTGTCGTTCGAATTGACATGTGCGAGAGAGAGGCAGATACTTCGTTTTCGGTTCGCGGTAGCGCCTCTAACGTCCGAGCGCGGCGAACGGCATGAGCTGGGGGTCTACTCCGAAATTCAAAATCCTAACTTCGTATGGTGCCGTCCCTTTCACTCTCCTGTCATAGACTATATGAGTGAAAGGGACGGCACCATACGAAGTTCGGATTTCGGAGTAGACCCCAGTACCACTAAGTTATAAGATAGAGCGAGATAGGGATAGAATTTTGCTAGAAGTTTAAAAGCCATAAGTCACCCAGTAGTTTGTCACAACAAAATAGAGACGCAGCTTTAAGATGGCAGACAGACTCAGCAAACGTTCAAGTGGTGTGGTGTCCTTTATTGGCTATGTGCGAAGTAGTGGTGGGGGTAAGCTAGGCGATCGTAGCGCACACCACGGCAGAAATGTTTACTTACCGGGGACAACTGTCAAATTTACTTTCACGTTTTCTATTGGTTTCTTAACGGTTTCATAAGATTCGTTTCGTTTGTATGTATTTATTTATTATCTTATTTATTTCAGTAAAATTTCCAATACGGGGTCTTTTTCGTTTACTAAAGTAAATAAAATATTCATGTGTCATTATTTGACATCTCTGAGTTTTGGCATTGTCTCGGGACCTTTGACGTTTGACGTTTCAGACGTGCACATAGCCAATACGATTAATATTATCACAATACTGGGGTGTCAATATTATCGCAGTTTTCAAATTTGTATGGATTCTGCTTCAATATTCACGTGATTGTTGTGACAATCAGCCTAGCTAGCACGATAGATTATACCGTTACGTTTTATGTGACGTTTTAATACATTTCGCCCATATAACGTGACGGTATAAGTTATCGTGCTAGCTAAGCTGATAGGCGTATAGAACGCTTGAAAACTACAAAAACAAAACTCTACAGACGCGGCTAGCCGAATCCACACAATGGGCGATGATAGCCCATCAACCAGAACGCAGCCCAGCAAACTGACCGGACGCAAACATAGTTTACAATTTTCGAACGGACCCAACCCGACGCTGTCAACCAACGAATTAAATATGGCCGACCTTTTGTCATAAACTTAACACTTTTTAACGCAAAATACGCGACAATCCGAATTTTGCGGATACATATGTTCAACTCGAAATCGTTATTTTTATACGTTCTTCAATTTGAGACAGGTCTCGTTCGGGTCTACCGTACCCCTGTACGAAATTATTAATATAGATGACAATGGCTATCTCAATCTAGGTAAGTGAGTTTTAAGTGCAATTTTCTCTCCGTGTTTTTTTTTTTCATTAATGTCTCACCATTGAGAATGAAAATTAATATAAATATAGTTTAAATATCATTATATATATGATCCTGCTCTTTTTTATAAGGCCAGAAGAAATATAATAAGAAATGTTTTATGTAACTTTTAATGTTTATAAATGTACAAATTGACAACTTTTCATTTTTTAAGCGGGCTTTTTTTCCGATGAAATCTAATAGAGAAAAATCAATTTCAAAAGTTCCTCATTCTAAAAGAGAGTAAGTGACAAGTAAGGCGTCACAGCGTACAAAATCATACAGAAGCACTATTACTAAGGCGGATTTACTAAAAAAAGTGTACTACTGTTCTGTTGTGACTGTCACATTTCAGCCTTGTGACGTCATATGTACCATGGTAGGCTATCTTCACATTTTCGTGAATATCTTGAAAACAAACAGCTATAAAAATAAAAATAAAATATTTTCGGGTTTCTTGAACGAAATGAGTCAAGATTTCATGCTACTTGGAAATTTGAAATGTTGTCAGTTAACTTCAGTTTTTATAATTCATAATATGATAAATTACTATTTTACTATAGTACGCGTTACTCTACAAACCCAAATCCAAGCTCAATGCGTTAGAGCTTAAGCTGTCAAAAGCGTCATTTGTTTAATTAAGGTTATCAATCAAAGGGTAATTAGGTATTATAGGTACAAAGTGAATGCAGTATTCGATACAAATTGCGGAATAGACGATGAGACGGGGCTTAGTGATGGGGAGGCTATAGCGATTTGGGAATTTGGTGTTAGCTTTAGCTGGAAATTGAATGGGTTATTCGAGTAATATTTAAGTTTTCGGTGAAGGAAAACATTGAAAAGTAAAAGAGCTAATCCTAACAAAGTCTAGTCTTTGCTCTGGGTTTGAATATCGGTAGCAGTTGTTTTCGTAAAATTAAGGGCGGGTTGCACCAACTTACGATCACAGACCGATCAGCGTTAAATATGGCACCGACAACTGTCATCCCGTAGAAACTTGTCAAACTTTCCATACAACCAGAATTTAACGAACACAGGTTATGATTACAGATGTTTTGGTACGAGTACAGCCCAGCCTAAGTGTTAAAGTGGACCCAGGGCTCCTTGAAGTCTTAGGGCTGGGAAAATACTATAAGGATGATGATTCGAGTAATATTAAAAAGGATTATGTATCAATCCACCTCCTCTCTTTTTCTCCTTTCCCCCTCTTTGCTTTACATATTTTCTGAGGAACGAAGCTATAGACATTCTCTTTCAGCTCACAATATACGAGTATACCTACTTAACATTGTTGTATAACTTCTCGCAATCATTACTCAAAGAGTACATCTGATCGTCTGTCAAATTAAACCAGCTTGACAGAACTGGCTTTCCCTTTTTGGCTTTTTTGGCTTTCTTAATATCATCATCGACACAACAATCATTATGATTAATGGTCTTTTAAATGACCACCGGGGGGATGCGCAGCAGCAACCCTGGAGTGCGGTGGAGATACTGCGAACCCGCATGCCAAGCGTGGCGAAAGCGAAAGCGTCCCCATGAAATTAGGGGAGGCCTATGTCCAGCAGTGGACGTCCTTCGGCTGATATGGTGGTGGTTGTGGATCAATCAATATGAACAAATTGGCACTTTGAAAATTCAGCAATAAAATATCTTGTGCGTGATAAATGTCAAAATGTGTTTTGGTGTGCTACGTATAATTTTTGATCTTATTATCACCTTCTTCAATAAAACGTAAACGTTACGTAAACGGTATAAGTACTAACATCATATTTTTGACTAATTTTATTCAGGGTAGATAGACTGACAGTATGATCAATGAACCAGCAAAAGCCTTCACGTCAGTAACATATTTAAAAGCATATCACAAGCAAAGCACCATTTTTAATACATCTCACGAATCCAATATCCTCCCCGAATCGCACCACTAAAACATAGACAGTAAAACCGTTATAACCAACTTCCGAAACCAATATGAGACCATAAACAAATTATTCGCCAAAATGTCGTACTCGAACGCGCCCATAAAGATATACGGGAACAAGAAAAAAATGGCCGACCGTAATAAAGAAGAACGATAAACCGGCGAAAAAATGGGCAGCATGAATTCATCGGTATGACATTTGGGTTGGGAAATGGTCACGCGTATAACTTGGAAATTTCCTCCAGACATATTTTGTGGTTATAGTTTTATTGGGAACGTTTTGTCGCATGCTTGTCGATATCAAGGGGAGTTTATGCCTGTATTTGATTGATGGGGTAGTAAAATTAAAAAGTATGGGGCTATTGACGTATGTATATTGGGCGGAGTCTGGTTTATGACGCTGTAAATTTGCTGTCGTCTAGATATGCAAGACTAAAACGAGAAGTGTATATACGAGTGAAGTTGTAGCGTAAAATTTATCACCATTTCTTGAAAGATAATGTTATGGTTGCAGTTACCGTTCCATGGTCAATTATTTGTAATGAATCTTGGGTTCGGGACATTTCACGAATATAACGATATGTGATTTTATGGTAAACTAAATCTTTTTTTAAATAGCTGTTACTAGTGCTGTGGATTTCGTATCGTTAAATAAATAAATAACAAGGATATAATCGTATCATAACCTCGCTGTAACATCAATTGGATAAATTAAATCGATGACATAAGGCGCCTTCCTGACTTGTCGATGCGGGGGCGGTACGATATGAGAAAACTGTCAGCTGTCAGTATCAACCGATACTAATGCAGTACTGCCCCACTTCTGCGCATGGTATTACTACTGCGCAAACGTATTACTGACAGTATTTCGTCAAGTGAGGAAATCTCACATCGGTAAATTCACGTCAAATAGCAAAATACATATGACATATCGCACCCGCCCCGCCAAGCCAGGAGGCGCCTGAAGCCGTCAAATAATTGCTGATAATCTGTCGAAATCGAAAGACAAGCTGTTAAAGGTGGACTCCAACCAAATGCCAAGAATAGGATTTAGTTTAAGTTAATTAGTATTCTCAACTTTACTTTCAAATTTAAATAATTGCTTAAGTAGTAAAAAGTTGTACACAGCAATAAAAGGCTTTAAAATTTTTTTGATGCAGCCGAAGTCGCAATGACGTTTATTTATATTTTTTCAACCTGAAACCTCAATCCTTAGCAACATTTTGTAAAGAATTTTGTTTTAAATTGGTTTTCACACGGATGCTATTAAGGGATGCTGTTAATCCCGACAGAGCGGTGATTCTCAGCAGGAGACAAACGACACGTTTAAGCGCGCAGCCTACTTGCATGCCTCGTGGAGACCGCCCGATATGTTTTGTCGCCTCGCATCGCGACCGGACACCGGCGGGAGCTAGGAATTGGCTCGTTTTTATGGCAAACGATGTCAACTCTCGTCTGTATTTAGGAACTGTCCAAATTTGACAAACCATGAATATTGCCTGATAACTTGCTGCCTTGAGGAACCACCATATCTACCATATCAGCCGAAGGACGTCCACTGCTGGACATAGGCCTCCACTAATTTCATGGGGGTAAATACCACAATCGCAACGTTTGGCATGCGGGTTGGCGATCGCAGTATCTTCACCACACTCCAGGGATGCTGCTCGCTATCCGCCGGTAGTCTTGGTCGTAGTTTTAGGACATACCGGGGTCCACGTCCGGGGTCTTGAGGAACTACTATTATTTAAACAACGTTTCATTATACCTATTTAGGGATTTCCATTTATAACCTCGTATGAAGACAACTATTTATCTTATTTAAAAAAAAACTTTTTTTAAACAGTAAATATCAAGCTCTTATCAAGAGAAGGATTGTAATTTCAATTCATTATTGTCATAGAACCAAAACTTCATCATCTTCAGCCCGCAATCGCCCACTGCTGACCATAGGCCCCTCTTCGAGTACGCCACTCACCCCGATCTCGTGCTAGTCTCATCCAGGTAAAGCAAAACATACATGTAAGTATTTCCTAGACTGTTCATTCGTAAAGTTCCTCAATAGTTTTAATCATACAGTGCGTCAAAGGCTTCTTCCATGGATCTCCACAATACTAATACTTTTAATCTATTGTAATACTTAAAATCTACAACTATCCAACTCCAAAATTCTCAGCTCGACGTGCTGTTACTGTGGCTTCCCCAAATTTAGATGTCACAAGTGCGCTTTTGCCGTAATGTTGCTACGCAATAGTTGTTTGTTAGCCTGCGGTAGCACAAGATTGAAGATAGGCCACTGCTATATGGTCTTGTTTGTGTAATGGACGTCGGTGTTAATCTTTCGGATTGACGATTGCATTTGAATTTATATTGCGTTGTTAAATTGAAGTTGGTTTTGGCAAACGCAGATACATTTATGAAGTTGAAGTCTGTTTTGGATGGAACTGCGTTTGGAGAAGTGCGTTTGATGATGATTTATCACAAATTTCATGATTATGTTATTCCATAATATTATCCTTAAACTAACGATATAATTACCTGGACAGAAAAATATCATCATCATCATCATGTCAGCCGAATGACGTCCACTGCTGGACATAGGCCTCCCCCAAAGACTCGGAAAGCGTAGAAAAATATATTACAATCTAATAGCGTTATAGTTAAAGTACGCTTCAAAAACTTTTTTGAGTTAATCCCCTTCTTTTCGTTACATATTTTCTGACAAACGAAGCTGTCGAAATTCTCTCTCACTATACTTAATATCATCAGCGTCATTATCATTAATGCCTTTTTAAATACCCTTCAACACCTTTGCTTAGTCATCTAACGTGTCACCTCCCAATGCCAAAGCTAAACATTCAACAGTTTCAACACCAGCGAATCTCAAATCACGTACGACATTCAAGACCGCAATCAAACACAAAACATCCTGATTGATACAACGCCATTACAAAATAGGGGGTGCAATTACAAATTCCAATTCAGGATTCATCATACGTGAGTTGTACTAATGACGCATGATCAACATGCCATACTTGATATTCAATAACCGCCTTACCCCTACGTATCAATTTATCACGGATTCAATGAAGGAGGAACTATATTTCATGTTGCAACCTGTGACGTTCAATTTGAAACGGAAAATCTAGTGACTCCCAACCGAATAGCAACTCTAAATGTAACAATTCTAAGCCCAATATCGATTGTTTCTGAAGATGTAGTTGAGATGTTATAGTTGTTATTTATGGTTGCACATTGACGTCATCTAGGGAGCTGGGGCCGAATGCAAAATGGTTGAACCATGGATTTGGCATATGTTATAGGGTGGAAACTATTGTTGCTACACACGGACGATTGGAGTTCATCTTGTCGTGTTTTGTTTTTGTTAAACTATCGTAAAAACCTAAAAGTAAAAAAAAACGTTTACCTCCTTGTGAGGCACATTTTTTCATAGTATTAAAACTAATAAAATAAAATTGTATGAATAGATCTACATTAGAAAATTACATTTTCGTAATCACATAACCATATTGGTTCCTGAAGTTCAGATATAGAAGATTATATAGGTATGTATATGAAGAATAATTTTACATTTACATAATGACCAAATAGAGCATGTTTATAAACAAATTTTTGTGTACGGATGTAAAATAACCCACATGAAAAATACATAAGTTATTTACCTATAGAAAAAAATACAGATAAAAAAGATAAAGAAGTACAAAGACATAAGTTGTGTCAAGAAAAGCGCAATAACTATTTTATCAAAGCATTCTACAGAGATTTCTAATGAATCAATGAGACACATCCTAATTGATATGTGTTGCACACTGGCCATTTATATTCCCTAAAGCGACAGGCAAAGCACATGAAATGATTGTCCCAGAAACCAAATAAAAAAAAATGTGGATAATCCACATAGTTCCAAACTAACCTAAGCTAGCATACTATGGCCTGGATTCTGGTCCAACGCAATCTTACTCGGAGCCATCGACTCGAGAAGAATAAATACTTAATAAAACATCCAAGACTCAGGAACCAATATTTTTATTGATCATATAAAATTCCTGAATCACCAAACCACGTCCCATCTGAGCCGTGTATCACAATGTCCGCTCGTGTCGCATTGTCATATCGGCCGCTGTAATTGGCCGATCGCTGCGTCTGCACCGATACAGGTGCCGGCTGTGGATTAGGGCTCCGTAGTTTATACACTAGCTGTGTGATTGTGGGATTTGTCGCAAATAGGGGCACGAAATAGAAAATAGAAGCAGGGCTGGTAATTACTAACTTATTGAAAATTATGTCTGATGTTTATTTGTATAGGTTCCCAATAGGAAAGGGAAGGACGAAAAAAATAATGATTATAGCCATGTGATTTCATACGATACCAAGTATCGTACGTAGGTCGCGTGAATTTTTTATGTAGATTGTAGATTCTAAGTGAAATCATTTTAAACCCTTTAACCGCTGATAATTTTTCATCGAACATGCCCGGGTAGCCACAACGCAGTTACACATTTTTTATGTATAAATTAATCAAATTAGAATCCGTGAGAGAAAAAAATGAATATCCTGTAAAAAACATACTTGTACCAGATATTTGTCTTATTTATCTGACTACGGCGGTTAAAGAGTTAATCAGGAAAAGATGTGCTCGTCACTATACAAACATACACATACTCACGCTATATTCCCTAAAGGGATAGGCAGAAGTGATATTGTCGTGCAAAACCAAAGTTAAAAATTTCAAGTAATAAAAAAAGTCCTTTTTTATTTTTTTGCTCCTGAATCGCTGAAGTGAATCAAACCAACTGATCCGTTTGTCACGTTGGCTGTTTTTATGGTGGTGGCAAACAGGCATACGACTTATCTGATCGTACGCAGACACCGTAGCTTTGGGACATTTGCGAATCCACAAGCATCACAAGTGGTGCGGTGCTGACTTTTGATTTCGTTGTATTGAGAGCTTGAGACAAAGTGTATCTTTGGCAGCTTACAATAGAAATAAAAACCGGCCAAGTGCGAGTCGGACTCGCGGACGAAGGGTTCCGTACCAGAAAAAACAACGCCAACAACTACTCTGTTGTATGGGCGCCCCCCTTAATTATTATTATTATTTTATTTTTAGTATTTGTTGTTATAGCGGCAACAGAAATACACAATCTGTGAAAATTTCAACTGTCTAGCTATCACGGTTCATGAGATACAGCCTGGTGACAGACGGACGGACGGACGAACAGCGGAGTCTTAGTAATAGGGTCCCGTTTTACCCTTTGGGTACGGAACCCTAAAAAAGTACTAAAAATTTAATTCATAAGCTACTCATATTGTATACTGGTGACCTACCTTAAACTACATAAAACCCATGCCTATATTCCCAAAAGGGGTTGGCAGAGCACATGAAAATTTATTTTCAGTGCCACTTTTAGCAATTGCAGGTTTATAGATGAAAAAAAATGTGATATTGCAGTAACAGGTTGCTAGCCCATCGCCCACAACACTGACAACATACTTGATTCTTAAGAATTTGTTAATTGTGTCACTACCTGGCTAAGAAGTGTCTTTTCACGGACAACCGGATTCATCATCATCAGTTGCAGGGTGATCGTTAGTCAACTGAGTTTTTGTAATTATAACCGGCAGTAGGTAATAGAAAGGTTGGTAGTACAAGGCCAGGTCGATGGAAAAAGATCCAGAGGACGCTCTCCTACCCGATGGACGGACCTTTTAAAAGTAGTAACGAAGTCATCCGTCGTCGAGTGCACTCGCAATGCAACCAACCGTCAGAAATGGAGAGACATCGCAAGGGAAAGTTTTAAGTCCATTACCAACAACAAAGCGAGAAGCGAATACCAACTATGTTCGGCATCCTAGCAGCCACGACCACTCTGACAAGAGTGAACGACTGAGAAGAAGAGTAGGTAATAGCATTAACAATACCTACTAATAAATCTTTAGATATCCGCTAGTTTTTTTTTTTTTTTTTTTAATTTATTTATGAGCTTTTTCGCTATGGCGAATATATCGCTCGATACAAACCTCTTAATTAACAGAGTTTTGATTATCTTAAACGCTAATACAAAAAATCATCTGTCTTTTAGACCATATTTCACTAGGGCCAAAATCTTTCCAACCACATCAGACATTGGATTGCTCAAATAGGTTTTGCATAATCCAGTGGAACTGTCCCTAAATATTTGTCGCCTAGCTGCGTCGTTCCGAACACATTCCATTAATACATGATAAACATCTTCTACGCGATTACACGCACTACATAACGATATCTGCTAGTAAAACAACTAGTGGTTAGCATCTTTGTATGGCTCGCAACCTTATGGAATATGGATATGCCCATTAGCAATATGGCACTCCATTTCTCTCGTCTCATACATCAAACCCATCACCGAGCGATCTGAATTTCAATTCCACCCTAAAAATGACATAATTATGACACTACAAAGAATGGGGAGGACATCAAACACTCAAATAATAAGACAAAAGAGGAGAATACAAAGGACGGTATTAAAAATAAACGATGGCATGTGCCAGTGGGGGACATGGGTGACGAATTGCCAATAGGTCGTATAGAAAAGTATGTGCATCATAAAGCTACTTATAGCAAATACTTATTATACATGCAAAAGTGTATCTGTCTGTTTGTTACTTTTTGATGAAATTAGTCCTAAATAGACCACCAGATGGGCAGCAGCATCCCTGGAGTGCGGTGGAGATACTGTGATCGCCAACCCGCATGCTCAGCGTGGTGAATTTGCCAACATTTACCCCCCGTGAAATTAGGGGAGGCCTATGTCCAGCAGTGGATGTCCTTGGGCTGATATGATGGTGGTGGTGGATGAAATTAGTTAGCTTGATAATTAGAATCTCGGAAAAGTATGGGATAAATAACCCGCTGAGTATTCCGTAAGAGAGTAAAGTTCCGTTAGGAAAATATTGGACATTTTTTTTATATTTGTTTATTGTTTATTTATTCGTATGGCATATTATTACAGTCGTCTTCAATATTTATAGAACTACTCTATTCTTTAAATTCTGAATCCAGTGGATTGCGTCCGCTTCAAGGGTAAACAGATCCGCCGGGTTTCCATGGTATTTTGTAATAGGACATCTCCTAGCAATATGCGCGACGTCTTGGACGGCGGCTCCACACTCGCACGCCGGCGACTGTCGCCACCCACACTTTGCCATGAAGTCGTTGCTCCTTCCGCATCCAGTTCTTATTCTATTTAGTTGGCACCATTCCCTCCTAGGTTACGAGTAGCCCGTTGGTTTTGCGGTGGGATTGATGATAACTCCCATGCTCTCGGGTGGATTAGAGTTCCACTCTGTCCTGGATGTTTATTGTTAAGAAAGGGTCAACCCATATTACGAGTATAATCAAATTGCTAATAGAATATGATATATGTGGAAGTATAACGTTTATCAGTCTACGTGCTTACCAAAAAATTTGTTTGAGTTTATACAGTTTTTGTTGTACCTAACCTATATTTTTCCCAGTTATTATTTTGCTTCGTCTTCTTTCACACATTTCAAAAATCTTTTAATCAACACTAACACTGTTTGTTAGCAACAATAGGTAGTATAACTGGAAGTCTACCCTTAGAAGGAATCGCGAAGGGTGCACTCAATACGTTGAGTACGACATCCATTAGGTATTATTGAAAATTTTAATATCAGGAATTGCTTGTTTTATTGTGAAAAGATATGGCTGCTGGAGATGGCTTGAAGATCGCTCTTAGAATACTTTAATCGACTTCTTTTGATACTTTAAATGTGCGAGCGTATTTTTCTTGTCACGCTAGGATGATAACATCATCCTAGCGTTATTCCCAGTACAATGCATCCTAAAGGTTGCCTGGTGTCCGCTACCTGATCCCAAGAATTGGCGTAGGCACTAGTTTTTACGAAAGCGACTGCCATCTGACCTTCGACCCCAAGGGGGAAACGATCATTATTGGGATTAGGCTTGTCAAGTGAGTGGGCAACTTGACTGTTAGAAGTTCTCAAGCCGCCCAAAGGCCTCTAACTTGGCTTAACGATTGCTATCACAGACAGCAGCCGGGATCAGCGGGTCAGCTGTTAAAATGTTTACAAAACAATCCCTTTTATAAACCAATATTGTTTTGATAAAAAGGATTTATCAGTTTTATCATTAAGTACAAAACCATACAGTTTTATTAAATACTATAAAATGTATATTATAGGGTATTCAAATGACCTTATTAAGGTTGCAAAAAAACGAATATTTAAAGTTGACTTGAAAATATCATTTCCCAAAGCCCAGACGCGAAAGTGTTACCTATAGTCAAACCAAGACCTAGAAATCATAAAAACTAAAAAAAGTCTCGCCCTCTGAACCCGCCTAAAAATAACTTTACAGTCAAAAATCCTTTCGCGACGCAACCTGTGTTTAGCCTCTGTCAAGAGCTGTCAATCACACGGTTTCGACCCCGCCTCGCGCGGTATTTGACAGCCGGGGTTATCATTGGTTCACGATTCTCACTTCGATTTCACTTGTTTGCAGGGGTTTTTAATAAGCTTAGATAATAGCTGCTTTCAAGTTGAGCATTGCACGTAAATAGATATATGTACCGATTGTTTACAGACCGCTTTATCTATGGCATTGTTTTTGCTACAGCGGAGGTATGAAAGTCATGTGACAACAAAGATATTAGGGCATTAATGTGGAGGGATGTAAGAGGAACGGTAGGCTAAGGAAAAGGTGGATGGATTACGGGAGAGACGATGTGAAGAGGAAGGATGTGAGTGAAGAGATGACGGATGATAGAGAGCCGACCACGTAAATGGGAAAAGGGCACGCGAGCGATGAGTATAATACAATAACAGTGCATCTGTGATATTCCTAATTACAATAGACAAAACTGTCACGTCAACTATGGTGTTAACTATAGTATGGATTTATAGGAGACACTTAACGTACAGTCATAATCACTTACAGATTGTCAGTGATTGAATAACCAAACGAATTTAACAAGTTAAATATTTAGGTACTTGGCCCGACTTACTCGTACTAAAAAAGTGGAAAATTCGAGAGAATAGTTATATTACTAGGATTTCTTTATTACATATATATTTTCATTGTACATGTCAAATATAATTTAAAGTTTTAGTCAAATAGCCCGTCCCGTGTCATTCCGGGTGAAAAGGTGCCCATCACGCTGGTCGCATTACCGCGTTGAATCGCAATAGACAACCTTTGCAACAGTAATGACCCGGAACGGGGATCATGATCTCTCTCGCAAACGGCGCCCGACCTCCATCAAAAAAGTTCTGAGCTCTGAGCACCAACAACCCATAGTTTCCACCGCCAGCGGGACAAATAAATAATTTGTCAAAGCCGAGTATTTGTCCCGCTATAACACAAATTCAATTGGTTATCTCGAAACTCACAGATTTAAATTTTATTCTGAGGCTCAATCGAGAAACTGTAGTACCTAAATAAATTTATTTTTTTATTGTTTCACCAATTCTGATGTGATAAGTGCTATGTTTTTAATTACTGATATGATTTGTTATTAATTTCGAGCCCGATCTGGTCCAATCTTTCATTTTAGATTCATCAAATAGCAGAGTGTAAGCGTGTTATTCATTCTTTAAACACTTTCCGATATGTGTTTAGATACTACATGTTCACATAATACATATGAGCTCAATTCTATGTGAAAAAATATCATGCGATAACCACATTTGCCCCTGACTTTCAAAATCATAATGATCGCCATGAAAGAAAAACGATATCCTAGGCATGTCCCTGGCAAGATCACTGGAATCGCGGCTTTAGTCCAGAGCATCTTAATCCTATCTTAAACCTGCCTAGTAGGTACAAAAAACTTGAACAATCCAAAACAAACTGAAGAGCATTCAGTATCGTTTTTACTCTATTGTAATTAAATTTTTGTTAGTACATTTTGAGAAACTTATTTGATAAAATGACGCAAATAAAATTATGCTTCACTCAAAGCAACAATGATGATATCTAATTTAATTACACAACTTACTCTGTGGATCATAAAAATCATAATCATCATATCTACCGAGGGACATCCACTGTTGGGCATGAGCCTACCCCAAATAGTGGCACTATGACCAGTCCTGCGCCACCCGTACCCAGCGACGCAAATTTTGTTTTAGTCAGCGCAAAACATATCACAATATCTAAATATAATAATATTTTTCTCAGAATTACAATTCAAATAAACGTTAGAAAAACAATATCAAACATGTCAATTCCAAATATTTTCACGCTCTTCCAAAAGATGAACACTGATTTGACAGATTGCATTCTAACATCGCTTTTGACAGACACGTGACGGACGGACATCCAAACCAATATTTATATAATTAGATATATGGAATCATCAATCAGAATTAAAATTGAACGTTTTGACTGGACTATAATTGCCGGCTAGCTTGATGGTTGTCATTAGCTTTATAATTCATCAATGTGGCCAGTAAATGATTGTTTTTGTGGGTTATTTATTAGATAAGAACGTTATTTAATTACACTATAGTGCGAACGAATAGTTTGATGCGTTAGTTTTAAAGACTCGACGACTACACTGTAATGATACTTTTTACCCAATATCTATGCAACGTTTTTTTTTACAAAAACACTTTATTAACTGCAAAAACTCACTCAAAAACGAAAAAAAAACTAGTACTGATATATACTTATCGATCTAACTCACAGTTCCGTAAATAAAGAAAAAATAATCTGATCATTGTTAACTGTCACCGACAAACATCCCAAAAAACGCCTTTTCTAAATGCCGCCATTTTTTCCATGCACCCATAAAAACCAAAAACTATCGGTACAATTTCGACTTTAAAGTAAAAGAGATAGAATTCAAAACAGAAGTCAATGAGTTTTTTGTTCCAATTTCGGAAACCGCGTCGATACCGCTGGGTGCTTTTCACGCTACTCTTCAATATTCCCACAAAAAGGTTAGAGATCGCGTATGTAAGTATAAAGAACCTTTTTTTAACTTTTTTAGGCGATATCTAGTCATAGACAATTGAGGAGCGAAAGACAGCAATTGATATGGGTTTATCTCAGCGGGTTATAACTTTTTTTTGTATAACCATTGAGGTTGAGTATGAAATGCGGTGATGTGTGAATGACAGTATGATACTTTTGGACGTGGGGATAGTGTTGATAATCTCTTATGTTTTATTTTAATTATTTTAAACTTGTCGAGATTCATCATAATATAATATAATAATAATAATATTGGGGGACAATCTTACACAAATCGACCTAGTCCCAAACTAAGCAAAGCTTGGACTATGGGTACTAGACGACGATATATACATACTTATATAGATAAATACATACAAAACATCCAAGACCCAAGAACAAATATCCGTGAAAAATGCACAAATAAATGCCCTGGCCGGGATTCGAACCCGGGACCTCTAGCTTCGGAGGCAGAGTAACTACCAACTAGGCTAAACAGGTCGTCAAAGCTGAAAAATCATAAGCTGTATTCATTAAAACATTTGCTACATAGTTTAGCAAAACGACATTAAATATAACTGTTTGCATAATTGATCTCTACAACTTGAAACTTTTTTTGCACACCATAAAATTTGTATCATTATGATAATGCGATGTAAGCTTTAGAACTGTTTGCTTATTTCATCTTTTTAAACTTATTATCAAGAAAAGGTTCCGTGCCGAATGTTAATGGATCGTACACCATCGTACACGACACGTATCACAGATAAAGCGAAGAGTATCGGTAATTGACGGATGTATTCTAATCGTTAAGTGACCATGCATGTCGTAAATAATGTAAAACTTTTTGTTTTCAACTCTAAAACAAAACTGAATGGCAAATCACTAATACTGAAACAAAACAGTAGCTTATAATTTACTGAATCCGTATGGTTGGTCCTGATCACGTCTCCAGAATCACACTGTATACTCATTTTTTTCTTTGAGGTTACTAATGCTACGCTTCAGAGACAATCTTTGTAAGTGATTAGCTAGAAGGTAAATCTGACATTATGTTTGGATTTTATGTGCACGGAGCGAAGAACGTGTGGTGTATTAATCTTAAAAAGATACTGGGGATTAGGTTAGGTTTATGAGTATTCGATAAAAATGGTTCAAGATATAATCGATGCAGTTTCAGAAAAAAAAAGTAAAACAAAACTTAGGCGAAATTAATTATTTCCAAATAAATGTTGAGCAGAAAATTAATAAGCCGTAAAAAGTCTTATCCACACTATTGCTACCTTCGGATGGAAGCTGTCTCGCAAGGTGGTCACGACTCACGAACACTTCACGTATCTACACATGTGGACTGGATTATCCGATATGACCCCAACGGGGCAATAAGAACAAATCGATAACAGGCAAAAGCAAGAACTACTGTCAGGTTAGTAAGTAGGTATTGAACTTGTAAACCTTGGCATTGTTTTATTAAAACAATTTATGCCCGTGATACATATTATCTATCTAGCCATCATGGAATTTTTGTTGAAAAAAAGAGTGCCTTTTTAATACAGAAATAGACTTTTAATACAACAAGGACGGTGACAAACTAGCATATGACCTGCCTGATGGTCAGCAGATAAAAATGATGGTAAAAGAGGTTAGCCACATAAGCGGGGCCTCCTTATGGAGTTACAAGTTGCAATGGGGGATATTTATCGCGTAGTTATTTGCCCGTAGAGTCGCTAGTGTAGTGTGTGGTCTCCAAAATGTTAAATGTCACTGTTTTTGGGTGACCTAAGTAGGTTTATCTCTAATTAGAATTATGTATTGTCTTCGGTTTCCACGACTGTTAGACACTGAATGAAACTATAAATAGGATTCAATTGCGTGTATAATATATTTGATTTATCCCGACGTTTCGAGCCCTTTTATAATTACATGTTGAATATTTTGCGATACCTGAAATTAATTATGGCAAATATGAGTTACAATTAATGTCAGTATTTTGTGACATTTTTATCTTTCAGAAACTTATGTCCATTTTTTCTAAATAAAAAGTACCGCGCATCTCTGCGGCATGCTTGCAATATTTTATGGTAAGGTTTTATGGTACTAAATATAATTTAAATGTAAACTTTTTTGTTCACCCCCATTATACTCGTATCTAATAACACAGATCAAAGAATACTAGTACTAATAATAAACTTTTACAGCTGAACCTTACTCGACAGTGGCGCCAACTGGTAAGGAGAAAAACGGTAGCACGCATTTTACAAGGCAAAACCGGCAACACTAGTCAAATGGCTTACCCAAAAATGATAGATTTTTGGGTAAGCGCATGTCATGAAACAACAGCGATATCTCAGGGATATCACTACTGTTAATGGCAAATGTAATAAGGAACCTGCGGACCTATGATGGTTGCCATTTTATCACTTATCGTCGTGGATAAGACATCCGTCACGTTCTGACAAGTATGCGAGTGCGAGAGTGACGGGCGTGTAGTCATATATAATTGCTAACTTTTAGCAATTATATATGACTAAGTGTCATATATAATTGCTAAAAGTTAGCTAAATACCCCAAGATTCTTGAATTACATTTTTTGACGAAATTTCAGCCTGGAGTCCCTTTTTAAGAGACTAGCATGCCCTGGTCGTCAGAAAATTCTATTCGATCAACTTGTTCTTGTACGACACGAAAAAGAATGAAACATGTTTCCCACTAAACCAGTCGCCTAGACATTAAGCGAAATCAAAAATAGAATTTAATCATAGCAATACCATTCGCAAGACTTCATCCCATCACTTTGATCGACACTGAATTAAAAAAGTAAATCTCTTAAAAAAACGATTCGCCATTTTAATTATAAATAACCTTCCCGTCAAACCGTTGTTACAAAACGATTGAAAAATCAAAATTCTGAAGTGTAATATCAAACCCAACTTATAATTGGTTGCTTCGCTGGATAAGCTGAAAAACTTACCCTTAAATAAGCACTTCTTCCATTTCAAATACAACCTTCTACGCTTTACTTTAAGGTTGAAATTTGTTCGGTGGTTGTTTTTTATTAAGGCACGATGGGTCTGTAATATTTATAAGACGTCTCTGTATCGGAACCGAAGAGCCGTCTTCCAGCCCGATGACGTTTGACGTGCAGTCTGACGTCCCCTTTGGGTGGGAATGTAACTGATAAGCGATAGCGAGCTTCGAGACTGAAGTTTATATGTTGTATATTCCGCTAGAGTCAAAGTCACAGATACTAAAAACGGAAAATACAAGGTGATATGCAAATATAAATATATGGTGGTGATATGCAGGTGAGGTGGCAAGGTGATATGGTTATTCTTCATACTACTGATGAATGGTATGGTTACTGTTCATATTCAACTTTTATTCTACAATTTTTTTTAAAATAATTTAGAGAAGCGACTGCCATCCGTGTTTCTATCCAGCTGGACCTTACTAGGATTAGCCTTTGCACAAGTGAGTGGGTAACTTGTCTTGTAGAATGCCCGTATGTTGAAGGTCTTTAAATCGACTTAACGACTAACGTCGAACACAACAAATGCCATTCATCCAGTGGCTTTTCAACTCTCCACGAGGAAGCATTCAGTTTGAAATCTGTCAAACTAATCTGTAAAACCCATCCAGAAACTGACTGCGGTTGACTTTGCTTAACCTAGTGGATTGTTTCAGGTCAAAGACCGCTACTAAGCCTATCTTGGATTAGTGTTTGTTTTTTTCTAAATATAATTCGGGGTGGCGTGTGCATTATATGACAGCTATAAATAAAATTAATAAAGCCTGAGAATGTATTGTCAAACTTTAGGTCGAGCCCAGACCAAAAATCATCTTCAAGCATTGTCAGAAGCAGTTAAAAAAAACTCTAAAGTACGTGATATTAATGTGGAATGCCCTATTTATAATTTTATTCCTACCTACCGAGCACTCGGCCAGGCGTGCTCAAGTCATAAACTGTGGTAGCAACCCTTTAGAAGATTCCTTTTTTATCGATATCGTCGTCTAGTAACCATAACACAAGCCTTATTGAGCTTACTGTGGGACTAGTTCGATTTGTGTAAAAAATGTCCCCTAATATTTATTTATTTATTATTATTATTATTTTTACCTTCTATGAAGTGAACCCGCTAGTATCTTATAACATGAGACCTACCGAGAAGCATCGCAACTGTACGAGCAAATAAAACACGTGAACGATCCAACCCGCACCGCGGGCTTTGAATAAGTTAGAGCTAATATGTAGATTGTTTATATACTGATATGCATGTACAATGATGGTTTGATCAAACTTAGTTACCTATAGGTCTGTGAGCTAGTAATACGTTGTTTGGGTTTCGAAAGGATACATTAGTTTTCGGTTTTGGTCAAGGGATGATGAGGCTACAGATTTCAGACAACCTCGGAGTACCCCACTGGAGTGGGCGGACTATAGAGAAAACTGGCGCTTTCTTCTGTCAGAGAGGAAGATCCTTTGGGTCATTGAGAATGCGTAGTAGTAGTCAAGAAATACGAACGACAAATATTTAGATAACATAGGCTTTCGAGTTTTCTTTTGTCTTTTCTCAATAGTGGTCCTCATGGGAAGTGTTAAAAGGACCACACTACATGCGGGAGCGTGAGTTTAGGACCACAATTCTATTATATTGATTTAAACTTGCATGATTTTTACACATTATTACCGTCGGGCACACCTCAGGTGAATAATTTTTGTACGTGATTAAGTCTCGTTTACCAACTCTCGATTTAGGACAATAGAATTGTGATTACACAATTCTATTCTCCTTAATTGACAGAAGGAGTCATCTCTAGGATACCGAGTTTTCAGATCTCTGTCATTGTGATTTTAAGCAGTAGAGACATCAAAGTGGGGATATACCTATGATAAGTCGGCAAAACGTCACATGCTTTAAGTCGAATGCTGCTGGCCCAGTTGTCTTAATGAAAAAAGGGGCCCTTTCTAGAATCAATACTGAGTAATGCAAGTGACCACGAAGTCATTCTTTTGTCAGTATAGTAATACCCTAAACTATTTAACTACTACTAAATAATTACTATTGTTAATGTTTCTTACAAAATACGAAGATTATCGATAGCAAGTTCTATGAGCGGCTTACTCTTAGAATGTAAAAGACATACCTATCAAAAGATCAAAAGCAAAAGCCAAATAGATCTGCATATTCATTAAATGCAAACACAACTAGTCCATGCATTATGTTAATTGAATTCTTTTATACATACAAGCCCAGATTGTTTTGTAAAGCCCGGTAGCACGACGAACATTAAACTTTTTATACCTGACAATAATCCTGCCTTATACGATCTGCTATTAAGAATCAATACGAAAACGAGTCGAAAATCCATGACCGAGGTGCATCTCTATTTAAAAACGACGTAACCACCTTAAAAATCCTATAAAGTTATAACGTTTTTTGTAAACGGGTGTTGGAGTGAAACAATTCAGTAGTGGTCGTGGTCAGGGATTTCGGCCCGATACACTTGGTGTGCGGATGAGAGTAAAAAGTATGCCCATGATTGTTTATTGTATTGAATCGTCCAATTGTACGGCGGGCGACTGAAGTTAAGGGTAGGGAATATAAGGCTCCTTTCTTGATAAATTCTAGTTTCTTCAAAAAAGTACCAGATTGATTTAAATGACGCAACTAAAAATTACAGATTCGGTAGTTGGTTCACAAATGTTACAGACAACTAAACGGCGTTACCAAATATTGCCAAAATACTTCACATCACCAGGCACATGAGGCTTTAGTCTCTCGAGTAATGTCGTCATTAAAACTGCTGCCACCTCGTTTAGAAAAGTGTAACTTGCATCCAAAGTATGCAACATAAATGAGTGGGATGTGACAAACGAAATCTGCATATAAAAGAATTTTCAGATTTTTCTCGTACCGCTTCAATTAGAATGTTTCTCAAAAATATTCCACTGGCTACGTGACGAGGAACTAAGCCCTTTCCCACCACGGTGACTAAGAGTGGTACCCCCTTAAACGAGTCACGTAGTTTGGGTACGTTCCCTTAAATACTATTATTTATTTTAACAGTGCCTAAATTAGTTTGTCAGTAGTCCTCTACACGAATATACCAGGAGGCTGGCAGTTCGCGAAGAATAGCATCGCATCGCTGGCCATCTACAAAATCAACGTGACGGCCGTGAGCACTCTGGCAAGAATGTAACGCCAAAAATGTTGGGTATCCAACTTTGATATAAATGTCCAGTAGCCAATTTAGTGCGGATACCTGCGCGGGCGCGGCTACGCGCGCTGGTAGGCAAATGAGTTGCGCCGCTGCCGATACGGCTTATTTTCATATTTGTCCACTCTTATTGTTTATTGCATCTGTTCTAGGGTTGTCACATATTTTACCAATAATTATATTATAGACTATGTAAATTTGTGTAAGGGTAGGACTTACTCATTAATTGTCAAAGAGCGGTAGGTGTAAGCTCACAACATCATCTTTTCCATCCATCAAACCATCAAATTTAGGTCACTAATCAGATCTAATATTCCAAATCTTATAGGCGATACCATATGCCACAAAGCTGTAACTGACTTATTAACACTAACATAACATCCACAAACTTTGTAAATGCTAGTTAACTACAACAACAACAATTGTAATCGTATTGTGAAACGCCGAGAGTTCCGCGGATATACATACATGTATTGATTTCTGATATTATCCAGCCTCGAAACGCCAAACATCACACATATTTTTTTCCGTCCGGTATATTTCCGTCTATCAGTTCGTCTTTTATGTCTCATTTGGCATATATTTGACTATTATACTTAATAGCTATCATTTCAAATAAACTTTGTGGCAACCCTAATAGCCATTTGACGTCCATGTTTATTGTTGATATTTTTTAGTCTGCGGATTGTCCCAGGCATGATATTCAAATTAGGGCTGCCCATTGTGTGGCCATGTAAATATTCCTTCGACCACAGTAATGTCTTAGGGGTAGTGTTCACCATAAAGGTTCCTTCCGGAATGTTTGACAGCCTCGTTTTTGTCTTTGAAAATCAGAAATACAAAGATATTAGCCCTGTAAAGAGTTCCTCAATTGATAGTCAAGTAGTGATGAATGACAGTCCTTTTCCTCATCATATTCATCATCATCATCATTTCAGCCGAATGACGTCCACTGCTGGACATAGGCCTCTCCCAAAGACTTCCACAATGACCGGTCCTGCGCCACCCACATCCATGACTGATATAGCCCTTCGAATCGCTAAACTTAAGTGGCAGTGGGCGGGGCACATAGCACGTAGAACCGATGGCCGTTGGGGCGGGAAGGTTCTCGAGTGGCGACCACGTACCGGAAGGCGTAGCGTGGGCAGGCCCCCCACACGGTGGACTGATGACCTGGTAAGGGTCACGGGTGTCCTCATCATATTGACAGACATAAAATTAAGTAGGCTAGTTTTGGACTTATAGGTATGAAAGTGATTCAAAATTGCCTACTTACCTGAATACCTACGAATCGACAAAAAGCGTTTTATGTCCTGATACAGCGTACAGATAAAAGATGTAGCGAGATAAATTCTTGATATATGCAAGTATACCTATATTATAAAAGCACTACACAGATTGCTATACAGTACAATATAGGAGATGTTGGTATCTGTCGTGCTTAATAATGGAATATTAATTGTGTACTGTTGTTTTAAACATGCAGCGCGCCCAATAATGTAGATTTCCATTCTGTCAGATTCGAATAAACCTCCTCCTCCTCCTCGAGGTATTGCCTCTATTTACTTAACTATCAATAATGCGATGTAATCACTGTTCGAACATACGGTATTGAGATTTAAGTATCATTTTTACTATGATAAAATTAAATTTAGTTCTACCTTAACGCACCCTCGAAAATGTTGCGTAACTACCCCGAACTCCTAAACTAAACTAACAATAACACATAATGTCGTCTTAGCAAAATACTTGGTAGTACAATATCTTATCGTGCGCGCGTCTGCACCAAGCTTTATAAATATCAGACGGAATAATTATTCTATTAGGAGACGCAGATAGCTCTATTTGCTACGGCCCCATTGCATGCTTTGTTTCCAGTCAGTTCCTTAAATCTTGGTTTTGGCGGTGTGTTTTCTATGCAACTAAAAGTCAATCGAGTAAGTTAAAATTATAAATATATATTCTTCTTCTTCTCAATCGTTCACTCTTGTCAGAGTGGTCGTTGCTGTTTGGATGCCGTACACGACTGGTCTTCGCTTCCGGCTTTGTCGTTGACTTCCAACTCTCCCTTGCGATTTTTGACGGTTGGTAGCAATGCGAGCCACTCGACCACGGATGACTTTTCCTTCGACCTGGTCCTGTACTACCAGCCTCTCCAATGATTACACATTTCTGAACACATGAATCCATTGATTACGAACGCCTTATATCTCACTACTGCGATATAAAATACTCTGATTGTAGCCCGCTGTAGCTCAGAGGTAAAGCACGCAACTCTAAATCTGGTCGTACGCAAGTTTGAACCCCGGACGGTAGTGTACGTAGCTTTGAACACCGATTTGTACCACTTGATCTTTCAAAAGAACTTACGTACGAAACACCATTCGATATCTGACAGTATCTTTTCGGTGAAGGAAAACACCATGAGGAAAACGGTCTAAGCAACAATGTCTAGTTTGCGTTCTGTCGACAGAGGCTTTCGTAAAACTAATCACTACAAGAGATTAAGTGCCAAAGCCGATCCCAGATTCCATTACGGGCTAGGAAGATAATGATTAGGATAGACATTCCCCTCCTTTTACATTCATCGAGGCTTGGTTCCTTCTTTCGCTCCAGCTATTACTTATTCTGTGGCTCCAGTCCAAAAGACAATGCTTAAGGATATCATTCGTCATCTTTAAAAAGGAGGGCAAGTTATCCCACCGTCTCCTATGAAGTCCATCACGTCGCTCTTTTGAGGCCTGCGGCTTCCATTCGGGCCGGCCCGTTTCCTTCTAGAGAAATACGCCGGCCGTTGCGTTTGCTGTCATAGAGAACGGGACGCCCGGACACGGAACGGTCTAGTGTGAATCATCCTGTAGTCGTTTAAAAGACATATATCCACCAAATTTACAATTTGTAGAAAATATTGGACGTTTCAATCTAAAACAAGGAGCAATCGATGACTTAGCGTGTCGTGCAAATGATACTTTCGGCTTTGATCTGGTTGGTACATTAAGGCGACCAAACCTCTAGTTTTGGGAAATGTCACGTAGTTGTTTGTTGTCTGTCTTCAAAGTTAAATTTGCAACTAAGTGAAGTTAATTACTTTCGTGGGTTAGGTTTTACCTAGTGCTTGAGGTTTGGCAATCTGAGTGAGTTATCTGGTTCGGTTGTTTGATAAGGCCACATTTAGGGACAAGCGGGCCATCGGAGGAGCGAAGCTCGCTTAATAATCGCCCAAACACAAACATATGTTGGTTTTCTTCATACTCAGCTGAGAGCCTATGCACTCATGTTAGTAACAAAACTATACTAATACCGCACCGCTACAAGCGTCACCTGGCCTTACCTAATAGATAATATTTTATTGCGTTATCCGTGCCTGTACTGCCTGTAACCTTTTGTTTAATTATTCAAATTCAAGACTCGTACGCATCATTAAAAAGTGACTTAAAATATAATGACGTCAACATAAATTATGATAACTGACTTTATGGTATACTAGCTTTTGCCCGCGACTTGGTCCGCGTATAAATCGTTCTCGCCTTAGAATGATTTGTTTTCCCATACAATCTTTCTCAAGCTCAGATGGTCACCAGGAACTTAGGGGTGACATGTTGGAGAAGAAAAGCCACGCATAGATCAGACTGAAGATATTTGCTTGACCAGGCGAGCCTAGGGCCCAACCGCGGCTATAACGCCTCAGATGATGATGATGATACAATCTTTCACCCTTCTTTACACCCCCTTAAGAAATGATTACAGTCAATATGACATTCCCTAGTAATCTTATTGTCAAAACAAATGATTAAGTGCTTATTTCGGAATATCAAATGAATCGATTCTAGACGAATGAATCTCGTCAAAAAATTACATGTACATTGTACAATGGTAAAAGTCTCGCTACGCAGTTCTGCCGTAAAACGTTATCCCAACAGAGCGAGTTCTTTATGTAAGTATGATGACCGAAGGCCGGAAGCAGAGCGGCAAGGCATGCGAGAATAATCACACAGAGCGGGCTTCTCATGTAAGGAGTCTCTCAGAGAGGCGAGACACGCGAGGCTGAAAGCAGAGCCTCCCAATAGAGTAGATTCTTCATGTAAAGTTGATGATTGAAAAGCCGAAGGAGAGTGGCAAGGCATGCGAGGCCGAAGGCCGAGCTATGTCGTCGCCGAAGATCCAGTTTCCATATTAATGATGGTAAATTATACTCCATTCGTTTGTTTTCACGTGATGCCTAGACATATAAACAGACACAAATTCTTAAAACTGTTGAAACGATTTCTGTTATCGATTCTAAGTATACCCAGCCAACTTTTTTTTCGAATATCTTCCATGTACAGACTTTCGACCCTCTTCAGCTTTATGATATGTATAGATGTTGACTTAATTAGGAATATGCCTCCAATTTCAATATAGAATTGTGACAACTCCGCGTAATACATGTACTGAGGACGAATGTATAAAAGCACATAACTTCCTTCTAAACAATGTCAGAGAATTTCATTATTTACTAATCCATATTTTTACGATTAAATTATCTATTAGAACTGAAATTTGATAAGAAACTACGGTAAGTCGACTTAAATATAAGAGGCATTAAAATTGATGGTTTTGTCTTAAGTGAATTGTGAAATTAGATCTCTTGGCACTATCACGAAAATCAAATTTTCAGTAGAATAATTAGTGCGATTGGATTTATTGTGAATCGTTTTTATTAGTAGTAACCGTAGCTGTTATTAAGACAAAACTGTGGAAATATGTAGTGTTAAATTCCATCTAATATTTAATTTTCTAAACGCTCAAATGCTTCAAAACGCACTCATACATAAACGAATGTCCCAAAGGACATTTAAAAACCTATAACGCTAAGGTATTCATGTTTAAAAAAAAGTAACAGAAACAAACATGGCGAACAAAGCAACCTTTTCTTACCGCAAAAAAGTTTTCCGCGGGGCAAGCGGGCATTTTTCCCTTTCCTTTTCAAACAGACCGCAAAAAAAAGTTCCAGCTGCCGACAAAAGGGATTTTTATTTTTATATTTCAAAATATTAAGCGACATCGTTAGTGGTTTACATTTGTTAAATATTCCAAATATTTTTCGGGTATTTTTTTGTTCGTTTTTCAGTCGCGAGTTGTCTTGTTTGCTGGTCGGTTGGAACGCGAAGTTTCAGCGGGATTTTTCCGCTTAAGAACGTTGTTCAGAAGTTTTTGCATGTTTTTGAAATATTCTTATTGAAAATTAATAAAGAAGTTTGAGCAAATGCGTTGGTACAGTTGGCAGTAAAAATAATTATGTCATGATTTTTAATATCACTTTTGTATCTTCACCAGCTGAAGCTCTTCGTCTGTGTCAATGTTCACTTTTAACTCTTCTCGATTCAGAAAGAGTATTTTTTATTAATCTTTCCCAATGTACAAGTTTCTGAACTGAAATAGGAAGTTGGCTTTCATAAACTTTATTAGCATGTAACCAAAGACATTTCCAAAAAGCACCAATCCCTAACTCCACAATTAAAGCTAAATCAGCGTCCAATTCCCACGTTCAACTATTCCGTTTCCATGCGTTCCAATTCCACCAATTTCCTCCACTTGGGGTCTATTTCGCCCAACGTATTTAATTGAAAACAAGTTTGAATTTGTTGGTCTAGCTCTCGTATTCAAGCTTTGTAAGCCATCATTCGTATACAAGGTGTAACAAAAATGATGGCAAATAGATAAAGACACTAATAGGGTAATCGATATCATTACATTACCAATAGTCAAAACTCATTTAAATTCTTAAAAAATAGCATGCTTCAACTTATTTATGCTATTTTAAACGTTTATAAATAGAAAAATCTAAAAAAAGCCTCAGTTTTATCAGTAAATTTGCAATTTCTGAGCAAACTTCTTACTAACAGCATTTTTAACGACCCATAATAAGTTGCTGATTTGACTATTGGTATCGCACTGTGTTATAATTGTGACTAAAAAAAAAACTATATTTGTATGCTTCTTTTTTCCCGGGTTTTCTTAGTAAATATTTGCTTAGTTTGGGACTAGGTCGATTTGTGTAAGATTGTCCCCCAATATTTATTTATTTATATTGGCGGGGCGACCCTTTGACTGTGCTCTTAAGCTCCGCTCTGACACGTTTTGCGCGCGCTAACACGAGCGCGTGTCATCAATCGCAATTTGATTTTAATACAACATGGTTGATTGAATGGATCCCTTGGAGTCCTTTTGAATCCATATTCAAATATCCAGGCGATCTGTTGACAACTGCAATCGTATTACAACAGGTGGGAGCGTTGTTCGATGAGGCGGCGAGTTTGAGGATGTTTAGTTACTCGTACAAGTTGACTTGAACGTAAGTACGAGTTGATCAAGAGTTCGAGTATTTGGACAAGATTTGTGTGGAAAAAATAGTATAAAAAACAACCAATATATGGGTAATAACCAATGTGTGTAGGGATCTAACAGGAGGGGTAGGCCAGGTTCATGGATTGCATGATCGACCATATGAAGAAGGTTGTGAGTGAAGACGGGCAATAAAGAGGTATGAAAGAAAATACATGCTGCGCCGACCCCAAATAAATGAGAAAGGGGCACGCAAATAATAAGCAACCAATATATGGCTGATTGGCTGTTTCTAAGGAAATCTATTTATTAAATTTTTGTATGTCCTAGTAAATTATTTTTCTTTGTTGATTATATTTCTTTTAGCTAGAAGACATTGTCAAGATGAATATTCAACCTCAATATTTAAAGATATTATTTATCGTCATCATAAACTACTGCGCACTGTTGCATTACAAAAGGTAATAAATATTACACTTTATATTCAAAAATATTTATTTACCGTTCATTGCAAGCATATAGGTACTTGGAATCTACGGCGAGCCGAGGATAACCTCAGAACAAATGTTTTAACCTTATCGACTGCAGTAACTCGCCCAATGTAAACTAACATCAAAGACAAACTTACCTGGGTCTCACAGGGAATAGATCATGCAAGCCAACTAGTTGCGATGCGATGTTTGATTTGTCGCGATGAAGTGCACTTACATTGTTGCAAGTTAGAATACTGTTTAGTGTTTAAACTGTGATCAAGTGGAGGAGTACCTTCAATGACTTAACGGAGATTTTCGTAATGACACCTATCCTGTTTACCTGCACAACGTCTATAGACGTCGCACCATAAGGGTTGACAACCAACAACTTAATTGAGCTGGCTTACGTAAATCGGTATGATGACCTAGGGTCATACACTGATTAGGTTTTCGTTTTACTTGTAAAGTTGTGGGTCCTTATCATTTAAAACCAGATAACGCAACCGGCCTAGTTACATAGACTGTCCACATACTTTTTGGATTAGGCTATTACTGAATCAGTGAGCAACACCTTTAGGCCTTGTCATCGCTTTCCATCAGATGAGACTAAGGCCAATCGCTGGTCAGTCAGTCATAAATAAATAAAAAAAACACCATTGCAGCATGGGAATAATCTTGATATCATGATCATGCTACAATATTGGAGATGTCACGAGCAGTCAAAATGTGGAATAACGGCCCAAATGGCCTAGGTTGCCACTTTTATTCAGTCTAATCACTTTATATCAGAAACGCGTGTCTATTAGCCATCCGTTATTATTACTTATATCATCAGATGACCAATGATTATGACATTTACAATACCAGTATCGGGCGTTTCTTAACATTCCAAATGACTCCAAGTCATACCATAATCTTAACAACTTTGGCTATTAAAAATGGAAGCAAACCTCAATCGAAGTTGGAAGTACTCGTTTATTCATTTGTACAAATCGGTTTTACCTTGAAAATGACTAGTTACTACATTTCAAAGTTTTGTACACAAACTATATATATATACTTCTCGTAAAAGCTTAAGTGAATAGATATAAGGTAAAACTTCCAATAACTTAAACGTAAATGCGATTTAACCCTCATCAATGGAACAAATTTAGAATTACATTTAAAATATCACTTCGCACATTGGATATAAGGTTCAACATCCTGAATCTGATTCGCAAATAGCACTAAGAAACGCAAAGCGTCAACTCTCATTATTTTATGCGTTTTATATAGACTTTACCACTTTAGTACAAGGGTGGTTTTTGCTTGTTTTGATCGTGTTAAGTTTGCCACAGACCTAATGAGCATTTAATAACAGATGTTTTTTCGCTTACTTCGATATAGGTTCGGCCATACATTTCAGATGGGACGCTTCAGGCGATCTTATTTAAATACAGAGTAGATATTACTAACGAATACAGAGGTTATCAAAGGAAATGTAGTTTATTTATTTAGAAAGCAATAAGTAATAAATTAGCCTTAAGTTATTTCCCTTGATGATTTGCGTTACATTCGTATAATAACCTTAATTGGTGTTGGTTTTAGGTAATATAATGTTAATGAATATGATTAGTTTTTTATTTCGTCAGAAAAAATCTCGCTGTTAATATCTATGTGTAATATTTATTAAGAAGTAGCAAGGTATTCGTTACGACACCTTTTTTTTCAGGGGGGAAAATCCTTTATGGATACCACCGCACCGCGGGGACAGTGCGGTGGTTATGTCGGATTTGCACCGACTAAAAACCCCCCGATCGTCCTGCTCAACTCATTTCTGGCGGTTCTGGGATCTCCATCGGAACGCACCAGTGCCGCCCTAGAGTCTGTAGGTCCCACCATCTGCTTTCATAGGCGATCACAGCCCCCAACTGTGACCGCCTTCGACCCCAAGGATCCCCTTTTAGTCGCCTTCTACGACAGACAGAGGATACCGTAGCCGTATTCTATGCCCGACTACAGGGCGCACGTTAGTACACCTAAAATACTAAAAAAAAAATACATACAAAGCGACGTAAGATCCAGCGTAACATTAGATCTACCTAGCTTAATATTAGATCTAGCTAGAGTAGGTGTACTTGAAATTTTCTAAATTCACAATGTCTTTGTCTAAGAACAGAAGCATAATATCTGCTTTTATTTTCGTAAATGCCAAATAGTCACAAAAATTTTCAACCTTATTTGTGATTGAAAAGGTGGAGTTGATCTCCCGTAGTCCTTTTTTTAGAGAATATATTCTTGTTGAGCTTAGTATATATGTAGTCTTGTCTAAGGAAATAGCGCCGGTACTGTCGGTAGTATAAATTAATCTACCAAGGCGGTTATAATCTGCTTTTACTACGAGCTCATCGTCTTTAATTTGTGGTTACCCATTCTAGGTATTTATATTTTCCTATTTGTTTATTGTTTCTTGTCTTAAGGCGAAGGGTACGGCAAGGCATTCTCCATACAAAGATTGTGCAAGTTTTATTCGTAAGTTTTGGCACTACAGCATTTAATTTTAATATTTGCTTGTACATATCGGATATACGAAGAATTTGAAGTTGACATTTATTTATTAAAAAAAATACAAATAATATTAAATTTAAAAAAATAATTAGAAGAAATAGCTAACAGAAAAATAAGCATATTGATAAAAAATAATAACTGTAACGCAAACACAAACGAAGGAAAACGTACACAAGGTTTGTATGGAAAGAGCTTGCCTACCCCTTCGCCTTAAGTGGGATCAATTCAAAAAAATTCAACAATCACGTTAGATCTAATTACTAACACAGGTTTAAAATGTTACGTTCCTAATAAACTAGCAGGATTTAATGGTGCTGTTTCTTCTGTCCCTCTGTTTTTAACGTACCCTTTACGACCGAGTGTCAGAGAATACCTTTCAATCATTTACGCCGTATAATTATTTTGCTACGCATTCGTAAGACAAATTCTAACCGAAGAGGCCGCGGGCGCATCCTACGAAAAAAGCATTTTTAATTGCCAAAGGATGGTTTATTAATATCATGGGGAGGGTTTGTCCATGTGTTCTAGATTTAATATTAAATAGCAAATAATCCCCGTACCAAGCAATGTGAATCCCCCTAGTAAATGCGCGTAATTTCAAATTCTGTAAGATGGTAAACTTTAAATACAACGACGGTGGCAAACACGCTTACGTCCTGCCCGGTGTACAACACCGTAGTGTATGGATGTTTGCGACTCTAGAAGAACTACAAGCGCGTTGTAGATCGTTTATGGCCTTGACGATTCGTTATATTAACAGCTAAAGACGTATGCAGGTCCCTCGCTCTCAACGCAGCGCGTCCTCGGGAGCTCTGGCAACCTTACTTACCATCAGGAACATAATGCCACACACCACACTTACATATCATCATCATATCAGCCGAAGGACGTCCACTACTCAACATGGGCCTCCCCCAAAGAGTGCCACAATGACCGATCCTGCGCTACCCGTATCCAGCGAAGTCCCGCAACCTTACCTATATTATTTCCTATGTCTTTTTTTGTGATTTGCTCAAGTAGTTACTTACTCGTAAGTGTAGTTTTAGGATAGTATTCGCTTCTTGATATTTTGTCATCATTAAATAAATAAATAAAAAATAAATAAATAAATATTGGGGGACAATCTTACACAAATTGACCTAGTCCCTAACTAAGCAAAGCTTGTACTACGAGTATGGGTACTAGGCGATGATATACATACTTATATAGATAAATACATACTTAAATAAATAGAAAACATTCTGTGCATACAATATTTTGGATTGTATTTCTAATCAGAATGAATGTTATCTGTTTTGTGTGCCTATTTTTTTTTATCTAAAATATCCAAAAAGTAACTCGACAAAAAAATTCTATATAATTATTGAACATGCTACTTAACAAAATTTGACGTGAATCGGTTGAGAAATGTAACCTGTAGAGAAGAACGACTGGAAATCTAGACATCTGGACATCCGAGAATACGAAATCATTTTTGTCGAAGCTGAAACGTACACCTTCGATTTACTCGGTCGATAAATAAATAAATGAATACAATCAATACCGTGGTCCTTCGATATCACCTTGACGCTATTTTTAAAACACTCATCTATACCCAATAAACGTATTAAAGTGTCCTCTTCTTATAACTATGTTTCAATTCTACCAGCCATTTGTCCCAACGATTCCAGAAACGTGTCGCCTGGCGTAGCGAATGTAATTTTTATCGTCGCATCCAAAACTTCGGGATTAATGATGCGCCGCGTCTAGTCGTATGTGCGCCGAACGCCGTAAAAACGCTACGCTGTTTGGAAAGGGGATAGTAGAAAACTTGGATGCGGTAGTTTTTACAAGCTTTTATTTAACTTCCCCTGTTATCTTGTTAATATGTGTGTGGGTGTACTCGTACTCGGGACATAACTTGCAACTGAATTTTAGACCAGTTATCCTCAACTAATTGAGCTGATTTAGCATACTTATGTGAATTCGGTGACAATGCAGTATGACACCAACGAGCTGATCTGTTGAATGAGACATAAGGTGGTCATAGCAACTTACTACAATAAATAAACTGGTCGTGTTTGGACTCATTGGTAAGCTCTCAGGTGATGGTTATGTAAAAAATTGCACCAAAAATGATATTCTTGACAAAAACTTTTTTCTTCTGTTTGATTTCATAAGGTAAACACCAATATTTGACTGATTAATACCCTATAGTTGACACCTATTAATCACCTCTATCATTACAACATAAGATTGAAAGTGCCAAGTATTGGGTTAGAGTCGAGCACAGGGACACTTACCTTACCATTCCGCTGTTAGTGGATGTCCCATACAAAATGATGAATATTCTAAATGTCCAGAATGGCCAAAATTCTTCAGAATACAAACCATGATGCAAAAAAATTAAACCAGCGCGCCTGTGGACTACGCTTTGTACTACTATTACTATTTTTAAAATAACATTGATATCATTTTAAAGATATATAGCGGTATATATATACGTTTTAATTGTTTATAATGTATATCTAGTTTTATGTTAAAGATAATTCGTATTGACTATGTCAGTTATAAATACCCAGCCATATGGACATAGCATTTTGGATTAATCTATAAGTAGATTAGGTTTTCAGAGCTCTACAATTGACAACATTTAATTTTTATAAGCGGGCTTTTTTTCGATGAAACAGAGGATGAAAAATTAAGTATAATTACATTTTTTAGTACTCGAAAATATATCTATTTCATATAAAACAATCTATTTCAAAAGTTGCAGTCATTCTAAAAGAGCGAAAGTGACAACAGCGTGTTGTTGAAAGTTGAAAAGAGACCTTACACTTTTCAACTTCACTTGTTCAAAGTATAGCTAAATGACAGTTGAGACATCTTAAGGTTCGTTCGAAATATTACGCAATTATATACTTCTGGTTTACCTGGTTACCTTTTTAATACCTAGTGGTGTCTGTGGGCACCACTTTTTATATGGAAAAGTAAAAATATATATAAAGCCGTAAGTAGTCGACCTAAACAGATCTCTAGAACAATATATACCTACTAGTTTTTTTTCCAGTTTTGAGACCTAAATCTAATTCAGTTTTTAATGTGCGTTGCACCAAACCGTCTGTAATCGTAAACGGTATTCGTCAAAATCTGATTTTATAGAAAATTTGACAAGTTTCAATGGGATGACAGCCACCGGAGGCATATTTAACGTTGGCCAGTCTTTAATCCTAAGTTGGTGCAACCTGTTAAACTGCCATATCCACAGTGGCGTACTCGCACGACCTTTAATTGCTCTCATCTTGATACGCGGTATATCGAGCGGCAAAACGGGCCGCGGTCGCAACTTTGTAAAACGCCCATTATCGGATTTGCTACCACTTTTTAGAGAGCTTCTATTTTGGTGTTACAATTTAATCCGTTTCGAAGTTGAACTTGTATTTCAAATATCTTTAATTATGGCTACGGCTCTGTAGATTTTACGTTGGCATACGAAAGAAGAATCATAGGCTTGATAATGGACGCGTCTTCTACTTTTGTGCCGAATATTAATATTTATAATTTTTATCAATAATATACACAGCAAAGTGTGATTGGAAAATATTCATAGAAATGAAGAAGTAACAATGTGAATTAAACTGAAAATTTGTCTCAAAGACGGCTTTCTTTGTCGTTGTGAAATAGTTTTTGTACCAGATTTTGTTTAGTATGTATAGTTCCTATTTTAAGACCAAGAAAAAAAGAGGTCCTATTGAATAAACCTGGAAGGAACACTATGCGTGAGAGTGTATGAACGTTAAAAAAAAAAGTTGTCTCGCGGAATTAGCACTTTATTACTAATTCAAACTGATGACAGTAATAAATGATAGACCGAAACTATCCGAGTTTCTTACACCGGTTCTTCTCGTGGCAGAGGTTAATTTTTCCGAACCGGTGGTAGCTTATTGACATTCATATGTGCATTTAATGTGCCTAAATTGAAGAATAAAGAACTTTTACTTTATTTTATCTGTTACATACAAATATATCTTCACAAAAAATGCTCCCAAAGTTAGGTACATAGTTTTGACACAAGTAGTGAGGAAAACGTTTTTTTTTTGTTTGACACATTTAGCCTTTTTCTACGATATATAGATCTTCTTGATTTTTTCGAATAACCATGATCGCTACTTATTTGCAATGCTTTCCTCTGCCCAAAGATTTTCACTTTATTCAATATTCTTACGTACAACTCCTCCAGCCATGTTAAACCACAAAACCATTAAAACGATGACATTTTTAATCCTTAATCGTGTGCATCTGAAAGTTAGTTATGCATGACTTGTCGAGATGTCCTCTTCCTTCAAGACCTTATCATCAATCTGAACCTCACCAGGAGTTGTCACGAATGAATCATGGACAATTTAAAACAGCTCCCACGGATAGGGTAATAAAGATAATTTTAAATACAAAGCAAGCACACGCGCAATCGCAAAACATGACGAGATCAAAATCTGCGCCAGCGTTTAAACCAGTTCCTTCATTATCAGATCGATTGAGGAGGCGGGGCCTGTAGATCCATCTCTCTCTACGATCGGTAATAGCTTAGGTTAGACAGAGATGACGGTTCATGCATCATCGATTTGTAATAAGTGGTCATTTTTGGTATGCTGATTTCGCTAGTTTGTGTAATATGTTTAGGTATGAGGTTAATTGAGGTTTTGTTAAATGGTTTGGACCTTACTTGTATCAGATCAACGTTCAGAAAGATGAGTGGGTTGCGGATTGTTATTTTTGGATGTCAGGTAAATAGCAGATTGTTGTATGGATATGAGTCACTACATTATGATAACGTAGGTACCTACAAAGATGTGTGACCTATCTACTAATTTGTTTGTAATGCGAACAAGGACATGACGAAAAGTTTCCGTTTTTTTTGCCATTCTTTATGAATGGCAAAAAAAACATTGTTTACAATGTTCCTGCCTCGCACAGCTAAACTGTGGAATGAACTGTCGCCTGCGGTATTTCCGGACCGATACGACCTTCAAAATTTCAAAAAAAAAGCGTACTCCTATCTTAAAGGCCGGCAACGCACTTACAACCCCTCTGGTGTTGCGGTTGTCCATGGGCGGCGCTAATCACTTGCCATCAGGCGGTACGTCTGCTCGTTTACCTCCTATTTCATAAAAATTATATAAAACTAAAATATAACAACGATAAGCTATTTGACAGAGTCAAAAATGACACACACCGTTCTACTGTACCGTAGTTAATTCGCAGTCGCAAAAATACTATTTACGAAGACATTTTTCCCTTATGAAATTTAAACGACACCAGCAGCCAGCGTGGAAATTAATTAGAAAGTAAATTTAATAAAAGTACCTAGATCACTCAAGTTAAGATTCATTGTTCCAATCCCTGGAATACAGGGACCAATTGTTTTTTAAATCGAATGCATACTTCTTTCGCCTTACATCGTCACTACTCAACAACAGATGACGCTGCCAGTCTCAAACGAACGCAACTCACGCGCACCAGGACGCCAGTGCCATCTTTGGACAAAAACTCACACCACAAAGATTTACCATCGAAAGCAGACCCCTGATATTCCTTAAGCAATCGCTTTTTGTTACTCCTAATGCTCGAATCGTGAATGGAGACGGTTCTGTATAAATTGGTTGGGTATAATTCGATTTTAATGGCGACTATCGTGCATTGGTTGATAAAGTAGTCGATTACTTTTATAACGAATGATTGCACGTTGAATGATTTGGTCTGGATTTTGATGTGTTCTGATTATGAGGTATTTTAGGGGTCGGTTGTATCATGTTGTATCAACGGGTTTGATAAATAATTATGAAACAATGTAACCTCAAAAAAATTATGTACATAGGTAGAATACAGAATACTTAGCTGAATTGGAAGTGGAAACTGTTGATGGGTAAAGTCAAGTGCAAAAATACGAGTCCGTAAAAGTTACTCAAATATATGTCCCATGGCTCCTATCTCGGTGGGTTAAAGTTTCGGTTCATATGTTTTATGAGAAGATAAAATCGATAGGTACATATATTTTTACACTTGACTGAAAATACCGTTTAAATAAAGTGTAAGACCGTATTGAAGACTAAGACCCAAATCGATAGACACCTATTTATATTGTTTTGCAATTTATTGTTATACCTACTACTAACTTGGGTATTATTATTATGAATATTATACAGCGGAACTTTTATTTAATTGACATATAAATTTTAGGTTAGCATTGATGACTTACCAATTTATTGTTGTAGCTAGGTATATATTTTTTGTCTTCATTAGATTACTTGACCACCTCCATGTCAATTATTTACATACCGACACAAAACTCAATAGATCGACCGGTTTTTTGTCCATTTTTTACTTGCTTGAGTCCCATCACGAATCGATGTTTCTCAAAACCATTATAATCGTATTAGCATGATCGATATAGGTTTATTAACCACTTCGTAAGGTAGGACTAATGGCTTATACTTACGGTAATATTCCTGTCTAGCTAGCGTGGTCGCATTTATGTCCATCATATAGCATTCGTCCTATTTTACATACTCTCTAGTATGAATCTAATAAACAAATAAAATAATAATATTAATATTTGTGGATAATCTTACACAAATCTACCTAGTAAAAACGCTACGTAATTATCCCGATGATTAAACCCACGCGTGTCCCACGGTATCCCGTTTGACCTTATTTAAAAAAAATAGATATAGATATATTTATTGACAAAACATTTGCAACAAAGATACAAGTCTTTGGGTCCTGAGCTAGGATTCCCTGTTACAGGACCCAGTAGAATAACAAGCATTAAAATCGAGACATTCATATATATTACAAAGCTCCTCTTTGCTCTAACAATTATTTGATAAAGAGAACAAATACAACGAAGAATGAACCTTGATTACCTGCATCCCATTTCAAGAATAGAACGTACATTTCTGGTTTGCCGGACCATGGTTTGAAGAGAAAAATTGAAGGTAGCCTGTTTTAAATTTGGGTAAGTTACTAGTTCAGTCAAGATTCATATTTAATGACATAAGACGGACACGGAGCATGATAATAATATTGATGGATATTTCTCTCATCGGTTTTACTTGAACTACCTAGCTACTAACAGCGAACATACGTGCATAAATATCAATCAAAGACAATTACAACATATTGTTTAATTCGAAAACTTATGACACCAACAACGAACCACAGGTAACAACAAAGGCCATTCACACGATGATTTGTGCCGCATTGTCTGTAAGGGCATAATGTGGGAATAGGCCGCCCACTCCTGGCTCCTTTATATATATTAAAAAAAAAAAACAATAAATCCTTACAGTTTTCAAATGACGGAATCAGACATTCGAGGATTTTGACACGTTTTAGATTAGGGTCAGACTGACAATCGGTTGGATTTTGGCTGTAAATCTTACATATGTCATTTCGATTAGAGTTTTAAATCGTTTTTCTGAAACTGAACAATAGGCTAATTATTTTACTAAACGAGACTTAATTGCATATAATTAATTATATTTATTTTCCTCGACTCGGTTTAGGTAATCGGTTTAGGTAATCGAAATCGGTTTAGGTAATATCGTCCGGTATATAAACGGATATTGTGAATATTGAGTTTCTGCCAACAAACAACCTACTTACCTCTAAGTGATAAAATCCAAGTGCTGGTAGTTCGAAAAGCCCTTACAGCTAGGAGATATAATTGTCCGATCTTGCCTGTAATTTCTCGACCAAGGATGATGTAACACGTCCATTCCCCATCTAACCTTCCAACCTAGGGGAACAACCTTACCTGTCGTCACTTAAATTAGGTTGATCGCATGGGCTCTACTATCCTATTAATTAGGTAACTAAGTTTTCCCCACGTCTTCGTAGACTTATTGTTATTATATTGTTTTCGGCCCGGCTTGTTTATCGCTCTCCCGTACAAACTTCCACCCCCAATTCAACCCGTTAAGACAAGTGACTATGTCTATATCGATTACCGGGATAAAAACTATACTGTGTCCTTTTTGGGGTCTCAAACTATTTCCATGACAAGTTTCATCTAAATCCATTTAGTATTTTGACGTGAAGAGGTAGTCGAACAGACAGACATTTACTTACCTACCTTTACTAAAACAACACGCGATTTAAGAGAGCTTGGATAGTCTAGCTCAGGGGTAAGCAAACCGCGGTTCGCTAGCAGCATGCGGCTCTTTAAAGGGCCAGTTGCGGCTTTTCGAGGTCTCCTCAAACTGGTATTTTTGGCTCTCTGAGGTTCCCAAAAGAAGATATTTTATTGAATTTGGCTCTTTGGTTAAAAAGTTTGCCGACTCCTGGTCTAGTTGACTGTAAGGGCTAAAACAGTACCTAATAAAATCACCATATTTCTTGTGCGTGTTTTGAATAGGGGCCCACATTTTTTACGGTATCTAAAACAAAATGACGCAGCAGAACCACAGTAAACAAAAAAACGCAGTAGAAATCCGATCAATAAGGGATTAGTTTGACATTCGGTAGCGATGACATGTCGCTACTGGCTTATGCCTTAATAGGATTGTGGAGTTATATTTGACCGGTTGTGTCGAAGTTAGAGAGAGTAATGCTTATTCTAACATAGGTACTTATGATTTAAAAGCGAACGTTGTTAAATATTGATAATACTTAAATATCAGGTTCCGAAATAAAATAATAATAATAATAATAAGTGCCGTACTATAAATACTAACCTGCGCCAGTTTTCGAAAATGGTCGTGCTACGCTCTATTGGGATCGATCTATCATCACGGATCGGACTATTGTAGCCAATAAGCCCGACATCGTGCTGATAGATCGATCGAAGCGCCAGGCAGTGCTCGTCGACATCACCATCCCCCATGACGAGAACCTCGTGAAGGCCGAGAAGGACAAAGTCAGCAAGTACCTAGACTTGGCACACGAGGTAACCGCCATGTGGGATGTTGATTCGACGATCATTGTCCCGATAGTCGTTTCTGCGAACGGTCTAATAGCGAAGAGTCTCGACCAACATCTCAAGAGACTCTCGCTAGATGGCTGGGTCAAGGGTCAAATACAGAAGGCGGTACTCCTGGACACGGCGCGGATAGTCCGGAGGTTCCTCTCTCTGTCGCCCTAACCACCGGTGGCTTAGGCCCTGCCTCGCTGCCGGCGGCACCCTAGGTTAGGTTTTTATAATGTTTTTATATTTTGTAAGTGTATTTTTATATTTTACCTTTTGTAAATCCATTGTACAAACCTAAGACGAAAAATAAATAAAGGAATAATAATAATATTGGGGGACAATCTTACACAAATCGACCTAGTCCCAAACTAAGCAAAGCTTGTACTATGGGTACTAGACGACGATATACATACTTATATAGATAAATACATAGAAAACATCCAAGACCCAAGAACAAATATCCGTGAAAAATGCACAAATAAATGCCCTGGCCGGCCGGAAAATAAATAAATATTAGGAGATACTCTTATACAAAGTGAAGAAGCCACATAAAGCCCAATAAGGCTTGTGTTTTGGGTGCTGGACGGCGATAAATTTAATAAATATAAATACTTAAATAAATAACATCCAAGACTCAAAAACAAATATGTATATAAGGAGGCTTAATTAATGAGTTAGATAGAGTCAGATTTTGTAGTCACAAACACCCATAGGCTATGGCACCTGTTTACTATCAGGCAGGCCTGATAACAAAAATCGACGTGTTTTCGTTAAAAAAGTCCAAAATATTATACAATTAACGTTGTCAGCTTCAACTTGCACTCTAACACAAATCATCCTACCATAAGCCAACACTGTCGATATAAACCTACCTCACAACTCTGAAGTAAAACGTCATATCTGCATTTGTTCTAAGCTGTATATACATCATTTTTATAATTTTACTGCAGGTAGCAGGTCCTAATCCTTATTGATTTATTTTCAATTAGATCGTTCCGGGAGCCGTTTTTTGTGGTCGAATCGTCGGCCGGTAATTTGAAGGCGTGTGACTGAACGTGATTGCGAATTGGTACAGTCAACAGGTTATAATCAGCATCAGTAAAGTTATAGGTATGTTACTAGTTGGCGGTGGGAAGACAATATTGCGAAGACGCTCTTAACCCTTAGCCGGGTAGTGATCCCATAGGGACCACATAGGAATTATTTTTTTCTAAACGGGTAGATGTGATATAAGGAAATTCCGGGATGAAACTATCCCATGTACTTTTCCGGGACTCAAACTACCTCCGTACCAAATTTCAACAAAATCGGTTCAGCAGTTCAAGCGTGAAGAGGTAACAGACAGACAAACAGAAAGAAAGACACTTTCTCATTTATAATATTATAGTGTGGATTAGTATGGATACGTAGCTAACCGCTAGGGCAGTGGCTACATATGGAGCACGTGCATTTTCGGTAACGTGCAGTGGGCATATGGGTACCACAAGGGTTTTTATTGAAAATAATAATAATAACAACATACTTTTTTTCAACACTATTATCTACCATAATCAGTATTCAAAAGTAGATAAATGGCTAGGCTTTGCTAAAATGGGCTGTCAATTTAAACAGCCATAAGATTGGTTTAGAAGGGTGAATGTGTAATTCACATCATCATCATCCTAGTGTTTTCCCGGTTGTATCGGTTTTTGAATGATTATAATATTGATATATTCTGTGTAACTGAACATTGGTTAAAAAATAATGAATTAATGCTTCAATTTAATAACCACCAGGTGGGAAGTTCGTTCACCAGGCTTAGTTCCATACATGGTGGGTCATTAATAATATTACATAATAAATTAAAATTTAAGGAACGTAAGGACATTGTATCCTTGTCTGTTGAACGGACCATAGAAATAAGTGCAGTAGAATTAGAGCAATTTATTGTTGTCTGTGTGTATAGGCCGCCATTAAGTAATTTTGACCTTTTTGAAAGCATAATGGAATCCGTGCTACTTAAAATATCACTCTCTAGTAAGAAATTACTTATATGCGGAGACTTCAATGTAAACATTTTAGAAAATTCAACAACAAGTGTCAGATTGTTGAATCTTTTCAAATCTTGTAATTTGAGTCATATATTTACGGAGCCTACTAGAGTCACTGCTACAAGCGCCACCTGTATAGATAACATTTTCACTAATATTATTCCAATCACTAAAAGTGTAATCAGTAAATTAGAATTAGATCACTTAGGTCAATATATGGTATTTGAGACATTAAGAAGAAATACCCTGAGGAAACAAATAACTATTGTACCAGTAACCACGGGCCGTATGGAACGAATGAAGCAAAGTCTAGTCCAGGCGCTACCCTTTCTGTCTTCCGATATGAGTCCAAACGAAATGTACAATTCATTTTTTCACACTTTTATGAAACATTATAATGCGATTTTTACATCCAAATCGGTCGTGGTTGGTGGGACATCAGTTTTTAGTGAGTGGGCTACTGAGGACTTACATAAACGTAGACAAGCACTGTATGCTTTATATGAGGAACGCCGGTTTAATATGAGTGATGAATTTAAGGAACATGTCAAACAATATTCTAAGAAATTTAAAATAGATTGTCATATAGCTAAACGTAATTTTATAAGCCAGAAAATTACAAATAGTTCGGACATTATCAAAACAACATGGAAATTAATTAATGTGGAAACTGGTAGATCAAAGCACAAAATGAATGATCTTAAACTAAAAATAGATGGCATAATTATAGATTCAAGTTTAGAAGTAGCAACAGAATTTGAAAAATTTTTCACTGAGATACCAGTATCCACAACAAAGACATTAAATTCTTCACCTTCGTCTGCCGTTACATTGTTAAAAGATAACGCCTCAGAATGTAGTGAAAATCTTCATTTTGAATATGTAAATTTATTTTTATATAATTGTTAATCAGTATATTTTTTTAATCATTATTATTAAGTAAGATTATCAGTTTTTTTTTAAATTGTATAAATTCACGCTTTGACTTGTAAAAGTGCCCTTGTGGCCTATTTGCAGAATAAATATTTGATTTTGATTTTTGATTTTTGATTAGTACCCCAGATGTAATAAAGGCGTTTAAATCAATTAATGTCAAAAAAACTGGTGATCTCTGGGGAGTCTCTGTCCATGCTGTCAAATCTCTAATAGAAGTCATAGCGCCTGACTTGGTAGTTGTATTTAATAACAGTATTGACTGTGGTGAGTTTCCTGATCTAATGAAACATAGTAAAATAACTCCTTTATTTAAATCAGGTAGCACTTCTGACCCCACTAATTTTAGACCAATATCTGTGCTACCAACATTTAGTAAAACTTTTGAAAAATTAGTTTTGTCCCAATTAATAAGACATTTTAATACAAAAAACTTAAGGCATAATAAGCAATTTGGTTTTACGCGGGGTCGCTCGACAACCGACGCGGCTGTTGAGCTAACTAAACATATATTCGATGCCTGGGAAGAGTCACAGGATGCCTTAGGTATTTTTTGCGATTTTTCCAAGGCCTTCGACTGCGTATGTCATGAAACATTAATCAGGAAACTGCACTTCTATGGAGTTAGAGGATCGGCACTGAATTTGCTAAAATCTTATCTATATGGTAGAATACAAAGGGTCGATGTGAATGGACAGCGATCACCGGGATCAGTGGTCTCGATGGGTGTACCGCAGGGATCAATATTGGGACCTTTCCTATTCCTTATCTACATAAATGACTTGCCATACCTCGTAAAGACCCACCATGATATAGTATTGTTTGCAGACGATACCTCTCTTATATTCAAAGTCAAACGACAGCAACAAGCTAATAATGATATAAACAATGCTATTTCTAATGTAGTTAATTGGTTCAATGTCAACAAGTTATTGTTAAATGAGAAAAAGACCAAATGTATCAAGTTTGTCACGACTAACGTTAAGCACAATCAAACAAGTGTCATTGTGAAAGATGAGGAATTGGAACTAGTGGATAGTACAGTTTTTCTTGGATTAACATTAGATTCCAAACTCCAATGGGGTCCCCATATTGCTAATCTCTCGAATAGACTGAGTTCTGCAGCTTTTGCCGTGAGCAAAATCCGCCAACTGACAGACGTGAAGACAGCTCGATTAGTATATTTTAGTTACTTCCACAGTATTATGTCGTATGGTATTTTACTATGGGGCAGTGCTTCAGATATTAATTCCATTTTTGTTCTGCAGAAGAGGGCTATTCGAGCAATATATAAAATGAACCATAGAGACTCACTTAGAGATAAGTTCAAGAACATTAATGTAATGACATTGCATTGTCAATACATCTATGATAATATTGTGTATGTACATAAAACATTGTAAATTTCAGGAAGAACTGTGACATACATAATATTAATACTCGAAATAAACACAAACTCGCGGTGCCCACCACTGGCCTCCAGAAAATTAGAAAATCATTCATGGGTAATGGTGTGAAGTTTTATAATAAGCTTCCAAGAAACGTAACTGACTTGTCTATTAATAAATTTAAAAATTATGCAAAGCGTCAACTCATATCGAAAGCATATTATAGCACACATGACTACATGAATGATAAAACACCGTGGGATTAATTGTGACTGAAATATTAATGAATTAATCATTATGGCATTAGATATTAATATGATCTTTTTTTTTGATATTTTGATTTGATTCTAGAAACTGTCTACCTAGATTTCTTTTTTTTATATATTTTTTATTATTATTATTATTATTTATGTTTTGACGATCCTATTGTGAATTTTACTACAAAATAATTTCTTACTTTGACATGTCTACAACAATACAATATTTATTTTAAAGAATAATAATAGCATCAATAAATTGCTCTAAATAATTAATTAATATATATGTTAATACATGTTATAACTGACGATTCGAAAGTGCTTGTTGCTAGGCCTATTTGAATAAAGAATATTTTGACTTTGACTTTGACTTTATCCTAGACGAACGCAGGGTACGCTTTGTCATCTAATCCAAAGATTTAGCGTATCATAAAACGCGGATGACCAGAGTGTTGAACGAAGTTACTGTGTGTGCGTATGACTCTTTATTTCACATAAGAAGAACATCCCCAAAAACCACAATATTTTTGTGACTTGTGTGTGAATGAAAATAAAATGTGCACAGGTTATGATGCCTTACAAGCACAATACTCTTATATTTACCACTAATGTAAAGCGGGAATTGTTTTGTTACGATCATGGCCACAATTATTTGCTTTAATTCTGCACTACTGGATGTAACACGAGGACTGTGGCGGATTTCTTGCAACTTATTCGATGGATTCTGTATTATTGATTGTGATTGGTGTTATTATCATAATGGAAAAGGGTACAGAAGGGAAGATGACATTCAAAAATTAACGTTCAATATAAATTTGTTGAAAAAAACGTGTCAGATACGCTACTGAAGGAATTATACCCTAATGGTTTTCGTATAAGTAGGCAATAACAAGTGACTGCGCAAAATTTTGGGATTCGGTAGGACCAAACCCTTTAGCGTGTAACTAGGATAATGTTGAAATGGATGGAAGTCACTTATTATTAGATGAAAATGTGGTAATAAATTACCGTTAGCAATAATACTCATGTTAAAAATCCACCTAATTTTAGCCCTTAAAATTATAATATGCGATTTAACAAGTCCTTATCCAAGCCTGTTCCTTTCACCGAGCACGTGCTATGTGGTAGAATGGAATAGCATGATTTGGTGTTTTCTAGCTGTCAAATATCTGTCTGATTCGATGGAAGCCTTTCTGTAAGTCCTACATTGCGTCCAATTCTGAGGGTCGTGCCACTTTGCCCTGTCTTCGGCACCATGAATGGCATCACAGGCTGTGGTGTCCAATGTGGAACGGATATGGTCAGACCAATATGTTGGGCTCCTGCGTCGGGGTTGTTTTCCGTCCACTTTGTATGTATGTATGTATGTATGTAAGCACTTTATTGTACACAATAACAGTTTAATTAAAGCATAGACATGTCACACAAGATCAGAGTACAAAGGCGAACTTATCCCTATGAGGGATCTCTTCCAGCTAAACTTTAATAACTATAAACGCTTTGCCTGTCAGAAAGAGTTTTTCTCGGTCGTCACTTCTCTTCCTAGCAATGTGATCAAAGTATTCGAAAGTTTTCCGTAAGCATATGGTGGCGAGTCTCATCGGTTTTTGAGTTCAGCCAGTATAGATTCATTGGTCCGTTGTCCAGTCCAGTGAATTCCTAACATTTTCCTTCAGCACCACATTTCAAAAGCGTCAATACCTTCAAGGTCAGCATTTTTTAACGTCCAAGTTTCAGTTATGTACAGAAAAATTAAAAAAAAGTGGTGACTAGGCACTTCTTGGTCTTCTGTATGTAACTACTATTCCGTGCCTCAGCTACACAAGAGTACCTTCCTTGAACTTAATTCAACCCTTACTTGTCTTATTTCCAAGTACAAAAAAGCTCTAACAATATAATCCCAAACAATACCGCACGTATCCTGTCAAATTTACAGCCGTTAATGTATGCAAATGACTGTCAATACATCCCGAGATGACAGATCTGATATTCAGATCAATCTTGGACCCATTGTATGGTAAGGAGGTGATCACAAAGGATGAAGTGGAGGAAATTGGGCAGACCTGTTTCTGAACGGGAGCCTAATTACTTTTTTAATTCGGTGTGTAGGCTTGGAAGAAAGTGGTTTGAATATCATTTAATTTGGGAAATAACGCACAATTGAATGTCATTCTAGGTCTTTATAATATTTTTAATTATAGTTTAGTCTATGATATAATCATGCCATAGGAATAGCAACGGTTCGAGCTACGTCAAATCCTTGAATAGTAATAACAAACCATTTGATAATGTGGAACTTTTGACATTTTGGATTATACATACAGTGTCTTAAAATAATGGAATACTTCACTCACTGGCTCACTGTTTCACTTTCTGGTGATATTATCACCCAATTAGCGATACGTTAAATAAATACATTTTATCACACAATTTTTTTATTTTTTATTTATTTGTTTAATTAATATACAATTTGAAATGAATATATGACAAATATGAAAAAGTTGGTGACTATAATTCCGTACACTGAGACACTAGTAGTGATGACTCGTTCCCAGGAGTGTTCCAGAAAACTTCCGATTTATATGAGGAATATATCCCATATTTTCAAATTGGGGATGTTCTAGGCACATCACTAGATAGAAAGATATGCACTACAGTCCAATCTAGTATCAAATTCACTTTTCTTGTAAGTACTTCATAAACTATGACAAATATTATCCTCACTAATGAAAAGATATAGCTGTGACCCGATATGCATGACTCACTAATTACAATCGACGCCTGTGTCGTCTCACAGCCATTAAGACCAATCTAATCTTGTTAATTTAATCCGAACTACATCTCCATGCGCAATGGCGTAACTTCAACAGGCGCACGCGCACTTGCGTTGTTTTGAAGTGACGACGACCCACGCAGAAGGAAGTTAATCATCAGCACTTTTATACTATTGACTTTTGTGGAATTAGGAAGTTTAGAATTTATTTTATGATCGCTTCATTTTAACGGCTTTTGGTGTTTCTTATAAATGCCTTGCCTTTATCACGGTGGAAGTATCAATACAAAAATCATCAATATTCCGTCATCTCCCTTTATATATACGAAAATTTTACATAGCAATATTGAGACCTCATGCATTGTAGTATCCAGGAATACATTTGACATAGCGTTGCACTGGTCGTTCGAACCGGCCTAGTATTTAGTTTTAAAGGTTCTGACGGAAGATCAGCGCTGCGGGCTCCGCAGCATTAAATACTGAGTCAGCGCCTATCCTACCATAACACATGGCTCTCGTTCAGATTGCTCTTTAAAAATGCTAGGTTTAATTCGAATAATGTTCCTTCGAAATTGTTTTTCTTTTTATGTCTTTGTTTTTTCTCTCTTTTTGTTTAGCTTTAAGAATATGTATTATTGTGTTGTGGTTGAATAAAGTTTGTATCCATCTATCTATCCTACTGCTGGGCCGTATATTATATAGATATGGGGCGCATAGATGAGGGGGGCAGAAATCCATAAGTCCAGTCCAGTCCTCATTTTGCAGGCAAACACCTACTGACACCAGCTTGGGCCATTTGGGGTACAGTCTAGACCAAATACCTTTTAAATTGTGATAAGGCGTAAAACTGTTAACTTATTTCTGCTGTTGACTATACCTATGTAAAAAAAGCTTGTAGTTAGTACTTTTTACTTAAGTTGACTGCGATTGTTGTTCTTTTACTGTACGTACCTTGTATCAATACTGTATTATTAGGAAAACATACGAGCAGGTGCTCATAATGTATTCGCACCCTGACTGCAATACGGCCTCTTTTGCCAATTTTAGTTTTGTGAAAGTGGCCTTATCGGAGTCAGGTTGCGTCTAGATTGCGTAACACGGTCAAACAAACAGTATCGAACTTATCTTAAATGAAATTCTATTCAGCTACGTTGTCATACCACAAGCAAGTTTTCAAGATATTGGGCTATTTATGTACTCGTATTTTTGAATTGTAAAGCAAAAACAACTCAACCTAACCTCTAAAGAGTACCCTAAATCGGCGCGCATCCATGAATAATGTTATGAGAGTTCATGAAGCAAAAGTTGTATGTCAGGATCGTAGCAAATGGAAATCCGTGATCTCTGCCTACCCCTTTTGGGAAACAGGCGTGATTATATGTATGTATGTATATAAATAACTCAACCCTGGAACTAGGTGCTCTTAATACATGTAGACATCTTAGTAACCTACCGGATATGGTATTCTTATATTCTTTATAACTACTATGGCCATCCTATTGTTGAAAAAAGCAGGACGGTGATAATTTATTACATTGAAACGAAATAAAAACAAATTATAATCTTTATAATCGTTTTCATTCTTTGTCACACTAACTTCTTTAGATTCAAAAGCAGTGTCAGCACTTACCTCAATATTGATAGGATCTTTTTAAACATTGAATTCAAACCGCGGATCTAATTATCAGACATTAAAAATAATATTTAATCAACAATCATCAAAAGAAACTATTTGTCATTGCCACACTTAACTATTTGTATGATTGATGGTATTAATGAAATTGTAAAAGAGTCATCATAAAAGCACACAAATACGGTGAAAGAATAACGTCGTATTAGCTAGTGACGTAAGTTACACATCTAACATTTCTCCTCTGACAATGTAACATGAATTCAATAAGCAAAATGTCGTATCTTAGTTTTGTTTTTATAAGAAGTAATATCATTCTGGAATTGAGCTGTAACCGGCTTGAGATTGAAAGCTGCACCGGAGACATTGTGATTTTGATATATACAATAATGTGTATAAACATTAGTGGTTTGTATGACTCGATACAGTATACGCAAAAATAAAGATGTTTTATTAAAAAAAGAAAGGAAAAGTGAAACAAAGTCGGACACGCAAGTAAAAATGCAATGCGACACTTTTATAGGTTAGAAAAATACAAAACACTCCAAATATCATTTTGATGCCTCTTGTTACCTAAGGTTACCTTTTTACCAAAGCATATTGATTCCAGCTATATAGTAGATTACGTAACGTGACAAACTTACGGCAAGTAGATCTGTAATTTTAAATAGAGAAAATGATATTTAAATCTACTGGGGTAACTTAAAATCAAGTGGTGACTTTTATCAAACCAGTTATTCTCATAAATAATATAGGTATTGTTTTTTTTCTCGTCATCTGTGGCCGTTGATAATTGCCCATAGTACTGGTTTTATGTTACATTCTAAGTGATCAAAGTAGCCCCATTTTTTCTTAAAGTAACCCCCATCCACTGAAACTTTACGCACGCTCCAATACGCTACGCTACGCGCGCTATCCCTCTTCGTCACTGTAAGTACTACGTAGTTTTATTTATAACAAGCATAACTTAGCCAGCTTGTAAATATTATAAAAATACACACAGGATAAAATATTATGCTCCCTTATTTCTTCATTCGTAAAATTTCCTAATACCTGTGTCCCCACTCAAGAACTAAATCATAATATAAATTCATCTGTAAACCTTAAGTTTACTATAATAAGAGAATAATAACCTAAGCCAGCCTCAAGAGGCGGTGACAGATTTACTCTCCACAAAGGAGCTTTAACTACGAATTGATTTATTTTGCTGCGAATAAAACGATAAGTATTATAACTTATGAATGGAACTAAGTTGCCATTGAGAGGTGACTAACTTTTATTTTGTCCTTGACTTTGACTTCCGTTTGTGCCTGGAAAGGTTAAGCCTTAAAATGATTTGATAGTCATAAACAAATGTCTTACACGTGAACAAATAACTTAAACAAGAATTAAAAAAGGAGAATAAATGTAACAGGGACTAACGAAAGTAAACTACTCTCTCTGTTTTAAAATCGATTTTAAAGTTAATATATCTGACCTCGATCTTCTAAAAGGTCCTTATTTGAATAAATTATGTTCAACGTTTCAGATTATTTCTATCATTCAAAATGTCTAGTGGGTACCTATACATACTTATTGGCTCAATGCAGTGTAAAAATGGAATACTTATGCCAAAATATTGAGATGGGATCGCTACCTTTAATATAGGATTCGGCACATTTTATTTATTTACATTTTTGTAAGCAGACGTCGCATAAAATTATATTCATTTACCTTTTTGAGGTCATTTGTGATTTCGGATGAGTCCACGATGTGTCCACATCACAGCATCCTTGGTCGCGAGCAGAATGACGTGAGCTTTACTTTATATATCTTCTAACCTCTTACGTTTAACTAATAATACAGTACTAAATATTATGTATTTGAAAATCGTGCAGGTTAAAAATTAATATCATTCTAGGATAAATTTGTATAACAATAACATAACTTAAAACATAAAATGACAGAATACTAAAAAAAACTGAAACAAAACCTAAAATTAAAATAAACTATTTCTAAAAAGGGCCCCCGTGGCATCGTACCGTAGACGCTGGCTGCATTTCCTCGCTGTATGGCTATACTTAAGCGCTGTGCGAGGAAGCTGCCAGCTCTTTGCTCCCCAGTATATCATTCTTAGGAAATTATGTTCTTTAACCATACAACTCCTAATTTACCTTCTACTAAGCTTTACAACAACTTCAAAATGCAATAAGAACCAATGATCGTCCTAAAAATAAATGTCAACTAAAAACGAAACCTAATTGCCTACTTTTTGTCTTCTACGCCGACCACCCAACTCCAATCGCATGGCCCATTTCCTCAGCAAATCGTCTGTTTTCTATATTTTTTATATCATCTAAATATGGGCTTCGTGGGCTTATGCGCGGTTTGTAAAAACGGCCCTTGTTTTTAAGAGAATCGTGGCACCTACGACCATTGGTATGGAGAGGTGCATTGTGTGGACTCACAATAAGGATCAAGCGTACGGTTTGTTAAAAATATCGCAGAATATGTGTGATGTATGAGGTGGAATAGGGCTGTGCTTTAACATACAATATTTTTCACTTCTTTTCTCATGCTCGAAAAGTGTGTCATATTAGACTTATCAAACGTGGTCAAAGTAGTGCATTTAACTCATAGGGAAAAGTCCATTCACTAAACACAATATACTAATTTAACTCACAAAAAAAACCTTTGTTTTTGATTTTGCAACCAATTACAGCTAAGTCGACTAATCAGGTAACAAAATTCATGTCACATAAAAGGACACTACTCTTTAAGTTTTCTTAGTCCCTATTTCATAATAATTAGAAATATGGTTCAATTTAGAGCAACGCTTTGAAGCGCTCAACGGCAGTTCAGTGGCGTTCGCGGTGTCTTTATCTACTCAAAGCGGTGTCAATATTTCGAAGATATAAACTAAGATAATATGGCCCGCCTCTCTAAATTTCTATTTCAATGCCTGTCTCAGCACGCACACATGCGTTGGGAGTTTTGGTGATGCTTAGTAAATACTTTCGCAAATACATTGAAGCGTTTTGAATTTTGGAGGGGCGGCCATGTTATCGTAGGTAGTTTATCTCTACGTGTCAATGCAGTTTATACAAAAACCATGCCGCAATTGCCGCCAAATTAAATTATACATATGGTCGCTGCGGAACTTATTGTTATTTTTGGGAGGATAATCCTTGTTTATTAATTGTATCGCAATCAAAGTTAAAAAGTAGAGTCTATAACTCTGGTCTAAAAGCCATATTAACCCTCAAACTAATTCCCCTCACTGTGATATGCCTTATTTAAGACCCTAGTCATACAATCTACTATTACATTTTATAGAAATATTGAACAATTGCATTTTGCTAGAGTAAAACCAATGTTAAAATGTAAGCCAAAACTAAACCAACGACCTGTTTAGCCTAGTTAGTAGTGACACTGCCTCCGAAGCAAGGCCTGGCCAGGGCAATTATTTGTGCATTTAGCACGGATATTTGTTCTTGGGTTTTGGATGTTTTCTATGTATTTAAGTATGTATTTATTTATATATAAGTATGTACATGTCGTCTAGTAACCATAGTACAAGCTTTGCTTAGTTTGGGACAAGGTCGATTTGTGGAAGATTGTCAAAAAAAAAATTAACCCTTTAACCGTTGATAATTTTTCATGAACATGCCTGGGTCGCCGCTGCTGGTACGAAGTAACATAATTTTTATCTATAAATTAATCAAATTAGAATCCGAGTTATTGAGAGAGATGAATATTCTGTAAAAACATACCAGACATTTCACTTATTTTACAGACTTCGGCGAAATGAGCTTGATATTGTATGTCTTATATATCAGACTACGACGTTTAAAAGGTTAATAAAAAAATGAATAATTATATTGCAAACTTTAATGATGAAAATTGATCCATTGAGCGATATTCCGCGCACGCGACACTCCTGCGCAGCGTAGGCGTCGACGCGACGGTGTCATGTGAATGGACTTGGAGCCTCTCTTAGCTTTATGAACGCTTACCTTATTTTATACTTTATCTATTTATATATTACTAGCTTCTCCCTACGACTTTGTCCACGTGAAAAATTTATATCGTACCTAAATATAAACTTCCGCACCCCCCATTTCACCCCCTTAGCGGATCATTACCGAGATAAAAACGATCATATGTTCTTTCTTTCCGAGATCTCAAAATATTTCTATGCCAAATTTTATCCAAACAGACGCCCATCACCAGATCCATTCATATACTTAGCCAGCTGTAAATTAAAAAAATAATCAATTTTATGTTTATAAATTTTTTTAAACGTGTGACATTGACAGTGTGGAATTTTTGACACTCAATCAAGCAAAATCGGATCAGAGAATGTAATAAACACTTACTTATAGGTACTTTTAAATAAATTTGCGTATGTTTTGCATAATCTTAGAAAGGTAGTTAACCCATCGATAGTATTTATGGCATATCACGCGTATGTTACGTCTACATTAAAGTATGGTATAATATTTTGGGGAAACTCAACGGAAAGAGAATTAGTCTTCAGGGGGCAAAAAAAAAAGTCTGAGAGCAGTCTGTGGTATCCGACATACGAGGTCATGTAAACCATTATTTATAAAATACCGAATATTGACATTCCCGTGCCTTTTTATACATGAAGTGACTTTATATGTAAAAACAAACCCTAATCAATTTACTACTTTTAATAGTGTGCGTCAGCGAGATAAAATAAACAACATATCAATGAAAACCGCCTTATTTGGGAAAGGTGTTTTTGTATGTCGCCTAGAATATTCAACCGTTTGCCTAAGTCCATACTATACTACAGATAGACAATGTAATCGAATTTAAGAACGAAGTGTATAGGTTTTTATCAAAAAAAGCGTATTATTCGGTAAAAGAGTATCTGGATGATGCAAAGTGTGATGACATATGAGCACGGAAATATTTTAGACCTACCTATTAAGAATGACGTTAGATGAATATTATTTTATTTTTTTGTAAACACAAGTTGACATTTTATTTTATTTTTATTTTTAAATTTAATTGTATAAGTTCGATCGTTTATAGATGCTAATCAAAATTTTTAATGAAATAATAATGACATGTTATATTTTTATTGTATACACAATTTGACATTTATTCATTAATTTATCATTGAATTGACATTTTAATTACCTAATTGTATAATTTTGAAATTTTAATTCTAAAGAATTTGGTATGTCTTATGACAAAACACAGTTGGACCTTATAAATTTATAATATTAACACCTTTGTACCGATGTCTGACAAATAAATTATTTTGATTTGATTTGATTTGATACTTAGTTACAATCTCGAGCGACAAATGTTCGTTAGTATCTCCAGACAAATGTTCGTTAATATCTCAAGAGACAAGTGTTCGTTAGTATCTCCAGACAAATGTTCGTTAATGTCTCCAGACAAATGTTCGTTAATGTCTCGAGCGCCAAATATTCGTTAGTATCTCGAGAGACATATGTTAGTGTCTTCTCTTCAGGCATTGTACTGAGGAGTATATATCTTCTTTGTCGAGGATGCTGGCGGCATTTCCTAGCTGTATCACAATACTGATACGTTGTGCGAGGAAGTCGCCAGATCGCAATTAGCAAACGCATCAAACAGACTAAATAAAATACAATACGCCACATATTCACATAATATCTTTTAAAAGTAACCTTACTCTTTAAATAAAATATGGCGTCCTAAAGTCATCTCTGTCCGGTAATTTCATAAAGAAATCATAAGTCACACACAATGCAAACACTTACGAACGCTATCTAATTTCAATGGCGACTGTGGTACAATTTCTTTTGAATTAAAATCCTTTCTGTGCCTTTGTGTCATTGTTTGAATGGCTCTGATTGTTTGTATGGAAGGACTTGGAACTATAGTGAGAGGCTGTTAGAGTTAAGTAGTTTATGTTTTATAACAGTTTTTGTCGTTCAATAATATCATAGCTCTTGGCCCAGCGGCGCCCGCGCACCGCGTGCGATATGTGAGGATAAGCGACGACGACCGGAGTCAAATCTTAGATGGGCTTTGAATGGTTTACAAACTGAGCGCTTCCGTGCTTTAGAGGACACGCTAAGCCGTTAATCCCAGCTGCTGGTCTATGACGGCCTTCGTTAAGCCATACTAGAGGCCTTTGGCTGAACAGTCAAGTTTCCCAATCACTTGACAAGCCTAATCCCAATAAGGTCTATAGTTTCCCCATTGGGTTGGAAGGTCAGATGGCACTCGCATCCCTAAAAACAAGTAACTACGCCAATTCGTAGGATTAGGTAGCGGACCCCGGGCACCGAATCGGTCAACCGATACGAATTCAGTACTGCCCCGCTTCTGCGCATGGTATTACTACTGCGCAAACGTGATACTGAGAGTATTTCGTCAAGTGAGAAAATCTCACATCAGTAAATTCACGTCAAAGAACAAAATGCCTATCACATATCGCACCCGCCCCGCTAAGTCAGAAACTCGTATTAAGCGACTTATCGATGAGACGGTACGATATGAAAAAGCTGTGAACTGTCAGTGTTAACAGTCAGTCGAGTCATTAACGCTTCTTTACTGCACGCCTAACATTTAAATGAGTGCTTCCCGGCTGGCGCGGGATGCGCGGAAGCGGGACGATACGAATGCAGTCCCACTTCCGCGCAATGATGCTACTAGTGCGCAAATCTATTACTGAAAGTATCTCGTCAAGTAAACAAATCAGTGCGTCATCAGTAATCTCACGTCAAAAACTATGGGGCCCTTTACACGGTAAATATTATCACAATACTGGGATGTCAATATTATCGCGGTTTTAAAAATGTTCGGATCTTGCTTCAATATTCATCAATATTCAAGTGATACGTATCGTGATATGAGTGTAACGTGTGATAATAATAACCGTGTAAAAGGCCCCAATGATGCCAACGTGCCGATCCTGTCCTTCCAACTTAAGCTTCCAAGGTAAGTAAGTACAAGTAATTGTAAATACTAATGTGTTAAAATTATATCCCGGACGTTTCCTCTGTCAAAATAATGTGTAGAATCAAAACGGAAATTAAAAATTCATTTGCAAGATTTGACCCGAACATACAAATAGCAGAGGTCTGAGTAGTTTTGAGTTACACAAAAATAAATTTAGCGACATGAACTAACGTTTCATATTTTATGATGCAATCGATAAACACTTATTGGCAGCATTCACTCTCTGACCATCTTGTATAAAACCTTATTGCTCATTAAAAGATCAGCTTTTAGATGAGAACAGAGTACTTAATGTCTCTTAACAAACATCTTTGATGGCGGAACGCAGAACAGCGGCGAAATACCCTCCTGTTTCCTATAAGACAGGTTTACCTAGTTTAGGGAACTGGAACTTATTATTAAGCCTAATCTGCAATTCCATCAGACCAAATGTTAAATCAAATTTTTAACTTAGTACTTTTTATCTTTAATTTATTTACCTACTGTCTTCATCTAAGGGATATTTATTAATCAAAGATGTCTGTCCTATTTTCTTAAGTTAAAAGCCATTACTACATTTATTTCGCTTTTGTATCAAATAGGTAACAATGTTTCATTTAGCGATCTCAAAATGAGCATCAGAATACCCTACAAGACAGGCTATAAGACAGGTTTACCTAGTTTAGGGCACAGGACACCGTTCTCAGGCTTATTTAAATATCTATAAGTGCACTCTCTGTACTTCACATGCAATTAAGCTGATATATTGATACCCAAATTTTTTTTTTTTCATTTCATTTTCAATATTTTTACTATAAGCTATAGTCTGGCAATAAAGAGTAGAAATTAAAAAGTGGCAACACTGTAGTGTCGTCCCTTTTTTCCTAGATTGATTTGAAAATGATGAGACTACAGTGTTGCCACTTTTTAATTTCTACTCTTTTTTGCCAGACTATACCTATACTACTGTAATTATTAGGCTACAACTTTGATAAATATTTTTCATTTTCAATTTTCATTTTCATTTCTTCTTTTGGCGTTACGCTCTTGCTAGAGTTGTCGTGACCGTCACGTCGATTTTTGTGGCCCGCTTCACAATGCTACACCATTGCCACTGCCGCCTTCCTGGTATAGTCGCGGGAAGAAAAGATTCGTCACTTTTCAACTCTTTTTAATGCCGTTAAGGTCAAAAAGTGACGAACATTTTCATTCCGCGACTATTCAATAGTGAAGAGGGCTGTCGATTGCGCAATTTTATTTGGTCCGTCCACCTCATCGGCGATCTTCCGCGTGGTCTGGTGGGGCCCTCAAATTTGCCTTGTCAAAATTACGAATAGGTATCTTCTGGGTGAGCTCGCTTCATCGTCGGCCTCATCTTTGCCCCCCGGCTAGATGCTGGCCAAGAGCAATCCCATCACATTTTCTCCATCTATAAACCTACAATTGCTAAAAGTAGCACTGAAATTAATGTTCGTGTGCTCTACCTTCCCCTTTTGGGAATATACGCGTGAGTTTATGTATGTATGTATGAATATCTTTTAGTCAAATCGATAAAGTGTCGGCAGGAAGCTTGCGACTATTATAATATTAGTATGTAATTACCACCATCCAGGCCAGGTACGACTATGCTTAATTGCCACCGTTGTGAAATAAAAGAAAAGATACCTTAGGGTAGCGGAACTAAACCTTAATACTTGAGTAGGCGTCATGTGTCACTAAAATTTATTATATTAGTAAAGATTAATAATAACGATTTTAAGCCAAATGGATGAAATTAATAAGAGGTTTTATAAATAGCATTGAATGGATGCCATATATCTTTTGTATGGAATGTCATGCGCGTCTTTGACTGTTGAAGATTCTTAATGACACTGTTGTATAGAGTAATGGTACAGAGAATCATTTCTTTAATGTCATTTGTTAATTTAAGGATGAGAGTTCTAGTTTACTAACTATGTGTATTTACCGAATTGACGACCTATTTAGCCTAGTTGGTAGTGACTCTGCCTCCGAAGGCTAGAGGTCCCGGGTTCGAATCCAGGCCAGGGCATTTATTTGTGCATTTTTCACGGATATTTATTCTTGGGTTTTGGTGTATTTAAGTATGTATTTATCTATATAAGTATGTATATCGTAGTCTAGTACCCATAGTACAAGCTTTGCTTAGTTTGGGACTAGGTCGATTTGTGTAAGATTGTCCCCCAATATTATAATTATTATCAAAATATGCTCATAACAAAAAGGTTTTTATGTAGTATATATATCCTTATCTCTGTTTATTTCTCCGCGTGATTTCGTATTTGGGCGCCCGCCTACACACGCGAGTAAAAATTAATAAAAAGCCGTTTATTTCATGCTAGTAAGAAGATACTAATTGAAAAAAAAAATATATATATTCTTTTTACTTATGAACCCCTCTCAGGTAAAGGCCTTCTCCAAAAATTTACATTGTTAACCCCCGCCTTTAACCGGCTGTTGCTACCATTACTAATTATGTAAGTTTTTTTGTGTAACATTGTTCTCTTGTGTGGTGCAATAAAGCATATTTATTATTATTATTTGTTTCTCCTTCGAGATTCACGGGCCATTACATCCCGGTCTTTTGATAGGCTTGCGTGGGGACACAGATCTAACACGTAGAGGCCCTTTGGAGAGTTTTACTATGTAATACCCTGAGAAATGCGTTACGCATACCAATACGTAATATGAGGCCTGCGGGGACAAGCCAGATATTACGCATAAGTTATGTGGGACTCTCCGGTCCAAACGAGGACCAGCCTACCTACTAAAACTCTGGGATGCTGCCTCCACCGTGCCCGAGTGGTGATGCCATGGGATCGCGAACATTTCACCACGACATCACCGGCACCATCGCCCTAAGGCGAACCCTCACCAAAAAGGCACACTGTAGCATGACCAGTGTGCCTTCCCGCACCGACCTCCCTACACCCCGGGAAGGTTAGGGACCAGCACCGACACACGGTGATCTGGTCCCACCCGCGCCACGGCACCGGGAGGACAAACGCCCCTACCCCGGCGCCCAGCGGGAGGACAAACGCCCCTACCCCGCAGCCCTCCGCAGCCGAAGCCGCCGGCCCCCCAGTGGGCCGTGTAATTTTTTATAGAGGTTTTCTTCCTCGCGACTGCAAGCCTACCGCAAGCGGGGTCTTCACAGTCCCCGGTCCGGACATCATCGGCCCTCTGCCTAGTCGGGATTACGGGGCCGTTATATTTGACGAGGCAAACGGTCGGTGCCTCGAACCGCACTACGCCGCCGAAGCGGCCCACCTTCGTCGGACCTGGGGATTTCTCCGTGGAGAAGTCCTTGGTCCGATACCCTCCTCCCCCCCTGACAGGTTATTGGTAGCCCGACAAGTGATCACTTAGGGTCCACTAAATGATCACTTGCCGTGCCTCCAGGACGCACCGGCCAAGACTTTACCCTTACCTGCGGATCAACCGGATCAACAGGTATTGGTAGAGCCCGGACACTCGAGGAGGTTACCTGTCTCGCGCCCCACTATGTAATACACCTGCTGCAACCCATTCACGGGTACATCAATAGATACCCGTGAACCGGTCCCAGCAGGCGTTGGGACTATTGTAAATAAAATGAAAATATTACTGGGCTATGGTGTTGAAGTTTGGCTGGTCAAGAGATTGGGCTATTACTAAGATTCCGGACACCTGCCATAACAATGCTGACACCGTTATCGAGGCAGGTGGTGACTCGCCGCTGCTTAGATGGGCCCCTGAAACTGCCGTCGTAAAGACGGCCAGGAGCAACATCGGTTGTTATTATTATTATTGTTCTCTATTTTAACTAGTTCGATCCCGAATTTTTTAAATATCTTCCTCCCATCGTGTATATGGCCTACTTACGCGCCGGAGGACCGTTCCATGTAGTGACCATGCAGTAACACATTGAAATGCGAATACGATGTAATAGTGATTTTCTAGCAAACCATTACTTGTCTCAAGGTCAAAAGTTAATATTTTAATCTACCTAATATTTGAAGCCGCCTTTACTACAAGCCATCAAAAATACCCCGAAAAGGTTAAGCACGCCGCCGCCGGCGACACAAGGGTTAAGACATAATTTAATCTCAACCATCCAAGTTACACACTTCGGAATCGAGCTAAATTATTCTTTGCTCCCGAGATCAAGTACGCCAAAGGATATTTCATTAAAAACTTAAAATAAGTTGTATCTGTACTGGGCTACAGGCGGTTTGAGGGTTAGGACATTTTGTGAAATGGCTAAACGTTTTCTACCAATGCCGGTTATTTAGCATGGGATTTAGCATTATCGTAAACAATCAAAACCAATAAAGAAAAATTGATCAAGAGTGACGTAAACCAATACCCTAGCGATGTACGTTATTTTTATGACAGTGAATGAATCAAAATCTTCTACTGTCATTTTAGGACTTGTTATTAAACATTGACATAAGATATAGAAATAGACACACAATGCCGAACATAAATAACTAAAAATGTGGCGCAAGATGACACAGATGACACTGACAGTTACATTCCAATAGCTGATAATAACGCTTCTTTATAGTCCGAGTCATGATAAAAACTTCATAGAAAAAAGAACTTACAGACATTAGCGTCATGTGTCAAATTTGTAAACATAAGAACCAACATGATAAAAACTTTTTAGTAAAATGCCACGGTCGTATACTTTCTACCAATGTTTACTTTATAAATGTCAAAAGTGAACAGTGAGTGAAAGTACCTAATGGAGTCGCTTTGGTTATTTAAATTATTTTTATATTAATAATATTTATGAACAAAAAAAAATATGAATAAAACATTCCATTACAACATTCACACACATTCTGTGATTGTTCTTTTTCTATGTTAGAGATTAAGATGTTTACCTTCATGAAACTCTTGAGCAAGTTATTTCAAAAGTACTGACTTCTGTCATTGGAGCAGCATTTGTAGTTTTACAACTTTTGCTTTGCAAGTCATCGTCATCTATCTCTGACATCTATAAAACAAAGATACCGACCATGAACTTGAAAGATAAATTATTTATGTATATTAACGTTAAATTGATTATTATTTCATTAATTCATATAACTATATAAAAACGTTTTCCTCTGCATGATTTAGTCGTAGTTTGAGTCGGGAACGAACTGACTTACGTTCAAGACAGGTTTAGCAGTTGCAGTTAGTCAATTTAAGCCTTTATTGGTCCTGTAAATGTCGGAAATAGGGAAATAGGCCGAACACACAACACTCGTGTGGCTTGGTTTATATAAGTAGAGTGCGTCACGTTTATTTTGCGCTAAAATAGCGGTCCATTCTGAACGTCGCTGAGGATGTTGTGGAAATCTTGAATTACAACATAAAAAACACAAATTTATTCCTTATAAATTTAATTTTAAAAAATATTGACCTAATAGCGACTCCATACATTTTGTTTCTTGGTAACCTTTCATTTGAACTAACAAAATTATTTACTCAAAACCATGAAATACCAGGACTTTACATAAATTTTGTAACGTTATCAAAATAACTAACCTAAAGAAGTATATTCCGTATTTTTCCTTGTTTTTTTGTAGCTATTAAAGCAGTTTTTCACAGCAGATTTCGTCATTGTTGGACAACTGTCACTGTCTGCGGTCTAAACACGACTAAACAGGAAAGTACCGCCCGTGGCGTGCGGGCGGTACTTTCACGGGGGCCATTTTTGTGGGCTGATTGTGAATCTAGTTCTATAATAGTACATTAATGTTATTAAACATGAAAATCCGTGAACTCTGCTTATCTCTCCGTGAAACAGTTGTGATGATATGATGACGTATTATTTTAGATATAGGTATAAAATGTATACCCATATACATAAATACATATCTATGCGGCAATTTCGAAGTAAAGCTTATTAGAAAGGTCTGACGTTTTTCTCTTTGTATTTGTTTAACAGCCATCATCACACATCAAGACGTACATTTCTCGTTCAAACAATTTGAACTTACGCGCCGGTAGCAGTAGAACATTCGTAGTAGTGTATACACGAGCAAGCAGTAGTATACGGCATGAATGGTATTAGAGCAGCAGCTAGAACCAGGAACTCTATTATATCAATCGTCAATACCTACGGTTCGTTAATATTTTTGAATAAGAATTATGTTTCATTTCGTTAAGTTTGAGTTCTTTTGTGTATAATTACGACATACTCAACCAGGAAGTCTCACCGTTGATTTGTCACTTACCATCAGGCGAGACTAGGACCCATCACTAACTTCATTCAGCACTAAGTTTTGTTTATTATAGATCAGTGCTTGACCCTTGTCTCGCCTGTTGGTATACGGCGAGACTAAGGTCTCTGATAACTGATCACTGAACATCACTCACTGACCTCACCCACTGATTGTGACTGACTGATGATAAAATAAAATTTACCGCTGTAGCGTCGAAAGGAAATGTTTTTTTTTTTCAAGTATTTAGCCATTTTTCAATCTCCCCGACTCACTTGTTTAGCTGCAACACGTGTATAAGCTATGTCCTCGGCAAAGTTAGATTGGCTGGCATCGACTGATGGCTCCGGCGTCGTAAAACGTGAATAAAGAAACAATGTGAATTATTTGTTAGTTCGTACTCTACCTAGCTACGTATCTTTAATAGTATTGTTCATAGGAATAATCCGATTAAAATGTCTTGTTTTATAAAAATAACTACATAAAACATGTATACAAGCGTTTTCAAATATATTTGAAAATAAGGGCAATTTTTGCTTCAATGTCTGGATTGAGTGATGTTTGAAACGATATTTCTTAATTAAAAATGCAAAAAATACATGTAAAATCAATGATATTAGGCCGCATAATGGACAAGATAGTAACAACGAGAAAATATCAATATGCGTGTCAATTCACATAGAAAATAGCCGAAGTAGATGAGCTTTTTAACTGATGATAAGGAGCCTTATAGTAAGTATTATCAAAGATTTTATAATACTAAGTGTAAACCATGGTATTAGCAGCACGTAACAAAGATACCTAATGTTCTGGCACTGTCCAATTGTCCATTCACCATAACATTATTCCTAAGTGAACTTGCCATGGGCACGATGACTAATTAAAAGTAGCATGTTTTTAAAGCGTTAACAGCGTCCGATCATCATCAACGGTTAACTAATTGACTTCAATATGGGATCATCCGAAGTGCGCATACGCCAGGCTTAGATTCATAACGAACTAAGCGCTAAGGATGACAGCTTATAATGAATCATAATTTGAAAGGAATAAGGTATCCATCATGATAAACGTGCGTCATGTAAAACGTATTGAAATGGTCAGTCGGATTATGGTGTGAATATTTTTTTAGAATAGATCCAAGTTCCTTCCAAATCATGATAATGAACATCCTTAAATTTTGTATTTTTTATAAGGAAGGATATCTTGTTTTTTTTTCCTGTTTTTGACCAAAGTTGGTTTTAAGATGCTTGGACGTTGTAAATAATATAAACAACGATGTGCAATCAGTTGATAACATCAGCATCTAAAAATAATACAAAAATACAACCGATCTTGAGAAATATAAGTGGTTTACGTCGGTCAAAAATCGGCTAAAATTTTTTAAAATTTTGCAACCGTTGGTAAATTAGGTAATTTACCAAAACGGTGCAAATCGAAGAAGCTGTAGTAGTTATTGAAGATAATGAAGGCATAAAATACTTTTCACACCTGCTATTCAGAAAAGAGTAATTGTTACCCTCAAATGAGGGATCAAAAGCTTTTAAATTTCTATTGTATTAATCTTTCGCGTCACTCAGGATTCAATATGCCACCCGCGCCATAATTATACATCATTTTGCTCTCTTGAGACAATCTACTAATGTCAAGATCTGACCGAACTTGGCCGTTCCACTCCCCTGCCCGATGCCAGATAGTGTTAATTGCTAATACATTTGACATCCGCTCACACTCACGCCACTCGTGTCAACGACATTAATTGCCAAATTGCCATAGCCTTATAGAACTTGCGGCTATGGTAATTAGGTTGGATATTGCCTGAACGATAAAATTATATTTTTAGATGTTATTATACTGGTGATCAGAATTCGTCGGGTAATGAAATAGTGTATTGACAATAATTAGAGTGAAAATGTGTATGTCACTGTTATAGAAGTGTCGTTGGCAATTATATTACTTTAATAAATTGTATAGATTGATTATAACATTTAAGATTTGCTAGACTACTAACGCATTTGGCGGTGCGGGGTTGTTGTGATATAAGTAAGCTGTCACTGTCAACTGTCAGGATAGGAACAGTAAGGAGTAAGTAGGAAGGTATAGGAACAGTAAGAAGAGTCGGTACAGATTCTTTACCGCGCACCTACATTTAAATGCTTCCTGATTGGAGTGGGATGTGCGGATGCGAGGCGACCTTTTTCTGCACAATTCAAGTAAGGTCGAAACGCACAGAGCGGTGCGGTGCGGCGCGGTGCGGTGCGGAGGTGGTTTTGCATTTTTGATCTTTCCGAAACTATCGATTAGCACTGCTGCTTCATATGTCATACACGCTGCATTTTTTTTTCAACGTCCCCCGGACCGTGTTCGCTTCAGCAAAAAACCGCCTTTGCGACGCTCTATGCGTTTCAAGCTTTATACTGCCCAAATGTAATGCTGATAGTTATCGATATCGATAGGTAAGTAAGGAAAACTACGGAATATCAGAATGCTGTCGGGAAAGTAGAAAATACGGTAGCACCACCACCAGGACCCCAACACCACATACCTAAAGAGCAATAGTGGTGTTATTATGCCGGTGGTTTTCGGTGAGGTAGATAGAGTTCCCGAGGATGCGCTGTGTTGAGAGTGAGAGGCCTGTATATGTCTCTAGCTGTCAACACAACTATTTGTGTAGTAATAACACACCGTCATTGTATAATAAAAGTTATACAGGGTGTTTTTATTGATTTCCGGTCCTTCAAGCATGTAGCTCTGTATCTTAGAAACGATGTAGCATATTTAGTTATACAAAATTCAAGAAAAAATTTTTTTTTTCATTTACTCACAAAATAATTAATTATATCACCAAGGGTGAATGAAAAACGGCCTTAAGAAGTTAATGTCAAGTATGACAATTAGAAATCCGAATGACACGCACATCAACATTATTTAATTGTTAAGGATGTTTTATACTATACTAGAGGTGTTAATTAACGAAAAGACGGAGTGACGTCACGGACGGTAACACGTACAGTCTGCACTCGCGTTTATCTAATTTAATAACGTGTAAATCGATTTACTTCCTCGTACCTGTCTTTATCAGTGTGTGCGCTTGGGTCTAATAACCCTCTGTAAGTGTTTGCAGCCTACCGCGCGTTTGCAAACGAGCGCTTTTATAGTGTTTTAATTGTGCTTAATTGGATTGACATTTACGTATGTGGGTAGGTGAAAATACCAACACAAAATAAACAGTGGTCATATTTTTATTTATAACAATTTTGACACAATACTTATATTTAATTAAAGATAGGCAAACATGACGAAGTGCGCGGCTTGTCAGAAGTTTTTGTCGCTGAAAGGTGCCCCCACTTGTGATATCTGCAGGGGTGTTTACCACAGGAGCTGCGGGAATCTGGGGGAAGCTGTGGCTATCCCTAAGGGCTGGATTTGCCCTGACTGCCAAGTCAAGCAGACGAACACTGACGACAATGGGACCCCTAAAAGAGGCTCTGGGGAGGCACGGACTCTGACGGTGGCTGCATCATCAGTAAGCCCCGCGTCCCAGCTGGTTGTGCCGCTGGTCACACCGTCTGCTGCCCCCGCGCCACGGCCGGCGCTGCCGGTGGAAACACCCTTCACAGACCCTGCGCTGCAGCAGACTCTGACATTGGCTACACCGTCCGCAGGCCCCGTGCTCCGATCCATCGATGAGAGCGAGGTCACGGCGCTGCGTCGTGTCCTCCTTGAGTATATGGCTGAGCAGCGCGACTTTCGTGAAGAGATCCGGGCCACACTGCACAACATGGCGAATCGTATGGACGACCTCGAGCGGCGACTGGAGGCAGTAGAAAGGAGGGAGGCAGAGACGGCGCCCCAGACTAGCGTGGTAGAGGAGCTGCAGCAGACGGTAGCTCGACTCCAGATAGAGCTGAGTGACCGCGATCAGGATGCGCTGCTCTCGGACCTGGAGATTGGCCATATCCCCGAGGCAAGGGGGGAAAACGCAGTGCACACGGTCACCATTCTTGCCGCCAAGCTTGGTGTCAGCCTTGACACCCGAGATATCGTGTTTGCCGAGAGAGTCGGCGCCGCAGAGCGGGGTGGGGCGGCCGCCGCAGAGGGTGGTGCCGCGGGCCGCCCGCGCCGCATTGTCGTCAGGCTGGCGCGGCGGCAGCTGCGGGACGAGATGCTGCAGGCCGCGCGAGTGCGTCGGAATTTTACTTCTGCTGAGGCTGGCCTGCCGGGCCCGCCTAGCCGCGTGTATGTGAACGAGCGACTCACGCGCACGAACCGGCTGTTATTCCAGCGAGTCCGGGAGGAGTGCCGAAAGCAACTGTGGAGGTTTGCGTGGACGAAGCGAGGTCGGGTGTACGCCCGGCAGGCCGACGGAAAGCAGGCGTACTGCATCCGTTCAGACGCAGATATGATGCGTGTTTTTGGATCCGCCCCAGTTTGAAGTTGTCACGCTCACGCGTTATTTTATATACGGTGCTCTTCTATGGCATGGCAATGCAATTGCAATTTATACAATATTATCATATTTATTGAAGCATGTTATTATGGTTATATATTTTAAAACTATGTACAACAGAAATTATTTAGGTATCAATATAATATACAAACTATCGTGTTTACGTTTACTTTGTTTATTATTCTCTATTACTAGAACACATAATGATCTACACATAATTAATCTCACATTCTTATACATTTCTCACGTATATTTTTATATGCTACTACCGTGTTTCCCTGTCTCTGATAATGCCAAATAAGTCTCTGAGGATAGGTTTGTTTAATGCTGGTTCATTAGGCACTAATCATGATGATTTTATAGCGGCGACTACTCGGCATGACCTTGATGTACTGGCTATTAACGAGTCGTGGTTAAAAGCTGGGGAGGAGGGTAAGGCACCGGCACTTTCAGGGTACAGATTGCGCCATATCCCTAGGCCACAAGGCACGAGATCCCGTGGAGGAGGCGTGGGCTTCTATATTAAGCGCCATGTTAACGCTCGGACTTGGCCTCACCCCGTCGATCCGTTGCATAGATCCGTGGAACAAATGTGGGTCACTTTGACCCTTAACGGAAAGAAACTAGCGATTGGAACTGCTTATCGACCACCCTGGATGGATTTGGATTTATTTTTTGATGCTATTTCTGACACTATTGGCTCAATTCCTGATTATGACCATCTGATACTTTTAGGCGATTTTAATATAAATTTATTAAACAATTTAGACTTTAGAATTACAAAATTTTATAATTTCATGACTTGTTTCTACCTGACTCAATTAGTATCACAACCTACACATTTTACAAACACTAGCCAGACGCTGCTCGATGTGGTTTGTACGGATTTACGAGCGAAAAATGTAAGCGTAGATCACGTGGGTACTCTCTATGGGCACTGCCTTGTTGTTTGCGATTTCCACATTAAACTCGAAAAACCTAAGCCATTTCGATTAACTTACAGGCCAATCAAAGGCATTCAATGTGATAAACTGGATGCGGATTTACAGTTTGTGCGGTGGGACATGATATCTAATCTAGGAAATGTTAACGATATGGTTGAAGCCTTCAACCAAAATATACTATATATATTTGACTACCATGCACCACTTAAATCTACGCTAGTCAAGAGATGCTCTCATCCCTGGATTACGGACACAGTCAAACTCATGATGCGGTTGCGTGACAGAGCGGCAGTGGAATTTCACAAGAACCAGAGTGACAGCAAAAAACAGTATTACAAGGATTTGAAATCTACTGTTCATAAAGCAATTTTTCATGAAAAATCAGCCTATTTTCACCAAAATATAAACATTAACATACATGATCCCAAAAAACTGTGGAAAAATCTCAAGTCCACAATATTGCCAAAAAAAAACACTGACCTACCTACAATATTTGACAATCCTAACGTGATAAATATGCATTTTTTAAACCTACCAATTGCTTCAAAAGTCACCATATCAAACCTTACCTACTTTGAATTCCACAGATATAGTGATTCCACTTTTAAATTAGCACCAATCAGTTCAGATCAGATTATTAAAATAATTAGGAATTTAAAATCAAATGCTGAAGGCTGTGACGGGATTAACTTGAATATGTTTTTGTTGACACTGCCCCACACTACTGACTTAATAACAGCCATAATAAATACATCTATTTTGACATGTACATACCCAGACAGATGGAAGTTAGCAATTGTACAACCATTGCCCAAAACCAGTAACCCATCTGAGCTAAAAGATCTTAGACCCATAAGTATTTTGCCTTGCGTCTCTAAAATATTAGAAAAAGCTGTGGTGTCTCAGCTCACACACTTCCTTGAGATAAATGATATCCTGCCCAACATGCAGTCAGGTTTCAGGAAAGGGAGAAGTACAGTAACAGCGCTACTTGATGTTACAGATAATATTTTGTATGCACAGGACAAGGGGATGTGTACACTGCTAGTGCTCCTTGATTTCTCCCGTGCATTTGATTGTCTCAATATTGATCTTCTTTTATCTAAGTTGACTTACTATGGCTTTGACAACAATACATTGAAATGGTTCAAAAGTTACCTCAATAACCGCAGTCAATGTGTAAAAATTAACCTGAGTGATGGCTCAACACATACTTCAGAACAAGCCACCGTCTCTAGAGGCGTACCACAAGGATCCGTGATCGGCCCAATTTTATTTATTTTATATACTGCTGATATAAGGTCATGCATCACACATTGTAGGTACCACATATATGCAGATGACATACAAGTGTACATCTCCTTTAAACCATCAGACATAGACCGCGCCATTGAAAAGCTTAACATAGATCTTGCAAAAATTACCACCTGGGCTACAGAAAACTGCCTTTTGCTTAACCCTCAAAAGACAAAACATCTCATTTTTGGCAGCAGACAACAATTATTCAGGGTAAATCCTACTGTTAATGTTGAGCTTATGGGTGAGCCTGTAGAGCGAGTATATGAAGCACGTAACCTAGGTCTCTTAATGGACCCTACACTTCGCTATGAGAAGCATACTGCCAATAGTGTCAGAGGTTGTTTTTATAAACTCAAAACCCTGTATAAAATTAGACCCTTTTTAAATGAAACTTTGCGTATACGGCTTGTGGAATCACTGGTATTATCTAGACTCAACTATGTGGATGCAGTTGTGGGTCCCCGTCTCCTTGCAAAGACAAAGAAACTCATTCAGCGTGTTCAGAATGCTTGTGCTCGATTTTGTTTCAACATTCCGTTAAGGGCCCACGTAACACCTTTTTTAAACAATCACAGTATCCTGAAAATGCAACACCGTCGTAAGCTTCATATGGCCTGTCTGCTTTTTGGGGTTTTAAAGCATAAGTCACCAGCATATCTCTTCGACAAGCTCTCTATCCACACGACTACTCGTCGAGGTCGGCAGTGCCAGTGTGTAACACATTTGTTATTGCCCCGACATGCTACCGCTGCTTTCCGGGGAAGTTTTCGCTATGCAGCTTCCAAGATTTGGAACAATGTACCACCGCCGATAAGGACCCTGGAACACGTCCATAGTTTTAAAATGATGCTTAAGAAATACATGCATGAGCACCAGCGCAGGCAGGAAGATTTGTGTCATGACACTAGCTACATATAACTCGTTCTCACCGTTTGTGTCACAATTGCATTGCCATGTATGCCCCCTTTATTAAAATAGTACGTAGTTGATAGTATGTAATTGTACGTAAAGCGCTGTGCCCTCTTTTCATTACCCAGGTCTCCAATTCCGCAAAGCAAAGCTTACAAATTGTTTATTTTGACGTTTTAGTTTTACTTGTCTTGTCAAAGTTGTCGACCTTGTCGTAGAGTAGAGAGTAGATGTAGCTTAGCTTCTAGTATTTGCCGCTGGCGCTAGTAGCAGCGAGCGAATGGCTGCGTTCATTCTCAGTATTAGGCCTTATCCATACAATTGTATTACTTTATTTTTGTTTCTTCTTTTGTTTCTTGTAAAATTGTGATGTTACTCGTATTGTGTTTTATATAAGTATAATATTAGCTACACTGTTATTTTTTCTGAGCTCGGTTTTTTGTTGCAATGTGTAATGTTTTTTACTTTATTTTTGTTCTTCTAGTACTATATGTTTGTTTGTATACTGTATGTTGTGTTACCCACCGTTTCCTCACTTAATGGGCCTTACGGAAGACCAGCGCTGGCTGTAAAGCCAGCAATATGCTGAGTTGGGTCCATTTCGTGGCACGGCCCTATTTTGTTTGTCTTTCCTTCTTTTTATTATTATTATTATGTACCGTGTGTGTCACGAATAAACGTTTTTGAATTTGAATTTGAATTTGAATTTGAAAATGAATTCATGGATATTAGAGAATCTTAGAGAAAATCTGTTTATTTCATCTCAGAATTGTGCCCTCGCAATTAACGGAATTCAATAAAAACAACCTGTATACGATCGTATAGATTACAGGCATTTTCAGCTTCACAAAATATTTTTCCATAAAAGAACATATCTAATTTCCATGCCCAAAACGTCTAATAAGATCTCCAATTCCCTTCCAAAGCATAGCAATCCAGTTTAAATAATGACGGATACAAGAATAGGCCCCGTAATCAGATGCTTGTCGAAAAATCCAATCTCCCTTAATGTGAATATTTCGCATGCGATAACGGGATACCGTTGTTTGTCGTTTTATAGCGCTGCTTTGTTATTCGACCCCCAATGAGAAAATATTATTGATGTTTTACGAGTATTGTGAAAATAAGTTCTTTATGTAAAAAGTAGTAAAGTGATCGTACGACGACATCAAAGTTACGTGTTTGAACCTTAATCCCTTGTAATAAGGTGAAAAATGTGTACATATCTTTGACGTCGACCCTACTCGTAAAAGGAACGGAAAATGAAGGCACTATTCTTACTGTGCGGTGAAGTAGTCATCTATTCCTGTTCTTCCATTTTGTCTCAGTTTGATCTCTATTCTATCTAAACCTGGTATATTTTTAATGGTACACTTGGTACCTACGATCACTGTTGGTATGAATAACTAGCGCTACTAAATAACATTTATTAGATAATCGACGCCATCAAAAAACGGCTTGGAAAGAGGTACCCATGCGATTTCTTTTTCTATTTTTTTTTTATAATTTTGTACGGGACACCTTAATAAACTCGGATTATGACATTAGTGACCTATGGTCATTATCATCAGCCTAGCGTTTCCCGGTTGCATTCTGAAGGAGGGGGTCAGACATGACACCATATTTAGCGTAGGCGCTTGTTTTACATAAGCGACTGTTATCTGAATCCCGGCTAATAACAAGACGTTTTATCATTGCAATCATTAATCAAAGAATACATGTGAACGTCTGTCAAATTAAACCAGCTTGACAGAACTGGTTCAACATCACAACACAACGACACAACACAACGCACAACACTCACACACAGCACAACATGCAATCACTATCGAACCTTCGACTACTATGTACAGTTCGTTGTTACATAAAAAACGTATGGCTCCCATACAAGCCACAACTCATCGGCAACACGTCAACGGTCGAAAACGCCATTTTTCCCGATACAGAACAGCGGGCGGGTGACAGCGAGTAATAAGGACACCCAGCCATGTCTGAAGAAGACATACGTTAAACCAGTCATAATTATAATTCAAAGTGGACTGCCTACCTTGCCGGTGTGGTACAAGTCATGGGAAATCATTTCTTCTTCTTCTTCTTCCTTGACCATTTTTCCATTTACTTGGGGTCGGCCTTTCTTGTCCTTTTTCTCCATAGAACACGATTTTTGGCTATTCCAGCGTCTATATTAGCGTCGTTCAAGTATTCGTCGACTGTCTGTCAGACGGTCTTCCACGTCCTCGTTTTTGTGTCGGCTAACTTGACCATATGATCTTTTGGACGTCGTCAAAATGGGAAATCATTTCATTAAGACATATTTACTTACGAGAAAATATCGCATGCAAATTTAACTACACACTTACAAGTGCCGGAATAACCCATAATCTAATGGAATTACGTGAAACTCAAATGCAATTCTTTCACTTGTATAAATGAGGCAATTACCCCTCAATATGATAAAAAACAAACAAATGTTAAATAAAACTCTTTTTTTGGGACAATCTTACACAAATCGTGCTAGCCCCATAGTCAGCTCAATAAGGTTTTTTTTTATGGTTACTAGACGACAATATAAATTAATATTTTTTAAATAGGTACTTAAAGACATCCGAGACTCAGAAGAGCAAGTAGTGCTCTCATCCCTTGGACGCCGTCCTAAAGGTTATTTAAGTTACAGAGTAACGATTATTGCTCGGATACAATACTGATGCTGTACCTGTAATTTGTTTATGCAATTTCTTTTAATGTTTTTTCGGTCGCATGATATTGTTTTATTTGCATTCGCAAGATGGCCGCTCGATAAATAGCGATAAAAGTTAATAACGACGATTTTTTGGGATTTCAGCTTTTATTTTTAACATTATACCAGTGGCCCAATTCCTTGTGAGCCTATATCCTGGTGTGGTTTTTCTGAATGCAAGGGAATTAACCAAAATATTGATACAGGTTTATATACAGGGTGTCCCAAAAACCAACGCCAAAACGAAAAAGGGAGATAGTACAACCCATAAGCATTCAGATTAAGCAAATATGACCTTAATGAAAAGTTCATGGTTTTCGAGATATTGGCCGTTTTAAAAAACTAGTGACTTTTGATACCCTGCGTCACTGTATCCATTGCCATCACTGCAAATTTAAGTATTTTGTAAATCGGTTTTTTGCAGGATGTTACCAAAAACATACCCTATCGAATGTCATTTAAATTTATTACATGCCATGGTGCTATAGTGGTAAAAATAATAATCAAAAAATAAATCAATCAATTTTATTAATTTAATCTGCGGGTTTGATCGAGTTTAATTTCAAAAAAGTATACTAAACTAATTTGGCACAAAATGTTAAAAAAATGCAATTTTATTGCAGTTTTCAAAATGGTACTGCATATTGTAATGTACCCAGTAGTTTACGAGATAATACTATTTTACACCAGAAGGAGCTTAAACTCCAATTATTCCATAGTTTGCAACCAGAGCTCCTACCAGGTTCAGAGGTTGAATTTCGAACATATCCGATTTGAAGATTACTTCATTTGAAAATGGAACACAATTCAAAATTCGAACTCAATTCGGTTTTCTGGTTACATCAAATTTTAGCTATTTCAGTACACTTCGTTAATCCGTTTGATGTGCATCATTTGGCTCGATTTCTTATTTTCTTAAATGGGCTTGCTTTACCAGGACTTAAGTATTGCCTTGTGATTTCGATTTTGTCTAACTAATGAACTTTGCTTTGTTTATCTTGGATTCGTGTTTGCTTTGTGATTTGGATTTTAACTAGAAAAATTAACTTTCTGTGCATCTCGAACTCGTGTTCTGCCTAGTAATTTTATTTCATTTAGTTGAGACTAAGTGTAGTGTGTTTGTTACATAAATTATGCCAGTGAATTATACTCCTCAAGAATATGCAAACATGCATTTCATCTATGGGGAATGTCGGGGTAACTCTAGTGCTGCAGCTAGACTTTATCGCGAAAGATATCCAAATTTAAGGCATCCGGACCATCGAGTATTTCGAAATGTTCATCTCGCATACTCACAAGGCGTTTTGCCTGGTAATCGTGGCGGAGTAGGACGACCTAGAGCAGATTACGATGAAGATGTTTTGCAAGAGATTCAAAATGACCCATCTACTTCGACACGTAACATTGAACGTAGCATAGGGGTATCAAAATCTGCTGCCAATAGAATATTACTTGGTTATGGATATCATCCATACCACATACAACGTGTTCAAGCATTGCTGCCCCGTGATTACCCACTTCGAGTACAGTTTTGCCAGACAATGCTGCAGAAACACAGAGAGGATCCAAATTTCATAAACATGGTTTTATGGTCAGATGAAAGCACTTTTAAAAGAGATGGATTCATGAACATGCACAATTTACACAGTTATGCATTAGAAAACCCTCATTTAATGAGGGAAGATCGGTCGCAGTACCAATTTAAAGTGAACCTTTGGACTGGAATATTAGATGGAAAAATAATAGGCCCATTTGAATTACCAGAAACACTAAATGGCCAAAATTATCTACATTTCTTAGAGAATGAGTTGCCAAATCTTCTTGAGGACGTGCCTTTAGCTACACGAAGGTCAATGTGGCTGCAAAATGACGGCTGTCCAGCACATTATGCTCGGCAAGTACGAGAACATTTAAACCAAACTTATCCACAGAGATGGATCGGGCGTCGTGGTCCTATTTTGTGGCCTCCTCGATCTCCAGACCTAAATCCTCTGGATTTCTATTACTGGGGTTACATCAAAGAAAAAGTGTACAATAATCCGATTAACAGTATAGCGGAGCTGAGACAACGCATTTACGCAGAGGCACAAAACGACGTCACAAGAAGTGCACGTCGCATCAGTCGAGCATTTTTAAGGAGATGCCGAGCTTGTATTCAAGTAAATGGCCGACAATTTGAACATTTGATTTAAATAAATAAAGCAGCGGGCCTATGATGCTAACCATTTTATCACATATCGTTGTTGATAAGACATCCGTCACTCTTGCACTCACATACTTGTTAGAACGTGACAAATGTCTTATCCACAACGATAAGTGATAAAATGGCTAGCATCATAGGCCCCCTGGTAACGTTTTTTTTTTTCATTATTTTTATTCACTTTAAAGGTAAATGACAACCAGAATTATTTTTGTATGAAAGATTAATTAAACTAAGTAACTAAGGCTCCTTAGGGGGCACGACCAGTAGTAATAACGTTAAGAGGATACAAATGAATTTAACTAAATGTACTGAAGTTACTAAACTAATCCTAAACCGACTTGAACTTAAATATTGAATGATGTTCCAATTTCAAATCGATTTTTTATTCGAATTTCAATTTCTGATCCTCGTAGGTGGTAGGGGCTTCAAAGTATGGAATAATTGCAGTTTAAACTCCTTCTGGTGTAAAATAGTATTATCTCGTAAACTACTGGGTACATTAGAATATGCAGTACCATTTTGAAAACTGCAATAAAATTGCATTTTTTTAACATTTTGTGCCAAATTAGTTTAGTATACTTTTTTGAAATTAAACTCGATCAAACCCGCAGATTAAATTAATAAAATTGATTGATTTATTTTTTGATTATTATTTTTACCACTATAGCACCATGGCATGTAATAAATTTAAATGACATTCGATAGGGTATGTTTTTGGTAACATCCTGCAAAAAACCGATTTACAAAATACTTAAATTTGCAGTGATGGCAATGGATACAGTGACGCAGGGTATCAAAAGTCACTAGTTTTTTAAAACGGCCAATATCTCGAAAACCATGAACTTTTCATTAGGGTCATATTTGCTTAATCTGAATGCTTATGGGTTGTACTATCTCCCTTTTTCGTTTTGGCGTTGGTTTTTGGGACACCCTGTATGTAGTTAATAAATGACCTGACGTGGTGGATGCAGGTCTATGCGATTTCCAAGTTGGCCACCAACAAGGAACCACACAAGATGAGGTTCGGTCAGGCGCGGATACAGCTGAGGGGGGAAACCGGTGCTAGGAGCTCTTTTAAAACAATAAAAATATCTTATTCCAGTTGTCAGTGGCAATTAATCGTATTGACTGACGACGTTCGAAGACGACGAATGCACACTGCGGGTAGTTGTGCCAAAGGAGTAAGTAATTACCTAGGTTTAAATGAGAGAAGGATGACGACGTTACACGAAGTTGATTCTAAATGCAAGCACTTCTCATAGGCAGCTACAATGACGTTATGCATGGGGGTAAAATGCCATAATCGTCACGCTTGTCATGCGGGTTGGCGATCGCAGTATCTCCACCGCACTCTAGGGATGCTGCTACCCATCCCTCGGTGGTCTTGGTCGTAGTTTTAGGACATACACGGGTCCACGCAGAATTTACCTCGTTTAAATGAAAAATTAATTCACCCCCTCCTATTAGATATTGTTCCAATGTATGGCTTACGTCAGATGACGAGATGATTTATTTAGTAAATTATAATTGTAAATAAGCAGGAAGCTCTAAAACAAATACGATCAAAAAACTTCCAAAACCTTCTTCGAATGAAAGTACAAAAACAAAATGGCGAATTATTGCCACAGTAAAAAAGGAAATATGAGGTTAAGGGGAATATTGGAAGATTTGAAAAAGTTTGATTGAGGCGAGAGAAACTTTGGATTGTATACCGAATATTCGGGATGAGGATAATAAGATTGGGATATATAAGTGTAGCGGATTAAGCGATTATAGACCCTCTGTAATTGATATTAAGAACCTTTAATATTGAAGTGAATAATCGGATATTTTCATGACAAACTCTTGTAATAACTTTATAAAGTTCGTCAGGTTGTTCGACAAGTTGTTTAGAAATGTAGATACAATAGCTGAGGTAAATCAAGTAAAGTAGTACTTACATAAATGGACATAAAAAAGTAGGATTCTGTACTTCATGTGAGGACGCTCAGTTTTCAACCCTATTCTTTGTTCATTAAGCTTCAAAGTGGTAGACCACTTCGATGGCTGACTATACAGCATGTGTCTTCCATGCGAACTTATAATTTTATGGTTGAAAGTATAAACCATATATTAAAATCTTTCATTAAAAAACAATCATTATTCATATAGGTACTCGTAATTTCATCATTAGCAACTCATAGGTATCACTGATTTGACTGTTTTTAAGTCTCTTATGTCTGTTGCATTAAATTGCTGCTTGAATAAACTTGAAATGAAATAACGACGCACCATAAATGGATGTTATCAATACGCATTGATATATTTTTCGATGATTTTCTAACAACACTCGAAACTATCGTTAGTTAAAATATCAGTATGTAGGTACCTATGCTATGGATGACACATTGTTTAAAATATGGCATGATATTGTAAGAGTAAGTAGGTAACTTACCTTGAAAGCTTTTATATTTACAGTTTGTAATTGTAGTAGGTAATATAATAAAATGAATGCTGAGCAAACTCACATATTTTACACCCAAGATCGTTCAATCACAAAAACGCGATGTCATTTCTGTAAATGCACATTTTTCACAGCTCACAATGATTTAAACCTGACATGTGTCATGTGCAAAAGTTGACCTATTTGCGGCAGTGATAAGATGCTAATTCATTACTGATGCCATTTTTAAAAACGTCCTTACTGACGATTCGACGATATCGATTATATTGGGGATAAAAATACATATTTTTATGTAACAATGTAAATAAGTATAGGTCGATTCACAAGAGCTGGCGCGGAATGTCTATGAAATTATTGTCAGTTTCATACATTATCCGCGCCAGCTCTTGTGAATCGACCTATATTTATTGCAATTATACTTTTTGGTCCTCCACACCGTATCAAAGAAGTAAACTTTAAATTGAAGCTGCCAGATACTCCAAGTAAATAGTTATGATAATGTTCTACGTCCATGACAACATATTAGTTATTCCTCACATTTATGTTTCTGGGAAGGACACCCACGCTAGAGCATGGCAGATAGGCATTGCTAATACAGAGGTAAGACATTCTGGAAGTGTATTTGTCATAATTTATTAGAAAGGCAAGTATTAAGAATATTCTATGGTTAAACCAAAATAACAGGACGTGTATGGTGCGAGGAAAGTAAAAATGAAGAGTCGCTAATATCCTAAAAGTACGTATTTACTTACAATAATCAACGATCGACGGGCCGCGACGATCAATTTGCGGCCACAAGGGGTTTCAATTTGGTTTATACTTTCACATCCTGAATGTATTAAAACTATTGGCTCAATGAGCTGTAGTCATCACGAGTGACGTTTTTTAAATATTCAAGCCCCGAGCCATCTCGCTCATTTAAAAAAAAATCAAAATTTTTATTAACCAATTAAACCCACGTATTAATTGTCAAACATGCAGGTGGCGTGTTTCGAACCCATTGGGAGTTATTCTTAAGGATGAGCATCTCGCGACGGCATCGCTTTGCCCACACAACGAGAACAACTCGGGAGCTCTTCTTCAAGATGAGTGTGAAGAAGAGCTCTCAAAGAGTATGAAACATGTCACCCGTTGTGTCAGTGTCAGCTGAATCGTGTAATTTTTGTAGATAGGGCGGCTTGAGAACTTCTAACAGTCAAGTTGCCCACTCACTTGACAAGCCTAATCCCAATAAGGTCTAATTGCCCCCTTTGGTTGGAAGGGCAGATGGCAGTCGCTTCCATAAATAACAGTGAACTGTTAACTAGTGCAATTCTTGGGATTAGGTACCGGGCCCAGGGTATCCCTCAAGTTTGAATTTCAATGTTTTAGCGCGCTTGCTTCTTCTGTCTAGTTTACTTGCTGTTCCAGGTGTTCTATGGTAACTCGCGTGTGGTCAGCGTCCACGCGTGGCCTTTGTTGCGCTTGCGCATTAGTTTGTCAGCCTTTGTGGCCGCGAATTGATCGTGACGGCGGACTTATTGCCGCGCCGCGTCGATCGCTGATTATTGTAAATATGAACTTGTAGGATAATAACGACCCACCGTTGTTGTCGCTTTCCTCTCATCATATTTATGACCTTTTCTTTAAAATTTAAAGAAGGGAAGATTGAAGGAGAGGAAGGCTCACCACCAAGAACATATCACCACATACTTAAAAAGCAAGTAATGGTATTATTATTGCTGCAATTTTTTTATAAGGTGGAAGTACAAACTTGTCCAGTTGGGCTGCTCCAAAAATGAGTGAGATGACATTTCGTTGTCGTCATTCCGTATCTCTCAGAAAAATCTTCTCTGTTTTGTATCCCTAGTTAATATATAAGATGTTCGGCAGATGGATGGAAATACGTCCTATCCCCAATATATATATGTCCATCTCATCAGCTAGGTACGTGGTCAAAGCACAAAAAAAAGTTTTTTTAAGAAATTTTTGTTTTTATGTTTGAAATTCTCTGTTTTCAAATAACTGAATTTGTAAGATTCTGGAATTAGTCTATATTAGAATAAAATAAAATTAATTTCAGTTTTATAATTATTTTTAAGTAATTGAGGTTATAATATTATAATCATGAAAGGGATTATTAAAAAAATATAAAACGGACAATATTTTTAATTCATTTAAATCTAGATTAATTCCAGAATCACCTAATCTCAGAATCTGACTAATTTCAGTTATTTAAAAACCAAGAATTTAAAAAATAAAGAAAATCTTAAACAATTCGTTGGGCTCAATACATTTTTTTTGTGCTAGACCACGTAGCAAATGACCTCATCTATCCCCTATATACGTATGTCCATCCATCTGCCGAACAACCTGTATATATGTGCATATATATATTATATAACAAAGTAGTGTTAGTTACAGTACCGAAAAAGGCGGGCCAATTTTTATAATCAATGATTTTTTGGATTCGTCTTCGCTCCGAATAGCAGAATAACTATTCAAATATCGGTAATATCTAAGAAAAAAAAACCATTTTCTCATACATTTTGTAGGGAACGGGTGGGGGGCGGTACAAAGTTCACCGGGACTAACTAGTATTAAATACATATACCATCTCACCCAATAAAACGTCCAGACGTGTTGAGCAGTTACATCCTTACGTTGTCAGTCTACCATTTATTCGCAAGGAGCGATTAACTTCTTCTTTCTTAATGCGAACAGCTAAGGACTGGAATTTACTGCCTCCGTATGTATTTCCTAATACATGCAATCTGGGTCTCTCTGGGCAACATCTTAGGTCTTGTCATTGCTTTCCATCAGGTGAGACTAAACCAATCGCTGGACAGTCTATCATTAAAAAAATAATGCCTGAGACTGCCCTCTCCTTAAATATACTCTCCTCTTACTCATTTTAGCGTGAAGTTCTTAATCCTTAGTGACATCGTCAGTCTAGCAGCTTCTATTCGGAGCATGGCCACCATTTCTCTTCTTCTTTCTCCACTTCTTTCTTTCTGTATAGTAAAGGCGTGAGAAAGGCCGGTCGATTTCACGATTCATGGCAAAGTTTCTTACAATTTGTTGTTCGTATTGGATGCCTAAAGCCAATTTCAAACAAGCCGAAAAACAGAACCAAAGGATGAAGCGATACGTTTATCGTACCAAAACGATCGGGATTTACTGATAATGGGCCCACAGTTGACGCTGACGTACTGACAACGCGACAAAACACGATATTTTATGACACAGTCAGCCTAAAACGTCATAAGGGACAAACCTTTAGTACGGCGACCCGTCCTTTTGCAAGCGAACAGCTATGGTGTTGAGTTACGTCAATTAATTTAGTTTTCGTGGCGATTTACGAAAAAAATGTGAAAACCACTATGTTACACAAGATTTGCTCGGCATTTGGATCTGTATAAAAAAACTGCGATGAATTTTGATACAGTACCTACCTACTTAAGCAAACAATCACCACCATACTTAAATATAGACCATTACCATATTTTTATGAATTAGGCAATAATTCAGCTATATACTACACATGGATTGCATATCAACGTACGACAGAACTTATTTTCTTTATTTTCATATATTTTAGTTTGATAATAATCATTAAGATACCTACAGTATATTATAATAAGCGCAACATCTCACCAAAAGGCACCAAACACAGCTTCATCGGAATGCTCAGATTCGATCTTTCCAATCGGTTTCACAATGCTACCGGAATACCATACATTTGCTATAACTACAATACAATCTTTCAAATATCAACCTTCATAGTCTCAGTATAGAGTAGCAGGATTGAGAACGATGCGCAATTGTTATAATTGCAGATAACTTCGATCGCCTATTTTTTTTCCGTTTGAACGCGCATCGTGTGCATTCTGCCATGATTGGAACGTGTCAGGTGTATTTAAATTTTGAATGTCAATTAAATAACTGATGTTTGATTTATTGCTACATAAAACCAAAAAAGCTTATGTGCCATATGATTGTTTTTTCGAAGAGGCATTTTGTGTACCTATTCGCTAGCAAGAGGATTCGACTCGGGCAGTAAAGGTTTATTTTCGTGTTGTTGTTCCATAGCTGGGTCTCGTTTTAACCGACTTCAAGATTTCAAAGGAGGAGGTTATCAATTCGGTTGTATGTTTTTTTTTTTTGTTTTTTTTTTTTTTTAATGTTTGTTACTCCATAACTCCGTCATTTCTTAACCGATTTGGAAAATTCTTTTTTTGATTGTAAGTATATATATCCAAGTTGGTCCCGTTTTTGTCAAAATGCAGTTCTGATGATGGGATCCATGAGGAATTGAGAGAACTCCTCAAATCTTTAAGGCAAACATATAGTGATTTTTGTGTTTTTATCAACAAATCGAGCATTATCATACAAAAATGTGACATTTGATGAAGTGGAACTGCTGATGATGGTCAGAACAGAACTCTTCAACGACGAAAAGTTCACGTTTGGCGATTTGGCCTTCTAGCTGTGTTTGTTAAGCAAGTTCTATTTTCACGATTGATTTTTGTCATGCTCGAGTTCTGATGATGGGATCCATTAGGAATCGAGGGAACTCCTCAAATGTGAAAGGCACACAAATAGTGATTTTAGTACTTTCATAAACTAATCAAGCATTTTCATTCATAAAAGTTACATTTCGCCTGGTGAACATACCGCCCTTAGTTAGGTCTTCTAGAAAACGCCGCCGTAAACAGACTGGATTAACGGAAGTTAAGAAAGTGACAAAAGGACGACTCAGTATTGAGGATACAGCCACATGGAGTAGAAAGATGGTGGTAAATATGCATAGTTTGATGGTACAGTCGCGATCGAATATATGACATCTAACAAGGTGCAATATCTACACACGACTATAATGTTTGATCATTTTCACCAACAATACATATTTGGGTCGATAAATAACGATGCTGTCCAGCTACCGCCTTTACTTACACTGAGTTCACTGACCCAGCAATGTACGTTGAATTGATTTCAGTAGACAATAAAATTCACAAGTTGATGAAATGGAAGTTTTGTGTTTCTTTGCTACAAAAATACTTATCCCAACCGCATTTATTCCTTAATAAACATGTGTAATCAATGTGATAAAACCAATCATGCATCAAATTAACCTGTGAGCTTAATGGTTAATCAAAATACCTTTGGGCGCTTTGTAGAGAGATCCAATAACTTAAGTCCATGTTAATGTTTACTCCATTGTAGCACTTGTGCTTTGGCGTTTAAAAACATTATCGCTTGCAAATTAAGCCTATGCACGTCTACTAGTTTTGAGCTACCGATATGTGGTGTTAATGCAAATTAACACAAAATTTTATAGCAAACTATCATGGGAATAGATTTCGTTCGAAAACGTGTCTGAAAGCAAAAAAGTTATATTGCGGCAACGCCGGTGGAGAATTTCGAATTGCAATTGGTAAATATATTTTTCATGCACGTGATACGCTCAAAAAAACACAATATGATATTTCGTACCAATGTTTTTTTTTTCAGATCTAAGCGGGGTTCGACCCACGACCTCCAGATTAAAATCCGCGGCCTTACCACTCGGTTACAACAGTAGCTTCTATTACTATTAATAAGTAGCATCAATATTGAATGTATAGCAGTATAAACGCCTTCTTAATTTGTTCGTATTATTACGAGAAACATCGCACAATGACAAGCCTGGATTTTTCTCGTAATAATACGAAAAAATTAAGAAGCCGGTTAAACTGTTAAACATTCAAATTCCTCGACTGTACAATAGATAAGATAGAGGAGTAGACTCTGTAACAAAGCTGAAATTTGAACTAACTATAGTTTGCAGATTTATACATATTTTTTTTTTGTTATTTTTTTTGTATGTATGTATATATGTATGTTTAAATATTTATTTTTATATATGTATATTATTATAAATATAGCATAAAATTGTTGTAATTATTAGTAGGTTTCATAAATTCTTTCGGCACCACCTACTGCGAATTGTAATTATTTGCTTTGATTTCCGCTACCCAAAGGTTGTCTGGTAGAGATCGCTCTTTAGCGATAAGACCGCCTTTTGTTTGCCTCTACTTATTGTTATTACGTACTGTACTGTGTCCTTTAATTGAGGTGTGCAATAAAGAGTATTGTATTGTATTGTAATTAAAATTTTAATGCATACTAAAAAACTAACATTCCAATTTAGATAGCATTTTTAATTACTTATTTATTTATTTATTTAATCTTTATTGCACAATAAGAAATCATAACGTACAAAAGGCGGACTTAATGCCATGAGGCATTCTCTTATTGGTGTTATTTAAATAAAATCTGTGGAGATATTATCTCTGCTGATAATAACAAGATGTTTTAGTTCAAAAAGGAAAGTCATCTTACGTTAACAGTCATTTGTTTATATTTTTGATCTCTAATTCCATCACAAACCTCCTATTAATAAGGATTAATGCTATGTGCAATATTCTATTCTTTCTCTTGGCTAGAAGTGGTCGTCAGTGCGGGACCTCAGGGAATTGCCTTAGGAACCCAGTAATTGCAACTCCTGGTCTTACGAACAATCTCCTGGCGACATCCCTGTCACGCTCTAACCCGTAACATTACTTATACCGATATCTCTTTCTCGATTACAGTTTTATACCATTTTGATTTTTGTTCCCGACTTGATAAGTCTCAAACTTCGCACGATGGATTTTGATCCTTAAAATGATAAGTAGATTGCTTGCTTTTAGAATTTCAGTTTAGTTGGTTATTGGTATTGGTTTTATATTGATTGAATTTATATTGTAGTGTATTGGTTTTATATAATAATGATTTTACATTGATTGAAATATGAATTGCTATAATTTTTGAGTTATTTCCTATAGATTTGTTCCTCGATGATTTTAGTCTGGAAATTAAAAACTTGATCATAAGAGTAAAGGATGATTCACAGTAGACCGTTCCGCGTCCGGGCCGGCCCGTTTTCTATGGCCGTTTCGTTGTAACGGCCGGCGTATTTCTCTAGAAGAAAACGGGCCGGCCCGGACACGGAGCGGCCTACTGTGAATCATCCTTAAGAAGCCATTAGTTTTGGTCATCTCCACTTATAAGTACTTTCAAATTATTGTAATGGTATTTTTTAAATAAATAAATAAACAGAAACTAATAATGAATGTGAGTGATATTGACTGATTTATGTAAAGTGGACCGATGGTCACTTATGGATGATTCCAGATATCAGTGAATTCATCGGGGATCAATTGGTGGCACTGGCACAATACTACAATCACCCCAGTAACCCCCCCTGGGTTGCACTCATCATCATCAATGGCCTTTGAGTCTATTACAGACTATATAAGCAGTGTCAAGTAGGCAGACAACGTCTTTCGTGGCTATGTAACCGCGAGCGGCATACCCGACCGCAAGCCTTGCATGTAAAGTTTACCCGTGGCGAACTGATGTTACGTTGGGTTGCACTAAGCTGTGAGTAATCGTTATCATAAAAATCGGGCTGTAAGGAAAGTTTGACCAGTATATATTTTTCTCGTGAAAATTTGTGAGCAAGTCTGATAATGATAAAGAATTTTTTAGTCAAGTTGTGGAAAAATTTTAATTTAAAAGAAATCAATTACCGAGACACTTGTTATTAATTATTCCACCAATCTAAATAATATCTCTGCCGTATTGCAACACGACTCAACCTTAAACAAATGCAAAAAAAAAAAAAACTGAAGTCCAGTAGTAAGTGGGAGGGCGAGTGGTGACCGGCTACTAGATGGCGTTGCCGTCGGTTCGATTTACAAATTAGAGAGCGCGGCGCCAGCGCAAGGGTTATTCTGACGGATTTGAAACGTTCTGATGACGTTAAAGTCGATTTCAAATTCAATAAATGATTTCTATAGCACGCCATCCACTAGAAGTTCGCCAGAGCACCCCAGGATGATCTGTGTTGAGAGTGAGGGACCTGAATTTCTCTCAACACCTACAACAAATCCTTTAATCAAAAAAGATCAACCGCACGCTTGCGATTTTTTTGGAGTGTCTAGCTTCTATTATGCTTTTTGATGATGATGATGATGGTATATTATAAATGCGTATCATGCGTTCGAAAAGTAACGTGATTACCCTGCTGGATTGCATTGATTCAAATCAGTTATTAATCATTTTTAATCAAATTCTCCAGAATAAGACGCTTCTGAGATCGAACTTTTATTACTTCAGCGTGTCATTATGACAATTGCATACAATATTGATTTTATGTCATTTTTTGTGGCTGTGAATGAAATGGACTCGATGATGGGCATTATTTACGTTCTGTAGTTATTTTTTGTAAGTAGTTTATAAAATATTGAATCCGAGAATCGAAGAATTGAATACGAACTAGAACTTCGAAGAGTAAAAATAGAATAATCGTTTTTTGGTCTTACTAATAATATAAATGCAAAAGTAACACTGTCTGTAAAAAATGATGTCTTAACTATTAAGCCAATCTCCTGGAGAATCGAAGAATTGAATTACGAACTAGAATTTCAAAGTGTAAAAATAGGATAAACGTCGTCGGGTTTACAGAGGATTGACACAGAACGAATCCCAGTCTATTTTTTTATAATGGGTCTATCAAGATATAGTTGTAGGTATATAACAATTTAGCACCTAGTAAATAAAAATAACAGACGATTTGTTACTAAATACTCTTCTCTGTTGAAAGTTGATAAACCATTTATGGCAATGTTCAGAAACAATGATTCCATCGACATAGAACACGTATTTTAAAAACAATCGATAAAAAACCAGCATTATAGACTGGTATTGAGAGCAAAAAACTTATAATCCGATTATGCCCTATCGAAAAAAAAGCTATAAACAGCAAATCGGTCCAAAAAACACTTGTATCCATATCTACCGGAACAATATAACTTTTTTCACCACAATCTGAAAAGCGATGTCAACCTTCGTCGTTTAAAAAACATCTTTTGTTAAACAGAACCAACTTTAACATGCAGTTGTTATAATTCTCAGACTTCTCAGTAAAGTATATCGGGACCAAATTGGCAACAAGTAACAAAATGTTTAGCAATGAATAGTACTTAGTAGTTCTTGTACTTGTTTTTGCAACTAACCCGTGCGAAAATCGAAACTTGAAAAGGGTTTGAAATGTAATACATATTTGACTTTCGAGAAATCTGTCAATGGGAAATGAAATTTTTCGATATTTAATATGTCACCTACATTTAAAAGTCACAAAGGCCTTACCCCTCGGAAGCAACACTGACGAAAATTTTAGTAGGTATACATGTATTTTGTATGCATCTTTTACAAAGTATCGTCCAAATCATTATTAAATTGAGTAAAAGCTTATATTAAGCAGGAAATCTTTTAATATTGGATTAGGTTAAATAAAACAAGAATTAGTAGAATTTACGAATTAACTTCTTATTTCTACAAAACGCAACTGCTCTCAACTGCAAAAATAAGTTTGCGATTCCTTATTTGGGATTCGTTTCCTTTTCTTCTAGCTCTCAATATTCGATATTAGCCTTTATATTTATAGTATTACGGACCTACGGTTATAAGAGGATTAAATATGGGTATCGTGTATTGAAAGCCGTCGAGTTGATACAGTTTTTGATGCAATAAAAAATGTGATTGGAATTGTTCGTGAGATCGATGCCGAAAAATTGACCACCTGTTTGGGAATATTCGCACCTGAACATAACAATAATATCTTCTTTGGATGGTCTGAATTGTTTAATTTTACGTAAGTGTTAACATATAAGTAACACTAATTATCTCAATACCAGGTTCCCGGTCAAGTTAGTTTGAAAAATTTGTAACACTTATAATTTTGTAGTTCATATCGACTCCACAACTTCTACTCGTACATCGAGTGTCCACGTATGAATGTTTTTTTGATTGATTTTTCGGTGCGGAACCTATAGATAGGTAGAACCTAGGTATACAAGTTCAAGATGAGTTCAGTGACGCATTTTATCTAAGGTCCTAACATCGTGAACGAACGATACTTAACTAACGATATTGGAAACAAAACTAATTAGTTAGGTCCTGTCTAGACATGTAGATATATATCCTTCAGGATCACCCTACTTCACAAGTTAACCGTTTGGTGGTTTAAATAATAGAATTTATGTCATGGTTTGTGACATATTTTTCCAACCTATTATTAATGAAGTTTTAGCATTATTGGTGGATTATGAATATAGCTTCATGGGCATTTACTTATACTAGTAACTAAAATAGCAGCAGTGGTCTGCGTACAGTGTACAGGAAGTCGGTCGATGCTCGTCCAACTATTGCTGAGATATGCTGACACAGCGACTATATATTTTACTCTGATATTACCAAATATTTTTGAGGAGGAAAACTTCATTGGAGTGAAAAAATAAATGTTATTCGAGCATTGACTTCAGTTATGCAGCAGATTAGGAAAGTAAACAAAAAAGTATTGACTAAACCAAAACTTAAGAAGCGACTGATGATCATGATGACAATGCTTTCAGCTGCATTAGTGAATATTCTAGCTTCATAGCAGAAACACACAAAATATAGTAAATATGATGAAGGAGCAGTGGTGTAGGTACAGTGTATAGGAAGCCGCGTCGATGCTCGTCGAACTGATGCCGAGATTATCTGTCACAGCGACAGTATCGGCGCGGGATCTTCCAGCCGTGTGCCATCGCACTATATAGGCTGATGTTTTCCGAGTTATTCTATGATATTCTGAATTCAAACTAATAGGAACACAATCTGATAATACTTAATATAGCCTGGCCTGGTGGCTGCGGGTGGCGCAGGATCGGTAATTGTGGCACTCTTTGGGAGAGGCCTATGTCCAGCAGTGGACGTCCTTCGGCTGATATGATGATGATGGCGATCCTGGCCAAAGTAAACTTTAAACCAAATTTACTTATTATCAAACAACGAAATGTAATTTCGCATTTAGCACACACCACAACGTTTTCATCGTACGTGTTGTGTTTCTGCCTTCATTACTATAAGCCTAGAGGCTTGTACTCGTTAATTGCCTAGAAAGAGGTTCTTTATCATACATATGTTTTATAAATATCCTATTGGTCCCTTTCCACAATTCAACCGACAGGGATACCTAGGTTTGAGAATTAGTTAGCAGCATCCTCATCAATGAACAATTTACACTATACCCTTATTTTTTCCTGTACTGTGTGGCAAAAGCAATCACTGTAGCGAATTTCATTCGTTAAACAAATATCGTAAGTACTTATATATTAATAAACTAGGACTTCAGAATAAAAGTGTCATTCAGTGTTCGATACTTAACGTGCCTACGTTAGAAATTGCCACGACTCCGTGAAATAAATTGATCCTACTTTTTTTTAACGGATTTCCGGCATCCCTGTTGCCATCAAACGGAGCGAAGGTAACGTGTATATCCTCTAAATTTGGAGGAATTTCATTTCGAAGCACTCTGTATCCTAAGCACCAGAGTCCGATCAATTTATAGAGATGCGATCGCCTCAATACCGATTATCTTGATCTGAGAGACTAATCATTTTTATCTGCCGCTTGCGACCGGCAGTACAACATTGATGGATCGCACAGACGTTCGGCTACTTTCCATTCCCAAATAGCTTTAGCGCCAGCAGCTAAGGTACTCTTACAAGCCCTTTTAGAAATCTTAATAGCGCTCGCCATGTGGAGACGAAAGGATCTATAAGCCTTAGAATTGTGAATATATAAATGTCTTTTGGATATGGGATTGTTAGAAGCGTAATTGGTGTGGACTTCGAAGTGTGAAAGCTTAATATCGGTTAACTGTCTGTCGAAACAGTTTTAAAGCATATTTATAGCTTAGATATAAGGTTGGCACAGGGTTCTCAGAGTTCAAATAGATCTGAAGAAAAGGTAAGTTTTGAATAGACAGTTTATTTCCTTGTCATCGTCATTTTGGTTGGTGAACTGCGTTTTGAATCCTAACCTTAAGTCAAATTATAGGTCTTTCAGCTGTTCCTCTGCTGACGGGGAAAAGTGATGGAGTTCTTTCAGACCGCCAGTGAAAAGGTAGAACGGTGAATCGTACATTTCCAGGTGTATACTAATGATAATGTCCATCATCGGCCTGTTTAGCCTAGTTGGTAGTGACACTGCCTCCAAAGCTAGAGGTCCAGGGTTCGAATCCCGGTAAGGGCATTTGTTTCTGTGGTAAGCAGAATCATTTGTTCCTCAGACTTAGATGTTTTTTATGTATGTAAGTACATATACTCATAATATCATATTAAATATATCGTCGTCTAGTACCCATAACAAGAGCCTTATTGAGCTTACTATGGGACTAGTTCAATTAGTGTAAAAAAATGACCCCTAATATTTATTTATTTATCATAAATTTTACGATTTGGCATAAGGATAGAAAAGCATGCTCGTACTGGTATCCTTATACGTATGACTTAATAATATTTAGTCACAGTGAATACTTGACTAGTCAAGTATTGTGTTTACTTATTCTACATATCAAATAAAATAAAAATGTTAGCGGAAGGTACGAAAGTCAATTCTCAATGTCAGTTTTTGTACATACGAGTATTCAATTAAAAAAAACGAGATAAATGGAAATCAGATAGAATAGCTACACAGTCATATCCAGTTTCGCACAATGACAATCGAAGAATATCGACACAGAACTAAATGTATCAAGGTGTTCATAAATATTTGTCATATGTTTCGAGTTCATATACAGCATGTGGCCTTGAGCATCTGCAGTAACTTCTTGTGTCCTAAGAAATTACTTATTCTTTTAATTCGGAGTAATTTTAATCTAAAGTTATGACCTTCAAGTAATGGATCTTGACACCACGAGATCAAAGCGCGGCAGTCAATGTTGATTTTGAGGTAGCGTCAAGTCACTTTTTTTTTATCGTATGGCATTTTTTTACGAACTGTGAGATCTTCGAGAAGACAAGTACGGTTGCCAGTTTTTGTTGCACTTTTAGCATCACCCAGGGGTCACGTGTAGGGTAACGGTGGGTACTCCCTACGGACGTAGTGCAACTTCGACACCCCTTTTTCGAGTGGGCAACTTGACTGCTTAAAGTTCTCGAGCCGCCCGAAGGCCTCTAACTTGGTTTAACGACTGCCGTCGTAGACAGCAGCCGGGATCAACTTCTTAACGTGCTTTCCAAATCACGAGAGCGCTCAGTTAGTAACCACTCAAAGCGGTCACCCATCTAAGAACTGACCTGCGCCCACTAACCTCGCATACCGCACGCGGTACGCGGGCGCCGCTGGGCTACGAGCGCTCTCACGTCAAGTCACTGATAGTAGTAGACATTTTAATCCCAAAAATTAAGTTTTATTTTTTATTGTTTTCAAAATAAAGAGTACTTAAAGTCACAGCAATAGAGTAAAAAAAGAAAAACACGTAAGGCTATATTTGCATAAAAATACAAAAGAAACTATTTCTTTCAATTGAAATCACTTGAGAATTATTGCTGGAGAGCTCAATATAGTGTAGCGTTTAATTTTTGGCTCCTATTACAGACCACTCCCTATCTATACATGAACATGAATCTAGTGTGGATGACAAGTTTTTTATACATGGCAATCCTTGATATTTGGCTGAAATTGAAATCACTTTCACGAAACTGTCATTGTGATTTTGAAAGACAAAGACAGGAAAATGGGAGTCTGTCAAATATTTCAGATGGAATACCTCGGAAGAGTGACAGAAGTCACCAAAAAGATTCATGACGGACACGAGCAATGAAACGACGAAAGCCACAAAGAATAACATACTTTTAACCCCGAATTTCCCAAATTTCTAGTCCTCAGATGTAAGAAGACAACATTACAACTTTATACCAAAAATATTTCTAAACAGAGGGTGAGTGCGATTCCCGTTCAGTTTTTCTTTGTATTTGTTCTCTGTAACAACTAATCTCCTAACCCCATTCAGTCTTTTCTAATGACGGCCTTAGACATTGTAGGGCCTATACCTAAAAATTCCTGTTTATTTTGGATTGTACTTCTTCAGCCTCAATTTTAGCACCAGAAAAACTAAATAAATGCTTTTGGGCCACGTAATTCCTTTTGTTTTTAGCACGGTACCCCAAAAACTATACTCCTAAATCCCTGTCACCGAGTATCGAACCCGTTCCATTGTGTTCCAGTCAATACGGTGTTTTATTGCCGTCAATCAGTATTGTCAGCTTAGCCGTATCGATCACGATTGAGGTCAGGTACCGTGTAGTGGACACTTATTTTAATATAATTTATTATAATTAAATCAGTGGCTGAGTCGATTTGTATTTGTCAATTCTGATTTGGCTGATTTGATTTGGATACCGTTACGGTATTTTGGATGCGAAACTTTTAAGCTGGCTTGTGCAGTGATATTGTCATTGCAAATGTCCAGAAGGAGTCATTTGACATTACTGGGATTTATCCTATGAATGCTTGCATCGTGACAGAAAATCATAATTTTTTATTTTTGAACAAATTTTGAAAGTATGTAAATTAAAACTACTTTAATCGTCAAATTTGCTTGAATTTTATTAACTGAACGACAAGAAAAAAGTGTTTTATATTCGAAGAACCTTCAATATTTTATTTATTAATCAGGGATATTAGAAGATGCATAGTTGAATTTCAGGAGAACATGAAGTATTACCGCGAACTGTCACTTAAATGGGTCATACACGTAAGTTAACAAAATTATCATCAGAGATCTACATATTTCACATGTCATCTATACTATCTCTTACCCTACACTCATCTCACCTCCACACACGGTCACAATACGCCACGATATTTCATTGTCAAACTTAAATAAAGTCGTTATTTTGATGGAACACCGTGATCAACTTTTTGTCGTTCGCGTCGCTTCGAGACCAATCGATTGTGATGGACAACACACCTTATTGAGACATATCCGTCCTCAAATCATTCAAAATTCACTTTCAAGAATCACTCATCTTCCTTGTTGGTTGGGATTTATAGACCATTTTTGCTTGGCAATTGTTTTTTAAGCGTTGCTGCAGTTGGTTTATAATATAGAGCGCATCGGTTTGAAGTCAAATATTGAGAAATGAGCGTCCAAATTGCTTAGAATCAAAGATTTGGATACAAATTTCTTTGATATTTTGGTATTTCAGGTTTGACGTAAAATATGCAATCATATTTGTCAGAGTTGACTTATATTGACTACGGATTAGGTTATATAGAAAATGTTTATTAAATTGAGCGTAAATATCTTGAACCATTTAGGATATGAAGAATAAAAAATAAGAGTGTGACTCTGAAGTGCCTTATTCGTAACGCAACCACCAAAGAAGTTGGAATTCTGAGAATTACATTTCGAAAATAAGGGGTTTATGCCGGTTTTTCTCGATCTGAAGGAGTGTGGGTCCGCTATGGCAGCTACTTCCAAGATTTGGCGTAGGCACTAGTTTTACGAAAGTGATTGTCATCTGACCATCTAATCCACAGGGAAAACTAACCCTTTTCGGAACTAGACAAGTTAAGTATAAAATTAAATTTAACCATCATAATTATCATTTTCATGCAGTTACACATTGCGCGGTTTGACAAATCGATTGAACTCATTATGCGAATGTAACTCGCAATGTAATGTAATCTTGTATATGTATACAGAGACCTTAATAGAGGTTAAGAGTAGGTGACAACTAATAGATATTAAGGTTTCAAACATTGAGTACCTAAGGTAAACGACTGTACTCAATTTTATGTGGATACTTAGTTTAAGTGATTTTGCGGATGAATTTTTTTTTAATAAATTTTCGATAGATACTGCAATAGTATGCAACAAAATATAACTCGCAACCTTCCGATCGAACAAGAAACAAACAGTAGCACTGTTCAAAACAAAAGTAATCCCGCGCATAATTACGCGATCGACGTCGGCACCTTTGACGCAGCCGGCGAATCAGCGGTTATTGGGCCGTGTTCACATGAGCACATCGCAATAACAGTGTTCAAAACATTTTTAAAAACCCCGACAGAGGTAAACAGCCATTTGATATGATGGTAAACGAGCGCGGTAGGCTATGGACGCTTTACAATTAAACAAGAATCAAACAGAAGTACTTAACAAAACATAAGTAAGTAATCCCTCGCATAATAATAATAGGATAGTTTCCTCAAGTTAAACTTTATAACATTGCCGTTATATGGATGGATAGTATACCATCAAATTAATACAATAAAATGAAAATTAGGTACAAAATAAAATCAAAATAATAACAAAATACAAGAATTAAAATTTTCTATAAATTTGTATTTTTTTACATCTATTAGTTAAATAAAGGCTCCCAGTAGAATTTACATGATTCAATACAAAAAAAAATGCAAAATAAATATGTAGTTAAACGCAGTATTTCACGATTTAAATTTTCTTGTTTTTCCCATACAACGTTAGTGCGGGGCTCGTGCGTTGTGAGTTGTGACGTCATAATTTCCTTAGTATGGAGCGTTTTTGTTGTCCGGGAACATTATCCACCTTTGACCCTCTTTTGTGGTTTTAGTTGTGCTTAAATCGTAGTTGGTGTCATAGAAACATTGAATCCCCTTTAAAACTGGTTCCAATGATATTGTCGATATTTTTTTGCAAACTAGCCTATCATGCGATCGACGTCGGCACCTCTAACTTTGGACGCAACGCGAACAGCGCCTCTGGCGGCCTTTGGAGTAACTATTTGTTGCCATACAAATTGAGACTAAACGCAAACGCGTTCGTTTGTGTTTATGTTTCGAAAAAAATAATCTAGAGGTACTTGTGGCAAAACCATAGCATATTGAAGCTTTCTGATTAATAAAGAAACAGACAAAAGTGGTGTTCATAACAAAGGTAACCCTGCGCATAATTTAATTACGTGATCGTCATCGCCACCTTCGACGCAGCCGTTATTAGACTGTGTTCACATGAGCACATCTAAATAACTGTGTTCAACACATAAAAATATGTTTATGCTGTTAAATAAAACATCGCCTTTGAAGCCTTACTATGCCTGCCATAATAAACTGAAATTTCCTACCAAATACCTAATGTACACATATTTATTAAATAATTGTTCGCCCTGGTCTGCAATTAATAGATGTTAAATAAACAACTGGACAACAAAAAAACCTTAGTTTTTAGGGTTGCGTGCCCAAAGAGTGCCAACGGAACCCTATTACTTGGTCTCCACTGTCCGTCTCATAGCGGATTGTATCTCATAAAAAGTAATAATAATAACAGTTACAGATCAAATAATAAAACAACCTTAACATAAAATTTTACACTATCGTTAAAAGCTATTTTAAGTTTTAATTTTCTTGTATTCATTTTAAATATAAATCGGCAACTACAATACAACATCAGAACAAAGTTTCGATTATATAAAATTACATGCGCTTAAATTCAATCCTTTAAACCAATTGGATACACCATTAAATAGCTGTAAATTTCATAATTAAATTACAACGACTTGAGTAAGTGTGGAATAAAATGTAATTCTCAATTGCAATTCGCATTTCTATCAATGTAGAATCACCATTATAATCTCGAAACCAATACCGATATCCAACGACCATTCCAACCCAAAACAAACCATCTACCCGTTAAATTATGATTCAAAATAGATTGCACAGTATCCGAGACTTATCAACTTAGGCGCAAAAATTAAAATGTATAAAACTATAATCGAGAAAGAGATATCAATACGCTGTAGCTGAGGTAAGAAAGCGACAGGGATGTCGCCAGGAGATTGTCCGTAAGACCAGTAGCGGCAATTACAGTGATTCAGAGTCGGGGTAATTTCGTCAGACATTTCCACTCTATTCGGCCCTACTCGTAATTAGGTAGTTTTAGTGGTTAATCGAAATGTGTGCGGTCGTTGTTATTATTTTGATTATGTGAAATGTGAGTTAATCTTAGTGTTATAATGGTTCGATGGTAATTATAAAATCATCAGATGCAGTATTAAAATTTTACAGGGATACAATACGAACTTAAAATCAAGTCTTTTCAAGACATGAATTACTACGGTCCCAACGGAAGACCAGCGCTGGTTACAATGCCAGCTTCATGCTGAGTTAGGACCATTTCGTGTCATTTTTTTTTTGTTCTTATATTTTTCTTTTATGTTTATTTTATGTCACGAATAACTGTTTTTATTCTTTTTCTTCTTAAAAAATTAAAATGATATAAAGAAAATGCTACGAATACTGTCATATTCTTTGGATTTGAACTAAGTTAAAACCAGTAGGATTCGTATATTCATATGTTTGTAAATGGATTTCTGATGGGCTGTTGACACAAGGAATGCTCAAATTAATAAAGGGTAGGCAACGCGCTTATGACTTCCTTAAAGTCGCGGGCGTCCATAGTCTACCGTGTCTGCTTACCATCAGGCAGTATAAAACGATACTCATAGCGGTCAACTAACTACACAGAATCCGCCGTCTTCTTTTTTAATACTACGACGATGGCAAACAAGCATATGGCCTGCCTGATGACAAGCAGGCATCGTAGCCAATGGACGTTTGCGACTCCAAAGCAATCTCAAGCGCGCTATCTACTTTTATCTGATATGAGGATTTGTTGTGTTGACAGTTCAGGTTCCCCATTCTTAACACAGCGCATCCTCGGGAGCTCTAGTGACCTTACTCACCACCAGGAACACAACAACAAATAACTACAGAGGAAGTAGGAAGTTACAACTTTGCTTTGTCTGCTCGCAGATAATGCGGACTTGGTGGCTATAAGGTAACCGCCCTAGTACCCAACATTAACCCAGTACCGTAAAACGGGGTGAGTAGGTTTTGCGGGGAGAGTTGGTTTATGAATGGGGAGAGAAGGTTTGAGAAGGGGGTGAGAAGGGATTTTAAGGCTACTGCTACAAAAATAATGTATTCCAATTTAAAATGGGGCTATAGTAATATGCATAATAAAAAAAACGATCGTACCATCTTCCAAAATCACCTTTGTATGAAAAACTCTCTCATCCTAAATACGAGGCACTAAGGGGTTAGGTGAGTTTTCCTCTTTATCGTCAAAGTTATGAAATAGAACTACTTACCCAAAATAAAATACAAACTAAAATACAAACGTCCGAACCGCTTATTATATATTATACACCATTCAGTTTTCACATGTAAAAATAAAATTTTATCGAGGTTTGAAAGTCAAATTTCACCCAACTCACCCCATTTTACGGTACTTGATACTTTTAAGCTTGAAACGCACAGAGCGGATGCGACACAGCGCGAGGCGGAGGCAGCTTTGCATTTTTGTTCGTTCCGAAACTGTCGACTGTCGATTACTCCTTCTTATGTCACACACGCCGCCCCCGCTCTAACGCGCTATCGAACACCGCGAGGTTTTTTGGTGCGAAAGCTCGAAGCTGCTCCAAAGACTCGGAAGGTGATCCGGAGGCCCTTGTTGGACTTCGAGTCTTCGCCGGATGAAGCAAGAACCAGCCCAGCTGTGAGTTGCATTGAATTTGTTAAGTTAGTTTCTAGGACCCGCGTATTCGCGTGGCGAAGCTCGGTTCCTTCACATAAGGGCGGAATCGAACATGTAAAACGTCACGTAACTACCCCGTCTAGTTGCAAGCGTCCCTTAGACTCCTTTAGGATTATGAAACTTGGATAACGCTAGGATGAGGTGGAAGTAAAAGGTGGACGAAGTCTCACCCTAATAATAAGACCTGCAGGGGAATCGCGTAACTTTTCGATTGTACGACAAGTAAATCTAACAATCATTTTTACTACGGGAAGATATAATATTATGAATATTTGGTCTAAATGGTTCACAAATTCTAATCCGCAACGTAGGCTTCGTCAAGTGCGTACAAGAATAGTTATATCAGCAGTGGGCTTCGTCACCAGAGATGAAATCCGCAACAGGCTTCGTCAACAACGAACGAATGGTCAACGAAATCTGTTAAGCCAAGAACGATTCGGAAGGAGGATTGCAACCCCTCTCCCTCAGTCGTCGACCCACATCCCTTATAAGTCCCTGGCCTCCGCACCCCAGGGTCCCGCAGCCTCCACCGCCACCGGCATGAAGTCGTACATTGCCATAGGCACGAAGTCGTACAGTCGTACAACACTTAGTCCTTAATGTAAGGTAATATAATACGAGTAAGTAATTATAGATATAACCCATAGATGTACCCACTGTCACCTAGTATCAAATTGAATAAGTATCCACCCACTATGTTATATAACTCCTACAATAAATACAATTGTAAGTTAAAATACTTTTGTAATATTTAGGTTAGTCATATAATTTTCCACCAATCTCAATACTACCGGCATTAAGCAAAGTTTTTGAGAAACTTATTCTTAATCAGCTGATGTCCCATTTTAATCGCAATAAACTACTCAATAGCAATCAGTTCGGGTTCACTAGAGGTCGCTCTACCACTGATGCCGGTGTGGTACTAATTAAACATATTTTTGATGCCTGGGAAGAGGCTCAAGATGCTATTGGAGTGTTCTGTGATATATCAAAGGCATTCGATTGCGTTAATCACGAGAATTTAATTAGAAAGTTAAGCCATTATGGGATAAGAAACGGTTCCCTTGACCTTGTTACATCGTATCTGTCGGAGAGAACTCAACGGGTAGTCATCAACGGGACTCAATCTGCAGGGACAACGGTTGCTCTTGGAGTTCCTCAAGGATCAATTCTGGGCCCATTTCTGTTTCTAGTTTATATTAATGATTTACCAAACCTTGTAAAAGATAAACATGATATAGTGCTATTCGCAGATGATACGTCGCTTATCTTCAAGGTAGGCCGCAAAGACAAAAACTTTGACGGTATTAATGAGGCACTAGGTACTGTTGTGAACTGGTTTACAGCAAATAATTTGCTTTTAAATTCCAAGAAAACAAAGTGTATCAAATTCACTATACCTAATGTCAAGCAGGCAAACAATTCTAAGATCAAATTAAAGTCTGATGAAATGGAATTTGTAGATAGAACAGTGTTTTTAGGTGTCACCTTAGATTCAAAACTGCAATGGCATGCGCATATTGCCACTCTGGCCGGCAAACTTAGTTCTGCGGCCTATGCAGTAAGACGTATTAGACAGTTAACTGACGTTGAGACAGCCAGGCTGGTATATTACAGTTACTTTCATAGTGTTATGTCCTATGGAATCCTGTTGTGGGGAAAAGCGGCTGACATCCAGACCGTCTTCGTGCTACAGAAACGAGCTGTACGCTCCATCTACAAACTTAAGGCAAGAGAATCTCTCAGAGAAAAATTTAAGGAGGCAAATATTCTTACTGTGGCATGTCAATACATTCTTGAAAATATTTTGTATGTTCAAAAAAATATTCAAGAATTCAAACTTAACAGTGATATCCACGACTACAACACTAGAAGTAAACACAAGATTGCAGTGAAGGCCAGTCGTCTCCGGAAGGTTAGCACGTCGTTTGTGGGGAACTGTATACGATTTTATAATAAAATACCCATCGATATAGTTAATTTTCCATTCAGTAAATTTAAGTCCCATATTAAACGTTATTTGTTAAGCCAGGCCTATTATACTGTCAACGATTTCTTAAATGACAAAAATGCTTTTAAGCCAGTGATAGTTAAATCCTGTTAGTTTTAATATACATATGCTTCACTTAGCATATTTCCTTGTACAAATAGCTCTGTCGTTGCATTTTATGAAACATGATGCTGTTTCTCGCCGAAGAGTCATTTTAATCTTTGATATTATTAATGTCCGGCAGCCTGAATATGTCATGCTCGCTTAAAGGGCTTTGCTTACGGCGGCGTCGTTGATCGGGTCGCCACCTTCCCTAACAGATGGTCGAGGGAGGCGATGGCTGAGATACGCGTCATACTCGTGATCGGGTGCTGTTTGTGGAGTCCGGTCTGTTCATGCTTGCAAAGGCAAAGTAAATACCTTAATACTAGTGTTATTTTATTGTATGCAGATTGACGAGAGACATAATCCTGTTCTGGATTAGTTTTATTGTTCTTGACGCTTAGAGACCCTATACATCTCTAACAATATTAAGTTTACTTATTTTAATTTTAGCGCTTAGAGATCATTTACATCTCTAAGGACTTTTAAATAATTGTTATTAATCGTATTTGGACGCTCAGAGACCATATACATCTCTGAGATATTAAATTAATTTTATGTACTTTTTGTTTATTCGGACAGATCGTATTCAATACGTCCTTAATATTTGTAAATTTATTTTTATATAATTGTTAATCAGTATATTTTTTTAATCATTATTATTAAGTAAGATTGTCAGTTTTTTTTTAATTGTATAAATTCACGCTTTGACTTGTAAAAGTGCCCTTGTGGCCTATTTGCAGAATAAATATTTGATTTTGATTTGATTTTACACAGTATTTATATATGGAAGTGTTTTGATTGTTACAATTCGCCAACAAACTGTCATGCAGTTTGGCGAAAAAAATGTGTTTTTGTATACACTGTGTAATTATTGTTAAAATAAATAAAAATAAAAAATTGCCATTACTGAATTACATTGTTGTCGACATTCGGAAAGTGACATTACGCACGCTCGAAAACATTGCGTGATTACACCGCGGGATTTTTACAATTATGAATTTGGGACTTCCGTGAAATTCCTTCTCAGTTCGAAAGTCGATTTGGATTTGTTCATGGTTAACACACAACAGTGTACTCACTGAAATGCAGTGCTCGTGCCTGTACAGCGATTGTACCGTCACGAACTTCAATTTGGGATCCCCTTAAGGTTGACAGTCCTATCAATGAAAATGGATTTAGAAAAAATCTTTTGTAAAGTGTGACCGTACCAAGGCTTAAACTGACTGTAACGAGTGAAGGGTATAGCGGCAGGGGTGGGGCACGCAGGTGGGGATGGGTCACTCGGAACTGTCACCCGCACGGTCGAGCTCCCAGTGGCTATTTCCAAATACAATACTGTATTTCAATTAACACTCTAACTTACCCAACGTAACAGACGTTACACTTACGATGTTTAATACAACAGTACCACCAACCCTCAATGAACAAGGTAACAGACAAATTGAGCTCAAAAAACGCAATAATTTCAAATCTTTCATCTCCATCTCTCAAGACGATCTTCCCCATAAAACAATGCGCCGGGCACGACCTTAGTCCACTTTAGATCCCACAACTCGATAGCTTTATGGTATATTTTATTAAAATTTATGTCTTATTCCAACTTCTGGGAATTTATTAATCGGCTAATATGAATTCTGAGTGTGTTTTACTGGTTACAGAGTGAATCTGATACGTTTGTAGCGGCGCGGTATTATGGTATTGCGTTTTGGTATCGTTTTGTTTGAGGTTATGATCTGGGGAAGTGGGAATGGCTAATTGTGGCAAATCAATACCGTCTAGATTATGTAGGTTTTAATCAGGTCTATTTAGAAATATGACGGCGATACATCGAGGATTTACGTGTTTATTTGTAATTATGTTTATTTTATTTTATTTCATTGTAATATTATTAGAAATGGACTGTGTGGTTCCAAATAAACGATTATTATCATTATTATAAATGAAATTAAACAAACTCGAGTCATTAAAGAATTGATTATGATCTTTCAACCGGCATGAGGTCATTCGAAGCAGAGCTGCTCTAGCTTACTAAATGTACTGACTTGCGCAAACGCGGCGGGCGAATTAAAGGTGAAGACAATAGTTATTTGTTATACAAGGGTGCAAAGTTGTATTTTACCCGCGAGTGTGGAATTGAAGCACGAGCCAGCGAAAGGATTCTATAGTTGAACCACGAGCGAAGCGAGTGGTTCTAAAATAGAATCCTGAGCGTAGCGAGTGTTTCAACACACGAGAAGTAAAATACAACTTTGCACCCGTGTGTAACACAAAACTTTTCTCCTCACTATAGCGAGGAAAGTGCAACCTGCAAAAAGCACAGTTCCACAGGCATGATTTTCATCACTGGAATCACCGATTTTTTTACGATATTATAACAGAAAACTCTGGAAGTTGTGTATAATATTTACGTAAGTCGGAGTCCGTGACAAGTTGTGTATATTTTAGTTGACATTGACAATGATGACATTTCTGACGATGCGTTTTGAAATTGCATCGACTCAACTTGTGCGTTTACAATTATACTCAATATCATTATAAAACAAATGTTATTTATAGAATTTGAAGGTTTACGACTTAAATCATTAAATAAAGCTAAATTTGGTATTTTGTATTAAATTCTCAAACCATTTATTTAATGATAATTGATATAAAACTAACCATTATTATGAGCGTTTTACGTTTTGTTATTTGTCAAAAGCTACTCAAACACGCTCCAAGGTCAAATTACTTTCTCCACTTGTGGATAAAATGCGTTTTTACCCGCTTGTTTCAAAGGATAAAAGACGGCTTTCCGAGCTAGTGAGGGGAAATAGTTATTTGTTCAACAAGAGAGCAAAGTAGATTTTTATTGCGAGAGTTGATGTTGAGTCCCGAGCAAGCGAATGATGCTATAATTGAATCACGAGCGTAGCGAGTGATTCAAAAATTTTAATCTTGAGCGTAGCAAGGAACTCAAAGACACGAGATGCAAATATCTTTTCACGTCAGCGGCTCGAAAATGACTGTTTTGCTGCTTGAAACCAGTGAGCAAAATGCAATTTTGCTGCGAGCGTGAAAACGACCTTCCCATATTGGAACCAGTGAGCAAAATGCAATTTTGCTGAGAGCATGAAAAAAACTAATATTTTAATTTTTCATATCGTAGGTTAGTTTAAGTAACTTCATTCTCTCTATCACTATTCCTTTGCGTTATATGTTCTCGCCGCTGAGGTGAAAAGTTGTATGTATAAAGTTGCAGTTTCTGATATATTAGATTTATGGAGTATGGCATTGAGTGTATTTATTGTCTATTTTAAGTTGCGATATAACTTTAATCACCAAAAATGTTCTCAAGCCGCAGAATACATCCCCCGTGAGCACACACACGCCGCATCCATGAAGCGCGTGTTCTCTCATTTGTCAAACGCGTGGATACTTTATTTATCGCTCACTTTATAGTAGACCCTCCGCGCGCACCGAATACCTGGCCACTCTTGCAAGCACCACCTTTTATGATGCACTTCATCAAACCCATCGTCATGTTTAGTACGAACGCCTGAAGTATAATAATCGCTTGCGGCTCTTTTTAATACACGCACCGCTTGTTTGTTAGATTTAGATTCATTGACAAATTTAGAGTTACACCTTTGATATAATATCGTTGTCTTTATTATTAAAAGGCGTAGATGTTGAAATTGCTTGAAATATTTTTAAAGACAGACATCTAGTTAGTTTGCAGTTTTAGTAAAATGAGTATAAATTTAAAATCTATACGGGTCGTGTTGGTTCATGCCACCGGTTCTTGGTGTTAATAGATTATACTATGCATGTCAAAATGACAAGGTTGTAAGACCATATTGCTTAAAAAGACGGATAGGACATTTTAGTTGCAGTAAGAATGTATTATGGTTGTTAAGTTTTTGTTTATTGGTTTAGTTTATGGTTCATTAGGTTACCAGTTCTTTAGTTTTTGGAAGGATGTTTCAATGGACAACGATTACTATTAATATTGCTGGATGAGCAATTAAACTTTCGACGTGGATTCAGATGAGAAACTCCTTCTTGTATTGGAATTTCAAATGTAAATTCAAGGATCGTATGATTTCAATTTTTTGTTTGCTTATTCTCCGTGCTTTGTAAAATCCTTAATATCATTATCAATTTAATTATTTTTCACTTATGATCTTGCCATTGTTAATTTCTTTGATAACGATTATTTCTTACTTTTTGACAAGTGATGAAGATACGTGTAAGAAGTATTTTTTATCGATAAGACCGCTTGTTGTTACGCTTGGGAGCGTTCGTGGCCTAGCGGCGACTGCGTACCGCGTGCGGGATGCAAGGTTACGCAACGTCGGCCGGAGTCACACCTTGGATGGTTTGAGTGGTTACTAACTATGCGCTCCCCACTCACTTGACAAGCCTAATCCCAAAAGGTCTAGTTTCCCCCTTGCATTTAAAGGTCAGATGGCAGTCGCATCCATAAAAACTAGTACCTACGCCAATTCTTGGGATTCGGTAGCGAACCCCGGGCATGAGGATGATGATGAAGACCGCTTGATGTTAGCTAATTTTGATTAGATGTATTCATTTATTTTTGTTTGATTATAATTATGAAATATTTTTTGGAGTACGCAAATCAAAATTTGGAGAGTATTATAAGATTTCTAAGAAATATTATTCATGAGTTCCGATAGGTTTTTTTCGAGAATACTCTCACACCTGATACCAACCCTTAAAGCATTATTTACGTACTCACAACAACGATAACTTTTGACTCGCATCGAAACAAAAATACGACGTCCAAAGACGCACGCGGCATACAGAATACGTACGTGACGACGACATCGAGATGCTGCTTCACTTCTTAGAACTTTCGCCGGTATATCCATGGACTAAGGGTTCCAAAAAATCTGGACATGTCTCTAGCGTAACATATTTATGGATAAGCGGAGCGTACAGCGGCAGGGCGTCCGCATCTGAAGTCACCCTATGGCGAGTTCTTGACTTTATTATTGGTAAACGGGACTTAATCGCGAACAACTGAAAATGATTCACCATTCATCATTATTCATCATTATTTGAGGTGTGCCCGACGTTTCGAATGTATCACAGCATCCCCAACATCCGTAGTCACGAGCTGACTGGCTTGACTCAACATCTTCTAGCCACACGGGTTTTCCGAACTACCCGCACTTGGTCTTTATTATTCACATTTAAACAAGGGTCTTGTATGTGGCACTATATCAGAAATCTGTCAGCTGTCCCTCTCCACTGTCGACGAGACAGTAATAATAATAATCGTATGGCATTTATTTTTGAAGACAGCTGGTTGCCAGTTTCTGTTGCACTTTTAGCACCACCCAGGGGTCACGTGTAGACCTGGTGCAACTTCGACCCCTTTGTCAAGTGAGTGAGCAACTTGACTGTTAGAAGTTCTCAAGCCGCCCGAAGGCTTAACGACTGCGGTCATAGACAACAGCTGGGATCAACGGCTTAACGTGCCTTCCAAAGCACGGGAGAGCTTCACCCTTAATGCACAATGTACTATTGTAACATTTGTAACTCTCCTAAAGACATCCTCAAGTTTAGCTATAATTTTGGTGTGTTTAAATAATTTCACAGTCTAAGTTATTGTAAGGTGTACATTGGACCGAATAAAAAAAATACCCAATAATTTACATTTACATCATTCACGTCTATTGTTATGAATTATGATAGAAAATGTTGAGTATTGAAGTGTATTTTGGGCGATAGCTTGCAACGCTAGCATCGTGTCACTGCAATATCACATTTTCTTCATCTAATAAACCTGTAATTGCCAAAAAAATAATTTTCATGTGCTCTACTGACTACCCCTTTTGGGATTATGGGCATGAGTTTATGTATGTATGTATGTCAAGTACTGGTAGAGTGGGACATTAACCTTACAACCACATTTTTTCATCTTCTTCTAGCATAATATCAGGCGATATTATGCTAGAAGAAGATGAAAAAATGTGGTTGTCGGTGTTACAAACCATCCATCTCTTTCCGACGCCCGTTCATGTTAAAAAGGTGAAAAAGCAACAACATTACTTTAGCGCTAAGTATAAACTGTTGAAGACAGGGACGTCGTTCACCCGATGCTTCCAATTCGTGTCAAGTTTCCTAGGTGAGCTAGGTGGCAACCCACCACCCCTCGCTGGGGTCGATAGTAAGAAGTACGAAAGTTAGTGTTATTCATTTATCCAGTCCGAAGGACCATGCACAAGGCGGACTTTGTTAGAGGTTTATTGCTACGGTTGCCGGCAATCGTGTATAGAATCGTATTTAAAAGCTAGATAGGGAATTGTTTCACGACTAGTACAAGTAAGTGCGGGTAGAGTGAGCAGCGGAAAAAGTAGCAAGTAATGTTACATGCAGTTGAAATAGGTACATTTTTGTCTTGTTGCACCAGCCATGATGGGTCAATGGGGTCTGGCGAGGATCTAGATCAATCATTTCAGTCAACCACACAAACGAACGCGAGGAATTGAAGGCGTGGCCATCCACCACAATTAAGTAGGTATGTCGGAGGGGCACTGCCTTGCCCTCTTATTCACAAGCCGACTCGTCCTCACCTGTCACCTCTATCTCTCCCGCTTTTATACGGAAACTGTCAAATGTAATTTGGCAAATTTTGACAGTTTCCATATAAAAACGGGTGAGGTGCGAGGTGAGAGGTGAGGATGAGTCGGTTTGTGAATAACACCCCTCTGGGGGATGTGCTCATGCATTCACTGCAATGGGAGGCTACGTCAGTCACCTGAGAGCTCACACTCATTAGTCAGTTTCTTCTTATTTTCTCTAGCCACCGTGGTTGAAACCGACCAGGATGATATGATGATGATGGAGAACTTAAGAGCTTATCCTTATTTTGATGTACCTGACACACTTAGGCATATCAATTCAAGTGTGCCAGATACCACATTTTGATGAATTGAAAGATAATGAACATAAATTATAGGTATAGATAAAAAACTTAAGTTACGGACCTGTGGTATGTAGTTGTGATGTGTTTGAATAGACATTTGTTTTGTTTGTGTTACTCTTTTTAAATATGTAATGTCTATTCTAACACGTCACAACTACATACAACAGGTCTTTTACTTAAGTTTTTTACATACGAGTAAGCATCCATTTTCATACCCTTTGAAGTTCATATAAGATTTCGCATTGCGTTCTTAATTTTCTCCTCACGAATTTTTAATAAATCTTAATAAAAACTATATTCTAGTTAGTTTTCTTGGAGCTGCACCGATACTATTTCAATTTATGTCGCCTCATAGCTAGGTGCTAGACGGGTGGGGGCTGTCGTCTCCGTATAGATTTTTCTTTTTGCCACCCGTATTGTGAACTGGCGTTTCAGCTGGCTTTGCTTGCAAGCAAATGAAATTTCAAGAAGAAAATTAAAGTCGAATACAGTTGATGTTATTGTCTTTTTTTATTTCTTTCAGTCATAAAGAGGTGGCATAGTTTTATTCAAACGAACTTTTCTGGATCATAACTTCGGAAAAAAATCTACTCTAATTTTGCTGATGGAAAATTTTGACGTCTGTGACATAGGATATACAAAAACAACACAGCGTACCTACAATCATCGTTCAAGATGTGAATAAGAGTTCGCTTTCTTTTTACTTGTGTGAAAACGCAATTAAATAAAAGGAATACCATCTTCAGTAGTTTAGACTCAAGCAATGGGAGTTTTACTTTTAATGGACAAACACAAATTGTAGCATGATTACACCTTTCTTCGCCTCAGATTTTTTATTCCAACCTATTGCCCACTAAAATCTAACCACTGGACAAAAATACAAGTAGCAGTATTAAGGGGTTGTGATAAAAAACTGAAGAATATAGTTTACAAACAAACAAACTCAGTTCCATGTATATAGCGGCGCGATATTGCATCGCACCTAGTTGGATTTCTAGTTAACTTTCAGTTCAAATTGAAATTCCATTAAGGAGATTGCTTTTTACGCCGGCGCGATGGCGGGCGTTATTATGTTATGTACTCTACTTAAAGATTATTTAACTTTTCTAGGAAACATGGAGTTTAAAGGTTACATATCGACATGTTAAGGAATAATGTACTCGAATAGCGGACGGGAAGTATGTTGCTGGATGAGTATGAGTTGCCGGCCGAGCATATACGAGGACTTGTTATAAGTTCTTCAAATTGGTCGCGCGCAGCGACATTGTAAACACGATAATTGTTACGCTCCGTATTAACATATTAACAATGGTGTCTTAAAGTGACTCTAAAAGTTTGTACGTAATCCAGTAGAATCTATAAGACCTACACTACTTAAAACTTTTTACAGATTAAAAATCTAGCCAGTGATTCAAAAGTTACAAGTGAAATAGTTTTCAACGTAATTAAAATAAAGAGTGTTACTGACCTACCTCACATTAGCCGCGTTCGCCGGCGCACAGTGACCAGCCTAAGGTGAATCATCGGCCGGCTACCGCTTACTTATCGTGCGCGCATTCGTCGCACCTGGACTTTACTACGTACTGCGTAAGGTGTATTTGTGAACAGCGGCGCTTCTTACGTACAGCAACAATGTCAATGGTCTGTTCGGGATGTTCGTAAGTAATAACTTCAAAAAGCTATATCGTGTGTACGCAACCCAAACTAAATTATATTATAAGCTACAACTAACGTTAACAATTTACCCATTTAACTTTGTATAATTTTAATTTATATATTGTGCAATTTGTAAAGTTAGTTTATAACTTATTTCATATGTTATAATTTGTATAAAATCTCAACCAAATTACCTTAGTAACAACCTTATTATATTGTAAAATGATGTGTTCACCTATAATTGGGGTACGTAAGCCCCCTCACACTTTATGCCATAAACAATTATTATCTTACCTTATGTACCCTGTTGGTGTCCCGTGCAATAAATAAATAAATAAAGTTTTATTTTAAACGACGGTGACAAACAAGTATGCGGCCTACCATATGGTAAGCAGGCACCGAAGCCGATAGACGCTTGCGACAGCAGAACAAGCACAAGCGCGCTGCCAATGCTTTTTAGATCCGCACGATACCGACAGGAAGAGACAAATATACTCGCAACATAAGTGTAATAATCAGTAATCAGCCGTCCCGATTTCACCATCTCATTGATTGTTTTCTCAGCAAGTTTTTTCATTAGATAGTTGATGAGTACTGAACAGTACAGTGTCTTGCAGAGCAAAGTATGAAAACATTCAGTTAGCATACTGCAAATGCAATAGCAAGACGTTATTTATTTACTTTTAGCATACATCTAAAACTTTTGTGTATGGGGCAATTTATTTCAGTATTTGGTGGTCATCTCGGAAATCTGCCGCGCAGTTTTTTGCCTACATCCTGGACTTGCCCTGTCATCATCATCAAAATTTAAGAGCCTGGCTGGCTGGCTTGGGGTGACAGCTCTCATTATGCCCTGTACTAGGTGCAAAATGATTTCTGTGCCGTCATAATTGGTTGTACCCTTAAGCGGTTTTATGGAAGAGCGGCGTCTCCTGACACAAGTATCTTTATTACTTAAAAGGAGATTCCAACCTTGCTTTTGTGAAACTTTTTGATAACCACTAAATCATTTTTCATTTTCATTTTTCATTTTCATAATTTCCGAAGACCTGTGGCCTGACTGCTAGTAAATCATACCTTAAAATAACGAAAGAATTATTTCGCTCGAATGTGCAAGTGCGACTGCAGAGAGGGAGATATTCGAACGTCTTTCGTGTTTGTTTCGCGGTAGTAGCTCTGCATATTTAACATATTGAGGCAGTAATTGCTCAATTAGAAAATACATAGAAGACAAAGATGCCTGGAAGCTTCTGCATGACTACCACCTGGTACCACCACCAAGCCACCAAAAAGGTATTTAGAATCAGTTTTGATTGCAAAAGTGTTGTCTGAAGGCCTATTTGTATAAACGAATTTGAGTGTTTTGTGTTTTGAACTCAGCATAAGTACTCTTATCCAGAACTGACCCGAGATCTTCCTAACGTCATCAACCCATCCAGCTTATATTAGATGACGGACGTTCTTTTTTCCAGAAGCGAGTACTAATCCACTATAAATATAACCTAGGACGATATATTTTTGTCAAGTCTTAATCAATTTTACTTATCGAGACCCCGTGTAAGCCGGCCATTTTGCGCAGTTGACTGAAAAGTAAAGTAAAACAATGTACGTTGGATGATATTAATTCGTCTTGCATCGGTTCGCGGAACGTGTGTATATTTAGCGGTGCACTTCGATCCGCGTGTCGCGTGGGTTAGTTATGAGTGTGAGGACGGACTTGTCGCGGTGTGGTACATCACTAGTCCTGCTTCGCGACATCTGTTCATTGCAATGTAGACTAGCATTGCGTATATGTTTAGCGGTGTATTTTACAGCGGTACAACACTTTTGCTGCCTCACCACTTCCGTTATTGTCAACATGGGCTAGCATTTCGTCTATAGCAGTACACTTCGATCCTTGTGTCATCGTCGAGTGTGACTAGTACTGCATCGCGACTTCTGTACTTTGCAACATGGACAAGCATTGCGTATAGCGAACAGATCACGGAGCACACAGCTAGACATAGGTCCAGCTGTGTACTTCACTCCATCGTCATTGAGTGTGGTATTAGTACACTAATACTCCCTCGCGACGGCTCAGGAGGACCGAAAGACAGCAGTATCCTTTGCTGTCTGAAACCTCGCTACCGCCCCGTTTACCTTAGTTGTCTCTCTACTTCTAAAGTTACCTCAACCGCATCCGGGGAATCCTGGCTACCTTACTGACCATTATTTTAGTTACGAACTTCTGTACGGTGTACGAGTAAGGCTGGGTTGCACCGACTTACAATCACAGACTGATCAATGTTAAATATGGCGCCGGCAGCTGTCATCCCATAGAAACTTGTCAAACTTTCCATGCATTAAAATTTTAACGAACACAGCTTACGATTTCAGACGGTTTGGTGCAACCCAGCCTTAAAATTCCCCTGCCGGGGTGCACCCAATTATAAGCGAGATGACAATTCGCTATGCCCCACCTCTCAAAAAAGCATTAACACTGTATCAGAATGTTTCATCGCGAGTACTTATATCGATTGTATCTTAAAACTTATTTAACGAATTCACAGTCCGGCCCTGCGCGTGCGATCATGAAAGCATTCCCGCGACATTAAAGCGCGTTCATTTTCATAGATTTATCGACGGGCCGGACTTATGACCAGTGGCACTCAAACCTGTGTATCATGTGATGTTCCTAATATTCTTCGATAATAACGCACATTGGGTTTTAATTTTTTATTTGAAAATTATTTTGAATTGTTACTTGTTTGATGAATGATGGTTTGATCGATGTGATTATTGAAACAGAGATAAAGCAACATGAAAAACTTAAATCGACCTGGTGGGATTAGAACCCTGATCTCTAAAACCTTTTGCAGGCTCTTCTTTGTTTCAATAAATCAAAGTATTGGAATTTTTTACTTCAAATGGTACATTTTAATGTAAATAATAATATTGAAATACCTAGATTGTTCGCAAGTAAAAACACTATTACAAAAGAAAAATAAACTTCTGGTAATGCTACAAGCTTTATTCAATTATTCTTATGTTACCTGGCCTGCATAATGATTGTTAATTTTCAAGTTGCATTTACACTGGTAAATATTGTTTTATTTATAAATTTTAGTTTAGATAAATGTCCCAGCGCTCGAAACTGACCCAAGCGGCTATCAATAGGTGTCATCTAGTGGGCATTATGGTGTCGAGCATTGGGAAATTTACCTTAACTAATGAAACAGGAAATTTCTGAAGCTTCTAGACCTTCCGGCGAGAAAATAGTGAGAATGCAATTAAAACCATCAAAACTGGATTCTCTTACAAAGTCATAACAGTTTGGGCACTCCAATCAAGTGCCAATTTGGATGTCGAAACCGAAGTATTTGCGTCCGCACCTGCCGCCGTACAAATCATTACGATATGCGCTCGATGCATCATCGATATATCCTATATCTATCTGTCATAAATTATTCGGCTTATGCGTGTACGTGTAAACGCGCGTCTAACCACGGTTCATTTATTTTTTAAGATTATGTACATGAGCTTAAACTCGATTATTTACGAAGCTGAAGCTATAGCAGGCTAGTGGTTCAAGCATGCGACTGGCAAATTACGGTTGTGGTTAGGATCGATATTTATAAGTGTTTCGGGACTAAGGTATAATAACACACGAAATATTATTCGATAGGATAATAGAAAAGAAAAACAAACGAAGAGTTATTAGATTTGATAGGAGAGATAAGAATATACCAGAGCACTATAGAAAATAAAAAAATAAATATGTTAGGGCACCTAATGTGACATGACAATTACGTAAAATACCATAATAGAAAACAAAATAAACGGAAGAAAAGAAAGTGGAAGACCGAGACGTGTCTTTATAGATCAAGCTATGCAGAAGGTTAATGTTATATTGATCAGGAAATTCAGGAACTCAAAGATTTAGCACAAAGCAGACGCAATAGCGGTAACTCCACTAACAAGGGCAAGATCCTTACGTTCATTATGATGATGACTTAGGTTGTTGACATCCTAATTTATCCATGACCTTGAAAATCTCAGTTGCCAGGAGGCGGTGAAGACAGAAGTGGAAATGAATGGATTCAGTATTACAGTACATTGTTTTTATCACATTTGCGAGAAAATAAATAACTTCAGCACCAATCCAAATTGATGAAATCGACTCGAAACTTCATCTCCAGTATCCAACGGCCCTGCGGGAGGAGCGCGCTGTTCGAATATTTCAACCAATCACAGAGCAGCATTTATGTACAGCGCGGCATACTAAATTTTTTAAATCAATCAGATCACACAGAAACTCATAACTCCCTCAGGAGTTATGAAAATCCCGTGGGAGGTAAATTGGGTATAACTGCTCTATACGCCTGCGTACAATAAACCCATTTACGAGCAAGTGTGATTAAAAAATATATACCGTGCAGCACAGTTTTTGACGCTAACACGTCAGACAGAACAAGGTGGAGGGAAAAGACGTGGAACCCACAGTTAGATGGAAATAATAATTGGGGAGTATAAAGACACTAGTATTTAGTTAGACTGAAAGGACTGTGATGAATTGATGCCTTGATAGTCGACCCAAAAATATCGCTCATAGACAAATTTTGTCAATATGTCTGAATCTGAAAACAATATAATAGCTACGTCCCTGTAAAAATGACTATTCTTACACGCCTAACAAATACTCGTTATGATTAATGAATCGTCAAAACTATAGAGTGCCAACATCAAAATAAATATGATGAAAATAGCATGGAATATCGTACAATAGGGCGAATGTTACATACTTTTCTTAGGCGCTTAAGGCCTTTTTTTAAATACAAATGGAATGGATCAATGACGCGCTGCTGATACAGCTGCAGAGCCATCAATCTGTGTGTCTGTGCGTCGTTAGCTCGGAACCGGGAAGCGTCGGATTGCACATACATCACACGGTGTCAAAGCATGTCTGTCTTTTTACAGAAAATAATATTTTGTTAGCAATGTAGGTATGGGTGTTCCGCAACTATTATAGACATCAGTAGCTGAACCCATCTGAAAAATTAAACTCTTGTGAAAACTAAGTATGGCCTATATCTTCTCAGGTATCAGAAGGGTTAGAGTGAATATGCATCATCTAGGTGAGCTCGCTTCATCGTTGGCCTCATCTTTGCCCCCTGACTAGATGCTGGAAAAGAGCAATCCCATTTTTAATAAAAAAAAAGGTATCAGATGGGTTCCCTGGGCTCAGCAGTGGGATAATAGGCTAAAGATGATAGTGATGATGAAAACCTTGTCTATCGTCGGAATCGTCGGTCTGATGTATGTCGCTGGTTGATGTAAATGAGGTTTGTATGGTCAAGATCATGTTCCTGTTCCTACATATCCCATTGTCAAAAATGATTTAGGTACTTACCCTGAATAATTATGTAACACATGTGAAAAAGACTTTAATTTGTAACTTTTTATAGAGGTTTTCTCCCTCGCAGCCACCACCCGGCCCCGGCCTGACGGTGACAGCCCCCGCTCCCGACTATAGCGGCCCTCTGCCGAAGTCAGGGTTACGGGTCCGTACTTCTTTAAACAGGCATACGGCATGGCCTGTCCCTCTCGCCGCACCTGGGGTGTCATGCGACTCCCTGATGCGGAACCCCCCATCCCCCCATTGGTCGCATCTGGAGTGTCCTCTGCTAAACAGAGGAACACCCAGAGCGACCCCGTCTCCGGGTTATTGGTAGCACCGGTACCGTTGCCTCCAGGGCGAACCGGCCAGAACCCTTCCCCTTCCTCCAGACTCGCGAGGGTCCAGGGGAACTGGAAGAGCACAGACACTCGTGGAGGTTACCCGACTAGCGCCCCGGATTTTAATTAACCTAATGTACACAAAGATAAAAAAAATCATGAAAAAAAAGTTGATGATAAAATCGGTTTTGTAGGAAATGTGAAACTGACCGTGGATACCTAAAGGTTTGCAAGCTTTGTAATTACTCTGATAGATCATGAAATGAAGGAAAGTCATTTCCATTACAGAAACAAATATTTTTTTAAATATTTAACCAAGTTTTTATGATATTTTCGAGCTCGTTGTTTTTATATTATTATTATTTTACAACGACGGCGGCAAACAAGCTTACGGCCTGCCTGGTGGTAAGCAGACAGGAAACACGAGAGAGGGTATAATTAAAAAAAAACATTGTGAATATCATCACTTACTAGGTTGATCTGCCGTGATGATATTTTTTATCGCTAACTACTAGGGAAAAGCTTCAACAGACAATATCTAAAGCTACATTTACTTATATAACTGTCGAATCACAATAAACGTTCAGACGCGTGAATATAGGTACGTAACTGTCCCACACATGCATAATGTGATTTTAATACTTCACCGTCACACACCGTGACGTCATTATCATCATGTGTTTCACCAACTCAAGTTTACTACCTAGAAAAATATAGTAACTTCCTTATTGTAAAGAGAGAAAACTGAAATTCGAATGAACATTCTATTTTCCGGCGTAAAATTATTTTGGTATTTATTGAAGAAATAAAAAGAGTCGTGTGAAGAAAATGTTGAGCTAGATCTAGGGCAGTAGGGTTGAAAACTACTTGACACCTTTTTTGAATAAATTACAGAATTCTTATACTCCCAATGCAATTTTCAAAGGTCTTTCATCGTAAAGTTTTATGGTTCAAATTGAAATACATTTCTAGTTATTAACGGCAAGAGTAACTTTGTGAGTTCAAAAATCACTCGATTGTCTAGCAAGTAGGTGACAATACATTTTTTTTCTAAACGATGGTTAAATCATTTCGAGTAGCTTATGGTGAAATCAAGGTGTTTTTTGATGTGAATATAAACGATTTCTGATTTTCTTTTATAATCATTTTGATCGTTTCTTGAACGGTGCTTTACAATATTCATTTTGAAATAAATGCAGTCATTATTGAAATAAGCTTGATACCTGGAAATATAGCCAGTTAGATTACAGAAAAAAAACATGGTAAAATAGTGTTCTGTGAATAGATTCCCTGTCTAAAAATTAGGTAAAAACAGGCATTGTTTTAGTACAAATTATATGCAAAATTATAAGCTTCAGGTATAAGAGTAGTAGCCTAAATGTAAATATCCCGGAAAAAGAACTAAGTCTGGGATGAACGACCAAATTGTGTAGACTAATCTTTAAATTAATCATATCATCGAGTTGACACTGAATGCTTAGGTAATGTTATTAAGACAACATTTTTTGCTAGGCAAATGGGAAAACAATTACCTCATCGACATTTAATTTTGTAAAGCAATAGGTATTGGAATTGGCTTGGTAGCTTCAAATTAAAAAAAATATACTTTTACCCTACATCCATTTATTAAAAAAAAAAATAGTTACCCAACCCAACCGTTATGCCACAGATAACTAGAATTAGTTAACAATTAAAGCCCACATTTGTCCAGAAACATGTCAAGTGAGATAAGCAGAGATAAGCACAGAATAAGCACAAGTGCTGATACACACAATGCTCGGAAGCGCACGCACCGCTGCGCAGAAGCACAACTAGATATAAAATGAAAAGGTCGTAAGTACAGAGAAACTGTATTACTCATACGCCTTTTTAAAGGATACATCAGCTCGCTTCTTCAATTGTTTCCAGTTATAGTAATAAAACCCATATAGCGCGCGTAATAAAGTTCAATTTATAATTGGGAAGCTATCGCGTCTTAAAAATTGTATCATTATTTTTGTTATGATAAAAGGAACCGTATGGATAGAAGAATAAAGTTAGACTTACAAATACAAAGTCGGTAGATAGGAGTTTGCATAAGTAAGTGATGAATATTGGTGATCAGAGGATCTAACTATCTGAGATCAAGTTCACATAGTTAATTGTTATAGTTAAATGACCTTATGTTTGGATTTACGCAATGATTGTACTTAGTAACAATTGCTTTATTCAAAATAGATGGAACTATTTTCTTTTTGATTAGGAGTGCTTCGCAATAGTTCCGTTCCTGATTATTATCTGTCTGTAGGTATGGATGCCGTAACATTTCTTTTTTTCAAGAAAGGTTTATCTAGTAGTTACTTTTACATTTTATTTAACTCAAAACAATTTTATTTATTATTTCGCAGTTTCTTATATTTAAGGTTTAAGGTTGTAGCCATTGGTACATAAGGGTATTCGAGTGGCGACCACGTACCGAAAGGGGGAGAGCGCTTTACGAAGGTGGCGCACGATTGGTCATTGTGACACTCTTTGAGAAAGGCCTATGTCCAGCAGTGGACATCCTTCGGCTAATATAACGATGATGATGATAACGATTTTTTTTTTACTCCGGATAGGTTTGCGCTTGACCACAAATCACCTGATGGTAAGCGATATTGTGGTCTAGGATGGAGCGCGCTTACCTAGTAAAAACCGGTTCACTCTCGTCTTGAAGACCGTAAGGTTGAAGTTTCCAAGGAACACGGATTCCGGCAAGGAGTTCCACAGCTTGGCTGTTCTCACAATAAAAGAGGAAGCGAAACGCTTCGTGCGAGTTTTTGGAACTGCCACCGTAAAACGATGTCGCCTTGCCGTATCCCTGGTCGTCCGATGGTAGAAGGGAGCGGGGGGTATTATACTGTGCAGTTCCTCAGCACACTCCCCGAAATGCAACCGATAGAAAACCGAAAGACTAGCATCTTTGCGGCGATGTTCTAAACTGTGCAGTTTCGCATTGCAAATAGAGTCTTTTCCTTTGAGCTTCTTGGCACGTTTCTCGATTGTTTCCAACGCCTCAAGCTGGTATTTAGCCGATCCATCCCATAAATGCGAACAGTACTCCATGCACGCTCGTACCTGTGCTTGATATAAAGTAAGCAACTCTTTCGGCTTAAAGTACCGCCGCACTTTTGAGAAGATAATTGATTTATTCGCCATGATATATCAAACGCAAGGCACGGACACCTTTGAATAACATCTTCAAATGATCCCCCTTAATTGGGGAAGTGCTTCGATTCAGAAGATTGCTGTCGAGTAACATTTACTTGAAACTGGGATAATGTCGAACATACGTACTGATAAAGGGGACTTCCTCATTTAGCGGGACGGGATCGGTATGTGAGCTTACTGATGACGCAGAGATTAGCTCACTTGGCAATATACTGTCAGTATTACGTTGGCCAGAAACGGGGCAGTACTGCATTCGTATGTACTCATCTCCCCGGTTCCGCGCAACCAGCGTCAGTCAGGAAACAGTCATTTAAATGTAGGGGCGCAGTAAAAAGCGGTACTCATAAAGTACAATATACATACTGAGATAGAGATATCAGTGAAATACTCCCCACAGATCGTAGCGCCGTTGTGGTATCTAGTAAGAACTAACCGCACGACCGCTGCATCGCTGTCACTCCAATATGCAAATGCGATAGAATAGCACCCAGTGATATCTGGTACAGACAAGTTAAACAAACATATCCATAGAAAAAATCGTACTTCGAGTTGAAATGGCGGTACTGACTGGACAAACAGTTGACGCCACGACGCTGTCAGCTGACAACTTTCTCATATCGTAACGCTTCCGTGCCGACAAATAAAGAAGACAACAAAAAAAAAACCACGGCAGTCCTTAAGAAATAAAATTGATTTTCATCTGGCACGTGGAATAGTTATTTGTTCAACAAGAGAGCAAAGTATATTTTTGCTGCGAGTGTTGATGTTGAGTCCCGAGTTAGCGAAAGAGGCTATAATTGAATCACGAGCGTAGCGAGTGATTCTAAATTAGAATATTGAGCGTAGCTAAGGACTCAAAGACACGATATCTTTGCTCTCGTGTGATATATACAACTTTTCACCTTAGCGGCGAGAACATATAACGCAAAGGAATATAGAGAGAGCAATAGAGAGAGAGAGTGAAGTTACTTAAGCTAACCGACTATATGAAAAATTAAAAAGAAAGTTTTTTTCACGCTCGCAACAAAATTGCATTTTTCCCACTGGTTTCAAGCAGCAATACAGCCATTTTCGAGCCGCTAAGGTGAAATATATTTTTTCATTAGGTATATATGGTATTCAATAATCTTCAACTAGTCATTGGGAGTCGAGTTATATGGTCGCCTAATCACTGCTAATTACCAGGGCTCGAATTTTTTTAGCGCAAGGTAAGATGAAAGAAAGCTATAGAGTCGATATTAAGACTAAAATGTAACTGAAATTCATACTCATACTTATTCATTTAAATAATACCGAAAGTAAATTATACGTAAAATAAATTATTTAAGTTGAATTAATTAAATTTTATATAAAAAATTACTCTGTCACACATTAAACAAAATATTGGCAAAAATGGAATGAGTGCTTTAGAATCTTGAAAATGGATGGTACGTGTATTGTCCATATCAAAATTACGATTGTATAATGAGTATATAATGGCGACTTTTTCGATATTTTCTGGAGTAAAACAGGTTCTATATTGGTTGAAAATCCACTTGTGACTTGAAAAACATCGTTCTATATTAATAGACGTTAGCTTAATAATTTCAAGAACTCGCTCAAATTTATGAGTAAGTACTTGCCATCTGCTTTATTTCTATGAAGTCCTGATTTCTATTGAATAATTTTTCCAATTTATCTTTAATTGTTTCAGGGCCAAAAATTGTTAAAAAATTGTGAAACTTGCGGATCAGACATTGTTCACTTAACAATGCACGCATCGATTGCAATATAGTTAAATGGCGACGCACATGATATTTGATAAAGCGGCCAGTACCCAGCATTACGTCTACGGCAACAAAATAGTCTGTATAACTATGTACTTAACTAAGTTGTTAAAGTTACGTGATAAAAGTAACCCTTTACCGAGCTAAGGGAATAACACTTCCCACATCGTACTACAAAAAATCATTTTAGTTACATTAAGTAAGATTAACTTTCGATTGACATTTTCGATATGTCAGCCTGATAAAGGGATAAAAGTATTTCGACTATCGACTTCTTAGTTTTCTTTCATCTTACCGTGCGATGATAAATCCGAGCCCTTCTAATTACTCTGTATTGTTTAGCATGTTTTCTTAGTCGATACAGCCTAGCTGGCAGCCTGGCATAGGCCTCTCGCTCTATCTATATTAATAATTTCGTGCAGGGGTACGGTAGACCCGAACGAGACCTGTCTCAAATTGAAGAACGTATAAAAATAACGATTTTTGAGTTAAACATATGTATCCGCAAAATTCGGATTGTCGCGTATTTTGCATTTAAAAGTGTTAATTTGATGACAAAACGTCGGCCATATTGCCCACAGACTATATTGCTATATTAAATTTGTTGGTTGACAGTGTCGGCTACGTTCGAAAGTCGTGAACTATTTTTGCGTCCGGTATGTTGGCCAGGTTGCTGGGCTGCGTTCTGGGTGATGGGCCATCATCGCCCATTGTGTGGATTCGGCTAGCCACGTCTGCAGCGTTTTGTTTTTGTAGTTTTCAAGCGTTCTATACACCTATCAGCCTAGCTAGCACGATAACTTATACCGTCACGTTATATGGGCGAAATGTATTAAAACGTCACATAAAACGTAACGGTATAATCTATCGTGCTAGCTAGACTGATTGTCACAACAACCGCCTTCAAAGCGAATGTATGGGGCCTGTTACATGGATTCATATCACGATAAGTATCACGTGAATATTAAAGCAGAATCCATACAAATTTGAAAACTGCGATAATATTGACACCCCAGTATTGTGATAATATTAATCGTGTAAAGGACACCACTTGAATGTTTGCTGAGTCTGTCCGCCATCTTAAAGCTGCGTCTCTATTTTGTTTGTGACAAACTACTAGGTGACTTATGGCTTTTAAACGTCTAGCAAAATTCTATCCCTATCTCGCTCTATCTTATAACTTAGTGGTACTGGGGGACTACTCCGAAATTCGAAATCCGAACTTCGTATGGTGCCGTCCCTTTCACTCATATAGTCTATGACAGGAGAGTGAAAGGGACGGCACCATACGAAGTTAGGATTTTGAATTTCGGAGTAGACCCTCAGCTCATGCCGTTCGCCGCGCTCGGACGTTAGAGGCGCTACTGCGAACCGAAAACGAAGTAGGTATCTGCCTCTCTCGCACATGTATATTCGAACGACAGAGAGGAAGATAGTTCGTTTTTGGTTCGCGGTAGGCCCTCAGGCGTCAACTTTAAAACGAATATGGTATTTTACTATAAGAGAAATAAAATTCAAAATGTAATAAAAACCAGCCAAGTGCGTCGGAGTCGCACACTGAGGGTTCCGTACAACTAAAAAACAAATGTGATTTATCAATATATTGATGTTTTTGGTAAAATATACTTCATAATAAACATTATCACTTAATTTCAAGTTCATAGGTCGATGGGAAGCTAAAAAATTGTATGTGTGACAGACAACACACGGAATGTTCTTTGACTTTCTTCGACCGTCCGCCACGCTCGGACTAAGGTGCTACCAACCGAAAACTAAATATATATGCCTCTCTTTCGCACTTGCATATTCGAGCGCGGAGAGGGAAATACTTCGTTTTCAGATCGTGGTAGGCCCTCTGGTCTGACGGCTCCTATTCCTGGATGGTGCGCGTATCGGAATGTGAAATACCTTTGGCAAAACGGAACAAGTTGTTAAATAGCTTCCATTAATTGGAGAAAATATTACCAACTGTTATTATTATCACGTGAAACACTGAATATTGAAGCAACATCCATAGGGGCCTGTTACATGATTATTATTATCACGCGATATACTCATATCACGATCCGTATCACGTGCAATGAATATTGAAGAAAAATCCATACGATTTTGAAAACCACGATAATATTGACACACCAGTATTGTGATAGTATTAAGCGTTTAACAGACCCCATACAATTTTAAAAATCGCGATAATATTGAGTGTAAAGGGCCCCACTGAATAGAATTTAGCGGAGAATAGAGAGCTGCTATCGCGAAACGAAAACGAACGAACATCGTGTATTTCCCTCTGTGTCGCTCGAATTTGCAAGTGCGACAGAGAGGGAGATACACGAACTTCATTTGTTTTCGTTCGCGTTAGCAGCTCTGACTTCGCACCAAAAATACTGACTGGCACATCAATATTTAACAATGCACATCTGAATTGAATTTTAATGAACGATTAGTATTTTAGCTATACAAATCAGTACTGATTACGGTGTCAAATTTTTTATGTGCCTTTAAATACTACCCTTATAAAAATGCTTAGGATTAACTTGCAAAGATACTAGCCTTTGCCCGTGACGTCGTTTGCGTAATCTTTTACTCCCAATTCCATATAATTCCATTCCATACTTTTATTCCCAATCCAGACTACAGACTATATTTCTATACGATTCGAAGTTTCATCATAATCCGTTGTTGTAATGTTTTTATTTTATACATTTTTGTACACTATTTCTTTCGTCGTTTGCATAACTGTCACGAATAAATGTTTTGTTTATTTCTTTCTTATTTATTTCACCCGAGCGAAGCCGGGCTTTCATCTAGTGTATACATAAACTTGATAGAAAGGAACAAAATGCTATACTTACGTCGGATATGAACGCGACCAAGGAAGGCTTACGATGGAAGAATCTTCCGAGGAAGAGCTTTATTTCTAAAAACCATCAGTATGACATTATTTTTTATCATACTCGTATTTATTTACAGAGTTTATACGTATTTTTTCCTGGTATTGACGATAGGTTAATGACCGGAATAAAAATAAATAAATAAATAGCTGTTGACAATCCTACATACTCGTAAATCGACCTAGTCCCAAACTAAGCAAAGCTTGTAATATGGGTACTACGAGTAGGCGACGATATACATACTTATATAGATTGATAAATACTTAAATACATACGAGTAGAAATCATTCAAGACTCAGGAACAATATTCGTGCTCATCACAGAAATAAATACCCTGACCAGGATTCGATCCCGGGACCACCAACTTCGTAGGCAAGTCACTACCTGGCTGAAGGCTGGTGGTAGTACCAACAATTAGTGGTCATCGAGTGTATTTTAATTAAGGTAAAAAAATTAAAAGTTATTTATTGTTCAATTTACACATATTCTATGCACCTATGAATGTCAATAACTACCACCGGTTCGGTTCGGAAAAATAAACCTCTGCCACGAGGAGAACCAGCGTAAGAAACTCGGCGAGGTGTCATTTTATCAAAACAATGTATAGTTTAATACATAATTACAATTCTACAGTAGAGAACCTATTTTCGCGATAGATTACCCGTGCCGTGCTCCTGCACTATCACTGCCAAAAATCCCTATCCATGATGTATATTATATCATTCGTTTACCTTATAGTATGCTTTTTTTTAATTAAAATTGGGATTGCTCTTGGCCAGCATCTAGCCAGGGGGCAAAGATGAGGCCGACGATGAAGCGAGCTCACCCAGAAGATGACTAATTCACTCGTGCCTTAAAAAGCTTTTGAAATAAGTGTTTGTTTTACTACAGATTTAAATTTAGAATTGCTAAGTCCAGTAATGTGTTTAGGAATTTTATTGTAGAATTTGATACAATTTCCCAAGAACGACTTTTTCGCGTTTACTAGTCTATAGAATGTTATTACAGCTAATAATTAATGTCATTATATACTTATCTATTCGCATGCGTTCAGCGCACCAGCGCGTGCGCTACCGGCAGTTGGATTTATATCCGCAATATACCTTACACCTCACACATTCTATTCGTACGCGTGACGATGTTGCGAAGAATTCGAATACTTTGTTGTAAGGTAAACGCCGCTGTGCTCGACAATAACCCGATATTTGACACTTTTAATTTTTAGTCATATTAATAGATTTGGACAATTAGGTGTTAAGTTTTGGTTATTGAGGTGTTGAACGTTGGGATGTTTACCTTATGCATAGTTTACTAACAAAGTAATGCGTTACTTATTTTTGAAGAAAATTCCATTGGTATGTCCTTTCTTTTTTTTCCGGGCGGAAATCCATTGTGGATAGTACCGCACCACGGGGACGGTGCGGAGGTTATGTCGGACTTGCACCGACTAAAAACCCCCCATCGTCCTCCTCAACTCATTTCGGGTGGCTCTGGGATCTGCTTTGGAACGCACCAGTGCCGCCCTAGAGTCACAGCGCTGTGGGTCCCCCATCATCTGTTTTCATAGACGATCGCAGCCCCCAACTTCTCAAGATATGGAATAACGTGACAGATAGCAGAAAAAGCAGCACCAATAAGGGTTACTTTTCTACCATTTTGGCACGGAACCCTAAAAATATGGAAAAAAACACACTCACAAAACTTGGTCAATGATAAGTGTGTTGTTTATGATCCAGTTTTCAGTAACTCCAAGTTATCTAGAATCCAGCAAATCCCCGCAAATAGTCAAGAATGCCTGCCTCGGTACCGGGAAGAGGCATATTTCCAGTTTTTGTGAAGCTAAATCATTCGGCGGCAGCGTTCATCCGCGTTTAATTAGGATTAGAAGGGCGGCCGTGGACGGACGACTTTTAGTCACTGGTAAACACTTTTACTGTCACTCGTAGTCCATAACACGCGACAACCCGTATATTGAAGAAAGCGCCTACAAAAAACGCCTACCGGACGGGTTCTTGTGACTTAAAACTACGCGCTTACAAGGACCACCCACTTTCAGTGCCAGGCTGGCACTTTAAACGAAAAAAAAACGAGTAAACATAGAAATGCGGCGTTGCCCACTCGCATGAAAAGGGGGTCGAAGTTGCACCACGTCCGTAGGGACCCACCGTTACCCTACACGTGACCCCTGGGTGGTGCTAAAACTGCAACAAACCGGAAACCGTATTGTCTTCTCGAAGATCTTACGGTTCGAAAATAAATGCCATACGATTATTATTATTAGTCGCATTTCATTCGGTATATTCTCGTGTGCAAACATCCTAGCCACATATCACTCCGTCCCATCACGATTAACATGTCCAGGAGCAGGAACACAACATACTAATGCCCGACAAAGATATATTCATTACTCAAATCATTCGGATGCCAGGAAATAGTTGTGCTCGACATAATTACTCATTATGCTTGCGACTGTACCTGCTAATTTAATGTATAAACTTTGATTTCCGTAACACTATTTCCTAATGGTCAGTCTGTTCTTTATCACATTAAAATTTGACATCAATGTGTTAAGAAACTGTAGCTGAACGGAAAAGCACGCAATTTTCAATAAAAGTATAAAAAGTAAAAATTATTTATTCTTCAATATGTGCCTAATATTATTAGTGGCTCAGTGAGCTGTAGACCGCACAATTTCGTTTTTTTTTTCAGACCTCAAAATTTCCAAAAACTGACTCGACAAAAAAATCTATATAATTATCGAATGTGCTCACAAAATTTCACGAGAATCGGTTAAGAAATGCGACCTGTAGAGAACATCCGGACTGACAGACAGACAGACATATGAAAGATTTTTTGTCGAAAGCTGAAACGGAGACGCTTCGCTCGCTCGGTCATTAATGCACCTATTGTCAATAAACTACCACTGGTTCTGAAAAATATACCTCTGCCACGAGAACAACCGGCGTAAGAAACTCGGCGAGGTGTCCTGTTTTCAAAACAAGGTACTCGTATTACAAAATTACAATGCTACATTGGGATACATTCATTACCCATGCAGGACGCTATCACTGCCAAACATCTAAATATCTATGATGTAATCGTTTACCTTATGATTATACTTTTCTTTTGAAATCAGTGTTTGTTTTACTACAGATTAGAATTAAGGATTGATGAGATCAGTAATGTATTTTGGTATTTCATTGTACAATCTGGAAGGTCGTGGGTTACAACCCGGGCTCGTACCACTGGGTACTAGATGAGCCATTGATGACGATCAGACAACCAATACCTTGCGACCTAGTAAATATTGCCTAACATGGGCCTTCAAAAACAATAGTATCGAGCATAATTTTATCGCACAATACAAGTACAAATGTAACAGAACAATCAGTAGATATTATCGGCGCCCGATTGGACACGCTTAAGGCCGCTGTAGATGCTAGGAAGAGATGATGCTAGGTGAGGATACCATACTACAATACCTCGAATCTATCGAGAATTCGACAGCAAGTTATTTTTACAGTTCCATACCAAAATGTTACAAGGGGAAACCTTATGTGTCACTTTTTCCATCTGTCTGTCTGTCTGTCTAAAATATCGCTAAATACCTCAGACACTACGTCACGTTATATTTGGAACGGGTATAAATACATATAAAACTAATCGAAGCGCATAGAAAAATAAATTTTCTATGAAACCCCTTTATTTCGGAATAATATGATTAAAATTAATCTTAACCGACCGGATTTTATTTCCTGTCAAAAATCGGTGTATTAAGGTAAAGTAATATTTTTAAATTCTTTAAACAATTAACTTTAAAGCAACGAGCAAAGTAGAGTTTACTATTCCTGTTTTATTAAACTGACATGCAATTATATTTTGCCACTATGTAAAGGAATCCTAAAAATAATGTAAGATTCATTTGTTTCCCATAGTCTTGCAATTATTAATACCAGGAGGTGATACGGCGCACCGATCATAAACAAAGGACACTTTGTTGGCCTAGTGCTTCAATGTTGTACGAAATTATATCGCAATCAACTTTACTAAACGCTCAAAATAATTAAGGTTCATTCTCTGTTATTACAATAACAACCTGAAAATTTCAAAAACTCGACTGCCGTAAAAACGAGATCTATTTACTCGTATGATATCAAATACCCCATAACATAACCTACTTGATATAGCGTATTTGATGTATATTTTAAAGTAAACACTTCATACGTAAAATCTACGAGCATGGTAGTTGATTTCATCGCATGGTAATGCGATTAAGAATTTAATTTTTCTTACAGTGAAGAGGCTCTTTTCCTATCGTCAATTTGATTTACTCTTTCTAATTACAAGTACTATTTTAGGCAGTCGTGTAATTACATTATTTCCGCACCTCAAATAATGTCGAGTTTGCTGTACTAGCAAATGGTAGGGCCCCAAGATCATTACACGAAGATACACACTTCCTTGCCTCGCTCCGTTACGTTTAAGTAAGAATGTTCGATGGAGCTCACATTTTACCGACTCAGAGTTATGCGAGAAATTAAGCTTACGTGCGCATATAAATCAAATATATCGCTGATTTTGTCATTTCTGCTGCTAGGGGGAGAGTAATGCGTGATGTTTTTGTTAATTGGTAGGTTTTAAATAGGGTGCATTGAAGTGCTATTCTGCCAGACTAAAGTAATTTTATACATTTTTCCTCCACGTCAATTTTCGATGATGGCGACCACATGGCGACCCTGGTTTTATTTTTCTACGAGCTTTAATATGGATCACTGTAGGATAAAGTGCCTAATAATATCTTGAAACTAGATATTTCTGTATAGGTTATCTTATAAGTTTACAACATAAGGATTCACGGAGGCGAAAAACCGATCTAGCTAGGATGTCATGTTCGGGAAGCCTCGTATTCTCCGGAAAGTCACGAACGAAGCCTACACGACTTATCTTATGAGTACCTACATACGATTTGACGAAGCAGCGGAATCATGCTCTTACGTCGTCTGAGTAATCCGCTTTAGTTTTTAAGAAGTAGTCACCGTCGCCTGTGGAGGATTGCAACGCCAGAGGCAGGCGTAACTCGCTCGTTGCCGACCCGGCGTAAAAAACCTTTTCACGCAAGATACCCATGAGCGCATTGAGAGGTGACTGTTTCAACAACAACTACTTGATCGTATTATGTAGAGTAAAATTATATTCAAAATGAATGCCCCTGCAGAAATTGTTTAGATGTGTAAGTGTCTATTTGTATTGCAAACAAATGCTTACGTCAGATGTGAACGGAAGCTCACTGGGTAAGCGTTCATTTAAAAATGGCATTACTCTACCTATTACACGCTTTGTGGTGATTCAAGGAGGACTTAGAAGGAGTCTTCTCTTTACTTTTTTTGCTTAGCAGTTGATTAGGTGACTCTACGCCTGTCTTTTCTGTCCTCTGCTATCTCCTTCACTGTCTGATAAGGCTCTAGCCTTCTCGATTATTTGTTCAAAGTAATTCCTTTTTCGATATTATTGCGGTAAATATTAGGTATAGGTAACAATTATTCTCCAGCTACCCAGATAGGAGATGGATCTCAAGAATGAAGATGCTGGGAAACCTTCACCCGGAGAATGTCCAACGTTCAATTGTAGTCGATTTAATAATTTAATAACGTAATTACGGCCTTGTCGCCATCGTCATATGAGATCTGCGTAATACCATAGACAACACTAGGATTAGCACAGATGTTCTATAGACTAAACTAACCAACTTCTCCGTCAAATTGTATTCAAACCAATTCAATTCATAATTTATTTCCAGACGCTGGGTTCGTAGAATGTTAGTACTTAGGTAATACAACAAACAAACATTCTAAAGATTCGTGTCTTACAATAAAATTTATGAAATTGGACAGGAATCTGTAACATTGTTACAGCAATGCAACATTTAATTGAAGTGTAGTGGGAGCTAATAAAATTATTTATAGATATTTTTAGTCGGATCGAAATGGTTCATTAATGATAATATTACCGCTATTAATGCTTATTAATAATAAAAAATTGTTAATTTAAGTTGTCTATACTTCAATTAAAATGCTATAAAATTTTACAATGCCTCGTTACTAATAAAGCTTAGTAAAATATTGTTAGACAAAATAGTTTTTGAACCTTTCTGACAAACACACATTCATGTTTTATTTCTTTATCAACAAAAAGAAACTACAAATAAAGATGAATGAATTTTAGGTAGAATGTGTTTATCAACTTTAATGAATAAAACATCAATTTTGTCGCATAAATCATAAATATATTTCAGCTTTGCCTGCATGTAGCCACTACAATGTCACTGGACTGTCAATTCCTGTCTGTACCAAGTTGACAATGCTTACTTATCTCACTTTTATAATCAGTCGTCGCACAGTCCACCGATCTGGCTAATAACACTGTAATAGTAAGTAATTTCTCGTTTCCTCCCGTCTGTCACGATCTGCCTTTAATAATAATTGCATCTAGTTTATTGTCTTGCCTATTGTTTTAATGCGTTTTATACGTCTTTAGGAAATACGTTATTATTGTAGATTGTTTTTATCAAATAATAGATTACATTTTCCTGATTAAGCAATATCATCATATATCAAGTATTTAGTCTTCTTAAGGTCTTTGCTACTGTAACTTACTTGAAAGCTGTCAATATCATTTTGCCTACTTAGAAGGATCACGCTCATTTCAAAAATCATCTTGTAGTAAAGTTCTACCCAGTCGTACTCATTTTTAATGTTATTGATGGATTTTTACGAAATTTACGCTATTTTCTGAGAAATTCGACTGCTACAGCAATTTCTTTCGTTCTCTATTTTTTTTATCATATTAATACATATTTTATTAACATAGTGTTAAAATTTAAAAATATCATTTACAACTTAAGTTTTCAGAACTGTATAACCTATGGCTTTAGTTTATTTAATTTCTATGTCAAAACAAATGCGTAGGTACCTACAAAAGAGCCAACACACATGTCCGCTGTATGACAAAAGACGAACACTGTCACGGTTGAAAAGCTCTTCAAAAAGCCCGTCACACGTCGATGGCATCCACGATGCATGTCAGATAGCGCCACCTGAATTACAACATATCTCCATAAAAAGGGGTTTGATAGGTTCCATCAAGCACTACGAGTATTAGGCCTGTTATATGTGTATTTTGGTTGAGCAGGTATATACTTGTATTTCGGTCAATCAAAGTAGGTAATACAGGTAATACATATTTGACCATTTTAAAAAATGCTACCGTTGTCTTTGTCAATACAGTACACGGCAAAACATGTTTGACTATTTCAAAAAATGTTGCCGTTGTCTTTGTCAATACATTATAGGGCAATATCGAATCTCACTAGTAACAAGTCCTTATTTTATCATTATTAGCTTACCCTTGTACTGAGTGGCCCCTCGAGACGGCTACCAGAGCAGAGGCAGACCAAAAAGGAGATGGCGGGACGGCTTACACGCATTCTGCTCTTATTGGTGGGAGCACGAAACCAATATTAGAAGAGGGAAGACCTTTGCCCAGCAGTGGGACACCTAAATAGGCTTGAAAAAACCTTATCAGGAATCACCCAGTTCAGGTAAAGATAAAGATTGTTGCTGGCGTGTTTAGATTTATTTTTTTACTTGACACACATAACTTATTTCACATGCTTTCTGATTTCCGCTTTTTGCCAAGCACAGATTCCATAATCACAAATAATTCAAAAATCTCACATCGATTCAATTACCACACTTTTTACCAATGTTATAAAATTCTTTACCACACATCATTCGTTTATCAGCCATGCTCGGATGACCACCAAACCAACCCAAGTAAAATGCAGTAACTACATAGATATACGGGCTTGTTAATACATTTTATAATATAGTAACGAATGTTAAACTAACCAAAACCAGACACAGGTCATTAGGCAAGGAATGACGGTTAGGTGACGGTTTGATTGATTCGAGCCGATCGTTTAGTGGTGCAACCGGGCTTGACGATAAACATGGGGCCTACTATGACATGCGTGGTTGAGTAAAAGGTATCATTATATTTGGAGAATTTGAGGAACTATTTAACTTATGAATGAGCTTAAAAATCAAAATAATGATTTGGGTGGATGGTTTACGTTATGACAGCACATAGAGAATAATGAACAAGATTTTTTCATACCAACACATCTACTGGTATTGGCAATAAGAATCACTATTAATGAAAATATCTGGAAACCACCGCATGTCTTCCTTCTAATGTAGCTGAATAGATTTGGCTATAGTCACGTTACAACACAGAATTCGATTGTAAGAAATGGATTTTTTTCTTACAAAATTTACTTTATTGGGGATAAAACAGACGTAGACAAACGAAAGGAATTTTCAGCAAATTTTATCTTAAAGTAGGAATCCTAAAACAATTCCCACTGAGACATAAAGCAAAAAATCATAGTAGCATTGTTGTCGAATATACTTATACATAGCAAGCAGTACATAAGCATAATTAACTAATAATAAACTAGGTATGCAATGCATTTGCCGCTTCCAAAAGTTGAGCTAAGCGCGTCTTCGTTACTCGCTAAGCATTGAAATATACGGCAATTCAGTTTTTCTGTGATTATTCCTCCGTGGTATGTCCGATATTCATTTCTTTTTTTATCTGAACCATGGTCATGATTTCACCTATATCGACATACAAACTGTGAGCGTGATTGGTTGAAGCGTCTAGGAAGAGTACGAACTCAAACGAAATACATCTATCGCCAAAGAATGAGCTTCGCTTCGCTCAGCTTAATCATAAAGCATCACACATGGGCTGCAGAAAAATCATTCACAAAAATCCGTTGGCAACTTACTTGGAATTTTCCTACTTCAATAATACGAATATAGATGATTTGATTAGTATCCTGTTTAACGTCTTCATTTTTTTTTATTGTGTAAATTGTATGTATGTATCTAAGCACTTTATTGTACACTAGCTGTTGCCCGCGACTTCGTCCGCGTCTTCGCTCCTATTGGTCGCAGCGTGATGTTATATAGCCTAAAGCCTTCCTCACACAAACAAACAAATAAACTCTTCAGCTTGATAATATTATATTTAGTATAGATAATAATAATAACAGGCTAAAACAGTATACATATCACATACAGTATAAGATTAAGGTACAAAGGCGAACTTATCCCTATGAGGTATCTCTTCCAGCTGTTTGAGGAATTGAGTGTAAAGTGAGTAAAGATACAAAATTACACCGAGTACAACGTGTTGAAATTATAACGTTGAATAAATTAATTTTACCTTTCTTTTTATTCATCAAATAATACCTAGGTAAAACTATGCTGCATTTACTTGGTTTTTTTTTTCAATTTTTTATGTTACTACTTTGCCAGGGCATATAAAAAAGAGAAATAATAAACTAGTAGACAGAAAAACTGAACGTGCGACTAAAATACTCACTCTTTGTATACTCACTCACGAATTATTTGCTCATGGAGCATTCGCACAGTCAGTATTTGAGTCAGTAAGTTTTAGTTTTTTGTACGTTAGGTCAATTTATGTTCGGAGCTTTAATTACTACCCTATAAAAAGGTAAATATTATCAATACTGATAGCACATTCAACTTCCGACACACATTTTTAAAACAGTAGCCATGCACTGCGTTCACCGAAGCCTGACGTCTGCCATTATATTCACACGTAATACAAGTGACCGAATCCCGCACGCACTATTCAGCTATAAAATATACTACTGAAATCCAGAAGAAATATGCAGTATGTGCCTATTACTTTCATAGATAGTTAGGCTTTTGCGCCTTACAATAGTACTCCAGCTCAATAAGATCCTTGGGGGGTCACGGGTGGTTACTTCAGGCCAATTGATAAAAAGGTCACATTATTGTACTAAAATCAATGCTGTTAAGACCTTCATTTATTGATAGGGTGTTGTGGTGATATAATGTTTGTCGCGACACTCGAAGTTCCTGTTTCTTTCGATGGTATCGCGGATATAAAACGCTCCGAATGGGGTTTCCATGTTTTATAGGATGTGGAAGTGATTTATCTTTGGAAATCTTTGAATTGGCGACTATGGGGTGCTTTTGAATAAAGATGTAGGTATAGTGGATAATAATGTCTTACTTTTAACGTGTGCAATGGCTTATTGCGGCTCATAGTTTTTACATATACCTGAACATTAAAATGGTAAACCAGCTTTGGCGAAATTAGTAACTATCCCATTGTGCACTTACATTTTGGAAATAAAGGTACACGTACAAACAGGCACACACACCCAGACACCTACACGCACATTTTAACAAACACACAGTACAACGTTACATTACTTTTATCTTACTGACTTATCAAATTTTAACATTGTTATTTTGATGTCCGGGGTGCAGGGACCTGTTATTAGTAGATAAAATAGCGAATGTTTCTTTTTCGTTTAATTTTTAGCAGTTTCGATTTCCGGTTTAGGTAAACTTGTTGAGAAATCTGTGAATGCAGTTTTGTTTCATTTAAAAATCAAAGGTCAAACAAAAAAACAATCTTGAAACAAAATAATCTGACTTAAGGATTTAAGGTCTATTATATAACTAACTATATTCTATGTACTGCCAAGTATAGACGCAAAGTAGCATGTCTGTGCGTCTTCTACAAACTGTACTTCGGTGAGTTTGCTCAGGAGCTCCATGAGCTCATACCGCCTTCCCCCTTCTTCCATCGGACATCCAGACGTACGGCTGGCTACCATCCTTACCTGGTCGAAATTCCTCTAATTCGAAACAAGCGCCTTGCATCTTCTTTTATAATGCGCACTTCTAAGTTTTGGAATTCTCTGCCGGCGTCTGTATTTCCGAGTTCATATAACCTAAACCTTTTTAAGGCACGAGTGAATAGGCATCTTCTGGGTGAGCTCGCTTCATCGTCGGCCTCATCTTTGCCGCCCGGCTTGATGCTGGCCAAGAGCAATCCCAATTAAAAAAAATATTGCAATTACGCTTCGTTATATGCCATAGTATTATAACAACAGTTAGTTGACCTAAGGTCCGTTCGAAAAGTTACGGATTAGGTACCGTCGTCGTAGGTACTGTCAACATCATAAATATGCATTACTATTCCTAAGCAATGAAGTGCTAGAATATATACATGTTATGTCTAGCGTAGTCTATTGAAATCAGCATGACGGTGGAACTTCCATTTCGCATATCAATTCAATACAAATGTGTTTCGCTCCTTCGCTCTAACTCGTGTATCTTCAAGGCTTACTTGTTACGTCAAGGGCCAAGTGTAACGAGCGACCTTAGACATATCCTCACCATTACCCTGGCCAACCAGCCAGAACCGTACACTGACTGGTTTGGTTAATGACTTATGGTTGCTTTTGGCTTTGGTTTTCCGGCTTTTTTACCAAGATTTTGATTTATACACGCATTGGTATGTTTTATTGGTTCCTCTAACTTACTTCTCTAAAAATCGTAAACGTATAAAGAAATGTAGAGTTGAGTTATTTTTAAGGCCTTGGTTTTCTATTACTGCTGCGTAGAAAGTCAGAATGCTACTGACAGATGGATATTGTACTGTAGACCAGGACCAGGGGTCGGCAAACTTTTGAACCAATGAGCCAAAGTCCGTAAAAATATCGTCTTTTGAGAACCTCGGAGAGTTTATTACAATATTTTTGAGGAGAGCTCGAAGTGCCGCAACTGGCCCTTCAAAGCCGTGGTTTGCCGACCCCTGCTGTAGACTATATTCCATGTGCGATGTTTGACAAAATGGGACATGCCTCAACTTTCATGTCGCTGTAAGCTTCAAGTCCTCAAGGTACACACATACGAGACTCGCACGAGAGTTTCATTACATTACTGGTTACAGTGGAATAATGAGTTGCTTCGATTTGTCAAATCGCGCAATGTAGTGAAAATCGCATATGAGTTACATACGTGTGAACAGAGGGTCTACTCCGAACTTTGAAAATCGAACTTCGTGTCGTGCCGTCCGTTTCACTCTCGTGACGTCACACTATACGACGGAAAGGGACGGCACGATACGAAGTTCGACTTTCGAAGTTCGGAGTAGGCCCCCTGGTTAAAAAAATACATTGATAGCTACTGACAGTATTTCGTCAAGAGAGGAAATCTCACATCAGTAAACTCAAGTCAAACAACAAAATACCTATCACATATCACTCCCACCGCGCCAAGTCAGGAAGTCGCCTTAGATGCAATGAGCGCACTAAATAGATGTTCCCTTTAATTGAAAATATTCATTATGTCTACTAAAAATCAGCTACTGCAAGCATCAAGATCTCAAAAACCAGGTTTAATCATGAATGAAAAGAAAAAATGTGACAAATATAGCCTTTTATTGTGTCCTACTACCAGTACATATCGACACCGATTCACACTCGGAACAATACCACGTCCATGTGAACTTCCCCTTATTTGCATATTGCTTTGTAAACGGAACACAAAATTAGATCTGCGGCTTCAAAACCAATAGCGATTTTGAAATCAGCCTTCAGTTGTTGAGAAAAGGGTAACAGATATCAAAATTCATGTTTCAGAACCGCAAAATTCAATTGGTTTGCATAATTACCTTTTGCGGTCATCTTATCGTGCCCCAATCAAAATGCGATTTTATGACTCCATATTTAAGTGTTACTATTGGTTTTTGAACGTTGGATGTAATTTGGTAATTTGTCGGGTAGTTATTACAAAATCTGTTCGTGTCATTAGATCGGTATTTTAGTCGTTTAGTGTCCATTAATGGTGTTTGTGAATGGAGTTTTTGTTAATGTGCAAATGTCGACAGTATCGGGTGCTAAATCTTATCTATTAGCAGCCATTTTTAATTTCGCTTAGTCCTATTCAAATAAAGCAGGATACTTAATCACGTAACTGTTCGAACGTATGTAATATAATTTGATTTCCGGGCCTCTTCGAACCTTGTCACAGTGGCAGTAATATGAAATCTCTAGCAGCTTTCACAATTATTTTCACTGTGACAAGGTACAAAGTGGCCCAGTAATCAAATTGGTTGATCATACGATAGGTAAATCTGAATCGTTTTTACTATGGTAAATGACATTTACATCTACTCTTACCTTTACCCGCGCTTAAAAACGTTGCGTAAGTACCCCGCAGGAATCACGTTCTTACGTGGTTGCTTACCATCGATTGGGGTACTTTTTGATGCTAATATCTAATGCACTAGCCAATGTAAAACTATTTAGAGAGGTAGAACACTGTGGGTTGTCACCTCGTTCATGTCTAGAGCAGCCCAACTGGGGAATTATCTCAACTTTACTGAAGACCTTAGCTAAAGTGATATCCTTAGTTGGTAGATACCTGTGGTTTGGTGTGCCTGGGGGTGAGAGCCTAAGCAATTACACAAGCGCTTCCGAGCATGCGCTATGTTGATAGTAAAGCACCTACATATGTCTCTAGCTGTCGAAAAGTCCAAAGTTAAAATGACCTCCTTAGTTGCAGATACCTATGTGGCGTGGTGTGCCCAGGCACCCCCAGGGGTGAGAGCTTACGTAATTTCACCGGAGCTGCAGAGCATGAGCTATGTTGATAGGTAGGGACCTGTATTTGTCTCTAGCTATCCAGAAGAACATAGCTTAAATGACATCCTTCGTTGATAGATACCTGTGGTTTAGTGTGCCTGAGGGTGAGAGCTTACGTAATTTCACCAGAGCTGCAGAGCATAGTGCTATGTTTATAGTAAGGGACCTGCATTTGTATAGCTATCCAGAAGACCACAGCTAAAATAACATCCTTAGTTGGTAAATACCGTGGCGTTGTGTGCCTGGGGGTGAAATCTACGTAATTTCACAAGGGCTTTCGAGCATACGCTATGTTGATAGTAAGGGGCCTGCATTTTACCTCTAGCTGCCCAGAAGTGCATAACGTCATATTTTAACAACATATACATATATTGTAATTGTAATACTGTGGTAACTTGCTCCCAAATTAGATGCCAATACTTTAAGAGACATTAACTTACATCAAAATAATTTACTTTTAATAGGAATTAATAAAACTTTTTACTCGTAGACGGCCTGTTTAGCCTAGTTGGTAGTGACACTGCCTCCGAAGCTAGAAGGGGATCGAATCCCGGCAGGGCATTATTTGTGCATTTAGGATGGATATTTGTTCTTGGATCTTGGATGTTTTCTATGTATTTAAATTTATATTTATCTATATAAGTATGTATATCGTCGTCTAGTACCCATAGTACAAGCTTTGCTTAGTTTGGGACTAGGTTGATATGTGTAAGATTGTCCCGCAGTATATTATTATTATATAACATTTTTTATTAAATTTTAATTCTGCCCAAACATAATGTGTAACTGACAAGGTGGTTATCACTTTTTGTCAAGTGATTTACTCATTGGATGCTAGTTGAATTGGGCAGTTAAGTGACAGTCAAGAGGTTTCATACGATAATCAGAGAAGTCTTATGCTGGGTTGCACCCGCACCAAACCGTCTGTAATCGTAAGCGGTGTTTGTTAAAATTTGAATGTGTGAAAAGATTGACAAGTTTCTGTGGGATGATAGCTGCCGGCGCCATATTTAACGATGATCGGTCTGTGATCGTAAGTTGGTGCAACCCAGTATTAATCATTGAATATTGATTATCTCATTAACAGGGTGTTATTATTATTACGTGGCACAGTTGTTTTCCTAGTTTTTTCGAAAAAATAACATTTTTTATTTAGATTAATATTATACTTACGTCTACTTCTAAGGACGAGTACTATCAGCTCTGAAAGTATGTAATTAATAATGAGGAAATCAGTCTATAATTCACCTGTTGCCATAAATCATGGACACAATGACGTCAACGGGAGCAATACACGTCACGACGTTGTGACGGCGTCGTGATTTGTGCTGATGATACTTTCCCATTGTCTAAAATAATCAGGTGAAATTGTGTAAGGTTGCATTGTGTTGCCAATTTGAAGACTAGTGCCGAGGAGTAAAAGATCACGATTATGAGATGTGATTTATTGTAGCGGGTCAATCGTTCACTGATTATTGTTAAGCTTATAAATGTATATTTAATATTACACATCGGATACATCGATGCGTGGGCTTAATGACTTTATTTGGGGCTAGTGCAAAGTCGCGTGTACTTTGCAGCAGCTCCAAATAGAGTCATTAACCTGCATCATTAACTTTCAGAAAACAATGTACAGTCAGCTGCAGAAAATCGTGACCCTCCTGCATAGGAGTTTTGTATTCAGAGGGGGGAGGGTGTCATGTTTCTCTGCAACTGACTGCACATCCTCGTGCAGAAATGATTATCTGTTTAATATTTACTTACCTCTGACAGTCCTTTAGCCGATAGTCGATATATTAACTATTTTCATAAAGAAGATCTATTTCCTTTTTGAGTGTTTAAATCTTTTTTCTACTCCAGCATTATAATCTGTCAATTAAATGACTGACAGCAGTATTAAAATAATTAACTTTATATACCAATGCAAGTCTATACTATACAAAATTTATTATATGACTGGTGGGAGAATCATAATAGTTATCCGTATTTTAAATTTATATAACTGTTATTTTCTTTAAGTATTTTTAATAGAGTCACGCGTCAATAACCGTGTGCTACCACCATTTCGATATTTAATTGAAATCAAATTATTTTACACCGCACCTCGCCTGCGGCTCGGGCCTCAAACTTCTGCGATATCGGCCTTTCTTTGTTTTACAACCCTTGTATCGTAATGTACTATTGTTGTCGTAAAAAATATTGTATGCAACGTTACATAATTAGGTAATACAATTTTCGAGACTTTAATAACAAAACTCGCTACGCTGGTTTTATAAATTTAAAGAATCCTTCTTTTATAACTGTTGCATAAAATACTATTGAACGGCATTGAAATAATAATATCGGTGTCATTCTTAAGCAAAAGGTCCCTTTCTGTCGATGTCAATGCAAGTGGCCTAATTGACAAATATTCAATGGAAAAAGTATAAACTCTTGATTTAGTTTAACACGTATGACAATCTATCTAGTACGGTTAAAAACACAAATTGAAGCAATAGATGCGTCACACGTTAATATATTAGACCTCCGCATCAAATTAACGTAACTTTGTAAGGAACTAGCAATTTCACAGTTGAAACTAGATCGAATGAATCATAGCTATAGGAACGAGTACTTACAGTTAAGTCGGGTATGATCGAATAAATGGTTGAGCGAATGTTTACCGTTACTTTGTACTAACTTTCATATTAATTTATTTTAAAACTATGTACCAACGAATTGACTATTTCATCCCGGAAGTTAACTTTAACTTAATCCGTTGGGTTAGAGACCCAAAATGAATCTTGGCACCCGACACTATATTGCGCCACTTTTCTCGGCTACACGCTAACTCTTGCCAGTTGCTGATTTGGAGTAAACGCAGATCCACCTCGACCATGTCACTCCAGCGATAACATGGGCGTCCCAGGGTGTCGATCTTCCGAATAGCCACGGTATGTTTTTTTCCTTTTGCGATCTTCCTCCATCCTCTCAAGGTGGTCAAAACAACAACAGAGTCCATGAGCTTTTGTTTCTCCTATGACGTTTGGTTTAAGCCATGCATGATTATAAACAATTGAACACCTAGTTTAGAGCTGGTTCACTAACAAACATGGCAGTGTTGTTTCTTGTGTTATGAGACTAAATGTTGTCGGTCTGATCACTCTGAACGTTAATTGGCCCAAGAAAAATATTGTCATCCAATTTTTTTTAGAACTGTCACCATAATTTTTGTTGCATTGTTGTACATTGTGTGTATTGTCTAAGCGTATGTTTTTTTTTTCATATGTAACATCTAAACGTGAGTTCCTGTAATTGGCTCTGTATGACTATTTTAGCTGCAATATTGTAATTATAGCTGTTGGTTCTCCTTCTATAAATAAATAAATAAAATAAATAATAAAAAACGTCTGAATATGGACGAGTGCTGAAGTCAATAGACGCTATTGTTTGACTTTGTCTTATAAAACACTTCTTTGGTCATGTAGCGGATAGGTGATTAAAAGTTTGTCAGAAACTGGTTTCCACCGAATAAGTGACGTTTTAGGAAGGTAATTGTTTAGTCAATATATTGATTTAAACTCGCACGATTTTTACACATTATTATTGGTAAACGGGACTTAATCGCGTACAAAAATTATTCACCTGAGGTGTGCCCGACGTTTCGAATGTATCGCAACATCCGTGGTCACGAGCTGACTGGTTTCAGCGGGTATCAACATCTTTTAGCTGCACGGGTTTTCCGTACTACCCGCACTTGGTCTTTATTATTCACATTTACACAAGGGTTGTCACTCGCCCGACGCACAAAACTAACAACATCCGTTAATGTAATGGAAGATGTATTTTGACGCTTGCACTTACTAATAACTGGATTCCACGAAGATGAAATCTTAAAACCCGCATCCCGGTTGAAATTACGATGTTTTTTGATTTCAACGGCTTCACGTACCTTTCTACTATAAAAATGACGTTCTGTAGAAAGGACTTTCGGTTAATGAAGCTCAATCCAGTGGTTTGGTCCTGACTCTAGTAAATGCTCGGCTATGGCAGACTTATTAACCTGACGATTTCTGACAGCTGTGATGTGCTCCTTGACCCTTTCTGCAATGGTTCGCTTAGTCTCACCAATGTAGGAACTCCTACAACTGCAGAAAACCAATAATAATTGTTTAGTCGTCGAAAAAGCGAACTACCTAGGATACAATCCGATAGACTTTGTAAGTCAAGATCAAGTCAGATCCCAACTGCGACCGTGTTCGACACCAAGTACCCCCTTTTAGTCGCCTTGTACGACAGGCAAGGTATAGCGTAGGCTACAGGGCGCAACCCATTCTTACCCAGCCAACGCTGCGTTTGTTACGCCATAGCGGATTTTTCACTCGCCCGACGCACAAAACTAACAACATCCGTTAATGTAATGGAAGATGTATTTTGACGCTTGCACTTACTAATAACTGGATTCCACGAAGATGAAATCTTAAAACCCGCATCCCGGTTGAAATTACGATGTTTTTTGATTTCAACGGCTTCACGTACCTTTCTACTATAAAAATGACGTTCTGTAGAAAGGACTTTCGGTTAATGAAGCTCAATCCAGTGGTTTGGTCCTGACTCTAGTAAATGCTCGGCTATGGCAGACTTATTAACCTGACGATTTCTGACAGCTGTGATGTGCTCCTTGACCCTTTCTGCAATGGTTCGCTTAGTCTCACCAATGTAGGAACTCCTACAACTGCAGAAAACCAATAATAATTGTTTAGTCGTCGAAAAAGCGAACTACCTAGGATACAATCCGATAGACTTTGTAAGTCAAGATCAAGTCAGATCCCAACTGCGACCGTGTTCGACACCAAGTACCCCATTTTAGTCGCCTTGTACGACAGGCAAGGTATAGCGTAGGCTACAGGGCGCAACCCATTCTTACCCAGCCAACGCTGCGTTTGTTACGCCATAGCGGATTTTTTTCCCGCTAATCTGCGAAAATTGCTCGTAGATTCATGACTCATATGTGGGGTCATTGCCCTCAAATGGATTAAACCAACAACCATGAAAAAAGGCTTGTAGCATAAGTATCTGTTTAACAAGAAATAAAATAATTTCATAGTCAGAATTCAAAGAAACCAAACATCGTGAGAACTGTAAAAAAAGGTGTTTTAATGTTAATTTTTATGGTTTTAATCAGTTGCTAACGATTACGCTTAATCAGGTTGTTAACACCGTTAAAAAACCTTAAATGCTATCACTGTGAACATTTTATTAAAGAAGTTAGAACTTTAAGTATGACGTATTAGAGTTTATTAGTAATTCAATAAGATACTGAATCAAAGCTAGTTAATGATTAGATTTTATTGATAATGTCTACAAGTTCAAGAGAATTTTGCCGCATTTATGAATTAAGTGTTTAGTTTATACGGTTTGTTTAATCATTAGGCCACAAAACCATAATTCAGATCTATTTTTTAGAGTTCCGTAGTAAACAAGAAACCCTTACAGTTTCACCATGTCCGTCGACCGCCCGTCAGTCCATCCGTCTGTTTTGTTTCACAAAACCTATCATTTAGCATATCGTTAGATAACTCGTTTCAAAGTTATGTGGGTTTTTTTAAACCATTTTTTGATTCAGGGATCTGTTGGCGTGATATTAAACTTTTAAGGGCTAATTTTTGATGCAGCCAAGTTTCCCCCTCTGCTAGCTAAGTGAAAAAAAATTGTGGTAGTAGTATACTCGTAGGCGTCGTAGGTATAAAATGAACTTAAAAGGAAAACTATCACAGTTAATAAGACATTAAGGTAACGAGTAATAGTCGAACTTAAGAAATGTACTTGGAAAAGCAAACTTTTGTACAATTTACATCTATTAGTTAGATGTGTTGTAAGTTCTGTCTAACTTATACTTATATAGTAAATTTAAGTTTGTGACATTGTAAGTTCGCATAATGTCACGAGTGGATAGCTACGGAACCTACATTGCGCCTGGCCTGACACACACTTGGTCGCTCTTTTAATAATGTCTTCTGAATTTCAGAAAGTGAGTATATCCTTTTATACAAAATATTAGTGTCCAACTGAAATACGACTTTTAGCCGAAACTGGTGGAAAGTGGAAAGAAGTTGGCTTCTGCGTCAGTTTTGGCCAAACTGAACCCGAAACAATTATCGACGTATTTAAAATGTAAGTGTGATGTATTTTCTAGACGTAATTAGAACTTTTATTTGCTGAATCTCTCCTAAGTGTGTGTTGGGTAAAATGAAACAGGCATTTTTTATATTTTTTATTTCTTTAATTTTGCCCATTATGTTAATAATGTAAATATTCAGTCTTGATATGGACGGAAACACGATTTTCAGTTGACATCGAAACCGCATTTTGGTTCTTGCCTCATTTAATTTTTGCCGAAACCGAAAGCACATATTTTGGCTCAAACCGAAAATCGATATTTTGGCCGATACTGTTCGAAACCGAATCCAAAACTCTATAAACTATAAGAATTGCTTCGCCCTATTAGGGTTCATGTACTTACTTTAGTATTAAGTTATAGATATTTATGTAATGTACATACATGACTGAAAAAAAATGAAAAGTCGGTTGGAGTCAAACCAAATATTTGTTAGGTTTCATATCAGTAACTTTAACTTGAAAGCAAAAGACCTTAGTCATAATTACTTAGTTTGCCATGCCTATATTGCCCATGCCGTGTCACGCCCACTTCAAATTAATTCACTTTGAATAAAGATCCCTCAATCCAAAAGGTAGTATTCCAATCCTTATTACTGTACGTATAATGCGTCTGGCCAGCTGTTTTGTCACTCATGCAGTAGAGTGTTCTAAACCTAGTTTGGCCTAGCCAGCCACATAAGAGCTCATGGTAGGGCAAATCCATGATTTGTTGAGGTCTCCGTCATCGAAACCGATGAGGAGGACTATATATGTAGTATTCCAATCCTTATTACTGTACTTGTCGAATTTAGTCCATAGCGGTAGGAGTGGGGTATTTAAACATAAATACTTACGAAAAATTACCTATTTGATATTAAACTGTAGCTTTTCAGTGAAGGAAAACATCGTTTACAGAAAACTGGTATACAGAAAACGTATGTAATAAGACTCATTTCTCACCAATGGATGGCGTTACCAAATAAATTTCAAATTTTTCGATAACATTTTTACGGAACTATTTACATTATTCCATAGTAATAAAAGCGATGCTATACATGCGTATACGCAGGCGTTTGTGTGAGTATAATGGTGGCGGAATTATGTCAAACGTCAAATTAGTTGTCTGCCTTCCTGCCGCTGTCGTTTGCATTTTGTGTTACAATAGAATCGCTATTAAATGTGGATGGAAGTGTGTCACACCGTATATTGAGTTTCAACACAACGTATTTTACTTATATTTTAGACGATTCAAAAAATGCTGTAGGGACACCGTTTTTGGTCACTGTAAAAACCAATGCACGATCTTCCATGTTTATGGCAAAAAACTTGACTTGAGCACGTTTTAGACTACTATTTATTGTAGAATATTTTGCTAGCTTTGAACCTGGCTTCCCTCCTAAAACCTTCTGCCCTGCCGTCCACAACTCGTAAAATAAAATCGGAGCGGTCAATTTTGTCTCATCTGGATTTGGAAAGGGATGGTCTTCATAACATTATATGCAAAAGAAAGTCTTAATGGAATATGTTATTTTCTTAACAGTGTTTTTATTTGAAACTTATTGTTTACCCTAACCTCAACAACAGAGCTCGAAAAGGGTATGGTATTCTTATTTCATGTGTAGATATTAATGTGAATACATCCAGAAACTAAGTATGAAAACAAAACTGTATTCATTATGTTGATATCCTTTAATGCATATCGGCAAGATATAAGCCGACACACATTTTTATGAATTTGCAAAAAAGTGTTATCCTTATTCACATATTTGTTTGTTAATGACAGAAATAATAGGGTCACTAATCAAACAAAATCATTTATAAATCATTAGTAATAATTGAAACACATGAGACAACTATTGCCCATTGTCCATGTTATGCAAATTCTCATAACAGCACATGATCCGAACTCTGCTAATCTAACCTAAAAAAAATATTTAAATATTAGCAATTATAATTACATACCTACTTATGTCATTTGTTATACAATATTTTAACAAAATATTTTTTAAGTTAGTAGCATGATATTAACACTTATTTTCCTATTTTCATAATCTAGGCCGTACGGTGTAACATACAACCTTCTTACGCAAAGGTTTCGTACGACAAAGCGCTTTATTGAATTCTATTGAGAAAAAATGTTACACCGAATCGTTATGCCTTTGTATCGCTGTCACTCAAACGACTCATTTTCACTTCAATTTTCCTATAATAGTGACGTCAGTCACTCATACTCTACTATTATACATAGTCATGTCAAGAATGGGTGAGCTTTACGTAGTCTTGTACTATGTACATATATATTTGTTCGATTCATTAGTAGAATAGAAGTAATTCTAAACCAAAACGATCAAAATACTTGTGGGCGATAGACAGGCTGGTATAATTACGACACATGGCAGCATGGTCTTTTTTTTACAATTTCCTTTTTACCCTTTTTTCACCCACTGTTAGTAGTCTACACTATACTTATACAAGGTGGGCCCTGTAACAGGAGAAAATATTTAAGAGGACGCTTCCTTAGAGTATCTGCATTAACTCTTTGTCCCAATTTTTTTCTTTCAATTCGGCGAAATTTCGATGTAAAGTTATGACCTCCGAGTAAGGGATCTTGACACCACTAGATTATAGCGCATCAGTCAATGCAGTGTTTGAGGTAGTATCAAGTTATGAGTCATAATTGTTTTTGCATGTTTTGTTTTAAGTATATTCTGGTGTTTTTTTTTTCAATTCTATTGAGTTTTAAAATAAATTGTCGTTAATTACACTTCAGGAGAGTATTAAAAACGCACGTAAGCTATCTTTAAAGTAAAAAAAAGGAATAAAAAATCTTTTTTTATCAACGGAGACTACTTGGAAATAGTTACTGGCCCGCTAAATAGTCCACCGTTTAATTTTTTGCTCCTGTTATAGGGCCCACTCTGTATAAGTATAGTCTCTTTTGCTGTTCTTTTCCACCAGCTTGGGAACGTCATTGCCTATACCGATGCTTTTCGGCCCTTCTTGGACTAACTCCATCAATGTAAAGTTGTACAACAAAACGATACATATTATTTCCACCATATTTGATCGACCAATATGCGTGGCACTTTGTCACATTTTCCCGCGCGTCCATCGGAGCAATCATTGGCGGTCACCCAAGCGTATCTAATCACTGTGAGCCTCTAGAGTTTGTGCACGTAAAGAACAAGTTAGGTCAGATATGATGCTGGTCTGAAAAAAAAAATTACTTTATGTAAACACGTTGTAAAGATTTCTCATCACACGAGATGGCGTTGTTTTCTCTCACATTTTACCACAAATAAGCGAGATATACACACGTAACATCGTAGATTGGACTTACCTTGGGTGTGTGGAGTACACAAAGTTATCATGATAAACAAGTAAAGTAAAGAGAAATTAAGATAAGTAAAATATGTACTCGTAGGAGGAGATCGATGAAGTCTAGGACTTTTCGCAAGGCATATATATACGCTAACCTTGGGCATAACGCTAGATTTCTAGAATTAATAATTTGATGCAACGACCTTAACAGGCAAAGGCATTTTGGGGACCAACGACATACATAGTATACATTGTATATCGTGTTTATTGCATACATAATATTCATACTCATACTCATTTATTTATAATGCATAAATTAATTACACGTCAATAATATATAGAAGACTATAGGTACAGCCAAATGCACGCTGCTTACGCTCAACACAGCGTATCCTGCTCAAGACCTTTCTCATCACCACAAACCATTACAGAAGTAGTGGTGTTATTATGGCTGCGGTCTTCTGTAACATGGAGGTGTTACCTCAGTTTGGACTAGTCCAAATACGAGCGAGACATTCTGTTGTGCTCCAACTCTCTAAAATAATCGTGGATTCTAAATTTTATTACACAATTTATAACGTGACAGGATCATCTGTGTGATTGATCTTTGTTAACAACCAATGTGCGGTGGTCACGGTTCACAGATCTATATTGAATGCGATCCATTGTATCGGCTGATGAGCGGGCGGCGATTGAGCGCATACGCAGGTTGCCCGCCATTTTGTTCTGTTCAAGGTCTTTCAAATCAAGTGGGGTTTCAAGTAGAGCTATTGGTTGGTACATTAAAATCATCATTAGTTTCAGCAAACCCTCTCTTTGAAGACACCACTGGTCCCGGCCATCTAATCGTATCCAAGATTTTGGATCACCAATGTTCCTATTGCCATCGATCGAACCAAGTAGAAGTGGCCGCGATGCCCTAACTCCACGTGAGTTTAGTGATGACTTCTCTTATGCCACACTTTAAATAGAGAAAAAGTACAGTGATATCGATTATAAATGAGTAATTCTTCTAATCTATGAAGAAACGTCCCACTCATACCTTCGCTATGGAAGAAACACAAAGTACTACACAAAGAGGTGGCACCTTCACATGGATGGGATGGTAACTTATTAACGAGTTCTGCTATCTGATGCCTATTACGAAACTGTGAAATCAATTAGACTAAATGTTAATCAATATGATTACCTCCTCTGGTGTTCGTTTCTTACAATAATCAATAAATATATCAACCAACGTAAACATTACCGTGACAAGGACTACTTCCAATAAAGTGATTAGGTAATTTAATTCAGCCCAAAATTACCTTTGAATCTGTGCCCTCCATAAATATATGTCGCGTGGTTCCGTTATGTCATACGTAAGTAAATACCATGTGGCAACGTAATCTGTCTAAAGTCACGCAATGATTGTCTCTGCAACACTATTGTATTTTGACAATAGTTCGTGTTTTCCGTCACCCTCTTGGCTTTGCGACATATTTAATACGTAGAAAAACATTGCATGAATGTTGCAAGATGTAAAAATTATGGTGTCATGACTTTAATAACCGTGATATGTTTGGGATATTCCAACTTGGTTTAATTAAGGTACAGACAGATCCTTTGACCACTAACCAAGGGATGACTGATGATTTTTTTATGATTGACTGACCAGCGATTGGCCCTAGTCTCACCTGATGGAAAGCGCTGACCAGGCCTAAGATATTGCTCACTGGTATAGACTGGACCATAAATCTGTTCAGGTGCATGTCGGGTCACGATCAGTTTGACAAGGTTTTTTTTTTACAAAAAAACGATACTAAACTCCTCTTCCAAACTCCTACCACACTACGACCTCTTTAATCCGAACCCCGAAAATTTACCCCCCGTTCGGACTAGTTCGGATTATAGTATACAAATAATTTATATGGTATTTTTATGGAATAAAACAAACAATATTAGGTTTTTAAATGTGTATTTATCTGTTAACGTAACATTAATTATACCTTCTTAAAAAAAACAATATTTTAGTTTGTCGAGAAGTATTTAATGACAAATAAAAAGCTTTGTCTCGCATTTTTCGTAAAAGCATCAGCGGGGGAGGGCGTTCGGAATACTGAGGGGTTCGGATTAAAGAGGTCGTAGTGTACTATAAAACACACTGATTATCGATAAAGACGTACTTGTAATAAATGAGTAGTTCCTTCGATTCCTCATGGATGCCTTCATTTCGCTCGATGAATAATTTTCCAGTTCTTTTTATACCTACATGACGGGAGTTCTGAGATAATAAACAGTAAAAAATATATAACCGAATTAACAATCTCCTTTTTTTAAGTCGGTTGACAATTAGCACTTTAGAGTTTAATAGAACGGTTACTTATTATATTAACTAGTTCTGCTATCTGATACCTTCACAAACAAACTCCTATAATTACCTGTATTTAGAAACCCATAATATATTTTTACATGTAGGGGAAGTACTTACCCTAAAACCCGGCTAGTAATACGGATCACTGAGCTGAGCCTCAGACGGATATAGTGACAAACTGAAGGACATGGCGAAACTATAAGGGAACTACAGGGAAACTATAACAATATTTGCTACGAAACCCTGAAAAGCGGCTTACAAAAATTGGTGTTACGAAAAAGAGTCTTACGGGCCCTTAGTTGTTTAGCCAATGAGGTTAACTCCTTCCTTAGACGTGGTTCTATACGAATGTGTAGTAGTAGTAGGTTAAAAAACCCTATACTATCTGCAACTTTATTATAATAAAATTTTAACAGTAATCCACAGATTCAAAAAATATTTCTCCGACAAATGAACATGACTAATTTGGGGACACAAAAATTCAAACATCGATATGTTCCCTCAAAGCACAAGTAGCGCTTAGCACAAAATTGGTATAAGTAGATAATTTACATTATTGGTATAATACACTACCCAAACTCGTAAATTTTGTCTTCCGCAGGTGAAGTGAAAACCTTGAAAAAGATGTTAAAACATGCGACGATCGACGGCCGATGGCGGCAGATTGGTATCTACCCTCGATCGAGCGGCAACCCATGCGTGGACGACACGGGTAGAGGACGACTTTATTAAGCGGCAACCAGTTCTAATGGGATGTGGAGAGTTGGTGAATATTTTTGGATACTTTTAAATGTAGTTTTTTAAAGTTTAAAGAAGCTCGACGATTTTTGCGACCCGGGTGTTGCTGAGTTTCCGATATTTTGATTTGTGTTTCGTATATTTTGATTGTTGATTTGAAATTCTAACAATATATGAATACATCAGTGAAATACTACACTAGTACCTATTGCGGCACCGCCTTCTTGCGTTAGATTATTCATTTGGAGATTTTTAGGCATAGTGTTGCTAAAGCCACTCAGTATATATTTAAACCATGAGATAATTCTCAGCAACCTACATGGTATAAAAATTGAGTACTGGATAGACCGGAAAAGATATAACATATAGAATTAGCCAAATGCCGATCTGTCAATCAAGGGAAAGCACAGATAGAGTTTTTTGCATTATTAAATACCTATGTCATTGTATTAACGGTGATAATTTTAAATTAATGGCCACCCTGGCTTCTAGAACCTACTTTTGCCTCATTTATATCAAAGATAGGCATCGCTTCTTCCGTCCTCGCAATGCACTCGATATTGTTTAACAAACTATTTAACTTCCCTCCAAGATCCTAGATACCAAGTTGCAAACAAAATCGCAACAAACAATGGAAATGTCAATTTCCTGATGAGAACAATGCTTCGAGTGTGCAAGCGTTGTATTCGTTTTAATATAATTTTTATTAAAGAATGTGTGGTGGGGCTATCTGGGGACTAATCGTCGCCTGTAATGATAGAAGTCTTCCGTAATTATTTCGAGCGACTCTGACTTCGAGGAGACTTAAACTTATGGAAGTGGCACCTTTTTAGTCCTTAAAGCTTTGCGGAGAACGCTTTTCTTCTAAAAGGTTCATCTTCTAGTTGAGTAACGGTATATGCAATCAGATCTCGCTGTACTGATTTAGTGACGTCAACTCAAAATTAGACAGGGTCTGAGTGTGTCTTTTATTTATTTATTTATTTAAACTTTATTGCACAAATAAATCGGTACAAATGGCCTCAAGGCATTCTCTACTAGTCAATCAAACACAGTCTTTTGTCATTGAATACTAGCTTTTGCCCGCAACTCCATCCGCGAGCATCTCGTTATATTATAGAAATTATTGCTATTAAATTGTTCTAGACACAGGCTTAAATATCGCTCGCCCATACAAACTTACCCCCCTTTTCAGACCTTAAGGAATTATTTCCGGAATAAAAACTATCCTATATCATTCCCGGGACTCAAACTATCTCTATACCAAATTTTATCTAAACTGTTTTAATGGTTTAAGCGTGACGAGGTAACAGACAGAGAGACAGTTACTTTCGCATTTTTAATATTAGTACGGATTTATGGAGTTCAGCTTGGCAAAAATGCTTTAGCATGTTCATCCGGCTGTTCTCCTCTACGACCGTGGTCCGGATGTCAGCGGGAAGGCGTGGCGAGCGGGCGGTTTTATATTTGAGCGGGATCAATGTATGGGATCAGTGTATGGGCGCCCGCTCGCCGCCCCGCTACCCGGTGGCGTCCAAACCGCGGCCTGCAGGTCACATTTATCAACCAATTTTCGTAAAAAAAATGTAAGCAAAGGGGAATTACGCAACGCTTTCGATCTTGCGTAAGGTAGTTTTTATAAAAAAATATCAACCAAATATCAATCTCGCCACGTCAAGTCAGGAAGTCGCCTTACATTTGAAAAGTTACGAGATTACCCAGCTTCTTTTTTTCGATCTTTAGTGGCGATTCAGTTTTTTTTTATTTTAATGGAGCCACAGGTGTTCTCTAGGTCTATAATTCACAGAGCCACTAGTCTTTATCCATGCACCCAATGTGCAATTGTGCTCTCGATTCCAACTGAGTTTAGGCGCATCACAGAAGACATGTTGTTCACCTTAAGTGCATGTTAAATTGAGGAATCTTGCAGTCTGACGAGCAAGAAAACCACTAACGTTAGCCGTAGGGTACTGAAGGCTTAGGAACTGTGTTGTACCCACACCGTGCCACCGTGTCGCTTGTGTGTGTTTGTGTCCTAGCCTTTGGTAGGAAGCCTCAAGTCGAAGCCATATCCAGCTCCCAAGCCTCCTCACCACTATTTCATTACGGTAATCGTAATTTTTACGTAATGCCAGCCGCGATGGTATCGTGCTGATTGCTCCGCCGGTTGATTACTAAACGCTGCGGCTTGCTGTACCCACGCTCAGCGGTTTCGATCATTAAACATATTAGTGTGATGTAAATAAATTGTAACACTAATTGTGAGCTTTATGAGGTGGTCGCTGATGGATTTTCAGCTTTCCCAAAACGTCCAAGTCTAAAAAAGTAACTCACTACAAAGGTTGAACGATGCAACGTGAGTTTTGGTCTCCGACACGTAAACGTCCAGTTCTGGAATACTACACACACACACACACACACACACACACACACACACACACACACACACACACACACACACACGCACACACACACGCACACGCACACGCACATGCACACGCACACGCACACGCACATGCACACGCACACGCACACACACACACACACACACACACACACACACACACACACACACACACACACACACACACACACACTCGCGCCAGCAAAGCTTGCAAACGTGGCCGACCTGTTTAGATGTTTAGTTTTAGTTTAGTTTTTACTTTAGTTATAAAAGGGGTCAGTCTGAAAATTAGCGCTGGCTGGACTCTAAGTTGTCATTGTTTATATTAATTTAATTTATTACTGTTTTTTGTTTGTTAAGTTCGAGACAGTAACCATTTTTTTTTTAGTCACAAGCGCATTGCCTAAGAATGGAACCGATAATTCGATGACAATATTGATGACCTTATGTCACCTTATGTCGGTCTGCTTAGCCTAGTTGGTAGTGTCACTGCCTCCTAAGCTAGAGGTCCCGGGTTCGAATCCCGGTAAGGGCATTAGTTTCTGTGGTGAGCAGGGACATTTGTTCCTGAGACTTGGATGTTTTCTATGTATTTAAGTATGTATCTAATAAATATATCGTCGTCTAGCCTTATTGAGCTTACTATGGGACTAGTTCGATGTGTGTAAAAATTGTCCCCTAATATTTATTAAATATATATATATATATATATATATATATATATATATATATATATATATATATATATATATATAAAAGATAGGTCTCTTCATTTTACAATATACCTACACATAACACTCTGTCGTAGTAAATTCTAATTTACTACGACACAGTCTCATATGCATGCAGTCAGAGTTGTAAATACGATTAATGTTTGAATTTCTGTTCTTCTGATCGTTAAATCCGATATAACGACCAATAATAACGATAACTATAAATACGACGAGATGTCGTCGATAGTGTCGTTGACATTATATGGATACGACATCTTATAAGTAATTTGAATGAAAGCACATTGAGGTACATCCTAATGCTTAACACTGATCAAAATATTTGTCAATGAGAGGTCATTAACAACTAAGCCACAGTGGTCATCTAAGTGGCCTTGATAAGTCCGCCATTTTTACTGATTAGTTATTTTGCTTTCAAGTTTAAATATGTAAATAATTTGAATGAAAATAATAACCTTAATTACCCAATAGTGGACGCCTATCATTTGCCCCTATTATTCTCACATAACGATTGAAAGTGGCAAGTACTGAGACATTTACCTGTGGTGAAGTTAAGCAACGTTGGCCGTGATCAACTCTTGGATGGATGACCGCTTTGAGTGGTTACTAACTTGAACGCTCCCATGCTTTGGAAGGCACGTTAAGCCGTTGATCCTAGCTGCTGTCTATGCAGTCGATACGCCAAGTTAGAGGTGTTCGGGCGGCTTGACGACTTGTAACAGTCAAGTTGTCCACTCACTTGACAAGCCTTATCCCAATAAGGTTTCGCCCTAGTTTCCCCCTTGGGTTAGAAGGTCAAATGGCAGTCACTTCTCTAAAAACTTGTGCCTACGTCAATTTTTGTGATTAGGTAGCGGAACCCTGACCGGGATGCAACTGATGAATGATGTAGGTTGTCGACTCGGTTTAGGTAGATATGTAAAAAAAAGTTACTCAAGCATGTCCACACATTCCAAATTAGACGTATACCTATTAACCAATAACGATAAAACGAATCGATACAAAACAATATGTTACCATTTAACCGATTTTATATTCCGGAAAGGGAGCTCCTTGGGTAATAAAAACGTATTTATTTGGGTTTTTTGTCGTTAAATATCAAGACGTTCCGACCGGGCGATTAGATTCGATCTTAAGCATTTTTGTTGGAATTTATTTTTGTATCGATACTCAGAATATTGTGGATGGTTTAATTAGAAATGAAGATATTTAAATTGTAAGTCTGCAGTTTTTAAAAATCGGAAATGTTCGTATCGGGCCACGCGCAATGTAATTAAGGTTCCGTAGTTGCTTACATTATAAGGACAAAAGCTCACAAACTTAATTTTATTATATATGTGTCATAACCAACAACATATATCTGAGTCATCAATAGAAATTGTACGGAAGCTTTTTTTGTCAAGTACATTTCTTAAGTTTAGTACTCGTTTACTAGTAATGCCTTCTTTGCTGTTATAATTTCCTTGTAAAATCATTATATATTTTTTTTTCATATACCCAGTAGCAACGTTTAGTTGGCAGAGGGAAAAGGGGGGAGGGGGGAGGGTAATTGACTCGATCGAAAGCTAGCGCTTTAAAAATAATTTCACGAAAACGGATAGCTTAATCATCAAAAAAGTTCAGACTCTTTTTAAACGAGCTATCTAAGGATGTAAGGATATCCCACACGATGAGTTATACAAGAAAACAATTTGCATCCCCACTTTATGTATTGGGGAGGTACACTAAAAAATGTTTTTACCATACTGTTTTGTTGGCGTGATTAATATGTATACTTGTACCAAATTACAGCTTTATAGATGTAACGGTTACTGAGTTAAGCCACAGACGGACGGGCGGACACGGTGAAACTATAAGGGTTCCTTGTTTACCACGGAACCCTAAACAGGACCGACCTGTCCACAGAAAAAAATTCTGCTACAAATGCTGCAGCCGTGAAATGAGCTTGTTTTTCCGAGAGATAAGACAGAGTTTTTCAAGAAAGGGCAGCAACGCGCATACAAGTCTCCTGGAATTACAGGAATCCATAGACAACATGAACCGCTTACTTTCACGTGTCTGTCTTTCAAAATATGAGAGAAAGAGACATCAAACTGAAGATATATGCCGTTCTAGAGACCCAATCACCATGAGCAATAAACAGATATTGTACAATTTGGTAGCTCATATGTCGTTGCTATGTGTCGCCGCAACAAAACGATACTTCCAAGTCCCCAAATACCCACAGAATTACCATAAACCCGTTCGATTAAGATTCCTCAGTATTGGCACGGACATAAACAAAGAAAGAGCCATTAGGGGTCCAGACTACAGAATTTATGGACCAAGGGGTGTCTTGGTAGTAGGGTTAAAAACGGCAACAGTCTGCTGTTGATTTTTGCTTTAGAATCTTGAATCTACAGAATATGAGTTTGTTGCTGGTTTATTGGCCATTAACACAAAATAGTTATAGTATTTATAGTTTCGATGTGAGCTTATTTAAAGTGGAAGGAATGAAAAACTTATGATTAAAAGTGTTCTCCAGTTAACATTTAATTAATTAAATAATAAATAAATAAATATTAGGGGACAGCTTTTTTACGAAGATCGAACTAGTTCCATAGTAAGCTCAATAAAGCTTGTGTTATGGGTACTAAACGACGATATATTTTAAATATATATACTTAAATTCATAGAAAACATCCAAGTCTGGTCAATCACTATAATAATTTCTGGTCACCACAGAAACAAATGCTCTTACCGGAATTTGAACCCGGGACATCTAGCTTCGGAGGCAGTGTTCATTATCAACTAGGCTAAACAGGCCGACAATTAAGAGCTGATTAATTAAGTTATTTAATACAATTTTATTTTATTATGTTATTTGTGGAAGTTATGTTATTTTTATTGTCATTGTGGAAGTCTTTAGGGGAGGCCTATGTCCAGCAGTGGACGTCTTTCGGCTCACATGATGATGGTGATGATGATATTATTTAAAATCAACTGTCCAATCTACATACAATCAGCCTTTACCCTCTTTGCAACAAGGCCGAGACTACATCACAAGCACCAACATCTCTTTTCACCTATATTTTTCGTTAAACATTCGTAAAAAACAATCGCACTTACATCGTTAATCCTCATAATGAACAAGTACTTCATAAGCATAATATATTCAAAAAAAAACTAATAACTTATTGAAAACTTAATCTAAAAGTGCAAAGAGCCTATAAACAGTGAATCATGTTACATTAATGGCCAATAAAAATGACCTTGTTGACATATTTATAAAATTTAACAGCATTACAAATAAGGGAATAAAAAATAAGTATATTGAGGTAGAAGATATGGGAATCGAATACCGACGGTTCTTATAAACGATGCTCATTGACTGTCATGGACCTGTAAGTTTATTGGTTCCATTACAATTAACTAACAGTAAAAGGTTGGCAAAAATGAAGTTTGTTCAATTTTCTGCCATTTAATATTTATTTTGTATACACACTTAGTGTGTATGGAAAAAAGTGGCAGAAACAGAGTTTAATTGAAAAGTCATATACCTATTTTACAGGTGATTCCACGTAACACCGCTTATACTTGGCAGAGTATCTTTATATACACTTTTTGGTCAGCTTTTTGCATTTATATTTTGAACATTTTTAGCTATGCAGCGCGATCGAGGCATAAACCCAGCCAAAAAAACCCAACCCGAGGTTAAAAGACTGGTCAATATGGTGAAAAATTGATCTTGCAAGTGCATGTGCTCGGCTTTAGATTTGTAGTCCAATTGCCAAAACTGCTTACCACATAAGTACGATGATTCCTTTATCATATGAAGTATGCAGGTAAACCTCTAAGCATTTTCCTTTCTCCTTCATAACCTGCTATTCCATTTTATATTGTGTTTCGTCGTTTTTACAGGATCACCACCTCCACCCCCATATCAGCCCAAGGATGTCCACTGCTGGACATAGGCCTCCCCCAATTTCATGGGGGGTAAATGCCATAATCGCCACGCTGGGCATGCGGGTTGGGGATCACAGTATCTCCACCGCACTCTAGTTCAGGGATGCTGCTGCCCATCCTTCGGTGGCATTGGTCGTAGTTTTAGGACATGCCCAGGTCCCCCCTCGGTAACAGGTTCAATAGCGACGTTACCTGAAGATGGTTCCGAAGTCGTCAGCTTCCGACACCTACATGGCGTTGATTACAAACAAAATTCGCCCCCACAAATTAGTAAAAGCCATAAAACGACTAACACTCGAATATTACAGAGTAATTGCGCCACGCTTGTAATTTAGTGTCGAAAGGGTTCATATAATTACGCCAAGGAATTTGGGAGCCGATCAGGAATGGGTTTTTGGAAATGAAGTGGGGTACTAGTGAGTTATTGCAATTTTCGGTTGGAGATTAAATTGCTACGGAAACTACACGGACGAATGATAAACTTTAATGAATTACCCACATTTTCAAGACTTTTTCCTTAGAAAGATAGTTTCTGAATTCTCGGTAACCTTATTCATATTGAGAGATAGGTTAATATTTTTGATTCATTCACACGTCTGACACGATCTTTGCAATAATTACTCAAAGAGTACATCTGAATGTCCATCGAATTAGATAAGCTTGACAGAACCGGCTTTCCACGAGGCGTCTTGATCCAGTACATCAAAGCATGTTTAAACTGTCTGGCTTTTTCAGTTCCAATCTTAATTTAATGACAGATTTCTCGCAATATTTGTTATCTCATATAAGAGACTTCCAAGACTTCTTGTACAATCATAAGTAAGTATAGTTACATTGGTATTAGAATATTGTCAATATATTTTAATTAAAAAACCATCCCCAAATCCCGAAACAGATCTTGACCGTCAAACGTCTTCCCCCACCAATAAATAAAAGGGGTTGATATTTATCGCCGAGTGTTTATTACAATGAAAATTATTCCTCTAATGACTTCCCGAATCTCCCTTGAAAATCCTATCGCCTATTAAGAGGGGGTGAAATTTTAACCCCACAAAAGGACGGAAGTTCATTGAAAAAGTTTGGCGGTTAGTCCGTTTTGTTCTGGTGGATATACGAGGACCCTATGCTAATGTGGTATTTGCAGTTTACGTCGGTGTCTGTTCTTAATTCTTGGAGGTAATTTAAGGTACTTGTTTGTTTGTTTAGAATGCTGTTTGGTTACAAAGTTGGTACCAAACATGCTTCTTTTATATCGACGGGAATCGAGTACGACAAGGATAAATCAACAGAATGTAAAACGCAGTTAAGAAATTCAATCATTAACAAAAGGTATATACTATTTTTCGTATCCTTGTTATTTCAATATGATCATGATCTGGGCATAAATGCCAAAAATCCAGGACTATTCTCAGAATTATTTCCTCGTGCTTGGTTGAATGGACACAGTATTATGGTGTCAAAACAAGCGTTAAGTTAATTTTAAGATAAGTCCTAGGCTAGATAGAACAAAACAGGAATAAAAAGTTAATTTGATGAGTCATAATATTCTTGTTTGTCGATCTGCCATTTGGTCTAATTAAGAGGGATATAAAATCTTGTCCAATCTTCCCATTGGTTTAATTTAAAGAATCTAACAAGATCATAATCGAATACTCGTAATCGATAAAGCGCTAGTTTTATTATCGCTATCTCCCGACGGCTTCTGGGAGCCGTTATCGGTGATATCTTTATTCAAAACACCGAACATCGAACATAACATCCGAAGTTAACTCCAGTATCTCATGTATCTTGTTAAGAAAATGCTACTTTTTTAGGGTTCCCTGCTAGATATATACCTACATATCTATAATAAAGACACACGTTACAACACTTTACGAGCCGATTTCCAATAAAATGTCATATGCCACTAACACATGGATTTGAATAGTAATCAGAAATTACGATATTTTTTATATTATAAAAGTGAGTGTTGGGCCACGCGCAATGTACGGTTCCGTCGCTTTCCACCCGTGGTATAATGCGAATTTAAAATATCGAAAACTTATATTTAATACTCTATTATTGACATAACTAATCTAAGTAATCAATGAAAATCGTACGAAAGTTTGTTTTGACTATTATTCGTTAATAGTAATATCTACTAAGATCGTTTTCCTGTTAAATTTATTATATACGAGTATACTGCTACCATGATTTTTTTACATAGCAACTGTTTAGCTGGTAGACGACACTTGACTCCAACAAAAATTTGCACTTTAAAAATCAAGACACGCGGCAGCGTGTCCAGCCAAGTTCACCCCCATATCGAGGTGGAACGAGAACGGAAGCTGGTACGAAACATGAGAGCGATCTACGAAGACGAAGACCTGTCTACGAGATACAAGAGTATTTTCATCGAAAGCATGGGACATCTCGGTGACATTAACAGCAATGCAGAATGTGACAATTTCATAGAACGGCTGGAAATATCTCTGACTGCAGCATTGAATGAACTCGCCCCGCTTAAAGAAGACCGCAGACGAGATCACCTACCAGCGGACATCGAGCAACTCATCATAGACCGAAACGCTGCGCGGAACAAGGCTTGGCGTTTTCGGCACGACCAACTACGTCGACCAGCTCTACGTCAAGAGCACAACAGACTAAAACGCGAAGTGGCTAACGCGTTGTGCATACTTCGAGAGGAATCTTGGCTAAAAATTCTTGAAGACCCAAAAGACAATCGTAATCAGATGTGGCGCATTCAACGCAGTATGAAAACACCACCACAAAAACTACCACAGATCCCGAATTGTAGTACTGAAAAAGAAACTATTGATACACTCGTCGATGCGGCCATCGTTAAGGAAGCAATAATCTCGTCAGAAGATGAAGGGACCGAGAAAACAACACCATTTCAACCACTTGACCCAACGTCAACTGATGAAATCAAAAAAGCCTTACGCCGTTTTAAGAACAAAAAAGCGCCTGGTCCAGACCAATTGCGAGCCGATGCTCTAAAACTTGGAGGCGAAGCATTTCTCGAAGCATATAAAAGAGTCGCGAACTACGTTCTTACCACCGGCTACTTCCCGTGTCGTTGGAAGCAAGGGGAGTGTATCTTCCTACATAAACCAGGAAAGAACCATAGAGAGGCAAAATCATATAGACCCATTACCCTACTCAACATCATGGGTAAACTATGCGAAAGATTAATACTGGCAAGATTGTGGGACACTAGTCATCGATTGCAACCCCCGTTTCAACATGGATTCACGCGAGCAAGAGGTACAGGTACTCAGATCCTTCGCACCGGGAAATTTATCACCGATGCACTTGATGCAAAAGACAGCGTTGCAATGATTTCCACCGATCTGAGTAAGGCCTTCGACTCGATCAACTATCGCGGCCTAATCAAGAAATTACAAACTAAAGATGTGGATAATAAGTTTATAAAGATAATAGAGAACTATTTGATGGACCGGACGGTACGGGGAAAGTACCGCACCACTATAGGAGAAGAAATGAATGTGCCGCATGGGGTTCCGCAGGGCTCCATACTCGGTCCCGTCATTTTTAACTTGTATGTTCATGACATATGGGACGAGCATGACCGACTACAAGGCATCAAGCTTTCTCAGTATTCAGACGACCTTTGCGTGTTACACAGAGCGGCTCGTCCAGACCAAGCAACGATTAGAGCAAAGTGGGCAGCAGAGACTGTTATCGATTATTATAAACGATGGGGTCTAAAGTGCAATCTCGACAAGACGGAGTGCATCATGTTTACCAAAAAGAGGGGTTACAAGCCAACGGTTAAATTGAAAGACCAGACACTGCCGTATAAAAAAGAAACAAAATACCTCGGAGTCATCTTCGATAAAACGATGACGATGGGACCCCACACAAACATGGTAACGACGAAGGCGAAGCGAGTACGTGGAGCACTCAGTCCAATCATCGGTTACTACGCAAAAACAGACATCCAAGTGAAACTTGCAATAATTCAGGCGTGTCTGTTGCCAGTTCTTGACTATGGCACCGTACAACTTCTGCCGCGGTACAGTAAAACAAATTTGCTGAAAATAGAAAGGCAATACCGTATGGCTTTAAAAGCAGCAGCACAGTTCCCGCAACGCATACCTACCGAAATGTTGTGGGACACTTTAGACTGGGATCCATGGCACATCCGTGTACATGACTTACACCAAGACATGTTGGAGAGATTGAAGCAGCTAAACATAGCGGACCTTGATACCCCTGGCGATGCATATCTTGGCTATGGTCAATACAATCCACTGCTTTCTAACCATAGAATTGGAGATATTCCATACATAGCAAATAAAAAAGACCGCGGGCTCCCGCTTAGTAAAAGAGCAACAGCCGCTAGGCCACATAGATTGTAAGTTAGTATTAATTAGTTTGTAAAAACACAACCACGAACAAAAAATGTTAGTTGTCTTTATATAACGCAACTAACATAAATCAGAACACACCACACTTGCACTGATCTCACGTAGACTTAAGCGAGCAGTTACACCCCTGAGATCCGAACGGGACCAGGGACATTATGTAAACAAATTGAACTAAGAAATAAACGATATTCTGATTCTGATTCTGATTCTGTTATGTTACACTAACTGTTTGGAGCCACTTTTGACCCCCCAATAACTCCAAATCTATCTAACATAAAAAAATGAAATTTGGTACATGCATTAAGATCCTTTAGAACAACTAGAATCTCAAATTTCATAAATATAGGTTTAATAGTTATTGAGATATTAAATTCCAAGAAACGGCATTTTTACCACTGACTGGCTGACTGACTAGTAATCAAAACCCTAACCGACTTCCAGGTGACCTAGAAAGCTGAAATTCGGCATGCAGCTTGGTAAGTGTATGTGTACACCAGAAAAAATCAGAAAACAGTGATGTATTTGTTATCTTTATTATTATTACTACCTATATTTATGCTAGTTTTCTCAGAACTTCGTCATTTATTAACGAATTTGGAAAATTCTTTTTTTATTTGAAACGGTATACTTCAGGGGTAGTCCCATAGTCCGTCAGGTAAGAATCTGATCATAGGGTCCTGGAGAAATCGAGGGAGCTCTTCAAATATTTGAGATGCAGCACCTATAGCGATTTGGGTATTAAAATTAATTTACTGCGGCTTAATGCATTTTGAGCCTTAACTTGGCAGTTTTCTATGCCACCACCACCATATCAGCCCTAGGACGTCCACTGCTGGACATAGGCCTCCCCCAATTTCATGGGGGGTAAATGCCATAATCGCCACGCTTGGCATGTGGGTTGGCGATCGCAGTATCTCCACCGCACTTTAGGAATGCTGCTGCCCATTCCCCGGTGGTCTTGGTCGTAGTTTAAGGACATACCCGGGTCCACGGTCCGGGTGTTTTCTATGCAGTACGTTATAATACCATAAAAACTGTTGGATATTTAAGAAAACTGCCAAGTTAAAGCTCAAAATGCAGTAAGCCGCAGTAAATTAATTTTACTGTAAACAAGGTAGTGCCGAACTTGGCACCATTTCAGAGAATCTACGGAACTTGGCACCCATTTAGATCTCAATTCTTTTGTCGGTGAAGACGACAACCAAGCATCGCATATTCTTAATAATGAACTTGGCTGGCCCATTTTCACTTTATGTTTTTGATGGGATTAATATCACGCAAACGATTAGCTTAATCAAAAATGGTTCAAGTAGGTTCTTATGCTTTTTAGACGAACTATCTAACAATAACCAACACGATGGATTTTGCAAGAAATAAAATTGCATGCCCACTTTAAATTTTTTCTTTTTTTTTACAATCTTACACAAATCGACCTAGTCCCAAACTAAGCAAAGCTTGTACTATGGGTAGTAGGCGACGATATACATACTTATATAGATAAATATATACTTAAATACATAGAGAACATCCAAGACCCAAGAACAAAATCCGTGCTAAATGCACAAATAATGCCCTGGCCGGGATTCGAACCCGGGACCTCTAGCTTCGGAGGCAGTGTCACTACCAACTAGGCTAAACAGGCCGTCGTGCAAATGCATGTATAGTTTAAAAAAAATTCTATCGTTTTGTCGGCGTTTTGTCGTATACCTATACCAAATGTCAGCTTTGTAGTAGTAACGGTTAAGCCACGTACAGATGGCCAGACGGACATGGCGAAACTACAGCAAATAATTTATACCAAAAAAAACGACTCCAATTTTGTACTTGCTATGGCTCAATTTGTAATTTCCGTGAGCCAATGCTCGGTTACCAACAGAAAATACCGAAATCGGTATATGTGTGCCTACCTAATTCGAGGAGTTTCCTCGATTACTCCTAGATTCCATCATCAGACCTTCACCAAATTTATATGCGACCAATGTCGGCGTACCTGCTTTGAAACAAAAAAAATATTATTTAAATTGGCCAACGTGGTTAAGAGTTATCGGGGAACATACATACATAAAAAAAGAACAAGCAAATATGCAGACGAACTGAGTTCCTCCTTCGTTTTATTGAAGTCGGTAAAAAAGTGGTCTGCCACTCTTCGACCCAATCACAAGTAAATTTTCACCCTGTGAATTCGGTGGTAGGTAAAACGTTGAATTCGCCAGATGATTAGATATTAACAAACCTAATAAGGCTTAATAATAAGGCTCATAGAGGAGAAAGATAACACGTGCTACCAATCCCCACAAACCTCCAAAATTGACTACAATCATTATTGAAGTAATGACAAAAAAAACACATCACATCTGTCATGATTGATATCAACTGACATGAAAGAAACTAAAACAAATATGGCCAGAAGTAATTTGTTAGTCAATCAAACAATCAAAGTTACAATAAACATTTCAAATATTTATAATAGACGCATAGCCATGAGCTACATTCAAAATGGTCGATTAACAGTCCCAACTTGTAGGACCAACTCATTACCCAACAACTGTAATTTAGTCACGATAATTCGAATCAATTATCAAAGACATAATACATACAAATGTCCTTTTATATTCCATACTGACAGAAAAGGACGGCGGTTCTCGGAATCGAAAACTCGTACGTGCATAGGTTGTTTACCGATTTTGATCAAAATCGAAACGAGTTTTTGGTTTGGAACCATTAAAATCTGGAGGTTTCGACGAACAATAAAATTTTATGTCTCTATTCGGGCGTGATCGAACGCGATAAAATGGTGCGGGTAATCGATAGTTTTGGTATTTGTCTAGTCGATACTCGATCGATGATTTTTTTTGAGAAACCGTTATCAAGTTAACACAGTAACGTTGACTGAAGCCATAAGAACATAGAACAATTCGAAAGCTACATTTGCGGACGTTGATGGTAGAGGCCATTCATTACAATAAATCTGCGGCAGTCTGGATAGTGATAGATAGACAAAATATTTAAGGTTCCCAAGATCATACCACTGTTAAAGATATCAACGTAGCTTTTAGAGTTAGTAGACTAGCTCCGATCTAGACCTAGAATTCAAAGAACTTGGGTATATTAAACACGGACCTTAGAGTTCTTAAATGGGGACCATAATTCGGCAGACACGGTGTCGCCTCGTTTAGAGAACAAACGCTTATAGCTGAGGGCGTATGATGGTTGTCATTTTATCACCTGTCGTGGATAAGACGCCCGTCACTCTCGCACTCGCGCACTAGTCAAAACGTGACGAATATCTTATCCCCGACGAAAAGTGATAAAATGGCAACGATCATACGCCTCCAGCACATTTCAAAAAAGCTTGTAACTTGTAGGTATTAAATACAAAGTGACACTCTCTTTCTAATAATGAGTCACCTATCTAAACAATCTCCTGACGTGAAGTAGTAGTTTATGCAGTAGTTACATAATACAGGTTCTTAAAATTCGAGAGTCAGTGAAACAAAACGAACGTAGCGAGTTTTATTTTGTTATTAAAGACCTGATTATGTAACGTTGTATACAATCATTTTTCTACGACAGCAAAATAATTTGATTTTAATTTAAAAACGATTGACTTGTGCCTCATCGAATTAAAAAAAAGTTGTATAATACGTAATGTATGGAAATCCATTTTGAGTCTCCCACCAGTCATTTAATGACTTGTCTATGGTATTTCCTTACATTTGTATAAAAAGTTTATTGTTTTAATACTGCTGTCAGGCATTTAAATGACAGATTATAATGCTGGAGTAGAAAAAAAAAATTTCACCTCAGCGGCACGAACATGGCGGTTTTGCTGCTTGAAAGCAGTGAGCAAAATGCAATTTCGCTGCGAGAGTGAAAACCACTTTTTTCATACTGCGGGGTGTAATACATTCAAACTTCGAACATTTCTCTCTGTCACTATTCCTTTTTTTGCATCTTGCGCCTTTGAGTCCCTCGCTACGCTCAAGATTAAATTATAGAACCTTTCGCTTGCTCGGGACTCAACATCAACACTCGCACCAAAAATCTACTTTGCTCTCTTGTTGAACAAATAACTATTTGTATAGTTTTATTTTTGTCGTTTAGAGTAATTTTTTGGGCATATTTTAGGTTTATTTTTATACTATACTAAGTATTTATCTGTTGGTTTATTGTAGCATTTGTAGCTACATGTCTCTTGATGATATCAATGTAATTGTATTGTAAGCTCTAACAGGTAAAAGAGCCCTTGAGGCCTACTTGCAGAATGACGAGAGACGGAGATGACTCAGATAAACTCTAAAGAAGCTGGAGAAGATTCCAGGTTGGTGCAGTGATTGAATCTTTGGTAGTTTTCCCGTGGTTTCATGCAGATTTCTAATCCATTGATACTTTGCTGAATTTCGACTCACGTGTAAGCGAAACTATACTCTGTTTAGATGAGTGTTAAAACAAATGTAAACAAACCTAACTGGGTCATTCACCTAATCAACCAATCGCACAATACCGTGGTATTACGCCATTGGCTGCCTGATACGAAAGGCTAGTTTGATTGAATATATTTAGCCGAGTTTGGTTTGCTTCATCATCATCATCAGCCTTTATACGTCCCACTGTTGGGCACAGGCCTCCCTTCATAGATGAAAGAGAATAGACACTCCACATACATCCTTGATTTTTTCGCAGAAGTACGCAGGTTTTCTCACGATGTTTTCCTTCATTGTAAAGCTAACTGTAAATAACAAATGATATTTTGTACGAAAGTTTTGAAATACTCATTAGTACGATTTGTTTATATTTAGTCACCCTATCCAAATGAAGTATAGAAAACGAGAATTGTGGATATTTATTCCTATGCCTCTTACAATGTGTGATAGTTGCCACATTTTCCTGAGAACTTGTATAAACCGTTTAATGTAACAACTTACAAGTGACTCACCAACACCTGTTCTATACGAAAACGAGATCAAAATGGCGTCTATCGACAAAATGGCGGCCATTTTCATAAATCACGAGTTCCTATTATACGCAAGTTGGAATATTATAAAAATAATGTATGTTTCTTGGAACGGCAAGTGGCGAGTTACTTGGTATCGTTGTAAAGAAAAGTTTATTTCTACAATAATGGTAATATTTGCGGGTTGCAATCCACTGTAGTAAGTGTAAAGGGTTGCCAGGTCCTAAATTTGAAAAGCCGTTTATGGCGTTTTAAAAAGCGGGGCATAATGACCAAAAAGCCGGACATTCCATTTTTACCAGGCTTCAAAAGCCGATTTAGACGTTATTTTTGTTATTGTTGTGTTGTTTGTATTGTTGATATTTCTTATTTAGGCCGGGCACGTATAAATTTGGCCGGACAGGACCGTGAAAAGCCGGACACCTGGCAACCCTAAGTGTAAGACACGCGGCTTTTAATCTGGAGGCCGTTGGTTCAACATCCGGCTCGTACCACTGGGTTTTTCAAAAAACTTATATACGAAATATCATTTCATATTTAACACTAGCTATTCGGTGGAGGAACATATCGTGAGCACACGGGTCTAATTCGACGATAAGGTCTAGTTTTCCCTCTGGGTTGAAAAGGCAGTGCCGACGCTAAATCTTGAGATAGGGGTCAAAGTGGACCCCTGGCTCCCTTTAAGTTACAAGCAGGAAAACGCTAGGAGAATGATGATAATGTTTTAGGGTTGATTAGTTCCAAGAATTGCACTAGGTGCCAGTTATAGTTCAAGTTATTATAGTGTTGAAATTTTTTAGAACAGTAGTAATTAGATTTATATTATTTTTACGGATTACTTTGTGTATTTTATGATTTAGTTTGACATACTTATAATTTTTTCATGGATTATTTTAATTTAAAATTTACAACCTAACATTCAGACACAATGTATTATTGTTAACGAATAAATGATATGATAAGTTATTTAAAATGTACGACATTTCATCGAATTGTCATGAGATTTTGAACTTTCTGCCGAGCACAGTAAAGTCGTTTTTAGAATGGCCTAATTTGATACAACTCGGTCAACTCAAATGATACTTATAGTATACGAAACAAAGGTAATAACATTTGGCGCCATATTGTTAAGGATTTTCTAAATGGACGTACATTAACTGGTTGTTCGGGCTAGATTGAGGCCTCTTTTAAACAGCTAGATGGATTTTTTTTTATTTAATTGTGCACTACTGTTAAAGCGTCTAGTAGTTAGCTTGAACGCGCCCGGTTTTGAAATGACATTTACAAGTTGCAACAACTGTCAAGTGTTAACTTTGACTCTCTTTGACGCTGATTTCTCGGGAAAAATGTGCCTCGCGTGATTTGTAACGATATTTGGTTGGATCAATAAATTTGATTGTGAAAGTGGACTAGGATATTTTGTATTATGATAATGTAACTACAGAATTCACGTACGATGTATGAGTACCCAGCTAGAGCTGATGTGAAGAAGCACATCCTGACGTGGACAGCGAACGTCTGGTAGGCTAACCATCTGATTTCAGACTGATGGATCTCCGAGGGCCCTGATGCCGGTCTAACGCTGGAGACGAAGATACGAATATCACCAGAACCGTGAGTTAGAACAATTTTCTGTGAGAGATTCCTTCGGTTTACATCTGACCAGCGTCCCGTTATGACATTTAAAAGTTTCCATATAAAACGGGTGAGGTGACGGGTGAGGATGAGTTGGTTTGTGAATAAGAGGGCTGACCGATTTCGTCCACGGCGACTGGAGTAAAGGAAACAAAACTGGCTAGTGTGAGCGCCGTATGAATGTAAGTAGTGTCTGATTCTTCCGGAGTCTCAAGCGTCCATTGGCTACGGGATCTACTTATCATCAGGCAAGATGTAATGTAAGCTTCTTTCCTACCGTCACAAAAAATTGTACTCGTAGGATTTCAAGCTAACATGGTCACATTAGAACATGCACATGAACATGGGTAACATTAGAACTAATGTTAGAAACGGGATATTTACCATGTTAGAAGCACCATTATCTTTGAAAATTGTGCATCCAACAGCGCTGAAATATAGGAAACTCAAAAATCATAATATACATGGTAAATATTTCTAACATTAATTCTTTTTACTATTGCTCCGGTCCTCTTTTAGGTTATATTATGTATTTTATTATTATCAAATCACTTGTGTTGACACATGCACTCGTCTTCGACACGTCCACTGCCTTTCAAGATGCCGCGCGCGATAGGCTGACGCGCGGCGAGGTGGTATATAAGCAGTACAAGTTATAAGCATTAGCGGCCAACTACTCCGCACGGTCCGACGGTACGAATATGTGAGCGACACTGCGTACCTACTCAAGCAGATGAGCTGGCGAGAATGGGCTCCACAAGCTATTTTGTTGTCCTAGAACCGTTTGGGACTCTCGCAGAGAACCATAATATCGGTCTTGAAACCTTACGTCAATACCAAACACCAACACGAGTGGACGAATGAGGCGGGCTTAAGGCACGAAAAGCTCTTCATGGAACATGGACTAAGCTGAACCAAGAAGATTTGGAAATTCAGCAGAAAGCAGGTCAGAATTGGGATTATAGAGGTTTTACGCTTCGGGGTCATAAGACTTTTGGCTAAGATGGGACTGTCAGACAATATAGACTGTAGGATGTGTGGCGAGGCTGATGAGATAATTAATACTTGATGTCTGAATGTCACGCTCTTGCCAGAGAAAGAAAAAATGACTTTGGCAGGTTAGCCAGAGTAATGCCACTCAGCTCCATTATTCGGCTTGTGAAAATGCTTGCGTAGGACCCGTTTACATTTTAAATCATAATTTTGAATTTGGAATCTTGGTAAACCAAGATTACAAAATTTCCTTTAAAGTTCGAAAATCGATTTGTAATTTGTAATTGGTCCGCGTAATAGTTAAGCTCAAAAATCTATTCTGACAAATATAATATCGAACTGTGATATCGGTTTGAAGGTTATTAAAATGATTACTATTGCCAAGACTACTGGCACGTATAGTTGTAGCATCTTTACCAGCGATCATAAACGACGAAAAGCTTATGACTTAAATCTAACCTATCTTTTACGAGCGCATACTGTAAAATTGGTAACCGCCCGGTTAACGCCCTTGTCACATGGCAAAATGTCACAAGTACTTTACATATATAAAGTCGTTTAACACCTTTTGTAATTTATGTTCATATTAATGTTTGAATTTAGAATGTTTAGAATCACCTTTGACCTCCGTTTCGCCTGTGGATTCTGTAAAATAGAGCTTTTTCGGATTGTAAATGGTCATTGACATTGTCTCTAACTATAAAAGTTATTTTACGAGTAAATATGACATAACTGTTTTTTTTTATTACATAGTTGTAGCGGCAGACATACCGGCGGCTCGATTTGTTATGAATGTTATGATTGCTGTAATATTTTAACCCAACTTAAATATGTTTTTACAAAATTAACGTTGTGTATTATTTATTTATTTCGACAACAACACACAGCATTACAGAAAAAATCAAAAGCACTGTGAAATTTATAATATAATGTTTTCGATTAACAAAACATTTGTAATACAATTTCTCAGCATAAATTGTTCTACACAGACAGCACGAGTGGGTACTTTTAGACAACAATCTCTATAAAACATTAGTTGAATTAATATTGTGTCAAATAATGCCCCTCAAGATTTAATTCGTTTTTTTTTGTAAATCGTGTGAGAAAAATTGGTAGGTATTATTAAAAATATGCTTGATAATATAAGTAAAATTAACGATACAGATTCAGTTTAGATTTTTGACCTCGCTACTGATTTCAACAGGTAGCCCACAGACAAAGAAACCGCCCAGTAGCCAAATAAAACAAATCGAACAATCGATATTAAAATTTCGATATCAGAATCGAAACCTTTGATAAATGAATCGAATACAAAAGACTGGCCAGTTGCTAGCCAACGAAATAAAAGAAAAAAAAAATAACTTGCTACCGGTAGAATCGACTATTAATCAAACCCTTTACGGACTTACCAACACAACGTAACTATTCACGAGAACTTTATGTCTATAATAATAGAACGTATTTTGGAATGATTTAAAAACCTTCTATGTTTGTAAATAGCTTCCTTCCCATTGATAAATTTGGTATTGTTCGGTAGTGATTCTTCGATGGATCAATGAAGTTTACTGATGAAGGTTGACTGTTAGATATTTTTGGGGATTGAGACCTGTTTTTAAGGGTCAGTATGGAGTTTTTGTGTGACTAGTGCGTTCTGGCCGGGATTAAAACTTGTATGGGGAACTTTGTAGCAGAATTTGATTCGTCAGTGTTTGTTGAAGCGTTGTGCTTGACAAGATAGCAAGTCGCGGGTCACTCTAAAGTGTAAACGAGAGATCCGGATAATGATTTATATCTTCATCGGCACGTTGATTCTGTTCCTACCGTATTGCTTTCATTGGCAGCAATATCTCAGGGAATTCCTACGATTCCGCAATAAATGAAAACGTCATTTTGCGTACGCTTTGCGTCATTTAATCCAATGACTAATGTCAAACCGAGAGAAACATATTGCTTCGGCGTTGTGAACTCGCAATTAATACGACAGTTCATCCATCAATTGATTTACCGCGGCGGCGATTTATTATCGCTAAATATTATTTATAGAAGGTTTCTCAGTCATGCGTATTTGAAATGGAGAATACGTACGCGATATTAGTGGATTAGGACCACTTGTGGAGTCTGTTTTGACTACTGTCTAATAGCAGTATGTTATTTAATAAATACTTTGGATATGATTTAGTAGGAAGTTGCTCCAAATTATAGAGGCTGCTATATTTTTATACTACGTCGGTGGCAAACAAGCAAAACGACCCGCCTGATGGTAAGGGGTCACCGCAGCGTATGGACGCGTGCAACTCCAGGGGTGTCACATGCGCGCCGAAACTTTTTTTAATTTATACACTTCTTTCTTGAAAATCCCAAATAAGGTCCCAATAAGGTCCCAAAAAGAATCCCAATAAGGTCTAGTTTTCCCCTCGGGTTGGAAGGTCAGATGGCAGTCGCTTCCGTAAAAATTAGTGCCTACGCCAATTCTTGGGATTAGGTAGCGGACCCCAGGCATCCTTCAGGATGCAACTGTACTGGGAATAACGCTAGGAGGATGATGACACTTCTTTCTTGAAGAACGCCATACTTAATGCACTCCCTCGGGGAAATCTCGCCCACCTAGCCTTTGGATCTTTCTTCAAAAACGTTTTACGCTTGGCTACTTATACTACTACTTATACTACTCGTACTTACCGGTGGCGCTCGCTGATGGTCTCTTACAGTCTGTCTATTTTACCAATAGACTTGGGCAATCTTCAGTTTTGACGACAAATTTACTGTCAGTTGCAAGAGTGAGCGCGATAGCGATAGAAAGCCGAGGTAAACAAAATAATGTGTCGTTTCCTTCATTTCAATGCCGATTTTTATCAAAATAGGTTCATATACGCTCATGCGAAAAACAGAGTAACTTCGGCACCTTAATATTACACGTATATACTTTAAAACAGAATATTAGGACAACAATAACCTCTGCGTCGATAATCACGTGAACGTGATACAATCGTGATTATCTAAATCCGCATCCTTCTTCAACGTTTATCAATAACCAATATATTATCGACTTTCCGGTCCAACAAAAGGTGTCATTCGATCAAAAACATTAATATAAATTTATCGACACTAAATCCGGCCCTGGCTCCATGAATCTCCGCCATCCGGCCAGAGACGTACTCAATTACTCATTTGTGTCAAAATAATGTTAACCGCTTAAAATAATCGGATATATTGGATACTGAGTTTGCGGATGACGTCAGAGACTTTTTACTTATTACAGTACTGAGATGTCAAAAACATCTGCAATTACATTTTTTGAGACATCGTCAGTCGTATGATATGGTCGCTATACTAGGGAATTTGACATTAACAATAATATTATAATAAATTATTTATTCAGGGTAAAATAAGTGTCTATAAATTTTTATAAGCTATTAAGAACAAAGCAGGTTTTAAGTTAATTAGGATACAATATTAATACGCCAATGCGTCTAAAATAAATGTTCTTACGGGGCTAATATACACATGTTGCCTAAAACTAGGTTACAGTACTGTTGTAATCTGTGTTTTAGGCATGAATGGTTAGTCATACATAGTTTGCTTATGGCCCAGCGGCGCCCGCGTACCGAGTGCGGTATGCGAGGTTAAGCAATGTCGGGCGAGGTCAGTCCTTGGATGGGTGACCGCTTTGAGTGGTTACTAACTGAGCGCTCCCGTGCTTTGGAAGGCACGTCAAGCCGTTGATCCCGGTTGCTGTCTATGATAGCAGTCGTTAAGCCAAGTTAGAGGCTTCCGGGCGGCTTGAGAACTTCTAACAGTCAAGTTGCCCACTCACTTGACAAGCCTAATCCCAATAAGGTCTAGTTTCCCCCTCGGGTTGGCAGGTCAGATGGCAGTCGCTTCCGTAAAAACTAGTGCCTACACCAATTCTTGGGATTAGGTAGCGGACCCCAGGCATCCTTCAGGAGGCAACTGTACTGGGAATAACGCTAGGAGGATGATGACAGTTTGCTTATTTAAGCATTTGTTACCTCGCATCAGGAAAACGATAATATTTGAATCTTTGACAAAAAACAATGCTTGCGATTGCAGAACTATTTTAATATAGTAAACAAATTTTCTGTCTCATCGTAGGTCAGGGTTAGCAACCATGTTGTTACTTTTGTTTGGCATACTTTGCTATTTTGATCGTATACGGAACATTGTTTATTTATTTTATTATATAGAAAAGGCCCAAGGAAAGACATGTATCCTATTTATATATGATTCAAATGATTGACGAAGAATATTTTAAATATCTACTGACTTGTTACCATAAGACTCCATAATGGTCACTACAATACAATACAATAAAAATAAATAAATATTATATTGTCCATCTTACACAAATCGACCTAGTCCCAAACTAAGCAAAGCTTGTACTATACAAATACAGGGTGATTCAGGAGACGTAAGCAGGACCAACACTACATACATAGTAAATGGCAATGAATCGTTCACCAGTGTCTTTAAGTGAAACACCCATACCTTTTTCCTGTATTTTATTTTTTGTTAAGTTAAAGTTTAATTCTCTACAATCATGGTCACCATACAACAACTGGTTTGTAAAGATTAAACATCTAACTGTTATGACAGCACTTTGATTACGACGAAAGTAAATTGTTACATTGAGTGAGATACGATATTTCAAAATTAATCGGACTCAGACTACATTCAATTTGACACGTATCACTTGACTGAAGTATTTTGATTGTAGAGTGACCATGAATTTCGTAAATAATTTAGAACATTTTGTTTTCAATACCAAAAATAAATGATCGTAAATTTCACTAATAGTGGCACGAAGCAGTAGCTTATGACCTACTGAATCTGTAGTGTTGATCTTGCTCACGTCTCCCGAATCACCCTATATTCTTTATTGTTCACCAAAAAGAATACACAAAAGAAAACCAAATAAATTACACATATTTAAACAATGGTAGCTACAGGCGGACAACACTACGAGCCGTGATTATACAGGATGTGGTTTAGAAAAGAATCAAACAATTAAATAAAAGGTACTTAGACCATTAAGCTTGCCAGCAAATATCCAAGTGAATACAGTAGAAAAACTTTTTTTCTTCCAAAAACAGTTTTCGTGTATTTTATTACTGTTATGAGACTTATGAGTAATATTAATAATTCTTTATTTTAAAAACCCTATAAATATTTAAAAAAATACATTTGAGAAATCCCAAGCCGACACAGAAAAGCTGTGACGACTCATTGTTTGATGATACCTCTGAATCTGCATTGAATGATGTGCTGTGATCTCGTGGCGTCAAGATCCATTACTAACCTCAGATCAAAATTTCTCCGAATTGAAAAAATAAATAAATAATTGGATCATGGTCACGAGGGGTGACTGCAGATGCTGTAAGGAAGCGTCCTTTTAAATATTTGCTCCTAATTACAGGCCATACCCCGTATACCCCCTAACTGTTTTTCTTCCTGCGTATTATAATTATGTCTATAATTCTAATATCAAAACAACAGTCCGTTATTACTGTTATCGGGAAGAACTGCTGGCTGAATTGAATTTCCGTTTCAAAGTTCACCATTTAACACAAAAATAAAAATAATCGATGGAGTCGATATCGGCATCGACTAATCAAAGCGGTATAAATCGAGTGGAGGTGTCACAACAGCTACCGCCCACGGCCGCGAAACTGACCCCTTGTATTATTGAAATCCTGCAATGGGCCATTAGAATGGCGCTTTTTTAAAAGAAAAACGACATATTACATTTGCCGGGGACAAGTGCGCCACCTGGTTAATTGCGCCTTTTGCTTAATACAATACAAATACTCTTTATTGCACACTTTAATAAAATATATCGAAATCTACGAATATTTCAACTTCTTACAACCAAAATTATACGTATCATACACTAAAACGGCTAAAATGCACGTTTAAACTGTCACTCGGGGTGACATGTTTCGAACTCTCCGGTAGTTCTTTCTCATTCATACCTAAGTACAGCGGGGTATTTACGTACCATTTTTGAACGTACGTAAGGTAGATCTAAATGTATTATTCTGCAGGTGACAAGTTTGGCGACACCAAGACCCACAAACAAGAATTCGTACATTTAAAATTAACCCAAAAAGGAGTCCTGCACTCAGCTGTTGGATGTAGGTTGACTATACTCGTACCTACGACGAAACATTTTGAATGAAGGTATGCACTGTTTTATTATCTTCCGATCCTTATCGATGAAAGCATATGATATTATGACGTACATTAAATAATAGTTTTTGCCCGCGAATCCTTCCGCGTGCAACTCGTTATATTATAGAAATAATTGCTATTAAATATCGCTCGCCCATACCAACTTCTACCCCCCTTTTCACCCTCTACGTAATAATTTCCGAAATAAAAATTATCCTATGTCCTTTCCTGGGAAACTATCTCTATACCAAATTTCATCTAAATCGGTTTAGCGGTATAAGCGTGAAGAGGTGGGAGCGACAGACAGACAGAGTTACATTCGCATTTATCCTATTAAAATTTTGGATGGATTTAAGTCTGATGTTCCTCAAGAAAAAGCGTCATTTTACTAAAAACTTCATAACGAATGGCGTATACAACCGTATCGAGTCATAGGTCGCGCCGATCGGCAGCCGAACCCGGCCGAACTTGCCCGGTGCTAATTATGATTTATGTGGCACGCGCGCACTGAGATGTACCTATAGGCTTTTTGTTAGGCAGGTTTGGGAAGGTTTTGTGCAAAACTGTAACAAAATTAAATTTATAAAGATTATTTTACCACGATGGTGACAATTGCGTGCGTTTTAAGAAATAACCATAACCTATGACCTATCATCATCATCATCATGTCAGCCGAAAGAGGTCCACTGCTGGACATAGGCCTCCCCTAAAGACTTCCACAATGACCGGTCCTGCGCCACCGGCATCCAGCGGACACCCGCGACCTTCACCAGGTCATCGGTCCACCGTGTGGGGGGCCTGCTCACGCTACGCCTGCCGGTACGTGGTCGCCACTCGAGAACCCTATGACCTATAAATGCTTGAAACTCCAGAGCCGTGACAGGCGACATGCCCTTTACCGATCCTTAATCGATTTGAGGTTTCACTGTGTTCACAGCTACAGAAAAATGTACAAACATGTTGTAAAATAAAACAAACGTTCCGTCAGGCAATAACAATTCGCAGATTTTATTTCATTCGTGTTATAGGCCTCTATTTGTTTTACTTGACAATAGGGATGTTGACTGATAGTCAAATCAGCAACTTTTAATGAAACGTCAAAAACGCTCTGTTAGTATGAAGTTTGTAGGGAAATAGGAATAAGTGACGTCACGCCTTTTGTATGATCAAATAGCGTCCATTTATTGTTCTTTATGTATTTAAAAATCTTTAAAATAGCAAAAATAGGTAGAAGCGTGATATATTCTGAAAATTTTCGTGATGTAAGAGTAATTTATTTTTATTGCTTTCAACATCCCTATTGTTATCTTGGCAACAACATATCGACTTAAATTGCTGACCTTATGAATAGCAATGCATGATGGTGCATTCATGCAAATATTTATGCTATGATGATGATGATATTGATGATGCATTGACAGGTGACAATTTTACTGTTAAATTGCTGAAATACGGGCCTGCTGGCGGCCCGTTCGTACTTATCAACTCAGAAATGTACGGCGAAGCGCTACTATTATCAATTTAGGGAAAGAGGCCCAAGTCCCTATTTATTTAACATATACCTTCTTATAGGCATTTCAAGTAACTCGATTCAATGAATTTTAAAAAATCCTTCCAGCACACCATTTAAGTCCCTAGACTTGCCTCTACCTGCCACAGTGCTTACATTCCCAAGAAACCTCAATTGATAGTACATTACTACAGAGGCCGGGACGAAAGGGGTTGCCGGCAGAAGACATATAGACGGCCGAGCGCAGAAAGGCCGGATATGTCTGAGGCGGGCAACCCCATATTTCCCGCCGAGGTATGTATAGTGCTTTTCTCAAACATGCAATGAACAAACAACAAAGAAAATCAAAGTTTTATTTTTAATACGCATAGTGCAGAATGTCCCGATGCCTGTGCCACAAATTTATGTGGAATGGAAATTAAAAAAGAGGACTTTTCCGGCCTAGGCCTGCAAGATCTGTATGAAATTCCATTAACGACTTCTTGTTCTAGCCGCACCTGAAACGTCATACTTCGCAGCCTACTATATAAGGAACATAACATCAATATTTCATTGCATGTTTGAGAAAATATATTTATCTCAAACATGCAATGAAATTTCGTCATTAAGTGCGTTATATCAAAGTATCACGTTGTACGAGTAGGCGGATCAACACGGGAGAACTGTAAAGGAATTTCATACAAAATTTAAGGCCTAGGCCGGGAAGTTTTTTTTTTTAATTTTAATGTCAAACATGGCGTCTATTAAATTTGTGTTTTGAGTGGTGTATTATTTATTTCATTGCATATGTTTAAGAAAAGCACTATACAAATTTCGGCGAGAAACGTTGGGCTGCAGGCCGCGTATCCCTATCTGCCTATATCTACTTGGCCTACAATCCTTTGTTTCCCGGCCTCTATAGTAATGTACCATCGAAACTAGTACAAAATTGTAATATTGCATAATGAATCGCACTTTAGCGCGCGAATGTGTGCGTGGGCGCACCGAATATCGATGGCGACGCTCATGATTTCTGCAATATATTGCGAAATGTGGGTAGATTAGCGGACATTGCTGATTCAATGCAATCTTATTCTGTGTCAAATTTTATATTCCACTTATAAACAAAATACATTTAATAATTACACAAGTTATTTCGGCAAAACACAACAGGACTAATAAAGCAGCACGGCTAGCACAGCACAAGACGCGAGCTATATCGCGCACGAGATAGACTCTACGTCTCTATCTAATAGGTGCACACGGAAAAAGACGGATATGATATAGCCCGCGCGCAAGCCGTTCTGAGCCTTCGATTTGCTTGAAAACTATTCATTGCGATTTCACGTTAATTCTTAAAATAATTTAAATGGCAAATCATCACTCATTCAAAAAATAATAATTATTCAGATCTGGTAAATTTTATAGAGACCACAATGTACGCAACAAAAAATAACAAATAACATGAAGAACAAAAACACTAATAATTTCAAACTGATTGTATATTTGAATTGAAAAATCATTCCAATAATGGGGCCCACTCACTCGTATATCACTAAACACTTATAGCTATAAGGACTGTTCACTATAAGGACTATTAAGGAAATCACACGTTAGCAACTTGACTTGAGATTAATATTGAAAATTCGGTAACCAAGACTACACACACACTACACACACTGATACACACACAATACACACACTGATAGGTACACTGATTAACTGAGCTATAAAATCAGTGTTCGTGCATGAATGCAACGCGCAAGTATTTGGACAGCTCCCAAAAACTGGCAATACTTAAATCTATGAGTCACTTCCAACAATATACGTAACTTTCCCGTATTTAATCATTGAGCTTTAGCTAGTCAGTGCTTTATGCATGGAACCACAAGCCTTGATGCTGTCAGACCACCTTGTTGGTATCCTACCTCTCGTGTGTTTACCCTTGTCTTGGCCCAATATGATACTTCTTACTAGGTGGTGCTGGTTAGAACGCATAATGTGTCCAAAGAATTTGAGAGTTCTTTCTTCACAAATGGTTGAGAGCCGTTTGGCGATTTTCAGCTCTTTTAATATGGACTCATTGGTTCTCATCGCATGGTAGCTACGATACGATGGAGGTACGATTACGTATTATTGATATGAAATTTTTTTTATACCACGTCGGTGGCAAAGAAGCGTCCGGCCCGCCTGATTGTAAGCAGTCACCGCAGCCTATGGACGCCTGCAACTCCAAAAGTGTAACATGCGCGTTGCCGAAAAACATAAAAAATGTATACACTCCTTTCTTGAAGAACCCCATACTGTAGTCCCCCGGGAAAGCTTCGGCAGGGAGCTCATTCCACATCCGGAGCGTCCGAGCGAGGAAATTCCTCTGAAACCGTACCGTACGCGACCATTTAGGTGGACTGTTGACCTGGTAAATGTCGCGGGAGTCCGCTGGATGCGGGTGGCGCAGGACCGGTTATTGTGGCACTCTTTAGGGGAGGCCTATGTCCAGCAGTGAACGTCCTTCGGCTGATATGATGATGATGATATTTCATATCGCACAAAATTTCTAATTTACTTTCATAAAATAATAAATAAAATTGCGCTTTGTCTCATTCAAAAGTCATTCATTAAACCTAAAACTCATATACCTACGTGTCATAATTTCCTTTCGCATAGTAATTTATAATTATAATAAGCACTTGGGTGGTGCGATCAAAGAGACGCGGCCATTATCACCATAAACAACGGATATTATAATAAAATTAACAAAATCGTCAGTGAATAGGCGGGTTATGAGCGACCTAATATAGCGGCGGTACCAACGATTCTCGTACACAACTGAGAATACTTACTGAAAAACGCGTGAGTGAGATTTGCGGTGCGCATATGAAGGAATCAAGAGTTCCCTTATAAGAACATCATCATCTCATCGTATGTACATATTCTTGCAAATAAACATTACTTTACTTTATAATAAAGACTTTTGAGTTGTTCAAATGTGTAACCACTCTTGATGCTGACTGTATTATAGATTAAATATTGTATTATTAGATTTTTGAGAACTATAAATACTTTGTAAAAATTAATATTGAAATGGCTGTTTCCTCTTTAAAATTCCGCTAAGTAATATTTTCTCGACTCTTTGGGGAAATGAACCAAAATACATAAATCTAAATTTTTGAGCATGAGCACGAGCATTTTTGAGCTAACGGTAAGAAAGATACGTTGTCATGATCATATATTAGTCTTTTTTGGACATAATTGTGTCGGCAGATATTTTTTAAATAATTACTTTCCAGTATTACCATACATGCAACGTACAAGAAAACCACCTTAAATCACCACTAAGCAAGTCATGTCAATATTTGAACTAAATTCGCAATTTCTAAAAGTGAGAACCAACGGTGTTATATCTGGACTCGGTCCAATACATGTGAACAATTTTCTCAAACGCACTTCTATTTATAATTATTAAATTGAGACTTAAACTCTAATTAAGGGTACAGGCGACCACAAATACATTAACACGATCTGGAAATTATGGCGGCTTGAACTATATTTGATTAACATAAATAAATATGTCATTCGCTGTCTCAATAATTTGCTTGCCAGTAAGGGAAACTATCATTTAACATTTTTAAGGCATTTTGTTGACTACTAAGTTCTATTAAATAAATATCTAAGTAAATATTAATATTTCTTCCATGCTTAGTATTTAAATAATTACCTAATAATTAAACAATTACGGTATCCTAACAAAATAAGAATTTTCAGATTTGCAAAAAACTTTCATAAATCAAATATGTTTTATTTCCGACTTCAATAGAAGGAAGGAGGTTCTTAGTTCGTCTGCATGTTTTACTTGTTCTTTTTTTTACATATGTATGTTCCCCGACAACTCTTGACCACGTTGGCCGATTTTGATAATTATTTTTTTGTTTCAAAGCAGGTGTTAACTGAACTCCGATGTAGCATGAGGTTATTGTAATGAATTCAGTAAACTTTGAATTAAATGTATTTATTACTTTTAGATAATCATATATTATGAATCATATTAAATGTCTCAAATGACAGGAAAATTGGAATAGAATCAATTTTAAATAATATTTCAAATCTGCTGTCACGTTCTCATGCGCGACGTAGTGTTGTACCGATGTGTCTTTTAATCGGTAACATTAACATCCTCCCCCTCCTTGAAAGGCGGACTTTCAAAAGGCTTATGGGAGTCGAGTCCTTCCAAAGCGGACAGCTTCGAAACAGCTCTCTTAATTATGCCGTTCTTGGTACGTAAGTCGACGACTCTGCAGACGCCATCTTCACCAGGATATAGTTTTACTACTCGTCCTAAGAGCCATTTCATTGGCGGTACGTGGTCATCAATGATTAAAACGAGGTCGTCGATCTTGATTGACCCTTTATTCGTTTTCCACTTGACGCGTCGCTGGAGCGTAGTTAAGTAGTCCTTTGACCAACGAGACCAGAAGTGCTGTCTCAGTCTTTGCACGAGCTGGTATCTATTTACTGATAAAGTTTTCACTTCAGGTGATGGCAGGGACATTAAAGGTCGTCCGACAAGGAAATGCCCAGGCGTGAGTGGTGCTAAATCAGACGGATTCTCGGATAATGGTGTCAACGGACGAGAGTTCATGATTGCCTCAATCTGCGCAAAAAGTGTAGCTAACTCTTCAAATGTTAAACTTGTATTACCCGCAATTCTCTTTAAATGATATTTAGCTGATTTAACAGCTGCTTTCCAGATTCCTCCGAAGTTAGGAGCATAAACTGGAGAAAAGTGAAAGACAAACTCCTCACTGCATGTGAACTCTCCAATCTGCCGTTCACACTTTAAAAACAATCTGTTTAATTCATTTTTGGCTCCTACAAAGTTTTTTCCATTGTCACAATAGATACTATCTGGCCTACCACGCCTAGCAATAAATCTACGCAAACACATAATGAAAGCGTTTGCACTTAAGTCACTAACTACTTCAAGATGAACAGCCTTACTTGAAAAGCAAACAAATACACAAAGGTAGCATTTTGACGTCTTGGCCCCACGACCCTTTTTGCTGGAAATTAAGAATGGGCCAGCGAAATCGGTTCCACAATTTAGGAAGGGTGGAGCTGGAGTCACACGAGGAGCAGGTAAGTTGCCCATTATTGGTTGTATTGCTTTAATCTTAAACCTTTGACATCGCACACATTTATTTACAACGCTAGCTGCCAAAGTTCGAGCACCAATTGGCCAGAATCTTTCACGTACAGAGCTTAACAGCAGTTGAGCACCACCGTGTAACAGCCGAATGTGCTCCCTTTCGAATAGTAGTTTAGTGAATGAATGCGTGCTGTCAATAAGGATGGGGTGTCTCTGTTCATAAGGACAATGTAGAGCGTTGACAATGCGACCACCTACACGTAAAATATCTTTGTCATCAAAAAATGGATTTAAATTAAGCAATTTAGATTTGCGGTTTAAAACCTTGTATGATTTGAGCGAGTGTATGTCTTTGTCAAATGATTGTCGTTGTGATATAGTTGCTAAGATCGTTAAACTATTTTTTAATTCTGTAACACTTAAATCACCCGACAGTTTGTCATAATTTACCTTGCAGTTGTTTATGAACCGCAATACAAATGCGAATACTCTTTGTAGAGTTTTTAGCTTAGAATATTTATTAAATGGAACTACATCATTTGTTTCACTTCGTAAGGTTATAAAAGCCTTGGTCTCTGGTAAGTGGGCGTCAGCGCCTTTGGTTGAAGGCCAGTCACTCTCAGGCTTCTTAAGGAAGCTTGGTCCCTCCCACCACAAAACGCTGGTGAGTAATTGTCTTGGTTTGACTCCCCTTGAAGCGAGATCGGCTGGATTCATATCTGTTGGTACATGACGCCATGCATTTGGGTCTGATAATTCTCGTATTTGGTCAATTCGATTGCATACAAATGTTTTTAATGTTTTCGGTTGCGTATGAAGCCAACCTAAGACAATAGTAGAGTCAGTCCAAAATATAGATCTGGTAACCGTCACTCGTAAAGCCTTTGTCACCTTTGCATATAACCGAGCACCCAATAATGATCCTAATAGCTCTAAGCGCGGAATTGTCATTTCAGGTTTTAATGGTGCTACTCTAGCCTTAGCACACATGAGGTGAATAAATATTTGGCCTTCACTATCGATGGATTTCAAATACAAGCATGCTCCGTAAGCATCCTTTGAAGCATCTGTAAATGTATGAACTTCAATTGTATCAGGTGCATGACAGAGTGCGTGACGAGGTACATTTAAGTCAGCAAAATGCTTCGATTCGTCAATAAATTCTCGCCAGGAACTCGCAAGTTCTTTAGGTACTAAATCATCCCAGTCTAATTTTGTTAACCAAAGACGTTGTAGCAGTATTTTGTGGAATATTGTGCAAGCAGACAGAAGACCAAGTGGGTCAAATATTTTGCATGAGCTAGACAAAATCTTCCGCTTTGTCACCTTTTCGACTTGTTCAAACTCTGAAGAAAACTGTAGGGTATCATCTGTAGGTGACCATTTTAATCCTAACACTGTTGACTGCTTACAGAAGTCTTGTGTATTATTTTGTACTGTGTCTATGTTGTCAAATATATCAGTAGCATTTGTACGAAAATTTCTCAACGGAAAGCCCGCAGCAGATAATTCATTTATAACACCCTTAATTGTTGCAGCTAAAGTAGCCTTTGAATCAGAACCAGTGTTTAAGTCGTCTACATAAAAATCATGTTTTATAGTATTGGCTACTGTTTCATCAGTGCACTCATTGGCAACCTGCACCAAACACCTCGTGCTAAGATATGGAGCAGAGGAAGTGCCATAAGTTATTGTATTCAATTTAAGAATTTTAAGTGGCAGACTTTCCTCCTCCTTCCATAGTATCAATTGAAGGTTGCGCTGAGAATCATCCACCATAATTTGGCGGTACATTTTTTCTATATCCCCAGTTACAACGTAAGTATTTTGCCTAAACCGCAATAAAATTGATAACAAATCATCTTGGACTACAGGCCCCACCATCTGAATGTCATTTAATGACTTATTTGTTGACGTTTTGCAAGAAGCATCAAAGACCACTCTTAGACGCGTTGTTTCACTGTTTTCGCGAATTACAGCATGATGAGGAATGTAGTAACCAAATGCTGGACGGTCCGTTTCAGACAAGTGCCCCAAGCTCTCATACTCTTTGAGAAATGCAGCATAATCTGCCTTCATGTTAGATTTATTCAATTTCCTTTCAAGATTATAGAAACGCTTCTTAGCAATGTAATAAGAATCCCCTAGAGCATCCTCCGGGGCCTCACGGAAGGGAAGCTTGACACAGAAGCGACCATCTTCAAGGCGAACCGTATTTTCTTTAAAATGAGTCTCACAATACTCTTCATCTTTCGAAAGTTTCGATGTACAAGTAGGATTGGGTATATCTTCGAGTTCCCAAAATTTGGCTAAAGATTCCTTGATCTCCCGAGAGAAATTGCATTGAGTAGTAGAGCTTGGGTTCTGGCCTGTGGGACCAGAAACGAGCCAACCAAGTTTAGACTCCTGAAGAGTTGGTCTGTTTTTACCTAATTTGATTTGCCTGGATCCTACAAGATCCCAAAAAACATCAGCCCCCAGCAAAACATGAATTTCTGAAGGACGATAAAAGCTGGGGTCTGCTAGCTCTATAGAAATCGGCAGATTAAGACAAGATGTGTCAATTTGTACATTTGGTAAAGGTCCAGTTATTTCTGGCACAACTAGACAAGAAACATTCATTTGAAATGCACCAGTTCGCGATTTCACATGAACATGGCAGCGCTTTGTAGTACTTGTTAAACATTTGTTAATGCCGCTGATGGAAACTGGATTTGATTCAACGCAGGTAAGGTTCAATCTGCTTTGCAAAGTTGTAGATATGAAGGATGACTGACTACCCACATCAAGGAGAGCCTTTGTTAAATAAGGCTGGTTTGTTACAGGATGAACTATTTCCACTTCAGCGGTGCACAACAGCACTTGACCTGGCATGAATGTTGACAATGTAGTACTCATAGCAGTAATATTTGTATTATCATCATGTGGGTTTGTATTAGTACTACCGGGCGCTTCATTGTGTAATAAAGTGTTGTGTTTTCTGTTGCAAATTCTGCACGGGCCTAGGCGGCAACGACTGGTGTGATGGCCAAGGCGTAGACAGTTTTTACATAAATTATGTTTAGACACTTCGCTTTGTCTTAAATCCACTGACAGTTCCTTGAACTTGGCACACTCATGATTAAAATGATTTTGTTTGCAAAACGCACAAGTTATGGTTGTCTTGGTATGGTATTTATTGTCGTTGGAATTATATTTATTATCATTTGTTGAGTATTTATTATTGTTAGTTGTATATTTGTAGTCACTAGTGTTACCTAACATTGTTCTGACATGTTTGGAATCTTTTATTTGATAAGTAGGTTTATCAAGTTTGTGTGTAGAAGCACTGCACTGTATAGTTTCCAAAACATCGGCTCGATTACGGAGAAATCCTAAGAAATCATCAAGCTTAGGTGAAACTTTAAGTGTATTCTTGTATTCTTCCCACTTCCTACTAGTGGCGCCATCTAGTTTTGACACCATCATATAAATCACCAACGTATCCCAACTATCTGTGGGTTCCTTAAGGGTGTGTAAAGCTCGCAAATTCTTTGAATAAAAGTCTATCATGTACCTTATAGCCTTGTGTGACTCTCTAGTAATAGGTTCAAAGTTGAATAAGGACTTAATGTGGTTGTTTATCAGAATTCTTTCATTATTGTAACGCTCACACAGTAAGTCCCATGCAACCCTGTAATTTGCACTGGTGAACTCAATGGATTTTATTACTATGGACGCTCCACCCTCCAAAGATGCACGTAAATAATGGAACTTATTTATAGCTGGAATGGACTCATTATTGTTTATTAAGGAATCAAAGGTGTCGCGAAATTCCATCCATTTAGTATAGCTGCCATCAAATGAAGGCAAATTTATTGAGGGAAGGCGGATATGACAGTTCATAGCCTGTTGCGTGTTGATATTTGACTCAACAGAGCCTTCCGCCCGAGACGCAGCACTAGCATATTTGGTTTCATTAGTTTGTTGGTTTGATTCTAGTATCAATTGTGACAATGAAATCAGCCTTATCATAGAATCTTCAATTGTTTCTCGTTCTGACAGCTGACCGTCTAAATTATTTTCCTCACTAAATTTTCTATTTCTGACTGAATTTCATCAAATTGAGACAATAATTCCTGAAAACGGCTCAGTTTCAGCTGGAGTTCTCCATACATACATTTCGTAAAATTCTCAGCTGAAATTGTTTTTATTGTATCAATATATTTCTCGAATAAAGTTACTTTGGCCTTAATGGCACCACGTTTACGCACTAATTGTTTCAGGTCAGACATTTTCAATCAATTCAACAAGAATTGCACATATTTCGAAAAACGACCGAAATAAATCGAACAGACTGTACTTTCGAATTAAAATGAAATTCAAACCATGAACGCCGTTGTTATGTGGAACTAATGGCAAACCATGAGCTGTCCGCATGCAGTGATGATGCCGTCCTCCGGCGGCGGAGACACGGGAAGCCACTCCACGTCACAACCCGAACGTCACGAAGAAAAACCAGGAAGCAGTATTCTCAATATTCCCTGGAATTTTATTCTAGTAAATGCTAGTGCATGCAAATTATCCCGGAACCTTTGGTGGTTGAAATATTAATATTTGACAGTTATTTTGTTTTTGCGATTTTGAATTGAAATTTGACAATTTGTCACTAAATATTCGTATTAACTGTACTTTGGTATGAAAATCATGCAATTTTTGTTATAGTATGATAGCAATTGTAGTAAATTAATGCAAAATTGTTTAGCAATAATGTAGCTTGAAATAATACAACCTTTATAGGCAGAGCAGGATCGAGGAAACCATGAAATCGTCACAAAACACAAATTTGTTATTTTAAACACTGCACGAAGGGTATCCTTGTAAACTTGTAATCTCTGTGCTCTTGCTGGTTGAATCAGGCTGGACTTCGGGATTCCGCTTGTTTCCAAGGATCCAACACGTCGCCGATTTTCAATTCTTTCAATAATATGTTTCCATCACGTCGGGGTCACCAAAATGTTAACTGAACTCCGATGTAGCATGAGGTTATTGTAATGAATTCAGTAAACTTTGAATTAAATGTATTTATTACTTTTAGATAATCATATATTATGAATCATATTAAATGTCTCAAATGACAGGAAAATTGGAATAGAATCAATTTTAAATAATATTTCAAATCTGCTGTCACGTTCTCATGCGCGACGTAGTGTTGTACCGATGTGTCTTTTAATCGGTAACATCAACAGCAGGTACCCCGACTTTGGTCCCATATAAATTTGGTGAAGGTCTGATGATGGGATCTAGGAGGATATGCTGATTTCGGTATTTTCTGTAGGTAACCAAGCCTGGCTCACGGAAACCACAAACTGTGGCATAGCAAGTACAAAATTGGAGTCGTTTTTTTTGGTATAAATTATTTTTATTTAATCCAGTGGCCCATTTTGTAACAACTTGTACAGTCCATAAATAAATAATAAATATTGGGGGACACTCTTACACAAATCGACCTAGTCCCAAACTAAGCAAAGCTTGTACTATGGGTCCTAGACGACGATATACATACTTATTTAAATAAATACATACTTAAATACATAGAAGACATCCAAGACCCAAGAACAAATAGCCGTGATAAATGCACAAATAAATGCCCTGGCCGGGATTCGAACCCGGGACCTCTAGCTTCGGAGGCAGAGTCACTACCAACTAGGCTAAACAGGTCGTCAAACGTTCAAAAGTGTTTATTATAATTTAATAAGAGCTTTTAATCCCTCCATATGTGTAGCTAGTTTTGATACTGACTGTACTACCAGCGATCTTTCTCGTAAAAGGTGCTTACAAGAGATTTCCCAGTTACAAGCGGTTATAAAACAGACCCTAGGTAAATCCATTTTATTTGTATTCAATAAAATTATAGCTAGGTATGACATTTTTGAGTTACAAGACCCATCATTGGCAAAACATTGAGGAGGTTGGTGTGCCGATGGAGAGTTCTACATAATGTAATGTTCTACGTCATGTATTCCTTCCAAGAAACCTAAGGTTAATAAATTCAAAAATTATGTAAAGCTCAAAATCATATCGAAAGCATATTATAGCACACACGACTACAAGTTTTTTTTTATTTATATCTAGGATCACCAACAGTGGCAACAACAATCATTAACATTGGAACAAATTAACATATGCTTTAAATTTAATTGCGCCACCAATTACAGGTGAACACAGCATGCAATATACAGGGTGTGGCCTGTAATAGGAGCAAAAAATTAAACGGTACACTATTGAGCTCTCCAGCAATTATTTCCAAATGATTTTAATTGAAAAAAAATATTTTTTTTTTATAATTTTTTTCGTATATGTACTTTTATACTCTACTGTTGCTAGGCCTATTTAATAAAGAATATTTTAACTCTTGAATTTGATTTATTGTTACTGTTAGTCATAAGCCAATCAACTGTCACCCAGAGATTGAGTACTATGTTTTTAAACGCCCTGTTTGATCTTATATTATTCCAGACTGTACTTAGTCATTGCTATAACTAAACATGTCATAATTTTCGTTGTCATAACTAGTGCGTCTGTCTCGATTAATACCAGTTTCTCCGAGGTAGCTATAAATCAGCTCCTCTTGTTGTCTAATGAGTTAGTGGAAAGAAAACTTATGTCCAATTAGTGTTAACTCGTGTTAAGTCAATGAAAAATAGCTGATTCAGTACTAAGTCCAAATCAAAATAGTGTAGTGCTTGTCGTCAATGATATGAATTTGTGAAATGGTGTAGGTACTAACTGCAAGGGCTTCTCTCACTAACAATGACCCTCAGTGGCGTGGCATCCTTAGAACTCCATCCCCACCATATTTTACGACATTCGTAATGAGCACCATATTCTTCTGCTCTTCTGCATGTCTCTAGATTGTCCCCCAATATTTATTTATAAAAAAAAAATAAAGAATCGGCAACGCACTTGTGATTCCTCTGGAGTGTCCATAGCCTACGGTGTCTGCTTACCATCAGGCGGGCCGTAAGCTTGTTTACCACCGTTGTTGTATAAAAAATAAATAAAAAAGACTTCGCTAACTATTGTTTCGATACACATGAAATTACAAAAACTCGTGTCGCGCATTAGTCGGTGCTGTCACCGTTAGTGTCAACTATCAATCGAGTCAGTACAGATTCTTTGCCGCGCCTATATTTAAATGAGTGCTTCCTGATAGACGCGTGATGCACAGAAACGGGACGGTACGAAAGCAGTACTGTATCTGTACCGCCCGGCCTTCGCTACTATACAAATGTAACACTAACAATAAACGAATACTTAAGTGATGAAATCTGAACAACGTCAGTAAATCACGGTAAAGTAGAAAATACTGCATACAGATTCCGCTTCGCCAAGTCAGCAAGTAGCATTAAGACTCTTAAGAGGATACTTAAACTTATTGCATTTCATTCCGATTGAAATAATGGCCAATGACAGTTCTGAAGTACGAAATTGAAAATATAAATTTAAATTAAAAATAAGCCGTTAATCAATGTGTTAATGCTAATTTTATCCCACAATCGATACAAGATATTTGTCCCCAACACATCAATAATACCAAAACAACACTGGTCAATAAAATTTGCATACCATCTTCACAGAACAATCGCCCGAAACACAAGTAAACACTATACTTTAAGGGTGAAAATGGCGTGGCGTGTAAACATGTATGAAAATCATAAACAAATGGTCTCAGCATGGTGCATCCCTATCTCATGTCTTAATTTGTACCGAAGGAGTTGAATAAATAATTTAAAAACAATGAACGACGTACCACACTACCATATTGTGTGCCTGAATTGGTGTTAAGAATGCTCAGAGTCGATTAAAAACGGATAAATGGATCACTCAATCGAGAAAGCGACTCACTGTTATAGTCTATGCGTTGGTGTAAGAGTGAATATAATTAATTAAGCTATTGCAAATGATCGTCAGTATATAATTTCTTACTCACAGAAAAAGCTAAGGTTTACACTAAAGTTCAATGTCAAATGACGCCAATAAAAATGGTAAATGGAACAAAAAATATTCGATTGCTGTTAATGCGATATCTTTGTTTGGTGGGTTAAGTAGCTGTATTTATTAGCTTCCCACGCAATATTTGAGTGTTTCCCAGATATATTTTTTTCAGTTTCATCTCAGTGTGGTCAAACCATATTCCTAGATTCACTACTGTACAATGACATTTCTATATTTTCTCAACCCCCGGCACGTCGCTTTGACAGTAACAGTGGAATCTAAAATCGTAAAGCACGCGCCGTATCGGATGGCTACAAGCTTCTTCGCGCAAAATGTCACTTTATAATGGAAATAGCACGGCACTTACGACTTTCTTACCGAGCAATGCAATATGGTCGCATGCATGCTAATACCGAACTTCTTTGAAGCGAGTCTTTTTAGTTTTGTGTTTATCTATGCTGAATATTAATTGTTTGAATTTTGCACTTTGATTATAGTCAGGGAAAGTAACACGAGGAATAAATGTAGGTAGGTAGCAAATTCTCACTGTTAAGTACTAATTAGGTAAAGTTATCAAAAATCAGTAAACTACATGAGGGAGTTTGCACTTACATACCCGCTAGAGAAGAACAAAATTGAACACGCTTGAATGCACTTAAAAACGCCCGCTCCGCAGAACGCGGCCTTACGTATTTTTTAACCGACTTCAAGATTTCAAAAGAGGAGGTTATCAATTCGGTTGTATGTTTTTTTTTTTTTGTTTTTTTTTTTTTTTTAATGTTTGTTACTCCATAACTCCGTCATTTCTTAACCGATTTGAAAAATTCTTTTTTTGATTGTATGTATGTATATATATCCAAGTTGGTCCCGTTTTTGTCAAAAGGCAGTTCTGATGATGGGATCCATGAGGAATTGAAGGAACTCCTCAAATCTTTAAGGCAAACATATAGTGATTTTTGTGTTTTTATCAACAAGTCAAGCATTTGCATCCAAAAATGTGACATTGGATGAAGTGGAACTGCTGATGATGATCAGAACAGAACTCTTCAACGACGAAAAGTTCACGTTTGGCGATTTGTCCTCCTAGCTGTGTTTGTTAAGCAAGTTCTATTTTCACGATTAATTTTTGTCATGCTCGAGTTCTGATGATGGGATCCATGAGGAGTTGAGGGAACTCCTCAAATCTTAAAGGCAAACATATAGTGATTTTTGTGTTTTTATCAACAAATCGAGCATTATCATACAAAAATGTGACATTTGATGAAGTGGAACTGCTGATGATGATCAGAACAGAACTCTTCAACGACGAAAAGTTCACGTTTGGCGATTTGTCCTTCTAGCGGTGTTTGTTAAGCAAGTTCTATTTTCACGATTGATTTTTGTCATGCTCGAGTTCTGATGATGGGATCCATTAGGAATTGAGGAAACTCCTCAAATGCACACAAAGGCACACAAGTAGTGATTTTAGTATTTTCATGAACTAATCAAGCATTTTCATTCATAAAAGTGACATTTGATGAAGTGGAACTGCTGATGATGATCAGAACGGAACTCTTCAACGACGCGTAGTTCACGTTTGGCGATTTGCTCTCTTCGTTTTGTTTGTCAAGCAAGCAAGGTTTTTCCATGATTTCATGAGGAATTGAGGGTACTTAGTCTTCTACCATTATAAACATACTTATAGCCATTTTTGTATTTTATTGTATGGAATCTAAGAGTGCACCATCTAAGATTAATAATCTTTCACCGGACTCCTCCATTGAAGTCGGTTTTTTTTTCTTATAAATTATTTTATAATAACAAAAACGCCTCCTCTGAATTACTCGGGCTTATTGGCTTAAAGGACCGGTATCCAGGCCTTAATCATTAAAAAGGGAATACTTTACACAAATATCCTGCTCGCAGTATACTGACGTTATATTGACAAGTCAGGAAATATGGGCGACATAAATAAGACCTAAGTAAAGTAAAAAATATCGTATACAGATACCTCCCCGCCAAGTCACAAGGCGCCTAAGGCGATCCTGCTAGGTAAACAGATGTAGCAAAAGATGCTTAAGGATCTTTGTACTCAAGCTTATCGATGATAACTCAATAATCCTGGCACTAGACTTAGTTTAGAAGAATATTGAATATCGATCGTTGCGAGGAATTAAAATATAAAGGAAAACTATCACTAACCTAGACATGTTTTAGTAGGTATGTAAGGTGTAGTTTAGTATTTATTTTATTTATTTATATTTAGTTCTAAGTTATGTTTGCTACTGTCAAATAAATAATAAATATAAAGGCCTCGATAATTTCATAATGAATAATTTTACAACTAAGTAACCATACTGTTGGTGTTTACTGTAAGCTCCACTATCGTATGTTCTTTTTTCTTCCTGGAATAAATAATCTACGAGTGTTTGTCGTCGAAAATTCACCTTCCTACCTTAAGAAAAACACTTGCATCCCCGATTAAAATGTAACCAAAATATGAATATGACGACCACTTTGGCTTAGTTAGTAGTGACCCTGCCTACGAAGCCGGAGCGGAGGTCCCGGGTTCGAATCCCGGTTAGGGCATTATTTGTGCATTTTACCACGAATATTGTTTCTGAGTCTTGGATGTTTCCTATGTATTTAAGTATGTATTTATCTATATAAGTATGTATATCGTCGTTTAGTACCCATAATACAAACTTTGCTTATTCTGGGACTACGTCGATTTGTGTAAGATTGTCCCCCCTATATTTTTTTATCCTGGCCAATGACATTTTAATACCTTCCCACTACCCGGTAGAGATTAATAGCTACCCACCTCACTATATTATGACAGCTTTAACATATAAAGTGCCGACATTGATATTTAATATTTAACGAGAAGCAGAGATCGCAGATATATCTGTGTCATACGACAGGTTAATGTAAATACATTTTTGTGATTTACTCTTTTATAAATCACTATTCATTAAGATTGGTTAGTTCAAGTATAGTTCAACCGACGTACTTCGAAGACTGTGACTTCTATCTAAGAGCTAGTCCTTTGTCGGTGGCACCATTCATGACATTTACTTCTGTTGAATATTTAGTTTAGCAGTGTCATTTGAGGGTGAGCCAGAAACTTAAAAAAAAGCTACTATAACAGCAGCATGTATACAAATACTAAATAAATGACCTTTTCTTAAGCATATGCATGTAAAGAGAAAGTCTTAACGCATTTATCAAACAAAAGACGCCTAAGACTTTTTTTAAACAGGTTAAACATGCTAGCGGCGATGAATAAAAAAAATATTAAAAAAACTAAATCACCGAAAAACCCGGAAAGCCGGCTTTACTGCCAGAAAAAAACGAAAAACCGGTTTTAAAAAAAATTAACGATTTTGTGACCCCTAGCGGTGCAGCTTGATACAGATTTCTCCATCTTTACCGGCCGAAGCCAGCTCCTTAATGTCGTGGTACGACACAAACTACCTTTACTCGGTTCATATAACTACTACGGTCTTCCTCTGCTTCTCTTTCCATTTATCCCTTCTATGATGGTTTTGACATTATACTTACACTACGTAAAGCTCCCATTTTATAAGCTGACCGTTAAGCACTTGAGAGCTTATCTTGTGAACAATACCGCTGTTCTTTTTTTAGTAAGCTAATCCAGAATAAATTCTGAACGAAAAACGGTAAATATAACAAAAGCGAGAGTGCAACAGAGGAGAAAAGATGTTTGGACAACTTTTACGACACACATCAAAACTATAATAGTGGAAGGGAAAATGGAAGGCAGAGGAGAGGGCAGACCAAGAAGAATTTTGTATGGACCAAATGAACACAATCGGGTCGTATTAGGCTTTCAAAGGGAAGGCTAAATAAAGAAACACATGGAGATTGATGGTGCCTGATTTATCGATGCGGAAGCGGTAATATATCAGAAAACTCTCATTTTCAGTGTCGACTGTCAGTTGAGTCAGTACGGCTTCTTTGCAGGGCGACGCCTTACGCTGCCCAAGCAACCAAAAGCCTGCCGAAGCTTCCCGAAGACTCTCGCGGCGTCTTCAGGGACGTTTAACGCTGCCCAAGCAACCTAAATCCTGCCTAAGCTTCCCGAAGACTCTCGTGGCGTCTTCATCAGGGACGTCTGACGCTGCTCAAGCAACCCAATGCCTGCCGAAGCTTCCCGGAGACTCTCGCGGCATCTTTAGGGACGTCTAACGCTGCCAAAGCAACCCAAAGACTTCCGAAGTTTCCCCCAGATTGTCTCGGCGTCTTTAGGTACGCCTTACGCTGCCCAAGGACTGCTAAGACGTTCGTAGGCATGCCGAGGCTGCCGCGCCGTGCCGTGCCGCGCCTATAATAGGCGCTGAGCCTTAAACATTTAAAACGCAGTAGTAAACTGCGCAAACGTAATACTGACAGCATCTCGTCAAGTGAAGAGCTCTCTGCGACATCAGTAAGCTCACGTCAAAGAATAAAATACCACATATCCATCCCGCCCCGCCAAGTCAGGAAGTCACCTTACACTTGTTATGTGACAAGTGCTCCGAAGGCTTAAAATTAAAAGTAAATCTTCAGTCAAGTTAAAAACATCTTTTGAAGTCAAACAGCCGTAACTCTTGTTGTACTGCGTTTGCGCATTATGCATGCGCACGCGCGATCCTATCTGCAGATGAAAGGTGGCCGTTGATTCGGAGCTAATGTTGTGAATTTTAACTAGGGCTAGGTAACTAGGGAAAGTTGGAAAGGCTTAGTTGTTATGGTCGTTGATCGGAACGTAAGAGCTACGGTAGTCTTAGGCGACTTCCTGATTTGTCGATGCGCAGCCGGCACGATATGAGAAAACTGTCAGCTGTCAGCGTCAACCGATACGAGTGCAGTACTGCCCCACTTTTACGCAAACGTAATACTGACAGTATTTCGCCAAGTGAGGAAATATCACATCAGTAAGCTCACGTCAATGATCAAAATATCTGCCACATATCGATCCCGCCCTCCCAAGTTACGAAGTCGCCTTAAGCTGGACTTATATTTCTGACGTGAAGCTCTGATGTGCTCTGACACCTGATACAGCCATCCTTTCAAAGCGCATCAGTTTAATATGAATTAAGCCGCGCTAAATGTATGAAGTCTGTGAGTGTTGTGTGTAGAAATGTATTTGCAATGCGGACTGATGACCTGGCAAGGGTAGCGGGTGTCCGTTGAATGCGGGTGGAGCAGGACCGGTCAATGTGGAACTCTTTGGGGAAGGCCTATGTACAGCAGTGGACGTCCTTCGGATGATGATGAAATGTATAAAACTGATATCGTTCTGTCGTGACTATAGCTCCTTGTCACTCAATCCTGGATTTGAATCCCGGCACGTACATTAGTATGAGCTGAAAATTCATTGAAGTTTTTCGAAACTTGTAAAATATTTGATATTTACCGTTAGCTTTGCGGTGAAGGAAAACATGACCCTGCGCGCATGTCTGCTGAATGCATATTCTGTGGGACGTATCGGTGATTTAGACTGATCAGTACAGTAGGAACAAGTCTGAAACTATAAAACATACGAAGATGTTTGCATTTCCCCAGAAAAAGACCGCATCCCGCCCAGGATAGGTATGACGGACTCCCTGAGTGCTTAATTTTTTTAAATCTATGAATGCAGTTTCTCTTGTCACTAAAATCGATGGCATGGTTCCTAGGAACGTCTTCATCATTGTACGCAAATGCGCGTTGTTGTTGTACGTGCATTATTTTATTTGGTGTCATTGTTGTCTGCACCTTTGTACGTCTTTTAGTTTCAATCTTGGCCATACTGACCCATCTAGCTGAAAATTCATTGAAGTTTTTCGAAACTTGTAAAATATTTGATATTTACCGTTAGCTTTGCGGTGAAGGAAAACATGACCCTGCGCGCATGTCTGCTGAATGCATATTCTGTGGGACGTATCGGTGATTTAGACTGATCAGTACAGTAGGAACAAGTCTGAAACTATAAAACATACGAAGATCTGTTCTTAGGAACCATGTCATCGATTTTAGTGACAAAAACTGCATTCATAGATTAAATAAAAATTGTAGTCAAAGAAATAAATGTATCTATGTGCATTTCCCCAGAAAAAGACCGCATCCCGCCCAGGATAGGTATGACGGACTCCCTGAGTGCTTAATTTTTTTAAATCTATGAATGCAGTTTCTCTTGTCACTAAAATCGATGGCATGGTTCCTAGGAACGTCTTCATCATTGTACGCAAATGCGCGTTGTTGTTGTACGTGCATTATTTTATTTGGTGTCATTGTTGTCTGCACCTTTGTACGTCTTTTAGTTTCAATCTTGGCCATACGAGTACTGACCCATCTAACTGGCCCAGCCTTTTTGTACCTAACCTTTAGGGCTTTGTACTTAACCTTTTTGCTTTTTATAAGAGGGAGGGCTTAATTATATCAAATATTTTTGTATATATAAGATTTAGCATCATTCTGTTATTTTTATAAGTAGGTATGTATTTATTACTATTAAGTTCGGCAAGAACCAGGGATTCATAATATTTTTTGACATTAACATTCATACAATGCAACCAAAACGGTAAGCATAACTCATTTGTAAGTGAACACCCTAAGATGCGACCTCACACAATTCAATTTTACTTAATTCCAATAAAACAAGAATACAAGTAAGTGTTACCGAGCAATATTTCAACGCGTCTGTGTCTCCAACGAAGCTCGTAACTCCTATATTTATGTCTTACTTTAATACTGTCCCAACAAAAAGGGCTTAACGAGCCACTTACGCAAGAAATACATACAACTTCTTGCTTTTAAGTTTTTTGAGTAAGCAATCTTTAACGGATTGGAAAAACAGTTTAAGTAGGGTAGGGACGTAAGTGCACATATGACTTTTTTAGTATAAAATGGAAGTATGAAGTAGAATGAAGCTCCTGGGTAGGGATTAAGTTACATAAAGTGATTGTTTATGTGTATGTTCGATCGAGTTCTGTTTTAACCATCGTAGGAAGGTATTACAAGTTTTCGTAAACGAGTTTGTATTTTTATATACAAAGATAATTATGTTATGAAACAAAATATTAAATGACGTTTTTTATAGTTAGTGTTTAGCTCAGAACTACATTTTAGACATAGACTTAGCTGACGAAATGTATGTTTATATTAATTATTGCTGTTGTTTTTTTTAATAGCATATGGACTGGTTAACTATACAGTAAATGTAACAGCCACCAAGTAACGACTGTAATTAGCTAAATATCCTAAAGTTTAAATGATCAGCTGACAAAGAAACATGCAGACATGCTGTCTGTGATAGTGACATTTATGAATATTAATCATCGGAATGTAAGCGCCCCTGAAATTAGGTACACCATAAATAATCTTAACAATAAAGCGGACATTATATCATTCATTTCATCTCAAAAAGTCTTACACCAAACCATATAATGTTACAAAGGTCCGTCACGATCTCGTTATTCAAAGAAAACTAAAGCTACCTAATAATATTAACCCAAATGACCACAACTTCTATGAAAAGATAACCTTTCAATTATGGACTCCCGTTTCCAAAAATCTCACATGTAAACTTTTATCTGTCATCAAAGTGCTTTATTTGACGTGTTTCGTGGTATCAATGTGATCTACCAAGTAAGATTTTTCCGGTGAATAAAGACTTAAGCAATCTTACGCCCTTGTAACAAAGTTGATTTTGGAATATTTATTTCTTGATAGCATTTGTGTCAATGTGGTTTTTTGTAAGATAGTTGGTCACGAATGAAATGGCCAGCCGTTGGCTGTTTACAAGATGATTTTATAGCGTTACAAACATAACTTTGCGGGTGGTCAAAAACGCAACTAAAACCTATCTAAACCAAAACTCAGTTCCTACTAAGACGGGAGTGACATCCTCGGCGGCACGGTAACTTCGTAGTGACTTTAAAGTCGCCACGCCATTTTGATTTTGATGGTTTGTTGGAGTCATATTTTTCGGATAAAGATAATTACATTTATATTATGGCACAGCGAGAATATATGTTGTTATTAGACTTACTGGGCCGTAGAAGTCAGTAATGCTTCACTGATTTCATACTGTTATAGTAAATTTATAATTGGAGACCATTTACTTAAAATTACAAGTAATTAAAGTAATGCTGCCTGCATCTTCGGCACAATGCCACAGGGGCTTTTTTAGTTGAATTTAGTTTTATTTTAGCTTTTAGTTTATTCGTCTTATATAAGGCAGCTTTCTCGCACAACGCTACAGTATTGCGATAAAGCGGAGAAATTCTGATGCGTTGTGCGATTTAGATTACTTATTTTACATAATTTATTTGAGTTGATGTGGCCCGGTTAAAAGCGGTGGCCGAGCCTGAATCTGGAGCATGGCTGCATGCACTGCCATCGCCTCACATAGGTTTTTATTCCACTTTTATTCACTAACCAAGATGGTTGTTAACTTGTTATGGATATCTGAGGGATGGAGATCTGGTGACCTGACATACAGGTTTCCCCTAGTTCGGGCACCAGTCTCCACCGCACAAGTTGTAAACATTAGAAATAACAACTCTATTTATAGTCACTGTCTAAACCTGTATACTTTGTGGTGGAGATAAATAAATAAAATAAAATAAAATAAATAAAATAGGTACGCTTCTGAACAACGATTCGCTCAGAATTGCAGCTGCACTAAGACTTGGGTGTTCAGTGTGCGAACTTCATCAGTGCATTTGTGGAGCTACTGTTGAGCCGAACGGCCATCACGGTTTAAGCTGCGGGCGCTGTGCGGGTAGATTTTCGAGACATCAGTCGATTAATGAAATTATACGTCGACCTCTGGTGTCCGCAAATCTGCCCTCCGTTTTAGAGCCTCAAGATTTGAGTAGAATGGATGGTAAGAGACCGGACGGGTTAACATTGGTTCCGTGGGCGAGAGGGCGCAGTCTCATTTGGGATGCGACGTGTGTAAGTACGTTTGCCCCGTCGCATCTCAACCTCACTTTGCGAAAAGCCGGTGCAGCTGCAGAAAGCGCAGCTAAGCTGAAGCACGCCAAATACTCGAACCTGGAACCTATGTATGACTTCGTACCGGTTGCTGTAGAGACGTGTGGCCCCTGGTGCTCTGAAGCGAAATTGTTTTTAAAAAAATTAGGACAGAGGTTGAGGGAAAGTGGTTGCGATCCCAGGTCCGGCTTGTACCTGGTTCAAAAAATATCGTTGCGCCAGCAGGCGGCATTGCCCCGCTGCACTGCCATTAGGCACATTTACACCAGGTGCCTGCCGTTCTGGGATCTACTAGATTATGTCAAAACTTTTAATAATTGTATTTATTCTAAGATTTGTAAATAAAATTCAACCGATTTGGAGTTTCATTTATTTTTTATTATTTGGTATTGATAGTTAAGTATGGTTATTAGTCACCTTTAGAGTTTAACAGTAACTTCATAGTTTACTGCAGCATAAACACATATTGCTTGTATATGCTAAACCTAATGTGTATAAAATAGGGTATTTCTTTAAATAAAGTGTTTACTATATACTTGGATCTTGAGTTTCCATTATCTCCGACTCAACCCTACACGCTAGCAACCCCAAGAAACTACATATATCTCAATAGTGTATTTTATATTAATAAGTTTAGTTAAGTCTGTCTTTCATTTAAGTAGTTTTCTTTTTTTTTCATAATAAATAAATAGATTATGTGATTGGAGTTCTTTTTTTGTTGTGTAATGTGTCGGTGGAAATAAATACAAACTACTTCATTAATGTGGCACAAAAATAAGTTTCGCTTGACACCACTGATGTTATGTTTTTGTGTCGTAAATAACAGCTACTGTGCAAAAAGCGTAAACTTTTATCTTTGTTATTGTAGAACCATGGCTATCGTTCCAATTATTCAAACGAATGCTCCTAAAATACGCAAATATCTAAACTAAAAAACGCTTCAATGAAATTTCGAAAGCGAGAAGTAGGATTTATAAAATTATCCTTTTCCTCGATCAAAGGCAAAATTATAAAATATTTAAAAAACAAACAAATAAAAAACTCGCGCATACTTCTTCCATTCGGGCAGAGTTCTCTGGAACACGGCAACCCTTTTTGTTTAAGGGGAAAGAATAGTCGAAACAATACATAGAATTTTTTTGATGCCCCTCTTTAGGCCGGGAGTGATGGTGGAAAATGTGCATCCAATTTTCAATGTGGCAATAAGGCTACCTCCACATTTTTCGGTACGATTATAGTAAGCGGTCAGCTGTCAGTGTCCGTGTCAATTGTCAATCGAGTCAGTACAGATTCTTAACATGGGGCCATAAACACAAAGCTTGATTGATTGAACTGCACGCCTACATTTAAACGAGTAAAAATCATATTCTAATGCTCGTCCTTCTCCTCTGTTACCTCTATTTAACAAACCGGAGCTTTAAAAAGTAAAAAACGCAAATCATAGCATTCATCTTTCCCGGATACCTAGCGGGCATGTTGTTTCGTCTAGTTATGGTCGTCACGTTACTCACTTTTGCGTGACATCGTAATGGTAACAACAATGGTTTTATTGTCAAGTGTCACCGAAAACCGTGTTCGGGTAAACTGCACTTCAGAGGTGCGTGGCCAAGTTTAGCCGAAGCGGCAAGGCTGCCTGCCTCAATAAATTATAGTAGCATGAGTATAGAACCCACCACATCAGCCCTAGGACGTCCACTGCTGGACATAGGCCTCCCCCAATTTCATGGGGGGTAAATGCCAAAATCGCCACGCTTGGAGTATAGAACACATAATGAGAAATCGAATATAATACTCATTTACTTGAACACTAATAATGTTGAAAATAGTGTCAAAAATGTCCCCCCACTCCCGTCCGCTTTCATCGTGTGTTAATTGTTTGTTCTTCATTATTTTCGCCTTCAATTGCCTCTTTGTCTCTATTCTTTCGTTTCGCATTATTTTGAGTCCGCAAACCGATTCCGTTGCCGTGAATGGCGAGTTTCCTTCTCACAGTATGAAGGCATACAGAAGGTAAAATTAGTTAAAAAATATCATCTTCAGTCACATTTATTTTAAAAGAGGTAGGGAACAGTCATGACATCATAAGAAATGTCATCTCGCCAAAGCCGGTCCTAGGTTAGAATAAATTTAGATAAACGCCAGGTGCCTAGGGACGCCTAAATGTCGAATGAGAAAAACTCAAGGGAAAAATAAAGTTTTGGAGGGTCATTTTGAGTGGTATGGAGTAAATTGCTCCGTCCTGACCAGTGGCATGGATCGGGACTGCATCTCACTCATGTTTCTAGGCAGTATAACGGTAGTAGGTTGGTGTCGCGAGGCTGGTGGTAAAGTTACAAGAGCTTCAAAGAATGCGTTGTGTTGAGAAATAGCTTCGATAATAAGGTTCATTTGTGTTTAGGCATAGGGTACAGCGCAATGTTATTTCGTTCAGATTTGATGCAGTCCCGCTAGGTAGTGTTGTGGTACTGGTACCGAATAAGGTGACTAAAACTTTTGAGACTTCTTGCTCTCACCGTCGGTCGAATAACACTAAGGTCGAATAGTAGTCGATTACAATATGTTTATGTTGTAGCTTGCCTAGAATATCGTATATGGAGCAAATAAAAGAAAAAATAAATGCTTTATCATACAGAAGGACAAAGCTGAATGCAGAATAAGATGGAAATTACTCCACCGACCTCTTCAATTCTATGATTAGTGGCTTGCTTGTTGCATTGAATAACTATTTTAATATGTCGCTTTCGATTTCGATCCTTTTTCAATGTGTTTGACAAGCTCCGAGCTACGTATCAGTCAGAATAACGTCACGGTATATGAGTGGAAGAGATCATCTCGTCTCTTAGGGATCAATTGAATTGAATACATTTTAATTTTCTTAGGCAACTTCCTGATTTGTCGATGCAGAGGCGGTACGATATGAGAAACTGTCAGCTGACAGTGTCAACCGATACGCATGCAGTGCTGCCCCACTTCTGCGAATGATATTACTGACAGTATTCCATCAAGTCAGGACATCTCACATCAGTAAGCTCACGTTAAAGAACAAAGCACCTACCACATATCGATGTTGACGCCCCGCCAAGCCTGACGCCTTAATGATAAAAAGGGCCGTCCCATGATGTGTGCTTTTTTTCAAGTCTTTCTGGTTTTGACATACAGGGACACAAAATGGGAATATGCGTATTAAGGCCGGGACATCATTTTGAATGTACGAATCGAGGCCCAAATCATTGTGACCAAGAGGTGATACCTTCTGGGCCTTCATATTTTATGTATCGTCATTAACTTGCTCTTTTATTTCTCGATTTTCGGGTCTTTGTTGGCGCGAATTTGGCACGGATACGGGGAGAAGGGTTACAATTGGAAGCATTTTTGCCGAAGGAAATCAAAAAAATGCAGGAAATTTACGAACAATATGAGACGTTATGAATGATTGAAACAAAGAAAATGTTTATGACTTCTTTTTGTGTTTGTTGTAACAAGTAACAAAGCTCCAGGTTCCCTTAGGCTAGGTACTTTCTGAATTAGTAGGGTGAAACCTGTATGCGGTATTTTCTAATTTTCTGACAGCATACTCATGTCGACTAGATTTCCTTACTTATCGGTGTCACGTAATTGATAGAATCAGGCGTTACTTTGCGGAAATCCATGACAATCTTTTTGAACAATATTTCTTTGCTATTCCGCTAAAAAACGTTTAGGCCTATTAGTGTTAATGTATCCACTTGCGTATTTTTGCATGTTGTGCAATTTTGCACGTCCACCGAGCCAACGTGGCTCGGTGGACGTGGCGCAAGCAACATCTCCAGCCAGCATCTTCTGATGATGCCTCGTAGAGAGGCGAAACACGTGTCGAGGTTTTGTGTTTCTGTGTGGTGGTTTTTTGTATTTATTTGCATGTTTGTGCGAGCGGACGGAGGGTGGGAGCATTAACCGCATACAAAAATACGCAAGTGGATACAGTAACACTCATAGACCTACACGTTTTTTATCGGAATAGCAAAGAAATATTGTTCAAGAAGCTTATCGGTATCACATTTGCATGACGGTGTGTGCTGTACTACATCAGACCTCTTATTCTCAAACATACCTCACCTGTTTTTATATGGAAACTGTCAAACTTCATTTGTCAAATTTTGACAGTGTCCATATAAAAACCGGGTGAGGTGTGAGGTGAGAGGTGAGGACGAGTCGATTTGTGAATCCACCCCTGTGCATTTCGAGCTTCAGTGATGATATAGGATTCGGATTATAAACATCCTCAATCCAAGAAAGGGTTGGCAGCACGCTTGTGTTTGTTCTGGAGTCGCAATTTCCATAGGCTACGGGGTCTGCTTACCATCAGGCAGTATGCTTATTGTATGCTTAGTTGCCACTGTCGTAGTTTAAAAAATATTTCTTTAGTAAAAGTACAAACAAACAAATCGCAAATAAAATAAAAAACAAAGTCCTCATTCAAAATTCCATCCAAACGATTATTCTTTTGGGCGGCGGTAAAAAGGAAATCTTAATGGTTTTCTCGTGCTAATACTAATTACTAAAAATGTACGACAAGTAGGTATTGGTACTGATTGCGGGAGCGTCGGCAACAATGTGCTTATTTCTGAGTTAGTTTTCTCATTTTAAACAAGACTATCCTTGAAAATTAAATCAATAATTTACAAAAGGGAAAAAAATTAGAGGTTTTTTTAATATGTAACTAGCACTTTGTTGTTCACAATAACAGGTTAAAACACGTAAATACACGTCAAACAAGATAGCAGCACGTACAAAAGTGAACTTAACTGTAAGGGATCTCTTACATCAGCATACCTTATAAATTTAACAATTTATTGGAACATTATTTAGCTACATTTCACCTGGGAATTCCTATTAAAAATTCGAACAAACACAAACTTTGGAAATAAACAAGTACGATTATGGACAGTGATATTTTTTGGCCGAGCGAGCGAAGCGAGCGCAGCGTGTCCGTTTCAGCTTTCGATAAAAAATCTTTCGTATCTCTGTCCGGATGTTCTCCTCTACAGTTCGCATTTCTCAACCGATTCTCATGAAATTTTGTAAGCAGGTTCGATGGATTTTATTGTCATATCAGTTTTTGGAAATTCTGAAATTGGAAAAAAATTGCGAGGTTTACAGCTCACAGAGTTACTAGGTAGTTAGTTTTGTTGATTAACTTTCAGAAAATGCTCTGCAACAACAAGCTTGAAATCAAACAATGCCATGTACTGGTCCTGGTATATATATTTTTTGATTACTAAGCCCTAATAACCTCAAAAAACCTTGTATGAACCCTCTTTTCTGCCGTCGCTACTAATTTAGATTAGCCCTCCTTCCATTTTGTTTTTGCAATTTTTCCAAATGCCGAATAGTCCCAGGGGGGCTCAACGTGTCGTACAATAAAGGTAATGCCGTCTAATCGCTTCCCCTCGATTTTTACTACTAAAACATTTTTTTCTAAAGGTGACTTTGCTAAGAGATTTACAGCTTTGCTTTTTTAAAGTTTAAGTTAGCCTTTTTTATGGGAAAATGGAACCCCCTTTATTCCCTTTAAGATAAACGTCCTGGTGCTCGTCAACGACACTTTCAATCTTACGTCATAATAAAAGAAGTTTTTTTTATGTTTTTATTTGACACACCGACAGTACATAAACTGAATAAAACTTTTCATTTATTAGGTAGGTGACAAACATTAGGCCATTTACCTTATATCACTTTTGGGTTTGTATCTTCACTCAAGAGAGTACCATTTAATACGTGCTCACTCTAATATTAAGAATCCAATCCAATATATTATGAATCATATAAAATTGGGGACAATCTTTTTCTATGTATTTATTTATCTTTGTAGATTTCAATATATTTTACGAAACTTATATTAATAACAATAGATAAACAACTTAAACTAGACCTAAAATAAAGCTAAATTAAAACTAAAAACTAATACTAAATAAAATTAAAATAAATCAAAAAAAATTGGTCCCTTTGGCATAGTGCCAAGGATGCTGGCAGCATTTCCCCTCTGTACTGCGATGCTAATACGTTGTGCGAGAAAGCTGCCAGCTCTTCGGTCACCAGTGAAGTCGACTAATCTTTTAGAAAGTTCTTTAAAAAGTTTTAGAGCATTCGGACCCCACGGGCCAAGGGTCTCGACCCCGAAAGGCATAAAAATATACTCGGGGCCGAGACCCCTGTACTTCTGGACTTTAAGCTTTTCAGCCGCTTTAGCCGCCGCACCTGCTTGTTTACTGGTTCCGGTGACGTGGGAAGGAGCCAGTGTGTCTACACAGGTAGCGTCCCACACTAGCACCCTTCCCAAGGAACCAGGGACACACCGTCCGGTCTCTTGCCGTCGTCTCTGGCTATGCCAATTGGCTCCAGTAGAGCTGGCACATTGACGGATGCAAGTGACCGGCGGATAATGTCATTCAGTGCGGCGTTCTAGAAAAGCGGCCCGCACTTTTTTGACAGGATAACCTGTGGTGTCCTAATTCGTCGACTTCACTGCCGTAGGGGCACCTGTGTGGAGCACAGATACGGACTCCAAGCCGAAGACAGGTCGCGATGCGGAGTGTGTCCGGCGTGAGGAAGGTTCCGATGTTTGGTGAAGGATACGCCCGGAGCCACTCACCGGACTCCCTCGACGCCGAAGCCAGTAGTCTGGCCCGTTTGCGGCCCGTACTACGGCTTAGGAGGGAATTCACTGAAATTTGGCATATGATGTCATCCCAGCTCCTTTGACAATTTGGATGCGTTGGGAAATCCTGGCTCGGGCAAACACCTGACCAAGCCTTCTTGGCTTCGTCCAAGCCCGCAGTCTCATAGTTTGAGGGAAGACCCCGTAGGATTTTACCTATGAGACTTGCGGAGCTGTGGACTGAAGACAAAAAAGCTGGCAAGGATACACTAGAATTTTTTCTGATCCCTAGCCCACCATGACGAATGGGTAGGGACGCTTGGGTCCAGGAATGATCGCTGAACTGAATGTTGAGAATGAATTCCAAGGTTGACTTGATAAGGTCATCTAAAGGTAAAATAATATTTTCGAATTTCCAAATGGCTACAGCGAATGACGTATGTCAATTTAAGGACAAAAAGGCAGAATTTAAGAATTGTAATTGCGTAATGAGGGCTTATTTCGTGAAGACGATCTGAATAGTTTTTGAATTTGGAAATTGAATTTTGTATATAATTTTGGAAAGAGTCTTCGAAAATAGGAGACCCTAGGAGGCAGAGCGACTCATTGCTAACAATTTTTATGTTCGGAGTTAGGGTATTAAAGTTTTGTTCAATATTATTGTGATTAGGGATTGAAGTGTGAATGTACAATTCACATTTGCTAAAATTTATTTCAAGACCGATGTTCCTAAACTCGAACTTGATTGTGGACAGGTCGGAAAAAACAGTATCTACTTCGCCTCCTAGGGTTCCATCATCCAGGTACCACACGTTAAATTTCAAATTTAGTTTTTTGATAATAGGGTTAATTGCCAAAGAGAAAATTGCTGGCCCGAGAGGGTCACCCTGCTGACAGCCGACTTCTGAAGAAAGCACGTTTTCGCGATATAGTAATTTCGTTGGGTCTGCGTAGGATAGAAGTAAATTTCGGGTATGTTATCTTTTGCTTCTGTCAGCAGGGTGTATCTATTTATCGAATTGAAGGCATTTTTGATATCGATTTTGATCAACATCTCGGACGTCGCGTTGGAGAGGTACATGCGCAGGGAGTATACGGCTGCTTCGCACCGCCCTTTGGTGCCAAAGCCTAGTTGTATTGGTTCAAATTGAGGTTTTAATTTAGATATTATGTGCCAGACTGCTAATTTGGATGCGAGACGCCGAAGTGTTGTACCAACGGCTATAGGTCGTGTTTATTTATCTATATAACTATGTATGCCTAGTACCCACAGTACACAAGCTTTGCTGTTATGTCTTTACAATATATAGTGAAAACAAAAAAAAACTATGAAAAATTGGGGACATTATTTTATTCCAGAACCAATAGTACATATACCGACACAATGCACGTGTATACACGAGGACTGAGCTGGAAAAACTAGAAAAATATTCTAAGTGAACCCCTTAACTACCAAAAAAAATAAGTAAACAAAAACAGCAATTAACTACCAAAGATTCATCAGTTCATCACAATAAAAAATATCTCTCATGTGGACACGAACATTGGTCTTTTAAGGGTTTATTTGTACGCTGGATCTTTAATAAAGAGTAGTAGATTACTACTACTTTATAGAGCCTTTGCGCCTTGTAACCTAAATCATAACATGTACTCAAACCGTAAACTATTGTATTCTCTACTGTAAAGACTCCTCATTCCTGATTTTGACTCCAATAGACCTGAAATTTTGTCCTGTCATCTAAAGTTGCAATTCCATTAAATCCAACAACACAAACTAACATCAATCGGCGCGGAACAATCGGTCCTCGAACAAGGGTTCAGTCAAGGGCTCTCCGTAAAGGGTTGTTACTGTCTGCGGATCTCGAAAATTTTACAAACAGATGATTTGTTGGATTTTGCTATTGGCACTCGAGGTGGCCTTATTCCATGTCATAACAATTATTTCTTGCATTCAGACGTCGATATAAATTTGATAATAAGTGTAGGTATGTGAAGTCTACTCGTAACACTAGGCAGCAAGCGTGTGAGCTACTGCCAATTCCCTCTCATTCATGAAAATGCCTGTGCAGCCATACGTATATGCTGACTGATCAATTGTCTGTATAAAATAAGGAATAATAATATTTTTTACCTTCATTTTCTTTAGTATTAGTCGTTTTTGTCGTTTCGGATCAAGAAAAATGCAGTCTGTAGAGCTCGGAGTACACCAGACACCAGAGTAGACATCAAATAATAACACCAAGATGGTCATATACTAAAATGAATAGCGACAGAGAGAGATAAAGGTATCATTTTGTTGTCCCTGTCTGTTCACGTGCGTTGAACATGCCTACATAGCATCAGCATCAAGATTTGGGACAAGAAACTGCACAGCTGCTGACAGAGCGGGCAAAGTGCGAACTACGTTTTGTTTAAATTAACAAAGTACATCTATAACGAAGATTATCAGTATTTACACACACATATGTAAAAATCTGTATAAATAGCTTGTAAATTTGTAAATAAAGACTCTTTGAGTTTGGACGTTGCTGTTGTCATTCCTCTCACTGTGGTCAAGCCACCTTTTACCGTAACAGTCACATGAGTCTGTGTGATTGGCAGTGAGAATATCCCACTTTACCCTTTCCGTCTGTTGCCTTAGGTCTCTTGGTGCAGACATCCCGCACTTATTATATATATATGTATATTTTAACCTATTATGGTTTTCTAGGGTTGTTAGGATGATAGGACAGTTAGGTTGGTAGGCTACAGCTCTTCCCATAGTTTGTTGGTAAAATCACCTACTTGATTTTACACTGCCCCCTTTTTTTTGCCTCAAACTTTGTCATGTGAATTGGAAGCTAAAAAACGATTACCCGCCTAAATTAAAAAGGTTCTTTATGGTAAAGCCGTCAGTCGTGTAAGGCAAGTTCTCAATTGTCGATTTACTGTGACTGAGGTCAATTTTCGCGTAGGGTCATTGTATTCATTTAGTAAAATCAATTTTATTTTAAAACAATAAATGCGAAAAAACACAATAACAAAATTATACTTAAAAAATATAGTATAGTTCTTAGCTGCATAAGAGCTTTTCCGTCCCTTTTGTTGGCATGTTTATTTATAGGATCTCTACAGAAATCCTTACTCTGAGCTGTACAGTTTCAATACAGTAAATAAAATGTGTTGTCGAAAATTACTAGTAGTAATCGTAAAACAAAATACCGGCCCGGCCCACTATTAGTGATGAATATTTCTATTGTAATGTTCGGTCTCCATGACACTTAATCGACCGTCCGATACTGTCGTTTGTTTTTCACTTGTCATTTTCCGACAAATTTTGCCGAAGGGCCCCTTGAACTCGATGGAGTCGAGAGGTTCTCAAACTTTGCTTTGGTGCAGTCTTCATTAGAGTGACATCTCGAGTGGCCAGATTCGAGGCAGACCCTGTGTTTAGAACCCGAGAATCTATAGATACACGTACGTAAAAGGACCGGTTTTTGCGAGCACACTATTAGTATTAATTAATATCGATGAGTAAGTTACGAAAAATCTACTGTTATTATTTTGTGGGTGATTACAATTTATAGATATTTTTTGCTTTTTATTTTATCAAACAATTCCATAATATGATATGACCTTGGAATTTAGAAATTAATCTATTAAAACAATAATACCGAGAACCACTGTAGCCTAGTTGGTAGTAACCCTGCCTACGAAGCAAGTGATCCCGGGTTTGAATCCTGGTCAAGGCATTTCTTTGTGGGATAAGCACGAATAACTTCTTGTCATCTTGGGTCCATTGTATGATAGTGTTAAGAACATGGTTGCAATGAATGATTATTATTATAATATTATTATTCCTGTATCTTGGATGTTTGCTATGTAGGTACTATCAGCCTTATTCATAAAAAGTTAGAGGCTCCTTGAAGGCTCCTTGAAGGCCCGATGCTAAAAAACATGATTCATAATCCTCTGTCAACGCTAATCGGTCCAACAAGGCTCTGCTAAATGGTTCGAAAGTTAGAGGCCCGTAGACCCTTCTTTATCTCTCTGTTAAGTCACAAAATGGCCGCCACAAATTTGAACAGCTGATTGCGACAAGAGAAAAACCATACCCATGAGAAAATTTCTACGAAGGTCGAAGGGATTCTGTACTTTGTGATTGTGTTCTTGTTTTATAAATTCTGTTAATTGGGTACTTAAGAAGATACGTATAGTCGTATATTAAATAAAATTAGGATGATTAACATAGTTACGGCTTTATGGGAAAAATACTCTCGCCTTATAAAAAGTAGATCTTATGATTGAAATACCTATAAAGAGTCCCCAGTACGCTCGGCTGAACTCGATTCTCCATACAAACGTAGTTTAGATCTCATTTAAAAACGCCTTGCTGAAATAACATGAAACTTTGTATACCCAATGGGAGCCGCCATATCTAGGTCGGAAATTAGTTTCTGTTGTTAGAAAATGTATTGGTAAAAAATACAGCGAGTTTTTGAGTTTTTTACGTCTTGTATGAAAACCTTAATAATCGCTGTAACTTTTCTCCGTTATAATTTCAAGCAATAGAAACTAATTTCCGACCTATATTATGCCGGATCCCATTGTGTATACAAAGTTTCATGTTATTCTAGCATGGCGTTTGAAAATGAGAGCGAAACTACGTTTGTATGGAGAACCGAGCTTACTGCGGACTCTTTAAGTGATCGTCAATCATTATCTTTACTTTCGTGACAATGTAAGTTATCCGGGTTATACGGAATGTGGAAGCTGTTAATGGACTACCACAACCGCGGCGTCGCAATGTGTATTACAAATTGGCAGATCCTATAGAGAGTACCTATATAGGGGATCTGCCCGATGTAGAATTTCGGCTCCGGTACCTACTGGTTTGACAAGGGGACGGCCCAAATTATTGACGAATTGAGAGCTTCTCGGACTCTCGGTGCGAGCACTGATGGCGAATCACTTTGATGCGTGACTCTGCCCATTATATAAAAAATCCCTTCTAATGCAGCCGAGAGGGAAGAGACCTGTTACGCGCTGCGGGCGTTTCCGACAGGAGCAGTCAACAGGACGGCAAACAATGCACATCTTCGTGCTTTTATTCATCGCCACTTCCAATAAACAAGGTTATCAATAATTACGATTTCCACGAACTTGGTGGTTTCAACAAGAGCTTGCCTTAATTACTTGAGTCAAAAGAAAACTATGGCGCGTCGGGTATGGTGGAAACCATTAATAAGGGCCGTCAATTGCAATCATGTATGTAACAGTAAGTAGATACAGCGGCATAAATAGGTACCATACAAATACTCTTTATTGCACACCTCAAGGGTCGCTAGGCCGGTTACACGACCATCGTCAGTGTGCGACCACCTGAAGGACGAGATTTTTATCTATTAAAGATATGAATATTTTTACACACCCTACATACAGAAACAGTGAGTTCTATACATTTTTTTAAGTTATTGAATGGGAATCTATTTATAAAACGAATCAATATCCTATCAGTTCATCAACTTATCCAAGTGATCGCAAACCGGCACACCAAATTAGCTGGTCGCTAACCGGCCTATCGACCCTAACTACTTTATAGATATAATATAATTTAGTAAGAAGCTTGTTACCAAAGTATATAAAACACAAGAAATAATGTATACAAAATTATGCTGGTGGCTGTACTGTACAGCCAAGGAAAAAGAAACACGTACCGTTTTCGTTCTTGTTGCAATGTGAAGAAGGGATAAAAAGGTACGTGTTTACATTTCATTAATCATCATGAATCCTAGCGATAACCCAGTACAGTTGCACCCGAAAAGATGCCCAGGGTTACTTAATCCCAAGAATTGACGTAGGCACTAGTTTTTACGGAAGTGACTGCCGTCTGAACTTCTAACCCAAGGGGGAAATTAGACCTTATTGAGATTAGGATTGTCAAATGCGTGAACAACTTTACCGTCAGAAATCCTCAAGTCGCCCGAAGACCTTTATTTCATTAATAAGAAAATTGATAAATAACTTGTGTAAACCCCCTTTTCATGGCATGTACTAGTGAACTACTCGAATGAGTATTTCTTATATATGTTTAATGATGTACTTATACAAAGTACCTCATTAAGTTGATGATTTAATAATGTTAATTACCAAGGAGTTGCTCAAGTTATAAGAAAAAATAACATACATTTAATTTAAAAAACTTAACGACATATAAATACATTTATTTTGTAAAGTTTACAAAATCCAAAAAGAAAATAAAGACAGATACAAAATCCAATAATTAAAAAATAAGAAAAATTATCTGGGGTCAGAACAATTACTTTTAACCACATTGAACTACCTTTCCTTTTACTTTTAAAATATTCCATTTTGATAAAAAGCTAAAAGTAATTGTTCTTTTAACTTCAGGATTCTTTCTCCTCTCTTCATTGTCTTTTTTCTCTCTTCATGGGAGGTGGTGTGGCTTCTTGCACAACTGGTAGAGCTTCCTGTGCTTCAATAGTGACGAACAGGACTCCTCACCAGTTGCAGGGGCAGTAGCTGAAGTTCGTACAAGCAGTATCTAAAAAAATAAAATATGTTTAAATAAAATATTTTATGAGGTGACATGCTTTTATTTTTAAGTTACATTCACATTAGTCATCTGTATTAGTTATAGTTACTAACTAAATGTCATGTCTATTATGGTAACCATACCTTTGGGTTGGGTACATTTAATTTGATCCTGCTAACTTGCTACTTTTTGTTCAATATTTTCCATCCATCCTCTATAGATAAGTAACCTTATCTAAACCTCTTTCAAATACAAGTTACCTCTTACATACAACCTACCTCAGGCTTGATTACATGCACATTATCTAACCATATTGATTTATTGATTATTTTTATTTACATGATATTAAATGATTGTTGTTAGTTAATAATAATTTATCATATACTTATGCAACAGAGCTTCATACTATAGGGCTCATGGGTGTCAATTTGAACTTACTTCAACGGGTTCACTAGGTTCAGATACTACTTTTTATGTCAATCAAACACATCACACAATCAAACCATAAATTATAATTTGACCCCGACCCTGAAGCGAAGTATATCATGATATTTATATCCATGTATTTCAAACTGAAACTTGTGGACATTTACATCATTGAAACATAAGTAAATGTAAAACATTGGTACAAGTGTATAACCATACCAACCAGATTTATTGAGTCCGAATCAAACTTGTTGCTATCTGTCTGGAATTTTGCGGCAACCAGGCTCTCAAGGGGTTGGAATCTGTGGGGCCCTCTCGCAGAGGCTCCCAAACCCTGACGTTTTTTCCGTGCTAACTTTGCGTTTCTCGGCGGATTTTATTTTCGTTCCGCGCCGTTTCACATAATATTGAACTAAAAGCGAAAAGCAAAATAATTTGTTATACGTAGTGTTTCATTTGCAAGAACAATACTTTCATAACTATAATAAACACTCATTAGGAAAAAGCTGTACCATATAATAATTCCAACAATTTGATTGCCTTTTAAGAAGGTCCGCTCACGCAGCGACGTTGCGGCTGTACGTGTTTGTGTCCGTATTTTTATCTTCTATTATGTTTACTCTCACTTACTAGCTCTTGAAGCAACATCTGAAAAGGACGTCCAGTGTTTAGATTCAATAGGAACACTAAAGGTAGGTTAGCAAAGATCTACTTCACATGTCACACCAAACAAAAGTAAATGAATTGTTTTTCTTACTTTATCCTCCGATATCCAATTATCACTCCTTTTTTTGGTGGAAGTAATTTAAAAATTCAATAATTGAAAACTTAACGAGCAAGAAAATTTCGACTATTGCGAGGTTACCTAGCTTCCCGCTAATTAGCTGTCACTGCAGTCAATCTTTTTTTTTAATTCACGATGTGGCCATGTTTTTGTCTATGATTTGTCAGGATGGCCAACATAACGTGTCTAATCCACCTATCAGCAACCGATTATCTAACAGACGGCTAGCAAGCGCTTATAAATCATACTTCTTAACAACCGTCAAACAGGCTTAATCAGTCTGCCAACTAACAGGCCGATCAAGCCTCTGTTAAGGTTTTTTTATGAATAGGGCTGTATGTGTATATAATACCTATTTATCCATGTATATTTATTGTGGTGCCGTGTTAGAATAGCACCACCCCCTTTCTTCCCTTAGGTGTCGTAAGAGTCGACTATGGGAACCAGGGAAGTGTGTTGTGGGCGATGGGCTAGCAATCTGTCACTGCAATACAATACAATAATACAAATCCACAATATCACATTTTCTCCATCTATAAACCTGCAATTGCTAAAAGTGGCACTGAAAATTAATTTTCATGTGCTCTTTTGGGAATATAGGCGTGATTTTATGTATGTATGTATATTTATAATTATGTATACCTTCGCCTAGTACCCATTACTCTGAGTTTGCTTAGTTTGAAACTAAGTCGATTTGTGTAAGATTGTCCACAAATATTTTACTGAGATTCAAATGAGAGATCTGAACTAAAATTTGATTTTGATGGCTTATGTTGTACCTACATACAAATATTTTTAAGATATTTTAATTCAAGAACATAACTAGGACAATGAGCTCATAATAGTGTAAACTGAAATAATTTCACGATGACTAATTCATCGAAAATATCCTCGGTCCGTCAAAACCTTTGTTTTTGCCAAGGTTTCATAACAGCATGATACTCTAGAATTCCAAGAAGTTGTAAATAACACAAGCATATCTAACTTCATATGACGTTTTTCAACTGCAGTTAAGTATGAAAGACGCCTACTAACAAATAAACAACCGTATAAAAGACAAAATCAGGGCCAATTTCGCGTCGTTTCGATCGGCCGCTGCCAAAATCAATTAAGTCTTGTAATCAGACAGACTAACATGCAATCAACATTAAACAAACTGTACCTTCACGAATTTCGTCCTTAAGATTAGGTCCTTAAGAGTCTATTCCTGTTAAAGTAAACGCAAAATTAAATATGTTTTTAGTAATCGTAAGATGCAATTGAAAAACTTTTGGGATTACCCGAAATTGCACCGCGAAGAAATACCAAGTGACAGCGGTTTTTCTTAGTTTTCGATATAAAAAAAGATGTTAAATATCTTATGCGAAGCGGCGGTCAGATCAAAAGGGATTCGCGAGATCTCTTATCTCACACATCTTTGAGGAATTCCTTGCGAGGGAGTGAGATGGGAGATTGGCGCAAAAAGAGGAGTCTTTATTGCGTCGGAGGTTGTACAGGTTTCAAGTATATCAAACACTTAAGTGTCATGTCAACGATGTGGGTAAGAAAGGTTATGTTAAACAAATATAACTTTGATTTTTAACGAGCTTTGACGCGTTTGGGGCCATTTCGATGTACAATTAACACACTAATTCTCCTATATTGGTCTTTTTGTTGTGATGTTTCTAAGTAGTGATGAAATCATCATCATCAGACTACATACGTGACACGTAGGTAATGAAATAGTCCTTTCCAAATCGTCAGTGCCAAACCAGGCAAGTCTTGAAGTCTTAGTACTAGACGGCGATATACAAACTTTTCTCCATAATATGCACTCAAATAAGTAAGAAATATCTAAAGCTTAGTTTTAGTTTATTCATCTCATTATACAATTTTCATATAAAACAACACATTTTGCTTATACTACTGGTCATATAGCGATCGTTTTACAATGATAATTTGCAATAAGTGTCTTAAGAATTAAAATAGAAAATGCAGCACATAAAATAATAATTAAGAGTACGCAGAACGTCAATGTCGAAACAAATGAGTATAAATAAAACAATAAAGGATGAATGAAAATAAGTCATATGTCAGAATGTAATAATAATGAAATAATATAAATATGTGGTACTAGAGGAGTACCGCTCAAATAATAATGATGTCAAATCTTAATACTAACAATAATACAATAAAAATGTGAAGTTAGGAAGTAAGGAAGTTAGAGTAGAAGGAAGTTAGGAACAAGCTTAGTGATTGTTTGATTCAAACTGGAACTAAGCAAGCACCTTAACCCCCCTTCGACTTTTCTCTATAGGAGTGTGATCGGAGTACTAGGCACCGTATATGATTCCACCCTGTAGTAGAATTCCCTCCATACCGCACCACGCGGTTTAAGAAATCATTTCTGATTCGCACTGCTCCAGTCTGGAATTCTCTTCCGGCGTCTATCCGGCGTATTTCCGGAAGCGTATGACCTCGATGTCTTCAAGGTAAGAGTGAATAGGCATCTTCTGGGTGAGCGTGTTCCATCTTAGACCTTGTCTTAACTTTCCATCAGGTTAGACTAGGGTCAGACGCAATCCCATTTACAAGCCAAGCCATTATCACTACTGGCTAAACGGTTGGCGATATAACAAAAAACTGAAGTTTCAAGTTTATACGTAGCTTCAAGCGTAATAAGTTATAGTAAACCAAGACTTACAAGTGTTTTACAAATGAAACGAACAAAGCAATGACAAAGTAAAGGGAAAGCCTTTAGCCCTTTGAGCATAAAAAGGTTTTACAGGCAAACTTTTAATCAGGGGCCATCTACGCGGTACCACAGTTTATCAAAATACTCTCGATTGATCTATAAAGTCAACATGCAAAGAATTTAAAGATTATGTGTATTTTTATTAAAAGTCAAAAAGTATTATATATGTTATACTTTCATCACTTATCATTCTTATCAATCTCGATTTAATATGATAAAAAATATGAAAATCTTAGTTTAAACATTATTTGTTTATATCACCGTAGATTTTCTCGTAAAGGTATACAGTCAGCATCATAAATATATACATATATACACTTTTAGACCTTACCTCTAAGCAATAAAGTCATACGCCCTAATTCATAAAACTTAACAAACCTCTCTTAACCAAAAGTTGTTATGTCCCTTTTTCACAAACATAAATAAATGTCATAGTGATAGATAAGGAAAAACGAGTTTGAGTGGTATTTTTACTAAAATAGGTTTGATGAAGGTTTATAAATGGGGCTAGAGTGTATACATACTCGTATTAATGATACAGAGAATATTATCTTACAAAAAGAAGCAATGCAAAAACGGTAAATTTGACGTACAATTTCGTAGTTCAAGAGGAATGAAAAAAAAAAAGAATTATTGGTTTTCTGATGTGTTTAGTAGGTATAAAGGGTGTGGCCTGTAATAGGAGCAAAAATTTGAAGGACGCTTCGTTAGAGCATCTGCAGTAACCTCTTGTGTCCAAAAAATATCTTTTTTCAATTGGGAGGAAATATGATCTAAAGATAAGTCCTCTAAGTACTAACCTTGGCACCCAGAGATTATAGCGCGGCAGTTAATGCTGATTTTGAGGTTGCTTCAAGTTATGACTCATAATCGTTGTCGCATTTTTGGTTAAAAAGGATATTTTTGAAACTTTAAAAAAATATGTGTTTTTTAAACAAATAGTTATTAATATCACTCCAGTAGAGTAAAAAAGTACACGTAAGCTATTATTGTATAAAAATAATCCAAAAAAACTTTTTTTTTTCAATTGAAACCATTTGGAAATATTGCTCAATAGTGTACCATTTAATTTATTGCTCCTATTACAGGCCACATCCTGTATAATGTAAATTTTCATTGATTTTTGTTTCCTTGCCAACGAAATTTCAAAACAGTTAACAAATCGTAATCCAGCAAATTAAATAAATTCGACTTTTTGTTCCACTGGTACCGCCGCACGACATTGAGTTTAAAAATGAAAGCGTAAATCACGATCTTCGGCCCTAATTAATTCCTTCGTTAGGGGAAAACTCTAACCCGCTCGCCTTTATCTTTCCGTTCACCTGTGCAGTTTTACTCCGTTTGCCCGGGGGTTTTTATCATACTGGGGGAGGGGACTGTGACCAAAGGACATTAACTATGTTCTAGGTATCTTGAAGCACTTTCTTTTGTAATATAAGCACACTAATCCCGGTTTTCATTTGTCATATATGTATTTTTTATCCATTTAAATATAAAAAAAATCTTACATAGTTACGTAATTTGGTGATTCTACTTACCAGAAGAACTATTGTAGTTCCTATATGATCTTGTCATCAAACCGGAAAATAAATCTAAATAAATAGTAAAAACCTATGTTAAGTCTTTTCGAAAATTAAAATAAACTATTGATTTCAAGCCTTGTTGGCGACTTGTAGACAAAAAAGTCTGCAAAATATTGGAAAAAGAGCGTCGTATGTAGTTTGTAATTTACATTGAGAAAAAAAGGGTTGACTGTCTTCTAAAGCTACTTTTGCACTCAAGCAGCGTGTCTTATAGGCAGCAACTCAGAGTACCTTTTTTATATATTCAGAAACAATACAGGCATTGTGTTTGAAATTAATTAAAAATTAAAATTACTTATAATCTATTAATCTATATATATAAAAGAAAGTCGTGTTAGTTACTTCACTTATAACTCAAGAACGGCTGAACCGATTTAGCTGAAAATTGGCAGGGAGGTAGTTTAGAGCCAGAAGAAGGACATAGGATACTTTTTATCCCGTTCGACAGCATTCCCGTGTGACTTGACATGTAACGTCAGTCACTATAAAACGTGGTATAACAAAAAAGAATCAGACTTGGAATAACAAAATTGACGTATAATGACAGCTATGTAATGACGTATGGATGACAATTTGATATTTGTAAGAAATCAATAATAAAACTATTTCTATTAAATAAATAATTAACATTATTGCCCAATTGCCCATTCGTATAAACAGTGAAGTGAACTATAAAACACGGTATGGTTGAAAATTTAAGTTTTTAGGTGAAGTGAAGTTTAATTAATAATGCCGCGACCAAGACGATCGAATCTTTCCCGACAAAGCCGTGATGCAAGAAGAATACGAAATACTGCAAATGGAAGGACTGAAGAAGAACAAGAAATTGCACGTGAACAGCGCCGCGATAGTATGGCTCGACTTCGTGCTTCTCAATCACGAGAGCAAAGTGAAGCAGCCCGTGAAACAGCTCGGTTGGCAATGCAGAATCGTCGAGCGAACAACAGAAGTCAACATATAGATAATTTGCGACGCAGAACAAGATATTTATCAAGTGCTGATTTGAATCGAGCAGCGTTTCAATACGATTGCAGCAAGGTGAGGAAGTTCTCATTCCGAGGATACCGATGATCCCAACCGATATGCCGTTTGAATTTAAAAGACTTCAATTTCCGATACGTCTTGCATTTGCCATGACCATCAACAAATCTCAAGGCCAATCGTTAAAAGTTTGTGGTTTAAATCTAGAACATTCATGTTTTTCCCATGGTCAATTATACGTGGCATGTTCACGGGTCGGAAGACCATCTGCGTTGTTTGTTTTTGCGCCTGATAATAAAACAAAAAATGTCGTGTATCACAAGGTACTTAAATGAAGAGCAACCTATGTACTAAAATACAGAAATAATTATGAATGATTGATGTAGAAATTTAATTTTTATTTTATTTTTTCCAATAAAAAAAAATCTGCTTATTTATTGACATTAAGGCGGAACAAAGTTCGCCGGGTCAGCTAGTTATACATAAAAAAATGCTTAAACCTACCCCAGAGAAGACGTCAAATAATATTACCGCCACCGAGCGAGATGGTCATATACTAAATTAAATAAGAGCGACCGAGAGGAATATAGTTCAAGGCAAATAAACGATTACCCGCCCAAATTAAAGAAGTTGTTTATGGTAAGTCACCAGACGTTTAAGACCACCACCACCACCATATCAGCCGAAGGACCGTCCACTACTGGACGTAGGCCTCCCCCAATTTCATGGGGGGTAAATGCCATAATCGCCACGCTTGGTATGCGGATTGGCGATCGCAGTATCTCCACCGCACTCTAGGCAGTAGCATCTGCCCATCCCCCGGTGATCTTGGTCGTAGTTTTAGGACATACCCGGGTCCACCACGTTTAAGAGCAGTTCTCAATTTAGCTGCTGTGTAAGAGCTTTTCCGTCCCCCTTGGTGGAACTCGTATATGATATCTATATAAAACCTTACTCTGAGGGCAGCAAATATAGCCCAGCCCTACTGCCACATCGTGTGACTCACAGAATTACCTTCATAATTCAATAGTACTCGAACTCATTTAATTTCGACAGATCGAATAGGGATCATCGCACTCCACAAAAAGTTAATCCAACCCAACACAACGACGAGCTTCGATGGGAACCATTCGATACAAAAACTACTTTCGGACTTTTTACTATCGAATTGCAGTAAAAACTTATGCTCAATGCAAGGTTTGAAACAAATTTTAATTAACACGCTCCAAACTGAAATGCGTTCTAATCTAGACTTTATTTATTTGGAATAGCAACTACGTCCGTTTTTGAATAACGCAGATTGTTTTTGGTCAGTTACTGTTTGTCAGGAATACAACATTTGAAAATAAATTCTAATAGTTACTAGTAAAGCTTGGAAATGGCTTGGCAGGATTAGACCTGTGTATTGGAGATAGAAATGATATTGACAACAATGATGATAAAGCATCGATGAGCATCTTTGAGATTGATTTCAATCAGATGGACAGTAGGTGGCCACCGAATTACGATATCGAAACGGTCGTAAGAGAAGTAACTCTACTCATAGTAAAGTTCTAAGTCTGGGGTCAGTTGTTTTCTTAAAGAGTGTTAGTCTCATCTTCAAATCGAGAGTATTAACAATTTTTTTATTTTTTAATAGTATTTTCTTGGTTTGTGTCTGCTCTATTCAAAACTTTCTTAAGTACGTTCGCGCCCTTCAAATTGGAACCCATTTCGCATAAAAATTAAAAAAAAACCTAACAAACCATAGAATTTATATACTTGAAACTATAGTTTAAAACTATTTTCAAAAACTATTTTTTTTTTCAACCGTGTAGGCTCGGCCAAAAATAGGGTTTAACCCCTCGAGGGTGGCCGCCTTATCGGGGCGGGTTGGCTTAGTAACCGTGGACTGTTCATCCACGGTGAAGCTAAGAGGCACCCAGGGCCGGCCTGTTTGGGCTGCCGGCTGGCCCGAGGAAGGCGAGGAGGGTACTCCCACCGGGCTTAGGTAGCCCGCTGAGGATGCGTTGAGGAGGGGCCGCAGAAGAAGAGGAGTGCCGGTATTGCAGTGAGCCGTTCTCCCTATCTTCTGTGGCCGAGGCGGGATCGCAGGGGGAGAGGCCTGTTGGTATTTCGGTGCGCCACTCTCCCTACCCCCTGCAAACTTGGCGGGGCCGTTCCGCGGAAACGGTGTTGGTGGGGCCGCAGAGGAAGAGAAATGCTTTCCCTATCCTCTGCGGCCGAGGTGTGGTTCTTGGCGGAACCACCGACCTGCTCCGCCAACGGGTGACGGAAGTTTTTGGTTACCCATAACCTCCTCGTAGCGGACTCAGGGGGGTCCGCTACTGTACAAGATGGAGGTCGAGGAGGAAGGCAAGCCAAATAATTTTTTCCCCCCTTAAACAAAAAAAAGGATTACGGTCTCCCCCGCTTGTCATAAAAGGTGCCTAAAGGAGGTCATCGGAGTAGCGAGTGTTCTATGGGGCGAGGCACTCACCGAAAACTCAGCGGAGGCGACGAAGATCATATCATCCTAGGATGAGCCAAAGCGAAGCGCGAAGGAGTTGTAATGCGTTCAGTATGAGATCCTGGACTCCTCAGCGTTATAATATGTAGAGCCACCTGCCAGTTAAACCATCACTAACAAATTAAAATCGATTTTGATCCAAATGGAATCAATCAACAATCAAATTGTCATTTTAGTTTTTACATCAGCAACGGTATTATTCGGTGTCTATGCCCGAAAAATCGACAAAAACTTGTACATTGTCATGACCATTGTACTGGTTTTGACTGTACATGTCTTTTGATAGTTTTCCTTATCGACTTCTAAAAACAAAGCTTGTGAATCGAATGTGGCTGAACGGTAAGGCACGCGACTTTTAATATGGAGGTCGTGGGTTTGAAACTCGGCTCGTTGAGGTGCCCAAGAAAGTGGTCTAACACTTTTCGACTCCATTAAGATTCACCATCGTCTTAGCTGACTACCCAGGCTTTTTCCAAAAAAAACTTAATGTACCATCTAATATATCAATTTAGAAAACAAGAAACAAAAAAAAACTAACTCAATTAAATTCATTTACTATATATATTAGGCTTTTAGGCTTAGTTTATTGATCGCTTACTATGAGTATGGGCCTCATAAGGAGGCTCAAAGTCACCCAAAGAACAATGGAGAGGGCTATGCTGGAAGTATCTGTGCGCGATCAAATCAGAAATGAGGCCATCCGCAGTAGAACTAAAGTAACCGATACAACCCTCCGAATCACTAAACTTATTTAAGTGGCATTGGGCGGGGCACATTGCACGTAGAACCGATGGCCATTGGGACCGAAAGATTTTAGAGAATAGAATAGGAGCCCAGCATGGGTAGGCCCCCACAAGGTAGACTGATGACCTGGTAAAGGTTGTGGGAGTCCGCTGTATGCGGGTGCCGCAGGACCTGTCATTGTGGCACTCTTTGGGGGAGGCCTGTGTTCAGCAGTGGACTTCCTTCCGCTGATATGATGACGATGATGAGGGTTAATTTATAATTTAGATTTAGACATTAGTTTAGTTAATTAAACCAAAGATCATTGTGGACGAAGCCTGTTGCGGATTTCATCTGTGATGTGTATGTGACGAAGCCTAGTGCTGATATACCTATTCATGTGCGCACCTGATGAAGCCTACGCTGGGATTGGAATTTGTGAACCTTTTAAACAGGAATAAATGTTTACAATGTTTAGTTATGTGTAGTTTAGTTTATTTGCCCCTTTATAGTTTTCCTTTAATAAGGTCGGTTTCCCCCTCGGGTTGGAAGGTCAGATGGCAGTCGCTTCCGTAAAAACTAGTGCCTACGCCAATTCTTGGGATTAGGTAGCGGACCCCAGGCATTCTTCAGGATGCAACAAGGATGATGATAGTTTTCCTTTAATTCAAATACTTAAGGATATTCCAATCATTATCGCTATAGGCCTCTTAAATGAACATTAATTAAAGTATAAATATTACCAGTAAATATCGTTTTTACAGTTGTCATTACCAGTATATGTTTCGTCAGCTGCTGGCATTCCATTCGATACAAAAACTCCCCAACGAAATGCTCTTGCGCAACCAGGGTTCTGTAAGTAATCCAGTTTTTTTCTTCGTTAAGTTTATAAGTTTTTTAACATTATTTGTAGAAATATTTTAATGTTTTTTGGTTTTCTGGAGACATTTTTACCGATTTACTATTATTTGTATTAGATGAAAACTATTCACTACTTCTTCTACACTACTCTAGAGGAAATTCTCGTCTCTGAGAGACAGTAAAATATCTAAGACATCTTGTATCGATCCTGCCTCTATTTATGGTTTGGTTGTTAGCAATCATTTTTTGCAGTCGAGGTATTTACTTATCCCTTGCGACCTAACCTAGCACAACCTGGTATCAAAACTAGCCATATTATTCATCATTATACATACGAGTAGGTGTAGGTCTGTAAGCTGTATAAATAGGTGTATTGCTGTGTCCTGGACGACAACGTAATTTTGGGACACATTGTCGTAACTAAAATTTATATCATCAGACAACTTTAGTATGTCTACATAAAGGAAGACTAACGCAGAGTTTGCAGTTTTTTTTTTATGTACATCTTTTCCGCTTTAGGAGTATCTTTACATTACTTTGTATAGTGATCGATCAAGTCTTGGGTCGTTTTCCAACTCCTGAATCCTTTTCCGCATTCCAAGCGTTAAGCTCTGTTGAGCCAAATCTGTAATTACTGGATTGTAATTACTGCGATTGGCATGAGCTTTCGACTCTTGAGGACATATTAAAGCATGCCGAGAAAAAAATGGTGGATACGTCATTTTTTTATTTTATTTTTTATTTCATCAAAATATAGGTGTGGAGTGAATGAAGATATAGTGACGAAAATTGAGAAAGGTATGCTAAGATGGTTTGGACATGTAGAGAGGATGGATGAAATAAGATTGACAAAACGAGTGTATGAAGGAAGAGTGGATGGAAAAGTTGGAAGGGGAAGACCTCGGCGAACGTACTCCGACCAAATCGGAGACATTCTGCAGAAAGGCCAGGTCAGGAGTACCCTAAATCGGCGCGCATGCATGAAGAATGTTATGAAAGTTCATGAAGCGAAAGTTGTATGTCAGGATCGTAGCAAGTGGAAATCCGTGATCTCTGCCTACCCCTATGGGAAACAGGCGTGATTATATGTATGTATGTATGTATGTATTTTTTATTTTTGCGTAAATGCATTTTCAATCTCACTACTGACGATTGCCAGTTGATTTGGCAGAGGGCAAGGTGGCGGCCTACTTCAAATTTATTTCTGTAGAATTGACAAAGCTTTGATATTACCAAAACTTTTATTATCATACCAATTCTCTGGTCGATTTACAATGTGTTGTGGTTCTAGAGCAGTTCTAAAACAGAACAGTGAATACCTTGTTCTGATGTCAATCATTTCGATTAGTTCATTTTCATTCATTTCATTAACCAGTTTGTGTACAGTCTCTGTGACATCTGTGTCATGACGTCATGACGTCACTCTTGAATCTCTTAACGTCAAGTCTACATAACTAAAATAGTTTTTACAAAATTAGTCAAAACAAGTTGAATCTCAGAGGAAGTCCTGTTTACTCGAATAGGTACAGTGTTAACGCGGCTCATGGGTGAGGTACCTACAATGTAAAGGCGTATCCTCACTACGCTGCGCACCCGCTGGTGGACCAGCGCATACGCTTAGCAGCACTTAAAGGCAGGTGATCGGAAACATTCGGCGGCGGCCGCACAAGCACGCGACTTACCAATCGCTAATTGTGACACAGCCTTTAGGAGATTTAGATAGGTTCATAGGTTTTTTTTTATTTAGATTCAAATTACGAAGCTAAGGAGTAAAGCGCAAGGGGGGGCTCCGGTGCGTGCAGTACTGAGATGCTGGAATCCTCCGCATTCGAGCGCAGAATTCGGTCACCGTGGAGTTTTTAGTGGATATCACATGACCCCGCTACCAAAAAAAAGGTAGCGGACCCCAGGCATCCTTCAGGATGCAAATGTACTGGGAATAACGCTAGGATGTTGATGGAAATTACAAAGCTAATACGCATTCTTAAGAGATGTGGCAGTCTTCGAGCAGTGTCATTTCACGAATTATATCAACCCACGACTACTACGTATTGACAGTATGATGTCCACGCCAATTATTTGTAACGAAACTAATATATTTCAAATTTTACTGTTTGCCGGTGATTTTTAGCAAAAGTAGCCGTGTACCTATAGCTAAATTTAATACCTATTAAGTAGATAACTACTTGTAAAACAATATGTTTTATGTAAATCTTGGGAAACAGATTTGACCTTGCACTACATTTTTCATTTTAAAATCATATTGACCGCTCATTTCACATAATTTATGTCTGGAGTCGAACATTAGTTTGTTACCATAGTCAAAACAAAGTATCTGTCAGAATCGCATTTAAATGTGTTTTGCATAATCATAATCCACATTGAAATACATTTAGGATATAAAGTAAATGAGCTTTTAGGCCATGTCGATTTGTCCCGAACTCTGCGCGATCGCCATTCCTAATTGACGCCCCAATTAACTAGTCACAAAAAATATCGTCAATGTCCCATTTCCCGGATGTCGGCGTGGTCCGGAATACTCGTACCGCCGTTTTCGCCGATCGCGTTAATGTATAGGCTTGACCTATATTAAGGATCCGTGGAAAACACGCTTTAGTGACCACTACGAAAATATGCTACCACAAATGGAAATTAGACAAAATTAAACTGGATAATTTGACGGTTCTACCTTATTCCGCAGACAGAAGTTTCATAGAATGTATGTTTCCCATAATTTACATTTCATAGAAAGAATTTTTTTTTCACAAAGGGTCACAGGTCACTCTCCTACTTTTCTGGTAGACCTAAATGAGTTCTACACAATGACCTGATAAGTTAACGGTTTCGGAAAAAGAACATTCTATATAGTAATAAATGAACTTTATACTGCAAGTAGACCGCTATGGCACTTCTACAATTCTAAATCTACTAGCGTTTCTGAAAAAGAAGACCACTGCCGAGAAAAAACGCCGAAAGAAACTCGAGAGTCAGTCCTTTTTTCCCAAAAATATGCTTATTACAATGATAATACTTAACCTACTTAATATAAGTAAATCTGAGTATGGAAACAAAAGAGGAAGAATATTTACAATGTGTAGTTAGAAAAGACAACATGTGTTTACTAATTTCCTAGACGTGATACAATGATAATATAAATATATGAATATTAATGCTATTTAGGCCTCTGGTTTGCGCCATGCAGATCTTCTGTCAGTTAGATAGTCCTCTACCTTGTAATAAGCCTTTGACATCAACGATTTTTTCAAGTAATTTTTAAGGGCTGGAAATATATAATAATTTTGCGAATCAACACATTCTATGAAACTTTTGTCTGCGAAACAAGAGGACACCTAATTTGACAGACTATTTCATAGAGAGGCGCCATCTAGTTGTCGGGAAATGACTGGATTAAGGGATATTTTACCCACTAAAAGCTCTACTGTCTCTAAGTTGAAAAAATCGTGAGGAAACCGGTCCGATCCCAATAAAGTCTAGTCTTTCGTAAACTTAGTGCCTATGCCATATCTTGGGATTAGGTTCCAAAGCGGACTCTGGTCTCTTGTAGAACACAATCGAGCCCAACCAAAACCCAATTCTCCCAAAAAATAAATACTTTGACCGAGAAAAATGCTAGGAGGATAATGAAAATCCATGGCTGCCGCACACATGGAGGCCTCTACATTCTACAAGCGGAGGTCTGTGGATTATATATACTGACATATCCTGTTCAAGCCTAGGAACAGGGCGTAGCGGCATTACCTGTGTTGATATACCTGTTCAGCTGTAACGCTCTCGAAGGCCAATGTAACGTCATTCGGTGCTGCGCTGACGCACTGGCGCAAACGCGGCGGGCAGACGTGCGCGGCTTAAATCTGATAGCCTGACTACATTCAATATTATATCTTGCATGAGGCCATGCAAGATATAATATTGAACTATACGGTTTAGAACTATTATCTACCACCCAAATAGAAACAGCGCAATGAACATTCATGATGGTCCTTTTTAACTAAAAGGACGATCGTAGTAACACACCCTCGGTTCCCTACGACGTTTGTCACTGAAAGCGCACAATAATGATATTGCGCTTGCGCATAATTGCATCGATTGAACTTGGATAGCCTTGATTTACAACCGAGCATTAAATCATCTTTGTATGGAAGCTGAGAAAACTATTATCTATTATGATTCGCGCTTTGTGTGATTTTATTATGTTCTCCGATTTTTACGAGTTACATATTAGTTTTCGGAATTGCTTTTGATTTGTGAAAAGTATTTAGGGTTCTGCGTATGTTTAAAATTTAATGTAGATTATCTTTAGTGTCAAAGTCTAAGATTGTTCAGGACCACCCATAAATCCAATTACGTCTCTAAACTCATCCCGTTTCCTGCCATAACTGGTATTGGAAAGTTATCGGAAAAAGCTAAGTGATTTTCCAACATGGGACAATAATGTCAATTTAGAAGAATTAAAGACTATTTACTCGTAAAATGCGTTTTTTGTCAAGAGAGTGGATACTCCACTAGTCCACATATTGCATCTAAGCCAGAAAGAAAGTTATAAACATCAAACTGATCGTCCGCTAGGTATCTAATGGACATGCACCCACCTATTTTCATTGTATTTGTATCAATAATAAATAAAAAATAGATCAGATAGTTAAATGAATGTCTAACTTAACCTATTCCAAATAAATAAATCAAACCAAACCATTCATAACAACAATACTTGTTCTAATTAATCAAAAAACTACATCTCTAAGATACACTAACCGCACATACAAACCAAATTCAATATTAAGTTTAAATGTTAGGGTTCAATTTAGCTTGCCGCGTTAGGCTTGTATGAAATTGATTCAATTATTATTATTTAAGGCGAACTGTACAATGCATGAATGGATGTCGTGTTATTTGTTACTGTGCTTTTACTTATTCTCCGATGTCGCGCGGTTGGTGAGTGTGGCAGCGGCTTTTCCTTTTATCACTTGTATAAATTAGACCATATAATATGTAGGTACGTATACTATACGTATGCCTTGTCTGCATACAAATTTATCTTATTGTCAAATATCACTGCTTATATTTTATGAACTGTCATAGGAAATGGTTATCGTCATTTAACACACACTTTACAGAGTTTTTAGTGTTTACCAATTTCTTAAACCTCACCATATCATTATTATTAGGAAATGCTGGACTTTTATTTACTGTAACATGTTTTTTTTTTTATTTCAGTAGTTTCAGTACCTAATAATTTGGGAGTTATTGAACATTTTTGACGATCTGTTACTAGGCTGTAATGGTCAGTGACCCTGAATAAAAAAAGTCGTCGTCTAGTACCCATTACAAAAGTCTTTTTGAGCTCACTATGTAGCTAGTTCGATTTTTGTAAAATTGACTCCCTAATACCTACTTGTATTAATAAAATCTATTGAACATGAACTCTATCTTATCAACCAACTCGGATGCCTCGGTAGCGCATAAAAAATATATGTTGACCCTTAGTGAAGTTGTACTTATACTATGGAAGTGGAAATGCAGCTATATTTTTTAAACGAGACGCTGTAAACGACTTCTGATGTCAACTGCGGCCCACGGCCTAACGTTGTATACTTAGTTGTGTATTTTTTCAGGAGCTGAACTGAAGATGAAGCCTCCTCCACACTCGCTGAGCCGACAGACCAGCCGGGCGGGCCGATCTAGCGGCCGATCGCTACTGTGGGCGAGCCTTTACAGCGGATTAAATCATGCGCGGACGCGCGTAATGAATGCCATTACGACACGATCGATTATTATCCCGATTCTGTGTATGCATCGATGACCAACTATTATTTGTTATACCAACCTTGGGTTTGCGTACTTTATGGTTCCGTACCCTAATGTGCCTTTCGTTTATATTCAGGGTGGTTGACCTGAATTATTGAAAAAAAATAGATGTCTAAGCGATTGTATTATGCATAGAATGTAGAGCGTTAGTGGCCCAGCGGCGCCCTAGTACCGCGTGGGGTTTGCGAGGTAAAGCAAAGTTGACCGGTGTCAACTCTTGTATAGGTGACTACGGGTTCTTTGAGTGGTTATTAACTCAGCGCTCCCGCGCTTTGGAAGGCACGCTAAGCCGTTGATCGCGGGTGCTGTTTATGACAGCAATCGTGACGCCAAGTTATAGAGTATAGACCTTTGGACGGCTTGTGAACTTCTAACTTCTTCTAACAGTCAAGTTGCCCACTCAAGCAAACACACAAACCTAATCCCAGTAAGGTCTAGTTTCCCCCTTTGGATTAGAAAGTCAGATGGCAGTCGCTTCCGAAAAACTAGTGCCTACGCCTATGCCAATGCTTGGGATTACGTAGCACTGTGCTAGGATAATGCTAGGATGATGATGAAGTATTATGTTTAAGTTTAAATTTTAAAATTTAAGATTAATGTAAAGCAGTTACTTTTTTTGCATGTTGTGTTTGCCTGTTATTGTTTATCAATAACTTTTAATATATATTACACCTGTTGGCAAATCTAAATAAATAAATAAATTATTTAATGTCTATGGTTTCACTTGGTCCATTCACAGCAGCGTTCTCGTAATACCCTAAACGAAACCGTCCATAAAATTCAGGCTATTAATAAAACCTAATATCATTTATTATGCAAAAATGTGACCGAAGTTACGGCATCAATGTTAAGTTGATAAGCGGTTGATTCACTAACGACGATGTAGGATGTCTAGGTATTCGGGTAATCCGCTACTGACATCGAATTACACTGGATTAGTCTAAATTATTGCGTCTGGTCGCGGCGCAGAACATTTGCGGAAGATGGTTCACTTGGCATGTCCTAGCACGGCGGAACCTACACCACAAAGAAGCACCATAGCGGTGATGTTATTATGGCTGCGGTCTTCTGTATGGTACTATAACTGTTTATTTTATTTATTTGCTTCAGGCAACTAAAGGCCCATATTAACATATACATACCTTACAGACTTACATACATATCGATACAAAATATTCTTAAAAAACTTTATTTTTTATGGCGACGTAACAGCGTGACTCCGTTGCGTCGTCATCTCCGGTATAGGACTCGGTAGGTTGTCCCAAAACCGCCGAAACACTACATCCATCGGACAAAAATCAGCACACGCGATGGTCCCCTGCAAAGGCCGCGGCACGCGCACCACAAACGAGCTGAAGTGCAGGTAGTGGCCCGAACGCAGCTGGAACACCCTCAGCGAGTAGGTCTTCTGACGACACACTCCACCATGTCATCGGCCGTAGCGGAGTAATGCAGGCTCGACACATACAACGCCTTGATTTTATGTCAGTGAGGAACCTAATACATGCATACTCTAGATGTCAACACTTTGTTGAAAATCTTGCTGACATTTTGTTAATTTTTCAACCGACTACCGTTACATGTACCTACATTCACACCTAGTGATTGAAATGGCCCTCTTAGTTTATAAGCCATATTTTTTGCATATCTAGAAAGGCATAGTTTAAATTATTTTCATATAGCAATACCTTATGTAAACCTGTAATCTATAGCAGTCGTTAAGCCAAGTTAGAGGCCTTCGGGCGGCTTGGGAATTTCTAACAGTCAAGTTGCCCGCTCACCTGATAAGTCTAATCCCAATAGGTCTAGTTTCCCCCTTGGGTTGGAAGGTCAGATGGCAGTCGCTTCCGTGAACAATAGTGCTTACGCCAATTCTTGAGATTAGGCAGCGGACCCCAAGCATCCTTTGGGGTGCAATTGTACTGGGATAACGATTATAGGATGATTGACCTGCAATTAATACGTACTTTTATGAGCCAGTACCAGTAGTAGATTACATATGTATGTAGTTGTATCTTATTGACTTTTTAGCATCGATAAACAGCATGTTAATTATGTTGTTGTATGTGTTGATTACAATGGTTTATGTTAGTTCTGACAGTAAGCGATTAACCAAACTTCATCTAAAAGGAGGGACGTCTGCTTCAAAAGTTACATAATTGACCGAGCGAGCGAAGCGAAAGAAGCGTCCGTTTCAGCTTATCCAAATATGTCTGTTCGGATGTTCTTTTCTATTTATCGCATTTCTCAACCGATTCTCGTGATATTTTGTGAGCAGGTTCGATAATTATATATATTTTTGTCGATTAACCTCTTTTATATATTTTTTCGTCGATTAACCTCTTTTAGTAATTTTAAAATTTGGAAGAAAACCACGAGGTCACAGAGCTACTAGTTAATCGGTTTCAGTGATCCCTCTGTTAAAGTTTTGTTGGATGAGTCAGGTCACAATGTGACACCAGACATTGTTTCCTCTATCAATTCATATCATCACTCATTTACGACCAGTTTTGGAGGTTACCTAGCTTGTGCTATTGGAGACAATACTATTAGTACACTGAGTTAATACTTACAAAGTATGTTGCCTTTTTTATCATAATCTTTGCCATTGATTGCAGAATATAACTCACGCACAATGTCCATGTCTTCATTTGGTCAAACGAATATTTTCAGTACAGGCATGTCTTTAGCTGACGTAATTACTATAATACTATAAAATCAGTACAATTTATTTTCCGAGTGAAACGAGGTCTCCGCTAGAGTTTCGGCAAAAATGCTTTCGTATGTCTGGTCGGTGGACAACACCCTGTACTCCTCTACAGGTCGCATTTCTCAACCGACTTCGTGAAATTTTATGAACAGTCTTGAATATTTCGAGTCAGTTTTTGAATTGGAATTTGAAAAAGTAATTGTTTTCGCGAGGTCTACAGCTCACAGAGCCACTATTCGTTATAGAGATGGAAGAGTACAAATCACAGAAAAATCCCAAGCACTTCAACAACAAAAAGCCGGCCAAGTGCGAGTCGGACTCGCGCATGAAGGGTTCCCTTCCGCGTGATCTATAAAAAGAGTCTGACTCGCACTTGGCAGGTTTTTAATATTTTTTATTATAGCGGCAACAAAAATACGTAATCTGTGCAAATTTCAACTGTCTAGCTATTACGGTTCTTGAGATCGAGCTCGGCGAGTGGTAGCCATGAAAAAGGGCTAAAATATCACGTTTTTTGTTTGGGAGCCCCCTTAATTATTATTATTATTATGTTTTTATTATTTGTTGTTATAGCGACAACAGAAATACACAATCTGTGAAAATTTCAACTGTCTAGCTATCACGGTTCTTGAGATACAGCCTGGTGACAGACGGACGGATGGACGGACGGACAGCGAAGTCTTAGTAATAGGGTCCCGTTTTTACCCTTTGGGTACGGAACCCTTAAAAGGAAGCATCCATCAAACCAAAAGGCATTCTAAAAATCTCATACATTCCAATTTGCATGATGATCGCTAAGATATCCATGTTTTTGTGATAATGATTGTTGTACGTACAAATCATGATTGTGTACAGTAATCTTGGCCGGCAGTGTACAAGCAGCGAATACCAGTCTGCAATAAAATTGATTGCGCGCGCCGGCCTGCGCGTGGGCACCCGGCACATCGAAATCAGCCGATCGAGGATGCTTAACCTATTACAGGACGGATATATGCGTCAGGCGGCGTTAGCGTTGCCACTTACCTTTGAGTGAAATTATGAAGCGTTCCAAATTAACTGGTGTATGACCGATCAGCACTCGACCAGCATATGTAAATGATCATCTTCAAACGCTAGAAATATTTCTATCAGAACATTAATTTTGGAGCAAGAATATTCGCAACGCAAGTAAAACTTCAAACTTAATTTGTAAAAAATAATACACATATTTAGCTGATTAATCAATTGTTATTGATTACTTATTCTTTATTGTATTAGGTACCCTCATTTTTTTATTTCTTTTACCATTTTATTCTAAATGAGGTTATGTCAATGAAATAAAAAGATCAAATACCTTAATTACTATCAGGCCATCAAGAGCGTAACAAGCACGATAGGTTATGCTGTCATGTTTTATGTAACGTTTTCGTAAACTTCGGCCATAAGACAAGGCTATATAGCAATTCAATAACATTAATATGATAATAATTTATTCAACAAACATGAAAACAGGATATTTAAAACCAAACTACTAAAACTATTTTTTTTTAAGTCGCCAAAATCGGAGCCCTGTGGAAGGCTCCCATAAGGCTGACAGCGTTCCCCCTTTGGATGGCTATGCTGATCCAAAGAAGGGGCTAGCCCCTACGGTCTCCTGACACCTAGGACAGCCTCCGGGATAGTTGCCCAAAAAGTCGGTGGGCACCTATAACATTAACTTAGGCTGGATTCAACCAAACAGGAATATAGTTTAGTCAGAGATTAGTTAAGATATTTGATGTTTTACCTCAACGTGTCACTTAAACGGAGACTTACTTACCTGTTTGATCGAATGCGATCGGTGTGATCAAAATTACTTCAGTACAAACACAGAGCTCTTCTTCAAACCACAAATCCAATTCACCAATATTGACCAAATATGACCGATCAGAGATCGGAAACCGGTGTGGGACTAATTAAAAATACCCGCAATAAATTAGCGGCCGCGTTGTCAATGTGATTGATCGTAAACACCAGTTAGATTTATTTCGTTACCTTTAATGGCTTACGATTGGAGATAAGCCCTGTCGAAGATTAAACCGCAGAGGAGACAACCCGTAGCATAATCAAAGCGAGGGTAAGTTAATGTTGATACTAGTTTATGTGAACGAGTTTTTCATTTTTAGGGTTCCGTAGTCAACTAGGAACCCTTATAGTATTGCCATGTCCGTCCGTCTCTCCGAGGCTTTGCTCTGTGATTGTATAGTGCTAGAAAGCTGCAATTTGGCATGGATATATATAGCAATAAAGCTAACCTCCCGTAGGGTAAGCAAAAAAAAATCATCACCACTTTGCGTGTAGACGTAAAGCGGGGGTGAATTTTTTTGCTTTAACCCTTTGGTGTGCGGTGTTGTCGGATAGGTCTTTCAAAATGAATACAGGTTTTGATCAAATATTTTTGATAAAATGAATATTATCGATAATAATCACTCTAAAAAAAAACATCCCCCCCCTCTAATTTATGAACTATGGGTCCCCTTTCCTTGTTTTTTTTCTTCTAATTAAGTTCATAGGGCAACTACTGAACCCTACATGTCGGGCTATACTCAATGTATAGCCCGACATGCTCTTGGGTCATGAAGCGAAAGTTGTATGTCAGGATCGTAGCAAGTGGAAATCCGTGATCTCTGCCTACCCCTATGGGAAACAGGCGTGATTATATGTATGTATGCTCTTGGGTAATTTTTTAACAAATGTTTATGATGAGCGTTATGATAATGATGATAAATAGAACTCTCTAATAATAAGTAAATATTCCTAGTATTATGAACTTTTCTAGCTTATGCCATCTTAGACACAGTATCAGAAATAATTAACTATGAAACACCACGGTCACGGGCAGTATCTCTTAATATGGAACAAGAATTCCATAACACAGGTACGCGTTTGTGAACGTGGATGCGGCTTTATCTAACTACATTTCGGTCAGGTTATATCATGGTTATATTTTTGAGCATAAAACCTATGACTTTTTTCTTTTTCTCAGTATCCTGAAAATTTTGGTTTTCCTACTCAGAGGTATCTATTCAGATTCATTCATATCATGATAAAATATTGCATTCATGTCAAAATATAAGAATGCGCATCATGGCCGTCAATACAGATTATTTTTTTCATATTTTTTTAGGTTTCCACTACGTAACAGTCCTAGCAAAAGGCATAGAAAACGTCATATAGTGGAATAAAAAAATTGATTCACTTTAATCCTTTACGACCAGAATCAAGAGTCTCACGATTAGTAAAAATCTTTTACGGCATACCATCCTCGACTGCCCCTTCTGTCCTTTTACTCTCTGCACATATGTATAGGCACAGGCAGGTGCATTCCTATCGCGCGATTATGTTAATACGATCGATTCAATCGATTCCGCGACGAGTCGACAACCACTCGATTATCGTTACAAGTTTTATTGCTTAATACACGCGTGTGGGATGTTGAGTCGATTTATGGCTTTTTATAAGGTTTTATTTGTATTTGTTGTAGGAGATTAGGCAAATAGATTCATAGTGTTTCCGTTGAATATTAAGAGAGTGACATATTCTAGTAACACATATGCATGTACCTATACATAAAGTACGTACCTACATAATTGTTTCTCGTATATGCCACTACGTATGAGTATACATTTATTTATGTATAAAAAGGCGCCAATCCCCAATCCGCAGTGGGCAAGCGTATGGAATAATGGCCATTCTCTCTTATTCGTTAGAAGAAGCCTGTGCCCAGCAGTGAGACTGGGACGTATATAGGCTGATGATGATAAAGATAACTCGTGGGTTCAGGTACTTTTGTAACCGAGAATTAACAGTCATATAAAAATGTTATGACGCTATTGGCATTGCCATATCGATTGCACAATAAATGATTGCTATGATTAGGTAAGTAATTCATTATTTTGGCGATAGACCGTCGGTTCTCTGCATTGTAGCTACAGTGGGGTTCAAAAGTGCATGGACATGTTTATGTTTCAGCTACAGCAATTCGGTCGACATCGACTGTACATGTTTAATTTAAGTGAGCATCAAATAATTGTTTTGTATTAACGATTTAAAGTCAAGTCATTAAGACAATATTGTAATATGACTGTTCAGGTAAACGTCCCAATGCCGGACATCTTAATGCCTTGTTAATGATCACCTTTGTCATTGTGACATAAGATTGAAAGTGCCATGTATTGGATTAGTATCCAGCACTGGGACATTTACCTTGTGCCTCCCAAAGTGTTCAAAACCCACGACCATAAACTGTGCAAATTATAATATTATAAACACAACAAAGGCAATGGAAAATCGAATTCAAATGACTAACGTAAATCTTGAAATTATAACGAAGCTGTTTATGTCATTACTCCTTAGTCACTGCAGACCGTATAGTTAACAATTAATCGCTACAAGTAAGCAAAACCGAAGGCGCGACTTGTATTACCCGTTCACATTATATGTGCACCTCGGTGCGTGACGTCAGTACGGCGCTTGCGTAATTGTGTGCGCAGACTGCGCAGGCGCTGCAATCCGGGTGGTGCACAGATTTGTGACCGGGTATCGACATGGTTAATTACGCCGGTAAGCGATAATTTATATTGAACACTGCCATTAATCATGCCGTTAATCAGACATTGATATTTTCGCTTCATAATCCACCCTTTATTTGGTAAATAAACAATTCAGAACCAGTTGGCGTCGTTGAATACTCATAGAATATACTTACTTAAACAGTCGCAAAAAGACTAATATTTCTCGTTAGTTTAGTACCTTTATCAAATACAATAGGTACGTACTTATATATATTATCTCGCTTTTTTTTTCAAAGTAGGATCCCGGACCTCAATTTAAACCCTAAACCCTTCCTTTTGTTGTTAGGAACCCTGACAAACTAAATAAATCAATTGTGATAAATATCAAGAAACTCGTGGTTGCATGGTGCAACTCAATATAACCGCTTCGTAAGGATTAGATTGTTCTTCATTCTCAGTCATGGCTCATGAGGAAGAGACGGAGAAGAAGACTTAGTTGAGAAGTTCAGACTTGCGCCGTTTAATGAGGGCGTAAATTTAAATCCTGCTTATAGGGGCCAATGAGGCTAGAAACTTAAGTATGGCATTATTATACCATTTCAATTAAGTAAAAACATCGTGTGGAAAAATGGTCAGATCATGGTCATGGTCTGCGAGGAAATTTAACCCTATAAAAGGCTACAGCCTTTCATATAGGGAGGAAATTCAACCCTAAATTCCAAATTAATAATTTTCGTTAGCAGCGTTACTGCTTAATACAAAATTAAATTCAACCCTATATGAAAGACTGTAGCCTATACCGACACATCCAAGTGGGGAGGCCAGTGTCTAACAGAAGGACTAATTTAGGATAATAAAAATACAAAAAAACACGTTCAGATAAAGGACTAATGAAAGACGAGTAATCGATCCGAATGTCGTATACTACGGACGCAGACGCTTTTCAAATGCAACAGATACTACTGTACGAGTAGACATATTACCATCTTATCTTGGTTAACTTCGTGATATCACATTTCTATAGTAGCACGTCACATGTCCACATTTTTCCACCACACCGTTACTTTAAATGCCTTCCAATGCCTTAAATTCCCCCAAAACCAAAAACCTTAAGTTATCAAGGCAACGGACATGACCCATTAATATCGTCCAAAAACGAGTGTGAAGTTATTCGGGGAATCGTATCTGTGATCAAAGCAAATCGTCAGAGTGAAGGAACATGTACGGCTACCGTTTGTGCTTATCCTAATTTAAGACGGTTAAACGCAAAAGCACTGAAGAACCAGGGTTCTTGAATCTTCCTTAAAGGGAACCTTATTTCCAGGGGTTCCTTATTTTTCCGGCAGCTGGAAACAGCTTTTTGTGTCGTGTTCACTTGCCAGTTCTCAGTATTTCGTGACATTTACGATCTAGATGTCGTCGAAGCAAGAGTGTATACCAACTTAGTGATAAAGACTGCTCTTAGGTCCTGTCGTCTCTTACCAATGAGACCAGGGTCAGTCACTGGTCAGTCTCAAATGATAATTATAAATTTATGGCAATTGTGATGAGCTCCTCCGTGACTTCTATTCCAAGTCAGAGGGTATGTCGTTGAGAGAGTAGTGCCGTAGAACGAACTCGGAGACGAGCCATGGTCATGATATTATTATGGTTAAGCATAAATATTGTCTTTGTCAAGAAATATAGTATACATGTACTTTTTTTGTAAGCTGTACTACATCCAGGACCACCATAACCCCTGGTGGTTTTAGACGGTAGTCCGGGCGGCTCCCGGGAGTCCGTCATGCCTGTCCTAGTCCCCCGGCTAAGCGGGATGCGTAAATGCATTTCCCCATGTAAAAAAAAAACAAGGACCACTTTAAGCATACCTTGGTTTGTCTTTGACATGCAATTTATTTCGAAAATAGTCAAGTAATTTATTGTTTTGACACTGAACGAAATGATACCTTAAATTAAAGTTTATCTCGATGAAATGCCTAAAAATCGGTGCAAATCGGTATTTCGCACGATAAAATCGTGCGAGAAATCCGCAGCAGTTATTTCTCCGATTTGTAATTCCCACCTTTTTACGTGAAACTAATTTGACATAATGTGTACAAAGTAGCCGTATTTACTCAGTTATTATAAAGCCCGTGAAATAAGCCAGGGAAATGTATAATAATAATTAGCATAGAATCCGTTATTCTTGATGGACTTAGCAATAGGTGAAGCATTTAGGTTAACTCAACAGCAAAAGTAGATGATCATTTTAGTATCTTGTCACTTTCACTACTTTGACGCATCCCAACTGTCGCAGTATTGTTACGTTAGAGCGATATAGTACTAAAATGATCATCTACATTTGCTGTTGACTGTACATGAACTCTGTTCTCTGTAGGCGAATTCCTGATTTGTCAGGGCGGAGGCGGTACGATATGAGAAAACTGTCAGTGTCAACTGTCAGTCGTCTCTGTAGCGTCTTTTTACTGCTCGCCTACATTTAAGGTGACTTCCTGACTTGGCGGGGCGTATCGACATGTCATACATAGGTATTTTGTTCTTTGTCGTGAGCTTACTGTTGTGAGATTGCCTCACTTGTCGAAATTCTGTCGGTATTACATTTGCACAGTAGTACTATAATTTTCAAACTCTCTAGACGTTTCATTTTCATTTTGATAATTCTTCTCCTTGGCATGAGGCATATGAACCAAATAAGGCGACTTCCTGACGTGGTGGGGCCATATAAATATGTGGTACTACAAGCTATCTGACATAAACGATTATTTTTTTGTTATATTTTATAGGCCGTCGACAACCTCACATAGGACAACAAAGCCGCTTGGAATACATTTTTGAATATCCGAAATTCCTTCAGGCTTCCTCGCGATGTTTTCCATCAGAAAAAGGTAGACGGTAAACTTTTACAAAAATCAGGTAAAAATACAACATTGAAGCTAAACCCTCGACCATAACTCTCTCGCCTCGTCGCTTAATATATCAGAAACGGATAAATTTATGCCCAGCATTCGCGCCTCACAATCGGACAACATTTAGCTCTTTATCGACTGGTTGATATACGGCGCGCGCGCCGGACAATCCCTCAACACGATATGCGCGTGATCGCAAGAGGATTCTGGGACCTTGTGACCATGTTTGGATGGTCAAATGATGTCCGCAACTTTCGCAAGCATTGCAAAATGAATGAGATTTTTTTAAATCTACTTACTGGCAAAAGAATTGTCCAGTGTCCATCAACCCAGCATCAGCAGCAGCAGTTGGTAACATATAAAGAACCCGGGTACTCGTGAATGAGACTAACCCGGGACCGGGATGAGAGGCCTACGCCTAATATTATACTGTGCCTATGCTCAAAATCATCTTGACTGTGAGCTTTTATTTAACTTGCAATGTATTATCATCATCATCATCATATCAGCCGATGGAAGTCCACTACTGGACATATGTAGGCCTCCCCTAAAGAGTGCCACAATGACCGGTCCTGCGCCACCTGCATCCAGCGTACTCCCGCGACCTTTACCAGGTCATCAGTCCACCTTGTGGGGGGCCTACCCACGCTGCGCCATCCAGTACGTGATCGCCACTCGAGAACCATTCGGCCCCAACGACCATCGGTTCTACGTGCAATGTGCCCCGCCCAAAGCCACTTAAGTTTAACGATTCGGAGGGCTGTATCGGTTACTTGCAACGTATATAACTATGTTGGTTCGGGTGGAATCTTGCAACTAAATTTTGAAGCAGATATCTTCAACCGATTGAGCTGAATAATAATAAATAAATAAATAAAACCACCAAACTGATCTGATCACGGAGACAGAACATGGCCATATCCACTTTTGAGTCCTGAAAAAGAAAAATTCGCCTTATTTAGGCGCATTGGAACTTTAATGAGTACTTAAAGACTAGTATCAGGGTAAACCCTGCTAGTACGAGTATGCAAAAAAGTAGAGTCGGCATTAAAAGCCAAAAATGTACCAAAAATTATGTTTTTGACAGAAGTTTACTATCAATTATCAATTCTTTCAAGCATTGATATATGTGGTAAATTACACAAAAAAAACAGCCATATCGTATATCTGAAGAAGCCCAAACTTGGTATGTTTTGAAAATTATTTTTGTTTTTATAAAAAAGTGGCTGAAATTTAATGCTGTGGTATATTTTTAGAATCGCCTTAAAAATCCCTTTCGTATGATACCACACAGGATTGGTTTCAGAAAAAAAAATCCAATACAAAAAAAATATGACTCAGCACACAAGACTCCTAAGAGATTGTTTTTTAAGAACTGCGGGTCAGAAATTTTATTTTGACCTCTGGCTAAACTGTACATCAATTTGCGGTGTTTCTTTGGAATTGGGCTCGTACGTCCACTATATTGCTTGAACTGTCCAGAATACAACCTCGTTTCTACGTAGGAGTGCAGAAATGGTAAAATTATTGCCCGTATATTGGTGCATCGTGTCGCACGCTTCGTTCGTTTGTTTGTCTGCCTGTGGCGTGTATTGGCAATTAATCTTCAACTATGTTGGTGTACAAATACGTTATAGAGATTATAGGAAGTTGCTATCGGACAGCGATATTGCTCAGGTCAGGATATACAGTATGTGGCATGTGACCCTACGGTAGGCAAATATTTTAACCCGTCAACTTATGGATTAAAAATAATATAACGTGTCTTGTTAATATACCAGCCTGGGCTCAAATTCCAATAAGGGCATTTATTTGTGTGATGAATACGGATATATTATGTTCCTCGGTTTTGGATGTTATTAAGTGTTAAGTATTATCTAAGTATTAGTTAAGTTAAGTATTAAATATTACTGGTTCGAATCCAGCTCAAAGAATTTTGATTTCTGTCATCTTAAAACCGGCCATATTATAATTTTAGACATAAATACTTAATACTAACATAATCTTAAGTCGAACGCTAATACTAACAGTACTAACAACATATATGGATGTAACTGATCCGAAATAAAGATTAATAAATAAATAATAAATAAAAAATTAAAATAGAGTCCATGCCATTCTACATCGAAGTTGAGAAATCTGTATTATGTATATTTTGTCATGCACTAAATAAATAAGTAGTTTAAATAAAATACAACCAGGCAAAAAATTTCTTGAGTGTGAGTTTTATGGCTAGAATAAATAAAAAAGGCAAAAGTTATGTATTACAGGTAAGAAGGGTGTAAATAGGTACTTAGTCCATTAAGTTATAACTACAAGCAAATTGATAAAAATACTTAATTATATACAAATAAATACCATTTTTGTACAAAATCCGATTGAACACGCATCAATCCATTAAAACGACCGAAAAGCGACAAATGGAGGAAGTAAAAGACCAAAGCACTATAAATCTACTAGTATCAGACATATTTTAATCGCTCCTCTCGATTTTAACCCCATAAATAACAGATTTTTAAATTCCGAACAAAAAACAAAAACATTTAATATGCCGTATCGGGAATAAATCACCCGCAAGTGGCATATTCTTCTTTGGTGGTATGTTATTCTTTAAACGAGCCATGCAAAAACGAACCTTAACCTGTAACCGTAAATCTGAAAATTCAAAACGCGTCTTTTTAACAAAACCTTCCGAAGCACCCCACTCGAGTTTGAATTATATCCTGTTGGGTTAAAGTTGATATTGCTTCGTGTTGTTATGTAGGTTTCTCATATAAATCAATGAGGATGGTTTCCTGATTTTTGATAGCAACTCAGTATCGATGGTGGAGGTGTATGGAACGTCCGTCACGCCATGTTAGCGGTGAATTAGTGGAACGGAAAAACGTTTTGTAAGGTAACAAGGAGTTATGGAATTCGAGTGTATTGAAGAACTTGTTCTGCTTAGTAAAATTTATTTTTACAGACAAACAGAGGATAATTAGTTTTTCTGCTAATAAATAACCGGAGCTCACAATTAACGCCATACAATGAAAATCTTCTCGTTCTTTGAAACGTCGTACTGATGAGATCAGGAAAAAATAATGACTGATTTTCAGATATATGAATTCTTAATTTTACAGTTAGTTTTTATTGATTTCCGTTACTTCAGGCATATAGCCGTGTATACCCAAAGAAACGACGTAGCATATTCAGATTTTCAAAATTGATGTCTTTGTTTTTTTCATTTTTGTTACAAAATAGTTAAGAGGGACTTAAGAGTTAAGCAACAGTTAGTGTCAAGTATGACAATATTCGAAATTCGAGTGACACGCACGCACGTCAACATTATTTCATTGTTCAATTAACGGAATTCAATAAAAACACTCTGTAGGTATACTAGGTAATATGTCGTACAAAAAATATTGTATGCAACGTTACAATTAGGTCTTAAAATTCGAGAGTCGCTGTAACAAAACGAACGTAGAGAGAGAACCCTTATTATGTAACTGTTGTATAAAATACAATATATCGTCTAAAATTTCACAAGAGGAAATATAAATAAAACTTCACTAAGTCAAATATTTATCGAAATTTGTTTAAAAAGGCTATTCCCGAAGAGTGGTGCTTATCGTTTTCTCGTAAGCGGAAGACATAAGCATATCTCTTACACAGGAGGTGTAGTTCAGCGAATCAAAGTATGCCCTTAAGGCTTAGGGGGTTTTACTCTATTTAAATAGAGTAAAAATTTTTCTAAAATTTTTCTAAAATGTACGCTCCTCTTCTAATTGACATTGGTTTTCACAAGAGTAAGGAATCGATAATTTTAGTTAGACATTCACATCATTTATTCATTTGATTTATTTGTTTCACTTGCGTGATGGAGTCGTTCAAATCCTGCTAGAAGAAATTGCTAACCGGGTGACCTCTTGAAAAGATGTGTAGAGTAACAGCAACTATATTCCATTATCGAGTTCAATTGTAGCAAGTTTATTACAAAAAATTCACTATGGCCAAATAAGAGATTGTTTTAGTGTCAAGTATATTTTTTGCATACTCATCACCTCGCTGAGACCGTTCCAATGACAATGGTTTATCTTGTGAAGTTTAGGAGTTGCGTTGCTATGACCACTTTCTGTCTCCATCACATCAGCTCGGTGGTGCCATAATACCCGTATTGCATTGTCGTCGAACTCGCATAAGTATGCTAAATTTCAGCTCAATCAAGGCACTGGAAAATTGGTCAAATTTAATTTTAGTAGTAAATTAGGCTTGTAATAAATACCAAACTCCAACTCAGTCAGTCTTGTACCCAGTTTCATAGAAAATTGGCTGTGACAGACAGACGCACGAGTGATCCTAAAGAGTTCCGCTTTTCCTATTGAGATATTACGGAACTATAAAAATGAGCTTCTGCTTGACGTCAACCGATCGATTAATACAAAATCATTTTTTTTAAACCGCGTCGGTGGCAAACAAGCGCACGGCCCGCCTGATGGTAAGCGGTCACCGCAGCCTATGGACGCCTACAACTCCAGGTGTGTCACATGCGCGTTGCCAGCCCTTTAAGGAAATATACTCTCCTTTCTTGAAGAACCCCATACTGTAGTTTCCGGGAAAACCTCGGCTGGGAGCTCATTCCACAACCGGAGCATCCGAGCGAGGAAATTCCTCTGAAACCATACCGTAAGCGACCATTTAGGTTCTAAGGTGTGTGGATGACTGCCCTACGTGGTGAGCGGTGCGATGGTAGAAAGCGGCCGTGGGCATCATACCGAACAGAACATTATAATATTTCTCTAAAAAATATAATCTTATTAGGGTTTTTTAGGTCATAACAGTCTCTTACGGGTGTAAACAAAAGCAATTAGCTATAAGCATAATAAAGTCCAATTAAAACAAGCAAGTAACCATAAAGACGAGCATCAATTTAAATTGTCGAAGGGACATCGACTCATACGGCTAATGCCGCATTGATATTAATTAAAAATAATTATGATTACGACCATATTCAATGACTCTGGTGTTACAGCTATTAACAGTATAGTGATGCACTCGAATCGATAATTTATATCGATATCCAAAGGACGGACAACACATTCTATAAAAAAAACAGGACTTTCCATATCGGTATTTTATCAGTCTGTAAAAGTCGGGTTGTTCACCGATAGGTACCCAAATCTAAGGACCCTAACAAGTGAAAAATATTGAAATTAAACGTATATTGTTAAATCATGAGTATTAATTCAGAAAATCACAGTTCAATTGGAATAGTTTACATTCATCATCTTCATTATGCTCCTGAGGGCCCCACAATACAAAATATCTAAAAATAAACGACAAAACAAATGCAACTGTATCCTTGTTATAAATAATAAATATAAGATATTAAATATACGTGGACAATCTCACACAAATTGACCTAGCCCTAAACTAAGCGAAGCTTGTATCATGGACATTAGACGAGAATATACGTACTTATATAGATAATTAATTACTTAAATACGTAGAAAACATCCAAGACACAGGAACAAATATTAGTGTTCATTTACACAAAAATAAATGCCCTGACCAGGATTCGAGCCCAGAACCACCAACTGCGTAGCCAATCAACTAACTAGGCTAAAAAGGTCGTCATATTGAAAATGATTGAAATTTCTAAAAGTAAATTAATTTCTACAAGTAGGCCCATGGGCTTGTGAACGATAAAGACTTTGCGGTTACATAGCGCAATCCGTAACATCGAAAAATACTAACTAGTGACCAGTCAATGTAATCGATATCGAAAATTTTTCAATGCAATCGCCAGCCTAGCTAAGCATTGACGTCGGATGTATAAACATCATTCTTCACTAGCAAATAGGTACCTACGTACTCGTAAGTGCGAAAGGGAGAAACATAAACGGAATTATGCTATTGGTGCTGGAATTTTTATACCCTCTATAAATAAAATAAATAAATAAATATTAGAGGACAATTTTTACACAAATCGAACTAGTCCCATAGTAAGCTCAATAAGGCTTGTGTTATGGGTACTAGACGACGATATATTTAATAGATATACACTTAAATACATAGAAAACATCCAAGTCTCAGGAACAAATGTCTCTGCTTACCACAGAAACAAATGCCCTTACCGGGATCCGAACCCGGGACCTCTAGCTTCGGAGGCAGTGACACTACCAAACTAGGCTAAACAGGCCGACAAACTATCTTTTAATATTTCATTGATATCGACTCCCGCCCTCCCTCGAGTTCTAATTAAGGCATCGACTGACCGAATGTGCGCTTAATCAGGCCTGTGCTGCCCTCATTACATAAAAGGGCGTGTTGTCATACAAATTGCACGGTGGTTACGACGTTCTAGAAAGGATGTGTATGCGCCGGCACTTGTTTGCTTTGTAGTTGAGCGCGACTGTTGTTTTCTATATTTAAACGATACAATAGTCGTTTCCTGCTAATGGTGAATGGCACTTAGATTAGTAACACTCGCTAAATTCAATATAAATATATATTCAAATTCTTATGACAGCCTGGGCTGTTTCTTGCGTATACGCCTATGAATGAGTAAAAAACAATTATTTTAAACTAATTTTGTATTAAGCAGTAGGTAACGTCTGCTAACAAATATTCAAAATTTCAAATGAAAGGGCAAAATTGTTCTTTTTATTCATTTCAATGTTTTCGTATTAAATTTGATATTTACATTTAGCATAACCTAATTAGTAAATTTCGGCAGGCATTAATAAGGAGCATTATTTTTTTTTATTTTACGCTTTAACTTATTTAACCATTTGCGTAGTAGACAGTCACCTAATCAACCGGCTTCATATTAACATCGATCATGCCTTCCAAAGTACAAAAGCGCTGAGTTAAGCCGCATTCACACATTTGTCTGTCGTGATGTGTTTGTGACGCATCAGAACGCTAATGCTGTGTAAATATAAATAAATAAATATTGGGGGGCAATCGTAATACAATACAATAGGTACAAAAAATATTTATTGCTCACCAAACTGATCACAAAGTAAAACAAAATTAAATAATTTATACAAAAAAAACCGACTCCAATGTTGTACTTGCTACGCCACAATTTGTGGTTTTCGTGAGCCAATGCTTTTAGCTGCTAGATGCATCGCCTACATTTTTTCTGCTTTGCCTTAAGGTTGACTGGTAGAGAATACCATATGGCATTAAGTCCGCCTGTTGTACGATAAGTTTTCTTTAGTGCAATAAAGATTAGATAAATAAATAAAATGCTCGGTTACCTACAGAAAAAAACGAAATCGTCATATGCGTGCCTATCAAATTCAAGGAGTTCCCTAGATTCCTCCTAGATCCCATCATCAGACCTTTACCAAATTTATATGAGACCAATTTCGGGTTACCTGCTGTGAAACAAAAAAATAATTATCAAGATCGGCCAACGTCGTCAATAGTTATCAAAAAACATACATACATTAAAAAAAAGCAAAAATATGACGAACTGAGTCCTTCCTTCCTTCTATTGAAGTCGGTAAAAAATAAAGACTGTGTTAAGTTTACTTTCACAATGTTCACTAAATACAAACAAACTTACCGATCATAATTTAAAACGCGAGGCGAAATCATCAATAGACAGACCAGAGAAAATGTCATGAATCTTCTATATCAGCCTCGAGGCCGTAAAATGATCTACAGGAAAAACCCATTTAATATCATCATTCTCTTGCCCTTTTCCCATTTATTTGGGGTCGGCGCAGCATGTCTTTTTCTTCCAAATATCTCTGTCACGCGTCATCTCTTCATTCACATCTTTCCTATTCATATCATCTTTCACACAATCCATCCACCTTTTCTTTGGCCTACCTCGTTTCTTGCATCCATCCACATTCATATCCAATACTTTTCTGGTTACATGGCTTTCATCCCTCCTCATTACATGCCCGTACCACGCCACGCCAAAACGCATTTAATATGTGCATAGTTATTTATAACAGACTTCCTGTAAGCTTGAAAGTGCTTGAGGGTAACGCTTTTAAGCGTAACCTCACTAACTAGCTCTTAGACCGATGTTTCTATAGCGTGAAAGCTTATATTGAGCATAAGTAATTATATTTTAAATAATTCCCGTTTTCTTGTATATTGCCTTTAAATTATTATAAATTATTGTAATTATGTATGAATTATTAGATTATTGTTGACATTATTCTATTATCCCAATATATTAATCATTTTTGACATTCGAATTAAGTATATCATTGTAACATCAAATATTTTAATGATTTGCACGCTTGCTCTCAGGCTAGATACATAGTACATACTTTATAACCTTAAGAACTTTGTAACTGTATCTTAGCAAAAATTTTTTTCTGATTCTGATTCAAAAATATGCATACAAAATGTGATAGTCAAGATTTAAAACTATTGTACATTACCTATTTAAAACTATTATAGGTACATTAGTTTTATAGAAATCTGCATTTTTTTTAAAATTCATTATTATTTTAAATTATAAATACCTGGTTAACAACGGTAGACAACAGGCGGTCTTATCGCTTACAAGCAATCTCTTTCAAAAGCTGTCGGTACATAGTGAATACGATGGTAAATAATTTAAAATTACTTGAGTACCTACCTCTAAAAAATAACTGAACATGACTCTAACGCATTGACGATAACCGTGTTGAGGATATTTGTGAGAACCTTCTGATACGATATATATTATCTGATTTCGAGCAGTCGCATCTTCATACTACCAATATGAATTTGCCGACAAAACGGCGTGGAAAGGAGTCCGCCGGCGACTGTCATCTGCAGGGGATTTTTAGTGGCACATCACTATTAAATGTAAAATATTACATTGGAGGTGCGGCTAGTGATGAGGAGGCTGCTATCGATAATTTTACTATAATTTATTATTTTATGAGATTTGTGGCTTTGCAATTAAAGCGATCGAATTAAAGTTGTTTTATAAAATGAACTTTAAGTCGATCGCTTTTATAGTCTTAGTTTAAGAATTTTCGAATAAAAAATTCCCAGTCCCCGTCCAGATAAAAAAGTATTTTTTTGTAAAAGTCATTGTCTTGTAGTGTTCTGTCAAATAGTGTTCGAAAGTGACAATTAGGCCCCGCGGGATTGAATTAGTTACTAGTACGTACTACGTTTTCCTTTCGTTTCTATTCCCTATTTATACGAGTGAAACGAAGGTCTCCGTTTTAGCTTCGGCAAACTTGATTTCGCATGTTCTCCTATACAGGTCGCGTTTCTCAATCGATTCTCGTGAAATTTTGTGAGCAGGTTTGATAATTACATAGATTTTTTTGTTGGGTCAGTTCTTAGACATTGGGAATTTAAAAATAAAAAACACCAGGTCTACAGCTCACAGAGTCAATAGCATATTATGAACTTAATCAGAGAATGTGCTTCATAGATATCGATAAGTTCATCGTAAGTAGTGCTGCGCTTGAGATCGAGTGCGACGTGTATCGGGTCGTAGAGGCACACCGAGAGCGCCAGAGACTATTGAAGTAAAGAAATACAGTCAGCGTCATATTCTACATACTTACGCTCAAAATTCAAGTCAGTTATCCAAAGGATGTGCTATTTTGAGAGCGTGGGACTGTATTTGTCTCTTTAACGAAAAATACTCGTGATTCTTTTGGAGTCACAAACGTTCATTGTCTAATTACCACAGTCGAATTATGAAATATGAATTGAATTGGCCTTAAAGTGGTAGAGAGTGCGAGCGACAAGATCAGAACCGGATAGGTACATTTCAATACGATACATCAATTAAGTATTTATTACATTTAACTCACACACCGATTTTCAAAAAAAATGGGACATAGGTAAGGAAAAAATAGTTTACGCGTCCGTGTCGAGAAGTCATTGGGCAAGACACACATCATAACTTCACACAGCTCGTCTCTAAAATTAAACTCAGGTGGGCTTTGGTGGTATTATTTACTGTATTACTAGAAGAATACACGTGGTATTGCACTATGAAATCAGATTTTCCCATTTTATTATTACGACCAGGGGCCTTTCAGTTCGAAGTACGAATTTTTCTATAGCAATGTTACTTTAACTTGTTTGTACCAGGTGTCACTGGGTGCTATCCTCAGAGCATTACATCTGTGGTGCTATCTCTATCGCACTTACATATTGAAGTGACAGAGATGCAGCGGTCGTGCGGTTAGTTCTTACTAAATACACAACGGCGCTACGATCTATGTGGAGTATTAACTCTCTGACTTGGCATTTCTATAAATTACATTTGAATAACTTGACATGCGCACTCGATTGTAAATAATCAAATATAGATTCTTTATGGCCAATGAGTTTTGACAGCTATTCAAACCTGAATTAGCGTGGGGATTAGGAATAAATAAATAAATAAAATAAATATTGGGGGATAATCTTACATAAATCGACCTAGTCCGAAACTAAGCAAAGCATGTACTATGGGTACTAGACGACGATATACATACTCATATAGATAAATACATACTTAAATGCCGTCTAATAGGACGCGTACATATTCAAGGTCTTTCACGGCGCGAGCGGTTAAGTTGTGGAACGGATTACCGTTGCCGTTTAGACAGCCCCAGTCTGTGGCATCACTCAAGGATAAGTTGAAAAAGTTCTGGCTCTCCAATGACTTTTGATTTGGTTTGATACTGATTATATATTTATATTTATGTAGTATGTATATATTTATTATTTTTATTAGTCGGTAGTATATGTATATATAGTATTATTTTGTAGTATGTAGTATATAGGCAATAGCTATATATATATAATTTATATATATGATAATTTATATATATAGATACGTTTTTGTACACGTGTTAGTTTGTCTATCTTTTGGTTCCTGTGTCACTCAATTGCTCAAAGGTTAACTGGAAGAGATCCCTTAAAGGGATAAGTTCGCCTTTGTACCGATATAACCGAATTTGTCTGTATTTCTACCTGTGTTTTGTGTACAATAAAGTATTTACATACATACATACATACAATACATAGAGAACATCCAAGACCCGTGAACAAAATCCGTACTAAATGCACAAATAATGCCCTGGTCGGGATTCGAACCTGGGATCTCTAGCTTTGGTGGCAGTGTCACTTCCAACTAAGATAAAGAGGTCGTCAACAGGAATGAGTTAAACCTAGTTCCCACGCTAATTCAGTGGCGTTTGGAGCCTTTTTATACACCTTTGAAGGTTTAAATTAGTTTCCTAACCGATATTCCATATATATTGATAAGTCATATTTATAGCCATGATAATCGCCATTATCTGACCAATATTGAGAGTTAAGCACCTTGAAACGCAACAAACATACTTAATTTATGGTATTTCACTGATAGTCAAATCAGCAACTTTTTACGAAACGTCCAAAACGCTCAGTTAGTATGAAATTTGTAGGGAAATGTGCCTAATGACAAAATTATCTATGGTCAAACTGCGTCCTTTTTCCATCTTTATGTATTTAAAAATCTTTAAAATTGCATAAATATGCTGAAGTTTGAATTTCTCCGAATATTTTCGCATGATTTGTTTATTGGTAACGTAAAAATAGTCCAGTCATAGTCCTTGTCACTTTTTTTTATTTGCCTCGAACTATTTGATAGTATAACATACGCCTCCACTTTTTGCACACACCGCCACATCACATTGCGCCCGGTATGCCCCATGCCCGTTCGCCGGCCGGCGAATAGTGAATATCTAGTGCCACGATACTCGATCCAGGCTGCTTGCGCCAAACGCATGTGTTCGTTAGTGACATTTTACAACATCAAGGCACAGATCAAGGTGTACAAAATCAGCGCTGTAGGTGTCCGGCACCTCAGCATAATGCTGAGCCAGTGTTCGTTTCACTGCCGCGAGGACACACATTATGTGGTTTGTGTGTAACTACGTTTTTATTTTCTGTTCTAATGTTTGTCATGTATGAATGTTTCTTTGTTTCTTTCTAATAAAAATCCGAAATAAAATAAATATATTATTCACTGAACGAGGCCGCGATTTCGTCGATCTTAATTAACGGGCATATCCCCGTAAAGCCAGGTATGTACATCAAATTGGAGATATCCATGTGAATGGCAGGGATCATAGAACTCCTCTATCTTTTAAGTCGAACGAGTTAGCATTAGCATGATTTGGTAACTCATGTAATTATAGGTAGCCAAAGGGCCCCAGGATGCATACCTGAATATCGCTAAGAGTAGAAAGCTTCCTTTTCTGAATATGGATAACAGGACAGACAGCTCTTGTTAAATTTATTTTATTTATATCTAGACTGTAATATATCCATCGTGTAAGGAAAGGAAAGGGAAATAATTAAGTAAGCACATAATGACAAAAGATTGAACCAGTCCCATACCTACTTACTTTTGATTTATTTATTTTATTTTTATTTATTTATTTAATAGAACACAGCAATACAGCTTAAAAACAATACACTGTAACTTACAAAGGTAACAGACAAATTGACATAATAATATAACAACATATTATATACATAACACACATATAGGTACATTATTGCTTACATTGTAACAGAAGACACCCTTTTATCCATCATCTCGCAAAACTTCAAACATTCCTGGCATACGGCCAACCATCTCCACGCAAGCAGGTCACACGCTGGCGCTGACACCAGGAGCATTCAGTAGGGCCAGGGCACGGACTACAGGGGAGTTTCTGTGTGCTACAGTGCGCGCCGATGGCACTGCTAACAGTGGTTGAGCGCGCGGTCTTAGGGTGATTATAGGGACGTCAGGGACACACAGTCTAATTAGCATCTCACCCAACTTAAGGCAGTCAGAATCCCCACGCAAAACCCGGCAAGCAAAAACAAGCAATTATAGTTTCGCCTCACTTCTAACGACTTAAAACCCAGAGTGCCAAGAAAAAAAATAGTGCGGTACAAGAAGGGATAATATCCATGTATTTTTTTATAGAGCATTCTTAAAAACGCTTTTAGTTTTTGTTTTTTTAAAAGCAGTATATATGAAGACTCAAAAGGGTTCCATACAAGAGCAGACGCTTCCAGCTTGCTTATGACTAGAGCATTGTACAGAACTTTTATAGCACTGGGGTCATGAGTGACAAATTGTGCTAGTATTGGAGCGCTCGCACGACTAAAACTGCAAACCTGGCACTTGGCTGTATTGAAACTGAGCTTGTTATCTAGACTCCACTGGAATACTGAATCAATATCCTCTTGTAACGACATGCAATTCGCCATATTCTCCACCCCGTACACCAATTTAAGATCGTCAGCATAAAGGAGACATTTCGCATTATGGACTACAGATTCAAGATCATTGAACATCATCCCGAATAGGAGAGGCCCTGGGATGGAACCATGGCTGACGCCAAACGGAGTATGGTACGGATCAGAAACAAAATGACCATGTTGCACGTAGATAACTGGAAAAAACTTAAGCATAGCAGGAGTGAACCCAATATTGCACAGTTTGTATAGTAAAATGTCGATAGCCACACGATCGAAGGCTTTCTGGAAATCAAAATACAAGACGTCTACTTGAAAACCTTTATCGAGATGTTCTGAGATGGTGTCAGGTTTGTGTTAAAACTGAACGGTTGGCTCTGAAACCATGCTGCGAGTCGCATACAAATGGTTTATGTTGCGCTGATAACGTTTTTTGGTGTATGGATTTGATATGGGTCTATTAGACGACGATAATAAAATTATTTTAAAATATAATTAAACGGGTCACTCACGGCTTTAAGGCCACTTGGATGAGTTGATTAAATAACTGTAAGGATATTTTATCATTCTTTAACGGATTCTCATTCAATAACTACCAAATAAAATCCATGTTACACATTGGTCTTTATCTTTTTAAAAGTATTAGTAATCTAATCTAAATCATTAATAAAAACAATCTTGTCCTTCAGGTCGGCCTAGGGACCCTACCTACTTGTCTTTTTCTTACCCGGGATTTGAACACAGGACCGTCAGCGTGCAAGTATTACCGACCTACCACGGTCCTTATAATGACTGACGCTAAAAAAATTAGTAGCGACCTTCTTCACAACAAGCCCGAAGCGACGTAGGAAAATATTTTTCCATTTTAAATAAGTAGGTACACGGAAAAGCGCATATATTCACGTTATCTAGTTCGTTAAATATTAGTACTGAATACGTACGGATTGCGAACTTTTTTTATTAATAACGGGTAATGAGTTCGCTTCATTCAGCCGGCTTTAATGGATAGCCGTTGGGAATCTATGGTTGAGTTTTTAAAAAGTTAATGTTTAGTGGAACTTTGCTATTTTCCAAATTTAAAAATTCGAATCCTTGTTTGAGAATGGTACTCGGGAATGGTACATTTTGAAACCCTAATCGTATTTGCTATTATTCCGACTGTAGGATTGTATGGTCAAAAATAAATAAAAAATTGAAACCCTCATTAAAAGTTATCGGGTTATGTATGTAGATTGTTATAATTTTATTTAATGTATGAATGACTTAATTAATCTTTATTTAGGGCAATTGCAATAAAATTATTACGTGTCTATTACACACCCATATAAGTACCTAAGCTTGCACTACTTATCTTATTTAAAGAATATTCAAACTAAATAGTCAATCTTAAGAAAACAGAAATTGGTTTATAACTATATAATACCTACATAGGTTACATAATAAAGAGGCATTGGAAAAAAGGCAGAGTATGTAGGTACGCTTTTGTTATATGCATCGGTAATGTTAAAAAGCATTCCTTATTCTATGCGTTATTATTGCAATAAACTTTACCTACACTATCTAAACCCACACATAAACAAGTATATAATGAGCACGTAAACGCATACGCGAAAAAACAGCAAACTACGTCACGTACACGTACCCAATAGCCAATGGTGGATCGAAACCTTTGCCTTTCATCACCCACCATTAACAGATCTCCTTTGCCCCTCCGATCAAGTACAAAACGTACCACAGAAGAGCGAAACCGAACGGCAGCACAGCTCAATGTAAACTGGCGGGTGAGCAACTTTACGAAGAGCTGTCTCGTCCCTTCGATTAGGTTCAATGAGCGTCACCGAAGGGGCGACGCGAACGTACCTGGAGGTCTACCTAAAACGGCGGGTTAGTATTGAGAAGGAATGGAGCCATGTGATTGGTTGATCGGTTCTGCGCCATTGGGCAGTTCGACGTTCGAAATTAGAACGCCTCCGTATCGATAGGTATTTTATTGAAACGCGATTGACGTGTACGTTATTGGAGTTCAACAGGCACTGGCCAATTTGCGTACTTGAGGTATTATTAAAACAACTATGCTTTATTAAAGCAAATACCTATCTAGTAACGGAACTAGTTACGTTCACCAAGGATGTGTGTCCATTTAATCCGAGTGTGTAATCATAATTAAAATAAAATTCCTCATTTAATTCCTTAAAGTGAAAATAAACATATACCTATATGACAGTAGAACACATAACGCTAAAGTGTGATTGATTTCTTCAAAGTTACCGTCCTTAGCCTACGTACTTAGGGTCATAATTTTAAGATTCTTACTCGTAAATAACCAGATGTCTACCTACAATTATTGAAAAAAGGAAGAAAGGTTAGAGAATATTTCAAAAGCCATCTTATCTTATCTACCTAGGTAGGTTCTATCCTTGTCCTCTCGTACTTGTACAAATACCAATTAATGATAGTTCTTTAGACCTGCCATTTTAACTGCAAAACTTAAATATCTGCCTAATGTACTTCGCCAAGTACAAAATAAGGTTGCGCTAAAGACCATAGACATACTGAATAAAACAAATGGTAAGAATTTATATTATCAACCAGCTATTAAGTAAGCACACCAACCCTATAAAATCCTTAAAATCACGACCAAACTAACGCAAACTGTAAACTTTTCCATTCTGAAATTTTTCAATATTCCCAACTAACTGCAAGTTATTCCCACCTTGTTTTAAATAAAATCAAAGCCCCGTTCTTTACGTTCACGTAAAGCCGTCCGAGACGTATGTACTTTATGTACCTATAGTTGAGTCTATAAAATACCTAAAGGTGAAACTTAAATCAAGGGCATAAGGTTCAAAGTCAAATATAAATTTTTAGACATGGGTTTACATGTAGTTATGTAGGGAGTTGTATAGTGCTGGTGGAACATTTACTTGCTGTGAAAATGTGATTTTATAACTATTTGGTCTTCCTTGTCTTTCTGGCACGAGATGGGGTGGTATGCCATTTATCGCTGTGGATAATGGTAAAATAAAACATACCTGTCATATTCAGTGTTAAATATAGATAATAATAGTAAGAGTGAATGATGGTAAACCATGGCGATCGTAGAGGTATGTCTGATATCGCTCTTTCAAGTAATCAACCCTTGCCTTCTTAAAGAAATACCGGTGTATATGATTTGAACCTTATGTATCTATATCAAATTTTATGTATAACAAATCGACTTGGGCCTCAAATAGCACAAAATGCTGCACAAACTGCTTTAGAATATTTAAATACTACTGACAGGCAAGTATGAGTAAAATAGTTATGTATGCCATACACATTTTCAATGGCAGAATCGTATCCGTGACAACTTTTGACATAGCTTTATATCCACATACCTACCGTACGGTGACACTATACTGTGATTTAGCTAATATATATATATATATATATATATATATATATGTAACATATAACCTTAATTCCTTAACGGTTACAGTTAGCTGATTGGTCTGCTACCTAATCCCAAGAATTGGCGTAGGCCTTAGTTTTTACGGAAGCGACTGCCATTTGACCTTCCAACCCAAGCGGGAAACTAAACTTTATTGGGATTAGGCTTATCAAGTGAGTGGGCAACTTGACTGTTAGAAGTTCTCAAGCCGCCCGAAGGCCTCTAACTTGGCTTAACGACTGCTATCATAGACAGCAGCCGGGATCAACGGCTTAACGTGCCTTCCAAAGCACGGGAGTGCTCAGTTAGTAACCACTCAAAGTGGTCACCCATCCAAGGACTGACCCCGCCCAACATTGTTAAAACTCGCATACCGCACTCGGTACGCGGGCGCCGCTGGACCACGAACGCTCGCAAGAAGACCTATCATAACTACCATTATAAAACCTTCCTCTAAAGCAAAACTTTGAGATAAATATACCTCCTAGAATCCGTTCGGATATTTTCTAGAAGGTTCCCCGCCCGCCGTAAGATCCTCCATTTTTATACGTCGCCGGGGCAAAGGATGGTCGTAGTTAAAGATTATATAACCAGTTGAAGAATACTCTATTGGAGTAATATTTTCTTAGAACCTGGGGTATTTTAATATTCCCAAGGAGTACGACACATTTGTAATAACTTCAATTACAGAGATTCAAAACCCAGTTTCCAAAGTGCTCTTTTTTACTGTTATAGTTTTTATATTAAACCAATTTGATAGGATTGCAATCAAAGATTCCTAATTCTGAAAATTAGCAGGCATGTAATATTTATATCTTTACTAATGTACAACGGAACTTTAAAATCCGATTATACCTAAGTATATGCAGGTATAACCTTTATAACGACAAATATTCTACTATAACACAGATAAGTATAACAAAACCTAGGTACTTATAATTTATGTATATATTTCAGATATTCTAAACAAATATGATTCAGATTTATATTTCTAAACGACCAACCAAGCAACTTTTATAAACATAATTCTAGAAAATTAAATACTCTTTTAGACTAGAATTCTATTCAACGCTTAATAAATATATCCCTGAAATCGCTTAACACGTACCGTCGGTACTTGATACCCCACCCGGTGGGAGGAGGGGGGCTGCCCAGGTGCACTGTATTGGTGCAATTTTCTCTATACAATGTAGGTTTTTATATACTTGGTTCCTGGAATCTGATATTAGAGATTGGATTCATAAAGTAGTGAGGTTCTTGAGTTAATATGAAATTGTCAGCACTAGGACCTGTAGCGGTATCTTACTGTGTTTTCTTATGATACCTACCTGTTTTGCGATTAATTATGTCTTTGAAAAATACAATTGAAGACATTTCTGGCGAGTAGGGTTTTATCAATTTTATGAAATATTGCATGTATTATCAAATTTTTCTAAGTCTCATCGCAGAAGTCCAAGAAAAGCGCAGAAGTACAATATGTAGTTTATTGTTATTCCGCCTACCTGTTGCGAAACAATTTTCGCGATGTTTATTATGATGAACTGTTTACTATTATGGAATCCATATTAGTCAAAAAGTGTTGGCTTGGCATCTTGTGGTACCTATTCATGGACTTCTCAGTTAGGTACTTTAACATGCGGCTATCTGTGTGCTTTGTTTAGCTGCACCTGACTTAACGAATCGAGGCGATAAAAACATTACAATCTAGATACTATCTGTTCGATAAAACACCTGCAGTAGATGTAAATAAGCTCGAAACTCGTTATCGGTACCCGAAACACCCGACACCTCACAAAGGTAAGGAAAATCTGCTAAATAACCTCCTTTGATAGCGAAAGAGTTGCCCAGAATACGTTGCATTTTAACAAGTTTAAAATACTTTATGCATTGACATTACTTCGGGTTCCCTCGGAATCCCGATGTAGCCAGCCAGCCAATAGCGACAGCCAATTTGAATATAGAATGCTGGAGAAAATTTATAACGGACGCACGGAGCTTAAATGTTCCGTTTCGTTCGAAATTTTTGAGTTGAAATTTCACGTTTCGAATTGTGAATTTCGGAATTTTGAACATCTGCGGTTTTAGGGGATTTGTTCAGTAGTTGGAGGGTATGATAATGTGTTTGAATGTGGAATCTATAGAGGTAGTTTCTGCGTTTATCATTTCGGTTCTTGCTTGGAATCCGGTGGGTTGTTTCATATATTTGGATTGTTTAAAAAGCATAGATTTTTATTGAGTGTAATGAAAGTTAACTAGTCGATATCTCTCTGTTTTTTTAGCACATGTTATAGGCATTTAAAAAAATATTCTAATATTAAATTTTTTTCTAAATTCCTTAGGTTGATTTTAACTACTTATGTCAAGTTATTTCTAACTGATAACCACTACTAGACTGAATGGGGTTTGGAAAAAAGACAGTTCTACAAAAAACCTCATTTATTGTATGTATTCGAATCTTTTCAAGATCTACTCTCCTCCCACTTTTACGTGTAGGTAATCCATATCTTCAAGGTGCTAATCTAACGAGTACCGAAACTTACAAACCAAATGGAACGCTACGTGGTGAAAATTTAAATTACTATTCGTATTTAGAGACAAACATTGTTCGGGGAAGTCGCGGCAGCGCGATCGTAAGGCATTTTTCCGAACACACACGGGAGGCCCCCTCCTCCTGTGCGATCTGGGCGCCCGATGTCATAGAGTAGGTAAGGGATGACCCTGTTGAACGTGCTTGCAAAGTTGTTCGATTTTTACTCATATCATATCTGGCAGTTGGTGGAAATGATAGAGTTTGTGATCGTCGAGTTTATATCCTTTATGTTATTATAAAACAGAAATAAATGTTCTTAGTATAAAGACTCGTACAAGGCCGGTGATTCAATCTGTGATAATTATCAGAAAGGGGACTGTCATGTTTATACCTTTGAAAATCAGTCAAGCAGGGCCATCAAAATGGGGATATTTTCCCTGTCAATATTGAGGATGGAATCGGGGCATTAGTACTTAGTAATTAACACATTTAAATTACAACCGTAGTGTTCCTCAAAATATAATAGTATAAACGTGTCTTCCACCATGACCTTTGATTGTGACCATTCTCTAAAACTGCTTGCTCCGACGTACTTATTGGTTACTATACCTATATATTATGAATGATAATTGTTGAATAATGAATTAATGATATTATGAATCTGTATTATGAAAACCATAATAGTTTTAAATGTATTAAAATTTAGAATAGGAGCATTAAATTGCGACACTCTGACAGGGTATCATGTAGGTACCAACTAACCTCATCCACTAACATCCACTGTATAATGAAAATGATTGCAATAAATAAATATGAAATATGAAACTTAACATCTCAGTGCTTTAAAAAATCTGACACATTTAAATTACATTTATTGACGCGACCGGTGACCAGAGGGCAAGATTGTACCTCGCTCAGCGCATCGGCATTGCAGTTCAGCGAGGCAATGCCGCCAGTCTTCTGGGCACCCTACCGCCGGTTCCGAGCTTGAGCCCATTTTTAGGGTTCCGTAGTCAACTAGGAACCCTTATAGTTTCGCCATGTCTGTCCGTCCGTCTGTCCGTCCGTCCGCGGATAATCTCAGTGACCGTTAGCACTAGAAAGCTGAAATTTGGTACTAATATGTATATCAATTACGCCGACAAAGTGGTAAAATAAAAAGTGGAAAAAAATATTTTATTAGGGTACCTCCCCTATACGTAAAGTGGGGAGTGATTTTTTTTTCATTTTAACCCTAACGTGTGATATATTGTTAGATAGGTATTTAAAAATAAATAGGGGTGGCCCGACACGCTCTTGGCCGGTTTTTTATCTATAAGTCTGTAGTTATAAGTAGTTTAACTTATTTCTAGTCATCATTTATTTTTGTGTTGTTTTAATAAAGTTATTTAACTAAAACTTGATTTAGAAAATATATTGATATGTACGTGTCAGTACCTACATACATACCAACCATACACTACTTGTAATCTGTTACTTCAACCATTTGACACTTTTTCAAGAAAATAAAAATAATTACAATCGTGGTGTTTATTCTCTCAAAATAAACCTGTCTTGATTGTTCAAAAGATGGCTTCAAACACGTGATACCTGAAGCACCCGTGTCCATTCCGTACTCTGCGCCCACTCTTTGCTTCTTCGTCTCGCCGATAGCCGGCGATGTGTGCGCTTCGGAACGCTGAAAGACGCCTGTGACGCTACAGCCTTCCTGAAAATGTATGCCCCACCCCGTGTGAGCACCCACACAGACCCGGGAAAAAACCCCACAAGTGCCGCTTGCATCTGTGTGCGTGCCGTGAAAGATTACTCCTATATAGACGCAATACATATTTCTCTCGAAAGATTTCACTTCAAAGTGTGCGTGGAACGTGCATTATCTCTGTGTGCGTTGAACACTGTTTTGTATTTTTCTTCGCGCATCTGTGTGCGTTATTGACATTTTTCTACATGAATTTTATGTGGTTGATTTATATTTGTATATAGGTGTGTGGGTTTGTTTGTGTGTTATTCGCGGAGTCGATGTCGGAATACTGAATCGGTGTAATTAATTCGTTTCAGATGGTGGTCTGCTTTAGAAGTCTTGTTCTGATGGTCCCTGGAGGATTTAAGATACGATAGAGTTTTCCAATACAATTGGAAGTTTAGTTGTATTATCTGTATCTGTAATGTCGCTGCGTAAACCTACGTACATCCTTTAATTTGATTGTAGTAGTAAAAGAACTGAAATATCGTACCACATAGTATTTTACTAAATTTGACAATTACTATCACGACGAAATCGTTTTCTCTTAATTACTATGTTACTCATACTATGATTGTTTCTGTTATATTTTCCAGACTTGATATCATATGCCAGACCTGATATCGCTCCAGCTCACTGTAGTTGCAATCGTCTAAACTAAACATAAGTAGCCGCCACTATAAATTAACATTGATTTCTATTTTATAGGTATGTGAAAGAACATAAGATATATAAAAGCAATGTAAAAATATAAAATTACTTTCTACCAATTGTGGTCCAGACTATTGCGGACCGTTTACATGAGACGCTTGGGCCAGATTTTATAAAGATCAGACGAAACTTCAGATCCAATTTCGGTAACCCAGTCCGTTATTTGACATAACTTACCGACATCCTCTTCTAACGGATTATTAGAAGACTAGGCCATAAAATCTTCTTTGTACTGGTGATCCATATAATGTTACTGGGGCATTGAGTTTGTCAAAATGTGTGAGCTGGACAAAGATAGTAATTTTTTCAATTGAAGCCTGTATTAATTTAAGGATTCCTTATGCTCTCAACACATAGAACAAGAGACAGAAGCAAGTCCAATGCATCCTTGTGAGCTCTGGCGACTTTACGCACCAGGACACAAAACTACACCTACCGTCAGAGTAAGTAATTGTGTTACTGTGGCTGTGATTTTCAGTAAGGTGGAGATACTCTTACTTACTCAGTTGGGCTAATCCTAATTTGATCAACAACTAATGAATACAAAGATATCCGATGTCACAACCACCGTATTAAAACTAGCAGAGCGAAACTCCAGTGGGGTTTTTGAGCGTGCATAAGGTAGACCTAACTGTCATTTTTTGTAGTACGAATGACAGTTAAGATTTACCTATCATACGATAGAAAAGCTACGTGATCACCCTGCAGAACTCAGTTTATGAAGTAACTTGTCTCGGCAAAGGTTAAGACAAATCGTGATAATTTTTATCAAAGAGGACTCAGCCTCAAACTCAATATAGTTTTACGTTTAAAAAAAAAAAACTAACTCTGACTCCAGTACTTCGGTCCCGTGGCCAGACGCGATCGAGATAATCTGGAGAAATTTATTGTTGTTGGACAGGTGGAAGGAAAAAGGAGCCGTGGAAGATCACCCATCCGATGAACCGACGCGGTGAAGGAAGCCTGTCAAACTAACCTACGGGCATCTATCCTCAAAGCTGAAGATAGAATGATATGGAGAGCTTCGGTGAAGGAAGTTACCGGCGATTGCTGTCGCGGCCCGCAGTAATGTTTTCATGCCCGTAAAGCAGCCCGTAAGTCATGCTGTCATAGTTTAAAGTTATAAACTATGACAGCATGACCTTACTCGGCAGTGGCGCCAACTGCCTGTCTTGCACGATAACTAATCGTCACGTTATATGACTGAAATGTATGAAAACGTCACGTAAAACGTGACGGTATAAGTTATAGTGCTAGCTAGGCTGGTGAGTATAAAAACGGTATAATCCCTCATTATGAAAAAAGTTCAATGCTACGCGAAAAGTAGCCATTCTACATGCAAGTAGTGACAGTGTATGTGTATATATTAAAATAGGAGCCTTTTCGTCGGTCCGCGTGTGATTAGCATAATTCGAAGCACACGTGGAGGAGACTTTAATTTATACCGTGATTTAAACCCTGAAAGAATCTGTAATATGGCGCCATTTTGGACGGTCTACGATTTTTATACTCCATATACTCCTTAATTGACCGAGCAAGCGAAGCGTCTCCTTTTCACCTTGGGCTTGGGCAAAAATGGTGGTCAGGGGATGTCCAGCTGGTCTCCTCTCATTTTTCAATTGAACCTCGTGAAATTTAATATGCAGGTTCGATAGTTATATGGACCTGTCTGTCGATTAGAATTTTGGAAATGTTTAATTTTGATTTAAAAAAAATCGTAATGTACAGCTTACAGAGCCACTATAGAGGTAGTATCCAATAGATGACATCTATTGTTCGCTTCTATTAATATTAATTACAAGAGATTGAAAGTGTCAGTTATTGGGTCAGTGTTTTAATTATTGGGACGTTTACTTTATTTAAATGTTGTATAAGAGACTGGTATAATGCGTATATTATGCCCTGCCTATTATGCCTATGGTATACTTTGGTGTCATTTCAGACGACCTAGGGATTTTGGGACAGATGGCCGTTGGGGCGGAAAGGTTCTCGAGTGGCGACTACGTACCGGAAGGCGCAGCGTGGGTAGACTGATGACCTGGTAAAGGTCCCGGGAGTCCGCTGGATGCGGGTGGCGTGGACTGGTCATTGTGGCACTCTTTGGGAGTCCTTCAGCTGATATAATGATTACAATTTTCACTTTTAATATGAGTTATATTATTTTGTAAAATATGGCTAGAAACATACAAAATTATAATTTTATCACTACTATTAAAAAACAGCATTTAACTATTGGTTTATAGACAAATTTAAATTTATGTGACGGTGACTGTAAACACATTGAAGAGACTGGAGAAATTGCTATACAATAAAAAAAATTGGCGGTCAATCTTAACAAATATACGAGCCCCAAACTAAGCTAAGGTTTTAGTTACTTTACAGAAATATATAACAGAATACGTAAATGCTTACCGCACAATATATGCCCTTACCGGGGTTCGAACCCCGGACAGTGGTCCGTGGGTTAGGAGGCACTACTAAAGTAGTCGTAAAAAATGGAAATTGAATGACAGTAACTCCCCGATAAGAGCATCAAACAATTTCTGAGTCAATAACTAGTGAACTAACATATTTCATACCAATATGCGAGTATTCAAGTACAAGCACTGGATCTAATAGGTATTAACATTTAAATCAACGCATAGAAATACGACATTCAATAATCGGGCAGTTTTGTATCTCGTCGCTTATAAAATAAGGGTTAAAAGAAAGGCTTGGGCCACAGCTGTATTAGTTACGTTGCAGATTTTAATTAAATATGCTTGGAAAGAAAGTAAACAGTGATAAATAATAGTATGAACACTATAATTATAGCCGACTATTTCTTTCACGCAATGTAATCTATTCTATAACTATACCAGTCGGTTACGTAACGTTTACTTTAAGGTAGATCTGTCATTTATTGTATGGTTAAATAACAATTGAGGCATATCTTTATGTACTCGTACAAGCGTTGCAGTCCTGCAAGCTATTTATAAAATAGAGCGTGAAAACCAATGCCTATCATCTCCCTATCTCACTTTATCTTATAGCTGCAACAAATAATAAAACTGCGAACGTCAGCGGGGTAACGCAACGTTTTCGAAATCTAAATGTCATATTCCATACTAAAACTAGTTATATCTGCCTTTAGTACGTTCGAAAACTTACGTAATTAACCTGCAGTTCACGAATATAGATTTGCCTAACGTAACGTTAACAGTTAAAAAGAGACAAGAGTCCAAGTTTGACGTCTACCATACTCGTATATTATTGTTCATGGACATGTCATGATATGTACCAAACCCGCAATGTTTCTCTTTTACTAAGTGAATTAATTGAAAATTTGCGAGTTGAACAAGTGCGTTGGTAGATGTTGCATCAACAATTTTTACACAAAATGTCCGATACCTGCCAGAAGTGAGCATTTTTCAATAATCCTGCTAATACCTTTTCATATTAATTAGGAATCTTTAATTTAGATTTGAGGGTTACCCATAGTCACTCAGTGCCTTAAAAAGATAACCTACAAGTCTGTATGAGGACGTATAAATAAAAAAAAAAAAAAAATAGCCTTTATTGCTGAAGTTACATTTTTCTTATTATCTATGCTTATAATTTATTTATTATTTCATTTAATTTGTTAAAAAAAAATATTTTTATTGTTCTCCATCGACAACCTCAACTTGTCCCTTGACAAAGGCCTCTTCCTGAGGACGTATGGACGTGATGTGATCAAATCTAAAGAAGAGGGTATGTAAGAGCCGTAGTATTTGCCACTATTTGGTCTCTGCCTACGCCAACTTCTATGGGATACAGGCGTGAGTATGTATGTAAAAAGATACATACTTAGAAATCAGTAGTGTGGCATTAACCATGAATACTCGTAATATCTGCCGTAGCTCCAGTTAATTAAGTTATTTTTTTCAAAAGCTATAAAACAAGATGCTCACTCTCATAGTCAAATCGGAATTGAGTTTTATGGATGCCATACCATTTACGATAATCCATCTGTAATACCTCAAAAACCATCCATAGCTAGCATGTATTAGGTCAGCATAAGCAATATGGGTCGCCCCCATCCCCCTCTCTAGGCTTCAGTCGAATCGAGGGGATTTGCACCTCAAAGGGGGGTATGATAAGGACTATAAGTAATGAAATGTCGTTCGGATGTACTTGGTCGGTGGAATTTTATGTTCGGGTTTTGTAAACTGTTAAATTAACGCTTGATTAGGTACGGGTCTGCATTGATTGATGTTTAGTAAAGTCTACTTTTGTTTGATGTATATGTGTTGCGTATACCTTGCGTATTGATGTGTTAAAATTTAGGTAGCGGACGCCAGGCATCCTTCAGGATGCAACTGCACTGGGAATAACGCTAGGAGGATGATGATGTGTTAAAATTTAGAAGTCAAGTCCTTTTTTACCTGAAAACGTAAAATAGTTTGTTAGCGCCGATCGCAGACTATATGCAACGAAAAATCAATGTTTCTTTTAGTACAATTCAAATGAGGCTGTTTTCTACTTCAACCTCTGCTTCTAAAATATACGTACGTACGTACGTAGGTCAAAGAAAGAGCAACTAGCGACGCAGCAGCCATGAACCAATCAGCCAATTTTGAGCTACTTTTGACCCCTTCACAACTCAAAACCTATTTAACCTATAGGCGTCCAGGTCGGTAATTGTTTATATACAAAGAAAAAAATCAGATAAGCATAAATATTGATCTGAAAAAAAAATAAGCTAAGTTTATACAACTTTTTTACACAAAATACGTAGTAGGTTAGTGTCGACTACTCAGCAAAAAGTAATAAAATGGCACCAAAATGTGAAAAAATAAGCCAAGTTTTTATGTTCCAGCAAAAGCAGTAGTATCAGAAAAGGTGGTGAAGTCTGACACTAGATTACTTATAGTAGTGAGCACACCACTACCTCCTAATCCCCAATTTTCCTGTTACTGAAGACTATCCAGCTCATTTAAGGAAGTGTTCACTGGTCGCTGCTTGAATCGTCTGATAAAGACGAAAAGGCCAACGACTATTAGATTAATCAAACGGCAAAGTGTCTAATCGACATTATAACCACGTCCGCATTATGCCATTGTCGGCCTAAGGTATCTTAACACCACTCTTTTAACTCTAGTGGACAGCTTCACTGTGTTTCTTGCGGCGTGCGTTCAAAACCAAATTCGGCTTTGCAAGTCATTTTGTACTCATGCGGTAAGTCTCTCGATCTTTAATATTAATTTTGTCAGGTTGTTGCCGTCGACGGACACGTCTGGGAGGACATCATCGCCATCATCATTATCATCATAACCACCATTAGCATCATCGTCATCAGCATCATGTCACTGTTGGCCACAGTCAATTTGCCCACTCACTTGACATGGGGGATCGAAGTTGCACCACGGCCGTAGGGAGTACCCACCGTTACCCTACACGTGACCCCTGGGTGGTGCTAAAAGTGCAACAAACTGGCAACCGTAATACTGTCTTCTCGAAGATCTCACGGTTTCTAAAATAAATGCCATACGATTATTATTATTATTAAATTTCTCAGTGCCCCAAATTCAGGACATCATTAACCAACCAAAATAAAGTGTCGTTTGAAGCAATATCGTGTAAATTACTCACCAATATCCCGTTTACAGTACAGAATCAAACTCATGTTTTCTTTACTCACTTTATATAAACATGGCGTGTTGTCTGTAAGACACAAGTGGCAGATGACAGCTCCTGCTGCATCTCAATGGCCCTTCGGAGAGACGCGAGACATTTTTACGTATATCTAGATCGTGTCTGACGCTATATTTTTTTTATCTAGATGATGATGATGATGATGATAATATAGGCGCTATGTACAAAAGCTCAGTCATTGAAATAATGTCTTCTAGGAGAAAGGCGTTCGTTTCCAAAATGGTTTTCTTTTTCTTATAAGGGAAACAGAAACGAGTGACCAAAAATTCTACAAATAAAATATAAACTCGAATCGAGTGAACAAGCCCCAAAATGGTCCGTTAATTGCCCCAACACTATAACTGTTAGATATTCAAATAAAAACAGCGTCACGTCGCATAAAATAACTAATCTTTCAACACACCTAGACAAAACCTAGGTTCTAACAAAACCAGCGCTCAAAGCTGCAGCCCTCGGAGGAACAAGTGCATCTCAAAGAAATGCAGATTTTACACGTCGCTACTCGACTCGTGTGTCGGAGCGACAGCAGAAAACACGCCTTTGTCTTGCTATGACTATTATTTAGGGTACCGTATTCGTGTCATACTTGAAAAAAAAACACGCAGAATTGCCACTTTGATTCCTTATTCAAGACATGATTTTGTCAACTTTGTTCCATCTTTTAAGAAAACATAGATGACGTGGCATGGCGACTTCACATTTTTTTATTTTATTTAGGGAAACAAACAGCTGACAATTACACATATAAAAATAATGAATTTAGGTGACACATAAGCCAAAACAGTTTCCACTTATATCTAATTACATTTATGTTGCTATCCCCCCTTATTATTGACAAATTCAGATTATATACGTTGCTTTACGGAACGACAGCAAAAACACGCACTTGTCTTGCGATGACTAAGAGGTCCGTATTCGTGTCATTCTTTAAAAAACACAGTTTTTGCAACTTTGATTCCTTATTAAAGACCTGATATTGACAAACTTTGATCCATAAAGGAGTGATATTGACCACTTTGTTCCATGTTAACTTTGATCGCTCTGCTGTCGATTGACAAATGAAGGTTTTACACGTCGCTGATCGACTCGCGTATTTAGAGGAGACGCCTTTGTATTGCGATGACTACTATTTTAAAGGCTCCTGTATTTGTATCTTGCACAAAAAAAGCAGATTTTGATTCTCTTTTCCCTTTCGTTATCCGTTATCGTTATATTTAAAAAATATTGTAATTGTTTTCTAGTTAACCTTGATCCCTCTGCTGTCGATTGACTAATGCAGATTTTACACATCGCTACTCAACTCGTGTGCGACTGCAGAAAACACTTTAATGTCTTGCGACGACTATTATTTAGGGTTCCATACTCATATGATACCATTTTTAGAGACTCGTCTGTTTGATTCCTTTCGTATGAACTTATGAAATCTCAAAGAAAATTATTGATATCTTTTAAGAATTAATATTGATCCATAATTTACGAATAAACATTTTATGAAATTCACACGTCGCAACTCAAAATAGCACGTCCGTCAGACCGACCACAGAAACGAGCCTCACTTTTTGACATTAAGAGCGGGTTTCACCAACTGATTGCCTACAGACCGATCAACGGTAAATATGGCGCCAGCACCTGTCATCCCATTGACACATGTCAAACATTCCATACTGTCTGATTTTAACAAATATTACTTGCGATTACAGACATTTTGTCCACGATTATAGACAATTCACGCTAAGAGTTGCTTCCACTTTCTGATCTTCTACTTTCAATAGACAGCGAAAGGCTTGTCATCTGCTCCTTTAAGACTTTGCCATCTGCATTTTTTCATTTATTTATTTTATTGTAATTGGGATTGCGTTGCAACTGTACTGGGAATAACGCTAGGATGATGATGATGATGATGAAATGGGATTGCGTTTAACCCTAGTCTAACCTGATGGAAAGTTAAGACAATGTCTAAGATGGAACACGCTCACCCAGAAGATGCCTATTCACTCTTACCTTGAAGACATCGTTCTTCACTTTCTCAACAATTATGCGCATCTGGTGGCTATTGTTGCGAATTGCAATTTCGCTTATATAGTTCCCTAATAGATAGTGTATAACGTGTTATCATCGATCGATACATAAGTTATGTTCTCACTGTATGACAGTAAAATAACAGAATATTGAAGAATTTGATCTCATTTAGAACTTCCGGCTGTTGAAGATCAGATTAATCGACTTTGATTACTGTTTTAGGTACCGATGGACCTTGAATCGTCTTCTTAATAAATCAGTAGCAAACAACTCTAGCTGTTCCATTTGAGCCTCAATGGGTACCTCATTTCATTTTAGGTTACAATCAGCAACATTTTATACTTTTTTTTTGCAGACGCTACGCAACAAACATGACACTCATTACGCGAGAAGGAAGGATTTCTCTAAAATATGTCAAACGCTGAGACGCGTCTCACCGATTCTCTTTAACACCCTTTTGTTAAATAATGTAAATGCACTAATAAATCGAAAGTACCTATGTACTTCGTTTTTCCTTCTTATGTGTAATAATTGTTAAAGGTCGTTGATCTCTGCAGCTAGTTTAATTCAATATGAAGCATTTCGATGTAAATCAAGACAAAAATCTATTGATAGTTGAACAACAAATCTTGTGAAAGAATAAGTTCCACGAAGTAGCAGAAAGTAATTATATTTTCTAGAAACAGTCTGGAGCGTCAGATGAATTGATTCCGAGGCCAGGAAGACACCATGTCAGGATCATCAATCTGATGGACGGACACCATCAAAGCTGTCATCAAGATCCAGGGATCTGCTGCTGCTGTGCGCATGACGTGCACATTCTTTCCCAAGGGACACGTCATGCGGCCAATAGAGGCCGGTGGAAAAATATCGCAGGCGTCTGCAATGGAGAGCGACCCGACATGACAACGACCACCAACTAAGAAGAAGAAGGAAACAATCGCATTAAAATCATATTCGATACATTGCTCATTAAAGTCAATTACACTGCACCGAATTTCCTCAAAACCGTATTTCTACGAACAATATTCTAACCTTAAAACAATAAATTGGAAATAACAATGATCGTAACCTATTAAACAATTATCGGTCTCAATATTCGTTAGGGGAAAACTTGGAGCATTCGCCATGTAATGTAAAACGATTAAAATGAAAGTTTTTCAGAAGGGTGTGGCTGTATCGCTGCCCTGAAAGTTTGTAGAGTGGATATTACCGTATTTTCAGGCGATGTTACTTAACTTATTAAATAAAGATGGTTTAAACGTTGATAAAAATGACGATGAGAAATTATAGACCACCTAAAAATGCAAACTGCAGTATTTAGGCCATATAAAGCATAATATGAACAATACCGTCTAGTGACTACGATATAGCCGCATCTCAAATGTTTTTTCTTTACTTTTGAGACCTAGACGTATTGCAGTCACTAGATCATGTACCCCTGCAGCTCATCCATACATGGGCAGATCCAAAGAAAGACTACCTGGTACTGGTACCACAGGGACTAAAGAACCTTCGCACTTGTTTCAACCTGAGCACGTGATCTTTATCGATCTTTTTGGTTATTTAATGACGGAGTGGGCTAAGCGTCTTTGTTTCAGTTCAGCTGGGCCAAACATGCTTTTGTATGTCCGGATTTTCGGCTGTTCCCTACATTTTGAATTTCCAACCATTTCTCGCGAAATTTTTTGAGCAGGTTCGATTCCTATTATACGGATTTTTTTTCGATGCAGTTCAAAAATTTCAAAGTTTGTAAGAAAAATCGCGAGCTCTACAACTCACAGAGCCACTAATAAATAATAATCGTTTGGCATTTATTCTTCGAGCCGTGAGATCTTCGAGAAGACAGTACGGTTGCCAGTTTTGTTGCACTTTTAGCACCACCCAGGGGTCACGTGTATGTAGGGTAGAAGTTCTCAAGCCGCCCGAAGGCCTTTAACTTGGCTTAACGATTGTTGTCATAAACAACAGCCGGGATCAATAGAAGTAGAAGTTTTATTTCTTGTCACACGCAATGAGAACTAGTACGATATCACAAGAATTGCATAAATTAGCAGTACCTACTCCATAGTACTGAACGAGATTTTTCAAAGTGTTTACCTAGGCATATTTCTATGACATAAATTACTTTTCTTCGACTTTGAACATTTTTGGATATGCCAAGAACAGAAATAATTGAATAGAAGTACCAGCTATTTTTAGAATAGTGTAACTATCTATAATAATTATCCCAATAATTGGGTGCTCAATCAGAACTAAATAAAGCTTATAATGTCTTTTATCCTTAAGAATTTTGAGAGGTTAACTACTTCTGTTTTTTTTCGGTATAGTATGACATTGCCATGTGCCAATACATAGTCTCACCTAATCTCGTTACTTATCGAACGCGCGTTAGGAAACATCAGCTGTCATTATTTTAAGTTAAAAAAATAGTTTATATGTCATAAGTCATAATGTATTGTTTATGTTACTGTTGGCGTGTCGATATATTAAATAAAAATAAATAAATAAAGCATTCACATGCTTTTTGCTTAATAAAGAATATTTTGACATTGACTTTAAAGTTTTAAAATTCTTCAATCTTGAACATGCTCTAATTTTCAAAATATGTACATAATTCGATTCTAAAATCTTCAAATAGATTTGTCACACCATTATGAACCATTATCACACCTCGCTACTCGTCTTACGTACACAATTAGACGATCGGCGCATCGGTGGACCGTCAGCCATTAGGAGTTTAATTGAAAATAGCGTAAAGGCTGTAAATTGTTGGAGTGCAGTCGGTACAATTGTACATTAATGTACCTACAGTCCTTTGTACGCTTTCTATAGTAGATAATAGGTACAGTATAGCTAGATGTAGCAGGCCTTAATGATGGCTCTATAGCCACTGGTACTGGCAAGGTAGGTATGTGACTTCCAATGTGGAGGTGTGAGGCTCGAAAGCCCCGGCTGGTCCTTTTGGTTTTTCAAGAAACGTTATCTACGAGATATCATTAATTATTTATCAGTACCACCACCGCTACCATACCAGCCTAAGGACGTCCACTACTCTGGACAATCTGGACATGGGCCTACCCCAATTTCATGGGGGTAAATGCCATAATCGCCACGCTTAGCATGCCAGTTGACAATCGCAGTATCTCCACCGCACTCCAGAGATGCCAAGGTGGTCTTGGCCGTAGTTTTAGGACAACCCGGGTCCTCTTTTATCATTATCCTATTTATCAGTAGCTTTACTATAAATAAATACATATTAGGAGACAAATTTACACAAATCGAACTAGAGGCTTGTGTTACGGGTACTAGACGACGATTTATTTAATAGTTATATACCAAAAATAAACACAAGATAAAGGAAAACATGGAGCCCGTTTAATCCCTGATGAAATGTCAATTATTTTTATGAAATCGGAGGCAAACGAGCAGACGAATCGACTGATGGTAAGCGATTAGCGCCGCCCATGGACACCCGCAACACCAGAGGGGTGTTGTAAGTGCGGTGCCGGCCTTCAAGATGGGCGTACGCTCTTTTCTTGATGGTTTGAGGCTGTTTTATATAGGACCAACTAGAATTAGAGCACAATAAAGGGTGCAAATTAGGGACAAACCTAACTCGACGCTAACTACCCCGAAACGGCTCCTACAAATTGACTCTTGGTTATGACGTCACGGGCAAGTTATCGAACCAACCGTTGTATGAGAAAATAAATATTGAGCTGTTTTATTCGTGTCGTGAAGTACTATTTGGCATACAAATTATTATTTATTTTTACATAAGCATTCTATTGGTAAGTACCTTTTATTTGACTTTTGTACGATAAAGATAAAAACATAATTTTAGGAATATTTTGATGATACATATTTTTTATTTCTTAAAGAATTTGGTAAAATTTTGTAATTTACAATTTATTGTGATATTTTGACGATTTACTATCCATAGAGTGATATTATTTTATACATTTTCACATGTAGAAAATACCCAATTGTAACTTATATCACTTGCTATAACTATAACATGACTTAACTTTTTTTTCATGTCAGTAGAGTGTAAATAACACCAGTTACCGCGCATGATCGATACGGTGGTCGTATCGGCGCACGTTAAAAGAAATTATGTATATTAAATTCCCAACTGACTTTCTTATCGCCATCAAAATGTATCGGCTGTGCGGTGACGGGGCATTCTTGGTACTTGTTACAAGCAGTGTAATACTAACTGGTCTTTTTAGGTCAGCAGCTATAGACGTGATATGGCGTGACGTGACGGGAGGTGGACCAAAATGTTAACGGATTAGTGGAACTTCTGGGACAAAGAAGCGTCGGTCATCCACCAGCTAGATTGGTAGAGGAGTTCAGGAAGATCTCGGGTCCCTTCTTCATTATTAGCTCAGAACCGGAAGGAATGGCATGCTCGAAGAGAGGCCTAAGCTCAACAGTGGGCGATTACGGGCTAAAATGTTGATGATGATGAGCTATGGACGAGAACAAAAACAGATACATCTTGTTTAAGCATTGTATCTTAATGCATAGCAATATGTAGTGTTATCAAAAATATTTTCATTTTATAATAACACTAAAATGCTTAAGGTATTTCTTTAGATAAGTATATATTCGCGGAATACGTAACAAACGATTTATTTAACAAATGTAATTTATATATCGAATGTCATACATATTAACAATTTAATTTTATATTAGAAATCAGTAATTTCATCAAGGTCTCACCTTCATAATATTACAAAATGTTCCTGCTGCTGCTTCTTGATTAAGAATAAAAATAGTTCAAGTTAGGACAAAATAATAGTGATGACGGCAGTCTAAATATTGAGGCGTTTGTAAGTAGTCCTAAGTACAAAAAAAGACGCTAAAATGTCCCAAATTAGTTTAGATGTTCGCTCTAAACTTCGTAAAATGCAAGACGTAAAATCCTTTCCAATTTGTTTCACGAGGCAGCCGTCAAATATCAAACATACTCAAACGCGCTACATGACACATTGGTATCGCATGCGACTAACAATCTAATTACAGCCCCCGGGAATCGAACCCCGATCGCCGCGATAGCGATTGCCGATTGACCCTCACCTGAGTTCGGGTCCATGTATTAAAGGGAGCAACAGCCATGGATTTTCAAATTTGATACGACTTTTGAGTGAGTAAGTGAATTTTGATGTTTGGACGGTACGTTTGAAGGCAATTAAATGCAATAGTCAAATGCGCATAGTGCGTAGTCATTTTACTAATTTATTATAAGTAGGTATCAGTGGCATGGCGTCAGATATTTTCGGAAGCAAGCCAAATCGAATTTGGCATATTTTTTTCTTCAACAGCCAGATAGTGTCCATTGTCAAAAAATAAGCACGCTGGTGATAATCAAGTTCTATGGCTTTTCCGCCACTGATGACTTCTAATTTCTGCCAATTAAATAGGCGTTTTTGTGGCAAATAACATTTGATTTTCTCAGTATCTGAAAACTCGAGAGCTTTAAAAAATGAGGTCCTGCGTGGAATTAAAGAACTGTACATGACGTAATAAATACCGAACATATTTTTTTATGCCAAATGTAGTACCAGTTGTTTTTTCTGAGCTTTTTTGTTTTTACCTCAGTTTCAAATGATAAGGCAACAGAATGTACTCTCAGTTTTCAAATTGATATAAATTCTAACCTGTGGGTGTCAATCAGTGTTTTACTTTACGTCACGTGATTTAATTATATTACACACAAACACGGTTACTACACAAATTTGGGAATAAACACGTATTGGTCAAAGGATGAAGCCAGAATCTAGAATGACCACTTGCCACAATTTCCAAATGCCAGAACTACCAAGGGGCCATAACATAATACCCAGAAGCTAGAATGACCTCTTGCCACAGTGTCCAAGTGTCAGAACTACCATGGGGTCATTATACCCAGATGCTAGAATGACCTCTTGCCATATCCATATCCAGGTGTCGGGATGTTTTTTTTATGCCAGAGGAAAACAAACAAGCATGAGGGACGCCTGACCTAATGAAGTAATCACTGCCCGTATTGCTACCATTCATAGCCAGCCACAAAACCAGGGGTGCAGGGGAGTTGCGTTCCCTTCGAGGTCTGTCAATGGTTTTGATGTGATTTTGATAATAAACACTAGAATATGACAAAAACTGCAAACGCCCTAAGCCCCCAAACCGTAGCAAACAACCTGAGCTGCTACCGCGAAATCAAAACGAACGAAGTTCGAATATCTCTCTCTCTCTCTCTCTCTCTCTCTCTCTCTGTCGCTCGAATATGCAAGTGCGACAAAGAGGGAGATATTCGAACTTCGTGCGTTTGCATTTCGCGGTAGCACCTCTGTTCCGGTACCTGATTTGAGCCTTAAATGGCATTATTTGTAATAAACCCTAATTAAAGTTTATACCAACGCTTTTAAAAATTAAAATTCATTTAGTTTAAGCCACTTGAGCTCATACATAGATGCTACATTCAAATAAAATATCCTAATAATATGGCATTAAGTCATCACTTTCTTAATCTACTCCAGTCCTTACATGTCTGTTGCAACAGTGCACGATGTAAGGACAGTCAATCCTATCCGCGATCATCGCAAGAACGGTGTTGGTGCTGGCCCGCACACGCTTGACCAGGGATGCGGCCCGCATTCGCATATTTTTGCTTTCATCTTGGTAACTGGACATTGTGACTAGTGGGAGTTTTGTCTTGTCAAGTGGGTTTTCTGATAACTGGACATTATGAGCACTAGACATTTTGGCATAACCCTTTTTCAGTGCCGTAACCGTGAGCGTCAGGCACTCGTAGGCGCTTTTACTCTGATAAACATTGTGATACGGCGTACCCTTTTACTCTACATACGGTTTTTCGCTTTCCTCTAAATTCGGTAGCGCTACGAAATCGTTGGCAATGAAAGAGTTAAGACGTTTCGGCAATCAGACATTTTGAAAACTAGACAATTTAACACTCGCTCATTATATCCTTGACATTTAGACACTAGGACATTTTGCCTCTTGGATGGAGGGTCCTAAAGGAACCCAGGGTCTGCCTTGGCACCTTATCCTATTTGACGTAGGCATTTTACGAAAGCGTCTGCCACCTGTCTGACCTTCTAACCCAGAGGGAAGGCTAGATTTTGTTCTGATTAGACCGATTTCCTCGCAATTTTTCCCTCACCTAATCCTGAAGAAAATACAAGACCTATTAAATTTACCTCTACTACATAAAGACAACCAGATGTTACAACATTCCAAATCGACTTACAATGGATATTTTGGAGTAAGCTGCTTCTCATTACAACACTACAATAATCCAGAATGTCCCCTAAATCAACAATTTCCTTGGTGCATATGACTTTTTGGGTTTATATTAATATTCGATAAGATCTTCGATAGCTCGTGACGCGCCGGTGGCTCCCCCTATGGCTCTATCAATTAAGTGAGACGTAATTTATTTCACTTAGATTACAGTGCCCTAATGAATAAACTTACTGTCAATATTGTAGGTTAGGGTGGGTGTTAGTCATAACTAAAGTCAGGTGAAAGAGTATGTTGGATCAACAAATGTTACTTACATGATTAAACCTTAAATTTCACCAAGAGCTTGCAAACCATAGACTATCGATAAAAACTAATACAAATTTTGCATTTGAATAAACGATTTTGGAGCACGAAAAGTTATGATTATATTTTCATGCTATACATATAATTTGTGTGAATAAAAATAGCATTCGTTATGAAACAAATAAATGAATCTGATTGAATTGTTTGACTTTATTACGAACGTAAACCCTTTGACCATTGTTCATGTACAATTTTACATCACTAAAACATTCAAATTCTGATAAATGATGAACTTGACTCATAAAACTACGTATCATCGGATACAGAAATGGGCGTCCAGTGGCTAGATACATATTTCTAAATGCATGGGGGTTTAAGTATTTCTCTCTACTTAGTTGATTTATTAAAAAAAGAGAACCAACACACTGGATTAAAATGGTCCACTAATGATTTAGTTCCGAAACCTAATCTAAGGCCTAAAACAAAACAGGCAATTCGATTCTCATTCGAATGCAGGACCCGTGACTTCAAAAGACTTCCTTAACGTACCTAACCGCAAACTTTCTTTAACACAAAAGTGGACATAACCAGGGATCACCAGTTCTTATAACCAGTAGGGAGGATAGACCTCTGGTTTTTACAGAGCCTACACATGTGTAACCTCTAATTACATTCATATTGGTGGGTGACCACCTTCGCAGGTGCACGGCCAAGCATAACGGGCATCAGTGAGGCGTAACTCCAGAAAGAAATATACTCTGACGCTATCACAATACGATTGGGAATCGAATGAAAAAATCTCAAGGATCCAGACACAATCTTCGATCGATGAATGGGTTTTATTGACCAGGTTTTAAGGTTGGTAATAGCTTGTGTTTTGGACATTTCGGTAGAACAATGATGGTTTGTTTCCCTATTCCAAAGGTCAATAGCATGGGCGAATTTGGTTTCGTTAATTACGAAGACGGCCGATGATGACCGAATGGTTTTTTAATGCGGTTCTTGTGTTTAGTTTTAATAGAGGATATTGTTAATTAGGGTACTGATAACACGACCCTCTTTGAAATGGCTTTGGGTTAGAATTTGATTGTTGGGCACCTGTCAAAAATAACTGTATGATTAGTGGATTATTATTATGTTCTTTTTTTACTTTTCCAATGACTTGGTGTATGAGCTCCAAGACTACCCGATTATGAAGTAAACTAATAATCCTTCTCATGGAGGAAAAGGCAGGGTTTGGTTACGTAAGCATGAGTTTATAAATATTTTAGGTCTACAAACGATTTGCTACCAAAGAGTTCCCAGCTACTTTGGCCACATAGTCCGCAGAGAACCGGGCAACCTGGGGAAGTTGGTAGTGGTTGGGAAGGTGAATGGCAAGCGATCGATCGATGATTAGATCTGGGGGCCAATTCTCGGGTTTGATAGAGATGATCTCTATTCGAGATTCCATACAAGTGACTCTACCATTCTATACAATGTCACGATAGACATGCATCTCGCTCGGACCGAGAATTGGCCCCCAGGTGGCTCCGACAGGCCACACAGTCACAACGGCTATTAAAAAATCCAAAGACAGGGTGGGTTAGAAGCAGCTGGTAACTTCATTTTTAGAATTAAAACGAGATAGGGAGATGAATGGCCTTGGTTTTCTCGCTCTATCTCACAGCTTGCAGGACTGCTATGCTAGTCCGTGGGGATACGCCTTAAAATATGGATAATATGTCCCAAAGAGGTTCATACTTATAGGCAATAAGTATTTGGAATTGTGATGGAGGTGTGCCATGGATAATATAGTAGAAAATCAGACAGTAATTACAATTCAAGTAAATCATTAAGTGATCGCAATTAGTATTGAGTAATAATTAGCACCGCAAATGGTGCGTGGTAAAGACAATGGCGTTCAAATATTGGCTACCGTTTTTATTCAATGTAAATCGGATTAGTAATAACGACTTAATTTAATTGGACACTTCGTGAATATAACACAAGTACCTACAGTTAAAGAAACGGAAACACGTAGTTACCTTTTAACAAGCTTTTATATTTAACTTGCGCTGTTCGTATGTAAGTATGTAGTAAGTTGTCATTAAAAAATTTCAGCTACTTGCCGATATCCGATTGAGCTGAATTGGCATATTTATGTAAGTTCGGTGATAATACAATATTATGGTACTACCGAGCTGATCTCATGATGGAGACAGAAGGTAGCCATAGTAACTCCTAAACTACACAAGATAAACTCATCATGTTTGGGCTCATTCGAACCGCATCAACGAGTAGTTGATGATTATGGAAAAAGTACAGCTATAAAAGCTTGTAACGAAAATGTTTTTTTGTCAGGAACTTATTATACCTTAGTGTCATTGTACCTACGTGTTTGGATTTCCTTGACTGTACGTCAGAGATAATACTATACATATGTCATATGTTAGCAGAACCGGCGGAGAGGCGTTCAATTTAAAAAACGTTTCACTGTAATCTAAAGATATATAGGTACTTTATTCGATTCCCGGTCTGCTCAGCTAGTGTGGGCGTTTAAAATTTTCTTTATGATCTTTGTAAGGTAAACGTGCCAATGGTTGACACTGATCCAATATTTGACACTTTTAATCATCATATCATCCTAGCGTTATCTTAGCACAGTTGCCTCCCCAAGGATGTCCGGGGTCAAAAAAATTGCAATCATATCGTATATGGAAATCAAGGAGACGGCCTTAGATAGGGTCAGATGGACAGAGCTGGACCGAAAAGGGTGTACTCATAATTCTTAAATTTGTGATTACTTATTTTCACCTTTTTTATTTATTTCTCTTAAGTTAGATTTTTTACAATAAATTTATACAAGTAAAATATAAAAATATACATACAAAATATAAAAGCATTATAAAAAACCTAATCTAGGGTGCCGCTGGCAGCGAGGCGAGCCTAAGCTACCGGTGATTAGGGCGACAGAGAGAGGAACCTCGGACTATCCGCGCCGTGTCCAGGAGTACCGCTTTCTGTATCTCTCTTGAGATGTTGGTCGAGACTCTTCGCTATTAGACCGTTCGCAGAGACGACTATCGGGACAATAATCGTTGAATCAACATCCCACATGGCGGTTACCTCGTGTGCCAAGTCTAGGTACTTGCTGACTTTGTCCTTCTCAGCTTTCACGAGGTTCTCGTCATGGGGGATGGTGATGTCAACGAGTACTGCCTGGCGCTTCAATCGATCTGTCAGCACGATATCAGGCTTGTTGGCTACAATAGTCCTGTCCGTGATGACAGATCGATCCCAATAGGGCGTTGCACGACCATTTTCGAGAACTGGCGCAGGTGTGTATAATACGGCACTTCGAAGTCTACAAGACCGTATTATTTTTTATTATTAGTAAACGGGACTTAATCGCGTTCAACTGAAAAAGCTGACCGGTCAGTCAGCTCGTGACCAAGGATGTTGTAATACATTTGAAACGTCGGGTAAACCTCAAAAAATGTGAATTTTCAGTTGTTCCGTTTACCAATAATAATGTGTAAAATTCGTGCAAATATAGATCAATATATATTTAGTCGTTTTTATCAGACAATTGTATTTAGTAGTAGTAGCTACTCATCATCCTCCTAGCGTTATTCCCAGTACAGTTGCATCCTGAAGGATGCCTGGGGTCCGCTACCTAATCCCAAGAATTGGCGTAGCCACTAGTTTTTTACGGAAGCGACTGCCATCTGACTTTCCAACCCGAGGGGGAAACTAGACCATATTGCGATTAGGCTTGTCAAGTGAGTGGGCAACTTGACTTTTAGAGGTTCTCAAGCCGCCCGGAGGCCTCTAACTTGGCTTAACGACTGCTGTCACAGACAGCAACCGGGATCAACGGCTTAACGTGCCTTCCAAAGCACGGGAGCGCTCAGTTAGTAACCACTCGAAGCGGTCACCCATCCAAGGACTGACCTCACCCGACATTGCTTAACCTCGCATACCGCACGCGGTACGCGGGCCCTGCTGGGCCACGAACGCTCCTTAGTAGTAGTAGCTACTGTAAAATGCAAAGCATTACAATTTAGCATTAAGCAATAATGGATTCCGCAAATGGCACGTGACGAAAACAATGGAGACTAAGTGAAGGCGATAGATTGGTGCCGTTTTTCTAATTGCAGCCTATTGATTAATTACTTTATTTAAATTCTAGTATCTTTCTATACGCTCCATAGAATGGGGAATTAAGTAGCGACTTAATTTAGAAAGGTTAGGAATCCGCCATTTCTACTAGTAACTGACGATGACAGACCGACTAACGTTAAATATGGCGCCGGTAGCTGTCATCCCATAGAAACTTGTCAAACTTTCCATGCAAACTGAATTTAACGGACACCGCTTACGATGACTGACGCTTTGGTGTAACCCAGCCTAAGAGTAGTACACTCTTTGTCGTATAGGTACGTATTAGGTACTAAGTTAGATATTATATGTATGTCTTGTATGCCTTGCTCAGAGCTTGAAGGAGATCTAGCCTAGTAAAAATGCGAGTGGACTGTAACACTGTTCTTTTAATAGTGAGAATAACAAAATATGGCAACTTAGTTGGATAGCTTTATTTCCTTTAGACCATCTTAGTAAAAGAATTATAATAGTAAAATTGAACAGAATTATATAAACAAGTCTTGTCTGAGCAACTATAATGATATACTCATTAGTGGAAACTGTTTTGGCTTTTGTATATTTTTAAATGTATTTAATTGTATGGGTTTATTTAGCTGTTTGTTTCCCTTTATGAATAAAAAATATGTTATGTGCGGTACGCAGTGCGAGTGAGTGTAAGCTGTGCAGTGGTCTTGATATTTTTTTTGACATATGAGGTAAACGTTTCATACTTCTTTTATCATATTCAAATGTTTAACACTTCTATTCAATAATTGACACCCAGTTCACTTCTATTGCTATGAATTAAATTGAAGAGGCAAAGTTGTAGGCTATTAGTGTTTCTCTGGGACATTTATCTGACTGGATTTTCCATTTAAAAGAAAATCATAAATTATTTAGACAACAAACGTCTTAGTCAAAACGAAATTATTTTTCATAAACGATTGTCAATAAAATAAATAAATATACAGAACGGTTTAATACTATATTTTCTTACTTGAATGAAACCGTTACTTGTAAAACACTGCACAATTAAAGCTAGAATAATGCCAATGTCTTAATTTTGCTAACTCCGCTTTTTCCAGTTAATAAATTCGTCAAAAACCGTTACGACCACAATTAAAAAGCTATAAAGCGACCTCCTTACATCGATACATCGAAACCACAATCGATAACAATCGATTCGTTAAAAAACCGACATTCATAATTAACAGAACCCCACATGTCATTCTAAACAAAAGTTATACATGAGTAACTAATTACTACGTGCGAGGGGGACGCATCATACATAAAATACTTTTGAGTGACAGAGACAAGACAAGCAAGATCGGAAGCAGATTGGCACGCACCACTGCCTACTGGCCGAATATGTTTTTTTTTTAATTAAAAATGCAGGCGGTTTAACTAGTTACTTTCGCTATCTCTCATCTAGTTCATCCGTTGCCTTGAGATATGAATCTTATTTTAATAGGTGCACAGTACTTATTCTATTGTATTCACAAGCTAGGGTGTGAACTCTGGAGAGTTGAGTGGCCATTGTTAATTACTTCTTAAACCTCTTACGATCGTCAGCTGCTTTATTTAAATTTGAACTTTATTACAATCTACAGGCAGTTGCTTTTGAAAGAAAATATTTTATTTATGATAAGAGTATAATGCAGTTTCCAGTAGATATTGTATCTCGGTCGATAGTTTAATTCTGTTTGGAGGTCAAATGCGTGGGCGCATGTGTCGTGACGTCATCCCGATGATTGCCTAATTTTAGTTACTTTGATACACTAACTAACTTTAATAGATTTAAATATTAAAGATTCCGTTTTTCTTTGACAATACCTAACCTTTAATGATTCTTTGTCTTTACAGTCGCCCGCCGCCCGGCCGTTGGCTCGGTCGGTTGGTGTGTCGTTCTACAGACAGGACCCACTCCATATTCGCTCGCGACCCATAGTTTGGGAAACCCTTGCTTAGGAGATTATTTTTGTGACTGATTGTTGCAGTAGCCTGTGAAAGTGTGCTGCTGAGTGTCCAGTCTCCGTCAAATATATCTATACTTTCAGGATGTCTATGTAGATAAGGAATTGTATTGCCATGACAATTGAGTAGTGAAAAGACATTTCTAAGCACCTTGTTCGCTTTTATATATCCGATAGCAAGTGTACAAATAATATTCAAAATAGAAAACCCGCCAAGTGCGAGTTGACTTGTATACCGAGGATTCCGTATAACTAAAAAAATGTGATTTATCAATATATTGGTATTTGTTGGTAAAATATACGTAATAATAAACAAGTGTCTAGAACTATATAATAATAATAATAATAATAATATTGGGGGACAATCTTACACAAATCGACCTAGTCCCAAACTAAGCAAAGCTTGTACTATGGGTACAAGACGACGATATACATACTTATATAGATAAATACATACTTAAATACATAGAAAACATCCAAGACCCAAGACAAAATATCCGTGAAAAATGCACAAATAAATGCCCTGGCCGGGATTTGAACCCGGGACCTCTAGCTTCGGAGGCAGAGTCACTACCAACTAGGCTAAACAGGTTTCTTTTGTTCCGCTAATAAAAGCACAAATCAAAGGTATTTTTAAGCAAGCAAGCAAAGGGGTTTATGTGGAATAGCAAAGAAATATTGTTCTAGAAACTTGTCATGGATTTCCGCAAAGTATACTAATTACTAATAATAATAAAGATTATCGCAATATTTCAAGTTCATAGGTCAATGGGAAGTTATATAACTACAAATTAGTTAAAAGTCAAAAGTTGAAAAACCCCCGACATTTTCATTTCATAGCTCAATATCTCAAAAACGGCTGAACACATTGATGAAACATGGCTAAGAACACTCGGAATAAACTAAACGAAAATCGATTCATCCGTTTGGGAGCTACGATACCACAGACAGATACACAGATACACAGACAGACAGGTTAAACTTATAACACCCCTCTCTTTTTGCGTGGGGGGTTAAAAACTCTTCGGAACAAAATGTGGGACAGTGACAAATAGACACGCGAGTCACAACAATTTGGACCCTTCGAGTGCGGAACCCTAAAAACTATGAACTAGAAAAATCTAGTGTGCTAGGAGAGCGCATGTTACATTATAATCCCAAATCCATTCGAACCGTGTGAAAGCCGCACTTAAAATTCGATGCGTCCAATACATGCACAATGATCTGTCCATAAACCGTAAAATCCAAAACAAATCCAAATATAACCACTAAATCACAATCATGCAAATAACCCTTCAAATGTCACAGGAATTCAAATGGGACCCATAAAATCGGTCTACGCACAATATCTTAAATGTATTTCGCGATACAATAGCACAAAACCTATGGCACTCTACTGACTTGGCCATAATGAGCTATTGAAAAATGATACGAAAAATAATTCGAAATACGAAAATTTGCATAACACATTTTAGGGTTATCTGTCACAATAATCATACTATAAGCAAAATTACACCTTATTTCTAAATCACTTAAACTCGTTTTACAATCATAAGCATTATCGTTCGAAATTCAAAAGAGCATTCCGAAATTGGAAGCATCTTTTCTCCGACGATCCTGTCTAATCAAATTCAAACCGTAATCAAACGCATTAAAGCCGAAAGTCCTACGTTTTAAATTAGAAAGTAATCATATGATAATTTTTTAACCCCTTAAATGGCGTATGCAAATGCGGCCGTCAATAATGCGCGTGCAAGGATTTAGAGATGCCTAAGGGTGGATTGAATATGCGATGACAGATGCTGAGTTCCAAACATGGTGTCGGGTTACCTAGGTCAGACAGGCGGAAACCATTGTTAATAGATTTTTCCCACCTTTACCGTATAAAAAATCCTGGTATCTTTTAAAGAGACGGGACTCTCAATGCGATCTATGATGATGAATGTTCTCTCAAACGTATCTATCGTTGGGACGTCCTGACGAATTGGTTCGTCCAGATCTTAAGTCTTTACGAACATGAGGCTATCAAAACAAACACCGTGAGGGAGCAGCTTGCATGCATCTGTGAAGACATTTAAAGGAGTACAAGTCTTCAACTTGCACTGGACCACCGTATGACCTACTACTCATTTTCTCTCGTCCATGAGAGGCGATCTGTGCGCAGCAGTGGGGCGTATGTTATTGTAAGATGATCATGATGACGATAATGATTGTGATACTGATGATCATATCCATGAGAAACAGTAAAGCTCTCTACTATGTTGAAAGTGATGTTAAACTTGGGCCGAATTTTATGGAACTGTTGCTTGGCGCCGAGATCTTACGTATAAAGTCGGGTGACGTAGCCAATGTGCATACACTATTTTCGCACAAATACCGGCCCACTTTCATCATCATTTTCAAATTCAGGCTACTGCACTGATGAACCGAGACTTCTCTTCGAGTACGTCACTCGACCCGTTCCTGGGTTTACCTTATCCTAGAATTTAAGATAAGATTGGAAGTCCCAAGATCGGCATGAATTGAAAGTCCCGATAAACCCGCTACTTTTGCGACTTTACGTGGGTACTTAATACTATCAACAACATCATCAATCATCATCACAGTTAACTGAGCATTTGTTGCAACGAGATTAAGGCTGGGTTGCACCGACTTACGATCACAGACTGATCAACGTTAAATATGGCGCCGGCAGCTGTCATCCCATAGAAACTTGCCAAACTTTCCATACATTGAAATTTTAACGAACACAGCTTACGATTACAGACGGTTTGGTGCAACCCAGCCTAAGTCTACCACTGATCAGTTAACAATAGGTAATGCTGATAGTACAAGCCGGTTCCAGAACTGAAAACCATAGTTTTAGATAAGTAAGGAACAAACACTACCTTCTACTAAATGTTTGTTAAAGCGAAAATGTACACTTACAAATGTCTATTTTAAATATTAAAATACCGTGTCCTACATGCAAATACCCCCGGGCCCTGCGGGCTGGCGCGATCGGAACGATCGACCACTTAATGATCGGGTGTGATGTAATTGTTAACGGACTACTTTCTTTGCCTACATCCAACTGGTATGGAGACGGCTTTAGTCCATTCTTAAATAAAAGGGTAACTTTTGGGGTTTTCAATAAAGCGCTCTTACATCGACAAAGTGGGATCTTTTGCTTGAGATTGACAATATTTATAATAGGCTTGTTACACTTTGGAAAATTTGTCTGCTTGCCATGTAGACAAGTTAGTTATCCAGTTAATATGTATAGGAAGCCGAAACATTGATGTGTCACTTTTCAAATCTATTATTTTTTCAATAAGTTTCAAAAGTGGCAGACCACTTTCATTGCTGAGATGGATGTTGAATGGATATGACAGCCACGTTATGATAGAATGATAATGTTGCCAAGTATCCCAGACCCATCTATTGTGCAAGTTATAAATAAAGGACGTTTTCTAGACACTACTTTATATTTTAAAGTGCTCCCTCAATATTTATATTCTATAAAATATAAATATTGAGGGACAATCTTACACAAATCGACCTAGTCCCAAACTAAGCAAAGCTTGTACTATAGATACTAGACGACGATATACATTCTTATGTAGATGAATACATACTTAAATACATAGAAAACCTCCAAGACCCAGAAAAAATATCTGTGCTAAATGTACAAATAATAAAAATAAAATAAAAATAATAATTCGACCCCGGGACCTCTAGCTTCGGAGGCAGTGTCACTACCAACTAGGCTAAACAGGCCTACAATATTCTATGGATGGAATAACTTCATCATCATCATCATTTTTAGCCTGCAATAGCCCACTGCTGAGCATAGGCCTCTCTTCCAGTACGCCACTCACCCCGATCTCGTGCTAGTCTCATCCAGGTGTGACCCGCGGTCTTTTTGACGTCGGCTACCCATCGAGCCGGTGGACGACCGAAGCTTCTTTTGCCTGGAATAACTTACCTATATAGGTAAATTGCAAAAAAAATGTACACAAGTCAAGGGCTTTAGTTAAGAAAACTGAATTGATTCCTTTGTGTTACGAAAGTAAGTCATACAAACTATATGGGTAACTTTCGTGACACAAAGGAATCTATTAAGTTTTTTTAACTAAAGCCCTTAACTATGTAAATTTTTTTGCTATTCACCCATGTAGTATTCTTAACTCAGATATCGGGACTCGTATTATTATATCGGGCCTGCAAACTATCATATGCTTAGAAAGAAGACGGCACATGAAAAGTGGGTCTTAAAATGTCAACAACCTTCGATGGATTTAATATACTGGATGGACCCATAGTCTCAATATTTAAAAGTGACTCAGAAGACGTGACCAGTGACAGAAAAAAGCTGATGGGATTTCCCATCCATCAGAAATTGCGCAAGGTATAGTAAAGATGTAACAAAAGCCCTCTCCACACTAGCGCGGCTATCGCCGAAGATCGTGCAGGTGCCGTTCCTCTCCATCGGGCCCATTGTCCGCCACATGTCCCCGGTGTGGTTGGGGCCTAACTACTGTTGCGCTAATACACGTCATTTACAATACGTTCATAATTCGATACTTTATATAGTTACGAAAAAGTAGAGCCGATCCCACCTAATGTAGGATAAGGACAAGAGAAATAAGAAGTATATTACGTAAGATATGGCTTTTTTTGTTAGTGGCCGTTGGGAGAACGATGTATCGAATATTCGAAAACCAAATACATACTCACAGCTTTACATTCTATTTAAGTATGACGGATTACTGCAATGAAAAGAAAAAAAGTTAATTACAAGTGTATTGACTTGAACTAGTCTTGTATTTAATTGTAAAATGTGTAAGTAGTTATTTGTTGTGTAAGTCGTTCAGATGTACTCTTTGAGTAATAAGAATGGTTAATATATACAGAATACAAGTAAATGACAAGTAGACTAGTGTCCTTCTTTCTAATGAACACGAGTAATTTTTAAAGGGGTAGTAATAAGAGCTCCAAACATAAACTAACCCAACCTAACCTACAAAATTAAAACGTACTGACTGAAGTACTAACTGTGCGAATACTCCATGAGCGAATAATTCGGAGAGTTAGTATTATAGTCGCGCGTTCAGTTTTTCTGCGTACTGGGTAACTTGTATTTCATCTGTGGTACTGGTTTATTATTTCTCTTTATAAAGGGACTTGTTCAATTAATTCGATAAAATATTAAGTTGTTAGAGATTTCAGTTTGATTAATATGCTTTGCATGTCATAATTCGTCACAGTTCAAAAATCAATTCGAATTCTTAACCGTCACCAACACAATACAAATCAAACTAACTCTTCCGATTTCAAAATCGTAATAAGTTTTGCTATAATTCTATTGTTAAATGCTATTTTTTTATTACAACTTTAACGGTTGGAAATAAGGTAGACTTTTAAAGTACATAGGATGATTAAATATGAGAGTTCGAAAGTTATTCCCGATTTTTTTCCTTTTTTCGATCGCTAATGATGTTGCCAGCATTGCGAAACAAATCGATCGAATCATCAATACGAATTACATGGTACAGTTGGCATTATTGTATGCACGTTAGATGTAAAATATGGAAGTTTAACCAGGTGTTACCGTTGATATGGAAGCTATATCCATTTTAAAGATACTTAACAAAAAGTACAAAGTCCTCTATCTTGAATCTTGGTGTCTAATGCCATACAATGAAGATAATAATCTCATTTTATTAACAGAAGTCTCATAGGTACTCTTAATGTATACTATACTACAATTAAATAGCCAATACAATTAACTAAGAATAGCTAAAAAGCTATACATGTAATAAGCACTATTTTGTCCGTTGCATTTCCTATAAAACTTGAAAAAATATGATACTTATTTATTTCACAAAGATTTACTCATGAAAATCTTGATATTTTACCATGACGATTTACAAATGGGTAGGAAATATACCACTACTTTGTTATTATTGAGCCAAAGATTAGAAAAAACACTACACTACATGAAAACAATATCGCCCTAGCGCGACTCGAGCCTATAGCCCTTTCCTATTGCACAGTTTTAATAATATTCAAGTAGGTACAGTCAACAAGTCTTTTAATTATTGAATTAATTTTGTTTCAGTCTGGCGCAACCCTAAGCCGTCCAAATATCTGATCAAGGTGTTCGATGTCACACGAAATTCGTTTGATATCCTGCGACACTGATCGCCGTCGCGTCGGTACTACGAAAACCTTTCAATGGCAATTCGATTACGATCCCCTTTCAGGAAAGGCTGACCAGACCAGAAAGTCTACATACACTATTGTGAAAGTGTATGGATCTAATAGGAAGCTGTAATTTGGTATGAATATACAAACAATCACGCCAACAGAATAAGAGCATAATATATATTTTTTTAGTTTTATATACCCTACACAAAGTGGGGATGCATTTTTTCTCTGCAATACCCAGTGTCTTTGGTATCGTTTAAAAATAATATGAGCTTCCTTACAGAATGTTTTTGTGATAGCTATTTTTTCAATTGCGTTTTAAATGTCTTAATAGGTAATTCCAACAAAACCGTAGGCAGGTGATTATAGATTCAGCTGCCATCCCAACAACATGATTTTTAAAGAATTTCAAATTTATCCCCGGAATATATACTGGAGTGGACTATGAAGGGGACAAAGGTTGCCAGAACTCCCGAGGATGCACTGTGTTGAGAGTAAATGAAACAGTTCAACTACCACCATCACCACCTTGCGTGATTTATTTAAAAATAACGGAACACATTCATACAACAATACGAATTCTCGAATCCATCAATTCGAGCACCCATCAATTAGAGCAACTCAATACGGTGTCACATTAAAATGACGAGCGCACTAATGGCTTCCAAATTTGAAATTCAAATAGATTCGAATGGATCGGAAGCATCGGACCGATTGCGGCGGTGTTTGGACGGTTACAATTCCGAAATTCGAATGTTTTATTTTTAAAATTGAAAACATGTTGCCAGTTGTAATTTCAAAGGTTTTTTAAAAGTAAGCTTCCTGTAAAACAAACTACTTATCAAGAAGTTACGTTTTGAAAAATATCTGATTGTTAAAAATACCCCAATTAGGTCGTACCTATTTCATGGCATGGTGTCCGTTTTTACTAAAAACCTTTAATAATGGAATTTATAGACTTTAGAGATACTGATTCGAGGGAATACTTTTTACGATAACTCAAAAACAGCTTAACTGATCATATCCGCTATGGTTTTCATTGAAAGTCTTTATTAAGCTTTACTTTCATTATTATTTTTTTCATACTTTTTGGACCCATAGTTCAAAAGTTAGAGAGGGGGACACATTTAAGTATTTCCGAAAATATTCACTTTATCAAAAAATGTTTGATGAAGACCTATATTCATTTTGAAAGACCTATCCAACAACACCCCATAAGTACCATAGGGTTGAAGCATAAAAAATATCATCCCTACTTTACGTGCCCTTTAGGTAGGTACCCTTTAAAATATTTTTTTTAGATTTTGTTTTACGACTTTGTCAGATTCATTGATTTATAGATCCATACCAAATTGCAGCTTTCTGGCACTAACAATCACAGAGCAAAGCCTTGGACAGACAAACGGACAGACAGACAGACAGACGTACATGGCGAAACTATAAGTGTTCCTAGTTGACCCCTAAAAAATGAGCGTGCCGTATTTTTTACTATGGGCAGTACATTATTGTTAAAAAACGTGTTAAGTGAGTGTCGGTAGTTCGACACGCACAATGGAGGGTTCCGTACCTACTACTACTCAACATTTAAAACCACTATCCGATATCCTGTAATTTGTATTAAAATTCATAACTTCATAGGAAATTTACGACTTCTCTAAAACCGGAACCCTATTACTAAGACTCCGCTGTCCGTCCGTCTGTTTGTCTGACTGTCTGTCCGTCTGTCACCAGGCTGTATCTCATGAACCGTGATGGTTAGACAGTTGAAATTTTTACAGATGATGTATTTCCCTTGCCGCTATAACAACAAATACTAAAAACAAAATAAAATAAATATTTAAAGCTCCCATACATAAAAAAACTTTTAAAAAATTGCTCGTTGTGTTCATCAGGCGCTGGGTCTCGAAATGTATGGGAAAACTAAAATCCAACTCGCACTTAACCAAAATTCTACTTGATATTATTTAACATTCTTCTGATAATATATAGTATATATGATTAATCTTGCTTTAGAGAAGGGATACTTCCCTGATGACCTAAAAAAATCAATAATAAAACCATTGCACAAAAATGGCTCAAAAACTGATATGGGCAATTTTAGGCCTGACGACCTGTTTAGCCTAGTTGGTAGTGACACTGCCTCTGGAGCTAGAGGTTCCGGGTTCGAATCCCGGCCAGGGCATTATTTGTGCATTTAGCACGGATTTTGTTCTTGGGTCTTGGATGTTCTCTATGTATTTAAGTATGTATTTATCTATATAAGTATGTATATCGTCGCCTAGTACCCATAGTACAAGCTTTGATTAGTTTGGGACTAGGTCGATTTGTGTAAGATTGTCCCCCAATATTTATTTATTTATTATTTATTGCTTTGTTACCTACTTTCAGTAAAATATTCGAGAAAATTATACACGAAAGGTTAACAAAATTCTTACTAAAAATGATGTCTTAAACCACTCACAGTTCGGCTTCCAAAAAGGAAAGTCTACTACATTAGCTATGTTCCCAATTTTTAAAAATATATGGGAAAAGATTAATTCAGGTAACACGAGCATTGCACTAATGCTTGACATGTCAAAAGCATTTGACTGCGTCGTACACGACATAATGCTAAAACAGTTAGAACATATTGGTATAAGAGGAAATGCTTTAAAACTACTAGAAAGTTACTTGTGTGGTAGAAGCCAGGCTCTAAAAATAGTTAGATACAACCAACAAACTAAATTTATAGATGAAGTGTTGTCCTGTTACGAGGAAGTAATGGATGGGGTGCCACAAGGAAGTGTTCTTGGCCCACTTCTATTTTTAATATACTTAAATGAGTTTCCTTGCGTTTCAAAAGAGTCATGTGTACTGTTTGCGGATGATGCTACTATTTTCTTTTCTTGTGAACGTGAAAAAGCCTCCAGTCTTCAAAATTACATAAGCATTGTCCTAACTAGAATCACAAATTGGCTTACGTCATTAAACCTTAAGCTAAACCTGTCTAAAACCCAGCTTATACAGTTTAGACATTATAAAACTCCTCCCGTCTCCTTAAGGGTAATGAAGTGTGGAACTACCATTGAAGAAATAAGCAGTGTAAAATTTCTAGGAGTTCATGTAGATACAAATCTAAATTGGAAGGTTCATATCGACCAATTAAATAAGAAAATTTCTAGTAATTGTTACGCGTTGTCAATACTATCTGCTACTTGCTCTGAAAACGTAGTTGTTAGTGCATACTATGGAAACATCTATTCTTTATTAAACTATGGAGTCATTTTCTGGGGAAATTCTGTGGATGCAAATAAAATATTCATATTGCAGAAAAAATGCCTTAAAACAATATATCGCATGAATGTCAGAGACTCTTCGACAAGTGTTTAAAGAAAAGCCCTTTCTTACTTTAACAGGCATATTTGTACTGGAGGTCTGCCTATTTGTAAAAAACCAACCTAATTATTTCACAGTTTTAGCATCCACCAAGAAAAATCTCAGAACACAGTACAAATTTAATATTAGTCTGCCTAAAGTCAGTACCTCAATGTACAAAAATAGTACATTTGTAACGGCCATTCGAGTATTCAATCACCTGCCAGTAACCTGCCACATAAAAGCTTTGGAGGGGCACAAAATTAAAGTAACGTTAAAAGAATGGCTTATAAATAAAGCGTTCTATAGTCTTAGAGTTTTATGAATGTTAAATATATTTTCTTCTCTAGCTTGTATTCTTTTAACTTTTGTAGATTGTAAGTAAGTACCTATTGCATGCCTGGAACAGACCACTGTTGGGATATATATTGATTTAATTAAAACAATATATATATATATATTTTTTAATTAAATCAATAAGGTTTATTTTATTTCTTGGTATGCTGAACTTTTACAGGAGATTTGTACATCATGCTGCCGAAGATCAAGCCCCTCTTCACAACATGTTATCAGGACCTAAAATGAAAAGCTCTACCCCACTCATTTGGACTGAACAACAGTTGGCATCATTTCAAAATTGTAAGTCTGCTCTCGCAAAATCAACATTACTGGCACATCCTATATTAGACGCTACACTAGCTTATACTTATGATTCTCTCTTAAGTCGCAGCGCAGGTTCAGATCGGGCCAGAATTTTAGCAGTGGGTACCAGAGAAGCAGGTGCCTGGTTGCACGCCTATCCATCAGTGCATACCGGCACCTTCCTCGAAGCCCATACTCTGCGTGTGGCGACCTGCCTGCGACTCAGTGTCCGGGTTTGTGCTCCACACAGGTGCCCCTGCGGCAGCGAGGTCGACACCCTGGGACATCACGGACTTTCTTGCCAAAAGAGCGCCGGCCGCTTCTCTAGACACGCCGCACTACTAGAGCCACCCGGCATTCTTAGAGACGATGGCAAGAGGCCGGATGGTATGTCTTTGATTCCGTGGAAGATGGGACGTGTGCTAGTGTGGGACGCCACGTGTGTGGACACGTTGGCTCCTTCCCATCTCCACGGAACTTCAGTCAGAGCGGGTGCGGCGGCAGAGGCGGCCGAAAAGGCTAAGCAAAGCAAATATAGGGGACTCGGCGCCGAATATAACTTCGTTCCGTTCGGCGTTGAGACCCTCGGTCCGTGGGGTCCCAGGGCCCATGACCTCTTTAAAGAAGTGGCAAAGAGGCTAGTGGACACCACTGGTGACCAAAGGGCTGGCAGCTTCCTCGCACAACGCATCAGCATTGCTATACAGCGAGGAAATGCTGCCAGCATCTTTGGCACGATGCCGCGGGGTGACCCCTTATTTTAAATTATTTATTTTGTAAGTTTTTAATAAGTATAGGATATTAGTTGAAATTTGTGATAAGGTTTTAATGTTAAATGTCTAATGTTGTATAGATAATAGTACCCGGAACTCTTCGTGCGCGAGTCCGATTCACACTAGCCGGTAGAATATTTGCTTCCCATAATTTTCATTTCATAGAAAACATTTTTTTTACAAAGGGTCGCATTTTTAACCTAACCTACTTTTCTAGTAGATCAAAATGAGTTCTACACAATGACCTAAAAAGCCTACCTAAAACATAAAGGTTTCTGAAAAAAAAAATGTCTATGAAATGAAAACTCTGCGAATCAATACATTCTATGAAATATTTGTCTGCGAAGGAAGGTGCCACGATAAAGGACTATTTTTTTTTATTTTAGACCTAGTAGTTTTGGAGATAAGGAGGAATGGTAAATTTTCGCCTATTTCCCTAATTCAGTCCTTACATTTGATTTGACATACCTAGTTTGCATTTTTTTTTTGAGGTATCTTATCCTCCAAAAGTGGCCCTCTTATTTAAAATGCGTTTATTTACGTTACACTTTCGTCTTTGGGTCACCAACTTACATATGTAATGTATATGAAATTTTAACTCAATCTGTGTAGTTAGGTAGTTTTGGAGCAAATTGTCTCGGACAGAGGAATGGACGGACGGACGGACAGACATATCCTATTAAGGTTCGCTTTTTTTACAAGCTTTTATTTATATTTCACCTGTCCCGTTGTCTGTCTGTAATCAAATCTTGCAAGTTAAATTTGATCCACTTGCCGGTTTCCGATTGAGCTGAAATTTTGCATGCATGTAAAAATGGGATGACAATGCAATATTATTATGACATAGAGCTAATCTGATGATGGAGACTGAACGTGGTTATAGCAATTCCTAAACTACACAAGAAAAACCCATCGTGTTTGAGCTCATTCGAACCAACTCAACAACTAGTTTATGATTGTAGAAAAAGGTACAGTCGGCAATAAAAGCTTGTACCAAAAACGATTTTTTTTTACCAAAACTTATTCCTTATTATAAGGTATGGAATTCTTAAAACAGAGTATATTAGTTAATACTGTAGCGATGAATCTAACACAGGCACCCACAATACCCACATAGTATCTGCTACCTGCATGGAATTATTAAAGTCTAGACTTCCCGAACGCTCCGATGCAGCACTGCACTTTGATCAGTTGGCGTGACGCCCCGACACCTGTTTTCGCATCGGGCCCTAATTGTTCGTAATCACTGGTTATTAGTTCACTACCCATTAGCGTAATGCGCGGTTTTTGCGTGGACAGCGATAGGGTTAAGATTTGTTCTAGGGAGATTTGCATAAACATGTTGTTTACATAAATGTAATAAAACCTTTTTTGTTGTATAGACTAATAATAGATAATCAGAATGTATGTAGTTAATTGACCGAGCGAGCGAAGCGAACGCAGGTTTCCTTTTCAGCTTCGTCAAAAATGTTTTCGTATCTACGGCAGATTTCCGGATGTCCGTCCGGCTACTCTCCTGTACAGGTGTGGTACAGGTCGCATTTCTTAACCGATTCTCGTGAAATTTTGTGAGCAGCATCTGTAGCCCGGGCATAGAGTACAGCTAAGGTATCCCCTGCCTGTCGTACAAGGCGACTAAAAGGATGTCCTTGGGGTCGAAGATGGTCGCGGTTGGGGGCTGCGATCGTCTATGAAAACAGTTGGTGGGACCCACAGAGGTGTGAGGACTTTTTTGTCCGGTTTTTCCCACGATGTGAACAAAACGGACTACTTCGCTTATTCAAGGTGTCGAATAACTAGCCGAGAAATCGCCGGAATACGAAACCGATATTCTCCGTCTTAACGCGATCATGCAAGATAGACCGGTGCTAAAGTCGCAAGGACTCCCAACGATGCGCTGTGTGAGACACAGACAGCATTTTTCTCTAGTCCTCGACGCAACGGATCCTCAAATCAATAATGGGTCGGCATGGGTGACTTATCTGAAATCACTAGCATCTAGGCCACGGTGCGTGTTTACCAACAGGCAGATCGTATGTTTCTTTGCCACCGCCGTCCTAATAAAAACATTAAAGATTAGAATAACTTTGACAACGTTGTTGTTGGGGTGGGGACACCTGGCCGGACAGGCGGGCTGTCGATCGCTCCTGGCGTCCATTCAGCCCAGTCCCCCTTCACTGGAGCTCAGGGTTACTGTTCCGGCAGCGCTCACGCACCACATTCCTCCTTAAATCTTCCCATGCTCCTAAAACAGAAGGACATCTTTTAGGTTGATATCCCCCAGTTCCCTCTCCTCTAACTCATATCTACCGAATGTGTTACATATACCGCGCTGCCGCGTACATGACACATTCCGCTAGTAAGTGTTTACTTGTCTCCTCCTTCCCACAATGCTGTCCTTTGACAACGTATCATGACAGTAATAAGCAATTGTACAGTCAAGGAAATTAAAACACGTACAGTCACCAGCACCAATATATGCCACAACAAAGCGCGCATAAATATCTGACACGACTCTATTTGTAGGGCCGTTAAGATGTGTCAGATATTTTTGCCGCCCTTCATTAGGCAGATATTAATGCTGGTGACTGTACCTTTTTGCTCTTGTCACAGTGACAATAAGGGTAAAAAAACAATAACATAACGACAAAAAAATTTACATTGCTTCTACTGTACGTACACAAGTTTCTTCTTTGAATCTCTATATATTTTGAAAGTCTGTCAACCTAAAAGGGAATATGGGGGTCCCAAATTAAAGTCCTTGACTGTACATCTTACTGTTTGCGTAGCGTACCGATGGTTACGTCCATTTTTTGCACGTGGCGGTGAGGGGTCGTGGTTGGTGCGATATGTAATACCTACTGACAGTATACCGATAAGTAAGCAAATCTAGGTGACGTCGGTTTGCTGTCGGGAAAGTAGAAAATGCCGCGTACAGATTGCTACTAAGTAGCCTATATTACGGCGAGTTTGTGCACCTTGACCTTTGGAAAGGTTAAACGTTCTATTTCCCATCCTTTTCGCACACTTTACTAGGTTTACTCTCATTACCATATTTTCCTTATCCCAACCCAAACAGCCCTTGGTGTCAAAGCCAATCCTTTACCATTAGAGGTGACAAATGATGCGCAGACGCCGGCCGCTAATGATCGTCGACAATCGGGTGTTATCAGAGATATTTTTATCGTGATTTTTTTACTATGCGAGATAAGAATTGACTATATTTTAAACGTAAGGCTAATCAGTATTTTCATCAATATCGTTGCGCTGGTCCTTATTTGATAGACTTGATGGTGTTAGAATTGAAAATAATAGATTAATTCGTCCAAAGTAAAAACGGCCATTTTATTTTTGAACTCACAGATCGACGAATCCAGCCACGTAAAAACTAGTTTGATGTATTCAAAAGGTACTTAAATACGAAATACTTTACATAGTGGCCTCCTTTTTTCAATATCTATCGTTAGATTTAAATAATCACAATTATTTACGAGTGGCGCTAGTGGACCTGTTACATTTTAGTAAAGCGCTCTTAAGTAGCCTTTTTTGTCACATGACTTTCAACCCTCCGCATGACATGTCTTTACCACAGTAGCCACTGTAGGTAAACTGTAGAAAAAAATTGTAAGTATTAGGAGAACCGACATCGATATAAAAAACCGCATTACAAAGCTCGCATAGAAAAAAAACACATAATGTTTCTACTTATAAACCTAAAAATCTATAAACTGGAACTGAACTAAAAAAACCAATCTGTATCACCTGGTAATGATCTTGATGGCAGGAATGATTGCAGAGCGAGACGGCACTATGCGCTTACGCACGTGAGAGGGAAGCAGAAGACGTGTGATTTCTCACCGGAAACGCATAATATATGGTGCATTGTTAGTAACGAGTGTGCTTGTGTGTGGGTGGGTGCCCTTAAATAGGGCTTGCTTTAAAAATTAGTCTTTTTGCATATTGCAATGCGTGAATTATAAAGGTGGTCGAGTTAAGTCCGGTAAATTAAGGTTGGGTTCAATCTTGATCAACCATACTTGTTTTGAGTTATTCTTCTAACACCAAAAGACAGCAGTTGTTTATTGGAAAATAATAAAATGAAGAACTAGGTTAGGTACGTAATTTGGTATCAGATAGAATTTATTAAACTTACCCTAGCATAATACCTATACAAAAATGTGCAGGTGATCATAAGTAAAGACATTTTTTTTAAGGACATGACAACGGCACTTACCTATAGTGCATTCAAACTCTCTCAGGAAATCAGTCTAACTGATATACATAGGTAAGATGTGTAGGTATTAATAAATACAATTATTGACATAAACAGTATTATCTCTACCTACATGTGTTTCGTAGCCAAAGAATCAGAATACCATTTTATAGATCATCACATAAAAGGTACAAGCATAAAAGTGCTATTGACTTTGCCTCACTGCCTACATTTAGAAATAAAAAACAACCATAGAGCATAAAACCAAACACTCAAACAATAAACCGAAAAGGTCCCGTTCATATGCAAAATAGTTATTTTTTGACATAACCATAAAAGATGGATCACATTCAAAAATGGAACATTCAAATATTTAAACAATGAGCGTTCGTATCGGAACACGCGTTCGATTTATGAATTTCGGTTCTTATAGAAATGGTGTTTGCTTAGCTTGTCATAATAAATTTCGGTTATGAAAGACGCAAATTAAAACGGGATACCCACATTTTGTATATTCTATAGAAATATACCACCACACCGTTCCGAAAAAACATTTATGCCGCTGTCAATGTCCAATTTAACAAAAAAAAAATAACAGAAATGAGTACTTTTTTAAATACAAAATCAAGTATGTGTATACAATATGATTAATATTTATAAAATACATATTACTGTCAAAAACCTATTTTCGTGATACCTTCCTACATCTACTCGTAGACCTTGTCTTCAGGCTAGACGAACTTCAAATGCCATGTCGTAATACAGTCTTCGTTAACTTCAGGGTAAAGTAGATAATATCCTCCCAGATGTGTCCGTCGACGGCGAAATCCTGATAGAACCAGTAACTCAGGTCGGGAGATTTAAACCAAATTTGGTTTTGAACGTGCGGTCAGTGTACCCTGGTGCGGCCGCAAGAAGGACAGTGAAGCTGGCCTCTAGAGTTACAAAAAAATTGGGGGCAATCTTACACAAATCGACCTAGTCCCAAACTAAGCAAAGTTTGTACTATGGGTACTAGACGACGATATACATACTTATATAGATAAATACATACTTAAATACATAGAAAACATCCAAGACCCAGGAACAAATATCCGTGCTAAATGTACAAATTAATGCCTTGGCCGGGATTCGAGCCCGGGACCTCTAGCTTCGGAGGCAGTGTCACTACCGACTAGGCTAAACAGGCCGTCAAAAGTGTAGTGGCAGGAGGGCCTAGGCAGAGTTTTCCGGAACTGACGTATGACGTCAAATCTTCGAAACGGGCGCGTTCGTTAATACCCGCACTGACAGCAGGTCGCCAGTCCCATCTGCAACTAGCAAGATCCTCCCATGACTCACATGATATGCCGGTGGCAGACGAGTGGCGTTTTAGGACATGCTTGTAACGTAGGTAGTGCCCACCATCTTGACGTATCGTAAACGTAAACCTGGTAGATATGTATCATCATTAGTCTATGTGTACACAATTTAAATAATTCCCTAATTACTTCCTTATTTTTGTGATATGTACTCGTAGTGAATATAGATGCCCGACGTCCGAAATAAATAAATAAATCCAGATATTAGGGGGCATTTTTTTACACAAATCGAACTAGGCTTACAGTAAGCTTAATAAGGCTTGTGTTATGGGTACTAGACGACGATATATTTAATAGATATACACTACAAGTCTCAGGAACAAATGTTTCTGCTCACCACAAAAATAAATGCCCACGCCTACTGTATACGTCCCACTGCTGGGCACAGCCCACATCTTATAGATGAGAGGGAATGGGCAAAAGTCCGTAATCGGTTAGTAGATAGATATTAGTGACAAACAAATTATCAAAAAATAAGCACACATCGATTATGCCCCAAACAAGATTGTGTGAAACCAGAGAAACGCTATAAAATCGAAACAAAATGATCCTACAACAGCCCGAGGTCAAGCGTAAACCCATACTTAATAATAAAAATACTGCACAACACAATGATAGCTTAACATGGGTACACCCAGCGACAAAAGCATCAGTCATTAGCGAATTTGAATAATAAAAAAACTATAACTCGAGGGGAGATAGCGCGCTGTTGCATAAGTAATTATAACAATTATTTTTTGATAGATAATAAATTATTTTTGACGGGGCTCTGGGTTCAATCGGCTCGCATTATGTCGATTTGAATGGTATTTTGAGTTTCGCGTGTTGTTAAAATCTGTTGGAAATTACATGCGCCAAGCATGTCGTTACGTTGATTGCTAGCTCGTAGTTTTTTTTGTATCTTTTTATTGATTATTTGAAGTTAGCTTCTAGGTCAGGAAGTTCTCCCATTTATTATAGTTATCACCCGTAGATACTATTTCACTACAATTCCTATTATTCACCCAAGAAAATCTTTAAATGATTTAATAATCAGATATTTCCACGTAAAAGCTGAACTTGTATAAAAAAGTTCACCTAAACATCATTTAAACATTTATATCACCACCTTGATCATTCGTAAACACTTATAGCACACGTTTACTTTATCAAAAATGATCAATCTCATAAAAAAAGGTCAGGAACAAATATAATCGTGCACACACTTTCGATTTCTGTAAAAAAAGTGAACAAGAAATTCAAAATACGAACAACGCCGTTAGAACAAAATGGCGGGTGTTATGAAATAATTCTCAAGAGTTACGTCCTTTTGTGTTTTGTCATAACAAGGTGCGCAAACGCGTATGTTAATGCGATATCCGACGAGGGGCCTGCACTTTCATTTTTAACCCTTTTAATGCGTGTCAATGTGGCATTGCATCATTTTTTAAGGGTTAACTATAAAAAGAATGTGTGTTGACTATGAGTGAGATGAAGATTTTAGTAAGTTATTGAACTTGTGATCGCCACTGAACCAATACAATAAAAAAATACATTGGCAAACTAAGCCCGTAATATGGGTACTAGAGGACGATATACGTACTTATATAGATAAATAAATACTTAAACACATAGAAAACATCTAAGACCCAGGAACAAATATTCCTGACCGGGATTCGTACCCGGGACCTCCGGCTTCATAGGCAAGGTCACTACCAAAGTGGTTGTCAAATACAATACAAATTCTCTTTTTTTTATACCACGTCGGTGGCAAACAAGCGTACGGCCCGCCTGATGGTAAGCGATCACCGCAGCCTATGGACGCCTGCAACTCCTAGGGGTGACACATGCGCGTTGCCGACCCTTTAAGAATTTATATGTATGTACAATCCTTTCTTGAAGAACCCCATACTGTAGTCCGTCGGGAGAACCTCGGCAGGGAGCTTATTCCACAATCGGAGCGTCCGAGGCAGGAAATTCCTCTGAAACTGTACAGTACGCGACCATTTAGGTTCTAAGGTGTGAGGATGAATGTCCTGCCGACGGCGAGCGGTGCGATGGTAGAAAGCGGCCGAAGGCATCATGTCGAACAGTTCTTCGGAACAACCCATTATATAAGCGATAGAACAGGCACAAGGAGGCAAAGTTTGGATCGTCCACGATTCGCACAGCGCGTCTCTGAAGCGAGTCAAAAGGCTTTAATGTTACTCTTCATTTGACATCTCAAGAAAAGTACAAAAATAATTCAGTACATAGCGAGATATAATAATAAGTAAACAGCAGGCGGTCCGATCGCTGAAGAGAGATCTACCTTATGTAAAATTGACTTACCAATTGACATATCAAACCGGAAAATATATTGATCAACTAGGATCACTTCTTGGTTTTTAGAAAAGTTGTAAATTTAAGTGACTAAGTACTTTCACTGTCAGTATGTCTTACAAATTGGCATGTTAAATATGACTTATTTTCAATTTGCATATATTCTTGGGCTGTTTAAAAATAATTCTGAAATTGATTACATGCGTGTAATTAATTTCAATTAATTTGTTTATCTCTTGTTATTTATAGTTAAGACAAAACAAAATAAGCATAAATTCTCAATACAATTTATTGACGGTAGTTTTACGTTGAAGGAAAACTTTGTAAAAAAAACTGGCCTAATCCCAAAAAGGTTTAGTTTTCAGTGTACAGTCTAACTGTCGCTTTCGTAAAACTACGCCTACGCCAAATATTGGAATTAGTGCCAAGGCCCCAGACTCCTTCAGTGTGCAACCGGGAAAACACCAGGAGGATGACGAGTTAGAGATATGTATAGTATACCAAATTTTTTGCGGGATTGTTTTTTTTTAATAAAACGTAATAAAAAAACATGTCATTATCTTGTTTCTTAACACAACCATGAAACAACATTCACAATAATTTCAACCCAAGACTTTATTAACCGACAATAGATCTCTCAACGATTCCTCCGCGATGGGAACCATTCCGCAACAAACCATTCCATTTAAAAATCAGTCCTTGTTAAAATGTGTTCACTGTTTTACACATATACTTACTAGAGAGCAGAAGAGAGAGCGTTGCTATCAATTCATTTTACGAGCAATTTCAATTAATATAAGATATAGAGAATATAGCCCCAGTGACGTTACAAAAAATCTGTCATCTCACTTAGAGATCTGAGCTCCCGAGCAACAATGAAGTGTCACAAAAAACTTGATCTAAATATAATAACGTGATATTTGAATGTGAAAGACATCTGCCGAGGAAGTGAGACAATGCGATGATCATTTTGAAATATGGTCGTGACGCGGTAGCTGTGAGGAAGTGAAACGGTTAAGCAATGGCAGCCCCGGTCAGTTGGATGATTAGTTGGTGACTGTTGCTTACAATAACGATGAATCATTGAAAAACTCATGGGTTTCTGAGGAGACTGATCTGAGTTTGATTGATTATTGTTGTAGAGATTATAAATATATACCGAAATGATAGACGCCACCGTACTCATGCAATTTGTAAAGTACAGTCGGTTACGCGAACAGCATCAATTTGCTTATTTCAATTGTGAGTCTTATTGTTATATAGTAAATTAGTTGGACACAGAAGGACAGGGCTTGAAGCCTTTGAAATGTGGTGACGGTGGCGAAAGACTAGATAAGCTGGACCGAAAAAACATCTGACGAGAAGGTTCCTAACATAGTCGAAGAAAGGAGGTTCCTAATATAGTGTTAGAATAGAAATCATCGAAAACAGAAGAGGAAAGATGCTTGCACACCTTTTACGACACGATGGAATAAACCAATACAAATTTATTGTCGAAGGGAAAGTAGAAGGAAAGCCAAGAGATACCAAGAAGAATATATAGAACAAATTAAAAACGCAAACGGATAAGTTAACGTCGTGTTGTGTCATCGGGTGGCTGACAAAGGAAAGGCTCAAGAAAGGGAAAGGGAAGCCTAGATCTAGAATAATGATGGTAACGAAATTTGTTGGTATCTAACCCACATAATGACGCTACTCGATATTCCAAAAACTTTCGCCTAATTGCACCCATATTCTGGATATAATAGGTACTATCCACGACGACAATAGACTAATTTGAACAGAAATCAAACGACATTGTTTAAATCACATTCAGATGGACATTGTTTCTCGCAAGTTGCAGAGTGCATCGACACAGGGCCCGCATCATCGTGCGTTAATTGTTGCTTTCACAAAAGTAGGCGTAGTGAATGGTTAGAACTGTTTTATATTTTATACGTATATTTAAAAATATTTTAGATTTCATATTTTTCTGATGCTTATACTCTAACGAATATCACTTCCTTAAATGGCTACCATTGCCATTCCGCTTCCGCTCTTAGCAATTCTTTATGTTACGTAAGAAGTACTGCATATAAATTTAACGTTGCAGAGTTCTTAAAAATGGAGGATTTTAATACTCTTTTTTCTTGTTTGGATTCGATCAAAAAAAACATATTTCTTTCTCTCTCTCTTATTCTTTTTTCAGGTCTCTTTACTCTCTTTAGCGATAAGGCCGCCTGTTGTCTACTTCTGCCTAAAGTTGCTGTTTATTCTCCTTGTAACTGCTTCTATGTGTGAGGTGTACAATAAAGATTGTTTGTATTGTATTGTATATTTTTAAAAGCACTTTACTATCTTCACTACAAAAGCACGTTGCTTCAAAGTTAAAGCTCAAAATACATTAGGCCGCAATAAATTTCTTTTACTGTAAATAATGTAGTGCCAGACTAGGCACCTTTTCAGATAATCTACGGAACATGGCACCCATTTAGATCTCCATTCTTTTGTCGGCGATGTCGACAACCACGAATCGCATATTCTTAATATTGAACTTCTAACTTAATATAGAACAGCAATGTCTCTTGCCTCTGTCCCTTCTTAGCTCTTAACTATAATTTCACATTAAAACTAAGTTGAGGGCATTTTTTTGAAGAACATAACGACGTTGATTAACTAATGACTAAAACAATGACTCAGCTATGAGGGCTGAATTTGATCACTTTTATTGACCACATTTTTAATGTATTCATTTCTTTCTTCAGTCATTAAAAGCCGTTGTTTAGTTTTGCCATACTGGCAACAGTAAAAGCTATACATTTGTGAACTTGACTTGTTAATAAGTCGCGCGCTACGCGAGAATAAGATCGAGATGGACATAAATATTTCAGTATGTTCTAGCCAGGCCTATACCTATAGGTAGTGTAGATTTAAAAACCTTTAACTGAATATAAAGGATAGCTCATTAACGACACTTGCAGATATGCTTACTATTTTTATACCTATAGTGTAGTTTCGGTGCATTGCTTAAAAAGGGTTTACTTTCAAAACTGAAAAGGTTACTTTCCACTTCGCTGCGTTCCATATACAGGTTATTATTTTTGGAAAACAAAATGAGAAAGCTATACAAAATCCCAACCAACGTATCATGTCATGACGAATGGTACAAAAAATGCAATATGTAACTACTAATTACATTGTCATTCTCAGTCAACAACACAAACAAGTAATTTGTTTGTATTAATGGCGATTCCCAAGTATTGAAAGTTCTTACAAAAATTGAAATCGCTCCAATAACCAAGAGTTACTCCGTAATCCTCCCTTAAATCCATACAAACCCATACAATAGTACAAATGTACAAAAGTACAATTTCGGTAATGCAAATAGCTACGGCATCATAAATATCGAACGGCAACATTAACTGTGCGGTTTGCTTTTCGAATTTGGACCTTAAGTCGGTGCGATAGGAGCGTTAGTGGTGGTAAACATAGCGTGGGCGGCTTAGAATGTTCAACCCTTACGAAACCACGATGTGCATTTCGATAATAGGTGAGAGAGTAGAGATGCACAGAGGCAGCGGAGTGTCAAAAAAAAAACAATATGAATCATGTATATGAATATACAAATAAATAAATAAATATTGGGGGACAATCTTACATAAATCGACCTAGTCCCAAACTAAGCAAAGCATGTACTATGGGTACTAGACGACGATATACATACTTCTACAGATAAATGCATACTTAAATACATAGAAAACATCCAAGACCCAAGAATAAATAATGCCCTGGCTGGGATTCGAACCCGGGACCTCTATTAGCTTCGGAGGCAGTGTCACTACCAATTAGGCTAAACAGGCCGTCTACTCCATGCTATCTCAAAGAGCGTTTTAGTTACCTTCTTTCTGCTAGGTCCTCGCGAAATTTGCTCCTTACTTTTCCGTCCTCCTCGTCTAAATTTTATACTTCCTCCTTCACTTTCCAAGCTATTCGGCTTTGGAATTATTTGTCTCCTGATTTAAGGCGTGCTAAATCTCTTGCTGTCTTCAAAAAACAACTTAAGGATTATTATTTGTCACTCCCATGACCCATGACACTTCAGGCTCAGCTCCTTTAGACTTTGTGGCTAACTATATATATATGTATGTATGTATATATATATATATATTTATATATGTATATTATTATAAATATAGTATAAAACTGTTGTAATTATTAGTAGGTTTCATAAATTGTTTCTGCACCACCTACTGCGAATTGTAATTATTTGCTTTGATTTCCGCTACCCAAAGGTTGTCTGGTAGAGATCGCTCTTTAGCGATAAGACCGCCTTTTGTTTGCCTCTACTTATTGTTATTACGTACTGTACTGTGTCCTTTAATTGAGGTGTGCAATAAAGAGTATTGTATTGTATTGTATTGTATATCCTTAGACCTACAATTTTTTATGCAAATTCCAGAATCCAATAAAAAGACTGTATTATGAAACTTTTATTGCGAACTGTAGATTAGACCGGTTTCTTCTCTATGATTTCCTTCACCGAAAGTTCGCATCTACATAATTTTTACTCAGTGGTAAAAACCGGAGTGAACCCACGATTTCCTGATTAAAAAGTCGCGATACCGCTAGATTACAGCAACTTCAAGCAGGATATCCTATAGAATATACTAATATTGACTTTCGTGAGTCCTGTTTAAAACTATACCACTAAAGCGACTTCCTGACTTGACGGGGCGGGATCGATATGTGGTATGTTGTTCTTTGACGTGAGCTTACTGATGTCGCAAAGATTTCCTCAATTGACGAGATTCGTATCGCCCCGCTTTCACTCATCCCGCGCCAGTGAGGAAAAACTCATTTAAATGTAAGGGCGCAGTAAAAAGCCATACTGACTCGACTGACTGTTGACACTGACAGCTGACAGTTTGACATCATACTCGTACCGACAAATCACGAACTCGCCTTAAACATTTAAAACTCCCGTATAAATTGTCACCCGGTCTATGGAAAATGATCGTGATTGCTCTCTCTGTAACCCTTCTCTACTCTCCGCAATATCACGAATATCAAAGATTCAAGATGTTGCCCGCCATGGATTATTGAACCGCGCTCTTTCGTATTTTTAGGGCTCCGTAATAACTGCCTCACAATGCCTTCACAACGATGAACTAGAATATGCCAATAGCATTGCCTACATGTGATGCATACAGCATCCAAGATTAAAAATTTTGACATCCCTAGATGCTTCAGTAAGGTGTTTGTGAAGTATCTAACCCGCGCAGGGTCGGCGTGGAGACGACTGCCTATTCCAATTCCTTCTCATCCGTGAGGGAAGGTGTGTGCCCAGCAGTGGGAACTATTTTAATACAGAGTGTGGCCTGTAAGAGGAGCAAATAATTAAACGCTACACTTTGAGCTCTCCAGCAATTATTTCCAAGCGATTACAATTGAAAAAAAAGGTTATTTGTTTTTTTTATGCAAATATAGTTGACGTTTATTTTTTACCATACTGGAGTGATATTATAATTCTTTTTTAAAAACGTAAAAAAATACACCTAAATAACATAATTTAAAACCAAAAATGCAACAATTATTATGAGTTGTAACTATCCTTATCTTATGGTGTCAAGATCTTTTACTTGGACGTCATAAACTTTCGATCCTATTTGGACACAAAAGGTGCTCAAACGTAGTGTCCTTTAAATATTTGCTCCTGTTACAGGCCACACCCTGTATATAACGGCTGCAAACAAGCTTACAGCCTACCTGATTATAATCAGACCGCAGCCTATGGACGCCTGCGACTCGAAAATAATCACAAGTGCATTTCCGACCCGTTTTCGACTTGAGGTATCGTTGTTTTGACAGCTATAATATTAGCAGGTACAGATATAATCAATAACATCAATGTACCTCTAGTCTGTGGGTCAGTTACACTCGGAGAGCTTACAGTGCCCTTCGCCTTCAATACAATAATGCAATTAGGGTGCTGTTGAGACTGCCACGTTTCTGTAGCGCGTCAGCCATATTCGCCGAGGCGCGGGTTTTGACGCCGTCTGGCGCAAGAAAACTGCCTCGCTATTGGTCAGGGTGCGCGGCAGTAACAACAGCATTTTAAATATGATAACAAATAAGTTAGATTGTCCTCTGATGTGGAATCTCAGTCAGAGGACCAAATCACTATTTTCAATTGTATACTAACCACCACCACCACCACCTCAGCCAAAGGACGTCCACTGCAGGACATAGGCCTCCCTCAATTTCTACATACATTTCTACATATATTTGTATACTAACATAGGCTAAGAATAACTAACACCGACTGGATCTCAGTTGTCCTTGTTAAATAAATAAATAATACGTATGGCCTGATCATAATGATAAATCTGCAGTCGTCCGCTAGCTCCTTTTCATCTTCTCATCTACTTTATCCCGCTTATGTCCCCACCTAATCCTGGACTGGCGCCTGGTGGCCTGTCTTCAAAAGTAAACTATAACCAACACAATAACTTCCACACCCTTGGGACATAAAAGAATAAAGATGACAATAGTTACCGAGACACGTGCGAAAAGACAGACAGTTACGAGGGGTGAAGGTGAATGGGACCTTTGACTTAAAGGAATTTTGAGAGATCGAATTTGGAAGAGGAATTTAACGTAAGGTTACCCGACAACATTGCATGAACTAATCTGCAAAGAAAACGGGTATCTTGCATGTAAGTTAGATTGAAAGTGTGCCCGTTTTCATCGCTCTCGAGTATACACACAACGTGTGATTGAAGTAAGTACCAATTTGATTTCTGAGCCACTTCGTACCTTATCACAGTGACACTAATATGAGATCTCTAGCAGCTTCCATGTTGATTTTAACTGTGACACGGTCAAGGTGTGTGTTTTGAAGTGACCCAAAAACTTAAATTGGTTGACCGTAGATATATTTAGGTACCTTATGAAAAATTTAAAACCCTAGTAGCTTTTCACAATTAAGCGTAAAATTCGAATGTTTCCTAGTTCGTACAACCCTGCTTGTAAAGGTGGCGATGTCGGGTTCAAAATCAAGTAACTAAGGCTATTCCATCAAAACATAAATTTAAAAAATGCCAAGTTGGCAAACGATTCCACTAATTATAATCGAACATTTTAACAAAACCGACTACAACCGCCTTGCCGCATTTGCCGCGCACATACTTAATGCAAATTTAAGACTTATATGATTTTCTCATAGTTGCCATTGTCAAAACTAGACCAAATTAATATGGGACCACACAGAATGCACCAGCTTTCAAAAAATCGGTTTACCCAGTCTAAAGTTTTGAGGTAACAAACATTTAAAAAAATACAGTAGAATTGAGAACCTCCTTCCATTTTTCGAAGTCTGAAGCGTAAAGCGTGCGCGCTTGAAAAGGTCTGCGCAGTCTTAAAAGAAGAATAGCGGAAGGGTTTACCAACTTGGCATTGTTTTACATTTATCTAGGATGTATATGGGTTTGTAAAACCCTATACGCTACCCCCAATAGGTCCCCAAAACACACCCCGATACCTGGACAAGCGCCGGGATTGTAAATACCTATTGATACAATCGTAGCAAAAAAAAATCTGACACACTTTCACTCTTAACTGACTACAAAGATTGATTAGCTACTCAATTAAACAACTCAGAAAGTTACAATATTTTTTCATTTCCTTACTCCTAACGAATACCATTGAAAAAACCCTTCCAATGAATACGTTTAATTAACTTTTGAAATTTTTCATAAATCGCGAAAGGATTAATCAAACAATTAATAATGAATCGGCAACACTCGGCGTGTCGGATCGAATATAAATATTCGAGGCGGATTTGCATAAGGAGCCATTCTTTTGCGTTTTTTACGTCACGCTCACTTTCCGATTTTTTAAGACAGCTTTGTATGGACAAAGCTTAAATATCATCTGCCCAAGCACGATAGGGTATACCGTCACGTTTTACTGCTAAAATGTACTAAAACGTGACATAAAACTTGACGATAATCAATCGTGTTAGCTGTGCTGACATATTATGCACAAATAATCCTCCGTAACCACATGAAAAACAACACACCCACACATGTAACATATTTACCCACAAATGTTACATGTTTGTGGCTCCTCTGAACTCGCGAGCGTCCATAGGTTAGTGGTGTCTGCTTGCCATCAGGCAGGCCTTTTACTTGTTTGTCACCGATATAGTATAAAATACTGGTATTGGGTATTGGCAATACTTATTGATACAAAGATCAAAGCACAAAGAAAGCATGAATGTCGCGCTCTGCTCCGCTGGTGCTGTGCGCCTTAAATTTTTTATCTGTCAGCACAATGAATTCTGTTGGTCAATAAAGGCTCAGTAACGTGCTTGTGATTCTCTGCTGACCATCAAGCAGGCCGTACATTTGTTTACCGCTGACGTTGCATAAATAATAATTAGCTACCGAAACTACTACTATACCAAGAAAAAACCATTCCACAGTTCCATTTATTACTGCCGAAAATAAAGGTGTATCCTCCTTAATCGTTCGGTAACCCTTCTATTGCGTGGGAGACATCGGAGGGATCGGAACAGATGTTTTTAATATTCAAGAAAAAGACGCCCCTGCTAATGTTTACATTCGGCCGTTGTTTCCCTTTAGCCAGTACTAGAGGCTTTATGGCTGTGATTTTTAAATACCAAGTCAAATACAATAGATATTACAAAAAAGTGCTTTGTCAGAGACACGGACAGAAAAAAATAATAGTACTTGCGTGCAAAAGGAGTACTGTATGCGGGTGGCGCAAGACCGGTCATTGTGACAGTCTTTGGGGGAATCATCTAGGACGTATAGAGGTAGGTAATCCTGTGTAACCGAACCGAAGTTTCACAGTGAGAAAAACTCAAATCATGGCATCTCGTTCAACCGCATAGCAAGTGCTCTTTCGTCTAGTTAGGGTTATCACATCATGTTTGCGTGTCATCGTCATGTGTGACACAGTACTGTCACTTCACTATCAACCATGTTTGTGTGAATTGCACCTCGGAGGTGTGCGAGAGCTGAGTTCACCCGAAGCGGCAAGAGCTGTTCCTGTGCTTTTTCGTCTAGTTAGGGTCGTCACGTCATGTTTGCGTGTCATCGTCATGTTACAACACCGACGAGTGTCACTGTCACTTCACTGTCAACCACGTTCGTGTGGGTTGAACCTCGGAGATGTATAGAGCTGAGTTCACCCAAAGCGGCAAGAGCTGTTCCTTTTCAGGTCAGGCTTGTGGGCATGACGGAGTTGTTTCCATTAGGCCTTATTTATGAGGCGACACGACACACCTGTGTCAGGCAACTGTAGCTTTTCCATCTTCTTCATTTTTTAGGAAGCAGGGTGTGTGCTGTGGCACAGCGGCGGAATGTCATGTCACTCATATATGTAGCAGCATCAGAGAATAATATAATAGTATATATTGTAACACGGCTGGGGACGTAGAACTGCCTTATAACCGAAGACAGAAGCCATAAAAAAACCACTCGCTCTCTGTATGTACATATGTTTATTCTGCAAGTAAGCCTCAAGGGCTCTTTGAGATCAAACGAGGCCTATTTATCAAGAGAATCAGCGATGAAATGAAAAAGAAATGCAGGTAACTTTCAACACGGCGCATTTTCGGGATCTCTGGCAACCTTACCACCAGGAACACAACCTAATTATAAAGCAAGTTCCCCAGTTGAACTGCTCCAAATATGAACCAGATTATAATCTGCTTTTCCCTACCTCTTTATATACATAAAGAGGTATGGTAAAGCGGGGCATAGATGTGGATATACATACACATCTAGATTATTCAATACATAACTAAATTCAAATTAGTAGGTCGGTAAGTACATAATTTTTCTACTTCGCCCGTTTTCATCAGATACATTTATTTAAATACAGATCTTCTTCAACTACAGATCACGGCAACTAACTGTCTCTGTTATATAATTACCGATTCGTTGTGAAACTAAAGAAAACTGCGATTATCTCGCCTTGCCCAAGCGCACGATTGCTATTCAAATATTAAAATTTGCCAACAGACTATAGGGCAATTACGAAGCGGCTTAAGTTAAAAGAATTTTGAATGGAAACATACGATCTTATAGCTTCTTGAAATGAGCCACGGAAAGTGAAGCGTTTATAAGCTATACGTAGTAAAAAAAAAAAAATAGCTGTATATTTCCTTAAATGTTACATTTTTGAGCAAACATAGTTTGAGGAATCTTTTATTATTTAAGATTGTATAAAAACTATGGAGTGTTGGGTGAAGAGTTTACAATTTATATATATATACTAGTATGTTTATTTTTTTTGTATAGGTGCTTACATTTATTCTGATTTTATGAGTGCTTGCTTAACTATATTGTTTATTCTATTAGTGAACCTGCGAATGCAATACCCCGTCATCGGAGGCTGATTGGTTTAAATTGTTTGTTATATCCACGGCAGATGCCAATTTCTCTTCCACACAGACGACTCCAGGATCTCAAAATAAACTCACTGAAGTCCTTTTCACACCTTGCTCGTTCTGGTTCACCGTCTTCCTTGAAGTCGTTTATCCAAGCGGTGCTGTTGCCGCCATAGAAAACGCATGCGATCCCTATTAACTCTTTTAGTTGCCCTTCACGACAGGTAGGGTAGATCATCCTGAAGAATCCCATAAACTAATGCCTACGCTAATTCATAGGACTATTATGGACTATTATGCGAACCTCTATTAGCTTCTTTAGATTGCAATCGGGATAGTGATAATAACTTCGGGCTGGCGCGTTACCATATAAACTAAGCACTGAGTATACTAAGCACCAGTCGAAAACGAAAAAAATGTAAACAAACAATGTATTGAATTTGACATATTAAACATCAAATTCAATACATTATTTGTTTACATTTTTTTCGTTTTCAACTGGTGCTTAGTATACTCATACTCATATTTATTAATAATAATTCATATTACATGTCACTAACAAAACTCGTTATCAATTAAAACAAAACATAGGGGCATAGTAATACTGTTCATTAATACAGGGTGATTTTGGGGTCGTGATCCGAAATAATTGTACATAGTCAAAAATTCAAAGTAGACAACATCACAGTCGGTTTATAACTCAAAAAAATTTCTTTACTTTAAATAATACTTCTTCACACAACTTGGTCACCCTACCCCACTGTCAACTCTCCATACCATCCGTCAAAGAGAGTAGGGTAACCATGTATTTTTGTGATTTTGTATTTTTTTCATCAAAATAAATTAAAAATAAAATGCGTTTGTTTCGTGTCACTACAATTTTTTTTGAAATGGCTAGCTGATACCAAGTCTAAAAACTGGTTCTTGATCCACGACCCCAAAATCACCCTGTATATGTTAAAAACTATATTCACACATGTTTAAGTTTGGCGGGAGTTTGGGAGACTGCCACGGCTCAAAGCTCAAGTTTATTCTCTTAGCATAACAGAAGCCAAGCAACTCTACGTGTGTTGCTACGTAGTAGCACGCGTACAGAGCGATCAACTTTAAATATGGCGCCACCTGCCAGCCTATCCCATAGATAGTTGTCAAACTTTTCATATAATTAGATTTTAACGAGCACTGCCTACAATTACAGACGGTCTGGTTCAACCCACCCAGGTGTTGTGTACCATCGTGCCCAATGTTACACCCTTAGGCTGGGTTGCACCGACTTACGATCACAGACCGATCAACGTTAAATATGGCGCCGGCAGCTGTCATCCTAAAGAAACTTGTCAAACTTTACATACATTCATATTTTCACGAACATAGCTTACGATTACAGAGGGTTTGGTGCAACCCAGCCTTAGTAGTGGAAATCTTTCGTAGCAGTATAACTTATACGTGAATCAGTGACGGATCCAGGCATTTGGTTTCGGGGGACTTGATTCGTTTGGTCCCCCACTGGTTTGGCTTGACCACAGGTAAGATTTTAATGTAATGTAGTTTAATGTCAAATTGGTCCCGGAATTACTTGGATTGATGAGCCTCTTCCTCCCCTAGATCCGCTACTACTCGAATGGGTTAAATCGCTTACGCTTGTGTCTCTAGCCTGCAACCCAGTGACGTCACGGCATTGCGTGCACAATAATTGCCGCACTCTCGCACGATCGGCTCCCGCGCACTAATAGCGACTTTCGCCGTTTGTTTTGGGCCCAAATTATTGCGATTAAAGTCACTGTCTATGCTATTGTAAGTATTCCGTTATTTGTAAATGAGGTTTGGTTGGACCTATTTGTATTTGTGATGTGGTGACATAGTTTGATCGCAAAAATATGAATAAAATTAACATACTCAGGATGACATTGGCTGGTCAGCATGGCTGTAACTCTCAAAATTTCAATACATTTTTTCTGTTGAGGCTCCATTCCTCGCGGTACTGAGTATCCGAGAGACATGGTAAACTCCTTTTTACTGGCCAAGTGCAACAAACCTGGTTACCTACGTTGCAAAAATATGCTCAACAAAATTTATTAGTATTTCTACAATGATATTAAAATGCAGATGCAGAACTATTAGTGTCGTCTTCCAGTACTGAAGTTAGGTATTTTTGATATATGCATAGTGCAAGTGGAAAAGAATATATAGATTGGTAATACTGTTTTGATTAAGTAGCGATTGTTTAAAGATATACCTAAGTAGGTAAGCTTAACAATGTAACCATCCACTAATGACCAAAACCTGGACCATGGATAAAAATTTCTGAAAATGTGCGTAATGTTCACCACCATCATTTTCAGTACAGGGTGGTTTTGGGATTGTGATCCGGAATGATTGTACATGGCCAAGGAATCAAAGTACACAACATTACAGTTGGTACGAAGGTTTATAACTCAAATAACTATCTTAGTTATAATTAGTTTACAGTGTATATTTGTTTCTTTATATCCTAAGTTTGTATAGTTGATTTGTAGTGTCACCGTGATTTAGTTCATACTGTTATGCTGTGAAAGTGTTTTTTTAAATGGGTAACAGATACCTACCAAGTCGGAAAACCGATTCTTGATCCACGACCCCGAAATCACCCTGTATATGTACGTCCCACTACTGGGCATAGGCCTCTTCCTGATGATGAAATAAATTGGATAGTAGCTCCACGCAGTTGGGGACTTCACATTCATCTTTGTATCTCTTCGCAGATGTATGCAGGTTCCATTCACCGAAAAAATAATTAAGCTAACGGAAAATATCGAAATCCGTAGATTCCGTAGGCAAGGATTCGAACCCACCATCGCTCCTTGACAGCCGCATGCCTGAACCACTGGGCCACTGTAGCTCTTGGTAATGTAAACTGTACTAGTGAGTAATTGAAAAATTAACTAGTATTTCGCTCCGAACTGTGAATTCGCCACCCTTCGGCCACCCCATAATGGCTCATGTTTGAACTCTTTTTGTCTCTATAATTCGCCTACTATGCTCGTATTTGATGTTTATGACCAAGGATACTCGAAGTTATCGTCGGGCAAATATTTATATATACAACCGGGTGATCAATCCAAATAGTTCAGTAGGGAGAAGTAGGAAACTATAAGAGATAGAGAAATGTGTTCTTAAGAACCATGGCGTCGATTTTAGTGACAAGAAAAACTGCATTCATAGATGCTCTAAAATCGACGCCATGCATCTTAAGAACACATTTCTATATCTCTCATAGTTTCTAACTTCACCATACTGACCCATTGGTATTGATCATCCTGTATGTACAGTATTGTTTACTAATATTTTAGGTGACTTGTCCAAATTAAATAAGTATTACGGGTATGCGCAGATAACTTTGGAGCAGTTCGTTTTCAAAAAAGGACCTTTATAAAATAAATATTGTAAATTACTTACATATTGGGCAATGTGTGTACTAAAGTGTTTTCAAACATAAAGAACGTGAAAAGCTACCAACAAAGGTTCTGAATCGAATATGAGACTATTGTTATTTTCGTTACCCTTATAACAAAACTCGCTACTCCGCCGCGCTTAGAAATGAACCCTGCACTTCTACTCAAATCCGAGTAGCGTTCCGCCGTCGGGAAACGGTGGAAAACCGTGGAAAGTGACACCCAGCGCCATCTCTGGCGGAGTGGCGCGCAACTGAGTATTTCCTAAGGGAAGCTTTCTCTTGGAAATGTCCAATGTATGAATTTCTTTGTATTTGATCCTGATAAAATATGACCGTGGTAACTTCAACGTTAAATTAACAAGAATTTAGAAGATCGTGTCGATTAATTTGATTGGTTAGAAGGTATAACTTGAGGTGTATGATATAATTGAATGCGTACTCATTTTGGGTCCATATTTGCAAATTTTTTTTCAAGATCGATTTTTTGGTTATTTTCGCGAATGTGGCTTGAAGGCGTGTTTATTTTTACTTTGCCAAGTTTAGGATAAGAACGAAGACGAATGCAATATACCTAAGTTGGACCGTAGATGTTGTGATTGACAAATAAGCAGACGTACCTACCTATACGTAATTCGTAGAGAAGTTAGTTTTAGGTAGAAAAAGGATAAGTATATAAAGTACAATTAACTATGTTAGTATATTTCAAAAATATTATTGAATTAGGTATGTTACTTATTAAAAATTAAATGTAGAGAAATCAACAATACAACCATAGTACAAACAGGAATACATGATTTAGCACCGATGTAGGTACGATAAATACCCGATTTGAGTTGAGATTCAATAAATGACATCCCAAAGTATCATAAGGATATCTCCTTTAATTTCAATTAAGACAAGTGGAATCGCGTCCCAGAGATACGTACTAAATTTGATTTACAGACTAAACACCGATCGAATGTGAAAACGTCATTTTTATCATGTGAACACAGGCCAAGAGATTTAAATAAAATCCCCCAAGACGTAGGTATATATAACAGGTGCAAGTCTAGACATTTTTTTCTATTTATTTTATAATATCGAAGTATAATATTATTATGTCAATATTTCATTCAAATATATGACATAAAATAATTAAAAAAAAAGCAACAGAACGATATATTTTTCAGGAGAAGAATACCTTAAAAAGTTCCTTATCATTAAGGTAAGACACCCGATAACGGGCCCTATCCGGAGATCACTCGCGAACCCTAGTAACCGAATTTCGGCATCGGCGCGAGCGAAACAAAAACTGACCTACATCGCTCCCTCCGTTCAGCCACCCTACGCTCCCGTCTTACCCCTGCATTTTCCTTCCTTTCAAGGTGAATATTGATGCATTTTTGTTATTCAATCGATGCAACTGACACAATGCATTGATGCATTAGAAAAAACTAAGTGCACCAGCCTACATATTCAAGGTAAAAAAAATAAGGATACATTTTTAGGTTAGGAAAATGTATTCATGCATTTAGGTTAGCAGTTTTTATAGCATGAAAAAGTAAGTGGCTCGCGTTTCCAACGTCCCATTTACAAGCTAAGTGGATGTAAACATCCCGATACAATGTAAATAGTGGCCGTCCAAGGAGTCGATCGCGCCGCAAAAAAAGCGCATCCTATTATCGACTACAACAAAAGGACTTGCAGCGATACCTAAGTACACATCTCGATTCATCGTCTCGACTCGAATCGGCGAACCGATGCCATTGGCGCGCCCCACTGTCGCCGCGCGGGAACGGGATGGTTATACCGTTTTCGGTGAAGGGCGACGAGGAGGTTGATAGTCATCTTAGCTGCCGAGTGGCGTCCCACTGGGCGGGGCCGCGTCAAGGAGTGAGCCTCAGATGCGCACAGTTGGAGGGGCTTCGCTCGGCCGAAGGATCGCACTGCAGTCGTGCCCCGCGCCGACCACGAGCGCACGTTCACCGCCGCGCTCACGACTTACGTAACAACTAATCGGATCGAACCTTCCGATAAATCAATCGTGATCGTCAACTGTCAATAATTGTGCACCGATAATTTTTTTAATTATTTTTTCCGCGCCGAGACAAGTGAACTCGATTGTGTACTTTGTGTTGTTTTTGTTTTCACGCTTTATTTTTGGGCGTATCAGAACAGTGTTTTGAATTTGATTCTGACGGACAAAGTGTGGGAACAACTGTTTTTGGACTTGATACTGTCCTGTGATTTTACTGACATAAAACATGGTGAAATGTGGACACATGGTGATATTTTCTAAGTGATAACAACACCTGACACTCATGTAAGTGTTAGTTTGTAGATTGTCAGTGATGTCTCATTCAGTGTAAAAAATCTGTGATATTTTTCTAATTATGACCCAAATAAATAAACATATAATTATGACACAAATAAAATTAATTATCAGTAAAATTGCCTTATATTATGTAGGTATCAAGAAATTCTTTGAAAATGTCTTCCCAGTGTCTTATGCACTTAGTAAAATAAAATCTAATATGAATTAATCTTATTTAATCCCGAATCAAGTTCTTATTGGTAATTTTCATATTAAATAAGTAATATATTTTCCTATATGATTTCCATTTGAATATTTATATAGTAATTATTGTTAGGACCTATTTTGCCTTAGATATTCATTCATTACCTAGGTCCGGCTTAAAAAGACAACTTATAAAATAAAAAAACTTATTAAAAACACTTTATGGAAATTGGCGAATTAATAATAGCCACAGACGATATTATGATGATGATGATTAAACAGCCTCACTTTTAGAAAAACGAGCTAAACAAATTAAACAGACGCCAAAAATATTGTAAAACAAGTTTAAATTCACATTTTTGCATTTTTTAACGAAGTCTAAGACAATGAATGAACACAAACTCAATCGTGACTAAATCAATCGTTTGAATCATTTCAAATAATTTCGCTCAATTATCGCATTTTTAGTCGCACCGCGCGGCGGCGGGCGCACGGCTGCACACTAGACTAATCCCGTGATTGATCGGTGTCGAACCGGTGCGTTTACCCTAATTCACCGGCATTTTTGGTATTCCGCAGATATTTATGCAGCTTCACACCCAATTGAACGTTGTCGTGACGGTATTTACAATCCGATATTGCACTAAGATGCGTTTATTGTTGTGTTGTGATTTTATTTTATGATTTCCAAACACGAGGTAATAAGTAGAGTATTTTGTTTCAATGATTACGTTAGGTTTTCTAAAATAATATATATCATCACGTAAAGATTTTTCCGTGATGACATGTACTTTTTAATACAGGAAGACATCGGCGTTTGGCTGTAGGAAAACAAAAAAAATATGCAGAATTTTTATTAGACATCATAAGTTGGTAAATAATTTGCACCATTAAACATAATTCAAAAATAAAAACCGCTGGACTTCAAAATTTGTGTCTAAATTATTTTTATGTTTAATTTATGCACAACAGATTTTCTCTAATAGTTTTATTATCTTTAAATACCAATTCTATAAATATACATGAACAAGCTAACCAGCTTCTTATAAGCAAGTCCATTTTCCATTATTAGGTACTCGTGTCTAAATTACGAACTAAATTACATCAGAATTTATAAATTTTAATGAAGTATAATTTGTGTATAAACCCATATTACATTTTTCATCGACATTTTTACCTCTTATAAATGTTTACTTATGGTCAACATTTTTTTTTATTTTACTGTTAGATAAAATAAAAATATCACAGATCAATTACACTTGTCTTGTGATTCCAAAACACGCCATTTAGTTCCCCTGCACCTTATTAGTGTAATGGGGTTCGCACAGATGGCGTTGGGGACTTGACCTCAACTTCGGGAACTAACAAACTTCTCAAGTGCTTTGGGCAAATTAGAACAACTGATAATCTCGAGTTTTGTTTTTGTCTTATAATTTGGTAAACAATGCGTAAATTAAAGTCATTTTATAAGGATTGACAGATAATTATAATAAAAAATAGCCTCTCTATGACGGTATGTAATTACCTATGTATTTATTTATTTTTTGTTTTTGGCACGCTTAGAGCTTTGTGTTAACGCAGAATGTCATTTCGTATATTTGTAAGGTATTTTGCCATTTGCTTTGTCATTCACTGTAGGTATTTGATTTATTATATTATAAATATTATAATATACTTACTAGTTGGGATAGTTGTATTAGAAAACTCCAATAATTATTATGTTTTTAAAGTTTTTGCCGACTTGATAGTGTACTGGGTTCGATTCCCATTATACTTACACAAGTGTCTCACCTATTGATAGAACATACATATATTAAACCGACATAAAAAACCAGTAGGTCAATTATTATTTAGGGCCAATGCTTGCCATAAAAACTATATAAAAACATTAAATAGGTTATTACTAATTTTTCACCCTTTGCGTTTCGCTATTATAAAAAGTTCAATCGCAACATTAATGACTTATCCATAAAACGGTATATTTCATTAAATTATGCAACTACCCACCCACCTCATCTTGACTGGTTTACTTTTTTCTTATTTTATTTTTTCTCTAGTATACACTAGAAAAAAAAATACTAAGTAAAATCAATTGAAATGTAATATCAATTCAGCAGACTTAAAGTGCAAAATGTTTCGTTTAAAATCACGTTAAGCGTAAAATCCTAACCAGTAAAATAATTTGCGGCAGTATTTACATGCATGTATGGATTGGTCCTATACAACGCACATTTACCCTATATTAAGTCTTACCGTAGTCGATGCTATACTAATAGCGAATACCGTGAGACTTGTATTGTTGGATGTTTGCTAAATTCTACGTTGCTAATAAGAATTTTGTATTGTGTGTTTGTGTATCGTTCATTTGATTATAGATTGGAAAACTTATAATATGTCTGTGACTCTTTATTTATAACCAACACAAAAGATATTATTAGGTTTGTCTTTTTTTGGGTACCAGAAAGATACAGTACAAAAAATGCAGTCGATGACCCGTCGATGATGTATAATTATGCATTTATGTTTAGATATTTTACGACCAAATTATTTCAAGGTTAATTTTTTTATGAAGCAGGACTTGACAGATGGTTGCAATACATATTTTGGCGATTTTAATTGATAATAAGCATGAAATGACTAATACGTTTTTTTTTATAGTCTTATAAGAATATAATTTTAAAGCCTTTAGTGTGACAATTTGGCAATGCACTTTTAAAAAAACGGTATTATGTACGTAACGGTAAAATACATATATCGGAATTGGATAATTATCAATTATTCTTAAGTTGCCAGAATAGTTCTAGTTTCCCCCTTTGGTTGGAAGGTCAGATAATAAATCATAAATAAATATTGGGGGACAATCTTACACAAATCGACCTAGTCCCAAAGTAAGCAAAGCTTGTACTATGGGTACTAGACGACGATATACATAGTTATATAGATAAATACATACTTAAATACATAGAAAACATCCAAGACCCAAGAACAAACATCCGTGAAAAATGCACAAATAAATACCCTGGCCGGGATTCGAACCCGGGACCTCTAGCTTCGGATGCAGAGTCACTACCAACTACTTAGACTAAACAGGCCGTCATAGATGGCAGTCGCTTTCGTAAAAACTAGTGCCTACGCCAATTCTTGGGATTAGGTAGCGGACCCCAGGCATCCTTCAGTATGCAACTGTACTGGGAATAACGCAAGGACGATGATGATGATTCTTAAGTTGGCAAAATAAACGAAAATAAATCTCGGTCGCGCGTTTGAGCAAAAAAGCATTCTTGAAATATATATGTATATATATTTTTATATTCAACAGACAGTGGCAAACAAGCATGTCTGCCTGAAGGTAATCAGACACTTACGGCTCCAGAAGAATCACAAACCCGTTGCCGACCTTTTATTGACTTGAGAATGTGTTCACAGCCAGAAACATGAAGTGAGGGCACTCTCAAAACAGCCCAAAATAAATAATAATATGTTGACTAAAATGTTTGCATTTAAAGATACACTGCCAAGTAGGTACAAAGTTTTGTGAGCAAAGCCACACGCAAAAGCTGTCATAATTAAAAAAAACTATTGTTCGATATTTACGTTCTATTGTTAAATGCTTACACTCAATCACAGTGAGAGAGAATGTATGATACGCACAAACCGATAGTTTTCAGAATTATGTGATTACTTTAATCAGACAATAGCTACTTATTTAGGTATTTGTAGCAAAAAGTTCACACAATGCCGACTCGGCGCCTAAGATACGAGAACCAGTATGATATCGGATCTTCTGTCTGACTTAACAGTCCGTTTATGATTATGTATGTAGTAGGCAAATGAGCACACAAACCGAGTCTTGACACCATCAGGGGAATTAGTCGGGAAGCGCTTCGGGGACATGGGAGGTCTGGTTACAAAAAAAACCCGGCCAAGTGCGAGTCGGACTCACGCACGAAGGGTACCGTACCAGAAAAAAACGCCAACAACTACTCTGTTGTATGGGAGCCCCCCTTAATTATTATTATTATTTTGATTTTAGTATTTGTTGTTGTAGCCACAATAAAAATACATAATCTGTGCAAATTTTAACTGTCTAGGTTAGCTATTACGGTTCTTGAGATCTAGCTCAGCGAGTGGTAGCCATGAAAAAGGGCTAAAATATCACGTTTTTTGTATAGGAGCCCTCCTTAATTATTATTTTGTTTTTAATATTTGTTGTTATAGCGGCAACAGAAATACATAATCTGTGGAAATTTCAACTGTCTAGCTATTACGGTTCTTGAGATACAGCCTGGTGACAGACGGACGGACGGACGGACAGCGAAGTCTTAGTAATAGGGTCCCGTTTTTACCCTTTGGGTACGGAACCCTAAAAAACAACGATAAGTATCGGGGATATATCCATAAAATAATATTAAGTGTACTAATTATGTTGCCTACTGTCCCCCCAATATATATAGATATTATGTTTAATAATTGATTGGTAATCACCGATACCGTCACTTTCATTTTAGCGCCATCTAGCGTTAGTAATGGAATTAAAATTTAAAACGTCAAGTGTATGTCAGCTAACGCACACAAGCTACCAATAAGTAATGAAGTATACTCTTCCAAACAACTGTAGGTATAGGAACCAAGGCTTTGAATATCGAACCACTAAAATTAGTTCAACTGAAATGAAAAAAAAGCGGGGCGCACTTACAAAAGGCCTTTTATATGAACCTGTTGCCTGTTCACGCAAAGCGATGAACCTATTTTGATAAAGCTCAAGACGGCGCAGTACGATCGGTGTGGATCGGTTCTCCATACAAACGTATTTAGACTCTCATTTTAAAACGCCATGCTAGAATAACATGAAACTTTGTATACACAATGGGGTCCGGCATACCTAGGTCGAAAATTAGTTTCTGTTGCTAAAAATTTTAAAAAAAATACAGCGGCTTTTTGAGTTTTTTACGGCTTGTATGAAAACCTTAATAATCGCTGTATTTTTCCTCCATTATAATTTCAAGCAACAGAAACTATGGTCCGACCTAGATATGCCGGATCCCATTGTGTATACAAAGTTTCATGTTATTCTAGCATGGCGTTTTAAAATGAGAGCATAAATACATTTGTATGGAGAACCAAACATACTGCGCCCTCTTAATACTTACAGATATAGTTTGAAATCTTGGATGGACACAAATCACTTTTTTAACCCGGATATCATCGCATAAGGAAAAATTGAATGGAAATTTGTATGGGAGTGGGGCTTAAGAGTTATACGCGGACAAAGTTGCGGCCAAACCCTAGTGTATGTATCTATGCCAGTTATTTTATCACAAAATTACAAGTTAATTTTATGACAAGATTTATGTCGGTATATATATCAGATTGGAGAGACAGACAGCCATACAAACAGGTCATTTCAAACCGATGCGGAATATCAGAATTATTGCAATGGATATTTATCTGACAGTTGCATGTTGCCTGGTATCGAGTGTAAGAAACAAAGAGTTTGTATGTAAGGCATAAACTCCAGACCTATCATCTCATTTGAAAAAATCTTCTACCAGTATACGGACCTTCGGTAAAATTTTGTATAAGTAATCAATCATCATCATCATCATCCTAGCGTTATCCAAGTTACAGTTGCATCCTGAAGGATTCCCGGGGTCCGATAGTTAATCCCGAGAATTGGCGTAGGCACTAGTTTTACGGAAGCAATTGCCATCTGATCTTCCCACCTAAGGGGGAAACTAGACCATATTGGGATTAAGCTTATCAAAGTGACTGCGCAACTTGACTATTAGAATCTTCTCAAGCCGCCCGAAGGCCTCGAACTTGGCTTAACGACTGCTGCCACAGACAGCAGCCGGAATAAACGGCCTTCCGAAGCACGGGAGCGCTCAGTTAGTAACCACTCATTAGCGGTCACCCATCTAAGAGTTGACCCGGGCCGAAGTTGCTTAACTTCGTAAACCGCCGCTGGGCCACGAGGAATCCCATTTTATATAAGTAATCAAGACATTAATATTTATTTGCTAGATATAAAGTAAAGCTGTGCTTGACTATAGGCAATCCTTGACATTTTCTATCATAAATTATAGTGTCAACTATTAGGAATCCAGTTGTCAATATAAGTGTGTGTACCTTATCTATGGAACTCACTTGATCACTACTAGGTCCGCGATTAATTGTTTTAGCAGTCGTAATCTATTTTAGCGACTGTGGCAATGTAAATAAAATCAAATTTTATGACATGGCAAAGACAGAAACAGTTAAAACGTAAGGATTCATAATACATAAACATCCAGTACCTGGGTATCTTTCGTGTATTCCCGGAGATGAGACATAGGGATATCAGAAAGACAGAGACGAGAAACAAAAGCGATATCATAGGGATATCCACTTGTCAATTTAGAGCTCTAGAATCGTGGCCGCGTCATGTTTATGTTATAAATCGTCTCGCGCGGAGCTTAAGTCTGATTCGCCGGATGTTGACGAAATATTCTTATCTCGATCAATGGGTTCCAAAATGTCATAACAATAATGCACATACCATGGCCCCGTGTCTTAATAAAACGTAATAAGGTCAAGTTGTTGAGACGCTGACGACCCGGTAAGGTATAGGTACCTACATATCTACGTGATATACAAACTACATGAACTGACGCCTGTATTTTCTAAAGGGGTAGGCAGAACACATGAAATACAGTTCCGGCAAAGTTCAAAAATGGAGAACTCAAATCACATCCTCGTCGCTAAAATGAAATATTTAATTGCTCCATTTTTCGTTTCACGGTTGTATTTAAAATAAGAACATGACGAGAGACTATTTCAGTCGATCAAATAGATAAACATAAATAGGTGCGTACCTACCTATTCTACAAAAATAAAAAAATGAAGAAGAATGTATTCAAATTGATAAATATGTTTTATTGCAAACTATTGAATGTTGATATTATTAAATACTACGAACTAGTTAAAAATATATTATTAATGTATTTTTAATAAAAATGTTTCAGTTATTTTTTTATTAGGATCTCAATGGACCCGTTTTTAGAGATAATCACATGTTTGTCTGGGAACAACTACAATCAGAGCAACACAAAAAGATAAAAATTAGAGTCTAAGTACAACTTAGCTGATGCGCACTGGAAACGCTCCATACTAATTAATTGACACATAAAAGTGACGTCACAGTTGAGTAGCCCCATATATACCATTGTATGGGAAAACAAGTAAATTGCTGTTTTGGTCGTGAAATATTGTTTTTAGGTGCATAGTTGCCGTACACTTTATTGTTTAACACTTAAGAACTCTGATAGTAATTTTGTAATTACTTTTAGACAGTGAATAATATTACATACATTTTGGGAATTATCAAGTCTCATATACTTAAGATTTTAACATTTTTTTTTAATTTAGGTACTTCGGTAGTTTTTATTGTGATAATTTGATGGTTTACCATGTAGCCGCACTATTTTATGATTTGTAACATGAGTCATCTACCCTATTGTAAAAGTGTCATGTGTAGTAGTAATAATGTAACATGACTCTTACCTACCAATACCTAGTGACCTAATAATCCATTACATAATAAAGAGCCTGACCAATTTTCTTGTCAAGTTTACTATAATATTGTTGTTATTGGAGATATTGACACATTGGAATGTGTCGATGTCCAAGCCAATCGGGGTAACTAAGAAGGTCAAAATCAAGTTTCACGGTTTTGTTACAAAAATATTATGTAATTTAATTTACCTAATAAATACCTATAAAATTGTTACATCACAGTTACATAGTAACTTAGTACCTAGTAATACTGCTAATGTTATTTTTTGTTTTTTTACTATAAAGTTCTTCGCCAGAGAAGTTCTATGGATGATACAAATGAGCGTGCCGTACCTTTTACTATGGGCTGTTTTAACTTTGATTAGTTATTAGTGCGAGTTCATACATTTCTTACATGCACTTGCAGCAAATGTATGAACTAGTACTAAACACTAATCAATCTGTAAACAGGCCCTAAGGCCCTGTTTAAACATTGCGAAGTGTAATTGCAAAATTCATACTTTTGCTGTCAAGTGGCAAGTAGCAAATGTATGAACTCCGCACTTGCACTTCGCAATGTGTAGAAAGGCCCTTATAGATAAAAAGTAGGCTATGTATAGTCGATTATAATAGTTAAATGGTACCTTTATATTCTAGTCAGGGCGGGCTCTTATTTCGCACAGAATGAGAAGAGGCTGGGCCGGGCAAGACAACAAGCAAATGCGGCGAGCGTTCTGGGAATGATGCCCAGGGAATTTTGGGTTGTGTTGGAAGCGGCCAATTTGCTTATAATAGGTTACTAGTTGGTTATAATTTAATTACATATGTACTATACGGTGCATCTCATCTGGGAGCTTCAAAACCTTGTCAAAAAATTACTTAAATAAAAATTGATTGTTTTTCAAGCAAACATCCGTGCGCTGTCAGTATGAAACTGATTTACTGCATTTTTTGGAATCTGATTTATTTTATATGTTAGGCACTAGAAGAGGTTCAATGTCTGTCTGTTTCAACAGTTAAGTAATTAACCTGCTAGTCGATATGTCCGATCGTCTAAGATTCATATTTATCTTGTGACGGAAGTTGAGCTATAATGAATACAATTACTAACACCTTGTTTATCACTACCTATCAATTTCTAAGAAAATATTAAAATCATTATCAAGCGAAAAAATAGTGTCATATTACTATCCTTATCGGCTAAATTGAGTCTTCGGCATATTTTCTCACGGTGGGTACGAGTTATAATGAACTTTATTGCTTTGATGTAAGGTTTAGAATTGCGCAGCTTCGAAAATAGTAGTTCGATTTGTGCTACAAGTAGTGAGAACAAGCGGGAAAGTAATAGGTAACTACCGAGAGCTTTATCAAAAGCTTTAAAGAAGGATGATAGGATATAACAATTACACAAGACAAATCAATCAATTCACAATCCCATCTGAAATTGTGAATTAAATATTTATATATATATATTATTTATCTCGCTCAATTTCTTACGTCGGTTCTTCTAGTAGCAGAGGTTAATTTTCCAAATAGGTGGTAGTATTTTGAGATTCATAGGTACATTTTGAGATTCATAGGTTTTCGGGGGACGTTTTATTTATTAAGGAAATATATTTAAACTTGGAAATTTAAACATGAAAATGCCTTAATTGAAGAGTAAACTTTGATTTTAACTTTATATTGCACCGAATAATAACAGACAGGTACACCTCGCCCATGTTCCAGTTTTTTTCTTTTTGTCCGTATTATTACTACCATTAACAAAAAATATCCTAAATAAGTGTGTGGTTTTTCCGATTGAATTGGCCGCATAAGTGTATGAAAACATCAGGAATACTGATAACAGTTTTTTGCATTCGAAAAAACGGGCCACATCACACAATAAGGCGATTTAAAAAAAGACTCTCCCGCTTTTAAATTGTAACTTACACCACACGGTGTAGCATATCATGGTATTGCCAACGTAAACAATACGTGACGTACAATCAATTGATGGTGTCGCTTACTGAATAGTGTCACGTGACTCCGCAGTCAAGATGACCCCAATGAACCATATAAGGATTTTTACTGTCGGTCAGATGACGTCTGACCCATACCTACAAGTATACTTTAATCTCAAATGCAACAATACTAAATTTAATACGGTTTTTATATTTGAAAAACGTTTTCCTTTGACGACCCGTGCAGCCTAGTGATTAGTGACCCTGTCTACGAAGCTCAAACTTTGACTTGGCTGAATTTTAGAATGTAGTTGTTACATATATAGGAATTATATATTTTAATATGTGTAACACAAACAAAACAAACGCCTATTCGAACACTCCAGAACTATTTACATGCAAGATGGACTTGAGTTTTTCACCTATATATGTATTCATAATTATTAAGTTGTTTTAAGGATAATCGTCGTCAAAATTTAATTCCACTTTGAAACTCGAGTTCAGTTTATTAATAAGTATTTCATTTTTAGTTAATTAGTACTTAGTTGATGTCGGCCATATTTAATCATCTGGCAAAATCATTCCCACATGATGACGATAATCGAACAACATAATCGATTCCCGCTACTGATCTTTAAAAAACAATGTCCATTCACATTCGGGACACACATGTGCGGCTAGACGGAGACGGCGCTATACAACAGAGCGGGACAGCGTGTTTTGTTTTTTTTCGTCACCGGCTCCGATTTTGCCACATGTCGGCTATGGAAGTTTGGATGATCGAATAAAGGATTTTATGTCGTTTTTTAAGGTAAAGGGTTATGACTCGCTAACGATTGTTTTGTTTTGAATTATAAATGTTTAACTGTGACCATAGAACTTGATTCCCAGTCTAATTTAAATAAATACATATTAGAAGGAATCTAAACAAATTGTTGTGCCTACCGGTTATGAGTCTTTTTGGGGTTTTTTTAATCTCCACATTTCTAAAAATTGACTCGACATAAAAATATGTATTATTATCAAACCTGCTCACAAAATTTCACTAGAATCGGTTGAAAATGCGACCCGTAGAGGAGAACAGCCGATACCATGTTTGCCGAAGCTGAAACGGAGACCTTCGTTTCCCTCTGGTTAATAATCTAATACATATTACAAATCCTAAAGTAACTTTTCCGGTCGTCTGTCTGTCTATCTGTTTGTTTGATACCCTTTTCACGCACTGTTCAATAGATTGAAACTTCTGGACATGGTTTGATCCATACTTTTTAGGGTTCCCTACCCGAAGGGTCCATACGAAGCCCTATTGCGGGCAGTCGCGTGTCCGTCTGTCACACATTTTGTTCCGAAGATGTTTTAACTTCCCATTGACCCATGAACTTGAAAGGTAATAATGTTTATTATGTACATTTTACCAACAAATACCAATATATTGATAAATCACAATTGTTTTTTAGTTGTACGGAACCCTCGGTACGCGTGTCCGACTCGCACTCAGCCGGTTTTTTAACCATGAAATGATTCCCAAAGGAAGAGCTCCATACAAGAGCAATGAAAACAGTGTCTACTTGTATGGAAATTAAAGTGTACAGTCAGCATCAAAAATAGCTACGCATATGAAGGTGTCAAAAGCTCTTATTCCCTTGTAATAAAGACTATGGAACTTTTCAAATGCGTACCTACTTTTGATGCTGACTGTACCTACCCATTGGACCCGGGTATGTCCTAAAACTACGACCAAGACCACCGGGGGATGGGCAGCAGCATCCCTGGAGTGCGGCGGAGATACTGCGATCGCCAACCCGCATGCCAAGCGTGGCGATTATGGCATTTACCCCCTATGAAATTGAGGGAGGCATATGTCCTGCAGTGGACGTCCTTCGGCTGAGGTGGTGGATGTCCTAAAACTACGACCATGACCACCGGGGGATGGGCAGCAGCATCCCTGGAGTGCGGCGGAGATACTGCGATCGCCAACCCGCATGCCAAGCGTGGCGATTATGGCATATACCCCCCGTGAATTTGGGGGACGCCTATGTCCAGCAGTGGACGTCCTTTGGCTGATATGGTGATGGTGGTGGTGTACCTACCCATTCGGCCCTTGATTCTAGTGGCTCATAACACCACTACTTGATCTTTAGGTATGTGGTGTTGTATTCCTGGTGATGAGTAGAATAGAACTCCCAAGGATGAGCTGTGAGAGAGGACTTGTATCTCTTTATAGCCTTTTGCCGTCAACAAAATTAATCCTCAAGACAACAAGGAGTTAGCAACGCGCTTATGCTTCTTCTGGAGTTGCAAGCGTCCATAGGCTGCGGTGTCTGCTTCAGGCGGGCCGTAAGCTTGTTTGCCACCGACGTTCTATTTAAAATAATTTGTCCACAACAGAATTATTGGGCATCGTTCCCCATCTGGAGGCCCACTCGCGATATACAAGCAATTCCAATAAATGTCGACATTTATAGTTACTATACATACAAACATACAATATCGAAGTTGGCAGCGTATCAAAATGAATGAGGCATTGGCATATGCAACTATAATCTTAGCAAGCTCGCATCTCACTCATACCCTTCCTTAGATATAAACTTTATAGCTTACATTATAAGGTTGATTTTAATATGAATCAGATAATGAGATAGGATTTTCTATGTTTATAAGAATATTGTTTATTATTACGGGATGCAAACACGTGCAGGGATTATGTGTTAGTGTCTACTAAGAGGTTGGACAGTTGTCTGTCAGTTATCAGTCAGTTGCTGACAAAGTCTATAGGCATAATAAGATCATGTAAAAACCATCCGTAAAGAACAGATTTTTAAAATACTGATATACTCGCCTCCGGCTCGTTTCATAAAACCAAACTCGTGTTTTAAGGCCTCTCATTATGTAACAGTTGCATAAACTACTATTATTGTACATGATTAGAACACAACAACAAAACTAGAATTACAAGAACAGTTGACATATGTTACAAAGGCGAGCTTATCCATTTTAAGGGATATATACTGTGCCTTGTAACTGTTTTGACTAAACCTGTATGCCTCACCCTATTTTTTTGGGACAATCTTACACAAATCGACCTAGTCCCAAACTAAGGAAAGCTTGTACTATGGATACTAGATGACGATATACATACTTATATAGATAAATACATACTCAAATACTTACATAGAAAACATCCAAGTCCCAAGAACAAATATCCGTGCTAAATGCACTGGCCGGGATTAGAACCCGGGACCTCTAGCTTCGGAGGCAGTGTCACTACCAACTAGGTTAGCCTGTTTAGGCAGGCCGTAAAATGTGAGGACAACATTGAATAGTTGCACGATTTTTTTCAACTCGACTCGAGCCTAATTTACATACGTACGAAATTCGTATGCGAGTTTCACTACATTGCGTGGTTTGACAGATCAAGTGAACTCATTATACCACGGTAACCCGCAATGAAATGTAACTCGCATGTAAGGCTCGGTTGCACCGACTTACGATCCCAGACTGATCAACGTTAAATATGGCGCCGGCAGCTGTCATCCCATAGAAACTTGTCAAACTTTCCATACATTAAATTTTTGACGAACACGCTTACGATTATAGACGGTTTGGTGCAACCCAGCCTAAGGCTACTTGCTGACTTGGCGGGACGGGTGCGATATTTGATAGGTATTTTGTTCTTTGACGTAAGTTTACTGGTGTGATATTTCCTCACTTGACGAAGTACTGTCAGTATTACGTTTGCGCAGTAGTAATACCATGCGCAGAATTGGGGCAGCACTGCATTGATATCGGTTGACACTGACAGCTGACAGTTTTCTCATATCGTACCGCCTCCGCATCGACAAGTCATGAAGGCGCCTAAGTCTCGTGTGTGTGTACAGTAAGGCCTTTAGCGTCTGTGACTGGTCATTCGCCCTCTGCGGCTTTATTGTAGGAGCAAAGAAAGAAGCTAGAAAGAGCAAGAACTAACTTTCAGTGCCAGGAACCCGTTAGGTGAGCGGTTGTCTCTTAGGTGCTTTCCACTACATACGGTTTTTCGCATTATCCGCTACGAGCGTAGCGCTACGAATTCGTTGGCAGTGAAAGTGTTACCGTAAAATGGGGTGAGTAAGGACAAAACTGACATTCAAACCTCAATAACATTTTATTTTTACATATGCAAACTGAATGGTGTATATAATAAGTGTTCCGGACGTTTGGATTTTAGTTTTTATTTTATTTTGGGTAGTTCCATTTCATAACTTTGACGATAAACAGGAAATCCCACCTCACCCCGTAGTCCCTCGTAATTGGGGTGAGATAGGATTTCATACAAAGGTGATTTTGGCAGATTGTTGAACCATTTTTTTATTATGAGTATTACCATAGCTCCATTTTAAATTGGAATACATTTTTTTTGTAGCAGTAGCCTTAAATTCCCATCTCACCCCCCCCCCCCTTTCATCCCTTCTCTCCCCATTCATAACCCAACTCTCCCCATGTTACGGTAACATCTTGAATGATTATCTACTTGACTTGTAACTATGGTCATTAAATTATTATATAAAAATTGTTTGTATTGTATCGTATCAATTCAATATGCAACCGTATACATGCTATGGCGACTTGTGGCCCATATGCTTATTTACCACATAATAAAAACTTACGTTCACAACGATTAACACGGCCCTGGCAATTAAGTGTCATTCTCATAATGTATTACTGTACCGCTGTACCATCAGCGACACATGAACATTCGTGAACCCTATTGTAAAGACTTAAGGTCTATTATAGGTCAGTGAGCGTGTTGCTGTCCATACGTGTCACAGACTAAATATAACGTTCGGTTCGTTACGAGCGTCACCTGCCGGGAGCTCTGTCACGCTGGGTTTTGATCTATAACGTTCTATTTTTATACTCTGTGACATTATTGATATTATCTTATAGATATTTTTTATCATTCATATTCAGCGTTGGTCGGACACTATCCATGTCATTCATTTTAACTTCTATGGGGGGAGTTAAACTAGTACTCAAGTACGTCATAACTCAAACCATGCGATTTGGATTCAAAAAAAGACCTCGGGCTTCTTTGGATATGACCGCGAAACCGTCAAGACGCCGATATCGCGACCAGCCTCAATTTGCAACCAACTGAAGGATATCCAAATAAAAGATTTCCACAGATAATCTAAAACAACAGTGAGTTGTACCAATCCATTTTATTTCGAAGTTCTACATATATGTTATCGGAATCCATTAAACATCGGGATAATATCCTTTCTGTTCACCAACTCATAGAAGTAGTCTCGAACCGGCACACTAACCCCTAAAGAAACAGTAAGTTTTATGCTTTAAATTAAATATCCTTACAGTTCATCAAGTCGTCCAACTGGTCGCAAACAGGCTCACGAAATTAGCTGGTTGCTATCCGACCCATCGACCCTACCTTCGCATGATCTTTTGTATTCCGACTAAAAATTATTAAACCTACTGAAAGAAATGATACTTACATTCTTTCTGTTCTTATAAAAGTCACCTAATTTAATTTTGAATTACAAATGTGTGTCTTAATTTAGAAATCCGTTAGTTATTAGAATCGACATGTGCGCCGAAAGTCGAGGGGAGTAATATTCGATTTTATCTCGACCGTATTTGAAAAAAGAACGTCTTTTCATTTAAAAATGGAACGACGGAGTGAGCCTTAATTACTAGTGATGTGACGCTCAATTCCATCAATTTTACGATCGATAAGGAAAATTAAAAATCTTATTACATTAAAAGTTTTAACGTGTTAAAAATCTTAACGGTTAAGATATTTACCCTAAAAGTGAGTTTCTAACTTAAACATAAAAATTAAATATTTATCAGAGTTATAAACATGTTTGTAAAATCTTTAATGCGTAACATGTATAGATATGTATTACACCTATGTTTTATTCTATTTCCATTAAAATAATTTTAATATTTGATTTGTTGTGTATATAGTACTTACTTACCAATATGTATTAAGATTGACATTTGTATTGTATTACAATAAAAATGGTTTCATTAGAACACCCCCACGGCCCCAAATCACGGCGCCGCAAAAAATCCGTTCCACCCCATCGGACGTCATATTTCCCTTCTATTGCATCGGAAATGCCTTAAGTGTCACACGTCTTGTCTCATAAGGGGAGACGTCTTTCTGTTTATAGATCAAGTTTAGGGTTAATGGAATTCGTATATTTAATCATATTTTTTTTTTTAAATATTATATTAACTTCTCACATACAACCCCGTGGAGTTAACTCCATATTTAAGTACTGAATTAAATTGAATGTACCTATGTAACAACGCAATTAAATTTTGCTACTCGTAGTAGATTTTTACGCAATTTCATTAGATTCATCGATTTAAAACTTTTCAAGTAGCTATTTAAATATAATATTGATGACAATTAAAATTACGCATTGATTTTTTTTAATTTAATTTGAAACCTAGGATGATGGAGCTAAAAGATGGAATTTTTCAACTGCTAATATGTAGGCTCATATTTACTTTACAATAATTTGCTCTTTTTTTTCAGCAAAAGAAGCGTGTTATAGGTACTACTTTCTGAACTATTTTTTTTATACCACGTCGGTGGCAAACAAGCGTACGGCCCGCCTGATGGTAAGCGGTCACCGCAGCCTATGGACGCCTGCAACTCCTAGGGGTGTCACATGCGCGTTGCCGACCCTTTAAGAATTTATACACTCCTTTCTTTTTTCTATGGTCCAATCAGAGCTGATTGGCATCCAAATTGATTTATGTGGACAATTGATTGTCTATAAACATTGAAGGTCATTCAAACTGCCCAATTGTAGGTATCGTTTGGATTGTTCCTTAATATCGTTACTTATTGTCAGTACTTCCACCTACCAATAATGTTTCTGGAGGAGTCTGTAGGATATCATAAAATATTTATGTAGGATATTATAACTGTACATTTTCTCTAAGTACAAAATGTTATTATTAGTGTAATTTTTATATTTAATTATTATAAGTAAAATATATCAACTACAGTCAGTATGTCCTAACTAAAAGAGTGTTTGAATAGTGATAATAATAGTAATAAATATTTGTGGATAATCTTTACACAGTCACAAACTAAGCAAAAGTACTCGACGACGAGTATATATCTTCTTTGACGACGATAAACATAAATACCTACATAGTTAATTAAATACTTACAAAAAACTTTAGACTCAGGAGCAAATATTTAAAATAAAAACTGGTGCAAATCCAACCTGCAATAATGTAAGCCAGAAATGTCAAAGTCAAAGTCAAGTCAAAGTCAAAATATTCTTTATTCAAATAGGCCTAGCAACAAGCACTTTCGAATCGTCAGTTATGACATGTATTAACATATATATTAATTAATTATTTAGAGCAATTTATTGATGCTATTATTATTCTTCAAAATAAATATTGTATTGTTGTAGACATGTCAAAGTAAGAAATTATTTTGTAGTAAAATTCACAATAGGATCGTCAAAACATAAATAATAATAATAATAAAAAATATATAAAAAATAGAAATCTAGACAGTTTCTAGAATAAAATCAAAATATCAAAAAAAAAAAAGATCGTATTAATATCTAACGCCATAATGATTAATTCATTAATATTTCAGTCACAATTAATCCCACGGTGTTTTATCATTCATGTAGTCATGTGTGCTATAATATGCTTTCGATATGAGTTGACGCTTTACATAATTTTTAAATTTATTAATAGATAATTCAGTTACATTTCTTGGAAGCTTATTATAAAACTTTACACCATTACCCATGAATGATTTTCTAATTTTCTGTAGGCGAGTGGTGGGCACCGCAAGTTTGTGTTTATTTCGAGTATTAATATTATGTATGTCACAGTTCTTCCTGAAATTTACAATGTTTTTATGTACATACACAATATTATCATAGATGTATTGACAATGCAATGTCATTACATTAATGTTCTTAAACTTATCTCTAAGTGAGTCTCTATGGTTCATTTTATATATTGCTCGAATAGCCCTCTTCTGCAGAACAAAAATGGTATTAATATCTGAAGCACTGCCCCATAGTAAAATACCATACGACATAATACTGTGGAAGTAACTAAAATATACTAATCGAGCTGTCTTCACGTCTGTCAGTTGGCGGATCTTGCTCACGGCAAAAGCTGCAGAACTCAGTCTATTCGAGAGATTAGCAATATGGGGACCCCATTGGAGTTTGGAATCTAATGTTAATCCAAGAAAAACTGTACTATCCACTAGTTCCAATTCCTCATCTTTCACAATGACACTTGTTTGATTGTGCTTAACGTTAGTCGTGACAAACTTGATACATTTGGTCTTTTTCTCATTTAACAATAAATTGTTGACATTGAACCAATTAACTACTTTAGAAATAGCATTGTTTATATCTATATTAGCTTGTTGCTGTCGTTTGACTTTGAATATAAGAGAGGTATCGTCTGCAAACAATACTATATCATGGTGGGTCTTTACGAGGTATGGCAAGTCATTTATGTAGATAAGGAATAGGAAAGGTCCCAATATTGATCCCTGCGGTACACCCATCGAGACCATGTGCTAATTTATCGGTTTAAACTGGAAGGAACAAATGTTAATCCACTTAGAATAGTATTTGCAGGACCAAAAGTGTTTACTTGCATGATTATAAGTATACCAGTACCAAACCAAAAAAGCTACTGACTATAAAGCCACAAACTCTTATATGGGACTTACTTCATCTATTAGAAACATTTAAAACCATCTATACAGCCTCACCCCTACATTTCTTAACAGCTACCGATCATAAACTAACTTTTTTCTCTCCCTTCTAAAGACATAATTATGTCATCTCACTGTTTTAAGCCGAGGATGATTATAAATCGTCTAATTATTATCCCCAAGAGTGTATCCTGATGTATTTATGTTCATATTAAGCATGTGTCAAGCTTCTGTATATTTCATTACGTCACTCTGACGTTGATCATGAATACTGGGGAAGCATTTATTATAATGTTCATTCAATTTATTGGAGAAGAACTGAAAAAGTTTAAAATGCAAACAATAACAGTTGACACTCGGTTGGCACTAGGTGGCGCGAGCAAGCGACAAAGAGCAAATTTTTTCTTGCATGCAACCAAGTAAGTCGCACTGTAAACAGTTAACAAAGTTATAATCAGACAAAATACAACCTTACTTCCGTGCCCTTAAGGACAAACTAAATTCCCAGGAACAGCAAAATACTTACACGCATATAAAAACTACAGCTTAATACTGGCCACCTGCCTTTTAATAAAGTAAAAACAAACACGCGACGTATCGAATTGTATCGATAATCGCTCGTAATCGGTTAGTGTCGTGATGCGCGCACGTTAAAAGTGTCATTTGATGGTTATTCGAAAATTGAAATCGTCAATTCAGTTAAGCTGACGTTTATTGCGCGGTATCGGGCTTAGGGTTGCGTAAGTTGAAAGGTCAACGGTTGTGTTTGAGTTGTATGAATAAGAGCATCCCACGCGGTTCTGTCTGGATGCTTATACGGCTTTGACAGATCGTAATTAGTTACGCATACTTAACTTATTAGTAGTAAAGTATAACCAAAACGCGTCACCCTTTTATAATAAACAAATGGGATTTTCCTTCTTAGCATCGACATGAACTTGCGGTGTATACCATACTTTATATTTATGTATACTAAACTTTACTTCAGGAAACATATAGATGCCCTCTACTCCGCACAATGGGCTGATAACAAAAAACAACAAAAACGTGAATGACGTGTGACTCGTTTGCAAATCAATAGCTTGTTCGACAAAGCACTTAGCACACGTCGAAAAACCACTCGCACCAAAACAAAGCGAGAACAGCGAAAATCCATCAATTAAAGAACTGCTACGCTCAAAGGGCACAAACGAAGAACCACAACGAAAATCACGAATACCAAAAAACGAAACCGAATATGACTAATATCGAGCACAAAGTGCAAAGTCGTCGATAACATGTCTATGGCAACAAAAGAAGGGAGTTTCGAAAAAGGAACACAGCGTTCGAATTTCGAATTTCCGTTTGGAATTCATGCTACTTTTTAGCGATCTTGATTGTGTATAAATAATTAGTTCTGAAGCCATAAAAAGAACTAAAAGGCATCGATTGGGAGGAAACTAGCGAAGTTTCTGTCACGAACGTTCCTTCGATGCACGATAGATTTTACTACGTTCGGTATTGACTGTATCGCCTAAGTTAAAAATTTAATTCAGAAATCCAATCGTATTTGATTGTGACCGTTATGCCGACGACGTTAGGGATGTAAAAAGATCGATACAAATGTAAAGTTATATTTGTTTTTACATTTCTTCGGTGTGTTTAAAAAGTTTCGCCCGTGTGAGGGTTTCGGTCGGTTATATTTATGATGGTTATAAAATTGTTTGCGGCATGTTCCATTCGGTTATTGTCGAGCACCTGTCTTTAAATTTTATTGTCGAGAAATGTTTATCGATAAAATGACTACATAAGTATAGATTAACTAATCAGTAAGGACGAACATCGAACCAACGAAAGGTAACCTATGAACAAATACGCTTACCATCAGACGGGCTGTACGCTTGTTTGCCACCGAAGTGGTATTAAAAATGACTACTTTATAGGTATATATTGATTTAGAGAAAGAGTACTTTCTTTAATGTTATGAGTACTTTTACTTATCATGGTGATTAATATAGGCACTTTGTAATATTTACGTTTACGTTAACTTTACAAATCTTCTTTCTTCTTCTTTACTAAAACACTTAGAATATCAAATGTTTTGTATATTTTGAACAAGTCAAGCAATTCTCAATTGTACTTATATTCACAGCGGTCGTTAGCTAAATCTACCATCGTTAGCTAGTTGCAAAACAATAACAGTTATGAATACTTAAAATTAATAGAAACGATCCTTAGTGAACCACTCGGCACGACAAATTTACAATTCTAATACACTTGTAATTTCAAACGATTTATTTTTGACCGAATTTCGTTTCACCGAAAAATAAAGTTGTTAAGCCCCCTGTCGGGTAATAGGGGTTACACGCGACCGAACTACCAACTCAACGCAAATATACGATGTAAGCAAAAACAAGCCATATTCTAATGTAGTAAAGTTCTTAAATGTTCACAAATAAGTTGGTCGTAGATCTATCGATAAGGAATACGTATTGACAATGACATCCTTAAAACTATTATCGTTGAGTTTAAATTTCGAATGTAGCTGGTTGAATTTTACGGACAGGATTTTTTTTTGCTATTTATGAAGTCATTTTTGATGTTTATTTGAATGTTTTACTACTCATACAATTTTGACTTTTAATTTTAAAGTATTATATGAAACTCAAGTTTTCGCGGTAATGAATGCTGTAATTAATGTTATACCATGATTGTTGTTGTTTTTTTTAAGCTTCACGTGTTTAATCAAAACATTTTACATAAAAAAATTAAAAAGTGTTCGACTAGCGCGTGTTCAAAAGTGTCTCTCCTTAAGGGCAGCCAAAAAGTGAAATTTATTTACATTTCTTAATAGAATGAAACGGTCAGTGTCAATGCACCCCTTATCAGAGCTAATGAATATTAACTAATAACAAACTGCTGTTAGCCGAAGTGGGTGTTTGTGTCCGTGTGACTCACGAAGCTTTCGAGGTGTTTGGGGGAGACTATATGTGGGGGGATTGGTAGATAAAGATATTTAAAATAATTTGTGGCTTTTTCTTAAGAGACTAATAAGTTAATAACGATTATGGGTTTTTTAAATACCCATAACCTAATTTAATTACAGCAAAAATGTTAATTTAAACGGTACGGGGGTACGTGAAGCCGTTGAAATCAAAAAACATCGTAATTTCAACCGGGATGAGGGTTTTAAGATTTCATCTTCGTGGAATCCAGTTATTAGTAAGTGCAAGCGTCAAAATACTTCTTCCATTACATTAACGGATGTTGTTAGTGTTGTGTGTCGGGCGAGTGACAACCCTTGTGTAAGTGTGAATAATAAAGACCAAGTGCGGGTAGTACGGAAAACCCGTGCGGCTAGAAGATGTTGATACCCGCTGAAGCCAGTCAGCTCGTGACCACGGATGTTGCGATACATTCGAAACGTCGGGCACACCTCAGGTGATTAATTTTTGTACGCGATTAAGTCCCGTTTACCAATAATAATGTGTAAAAATCGTGCAAGTTTAAATCAATATAATACTACAAACGTACGAAATTCAAAACCGGTAATTAAAAGAATGGAACTAGCTGAATGAATCGATGGATCGATTGCGTTCCGTGCGGCGTGTAATCCTGTTTGCATATCGCCGCACGAAAGTCCCGCACTTATCATGTTTATTGATTGACACGCCAGTAATTCACTGGTTCAACCCTAGCGGCCGCCTTAGGGGTGCGAGTTATGGGAGAGGAGCGGTTTTACATACTTTTCGGTAATTTACCAATGAATACTACAACTTGCCTATAAACATAGGTATCAGTAGGCATTATCCTAATAACTGAGCGTAGCTTAGATAGCTGTCCTAAAAATTGCATAAAATCAAATTTACTCACGCGGTTACTTGCATTTTATTACATTGGCTCCACATACTACATACTCATTATTACACGTTTATTAGGATTCATTCAAAAGGCTTTACAAATCTATTCTGAACTGTCTACCTATCTTATTCCATTTGAAACTACATCTTTGAAGATAAAAAAATGTACCTATGACTACATGACTAGCTACAATTTTTCATTCGTAAGACCTTCTGAATGCGATGGATTAAGAAATATTTAGATATAAAATTACTCTCAAAACCTAAATAACATAAATTTCCAGACATGTATAATTCGTATTCTCCAAACAAATTAGCGTTCTTACTTACCTAATATATACAAACTGTTACTGTGACCACTCCTTGTAACCCGCTCCCGCTGCCTCTCACTTCTCAAACCGCCCCAAATTCACAAGTCGCGGTTTACGGCTCTTTGTTCAGGTGGCGATAACTTAGTTTTTAGGTGTTTCGGCTACATGCGACTGCGAATTATCATTTGTACCAGCCCTGATCGTATCGCGTCTTGACCCTAGTTAGGAATAGTTTGTTTATCAGTGATCGATTTAATATGCTTGCGAGTGGCGGTGCTATGGCGAGGTTTTGTTATAGGTACAAGGGGTGCCTTTAGCCATATAATATATGTATTGAGGTGTGTCGCTCAGACGACATGCAAGCTACAAAAACTGTTAATGTAATTGATGATATCGTATTATTATTAGAAATATTGTGATTCTCAATTATGAGACTTTGGCTTATTGTGAAACTGACGTGTTTTCTAAACTATATATTGTATAAAAAAATATTACTAACTTTGTAATTCATGAATACGCACGAAAACTGTAAAACCAGTTTGTAAGCCTATAAAAACAATTGTTAAATTGCATTCAATTTAAGCAGGAAAGGGTTTTTTTTTTTAATTTGAACTGTCAATTTAAATCTAGTATACCGGTCGACTTTAGGAAAAAATGGGGCTACTTTGATAATTTAGGATGTAATATACAAGCAATACTATTGGCAATTTTGTAAATTTATTCAAGCAAACACCAAGATAATGTACTAATAATTTTACTGCCACAGATCAGGAAAATAAAACCAATAATTTATGAGAAAAACCGGTTTGATCAAAGTCACCCCTTGAATCCCAGTTTACGTTACTCATGGTTAATTAGCGCTGCTGTAGACAATGATAAAAGCAGTACTAGTAAAAATGTCCTCTAAATCCGACAGTAACCTAAAACTAGCATTTCACCCAGCACGCGAATCAATCGATACCACCAAATTAGTCCAACCTTTCTTTTGCAGGGCACAATAAGACGGCGAACAAAAGACACGCGAGAAGGCAATCGATTGCCGAGTTTCGCCGCATGCCGTTCGGGTTGTGACATGCCCACGCTGTAGCCCGGATGCACCCCACCGGGGCTAGCTTGCCTGCACCGGAGGCAGAGGTGCAAGCTATGCACTCCATGGACTGGTTGTTCAAGAAGGAACGGATATATCTACTGGCGCAGTTTTGGCAACAGGTAAATTTTAATACCAAGCGCTAAGTACGATTTCTCTAGCTTGGATGCTTGCGGTTTATGCTTTTTGTCAAGTGTGAAAAATAGAGGACATTTTATTTTTAGTCTGCTATCAACTAGATGGGTATCGATTGACTATGATTTTTGTCGTATGCCGTTCGGATTGTGACACGCACGCGTTCTAGCCCGTCTAACAGATTGCTTGTGACTAAGATGTCTAGATTAGAATGCGTCTTCTATTTAAAAAACAATCAGTTGGCAGTTCCTGCAGATTTTTGCGTGTCTATGGGCAACGATACCTAACCTAAAAGATCAGTTAATTTAATGATAGATTCAAAAGTTAATTTAAAAATACTACCTGGAAATGTTATTGAAATCACCTAATGAGTTAAATTGGTTATTTAATTTATAAACTAAGGCAGGTGCTAGAATAACAATTTCATGTTTAGTGTTCAATACAATGATTACTTCTTACTGAACCTTCGATATTAATTTTAACCCAAGTTATTTATAACAAAAATATATAAAATGTATTCAAAGGAGTTATAGCTTACACTCGCGCGAGCGCTATAGTCTAATTTATCGACAACACGACAACACTAGCGGTCCAAAATCGTAGCCCAAATCTAACTACAGTAACCACTTACAAAGTGTCCCAACACTGTACGTACGATACGAAATCAATTTACCAGTTCCAGTACCGTAATTAACCTGTGGAACCCCTGGAAATTACCGAACGATTCCAACCGATACCACCTCAATTATATCTATTGTTTAACTAACTATTGTTTCGTATGCTAATATCTGATCGACGTCACATATTAACATCCGTATCTGTTGGGTTACAATAGAATCGCCTTTACCTTTAAGTTTAATTTTGGAATTCGCAGCATTTGACACTACCTAGTGTTGGGATATTGTATTATTGGGATATAGATGATTTTTATTTCGATAATTTTTTCGGAAAAATATGAATTTAATTCAATTATTTCGCTCGGTAATTATTTTCGGAAGCTATTGTGAAGATTTATCCTCGTTTGCTTACTTTTTGGTTAAAAATAACACGCAATAGTAACGTAAGAGAAGAAATATTTAAATGTATCAATTGCTTAACGTTCAGATAGCCTAATAAAATGTCAACCGTATGATTAGCATTATGCCATATCATGTCTTACAGAAGTGTGTAGGTGTGTCTATCTGTGCGTCTGTTTGTTCTCCACTACGATTATCATGCGACTCTACCTGACTATTGTTCAGTATGTTAATATCAGATCACTAATCGTTGTGTTACGACATTATTCAATTCAGATTTGTATCTATTTAATGCTGAATTATCTACAGATGCAGCAGGAAATTACAAAATACAAAGGAAATACGTATTATACGTACATCGATTTTTATATAACAATTAAAATCCATTATTATCTTAGGACGTTACTTATTATTTATCCTGTAGCACTCCAAAAATAGAATAGATATATTTTCGATAAAACACAATCAGACAAATTCGTTTTAAAAGTATCGATAAAAATCTACCAAATTTAGCAACTTTGCTTTCAAATACCACGGAACCTAAGACAAAAACCGTTGTAAACAACTTTTTGTCACCATTAGCAATTTATAACCCATTTTAAAAAGTCATAAGTATTTTGAAAGGCTATGTACATATGGCATTGTGTTGCGCATAGCAGCATAATAGGTGGCACTATCGGGCATAGATAATGGCTCGTGATCTGTGGCTTGCTGATTGCTGTCACGGTGTCAGCCATGTTAATTATACTTGACAGTCATAATGGAGTTGACAGAATTCAATCTTCGTATCGATTAACATTGAGAATTACATCGAAACTTTACATACATTAAAGCGTGCGTGCTTTAGCACGTCCCTGTCTATTGTCAACTTTCAGAACCTTGTTGCTTTAAATAATTGTATAATTCGCTTGACGTCAATTAACAACCCCAATGCGACATGGTCCTTACTTCATTATGCGACACTGAACAAAACACCAGCGCATTCGAAATTTAAAACCGCCAACGTCAAATTCCGAATTCAAAACGATTCCGATATTGCCCGAGTAAAATATGAACAATAGGGATTAAAAGCGGAATAAATATTCATCCGGGCACGATGCGCGCGCAGATACAACATTTGAATGGCCGAAGATAGTATTGTACTGGCCACTAAGAAAATAGAGGAACAATTTTCAAAAACTTACTTTTAGCCCTTGCTGTTGTCCAAATTTGAATCCTATTCTTATTTCATAAAGTTTATTGTAAACTGCGGATTAACATTGGATGCGAGCTTTTCAAGAGTATGACTCGATTCGAACGTTGATTAAAAACGTTATTCTGTTTTTGAATTTACATATACCGTACCACGAATTTGCAGTTATCGATGCCAAAATGTATGGTTTGCTTTATTAATAAGTAGATACATTAATAATTATTAATATAACATTGCTGGAGTAAAACCAAAGCAATAGCAAATTTTGATTGTGGTATTCCTCTTTCAAGTCGCGTGTAATTGTAAAATATCATTACAATTAAAAGACATAGAATATATTAAAAAAGCAATTATTTTAATCTCTTCAAATTACATGAACTAGGCATAGAAGGCTGAAATGATCTAATTGAAATGATTGAATGGTTATTAATTCTAAAGTCACAATACTTTTAGTACCGACAAATTACACCTTGCAAGTACCTACAGATACTTTCATCATCTACAGCTTTATTCATAGTCATTAAGGATTATTGTCGCATGTTTATTTTTTACAACGTTTGATACTACTTATAAAAAACGACTCGATTATGTTTCCAATTACAATTTTCCATATCACTAATACCTCCATACCACAAGGTCCTATATAATAGACTTTTTGAATATTGTTATGTTCTTTCAAACAAATACTTGTATTACCGCCTTTTCCCTGACCATAAAACTTTATATATGTTTCTATCAAAACCAATAGTCATAAATGGACCACAAGCCACCCATCTCGAATGTTTTAAAACCCCATTTAACAATCGTAGTCTTCAAAGAACTAAAACTTGTAGCATAAAGACTTATTCTTATAGGATAAACATGTCGTTTACGCTGTTTGGAGACAAGTTGAAGCGTGCCCTTATAAAACTAACAATTAGCGTCTATAAAACGAGTCGATTGAAATCCGCGAACGTTTATTTCATATAATCGATGCAATCGGCAGGTGATTTTGGATTTAGAATTCAATTTAAACGAACGTCCGGTATTCGACGTTTGAAAGTAAATTATATTTGCACAAAATGTAAACGGCTCCACAGTTGGATACTTACATATTGGAAATTTAAACACTAATAACTTTAAATTAAGGTTCATTTGTGACAGTGACAATAGCCCGTATCACACAATATCTTTAAAAAAATCTACACAACTGAAAACAAAACACGAACATACTAAATGCCTTGTTTACATAATTCCGTCCCAAATGACTGATTCACCAGATTGCCATTTTTTATATAAAGAACCAAGCAGCATCTTACGGCCGGCCTCCTCTCGCGGTGATTCATACAATGATTGCAGAAGTCGCCATGATATAAAATAATCGATATATAATCAACACGCTAGATTGAGTCGATTCCCACCGGCCAACGCCTAATAACCGTCAATGATCGTCCGATTGTGAAAAATATCATTAAAAAAACATTAGCGGCATTTGAATGACCGGTCCAGAACCACAATCGATTCATTTTATTTTTATTAAAAAATTATCAAGACGGTTTAGTAAGCTACTCGCGATACGCGATTTGAAATTCGAAACGATTTGTGTTACGATCGGGCTAGACGATCGATAGGTAACGCCTCCTCCGTCGGTAGGAGGGGCGCAAATCGAATTAGTGAACATCGATTAGACCGTGATCGACAAAAAACACGATTAGCCCCGAAAATCGACAGCCGAAAAAACCTAATGGCGGTTTTTGTTCCAAATTCGAAGATTTGAATTCGTAATTTCGACCGCAAGGCGTTCGAATCATTTGTCAGTGACAATTTTTTGGTTGCAATCGATTTTTAAATACAGGCTAAGTTTTTGCTTAACGTTCTTGTAAATTCCACATTTGAGGTGAAGTCGGATTGCTTTTTGCTTTACTTAAATAAGATAATTGCTTGCCGATTCCTCTTTAAATAACGTGGAGTGTGTTCAAAACCATGCCGATTTATTGGAGTAAATAAAAAGGAGTAAGTACGCAGTAGGACCTATTAAGGATTACGTATTATACCTAAATAGGAAAATACTTTTTTCATTGAAAGATGGTTCGATACTTCAATATCAGAGTGAAATATCGCTTTTGGAGCTGATTTGATTTGTTTATTTTTTTCGTATACTAGAACAAGTAAGTAGCGCGACGGAGCGCTCAAAACAGCGCCATCTATCAGTATATCTTAGGACTAAAACATAAACAAGGATAAAAGGATGGCATTCGTCCTTGCGTCTATCCCGCGACCCGAATTGACACCGGTCTGGGAAAGCGCGCGGCTTTTTGCTCTAAAACGGGACACATTCTTTGGTACATCAAGGCTGTGGGAACCGATGACATTCCGGGACGTAGGGAAATTAAGTGACTTTCGCAAAATCACATCTCTTTAAAAATCTTCATTCGGAACCCAACCTTATTATAAACTAATTACGATTAAATTTGTATAAATTCTAAAATGCCAGATAGAGTAAGGGTAGCAGTGTGGTTTGAATCGGCCAATCTGAGGTTAATCGCGTTCGACTTTCGAATTTTTCAATCGTCAGTCGCGACGTTCACCTGTTTCTTCTTTTTGGATTAAATGAAAAATTAAGGCAAACCCAAAATTTAAACGTTTAATTTTCTCTAAAGTAAATCAATATATCTACTCCGTCCAGAATCCAGAATTGTATTCGTGAGCAACTAATGTGGCCTACAAGGTTCGACATTAAAGTTCAAGTGTACCAGTTAGAAAAAAACGCCATAAGCGCCACAACGCTTTTGGCTGTTACGTCATTTTATATCCGAATCAACACGAGCGTGTCGTTACGGCTTAGCGTAATCGACGCTTAACGATAATCGACGAAACAATCGATTACCGACTTTACGAGTTGTGGTTTTTTGAGTCGATATGTTAAATCGATTTTTAAGTTCCTATATAATTATATTAATGTAAGTTGCTTTATTTTTGGTGTATTGACCCTCATTAAGTCGTAGTCACGTACTTCTAATTTCTATTTGGATGGGAGTTATGTTAAAGTGTCATAAAAAATGTATTGGTTTTTATTACCTTCTTTATCGTTATTAGTTACACGTACTTTATTAGAAATTTTAAAAACTCTACAGTTTACACTCACATATTTTTTTACACTTTTTACTTTTTACAGTAACCCTTAGCCAAAGCCTATAATAACCTTAGCCCTGCTTGGTTCAAACTTATTTTTTTTACATTAATTCCAAGATTAAAACCCGCTATAGTGATCTTCAATCAATTACTATACATGTACTAGATTATTTATCTATTTCGAGCGTGCCGTTCTTAGTGATTCTAATAATGCTTGTCTAGAATACTAGATAACTTGCCGAGACGTCGAGAGTCAGCACTCAATTTAAAAGGGCATTAAAGGGTAAATTTTAGCCTTAATTCGAAGGTGTGAGGTGCAAAATTGCGAACAATTTCACGAGTTTTCTTTGACACCGACTACTTATGTAAGGGACCGTTCAAAAGTCATGTAAAACTTTTATAGTCATTTTCGACTTTACTGAGTAAATTAAAGTGAGAGTTCCTTTAATAAAACGGTTTATAAAAAAAAACAAAGATAATAACTATTTTTATTAACCTAGGTATGTCCCACTGCTGGGCAAAAGGTATCATTTGTCTTCCACTAGGCAATATCTTCAGCAAGGTCAGTAATTGAGAAAAGCGTCCAGGTCGTCCCGCCATCTCCGCCTCGGCCTATCCCGTCGTCTTAAATAATATACTTAAGTAAATACAGGTACATTAAAATAATGTGAAACAGAAGAACTCGATTCTTTCCAAGTGCAGTCACGCGATATATCGATACTCAGGCTAATGATGATCGATGGTGACTGCACTATCGAATAGTTTTCTGCACTAAAAGAATTAAAAGACACAAAGGTCAGTTGTATAGATTATCTATAAAACTAAGAAATGGCACGACGTAATTAACAATTTTAATTATATATTAAATGTTTTTCTAAACAAAGACTTGCGTCATTAAATACGAGTAAGTTCAATTATGAAATCATAACATTTTGATAGACTTTTTTTTAATAATATTTTTCCGTTGTGTTAGATTCTTATTTTATTTACTTTAATTATAAATATTAATCTATGTGATACGCTACATATATTTTAAGTACTTACTTTTTATCTTTAAGAAAACGTAGCGGTGACGATTAAAACTTCTAAAATATATTTTGTCAGGATCACATGATAACATCATGTCAAATAGAAGATTTACCAGGTGCGTAATGAGACTAATGACATAAAAACATCAAAAGGACACCTAAATATCTAACGCATCTTAAGAAGAAATTCGACCGGACGTAGGTATTCTGGTGGCTGAATATGATGAATGTAGGTACAGTTCAGTTCAGTTCAATGAAGATACAGGGACAAAAGGTTACATTACGCCAAAAGCCGTGCACCATTACTAAATATTGTTTAGAATAGTCAAAAATAGACTTTCTAAAATATAAATATATTCCCAACTGACTCTCACTCGAATTCCAAAATCAAAAGCTGATATAAAAACGGCGTAATTTTTCAAATTCGAAAACGGAACTCTCGAACACTGCGCTTAATCACGAAACTTACCGATTAATAATCGATTGGTGGCGATTAATTATCGATTGATACCAATGCGTCGCTAATGGTGGGCGAGATTTACGATTGCATTAAGGTAATGTGTGTTTAGAATTAATGGTGAGGTGTTAAGTTTAAAATATCTTGTTTAAATTTATGACAGGCGCGTCGTAGCGTCCGTATAGTGAGGCATCTTGCTTTCGCTTAGGTCTTGTAAGCATTTTTTATAGGTTTAAAAAGATGGCTATGCTCTATACTTTGTAGGTAGGTACTTCTAAGAACAAAGTTCATCATTTATTACCTATTTATTGCCCAGAAGTCTGAAGCTAAAACAATTCGTATTTTCCTAGACATTTCTAAGACAATAATTGCAGTACTAATATCTCCGTCACGAAGTCAAATATGACGTATTCGCGACAATCCTTTCCATATAGTATTGCAAAAGTAGCGTGGGGGGTATTCTCAAATCCGTAGACAAAGTTCTAGCAAAGAACATGCATGTTTCCGAACTGGTGAGAGCGATCTAAACATTAACCCAAACAACCAGCTTTAAAATACCGCTGGTAAACTAAATTTTATTCTAAGTTAAGCCTTATACCGATGCAGGAAGAGAGAAAGGTTAGATGGTTAGTTGCATAGTTACATCGGTGAATGTCGGTGGCAATTCTACAAGGAAAATGTCATTCAACATGTTGTTTGACTGATCGCTATCGATGCATAGGGTTGGCAAAACCGTGACTCAAGTTATTAATATTTTTTGATTGGAATCGTTTTCCATAGAGTTTAAGTATTTATTATCATTGTAATAACCATATTTTTGGGAGAAAACGACTGACTGTCGAGTTTGTTTCGGCGTTTCTTCTCAGCAGTGGTCTTCTTTTTCAGAAACGCTAGTAGAATTTGACTTGGAAAAGATTAATAAGTTTAAAAAAATTACAGTCGCGTTATTAATGTGTGCGTGTGTCTAAACGTCATTATTCTTAATTATTTAATAAAGAATTCAAGAAAAAGATTTTCTATCATTAATCTCGCTAAAGTTTGTAAAATAGTATCAATAAAACACAAGGCTCGTTAGGTACGTAATTAGAATTAGTGACCAATAAAACTTATTCCCAACAACCTAACGACGTGATAGATCATTTTATGTACGCTTGCAATTCAAATAAAGCTTAGATACTAGTCGTAATGAAAGAAAATACAGGAAAATGCGTCACAACATCAAATTAAAGTATTGTCCGATACGAAAATAGCGAGTTATTTTGAAAAGAATGCGTTTATTTATAGTCTGGATCGTTTTATGAAGCCGTCAAAAGACTGTATTACATGTAATTTTGCATCGTCTATAAATATGATACACAAAGCATGCTCACATCGTATACATACGTGTCACGACGCGACAACATTTACGTTCACATAGCTATTACCTAAAATCGTAACTCAATCCTGTATTTTAACCTAAATGGACTATGTAGAAAAAAGCAATAACTGTCAAACCAGATAATTAACAAAGTAGCAACACTGAACGCTTTCAACGCACCTTTTTTGCTGCCGTTACTGTGGGAGCGGGAGCCATTGTTCTGAGATACGCATCGACACTGCTCGCACGTTACATACATACATTGTAGGTAATGTCGAGCTGTTTTGAGAATAGTGGCCTTTAGGTCTATTTAAGTTCAACAGGTGAATTTTAACGACCAATTCGCAAAGTTTACACACTTGATTAATCAGGTCTTAGATACGATTCCGGACCATAATTTAAATATTCTTTGACATTTGGTTAGGGCTTTAGTAGTAGACGTTTACAGATTATATTATGGCGGCTGTCCACTCCCACATTTTGTTTATAATCGACATTCCATTTTTAAAACCGTTTAATAAACCGATTTCATCAGCATTGACGCGCAACGGCAGCCGTTCGAAAATCGAAAACATTTCAAATATAGAACGTACCTCTTTCAAAACTACACAACTAGAATCGAAAACAGCGATTAGTTTAAGTGTCACCGTTCGAACTTTTAAAAATATGTCGCCCGTTCAGTTTATATTTAGAAGAATGCGTTCCATTCCGTTCGCTTTACGATGTTTGTCAGTTAATGATTTCGGTTGAGAAACTGAATCGGAAAATGCGCGATAATTCGGGACTTCTCCACTCTATACATAATAAATTTCTTTTTCTTCATCCCAAAGCAGACTATGGTGTATGGCGCGTAATGCGTAGTCTGCCCTATACAGATTACATTTTTTGTTATTGTTCATAAATTAAAAAGACTCAAAATTATTACAAAGTTTCGCCAAACTGCGGAGCAGTTGTTGGCAAATAAAGTAGACACGCCAACAGAAGATATTTAATTATATCCTTATTTATAAACGTCCACTAAACCATCTAACATCTTTACAAACTTTTGTTTATTTATTTAACAATTCATGGTAATTGAAATGGTTAGACATAGTTTTTGTTTGTATTAAGGTAAATGTCCGAGTGCTCGACACTGACCCAATTCATCACACTTTTAATCTCATGTCATAATTACGGAGGTGATCAATAGCTGTCATATATTGGGCTTTAAGGTGTCGAGCATTGAATCGACCTAGTCCCAAACTAAGCAAAGCTCGTATTATACATAAAAACATCCAAGGCTCTGGAACAAAATATTCGTGCTAAACATACACAAAAAATGCCCTGAATTTTACCTTATTTTTGATTACCAGCTTAAAGGTCAATGTAGCCAAGGAGCATGTATTTATAAAGATGTACAAAACAGTGTTTTATGAACACAGAATATGAATGTGATTGCAGAAATGTAAAGCCAATCGCCTCACCCGTTAAATTACCCTAAGTAAATCGATCAAAGGTATAAATAGCCACATTTAAGACGGAATGGTTTATCAAAGGACGGACTGGCCGGTACAAATCCCGATGTCACCCATCGAGCTTGCATTAACTCATCACGGACATTTACTTGATAATCAAAGGATAGCTATATTTATTGAAATATTAGCCTCCTGGCTTTACTTGCCAGTTACTTTGACCGTAGTTGTCGAAAGGCTTGAAGATGACAGTAGTATTGTACTGGACACTTTGACATAGTCTAAATTTACTCACTTGTTTTGAGTGATAAAGTTATTCTAGTCCATAATTTCCAACCGGAGCGAAAAAGGCTTAATTAGAAGAGTAAACTGATTGAAAGATTCGTCGCCACGAGCAATACCCGCGGTAGCTCAGTTGGAAAGAGCGATGGACGGATTCCAGAGGTCGTGGCTTCAAATCCCGCCCGGGGTGATCAAATTTTCATTCCGGTTGCAAATTATAAAAGTAAAAGTAAAAGTAAAAGTAGTTTATTCTTCAAATTAGGCATATTACATGCACCTATGAACGTCAATAAACTACCACCGGTTCGGAAAAATATACCTCTGCCACGAGAAGAACCGGCGTAAGAAACTCGGCGAGGTGTCATTTTTTCAAAACAATATACATTATATAGTAAACAATATACAATATAATTCCGCTAAGTGGATGATTCCGCTTGAAAAAATATTTATTCTAGTCCATACTTAGATAATCTAAGTCTTACAAAGGTAAACTCTATATTAGTGTGATTTTATAGCATACTGGAGTGGTTATCCTATAAAAGCACACTTCTATTCTATATGTATAGGCCATAATATATGGCGAATGCCAATCATATTATATTTGTCACATTTACAATCACACTTAAATAGCTATGCATTTTGCTAGGCTTACTAGTCCATATGAGAATTTTTTTTTTAGAAACCTGGTCTACTGTTTCCCCGAAACTATTATTGTTTTCTCCTGTCTTATGAAACAAATGAACAACAAGACAAGATACTTAATACTTTTTTTTAATGTTGTCCCGCAACAGTTTGACTATCTCACTTCGTAAACACATTCGTATGTCCTCATTCTTAAAAAATATGTCAAAATCTGTTGAGAAATCGGATGAGAGGAAACCCGTTGAACAAGTAAACAGAATACGAACACGCCACAGGAAAATCGGAACAGTTCAATAAATCGCCACAGTAGTGTATCCGTCAACGAACACCATATCGGTGACGAAATAAAACCACAATTCCAAAAACACTACTATATCGAAAATTTAAAATAGAACAATTAGAATGTGTTCGGATTGGTTGCAACTAGACTTACAACCTAATCGATAAACTGATGGCATTCGTAAAAAAAACTTATAAAAGTGTTAATTGTTCGAAGTTTGAAAAAATACTCGGTCGCTAAACGATAAAATACCATAGCCATTATTAACTAAATGTCAGTCGCCTGTACTAGTTTGTGTTACTGTATGTTGTCAGGATATTCTTTTTACCATTCAGGTAGAAAAAAATGTTTTCCTTTGATTCAGGCAATTTAAGCAAAGACATGGAATCTAACCCGATACATATTGCAATGAACAAAGGAACATGATAAAAGCTAGTCATGCGGGTACAGCCACGGGCAGAAGTCAGTAAACCAATAAAATTCCAATAAAAACATCTCCACCAAAATATAGTATAACAATTGGGACGCTTTCGAAATATTAGTATCAAAATGAAATGGCGGTGATTTTTTACAATTCTACAAGTCACATAATTAATTTAAGAACGAGAATACGTGTTCCATTGACACTCACCCACTTGGCACGGGCTTTGAAGCGGAAACTGTAGTAAACAAGTGTTGAAAACCGGCAAAATTGCCTAAACAATAGTACATAACCAACAATCCAACCTAACAGTTAAACCAATGGTGGCGTATGATTGCCTAATTACTCGAACAAATCAATTCAATTACATAAATAAAATTGTTGTTATATTAATGAGCAATGCGTTGAAATTGAAGCTATTTAAGGCAAGCCTCGATAAATAAGAACTAGCAAGTAATGAGCATACTAAATCGAGTCAAATAGAACTAAAAAGGAGAAAAAAGACATTCTAAATTTAAAATCCCAACGTAATCCCCTCGTTCGGTACCATTCGATTCTTAAACTGATCACCCCTTGCTAGGTATAGAAACACTGTCAGGTGACAAACAGCTCAAATAAAAAGACGAATGCATTAATTTAAAACAATATCCCGGCCAACTGAAAACAAAAACGAACGTTCCAAATTTAAAATCTCAGCGATATCCCCCTCATTCGATGGCGTTCGATTTTCGTTCGAAGTTCGAAAATAACCGCGACAGCTGAGCGACATCGGACTGTCTTTTATTACCTCCTTCGTGTTTATGACCACTTTATGAGTTTTTATAGATTTTTTTCTCGTTCTAACGAATGTCACTCGTTCTGATCACTTTCGTATTTATACGCATCCGCACATTTCGTTTGATTTAACGACGCAGAGTTTCTCGATTGCGATATCGTAGATTTTCTACATTCCGATATGAGTTTTTCAGCTTTATTGCTCTTGTCACGTTTTATTGCAAGATTTTCCTGTGATTTTCTCATGTATTAAGTAATTTAAACTGTTTTTCCATTGTTATCACATATTTAGTTACTAAATAATGAGCATCTAAATCTTGTAGATCATTTCTTGGCTAGTATATTGGAAAATCAAAAATAAACTTGACGTCATGTATAATTTTTGTGATAAAATAAAATATTTTACTGTAGGTGTAAATTTTAATACAATTTAAAATAATGCTTACCTTGCCTTACCGTATATTTAATATCAGTCTCAAGCTTCACCGATAGATTTTATGTCAATACATATATTATAGATCAGAGAAAACGATAATTATCGCGCTAGAGCACTAAAATACACGATTTGTGTATTTCACACACAGTAAAATAAGGTTTTATATATGTTATAGCTAACATGACATGTGACTTATACAAGTCTAGCACGGATTTACGCTTCTCGAAATAATTTTCCGTCTGAATACGACCATGCGGGCTTCATTAAACTTAATACCGCCATTAATTTTACTTTATGGTATTTCAATTATTTTATACATCATAAATGTTCAATTGAGTAAAGGTTACTTCATTAGGTGTAGTTTCTTTTTTATAAATGATACTTGGACCTTTGAAAGAGCGTGCGCGAAGCGCCAGCGAATCATCTCCATTTCAGCTAGGGGCAAACATGCTTTTGAATTTATATCTGGCTGTTCTCCTTTACAGCTCACATTTCTCGAGCGATTCCCGTGATTCTGTGAGCAGTTTTGATAATTACTTATATGGTTTTTTCCGCTCCTTTTTTTTAAGTTTTGCAATATGTCGTGGGGTTCGAAAACGTAAAAAATATCACTTGTCTTAAATGGTGGGGCGCATTCCTAGGTTTTTTTTTCAATATGTTTACTGGTTTAATGTATGTTTCAATAAGTTACTTACTTAAAAAAAAAACAGGTGGCATTATTGTTCTGGCTATCCATTTTCAATTACTTATAAGTATAATTTGCAAACAAGCTTTATCTACAAATTTAAGCTTTGCGTTCTTACTTTATGTGATTTTTTAAATTTTCCTTAGTGCCATACAAATGTGTTATGACCGTTCGTAGTAAAAATAATAGGTAAATCGGGGTATAATAATGAAACTTAAACATATCGATTTACCTAACAAGTAATAAAAATACTTTATAGTCTCTCCAGTGACCGTAAGAAAAACATTAAATTATTACCGAAACTGACCACGATCCTTACGAACCGATGACATTAATAAAAAGATTTTATTCCTCAATAAATAACAATAAAAACTACATAAAATAGTTCCAGTGATCAATAGTGGTATCAACCATTTTACAACCATTTTACGATTCCTTAATGGGAAGCCGAAAAGCTTAATTTGACTTCATTAAGTGCCCGAAAAACAATAAAATTATATTTAATCGGTTTTCGTTTAAAATCGCCTTGGCCATGAGATAACCTTAATACTAAATCAAGATCAGGACAAAAACCACGGTTTTATTCCTTTTTCTGCATTAAAAGATCCCAGGATTTTATTTTTATTTTTTCATTAGATAAAAGACTATCACATACAACTTGACTAAAGCTGCTAAAAATGGCGCTGCTGTCAAAATAAATCAATGTAAATCGTATGCAGAAAAGTTTAGTTCCATTTTTCGCCACCTGAGCGGATAAGTTTGTTCGTCCTTTCATTCAAAATCGATTCACACTTCCAACAAATGCCAGCGACGGTTGATTTCCGTTCTTAATGCATTTTTTTTTCTTTTTCTCGTATTTCAAAAGTTTGAATAGTGAACAAGTAATTCGAAACCGAATCGTCGATAGATTTATTCGATAAGTGATCGTTTGGAACCTATATCGCTCATTTATCAATTCAATCGACTAATCTGGATTTTTATAAACTAATTTAGAAAAATAACTAATTAAAGGCAAAATGTTCCTAGTTGTAGGTAAAATAAAGTAAATGAGACAAGGGAGATGCATTGCGCTTATTATTTAAATAATGACTATGTAAGAAAAAGGCAGTAGAAAAACTAAAACAATTCTGACTTTTAATAATAAACCATTCCCACTACCTAAAATCTAGACAAAAAGCATCTACGGTTAAACAGGCAATTGTTTTCTTTTTTTCAATATCAAATGACAATCGGCATCGACAGGACTAAAAAATACTAAAAGTTCGACAGCACAAAGTCAACTTTTTAAATTTCGAATTCAGAACAAAACATCGAACGAACTCTGCCTAGAAATTAATTAATAATTTCAATGAATAACGTTTAAAAGTACGTTCCATTAGTTTCCTTTTGTTTAAGATTGAATCTTTGATTAATGTCGTAGGGTTGAGTATTGAATGGAGGAATATGTGAGATAGGAGTTTTTGAGGATTGCTTCTCGGGTTGTTTCCATCGCCTCCCTTCAAACGCGTGCTTTTTGTTTCCAGTCCGATGATGGCAAAGGCAATTTGTATCAATTGCACATTTTTCTCATTTATAATTTTACCGTCTGCTGCGAACAGGGTGTATGACGAGATGTTTCATTTGCGTCTTCGGAGGCATTTTTTGCGTGTGTATTTTATTGATAACGATTATTTATTCACTATTCTTTTATGTTTGACATGAACCCTTTTTAATTAAAAGGCGTTTTACATTATAACATTGTTTAGTCACTTTCAACACTTACATAATAACGCTATAATAAAATGATAACTACTCTCAGGGGCAGTTTAAACGGGGCAGTTTGTAAGGAAATGCGATACTAAATTTATCCATTTTATTTGCCCTTTACCATACTTATATCAAACATATTGCTCAACAGATTTCGATATAAGAATTCGTAACGTCAAAACCGCCAACGCGTATAAAATTGACTATATCTATTTTTATACAAATATTTGCCTAGCATTACAAAATACCGCTGTCAGCTGTCCATGCATAGAGAAATATTGAAGCATGCCAATGTACTGTAGGTCTATTAGCCGTCGTACAGTGTCAAATAAAATCAACAAATAGTCAAAAAAAACTGGCAACCGTACTTGTCGTCTCGAAGATCTCACGGTTCGTAAATAAATGTCATACGATAATAAAAAACAAATAGGTACGACATTAGGAGTTATTAGGTACCTAGTTAGATTAGTCGTAAGGCCGAACGTGACGTCACTGTCAAGAGGAAGCGAAAAACACTCAATTTAGCCCATCGGAGTTCCAACTTCAAAAGAATCGGATAATAGTGTGAAAGGGAAACCAACGGTTTTTATTGACTCTGCGTGTGGCGCTACAGGGTGTTCGTAACCCATTGTAACTGATACGAATTTTTAATTGTGGCGTAAAGAACGCCGTATGGGCCCAAACGGCGGATAGGACTTAAATTGATTAGTAGGTAAAGTAGTATAGTTTGGTAAATAGGTAAATACATGTACAAAAAAGATGTCATACTCTTATTGTTACATTATTTGCTTGTTTTCTATTCGCACAGAAAATATTTGGGTACCTAAAGAGGTCGAGACAGCGAAATATAAAATACTTATTGGTTTTCTCCGTATTATTTATTTTGACAAGTAGGTTATGTGGTAAACCCATCTATTATTATAGACAGAATTGAAATAAAAATGACATCATTTTACTGTGTTGATAGAAGGAAGTCCAAAACGCGGACATTCCTTACTTATTAACAACTCCAGCGAACTTCTAAATTTCAAAATCAAACCTAATTGAATCAACCCTTTACAAAAAGCTTTTACTCGCCAACTTAGCACATCCTGTATCGAGGGAGCGCGGGGAGCATTGTAAAATTTATTACCACGGACGGGTGTCAAAACTTGTCAATATATCGAGCTCCCCAACCTCCCCTGCAATAAAGTAACGTGTCTTACTTTGATCTTCCGATAACTGACAAAAAACTGCCGGGATTCAATTTTGAATTTAATTTTTTTTGTTTTTCGTTTCCACTTTATACAGTTCATAATCTATGTTTTTATATTATTTGCATAATTAAAACCAATATTAAATTCGGCTCTATTTGTTTATGTAATTTTTGATCTTGTTGTTAATTTGTTTTTTTTTTAATTTTCCTAATTATCTACTTTGATATTATTTTGCGCAGTTTACCAGATAATTCTAAACTTAAATAAATTAGAAAGCATAGAGCACTAACGTATTAGTGAGTAATAAAGCTTGGAACTGTTATACAATTCTTAATTAACTTTTAATTTGACATTCAAATTAGGCATAGACAATAAAATGGCGGCAATTACTTGCGTAACAAGATTAAGATTATGGCATAACTTGTGATAGTTATTGTCTGTATTATCAACGTGAAAGGAACTTAACACTTTACCTTCTTTAGCTGATTTAACCCACTTAATGATATTATGTCCGAAGTCACGCAACGAAAGTTCCTCCTGTCGTAAAAAAATGATAAAACTAAGTTATTAGCGTTAATACAAATATGAAATAAGGATAATTACGTACGAGTACGTATACATGTTGTTACTATCGGATTTGGCTAGATAAAAATTGATGCCTGGGTATTTTCTTGCATTGCATTTAATGAATGAATGTACAACAGCTTTTAAAAGTTACAAAGTTGTGCTTGCGCATTCATGTTTATTTCATTAGATACGGTAATAAAATAAATTACACAATATCGATCCTGGTGGCCTTGATCAATTTAATTAAAATTATCTTTTAACAGGCCTCGTACATTAAGATAGATGTAATAAAAAGAGGTGACATTTCGAGAACCGATAACGCATGTCGAACTATGTCCGCCATTTTCAATTTTATTCTATCATAAAAATGTTGTTTGACTACCAAAATCCTTCCATTTTCGAATTTGTAAGCGATATTTTCTCCGACATTTTCGAAAAAAACGCTTAATCTTCACCAAAAATTTGACATTTCAAGTGTGTGCTTATCACTTTCAAAAATTTCACTCTATAAAGTTAATTCTTAAAAAACATGCGAATTCTTAATGCCAAAGTTCCAAAAACGGGTAGTTTTGTTAAATTTGTCCGAAAAAAGCAGAAAAATTAAGGTATTTTAATACTACCATTAAAGTCGGCGTTTTGAGCTCGGACTCCCGTTTTGAAATTAATTACTTGGCATTATAACGTGCGTCTTGATAAATATCATTAAAATTATACCTACGTACGTGAAAACGGACGGTGACAAGAAACATATATTATATAAGTAACACAATTTAATTTTATATCGACAACGCAAACAGTGCCAAGCCTAATTTTAGATGTGACTTCTCTATTGAATACAATCGAAAATTTAATTGTAACTGAATTAAAACGAAAAAAATGGACCGTATAAATACCGCATTCCATTTTCAAAATATGAAAAGAACGTATGGAACGTTCTTTTCATATTCTAAAAACGCAAAATTAACTTCGAATTCCATAAAATCAAACGTTCGAAATTCAAACCGAAGCCACGGATGAAAGAAATCACAGATAACAAAAAGACAGAAGTTCGAGCGTGTTTACAAGCCTCCCCACCTGTAAAGAGGTACTTAAAGTATTTTTTCGCAAACCGATCACGTCCCGTGTCCCGTCTTAAGTGAGACATCGTACTCCCCCAACGCTTTGCTATTTTTATTGGTCGTGCCTTATTGATTCTTACCGCGTTTAAGAAGGATAATTATACTGAGAGAACTGGTTCAGTCAATTGGAAAATTAACGTGTTCGAAATTCAAATTTGAATTAGTTTTTTAGGTTTAAGTGTTTTTCAGTACTTTTGTATCAATTTAGTGTTAGTATGGTAGTGATGTGAACACACATCTTTCAGATGTATTTTTATACTTTTTACAAAAACAAACATAATTTCGCCACTATATACATACGGTAATTGATAAATGGTTTAGATGATCCTATTGCAAAATCAATGTCTTTTTGTCCGCTTCAAATAGCCAACAGTATACTTTAATGTTGATATTGTTCGAGCATCGTTTGCTTCACATTAAGCGCAGCCGAGTCGTAACTAAATCGAGTTCAATTGACTAACGATCGATTATCCAATCGAAACAGATTGATCGGCATTATCTGGTAATAGGCGAACAATTGGATCAACTGGTGCTGAGGTTGTTTGCTTTCCAGAATCATAAAGCCTTAAATCTCGAACATGTCTTAGTTAAAATATACCTTTTTGGATTATCACCAGTTGATGACAGAAGGTTGTATGTGAAATGTAGTTTGGAGTTAAAATATTACGTTTTATATTTAAGCAATTTTGGCCACTATGGGACGTATGCAGATGTGCCTATTAATTGTCACAGACGTAGAATTGCTTAATGATGTTAATAACTTATTCAAAGATATATTGTAGATGCTCAGTTTACTATTATTGATGTGATGAAGTGATTATTTCTACTGTTATCCAATTTATACTAGATAGTCTGGGAAATTAATTAAGCTGTAGTGATTATTCAAAATTAATTCTGACTATAGAAATGGCCGTTTAGGTGCTGATAAAACTATTTCAAGGAATTTCCATAACGCATTTATGTATCTATTTTGCCATTCCTTAATATGTTTAGCAAGAGGTGCTTGCTACATGCAACACGTCTAAAAATCTCCATAAAATACAAAATATCAAGTATTGAAGCACCAACAAAATATAATTAAGACGTCTTTGTAAGATGTATATTCAAACAGCAACAACTCTGAAACGACGTAAGCGAGGCTCTGTACAATGTCACTTACGTTATTTAATATCCTTAACTTTCCGCAAAGTTACGTAACCCGTTTTTTAGTTTATTTTCGTCGCGAAAATCACGAAGCGTTGAGTTTCCCGTTAAAGTTGGCGATAATTTACTTTGAAACAAACGGGTCAATTATGTAACTAACTACAAAGTAAATTTCGTTACTAAAAATGTCTTTGCTTGTCGACAAGCTGTAGAACTAATTCTCACATACGATCATTTGTTGTACTAATATGACAATGCCACTTTCAATATCTTATAAAGTTTGTCGTATCGAATAACAAGGTAGTCGAATCTTTGCAAACTTTATAATATTTATGTTGTTAGGTATAAGGTCTATTTTTGTCAGTTGTAGGAGATGTATTATTGCTTTTCCGTAAGGTTTAATTAGGAACCATAAAAACATATCAAGTTCTTTAAGATCGATTTAACAAAATAGAGTCGCCGATGTGCTCCTAAAATTTAACGACCTATAAACCAGTGACTTATGTTGGCATCGTATACAAAAAGACATATAAACCATTGTTAGGATTACGAACTTATGCCGTTTTACGTTGAAACGGTGGAAGCCACTTGGCACATACACTAAAGTCCAAACATTAAAATTTCGATATTACGACTTATAGATCTAATTTTACGATTCAACGACAACTTTAATCTAAATACCGAGCTGGCTGAAAAGAGAAATTAAAAATTAAATGCTACATAAACAAGAAAATAAAAAAGTTAAAGGTTCGAAAATCAAACCGGTTTGAAAAGAGCGTTCTGTATTTGAAATTCCACCCAAGGACACGGCGGGGACAATGCGCGCGATGCGCAGCTTTTTAATTGTCAAAATTACGCTTCGCCTTTGATCGCGCCGCGCGAATTCCAGTTTCGATTTTCGATTCGATCAATCGGTACAATTACGATTAATCAGTTTCGCCGACTGTTTATAGTGACGTTCGGATTACGGATGAAGTTGCGGTTTTTTATTAAATTAGCTCTTTTTATCAGTGATTTAAAATAAACACAACACTCAAAAGACATGTTTATGTCGTAATTAGTAAAACAGCTGGAATTCACGCAATTTTATAATTTGCACTAACGTTTGCAATTCCAGAAATCACGACATTATAATTATCTAAATACCTCAGCCTTAGCACAGAGCGGAAAATTAAATTAAACACTTAATCATTTAGTTTATCATAGTTTTTTATTATTATTATTATATTTACCTTATTTCTGTTAAGACAAACGTATGTACGCAAAAAAAGCAGCAGACTTATAAAACAAAATTATACACTAAAACAAACAAGTTACAAAGTCATGTAAAAAACTACTTCAATAATCGATAAGTATCGAGAATATTTTTCCATTAACACGTAGACCAAAAAGAACTACTCAATACCCTTTTCAAATACCAAAATATGCTTAATTCTTACACCCGATAATCCTGATACCCATAAACAATATTTGCAATAAAGAGTGCACCATAAACGTCGCATGATCATGCGCGTACGCTCGGCCCTGACCCGCCGGAAGTGGATCGATCGCGGACAATCACTACCTACATAACGACTTATGATTCGAATTCCGCTCGATTTTTTTGCAAACTGATTTTGTTGGGTTATGTCGGGTCAAGCTTGGACTCCCCTTTTGATTATTTTGCGCATATTGGATCGGATTCAAAGTACATATGTTTGCGAGCCATTTTTTTTTTCAATCTATAAACCAGGGTATACGTATGTGGCACACAGCAAGGTCAACTCATTAATAATAGACATTTATCGAATAAACACCATGTTTGTGCCTGTTAAATATAATATTCACTCAAATAACTTATAAATATATTTAATCGCTTGCCCTTAAATAAGACAATTAGTGATGTACAAAAACGATACCGAAACCAGTTGTTGACAATGTACTACGCTTACTACGGCGGGTAAAAACTTAAGGGCGTTGGAACTGGTTTCAGGACCTTGGCTTTACGTGGAATAAATAAAGGAATCATTATATTATAATGTGCATGTGAGTAAAGGTATGTTAAGTGAAAGTACACTACAATGAATATTTAGTTCTCATCTGTGAAATATACAGATGTGAGACACAAAAACAGTCAAGGAAATTATGGCGGTGGCCATTAAAGATAAATCACCTGATAAAACAGATAAAGTAAACTTTATTCAATAATAAACATTCTACAAGTTAAATAGCGCTTAATGTCAATATTAATGCTAATAATTGAACAACAAGGCTGGATAAATTGTTTTGTGCAAAAAATAAATACATTACTCTACAAACACACAGCTGTATAATTACATAAAACATTCCATATAGATCTGGGCATCCGCATGTTCAATAAGTACGACAGCTTTTATTTTACTAGTAATAAAAGTTTTACTTTAACAAACATACAATATCTAATAAGAACCTTCAGTAAATCAAAAAACGAGCTAAATTCGATTGGTCTGTTAACCAACTACAATTCAGTCACCTTCAAAAAGGCATCAAACGAGTATTAATTTCACATCTACATACGATCTTCTTCCTATAAGCAGGTAATGCAACCACTTCGCTATTAAACCAATAATCTTGCGTAGAAGCAACTCGGCCATCACTAGGTCTATAATGACGTATGCGCACAGAAGTAGTAAAACTTAATAGGGCCTTTTTAGTTCGCACGGAATTGCGCACCGAAGGCTTAAAATCAACTGTCAATCACATCAGACGCGGTCAATTTAACTCAGGGTTATCACCCTGTTTCAATTAATTACTAGTTATAAATACAGCTAGTTATTATCAGAATCAGATAACTATTTACTGCCACAAAAAAGAACCTTAAATGTACACAGAAATCACCAAATGACAAAGAACCAAAATTAAAGAGATAAAAAACTAGAACAAATATTATTATGGTGATACTGCCATAGTCAGTCAATTAATTGACGAAATAATTTTACAATATGAAAACGCTTGTATTAAATTATAGTATTTTTTTTACCTGGTGAGTCAAAAAATCATTTTTTTTTTACTCTCAGGAAAATGCATATTTATGTTGTACGAAACTGTGAAGTAAACGCACAATTTAGTTACCTCTTTATTTTATTTTCAGATAAATCGAACGAAATAAGTTATTAAATTAATCACTATCCATTTTTAGTAACCACAATATATTTCTTTCACATTTTCTCATCCTTATCGCGACAACCCTAGTTATACTTAGTTGTCTTTTTATAATCTGTGGTAGTTCACAAGGCATTTACCGCCGGTTTTTGTCCGAATACCGATAATCGTACGTGACGTTCCCACACTGGCCGGACGGATTCCAAGTTCGAATTAGCGAATCACCTGTCTAATTAACGGCTGCGATTTTTCGAATTTGGAATCCGATTCGAGATTCGAATGCATTTGAATTCTTAGAGACGTTATTTTAATCAAACTTTTTAATGTTTATTTTTTTTTTTTTTTTAATATAAGAGTTGTGTACTGAATGTGGGTATTTAGGCAACTACAGTGTACCAAAATGAAATCAGACTAAAACTGGTAATATTTACTAACAAATAGAATTTATGTTAATTTTATTATATTCAAAAATAATCCTTCAAGAACGTTACCCTCTTCAAAACGTCAAAAAATCGACAATAGCCAATCTTTATCCAAATCGGATAAACCATATCAAACGTTTTCTTAAACAAGGATTACCATAACAATACTGGTAACACTGACTGCAACAAAAGTGCCCTTCACAATGCAAATTTGTCTATGGGCCATTCGGAATTCGAATTTCTTTTTTCCCGGTGTGAAGCTTCCGCCTGTTTTCCTGCTCAGCGCTTCCGGGGTCGGTATCGTTCGGAAATCGGGTGATACGTCTATTTGGAACCCCCGCGCCATTGATTCTTTGAATTCGCGTTTTATTTTCTTTTATTATTTTATTGTGAGATAGTTGAATGTGTTTTGATTTTTATGTTATTGTTGCTAGACAATAAATATCCGTCCGACACAAGTGAAATTTTATTACAGGTTTTAATTTAAACAAAGTGTTATTATTCTCGTACCTAATTGTTTTTGTTTTCTTTATTATAATTCAATCTTTAGCCATCTTTTTTTCCTATCATTATCCTAGCCAAATGTAAAAGAAAATACAATTGACTCATACTAATATATTCATAAAGCAAATTTACATGACAACAAAACTAAATTGATTGAACAAATTAACATTCGAAACCTAGGAGGTTGAAATATCAGAAACGTGAAGTTATGTACCATATCGATACATTTCCAAGCCAACTGTCTTTACACAACAAACACATCTAAAACCAAACGATCGAACCGTTAAACCTAACCGCACCGGGATTCAAACCCGGGTAACAACGGACGCGACCGCAAACCTATTGTCAGATGCCATCGATGGTTAGCGTTAGCTTAATCTACGGTTAAACGTCTGCTAATCTACTGCTATGCGAAACAGAGTGCCTATAGGTAAAGTACAATAAGTACATTTTATCTTTTTTTAAGGTTCCGTGCCAAAATTGTAAAAAAGGAACCTTTATGGTGCCACTTTGTTTGTATGTCTGTCTGCCGCATTGCTAAATTATGAAGTTCTCATGCTATACTTATATGCTATTTTAAATTTGGAATAGTTGTAAAGAAGGCAAACCCAGATGCACTGAACATGTTTTTTTAAATATATTTTATTATTTTCTCCGGTAATATACCGATACCAGAAAGGGGCAAAAGATCAAAGTCTAGTGACTTGGTATTTCTAGTGGGGTGTCATATGAAAGGCATATAATGGCATAATCTAACAGATTTTTCTTGTTTTTACAGTGGATAAATTTCGATTGGTGAAGGGAAATATAAAACAAAATAGCGCCCCACCGTCTCGGAAGTTTACAAAGAAAAAAATATGAAATTATTACACAACGTGAGATCCTCGAGAAGACAAGTACTGTGTACACAACGTTAATATCAATACAATATCACAGTAAAAATTTAATTATTACACATCACAAATTTCAACTAATATCCTATACTTATTAAAAACTTACAAAATAAATAATTTAAAATAAGGGGTCACCCCGCGGCATCGTGCCAAAGAAGCTGGCAGCATTTTATTATATCTCTATCTAGTTATATATTTTATTATCATCAAAAAACTTTTCTAAAGTAAGTTTGTTAAATGCTCCGATAGAAGAAACCCTCGGTGCCCGGTTCAGACTCGCACATGAATGTTTTCTTTTTACTTAATGTGAGTGGCAGATCATATGACAGTTTTTGTATTCTTTACACTATTATAACATGGTTTTCTACAAATTATAAATACGACGATCTAATCCACGGTCACGAACGCTGAAAAAAACAGATTAATTTGAAAGCAATTACTGGTAATCCAGCATTCCGTTTATTTAAAAGAAAAATGTATTATGTCTATGGTAATAGTATTATTTACTGTCTTTATGTGTGACTGGAATAGCAGCAGATGCGGTTTGTAACTGTCGCGGGTTTGATTCCCGGCACCTGCCGTTCAGCCCATTAGCGGGTTATTCGATATCGAAGTATTATGAAAATACTATAACTGAAGACACAAAATGGCGGTTTGCAGTTTGAAATGTAAGGCGCTTACGTCTCTTTTAGTGTGGAGAAATATCCTTCAATATGCTGTGTGATGTGTGCCAAGGAGTTGTTTTTTAGTAAAAAAGAGATCAGGGGCAAAACACGTAAGTGTTATGTGCAAACAGTTTTTTATTTTACATAACTTTGAGCCTTACTAATACTTACAATATGTAGAAAGTGCAAAAACCTATACATTGATCTTATACATATCACAGACACCTTTTTTTTATGACATAGGTGGCAAACGAGCAGACGAATCGCCTGATGGTAAGCGATTAGCGCCGTCCATGGACAATCGCAACCAGAGGGGTTGTAAGTGCGTTGCCGGCCTTTAAGATGGGAGTACACTCTTTTCTTGAAGGTTTGAAGGTCGCATCGGTCCGGAAATACCGCAGGCGACAGTTCATTCCACCTTTATTTTGTTATTTGTTTTAACCGGGAATTGAATTCCAGACCTACTGCGTGTCATTTGCCAAAGATTGATGACGTCGGTTGATCGATATGTAACATAATTAGGTTGGTATATTTACCAATATACTATAATATAATTGAATTATAAATTTAATATAATTGAATTATAAATACATTGGTTACATTTGCACAAGTCAAGTATCATCTATGTTATAAAATATGCTGTAATCCTATGTGAGAGACTGGAGTCTGAACTAGGCATTAAACCTGTAATACAGATCACCAGGCTCCCACCCCGGAGAATACATGGCCAAAACAATAGTTATTGATTAAATTGTGACTTTCGTAATATAGCAACTAACTTGGCTGATAAAACAAACAAATATAAAACAGTTCAAAAAAAGATAGATACTAAATACTAACATGCAAAAGAATATTACAATATGAGTGTCTACAAGTGTATGTGTGTGTGAGTGAATATAAGAATTGAATGGTTGTGTGTCAAGTGTGAAACTAAATAATAATAATTTAATTTCACAATTAAAATTATAATAAGAACCTATTCAAATTTTAAATCCCTAATTAAACAATCTTTAATTTAAATTATCTATAATCAATAACTAACACAAACACAGCCACTAACAAAACAACAAATATCGCCAATAAAACAATAAGCCCAAGACAAAGGGCGCATAGCAAAAGGGTGTAACTAAACAATAAAATACTTTCGGTCAGCCGCAGCTCAATAAATACTTCATAGTATCGGTTGAGGGAGTTGACCGGCGCCCCGACCTGACCCTCGAGGGTTTGAATATATTTTACCCCATTTGTGTTCCTATTTGGGTAACGTTAGATTTTGTACAATTTTATTACTCTCTTTGTTCAGAAAAAAAAATGACAATATTCTTTATTTTTGTATATTTTCCCCGTTTATGTCACAATTTGAGTTTGGATTTAACGGATTATATAGGTACCTTAATAATATTGTTATTACTCGTTTGTTTCGTTAATTTTATTTTTATTTTGTGATACTATGGAACGGCCATATTAACTTTCACGGTTTTACCAATAAAACACCCGATATAAAAAAGTTCTTACTTCCCGATTGTTATTTTTGCGTCTGGGAAGAACTTTTTAAACAACTCAAGCAAAGACAAGGAAGCGAAACTTCACAGACAGGCAACACAACGGAAAATAAACAAAGGCTAAGTTTTCAAAAACTTTATTAAATCTTGTCTAATAGACTGATATACAAGGGATCAGTGAAAGCGGTTCGCACTGGTTTTAGACGGCCGTAGTTTGTTGATTTATTATTTTAGGTAATTCCATTGAGCTGTTTAATGAAAATGACTAGAATATCATCGATTATTTACATTATATTATCCATATCCTGGCGCTTAGTTACTATTTGTGGCTTTACAATAAGAAAAAAAAACCGAATTGTTTAGTAGTAGTATAACTTTGAAATTTTGCCATGGTTGAGACTTTAATAACGTGACACCACCGTTGTAGGTGGTTTGCAACCACCATAAATATATAATTCTGGTAGCTCAGCACCCTTTGGTAAAAAATGGTAATACAGTTTAAGCTCATCTCAAACTCCTTAATCGAGGTATCGTAAGTGCCGGTCAAGAGGTGTTTTATCGGGATAATCCCGGATTACGGTTGTACCACGCTCTATCGCGCTAACGAGGGTCAATAGTTCGCAGTTTACGTTAACTGTTGGTTAGTTTGACCACTTGAGGGCTATTGGTTTAGAGGCCTTTTCTTTGAAGGGTTGCAGGGTGGGGGATTGCTAATGACAGAAAGAGGAGATAAATTTTGGTGTTAGATAGCATTTTTTTATTCACGGATCATTAAGGGTAGCAATGGATGTATTCAGTAGGAAAAGATAAAGAAAAACATTAAATAATCTTGAACCTTTATTTTGTTGTTTTTTATATACCAAATTTCATTTTTTATGGCAAATAGATTTGAAGTTATTGGGGGGTCAAAAGCTGCTCCAAACGGTTCGTGTAAAATAACATACGGCTGCTGCTCGCCAGTTCCTCGAGTGAACTTGGCTGGATACGCTGCCGCGTGTCTAGATTTAGTGTTTTGGACTTAGGTAGGAGTGGGTCCTGCCTTTGTAAATTTAAAGATTTATATTGAAATCCCACTTTATTTGCACTCATACCAAAATAGTCCGACATTATTAACTTAATTCAAACGCCAATAAAAACTCCTAATAATCCTTCAGATAAATTCCATAGCAGCTATTGATTTCATTCATCGATCCAGATACAACTTCGTTGTAACAAAACATCACAAGACTCAGCGTACCAATATTACACCTTATAGTCAAGTATTAGTGTTGGTTTTCACCTGTGCTGAAGTTAACACGTGCAGTCTGTATGAAAGGTTAACGGATATGGCTTATTAATGTTATGGCTGAACAGACTATTGGCAATAAAGATGATTGAAGCTGTGCCGTTGTGATGTGATATAAGCGGTTGGCCTTTGCCCAGCTGTGGGACGCTGAGAGACTAAGAATGAATTATTAAATTAGCGTGTAATCATTGCACTTCAGACGCCTAAATTTAGCTGGTGATGACCTAGATTAGGTAATTTAATCATTTAATCATCATTTATTGCATCTATGGTCTTTACATATAGGTGTTACATTAGTATTAGTTTCACATGGACCCCGATAGGGCACAGGGCACAGCAATAGGTAGTGAGTCATATAACTAAGGAGATAGATGATACATAGACGAATAATTCATTGGTAGGTAAATTCAATTAAAATTATTGTGTCACATAGTCAAAAATGTAGATTTTGGAAATTAAAATAAATAATTAAATTAATATATAATTAATTCAGATTTAACCATTCTATCATACATGTCAGTAGCTAAGTACATATTTAAATTATTCATTAGCAAATTGCTTTTTTTCATCAAAGAAATCTTTGATCCCAAGCGTCCATAGGGTACGGAGTTTGGTTACCTTCGCACAAGCAGCGTGCCTGTTTGCTACTATTGTAGTATAATATCATATCCACACAACAATAATTAACTAGCCCCAAAGTTCACCACATTAAAAATGAAAATACTTTTTTTTTCGAAATCTAATCACGTGTATTAGTAACGCAAGCATTAAACAGTCATAACTAGCAATAATAAGCAATGTTAGTAGCATTAACATCAACTCACAGGTAATCTTACTTGCTATAAACCATTTTCTTTGTTGTTTATACGACTTTACAAAAGTTAAAGTTGTCTGACTCTTTTTGGAGTTACAGTCCAGGACCTGTAACGTAAATATAATACGGCACCAGATTTTATTCACAAACAAACTGTGACCGTTAATACCGAATAACTAATTACCGTCAAGATATATCCATATAATCATAACATAAATAAATCTCCATACAAAAATCAAACAAAACTCACGATTGAGACGCCACATGTATCATATTTATGTTTTGAGAAGTTATTTCTAACTGTACAGGAATAACACGCTAACGCTACACAAATATTCCAGTGAATAAGAAAACATAATAAAAATCATAACTTACCGACTCCGAATTTGTATTTTTAGACTTACGACGCTTCGTCTATGCACCTGTTTAGGAATCAGTTTTGACGTTCGGAATTCAAACATCATTCATAGACACGTTCAATGATATTACAATAATCTTAAAACCACTTCACTTATTTTTTCGCTCCCTGAAATCAACGATTTCCTGAAAAAAATACACTGATCAATGCTATGCTACTTAACTCCATACTTTTTTTTACCAAAAGTTGCTGATTTGACCTGCCAGTTCAATCTAGAGGATTCAATTATTCATTAGTTTGAACTTGATAGAAAATAATCGAATATATCAGTAGGTAAGCTTTTGATTTTGTAAGAAAGGATGAAGTTGGAGGAACCTTTTGCTAGTAACGAAGATGTCTCATCTCCTTGTCCTCACTTTGCAAATTACATGCACGCGTAACAATACAATAAAAATGGTGAAACAAAGAAAATCTGCAATTTATTACACATGATACACGACACGAAAGACATTTTATAAGATATCATCAACTTGATAAGAAATGCGCAGACATTTCGAACAAAGAATCGCCTTGTACTTACATCTCAGCGCGAGCTGCGCCGGTGAGCGGGACGCGCATATGGGAAAAACGAACGAAAGAACGGGACAAAACCATCTCCGATAACACGTCAATACATTCCTTACGGCAAACACATGTGAAACTCAACCTTAGTGTTTTTAAAATACGGTCGATACTCGCTTGGGCGCTCTAATGGAAAACCGATACCACATCAATATGTTTTACGGCACAGAATTGCGAACGAATGTAGACTGTGGACGGTAGATTTTAAAGCTGGTTTTAGTGATTGCTCGAATATTAAGAAGGCGTTCAGCGACTTGCAAGATAGTGAGGCGTTTGGAACCGATCGAAAACCGATAAATGTTATTGGAAAAAGGTCTCTATTCTTTGGAGGGAAGGCTCCTCGTTACGAGGCGTGCCCGGGCGGGACACGCCCCGTCTTATGTGGAAAAATAAGCTTTTCATTGCCATTTTCTTCGAGACTCTAGAAAAGATTCAAATATCGAACCAATCTGTTTACGACTCGCATGATGTATTTTTCGTCTCGTTTTAATTCTCTTCGTTTTGGTTTCAGGTACGTTAACGAGAATTGAAGATGCTGTGTCTTTTCGAGGTAATTCCTTTTTTATTTTATTTAGTCAATAATTCAATTCATTTATCTCATCATCCATACCACATCACTATTAGGTCTTGCATAATACTGAATCCAACAACAATGCGAAAACAAAGCGTTCTAATTTTAAATTATGCACAAAGCCGGTTGACGTCCGACACGTTTACGAAATCCGTTAATTCGTATTGAGTTACGCCGCCATAAAAACAATTGGGATTCAAAAATCGAATTGCATTCAATTCCAGTTGGAACTACAATCGAATTAAAAATAAATAACCGGAGCGAATGAAGTGAAAGAGCTCGATTAACGATTTTTGAAAAAGGAACGTTCATTATACGTTAAAACAATACTTCATTCATTCATTTAAATATGGAATGTGACGGACAACCGGGGGCTTTTAACAGTTTATTTTGGTTTTCGACCTTTTCGAGAAGGGGTTCGAATCGGAACAAGTGTCATGTTTGACAGTTGATTGTGAGGCGAGGTAGAAATGCGTTACAGTCCAGGTATCCGATGCGAGATACATCTGGCATGTTGAATGATGCTGTGATGGCGGTACATTGGTTTTATTCAAGCTTTTTTATCCATAGGCAGACATGTATTTAAACAAATCAAGAGTATATTATACTATTATTACTAACCTAGTCATGTTAAAAACTTCACAATGTCAACTAGGGATGGGACATGGACCTGCAATTTGACTTTAAAATTCAAATGAAAATTGATAAGAAACAGTGCATCACGCTCACACGCACTTGTGAGCGTGTGAGGGTGATGGCTAAGTGTAGTTACTAGTCAAATAATTTATACCAAAAAAAGCCGACTCCAATTTTGTACGTGCTATGCCACAATTTGTGGTTTCCGTAAGCCAATGTTTGGTTACCTACAGAAAATACCGAAGTGCCTATCAAATTCGAGGAGTTCCCTCGATTGCTCCTAGATCCCATCATCAGAAATTCACCAAATTTATATGATACCAATGCCGGAGTATCTGCTTTGAAACAAAAAAAGAATTATCAAAATCGACCAACTTGGTCAAGAGTTATCGGGGAACGTACATACATAAAAAAACAAGCAAACATGCAGACGAACCGAGTACCTCCTTCCTTCTATTGAAGTCGGTAAAAAAGAGCATGAATATATGAATTAATTGATTCGCATTTGATTTCATTGCGTTAGTAATGCGTATCGGAATTGGCCCCGGAAGATTACATACCAGCGTTAATGATCGAAAATCCTTACTCTACACATTCGTACAATCTAACCCAAGCAAATCATAATAAATACGACTTTTTTTGAAATTACCCCAAATATCGGGGCAAATCGACAAAAACCGTGACCGAATACCGCCGGTGCCTTTGTCTCACCTAATGAGTTTTTAAGTCGATTACCATTTTTCATAGAAAAGCGCGTTTAGTGATGTATTGGTGGGATCAATCATGGCGGACGGCGGCCATCTTCGATCTTTGAAACTCGAATTCCATTTGAGTTGGATCGAATCTTATTAGTTATGAACGGAAGTCGTGGTCTAAATTACTCGTGTCCATTTAGATTTAAAAATGGAATACATTGATAAAACAGAGGAAAGGCATTAAACATCAAAATTGTATGACTAATATAGGAACATTTTTTATTATTTATATCAAATTACAAAAAAATACTTAAACTTGGGGATGCGCTTATCTAAATAACTACCAATAGGTGATACAAGTACGCAACACTAAATAGACGTCGCGGAATGAAATTTACGGCACTTTTGGAACCTTAACATCATTGAAATAAAGTCTAAAATTGGTGAACCCTTTCATCCTCGATTATACATTATAAACCTAATCATTGAACATAATTATATAAGTGGAACTAACATTCAGGTTGTTAACTGAAGAGATAATCTAGTGTTTCAAAGGCACTTATATATTTGCAAGAAATTGGATACAATTTTCATTACATTTTGGGGCTGCGGTATACCGAGGTAAGACGAGTACGATCAAACTCTACAATGTAATGATTGCATGCAAGTTCTTTCAAATGTAAATCGCCCTTAAATAAATGCCTGCAAGTCTTCGGTTTGACTTTAAAGTTTACTCTAGAAGACATTTTTTTTAATGCATTGCCTCTCGAGTGAGCGTATTGCCATACCATACCAATCTTATTTTTATTACTTTGCTATACGATAAGCTGCTGTAGGTACACTTGACAACAACAACTTTGACAACATTAACATTGACTTTCAATTGACAACATTTCAAATTTTCAATTAGTACAAAATCTTAACTCACTTCGTTAATTTGTTAATAAGAAACCCAAAAATATATTTTTAATATTTTTATAGTTTTTAAACAATTCACGAAAAAATCAAAAAAGCCTACCATCTTCTTAATGACTTCACTATTCTGAATTGTGACAGTCACAATGCACAAAAAGATAAGCAGTACACTTTATTTATTAATTATGCCTTAGTATAGTAATAGTACTTCTGTATGATTTTTTCCGCTGTGTCGCCTTACTTGTCACTTACTCTCTTTTAGAACGAAGAACTTATGAAATTGTTCTTTTTTTTCATATGAAATTGGGACTTTTGTGTGAATTAAAAAATGTGGTTATACTTATTTTTTTATCTGCATTTGGTTTCGTCGGAAAAAAGCCCGCTTAAGAAAACGAAATGTTGTCTATTTGGGGGTTGTGAATTGGAACCCCGACTCGGTGTTCGTAAAACCGAGGCTGGGTTCGAACCTTTCCGTCTATGGGTTGGAAGGTCTGGCAGTCGCTTTCCTACCCAAACCTTTGGATTAGTGCCAAAGTAGACCCCGGTCTCCTTTAAAACACAACCAGGAGACCGTTATGAGGAGGATGTGGTATACTAAAATTATTTGAACTGACAAAATTTTATCAAAGTTAGTGCGTTCAAAAAGCGGCTTTCATGGTCAAGCAAGAAGGTACAAAAACTAAAGGCGGTTTTTTTTCAGAGTCGGACATTTAACGAATTTCAACTATAGTGATGTCCATGTCCATACTAATATAAGTAGTAACTCTGTCTGTGTGTCTGTTACCTCTTCACCAACCTTGCTTTTGTTAACCTTTTTGATTTCCAATAAAAATCATAATCATTTTTTTTTTCATTAATCGCGCTTAAAACGCTAAACCGATTCAGATGAAATTAGGTATAGAGACAGTTTAAGTCCCAGGAAAGGACATAGAATAGTTTTTATTCCGGAAATCATTCCTTACGGGGTGAAAAAGGGGGGTAGAAGTTTGTATGGGGTAGCGATATTTAAGCGTGCGCCTACAACAATTTAATAGCAATTATTGGTATAATATAACGAGCTGCACGCGGACGGAATCGGCGGCAAAAGCTAGTATGTCATAACTGTTTACTGTTTATTGGCAATACGTAAACTCAACAAAACTAAAAAAGAAGTTAATTGATTATTTCGAAATTCCCATAAACATGTCTAACTTTCCCTTTTTAATTATTATTCGATCTTCTAAATCGAGCCCACATCCAACTCCCCTTAGAACAATCACACACACATACGTATAATAACATTATAACTCAAACACATGTCATTCATTAACGTTGACAGCACAGGAAGTAAGGACAATATAGAGTTGAATTAATAAACGAATCATTAAAAAAACCTAATCTGAATACGATGCGTGGATTATTTTAATTATTCATTCGTTCTAATAAACGTATGCATTTACATTTCTAAGCATTATTCTGATCTTTGTGATCGGCCAGCTAAAAGTAAGGTACCTTACCTATAAGAAAAAGCATAGACTTAGGAGACAATAACTTAGGTTCCTACAAAGGAAATCCCCCCCTCCCCGTACACCGCTCCCTATCCCAGCCCCTCTGATGAGAGGAGACCTGTGCCCAGCAGTGGGAGGTATATAGGTTGACGATGATGAAAGGACAAAACTACCCCGTCTACTCACATTCTTCAATAAAAACTCTCCATAGACACAAGATAGGCAAGAGCTACAACTTTTTTTTATATAAAAAATGGGATTGCTCTTCACCAGCATCTAGCCGGGGGGCAAAGATGAGGCCGAAGATGAAGCGAGCTCACCCAGAAGATGCTGATGCTGCTGATGATGATGTTTATACAGATAATTAGAGAAACTTCGTGTTTGAAGGAATGATTTATGGTTCACTGGTAAATAGGTAAAAGGTATCAACAGTACCCTGTGCGGGCATACAATATTAATATTTAACCTAAAATACATCATACAATAATATTACACTACTATAAATGCTAATTAAATTTAATTATTTTAAGCACAATTCAATTCGGTTTATCATTTCAAATCGCAATCTGATTGTAGGTAATATAACTTCCTCGGTCGTTTGTACACGTTAGCTCAACGCGTGGAAGCGAGCGCACGAAACAACACATTGTAATCTGATTGGGATTGTAGGGAGGACTGGACAAACAGACCTCCAGTTATTTGTGCTATTGAAGAAATAGAAACCCTACTTAAAAGTCCGTTAAAAATCAACACATTCGATTTTCGAACTGTCACCATTCAAATTAACCGACACGAATATGGTCCGTATTTGAATAAGTGTTGCATTAATATTCTTTCGAGATAATTTCGAATTCGGAACGCCCACGCGCCATTGTGTTGCGAGTTATTGGCTCATTAGCCGACGCTTTGTCTCAGGACGATTTGAATTTTTGATTTTCGAATCGAACATATTGATTTGTTGCTGGCACAGGACATCCATTGACCCGAACTTTAAAAAACTCGTTGCATTCGAAACAAACAAACATAGCAAAATATGTTCACTGCGGTCGAGAACTCGAATCTAATCAAAATCGAAATTGAGTCTCTTTTTCAACCGCCGACTTTCGGGAATCGAGCGCCGGGCCCCCCGATCTGAACGACAATAATATCTATAAACACGATCTCCAACTTCCGTATTACTCATAAACTCACAATAAATATTTGAACAATAAGAGAATAAGAGTCTCGCCCACGTGTAGAGACAGATGTGCTCACAAATTACGTATGGTAATAAGTCGTGTAATCCTTCCGTCGGACCTCCCTGTGTCTTGCGGTATAATCGATCGATTATGAATGCGTTTGAACGATGTCACAGCACTAGTTTTACTTTTTATAGGCGTTCTTAATTTGAATGCGTCTTGAGGGTCTATTCTGTTATGCATACTGGTGATATTTTTTGTCAGCTGTAGTGTCAATTGTGTGATATGTTTTGTTGTTAAATTTAATACAGTTGTCTACAAAACTAGGCGGATCATATTAGTGCTAAAATAACAACTGTGATGAGAATGAATCAAATCACTTAAAGATACTAACCATAACTCGACACGACTTTAACGATAGGATTTGCCTTAGAACAAACAAATTTACATGATGCAGTATTGTAACAATCAATGAAGTAGACGTAATATATTTCCATGTTTACATAAAATCTTACAATTACAATTTCCAATCTTACTCCACACGCAGTCCTACATTAATTTCACAGAAAAATTATAAGTTCTTATTTGTTGAAGAACCCAAAATCGCTATTAAATCACACGACACTTACTAAAACCGCAAGCACTCCGGAAAAAACCTATAACATAATAACCTAATAATAATAAAAAACCGGTAACACACCGGAGCCAATAAGTACGCACAATTTAACTTTTTAACGTGTCGTCGATGGGGGCGTATTCTCGAAACTCATAAAGCATGATTACTGGTAATGTCGCTTTGACTCGTATTGGGGTGCTAATAAAAGTCAGAGATCAAATTGCGATTGCTTTCGCGGTGTTTGTTAGGTTTTTTGCGATCGCGGCGATATTAGAAAATGAGAGTCGGAACGTATGTGGAGGATGGGAAAGCATTTTCATTTTAGACTGTGTACCTAAAGGTTGCAGATGTTTAACATCAAAATACGTTTCTGATTTTACATAGCCGATTATTTGCTGAGTAACTGCTACTGCCCGTTCCCTCGAATCCTTAGAGGAGGCCCTGTGCCCAGTACGGTATATAGGCTGATGATGAAAATGATAGCTAGTCAAATTGGACAGTTCAGTATTAGTGGAGTCATCATGTCAGCCGAAAGACGTCCACTGCTGGACATAGGCCTCCCCCAAAGACTTCCACAATGACCGGTCCTGCGCCACCCGCATCCAGCAGACACCCGCGACCTTCACCAGGTCATCGGTCCACCGTGTGGGGGGCCTGCCCACGCTACGCCTTCCGGTACGATTAGTGGAGTAGTTCCCGCCATTCTCTCTCTTCAATCTCTCACTCATGGAAGGTCAGTATCTAAAGTGGGACGTATACGGAGTGTGGCCTGTATTCAACGTATATTATAACGGTATGATCGATAGATCGGTTAGCGATCAGCTAATTTGATTTGCCGGTTTGCGACCACTAAGATGTGGTGATAAACTTAAAGAATAGTTTCTAGTTTTTTAAAGGATTCCCATTCAATAACTATCAAATAAAATACATATGACTCACTGTTACTTCTTGTTTGTAAAAATGTTGATATATTTAATTCAAAATTTCGTTCTTCAGGTGGTCGCAAACTGACGCCGGTCGCGTACCCAGCCTAGCAACCCTACTATTGAGCCTGCCAGCAATGATCTCTACGTGGTTTCGAATGAAAAAAAATGTTTTTGTTAAAATATAGCTTACGATTATTTTTTTACTCTTCTGCAGTGATATTATAACTCTTAAAAAAAGCCTAAAAATTAAAAAAAAAATGTTTTAATCAAAAATGAAAAAACTATTTTATGAACCGTAGCTTCATACTACCTCAAAATCACCATTGATTGACGCGCTATAAACTCGAGGTGTCAAGATCCATTACATGGAGCTGGTCATAACTTTAGATCAAAAAATCTCCGAATTGAAAAATTAATATAATATTTGGAAACAATAGGTTACTGCAGATGTTCTAAGGAAGCGTCCTTTTACATATTTGCTCGTGTTACAGACTATGCCTTGTATAGGTTAAGATGAAGAAGTAGTAAGATACTTAGGTAAATTGAAATTCTGTCGACATCATTGTCACATAAATTATGACCAAAATGTTAACAACTCCGTTCACTAGGCCAGTGACAGTCAGTTAAACTAAACATATCATTATCTCCTGTTATATTCGAACGCTTTCTATATGATTACAGTGTCCTATTATACACTATCGTTAATTTCCGTTCAATACAATGTCGACACGAATTTTATCAATAGTAACGTTGCGATATTTCGTATGAAATTAGAATCAGCGCCGTTTCCGCTTCCGTTCGATATTCGATGTTTGAATTAAGAACATGTTGCAAACAAATGACGAGTGTTCGATTTGAATTTAAATAAAACAACGCCAGTACCAACACAGATACGTGCGAGACAAACTCTAATTTCAAAATCTGACAAGACAGTTAGAAACTCACCAGTGTTGTAGTGTAATTCCATTTGAATACGTTGAAAATTCGAAATTAGAATTTCATTTTTAAATATCGTTCCACAGACACCTGAGCTATTTTTTTAAAGACAGGGAGGCAATAACCATTAAGGCGCGTTCAGAAAGTTTTCTTTTCAATAACGCGTCTGATATTCAAATTAAGGCGGAATTCGAGGCGATATATCATCTGAGCTAATCAGATTTTTCCGTACATTTCCTAAATGTTTTTAGGGATTAAATACGTTAGGGGGATAATTTAGTGGATATTTCTATCTTGTTGCCTTCTTTCGTACTACTAAATGTACTTAAGGGAAAACGTTTAGGTATACTTATTTAAATCGTCGTCTCAGTCGTTAAAACGTGTAGTACGAAATGTAGACGCAAGTTATACTGAAATGATAACACATATAATATAATAGATAATTGTAACAATATCGTATTTCACTCTATTAAGTTACTAGAAAAACGACCTTGTCCCACACAAATTAAAATGCAATCTAAAACAACGAACGCATAAAATACCTTCAAACCCTTTGTCTAAAGATCAGAGTTTAATAAAAAATAAAAAGAAATATCCATCAACCCGCAAGACATTCCAATTTCGAATTTTCAAATTTGGAACTTCATTCAAAATTTACGAAGTCAATATATCCGGGGGGTTATCCTGGCGTGGGCTCAATACTCGAAGGCGTCGTAAAAAATAATTCGAATCGCTCTTACAGTCGCGATACCGGGACATTTGCATACTAAAGTAATGCAAAAATCTATGCGACGCATTTGTGCGTGCTCGCGTTGTCGGCCGACACGGCGAGGATGACGTACGAATAGAGTTTGTTACGTTTTATTTAATAGAAAACACAATGACTGAATGAAAATACTATGTTAATAAATTTATAGATCGAAGGAGGTCAGAACTTGAAGTCTCACAATTGTTATTTCCATTTTTTAATTGCAAATGATTATCATATACCTATTTAGATAAAAGATATTCTACTATTAGTTAAATCATTTTATCCTCTACCTCATTTTTTATTCTGTGGTTTAAAAATACGGTAGGTACTATAGATCCAAAAAGTCAAAAATGGATTCGAAAATATCGCATCCGTAACCGTCCTATCAAATGTAGACGTCCCACATCTAACCGTTAATGGAAACGCGCACTAATATTAGAGACCCCGCGAAAGAAATTTTATGTGTTATATTTTTTTCTTGTTTTGAAATATGTGCGCCGTTAGGTTATTTATGGGCGCCATAGAGGTTATATATCTGGCTGTATAGAGGTTTCGCAGTAATGAGGTTTCGTTCGCAATTTGAATGTTCGTAGATTGAGGGTGCATCGCTTCTCAGCTTTTAAAGGCGATTAGAGGCACTTTCTGATTGTAAATGATGTAGAAATAATTTCACTGTTATTAAATGTCCCTGTTTTTACATTTTAAAATTGCCAGCTAATGTATTTATCTTTAAAGTTTTTTTTACCAAAGCCCTTTTTTAAGTGCAGATAAATTTAAATTTTTGTTTGTGCTATGCTAGAGTGACACAGACATATTAATTAAACTCCATCTGATCAAATCAAACCTAAACTAAGGAATAAATAATCTATAAAACGTTTTTCGATCAAAAAAATAATGGCGTTAACGCTTCATACAGAAACACAGTACAATAATTAAACTAGTTATTGCTTCAAAAATCTTCAAAGTAATAATCGGATCCCTAACATTACGACTTATAGGGTCAATCGAGATAGCGCTTAGTCGAATAACAGTCATATCAATGACTATTATATAGCAGGAAGCGTATAGTTAGCGATTTCCGCCGCAAAAATAAACAATGAAGCGACCTATCGAATTAACACCTCTACAGGATGTTGTAATTAGATGGATTATTAAAAGTATGGATATTTTAGTAACACCATTGCGTCAATAAAAATGTGTCCGGAACACTTGTTTGCCAATTATTTGTATGAGAAAGAACAGCAAGTCACCTTGCCAAGTAGATTGATGCAGTGATAAGTGGTCGATCAAAATTGGGTACTTGATACATGTTAAAATTTAGAACATTGTATTTCCTCACGAATAGTAAACCATCTAAATTCTACTTATGGACGCAAGCTATTAATATATTTTCTTTTTTGAGCTGTGAAGTAGGTGCAGGCTGAAAAACAGCGCTGTTGAGCCGACCAGAATCAGGATCCTGGATGACTAGCTCAGGACCGAGACGAGTGGTATTTTTTTTTTTTTTATACCACGTCGGTGGCAAACAAGCGTACAGGCCCGCCTGATGGTAAGCGGTCACCGCAGCCTATGGACGCCTGCAACTCCAGGGGTGTCACATGCGCGTTGCCGACCCTTTAAAAATTTATACACTCTTTTCTTGAAGAATCCCATACTGTAGTTCCTCGGGAAAACCTCGGCAGGGAGCTCATTCCACAACCGAAGCGTCCGAGGGAGGAAGTTCCTCTGAAACCGTACCGTACGCGACCATTTAGGTTCTAAGGTGTGAGGATGAATGCCCTGCCGACGGCGAGCAGTGCGATGATAGAAAGCGGCCGTGGGCATCATATCGAATAGTTCTTCGGAACACAACCCATTATACAAGCGATAGAACACGCACAAGGAGGCAAAGTTTCTCCTTAAACTTAAAGGTTCAATATCGCTCGTGAGTTTGGGATCGTCCACGATTCGCACAGCACGTCTCTGAAGCGAGTCAAAAGGCCCAAGCTGGTATCCAGGTGCTTCCGCCCAGAGGTGACAGCAATACTCCATGTGGGGACGAACTTGCGACTTATATAATATAAGTCTCTATCCCGGGGTGACGTCCGTCTTCGCTCAATAGAGCACACCTAGCTTTTTGGATGCCAGCTTGGCCTTGCCTTCTAAGTGGCTTCGAAATTGGACGTCGCTGGAAATGTCGACGCCAAGGATCCCAATACTTTCTGAGATGGAGAGGATTGTGTGGAGGGGTGTGCTCGAAGAGAGGGCTATGCTCTGTAGTGGACGATTAAAGGCCTCTGTTTCTGTACACACATACGAGAACCGCATGCGAGTTTCATTACATTGCGGGTTACCGTGGTATAATGAGTTCAATCGCTCTGTCAAATCGCGCAATGTAGTGAAACTCGCATAACGAGTCTCGTACGTGTGTAAATAAGGCTTAAAACCGAAAATGATGAATGATGATGATGAACCTGAGACCCTTATGTAACACATGATTATTAACGCAATAAACTTATGAATTATGAACAGATAAAATTATACAAACCGACAAATTTATTTAAAATGCGTGTCGTGTACAGGCATACACTTTATATATAGTTAAGGATATAATAAGACTTAAGGGTAGATATTCACAAGACGTCTTAGATAGCTTAATAAGTCAATGACATTTCAAATTTGCTTTAAAACAATACATTTTTACAGCTACTTTAATCCTATCAACGAGTCAAAAATAACACAATCAGTAATTAATAAAGACTCATACTTACGTTATTTTATTATAATTCTGTAATCAAAACAGTAATTATCTCGAAGCGGTAAAAACGAATATAACTTAAGTCAAAAGAACATAAATCTATAGTTATGAGGAGACACATACGTCATTTCAATGCTATGGCAACAAAGTCAAACGATATCCGAATCGTTGACTTTTAAAAATTTCGACAATGTATACGTATCTTTATAATGAATTGTAATTGTTTACGCAACTCCACGAGCGACATTGGATTCTATTGTTAGTATTCAACGTTGAAGTTTGAATGATGGCAGATTGTAACGTACCGGAAAATTTTGAATTTGGTAGTTTTGGATTTTCGACACACGACTCATTTTATTTAATTTCTTTGATAAATAAATATCAGTACCAAAGAAGATCAAATCTTTCATAATATCTGAATATTTTTACTGAAATGTTAACTTTAACTATTAAGTATACCGTTACTCAGGAACTTTTAATTTAGTTTATTTTTTATATTATTATTAAAATAATAAAATATAGAAAATGCAATAATTTTCTGTGTGAAATTGTCGTACTATAATTATCCATTTACATGAATTTATACATTTCATACTTGTTAAACTGATTTTGACTGCAATAACCTCTGATTACCCTCTCCAAAATTGCAGTCGTGATCTCGTCTCGCTCGGCTACCGATACTCATGTTTGTTAACAATAATCCCAAATTTTAATTATCTTTAGCTGCATTCTATCAAAACGGGACCGTCCGTTGAACCCGTCACGGTACACTTAGCAGCGTATTTAATTAATATAAATAAATTACGAATAAAGCATTTTTATAAGCACTCATTATCAGATTTCAAATCTAGCGGTCGTTTTGGCTATATCGCCTGGACTAACGTTTAGAACCAATCAAATTTGAACTCTATTCCCAATAACTTTAAGTTTATATTTTTTTGGGGTTTTTAGTACAAGGTGACCATGTGTGCGTGTATTAAGTTGGTTGGTGAATTTCAAAGTTTTATCTACCGTGTCCATTATTTTCGAGCGATATTTTCCACGGTCCGCGTATCACGTTTTCGGTGATAGGGACCTGGTAATTGTAGATGTGTAATCAATTAGGCTGCGTCCGGTTTCTCCGAGCATAAATTATGTGTATGTATACGGAAACTTGTATGTACATAATTTAGAAATGTTTTTAAAAAGAACTAGTAAAAGCCTATTATAGACAGGCGATACCACATTGATTACGTTAGTATGTATCTTCTTTGAAATTGACAAAAGCATAATATAAAATTAAGTACATGAAAAAATATACATACGAAATATATACCCGGTTTCCTATATTCATATAACTCTTGGATGTGCTTTTAGCGTCGTCGAGTTCGTGGCACAACAAAAATCAAGCTTAAAAATCTTTTAATTTCAAAATCTGATGGCCTACTCAACTCATACATAAAGATTATAGGTAATGTAAGGAAATCCTTTAATACTTAATTTTTACTTAACATTCAACCACACATTCATAACTATAGGTACACTCCGTAAATATTACCCTCCTTTTCTGCGATTCGGTAAAGATATCAGATGAATATATTCTGAAAAATAATTTATTTGTTGCCTTTCCCACTGTTAGGTAGAGTCCTGTCACTGTACTTTCTAATTTCCATACTTGTAAGTACAGCTGCCATAAGACCGTACTAAGATGAAGAAGCAATAGAAAGAACATTAAGACCCAATCACCCATGAAACATAAATCTGACATCCGACCCTTAACCCCCGTTCTCACCGACCAGTCATCCTAATTATCATGCAAATAATTACCATCAATCCATCGGAACGCACCCCTAAATAGCCCAATAAATTAAAAGAAAAAATGGAACGCATTTAAAATAAACCAGTTTACGAGATCGAATCCGATATTCGAACTTCGAATGCACCCTTCAATTGTTCTATGATTTATTCTCGAATCTGCATATGGTAATAGGTGACATTATAAATATGTTTTTTTAATAATTATTAACATTATTTCGTACCAGTTTGGTACTTAATATGCGAATAATAATTAGTTTCCTTATTTCTTGAGGACATTCTCACGGCAAGGGTTGATTGATCGGACCGTATAGTTAATTAAGTATTCCATTTTCGAATATTTGGGGAATTTTCCGTTAGAAATTTTACCAAAATATACCATTTGCATTACACGCTATTATTAGGTATGAATCTTGCATAATACGTTAATACCTTCATTTTTAATAATACTCTCTTTGATCCTTTTAAGAACTCTATCTTTTGAATATCAAAGCATAATTTATCATACATACTTTGCAGCACAAACGCAACAATACCAAACTGCGACATTAATGCAAGCACATGTTTCTAAACAGACTTTAAAAAATCTATTTTTGAACCCAAATCAATACGCCGTTGACATCTGCCCCACAACCCTAATCCTATCTTAAAGAAAACCAAAACTTAACACCGTAAAATGCCCCATCACACCCTAGGTTGAATATCTATTGTAAACCTTAAGTTCGTACGCCATAAGGTATAATTCAAGTTGAATACGAATCTAGCTTCTCCCGTTTTTTACCGACGCCCTTCAATCGAATCCTTTAAATTCGGAACACAATGGCGCATCGCATTTACGTAACCTGTTTCACGAATTGATAGCCGATTTTAAATATCGACTATTCTCAGATGCATATTTGCATACGCTTTCTTGGAATGCAAATGAGTGGGATAGAGGATAGTATGGGAACTGTGCGTAAGTACACAGTATGGTAATGAAGAGATAAGGAGGCGAGATGTAAGTTATCTGTGCCGGTTAGTTGGACGCGCGCTTTTGACGAGACAGCGTCACACGCGCGAATAAAAAAAACACGTTCGAATTTCAAACGCTGCGTTTCAATTGTTTTAAATTTATATTTTAAAATATTTAGACTAAGGTAGTGTATTTTTAAGTGACATTTTGTTTTGATGGACGTTTTTATAACGAAATTAGTGACTTACGCTGAGATTATGAAAATTAGGAATTATTACATAGAGGTGAGTTTTGAGTCTCGTATACAGCGAACTACGACTGTTACGGTGCTGCGCGTTTGTTTGTTTTCATATTATTTTTATTTCTCATTGTTCATGTGTACTGTTATTTTTATTTATTGTATTTTTTATTGATTCGGATCGGGGTCTTTTTTCGCGTACATTTTTTTTATATAAGTTTTTCTTTTTTACTAGAACTTATGATCCATAAGTTATTAATATTATAAAAAAAGAAGTCGACCATAGGAAAAATGCTGAAGCTCTCTGCACCAGACAGTCGTTCCCCACAATCCCCACATCCTAATTACGATACCAAATTAACAACTCCTGAGACCCGATGTGAATCATGTATCCTTTAAAATTATACACCGTGCTTTTAATGGTACCATTTTATGAGAACACTGTCCTGATTAATTACGTACACATCGATTTCTCAAAACTGCTGGTCAGATTTTTAGGAATAGAATCTGTATGAAACAACTGACATAGTTAAAGTAATAGTCATGATAAGAGTTATATTTACCAATCAGTATCTGATTTAATATTATAAAATAATTACAGCCTCCTTGTAGTGACTTATTAGAATAAATAATCTAGTTTTCATTGAGGTAATTAAATTTTTGAAACAGTTTGTTTTTGTGCAAAATGCACCAAAGTTTTATTGTACTCTATCCAAACAAACATCGAAGCACAAAGGAAACTTCCGGGACCGAAAATCGAACCCGGTGTACAGTTTTCTTTTTATCTTTGGAAAGACAGCGGGTTCGATTCCCGGTCTTGTCTCTGTACAGCTTATCCGGCTATATAATAATGGCTAATATGTGTCCATAGTTACACGAAATAAATATTTTTTTTATACCCTTTGTAAGTATAATCATTAATCGAATATATATTCACAAAAAAGACGTTTCGCTTGATACATAAACGTAAAAGGAAAACCCTAAAAGCTGTCGCTCCCCACATCCCACTAATTACCAGCCCGAATTAACAACTTCTTTGACCCGATGCGGGCTCGATTCTTCAACTAACTTTTAACGATACATGTTTGCTCCGAATACGAATTCATTAGAATCGGAAAATACATTTACAAATTAACGAAAAGCCTTTTGATCTTATGTTTAATACAGTTTTTTTAAGAAATTCAAATACTTTTTTAACATGCCACTAATATTATGAAATAACAACAAAAGATTTACCACTACTTTTACAAATGCAATAATATAAAAATTACACTTATCGCCGTTTGTGCAAAGCAACGGTAGTCAGTAGAGATAAAAGCAAATCGAGAGTTCGATATTCGAATTAAATCAAAACAAGAACATTTTTTCACACACAAATTGATTCAATATTCGATATTCAAAAATAAAACTGGCCGTTTTGAAACCGGAAAAACAAAGATGCGTTCTAAAAAAAATTTAAAAGTACACAATTAAAACCGGCCAGTGACGCTATACATTAAAATTGATCAACACATAATGTCGTTACCGTACCCTTCTCAGCGGTCATTCGGCCTTCCGAAACCACCCCCGCTTTTTACATCAATGTTTTTCTATAGAGCCCCACATAAGTATACGGATAAGTGAATGATGGGGGATATCAAAACATCCCCTTATCAGGGCCCAAGTTTTTAGCGGAGGTTTAACCGATACATGACTGAGGTCTTTTGCGTGACGGGCTTAAAGGGTGCTGTATTGTTTTCGGTTTTTTGTTTACTTTTTAAGGATATTAATATTCATTTATTGCCTTTTAAAAAGGTTTTTTACGACGTAGCTAAGTATGTGCGTTGGGTAGTAATATTATATCGAATAACAACAAACTAGTGTTAAAAAATTACTTAGATTCGACTTTTGTAACTTTATACTAACTTTTAATATCGTCTTGTTGAAGGGCTTTTATATTAAATCCCAGTTTATAACCATATCTGGATCTGAAACTTTCGGAAAATATAATAATAAAGAGTTGAGAAACAAGTAGGTCAATCGTGATAGCTATGAATAAATTAATAAATAAATGTTTGGGGACTTTACACAAATCGACCTAGTCCCCGACTAATATAACCAAATATGAAGAGAACTTTAGAATTTACTAACCTTTCAAAATCATACATATTTATATCATAACTACAAAGTATGTATTTTAAGAGTACCTTCAACTCTACAATAACGTCACTTCGAACGCTTAAGTGTTACCCAAACATTCCTTTAAAGACCTAATTAAAACACAAAAACAATCCTATTTAATTCGGAACTCGAAACTTTTTTCGCTCATATTAATTCCATCATATTGACGCACCCTCCCACAGGGTGTTAAAGGGTAAGGGGGGCTAAGGGGTGAGATAACGGGAGACATAAAACGTAGATCGCTAATTCATCATAAGTTAAAGGGGTTTTTACGTACGGACTTGCAAAACACTGCATAGCGGAAAACACCAAGCGCCTATGAAAATTGGAGCGACTTATGCCCTTCTCAATTCGAGCTGCGTTCGGACTTACTCTTTACATTCTAAAAAGTCGTATGTGGATAGATTTTGAAGAATGATATGTCGTTTTCCGCAAGGGTCAGGGTAAAAATGTGCACAAAGGCCAAAGGAGATATTAGAATGTGATATTAATTAACTTTGATCGCGTTTGCTTTAAAAGCTTTAGGTTATAAGGTATTGGATCCGGTGGAAACTGGTTAGAACCAGCCTTTGAAGGTTTTTCCGCTTTTATTGGCTCTACTTTAAGTACTGAACTTAAGCCAAAGGGTGGATTGGCGATGTCGATTGAAGTGCATTTTCTGTTTTTAGGGTTCCGTACCCGAAGGTCCAAACGGAGCCCTAGTGCTGTCACCGTCTGTGCGTCATATGTCACACACTTTTACAGCTAAACGGTTAGAGCTGCTGTCTTCAAATTTTTACAGTATAAGTAATAGGGATACATTGTAGACCAAGCCATAAAATTGTTAAAAATTATTGGAGCTTCCATACAGCTAAAGGGCCCCCCCTTGATTTTTTTTAATGTTAGAAAATAAAGGAATGAGAAGCCACATGCTTTACTTACTACTACCAATTTATTGACTGACAATTATTCAAGCATGATTCAAAGACTACTGATTTTTTAAACATAATAAAAAAGATTTGCTCTATATCGGTTAATTAGTTTCTTCTTTGAAGTTATCTCATTTTTCAAATGCGTAGCATAGAAGAGATGCGAGCGGCGGCACGCCACTGCTACGGGTCTACGCGCGCTACGAGTGCTACGAGCGAGTAGCAATAAATGAATAATTCTGCCATTCGGGCGGCTTATATTTTCTTCATATGGTACGGAACCGACAGTACGAAGTCCGACACGCACTTGGCCGGTTTTTTCCTTATCTACAACTACATATACATTTTCAAGTACGAAAGCGGTGGGACAAAGTCAAATACAGAGATCATTTTAAGAAATAATATCCTTGGTATTCTTAGCTATTGCACAAATTGACTTGTTTTTTATTTAGTACAGGTATCAATACGAAGCGAGAGAATTCAAGAATTTAGTTTTATATAGGTACTGTATTATATGTCTACGGGACGTTATGTTGTATCTACATGTTTCCCTACGGCTGTGTTAAGATGTAATTAACAAAGACAGGGAATTAGAGCGTTTGGTCACGTGATTAAAAAGGGTAAAGTTTTTCCCTTCGATCCCAAATTGGTTTAGAAGGGACGTGTACCCTTTACGTCCTAAAAGTATTGTCAACAGTCTTAATTATACAAAAAAAGTCACGTATTTATTAATTGAGCGGCATACTTAAACTAGTGACTGAAATGCCATACAATAGATAAATACTAATACTTAAACTCACCTTAGTAAAAAACTACCTAACTAAATGACTTATATTTATTCCTAAAAGGAATACTTTTTTAAATTGAGGTAAGATCGTTGTTAAGCATTAGGCTGAGTTATAAATTGTCATTTGAATTTTACGTGAAAAAATCATGATTTTTATGCAAATTTTTTCACACATTTTTGGCATGCTTGGATTGGATATAAAAGAAATGTTACGGAAAAATATAAACACAACCAATATTTACATTAATCAGTTTTATCAAACAAAATTTACCCGATACAAATTGAAGTTAAAACAATTGAAACATTAACTAGATCAATATAATGACATCAAAAGCGCAAACGGGGTTCGACGCGATTAAAAGGTTCAAGTTAACTAAGGTTCAAGTGGATTACGAAGTTCCGATAAATACTTCGATCCGTAACTTTTGAACTCCCGATCGACTGAATTACAGCTGTATAATATACAGAATGTCGCAAAATAGCAGTAGGGAGACCACTAAAATGGACACTTAGGTGACTTCCTGACATGGCGGGCGGGAACGATATGTGATAGGTATCTTGTTCTTTGACGTGAGCTTACTGATGTGAGATTCCCTCACTTGGCGAAATACTGTAAGTATTACGTTTGCTCAGTGGTAATACCATGCGCAGAAGTGGGCCAGTACTGCATTCGTATAGCTTGACATTGACAGCTGACAGTTTTCTCATATCTTACCGCCTCCACATCGACAAATCAGGAAGACGCCTTACTTAGGCAATTAAATGCATGTTGAAGTTATTCTTCTACATGCATGTTAAAGTTTCTTGGAGGTAATTTTGAATGATTTCTGAAAATAATTATAACTAGTAATAACATTTTGAATGTGAATCTAAATTTGAAACTCATATTAGGTACCTACCTACATTAATAGAATAACCGTTAAATTCCTATAAATGGCCGGAGCAGCATTCAATCAAACCATAATAGCGAACCAATAAGACTAATCCCAATCAGATTCAGTCTTCTATTAGAACCACCAGTCTACAAAGACCCGTAGCTGCTTATTCAACTCTTACATAACCAAGTTCTTTATAGATTGGACTATCACTTGCACTCAAGCACTCGTTTTAGACTAACCAGAACATGTTGACCTCAATCTGTATGGCCAGCACTTCAAACACAGGTTCATTTTAAACTAGTGTTTTCGCATTCGATACCAATTACAGTTCGCTAAATGAGGTGCGAACCGATGACATGTTAGTGTTACTAGTTTAAAAAGGTCCTAAGGGGATAGTTGTTTGAATACATATTAGTCTTTTGTCGCTAGATGTCGCCTTTGAAGTTCTATTGGCACAAGTGAGATAGCTAATTAGTGAGTTTTTTTTTAAGAACAAAGGATTATTCGGTTTGTTGCGTATGTTTCACACTTATTGGCTAGGCGGAAATCAATTAAAATAGCAAAATTGTATGAATTTGTACTAAGTTACTTATTTCCCTTGTATTTAGCTTAAGTGATACCATAAGATAACGTTTGTACAAATTATACAAATAGAACATAAACGACTTATTATCTGGCTTCAAGCTAGGTTTCCATATAAGAATCTGATACGAAAACTGTTATCATGTCAATAATAATCTTTAAAAGTACGTGAAACAGAATCGAAAATATTGACTCAAAGTCTTAACCAAGCTGATAAATATGTAGTCGCCTCGAGTCTTCAAACACAAGTATAGATAATAACCAATTAACTGTAATTATAAATTAACGGGACGAACTAAAAGTCGGGGCAAATATTTCCGAAGCGGGGGACAAGTTGGCAACTTCGTAAAACTTCGGGCAACTTCGGCAAAACTCGATGAGCTACAAATAGGCATCGGAATGAAGTTCGGTTTACAGTTCGCCTTTTAATTATTTCGGCAGGTACGTATCGCCCTTGCTCACTTTTGATTTTCGAAATTCGAATTTCCTAAAGTACGTAATTACGTTTGTCTCGGATTCCTCTTAAATGCGTAATAGAGGCGTTTGGTAAACGGAAACGGTATAGCAATGCTTTTCTGACATACCCATTTTTTTAGTATGACATACCTATGTGAAATAGGACGAAAGAAAACTTCAACGTCATTACGTCAGATTATAAGATTTGAAGAAGATTGGTAAAGATCGGAAACAACAATGATAGAAACCTAAGATTTCGAATATGAATTTTTTATTAATCATGATTCAGCAGTAATCACCATCATTGTCATCTTACATACTTCCTAGTTTTTGCTGAGTTTGCTGTTACAAATCTGCAAAAATCGTTTAAATGGAAAACTCAATAGCTAAAATTTGATTTATTTCTATACTTAAAAAACTTGTAGTCATAAAATAGCATTAACTCTACATTTCGTGTGTTAAAAAACTTCCACGTGGAATAACAAAACGCGTAAACGAAAAACGAAACTAAATAACCACTCATCGAAACCCGATAACTTCTCAACGCTCAAAATTCGAATACAGAACAAAGATGGCACCGTTCCAAACCGTCGCGGAGCTGTCAGCGAATGAATGAAACGTCCATTCACTCACTCACGAATGAACGGGAGAGGCATACGTTCAATCAGTCGTGGCTCGCATCATTTGACACATCTGCCTGGATGGCTATCGGATAGGAGTCATATATCAGTGTTGTGTTCTAATTATAAGATTGCAATTAGAAAAACAACGCTAGGGCTGCTACTTGCTACAAACGTACACAAAGAATGAATAATAAATTCGTCAGGCTTTTTTTCTGGGAATTCTATGTTAATAACAATTTCATACATAGCTTTCAGAAAAGCCGTTTTCTATCTATTTAGTCATTACGCTTAGCAGAATTTAAACTTAACTGAAACTAGGTCAGAAGTTTAAGTTTTGTTAACAGCAGCTACTTTGTAATAGCTTTACAGTCTTCACACATTTATTAATGTTTAAGTGAAGAGTCGCCGAGAAATGAGATTACTCTATAGCACTTAGCGGGGGACGATATTGGCAACTACCGATGCTTTTATCTCTGACGTACATAGCTAGGTTTATACGACTTTTATAATAGATTTATACAGCTGCTGTTGTAATATTGTTATTAGTATTTTCTTTATTCTATATTAAATACGTATCTAACTCAACCAGTTATGTTAATTATGTTTTTGAAGTGTTAAAATTGTCTAAAATGTAATGAAATTTATTGCTAATTTACCAAACAATTCATATTCGTTACACATGTAGTTAAAGCGAAGGAGGAGTGACAGTGATAAGGCATTTTAAAGGTGATCTCTTGACATTTAGTTCCATATGGTGTTAGCATCAATTCGCCCCTTGAGCACATAAAGATTGACAGGTAATACACCCTAGCATACAAAACAAGACGTACTTTACCGTTTCACACTTTTAATGCAATTGTTGAACTTTGAAAATCATATAATTCAAAATTGTATGAGTTCAATTAAAGGTGTGGTGGAAGAAAGTATACTTACATTCACCTATTCTAGTATCATTTTAACGGTCATTATTTAAATTTCATAGAACGTCTTTTGTTGGTAAAATAACAGTAATTAAACCAAATATTTATACAACTGTTATACCTATGAGTAACACAAGTATCACAGTCAATTGTGAACCGCAACAGTTGGTTTATTTCAACAATATTCTAATGCTTTTCTTGTTATTTATGACCATGGGAAACTTAAATAAAGGTGTGAAAAAAAATCACCATTTGATCTCATATCAGCATTCAAAAGGATTTAAGTCAACCGATTTGAGTTTTATAACAGTCGTATAAAAACTGAACTAGGACGTTTCGGTTTAAACTTAAAATTAGCATTTCCTTTTACTTAACTGAACCTATGATTACGAGTTAAGCTTCGTTTAGACAATATTTAACCGGCACATTTAGATGATTATCTGTTCTCAACCATTGTTTAAAGTTACAGTTAGTTTAAGTGTCAGAATGATCTAAACTAAGGTAAGTAAATCTCCTAAGACACAAATTACTTTACATTTGTGTCTTAGGAGATTTACTTACTGCCACACATTTTGACCTGTATATGATAATGTTTGGTTATATAATCGTAATCATTAGTACAACTATTTACTTACACACTGTTTGTATATCATCATACCTGTTCACATGTTTGGACCTGGGAATGTCCCTGGAGTGCGGTGGAGATACTGCGATCGCCAACCCGCATGCCAAGCGTGGCGGTTATGGCATATACCCCCCGTAAATTTGGGGGAGGCCCATGTCCAGCAGTGGACGTCCTTTGGCTGACATGATGGTGGTGGTGGATGTCCTAAAACTACGACCAAGACCGCCGGAGGACGGGCAGCAGCATCCCTGGAGTGCAGTGGAGATACTGCGATCGTCAACCCGCATGCCAAGCGTGGCGATTATTGCTTTTACCCCCCATGACATTGGGGGAGGCCTAGGTCGATCAGCGGACGTCCCTGATATATGGTGGTGGTGGTGGTTCACATATTTTCCATAAATACATCTGACATACCGTATTTAATAATAAAAAAAAAAACAAGTCACAAAAGCAAACCTTACACAACCGTTAAACTCACGTCAACAAACAGTCGAATGCGAATCGAACAAAGCGCTGTGATTCGAAATTCGAATTTCGAAAGTTCGTAACGAGCTCAAGTTCGATCGCTAGTATCGCTAAACTTTGACTGGGACTCGCTTTAAAATAAAAACGTCATATTTAACATTTACACGCAATTATAATAGAACCTTACGACCCTTAAAGTAGAGTTGATATTGCTCCTAAATTTTAGTTATAGTTATCATATTTCACTTCCAAATCTGGATCTGTAGAGTAGGTATCAAGGCAGATAGTCTACCTAAAGCTGCAAATTTTATATTTAAACCTATGAAGAGCGAAGCGAAGTAATCCTTAGTCTTTGTCAGTAGGTCTTATAAAACAGATCTAGAAAATTACTAAAGCTACTTATATGCATATAAGGCTTTTTATCCCCCTTATGCCACACCCATGAACAATTTTCACAATTGAACTAAGGGCTTGGTTAATCACACTTGTTTGAACCCCCTTTTAAAGAGATACGATTTCATAAAATAAATATGAGTACAGAAAAGACCTCTATATTGGATTAGAAATACATATAAGTGTTCTATGCAACAGTTACATAATAAACAATAAGGGTTAAGACCTATGTAACTTTGCATATAATAGTTATTGTACGATAACTAAACATAGTTACAATATTTTCCCTACGACAGCGAAATAATTTGATTTATATTAAAAATCGTAATAGTGGCAGAATACGGTCATTGACGCGTGCCTCTTTTAAATATAAACAAAATACAGTTGCTTAATGAATGGGAATTCATTATGAATCTTCCACCAGTCGTATAATGACTTATCTATGGTATAGACTGGCATAGGTATATATTTTTTTTAATACTGCTGTCAGTCATGTAATTGACAGATTACCATGCTGGACGAGAAAATTATCAACTAAAACCAATTAAATACAATAATACTAGTGGCTCTATGAGCTGTAGACCTCGCGAATTGGCTTTCAATATTTCCAAGAACTGATTCGCCATAAAAATTTAAATAATTATCGAACCTGCTCACAAAATTTCAGGATCGGTTGAGAAATGCGACCTGCAGAAGAGAACCACCGGGCGTACGAAAGCATTTTTGCTCAAGCTGAAACGGAGACGCTTCGCTCGCTCGGTCAATAATTCTTATCGTCAAAAGTTGTGGGTTCATTGAAAATCTCGTAAATTGGTTCGTAAGTAACATCATTAAAAATCCGTCAAGAAATAATAAGTAAGTATCATAAGTTTCATTTACGCGCCCTCACTGAGGCATAATCCTTTCTTAATAGCCTGTAACTCTCTGTTGTACAGCACTGCAGGTGTGAACACGCTTTTATTATTAGCTCCCAGTTCCTAACTCAATATTTGCTTATTAATGCACTACGGCATAAGGGACGGGCCCGATTTAACCCAACTTTCCCTGCCTTTTCCTGCCCCTCTATACGGTTATAAGTCACGTTTATCGGCGCAATAGTGACAACTTTCCGAAAACTAATTCGAATTTTGAACGTAACTCACGCTTCACTTAAGATGCAAACGAACTAGGCCACACCGAAAACCGTTCATTTTGGAAGGATTAATTCTTTGATTCGTTCGTAACCAATTTCGAAAATGGAACGTCACTACAGTCAAACCGCACGCGAGAATTACCGAAAACACACGAATATTCAAATGTAGAACGCCCGAATCACCAATCGGATTATCGTTCTACATGTATAAAAGACGAAAATTCGCGCGAGTTCTTACCCCTTCCCACCCCCAAAAGGGGGAGCTAATGGCAACAGCACTTGGATTCATTAGTAAATTAGAAACCGGATGAGTCCAAAGTTAGGAAAATTCAATATCTAATAATGATTAGGTACCCCTGATACCTGTCTATCGGCAATAGACAACTTTCACAATTCGCCGTCCTATTTGAATTTGTCAATCCGAGTTTGAGTTCGTTCCGAATTATACTGAATTGAATTATTTAGTTTTCGATTGGATTCTGTTTGGATTCCGTTCGGGTTTTGTTTGCAATCTACCTGCCATGTGGTTTGACGAATTTACGCTTCGCGGGACTTCTTTTGTGAGACAGGTATCCCCGATTATCAATACCGTTCATTTGAATTTGGAACGTTCAAACTTCAGGGCACTCCATTTTTGAATAGCCCGCCATTTTACTGACATAGTTCATCCGTCAAGACTATCGCGTTCGATTTTTCAAATATTTTAGCGCGAGATTAACTTTTTTCTGGCTGTCGAAACGCGTTTCCTTTGCCGCTACGAAACAAGCTTCGTAAATAAAACTCTTGGAAGGTAATTCGATGCCAGCAGCAAATTAAAACTGACATTGAGAGATTAAGAGCGCACCTTGAGTCCGTATTGACTGGAGCGAGATGGGCAAACATTATTTTTAACGTGTAAATTTGAATTTTGAGACGACAATGAAAAATATACGAACGACTCAATTAGAAATTAAAACGCCGTCTTTCGAACTCGCGAACCTGAACGCAACCTAATGAACCGTCTATTTTTATGACAGTTTTTTTGTAAAATATTTTTCTAAGTATTTGAAATTCCGAGTCGCGATCGTGTTTTGTTTTTATTTTAATTCAATATATTTATTTTAAATTTATAATTACAGCACGCAATGTTTGTGTCTCGCAGTTACGTATAATAATTGATAAGTTTAAGAGCGATAAGTATAGACAAATAAACGTGATTGTAAGGCACCTATTGATTATGTTTAGGAAGCTTAAGCTGATTATATTTTTCAGGGGGCGGCAGACAATGGTCAGACGAGGGTGGAAGGGATAAATAAGGTTAGAAAATACGGATGTGTAAAGGGACGGAGGTGACAATTTAGATCCCCAGGCTAATTGCGCAACTTTACGAAAATGAGTTAAGGCCTTCTCTTTTTTACCTTCAAAGAAGACAGTTGATGCTAAGAGTGGTTTTGAAAAGTACGCAATTACCTTACTTTTACCGTACACATTGAATAAAAACTGAAAATTCTGGCTAGTCGACTTTTAGCACCAAACAGAGTTAACATAATTTTTAAGAAAAAAAAACTGACTTCAATGGGGGAGGCCGGTAAAAGATTATTATACTTAGATGGTGCACTCTTAGATAGATATACAATAAAATAAAAATTGTTATAATGTATGTTTATAATATTTATCAAAAATTAATCGTGAAAATAGAACTTGCTTAACAAACACAGCTAGGAGGACAAATCGCCAAACGTGAACTTTTTGTCGTTGAAGAGTTCTGTTCTGATCATCATCAGCAGTTCCACTTCATCCAATGTCACATTTTTGGATGAAAATGCTTGACTTGTTGATAAAAACACAAAAATTACTATATGTTTGCCTTGAAGATTTGAGGAGTTCCCTCAATTTCTCATGGATTCCATCATCAGAACTGCGTTTTGACAAAAACGAGACCAACTTGAATATATATACTTATATTCAAAAAAAGAATTTTCCAAATCGGTTAAGAAATGACGGAGTTATGGACTAACAAACATTAAAAAATATATATATATACAACCGAATTGATAACCTCCTCTTTTGAAATTTTGAAGTCGATTAAAAAAGATATATAAACATGAAAAATACACAGTATTTGTTAATAAAATTAAGACGTTTAGGAGAAAAATAGTAGTTTCAGTATTTATAGCTTTGAGCAGTACCTGAAAATGAATATTTTTACACTTAAAAATCACTAATCACGAGCCAAAGACGAAAGAAATTACGACTGCCGGTCGCTTATCGACCCATCTCCCGTTACCAACTTCATGTGATAGAATTAGAATAAAGTTACTCATCCTTCGCCACGTGACGGCCACATGTAAAAACCCCAGTAAATTTCCCCCCAAAAAAACTCCTTTAAATTTCCAAATCTCGACCCTTTCCCTCGGTCATATTTATTTTATTTGGATGGGAATTAATCCTTTTCCATTAATTAGTGTGTGCGGGTTCGAGCTTCTTGAGGGGTCACTGCTTTTGACAGGGATTTTGTAAAATCATTGGAAATGTGCTGTTTTTGGAGGCTTGGGTAACATATGGCCATCCATTTTCCGAGATGACGCGGAGTTATTGCTGCCGCGGTAAACGGAAGGTAGTTTGTTTTTTTTTTAATATGCCCATTAATTGGGCTAGTTTTTTATAAATATATATGGTATCTCATATACCGAAAATAATAAAGCATGTGCTTAAAATAAATAGGTACGTTGCTGATTCTTTTATATATGAATATTTTTATGGGTTTTACAGAAAAATGAAAAGTATCTCGTCAAAACAGCCAAGTCGTCCAATCGCTCCTGTCAGGGAAATAAAGAATGATCGAACTAAAATCTTAATTGGCACGCTTCCCGGCCTCTGTGTAGTACAATGTGCTCTCTGTCTGTCTTAATTACTTCTTCATGTATTTATAGTTTCGATTGTCACTCATAATATTTCAGGTCATACCTGAAAACTTCATTTTACATGGCACTGTGCACGTTACACTGACTTTTATTTATATTAAAGAGTGATCTTTTGACTAGGGACTGATCATAGTCTTACCGGTAAATGATATCAGGACCTAAGATGAAGCTCACTGGTTCAGATTTACTTTGAAGATACCTAGATTTAGCACCTTCAAAAATAAATTGTAGATTTTTTTATATTTATTGATAAAATTAAATTTACACAAACAAATAGTCCAATACAAGAACACAAACAAAACAAAATCTATTTAAACCTGATAAAAACAAAAACCTATACTAAAACCTACTTAATTAAAAAAAGCTGCATAAAATCGGGACCCCTTGGTAGGGTACCCATAACGCAGGCAGCATTCCCGCGCTGGATAGCGATTGCTACCCTTTGCGCGAGAAAGCTGCCTGCCCTCGGGTCACCTGTAGATTCCCGCAGGCGCTTGCTCAGCGCCTTGTGGAGCCCAAGGGCGCTCCGGCCCCACGGGCCGAGTGTCTCGACGCCAAATGGTATAAACTCATATTGGGCGCCGAGAAAACTATATTTGCCCATCTTCAATCTCTCACGAGCGTCCGCCGCCGCACCGGCCGTTTTGCTGGTCGCTGGAAGGTAGGACGCCGCCAGCGTTTCGGCGCAAGTAGCGTCCCAAACCATCGCGCGACCCATCCTCCATGGAATCAATGTCATCCCATCAGGGCGCTTCCCATCGTCCCGAATAATTTGAGGCTCCAGAACCGCGGGGACGTTGGCGCTGATGAGTGCCCTTCTTAGGATGTCATTGATTGCAGCGTGGCGGGAGTAGCGGCCGGCGCGCGAAGAGCAGACGAGTCCATGATGGCCAAGGGGATCCACGGCGGCCCCACAAGAGGCGCAACAATGGTTTTCACAGATCTCTGCCCCCAGTCTGAGACCAACTGCGATGCGGAGGGTGTTAGGGTCAATGAAGGTGCCGGTGTTGGGTGAGGGGTAGGCGTGTAGCCAGTTCCCAGCTTCAGGCCTTGACACTGCTAGGAGCCTTGCACGTTCTTTGCCTGAGGCCTCATTAACCAGAGACGTTAAGGTCGAGGTAGAAGTTATGGTGTTCCAGGCCCTTTGTAATTTGGCTTTGGATGGTAAATTTGGACTCGGTCCAGCTAGCCAGGCGTTCGAGGCTTCAACCAAACACGAGATCTCGCAGTTTGTACCCGATGGGGCTTTAAGGATTTTACCTGCGAGATCAGAGGTGCTGTGGGTTGAAGACAGGAACGCCGGTACAGCGACACTTGAAATTTTTCGGGTGCCAAGGCCACCATACCTTATTGGTAAAGATGCTTGATACCATGCCCGCTCGCTGCCTTATAAAGAGTTTTGTCAATAAAAAATTCAAAATGTTGACCATGAAATATTCTTAGAATCATTTATTTCATTATAATAATTGTCTGTTAACTTAATTAATATTGTCTTTATCTTTACTCTGTGTGATATCTTTTAGGCAATTTCAGTGATTCTTTTAATTATTCAGATATATATCAGAGCGGGCAAATATATTAAGCCACCACAATTTAGATAGAACTGCGACAATCGTAAAATGATTATTAAGATCAAAGTTAATATCATCACGATATTAAAATCTGAATTTTATATATTTATCTTATCTTAGACTGTAAATATTTATATGAATATGTTTTCGTCTTTTACTGACGATACTGCAGTCCCTACGTCGTTTCAATGAATAGGCAGATTATGTAGTTCACATAATAAAATCTTATAATGTAAAATTAATTTACAGTAACAATATAACTTCATGATATATTTTTAACTGTCTTAATTATATCAAAATCTCAACAGACTTAAGACTATTTGGTGTTCAGAATAAAAGAATCGGCCATTTTCCGTGGGTAAGTCCAAATCGTAAAAACATAAGGCAGTAAAAAGTACAACGACCGAAACGAAAAATTAATGGCACGAAATCTCATCTAATTAAGAAAAATGTGAGTATCAATTATTATGATACATGGTTCTGATACCGTATAAATAGAGAGTTAAATTGATATATTATTTATTAATGTTATTTCTGACGGCTAAATGTGTTGTACCTACCGAAAACGATTTCCAAAACTACCTAAGTTTTAAATACTTATTACAGTAAGTATTATAGGGTTCAAAATTGGAAGACCGCTTTCTTGGCTGACCTTACGGAATAATTTCTTTATTAGTCGCAATGAGTATGATATCATAATAACTAGAATATACAAATTTTACACATGTTCCATGTTCCACATAATGTTATGTCTGTAATCCTGTCAACATAGCGCAAATTTGACAAGACGTTTTGACAATCGTTATGAAGAACCTATCTGAAACGCTGTAGTAAATTAACAATAGTTCATAGAAATTTTTTTTTTTAATGTAAAACATAATGACACAATCACAACTAAACGCTAGTGCATATTAGAGGTTAGTGTTACAACTTTAAAGATCGATTTTTATTACCGTTTCTTTCCAATCGCCCGTTTTCTTTTTCAGAAACTCGATCAAAATGTGACCAGTGATACAAGTTCCAAATAGGACGTTGGAGTTCGAAAGAAAGGTTTCGAGTCGTATTCGATTAGAGCACAATAGCGATGTTTTGAACAATGAGCTTCAATCGGACCCTTCTTAATGCCTGTCCTTTCATCGGGATTAATCAATCAATTGTTTTATTTAATAAATTCGGGATGTTCCGAGTTTGGGATCAAATTGTTCGACTTATAGTTTTAAATGGTATCCATTGATATTCCAAATTTGAATTCGAATGTTCGTAATTGAATTATGGCTGGGAATTGAGATGTTTATGTTCGAAACCGTAATTCTAAAGGTTTTCGTGGCGGAAACTACTTACTCATCTAAGCAATATTTTCGAAAGTATTCCTTGCATACACAATAATTATTTACGTAATCCAATTTGTTTTAAATAGTTTTGTTTACGAAAGCTCCATTTATTGCAACGGTAACCACCGATTATTATTTTCATGTCTAATTCTTGTTAGTGGTTACCAAAATCATCCGGAATAGTAATCGCTCATAGAATTACACCGTTAGTAATTGCCGGCGTGAGAGAGTCCAAATTGTACTTTCATCTAACTTAAGAAGGTCTTAAGATTTTATTGAGCCCGTATGTTCTTACCATTATTTTCTTCTAGATGGGATTGTACCGCTCTAATATATTGCACAAACAACCGATGGGTTGAATAGATAATATTCTTTGTTTCCAACTTAATGAATAAATCGACTAATGCTTTAATTGTTGCTTAATTTATAAATAATTCGTTGTTGGCTTTCCGATTTGAATCGAATATTGCTGGTCAGGTAGATTCAGAGTTTCTGATAACGACAATAAAACAGATATTCACATCCTCTGCTCCTTTGGACCAAATGCGCAGAAGAAGTACAATCTATCTAACTAGCCAGGATGCACATCATGCAACCAGAGAAGACACAATTAATTGCGATCCACGCTGTGCTACCCAAATTTCTAAACCAAACGTTTATAAGTATGTTGATCAATATTTTTGTATATTGAACATCGAACCTATTGTAAAATAAATTCTGAAGACCACACTCAATGTCAGGCATGGATATATACAAAACCTTTACAGTTACAGCTGCAGAACAGCTTTATTGTTTCCCTCCAACTTCCTACAGTAGCAAGAATAAGCATATAATAATAGTAAACGGCCAAGGGAACTAAGCAGCCATTGCCGCCCGCAATTACATTTTCCATAAAAGTCATGAATCAATGTCGCAATGATAATCATCGTACTTTCTTTTGTCAATGCACGCATGTTCTCACGTCCAAACTACGCCTAATTATTACAATATTTAGGCTTCGGTAATTTTTAATGATAACAGAATTTTACTACGTTCACATAGCAGTAATTGAATGGCATACTTTCATGATTTTTAATGTATGTTTTAATGATTTTCGGCTTTCTAGTTTACTCGAACGGTAACTTTATGTTGATACCTAAATAAATTACTGTTTGGACTTCGTTAGTGAAAATCACGACCGTAAATATTCGATTCAGGCACTGATTAGGCTCGCGTAGATACTTACTAGTCGGTTGCATGACATTTCGAACTTTCGTGAAGTGGATCTGTCACTTGTCCCAACAAGATGAATACGGTATTTCACTGATAGTCAAATCAGCAACTTTTTACGAAACGTCAAAGACGCTCGGTTAGTATAATGGAACTCTTAAGTAAGCTCATAGACAAGTGCACTCTTGAACCAACGAGTACGAGCAAGTAACAGCCATAGAAACAGGAGATACTACGGTAAAGTAGAGTAGGTACCATCTGTGGCCGAAAACGGGTGTCGAAAGAAACTCACTTTATCGTATTGTGTCACTTTCCAATATGGGTAATGACTATATCTATTTATACGTACATGTCTATATATTTTTATGTGGCAATGTGTGGGAGAGGGCACGTTAAGACAAAGTCTTCTTCAGATTATTTTTTAACTTATCTATAGTTAATTTAAAAACAGTATTGCGTCTTACAACATTAAGTTATTTTTTTTTATATATCTGTCTTGCTATAGTGTAATACTATATATAAGGTCTTTGGTAACAGCTACTTGATTAGGTAATCTGTCAAACTTACGCTAGATATATCTAACTGTTATTTTTATGTTATGTAACGTTATCAGTATCACCGCTCAGGACTAAAACGACTTTATGCTAGTAATTTGATTAATTGTCTTCCTCTCGAACATAACACAGCGGTGCAAATTTTTTGACACTTAAAATATATGATTACAAATGATGTCACATGTGTCAAGCATCACCTTTACGACCAGATGTAGCCAATTTGGGATTATAATCATTGCAATCAAATTGAAATCATCGCCCGGGCAATAGACAATGATAGAGTAGATCAATCTGCTCAATTGAGCAATGGACTCTTACGTAATCGGAGATGACAAATCTCAAACTCAATTTCAACCCACGTTGAATTGTCGACGAATGACGATCATTTTTCTACAGGAATTATGATAAAATGAAACGTTTAAAAGTTTCGAAGGTTAATGATTCTGATGGTGACATCAAAGAGCGCATATTAGATATAACATCAATCTTGAAAATTCTATAACAGTTTTAGTCAATACATTTCAGAATTGCACACGCAACTGAGTTTTAACTATTGTTTTTGGTGTAAACAAAAGCAAGGTAGGTCCGGCTAAGCCATTCCAGAAACTTGGTAGCGTATTGCAATCTTAATGTTACATAACTTTAGGGCCTATTATCGTGTGGTTCCTGCTTATCAGGTATTGGAAAGAGATACTACATATTTCGCAGGTTTATGTTTTTGTAGAGCTCGAGAGTTTCAGACTAGTTGTGAAACTCTACCCAAGATAAAAAGATAGGCTCCAAAAATACATAAAGTTTTTTGAATGTGTCGGCAACTTAGTAACATATTCGTTACAAACTAAATAACTAATTAGTCGAAGAAAGCAAACCGATACGCACATCTGTGCGCGCGTATCCGAGCGTGCCGATCGGCGCGGGCGCACACGAACGTACGATTGTCGCGCGACAAACGCAGACTGGAAACAATGGCCCTTACATACCCACTTGCTAGTAAACGAATGCTATATATCTGCCATAAAAGCGATCATGTTAGCTAGGCAGGAAGTATTGTTGAAAGACCAAAAGTAAAACTGTCCAAAGATTCCAAAAAAAAAAAACAAAAAGGTTTTTCTTGTATGTCTACGCTAAACATCGGTATGAATCGACTTTCTTATAGAATATACTTTATGCTACAGTCTACAAGCATAAATTATAAATAACATAAAACTATCACTCAACGATCCGTTAATGACGGAACAAATAAACGTGTCTACTTTTTCGCACCGCACCCATTTTTCATGTAATAAAATGATAGTAAAAAATGCTCCATAATTTACTAATTAAGATATTTCACAGCGTTAATGCATTATGCGTGTGAAAGGCATACAATTATTCTAATTTATTCATTTATACTTTTTCTAAAACTGTGTGTCCACTATTATTTTTGCAAATCGGCGTAAAAATGCAAATAGAAATCTAACCCGATTTGATGCGTAAGTAAATGAGTGAAAGCAACAAGTTCGTTTATGGGTAAGCAAACCTTAACTTGGTTGACATCATAATAGTTAAAAAGTATATTATAAATATATTACATGGTACGTACATACCGTTCACAGATAAAGTGGTGGAATGTATCATGACAGTTTCGAGCATGATTTTTATTCACATAATATGAATGTGGAATGCAAATGATTTTTGGTAGTAAACGGTATCATGCTACCAGTGTAAGTGATTTGAAAATACCCGAGTGTACACAAGGCTTTATCTTATTAATCACAATCGCATGTGTGTCGCGGGCCTTGCCCGCGCGTACGCACATTTTATTGCTCAGTTTCTCGATGAAAACCGCGATTGTTGGATTAGTTCGGTTTGAAATTAAACCTTATGCCTTCATTTGTTCAGTGCATTGAGCAGAAACACGATTCGATAGTTCTGTTATGAGAGATGGGAATCGCGGTGCGTAGACGCGTCCAATTGCAATAAAATACTTAATAGTATGCGGTTTACTGGGGAAATTACTTATTAACATGTTAATTACTTTACTTTACTCGTTCATTCGTTTTAAAAAAAAGTATATTTAAAGCTTAAGGTTGTAGTATGGAGCAGTATTGTGATTCATATGGCAACAGTAAATCAGTAAATTCAGTTTAGTAGGAACCATTTAGTAGTATTAATGAAACTCCCCAACATGTTTTTTGTTGTACATTTGTTTTACATTTCAATCGAGAGATCGAGGTGTCAAAATGGAATTTCACTGAATTTTCGTTTCTGTCAAAGCAGCCAGTGGCAGCACAAATTATATAGGTACATGAAAGTGATGCTGCTACATAATTTGAGGATATGTCAATATTCAATGCAATAAAAACATGACCATCCATTTCGCAGTCGAGTAAAAACACCAATAGCACATCCGTCGAGATCGAACCGATTACCCTCTGAATGAACTGAATGCAGCGGAAGCGGTACAAAAAATGAAACTATGGGAACTGATAATTAGATTAGACCATACATACATACCTACATACATATTGTGGGTATCAATGCTTCCGGTCGTGAATGGGCTAATTGTGTGTTTGTCATTGACTTTAATTAATAAGCTATGAAACTCGTTTACATACTGAAGAATATACTACGATGTAGTACATTTTTATACCATATCTACCTCAACCTTTGTTGTATTTTAGTAAGTATCTTTATTAAAAAGCCCAGACAACTTGTGGTTAAGAGAATTATAATCAAACATACAAGTTAAAGGACGGTTTCAGATGAGTTTCAAACAAATTTCAGATGAGTTCTGTTGATGCATATATGTATGGCAGGGCCACTACCGTGCCCACCCCGAATCTGTTAACAACTACAACTCCGAACAGCATGATTGAAACACAAATCTTAGCTAAAGCTAAAATCATATTCGTGATATCGCATCTCACTTTCCATTCTCATTGAGCGTGTCTTTGTTGGTCAGTCATCATTGAAATCGTACCTCATATCATTATGTACTTACATTCAGCCAAGACAGCGGTTTACCGATTTTGAACCTTGTAGTAAAGCTAATAGAGTCAATTAAGTGGTAGATCGCCTTCTAAGCTTTTCATGAACATGACTTTAGGTCGATTAGGGCAAGTGCGCCAACAAGTACCCTAAAAATAACAATAAATTGATTATTAATTACTTACTGGCACTTGACCCACGGCTCGCTTTCCCGGTCAGTTGAGGTAAGCGCGCTCATCCCGTGGGGCGCTTATCTTAACTGACTTTTCAATGTCAGAACGTGTTCAGTTCATAGCACCACTAGCAGTTATAAATTTGATTGCATTCATATTTTTATTCTGATGACGTCTTCTAAACTCCTTCTCCATTGTTACAGCGAGCCACATTGGCCGAAAAAGAAGTGACCACACTCAAGGAGCAGCTAGCCACCACTAGTCCAATACAGGCCTCAGTGCCTCTAAAGACAAATGGATCACTTGAGCCTAGCCGGGACCAGGCCACCGAGACGAGGCTAGACCGGTTCAGTCCAGAAATCAAGGAGGAGAAAGAGGAAGAAGAGAAGATGGAAATGGCGAGGAGTAACTCAGCGAGGAGTAGCCCGCAGGGGGGATTGGAGAGTGAGTTGGCGGCTAAAGAGAAAGAGGTAAGTCTTATAGATTATTTTATAGCTTAAATTGGAAGAAATTAATTCTAAATTTCTTAATTAAAGCGCCAAGTTCTTGATTAACAAGTTGCACATACGTTAGGAATAAAAAATCTATTGAAGTAATCCATTATTGAAACACAGTCTTGTGCCCGCGAATACTTCCGTGTTTGACGAAATTATGTTTCCTTCATGTTATTTTCAATTTCAATTAATTTATGTTTAACTGTACCTATTACAGTTTTGGTTAGTAGAAAATGTTAATAAGTGCATATTCTGCCAGTACCTATCGGCCTAGAAATATTTTAAGTGCCTACATAAAAATAAAGCTTACGTTAGGTTTTCATTTCATGAAATCCTTTTCTTTAATGCCGTTGTCACGTTAGAAGACCAAGCTTCATTCGACCATAACTTATATCCTAAATATCTATTAGAAAACTATCCCCAACAACAAATAGATTTACTGGCTAAGGTCACTTGGTTAACTGGCTAGAAATTACAGTTAAAGGATGCAGTAGCCTTGGCTAAGTGGCGCAGTCATACCGTATCGAATGTAACGTACGATCAATAAATCAATTACATGCCCCCGCGCAACGTGAATTGGATTTGACAGTTGGCTAGATCTAGGGACGCACCATCGATAGATCGAAAGTGTAAGGAGGTCTTGAGATTTTGTATACTTATTCACAAATTTGACAGTGAAGAGATCGCTTAGGAATTAAAATTTGGCAACATAGGAATTTATTATTCTGGCACGATATGATTACTATTATAAAAACCAGAGCTCCTGGAGATGCTGTTAATGTGAGCGCTCACTCGTCATCATCATCATCATCAGCCGAAGGACGTCCACTTCTGGATATAGGCCTCCCCCAAAGAGTTCAACAATGACTGGTCCTGCGCCACCCGCATTAGTGCGCACTCCGTGATAAAATATACAGAAATGACTTTAATTACAAGTGCGTAAGAGCGTAAGATAATTTTGATGTGGAAACGTATACATATTTATATTTAAGTCTTTGACTATATTTATCAGGCAGTTGACAACACAATACTTCTATATACTTATATTTATATGAATGTATTATCATTTTCCTATACCTAACAGCTGTTATAAAAATAAAGACATGTGCACATTTCACAGGTGTATAGTTTTGTTTGATGATCGCATAATTTCACTAATTACAACTGCAGCGAAGTTCTCTTGGGTAAGTGAATGAACTGAAGTTATTAAATCATCGATACATTCATTGGCGCCCCTAGCGAAGGGAAACAGGATACGTTCAATGGAATGATTGATCGCAACGGACGATAATCCTTGCACTAAATAAATATCGTACGTATCGGTAATGACGTCATTCTTAACTCTTTACTTTATGGCTTGGCTACAGGAAACAATTTGGAACTTTTTAAGTTGTAGTAGATGCTTTATGGTGAAGATACGATACTAAAAAAGACAAGGGCGCCTTCTTGAGTCTCTGAGTACAAGTAAAAATTGAATATTTGACTTTCCTATAAATTAAAAACTTAATCTGTTAAAGCAAAAAACAATGTTTCAATGACTACACATAAAAAAGTTTTTAGCAAGTTAGTTAACTGAAAACTGGACAAAAAATAACTATTACTCGTCATTAACACTCGAATATATGTCTTGTTAATTAACAATTATCACACAAACACTCTCCAGAACATGAAGTGTATCAAACCCATTCATCTTGCCACCAGTATCATTACGATCGATCAATCAATCAATCAATATTATCGACGCAGACAATTAAAGCAAGTGGCAACACTGGCCGGCTCAATTCTGGAAGTCTTTTGAAGAAGGTATTATGTTTGTTTGTATTTCTAAGCCAATTAAACCCTTTTTCTACTGAGACTTCAGAATTATATTGGCTGCCCACATATTCCCGAAGTAAGTATTATTTATGAAGGTTACAGTGCACAAATCGAAGTAAAATTTTAATAAATCTTTTCGGCCATTCGTCATTGACAGCATAGTCAATGATACTCAATCAAGAATCCTTATGGTACTGAGTAGGCAAACGATGACATGTACTGATGGAAAGTGTACGTATTACTATTTCTACGTGGCTGCCTAACTTATCATTATTTGCAGCCTTTAGGCCAGTCAAAAACCTGCTTCAACACTTCTCCATTAATATCCTTTCACCAATGTCTTTTACCCAAAAAATCTGCATCACATCCTATTCCAAACCTTTTCATACGCATACTTTCAAAGCTATGCAATCCGAATGCAGACAAAAACCTGCAGTAAACAAACTATGCACAAAGAAGTGGCCCAGTCCATTTGAAGAGGCACTCGTGAGGTCTAGTCAAAAAGCGTTACAACCCATTCAGGCAGTCATTAGGCATTGAAACCCCGAAATTGAAGAAGCTCAAGTCTTTTCAATCTATGAAAGCAATGCTGATAATTCGGAAGGGGTTTCAGGTTTTATTAATACTAATAATGTCTGGGTAGCAAACAAAGAGTTGCGGGCTGAAGTCTGTATGGAAAATTCAGTTTGGTATTGGCAGAACTAATACTTTGTACTTATGAAACGAAAAGCGGACTCATACATACTGTAACTACCCGAGATTAGTCACGTTTAAAACGTCACGTGCATTTTTGTTTCCAAGCTCCACAGAAACACCAAACGCCTACACGACCAATCCTTAAAAGATCTTGCTGAGTTTTCTTCTTAGTTCACTTTTCTATAGCCATTAAATGTGTGGTAAACAATAAAGTCCACAGCTTCAGTGAGAATAAAAGAAAAATCCCGAAGTTTGTTTTCAACTTTTCAGGTTTTTCAGTTGAATCGAATGTTACAGAATTGGTTATCGATCGAAAATCAAACTGAAGCCTTAAAAAAACTTACTGTAAAAGTGAAAAGGCAATTCCCAAGCCAACCTAAATTGTATTTATAACTTTTCCATTCCTCTGCGGCCTCGACTTATTAACGTTATTGAAGCGACTTTTTCCCCGCTGTTTTTTCTGAATCTTACTAGATTTTAATTAAGTCTCAGAAGGGGTAACTCGGAACTGTTATTTCTTTTTGATGACGTTCGATAAACGATTCGAATTCAGAACTTTTTTGATTAGGCCTTTTGAATCGCGGACTGATTGCGGCATGATTAGATTAAAACTTTTCTTTTAGATAATTCCGTTAACAGAGCACCTTGCTGCGTAAAATCGTTTAACCATCTAGTTCGACAGCAGACAGCAGCTTTAATATCTCAATAATAATAGAGCAGCTTAAATCATAAACACCTTTATTTTTCAGCAATAAAACCTTACTTTCATCTAGAGGGCTGTACTAAAGTTCAACAGTAATTCTTCTTTAATGTCACTTCGCTGAACATGAAAGAGTGATGACGCTATTTTTGTATCCAAAACGAAAACACTCGAAATTAGTTTATGACGTCTGTCTGTCGTTCGATTTATTTTAATTTTGTTATTTTTGTCGGCGCATCTTATTAGTTCTGAACGCGTCTCTTCGACAGTGAAATATATTTGGATGCGTTTGAGTAATGGCGGCTCCCGTACCGTTTTAGATGCATCGGCACTTATCAATATCAAGTAGCGTGATGGTAATGATGCTAATCATAATTATCATCCTTATCATCAGATCATTATCATCAGGACGCAAAGGTGCCGGCCGGAAAGGGTTGGTAACTTCGCGAGACGAAAGAAATGGATTACAAAGGTTAATGGTAATCATTACACCTTTGGACTGCCAGTCTCACGCGTATCTTTTTTCAAGAGCTTTAGTCACGCTAGGTCGAAATCTCCCGCATCCTTTCAACCAAAAAACTACTATGTACATAACAGCCACCCTCTAAATTGTAATAATATTTTGTGCGTTCAAGATGAGAAACTCGTCAAATTTTGGCAGCGCTCAATACTTGTGATTACTGCCAAATATTCCAAGTGAGTCTCAAAATCACACTGGGCGAGTCAATCAAAGAGAAAGCCCAAATGTCGACAAGAGGCAATCACGCAGCACCAAACATAACCTATCATCTCGTCAGAATCGGCACGCACGATAATTTAATAACAAAAAACACTAGTGCCGCATTAGATGAAAAAGAACCAAAATGGTCCTACGCACAAGGGAATAAAGCATCGCTCCATAATTACACCCTACACGCAAACATGAAAGCAAATGTCAAACTCACATATTTATTTCCAAGTATTGAATGCTGGCCGGATTCTCGGAAGATCGGCGTAAACATCATCATGTCGATGATGAAAGAGATCTGCTTCTTTGTACTCGATGCTGATTATTCTAATTCTGGTCACAAAAAATGTAATTTGTTGGTACCGTGACAACGGCGCTGGGCATTGACGTTTCGATTGTTTCCTTTTATTTTAATGTTCACTTTACTGACAATTCGGGTAAATGTCCAGTGGCTTGAGAAAAACTTCAATAGGTTTTGTAGAGTTAATGTATCTCTTATTTAAACATAGTACCCACTTTGGTTTTCGCAATGATTAGGTACAGTCGAACTTATAAATAGCTGGATATATTTTAATACTTTATCGCTTTCACTCGTTCGATTATTAGTATGACAGTTTATACATGACGTTAAAGGGACATATTATACAAAGGTTTTAAGCTCATTGTGAGTATGACACGCGTTTGTGTTTATTTCTTAAGTTTGTATTTCTCGATGTTAAATTATGGACACATATGACAAGTGGCAAAGTTTAGAGTGCATGTGCTTTCGTAAGGGATAAAAAAACACCGATTTAGGAATTTAAAGGCACAAGCTCCTGCTACCTACCGGCGACCGAACTTTAACAACCTCATAATTAACTAAAACGCGCCGGTTTATTTATACCGCGTCGATATTCAGAAGCCGACTTGATAGATTCATAGCAGCGGAGATCAAAGACGCTACATTAATCATATCTCACATCAATCGCTGGTAGAGTCCTGTTTTTATTGTAAATCAGTATTAAAAAGCAACGCAAGCATATGAATCAAGCCAGCGCCTCGAGACGTCACCGAGCGCGATAAATTTGTGAAATGTAAACAAAAAAGGCGCAGAGTTCGGACCACCGTGCACCTGTTGCGTCTATTACCGGCCGATGCTATCGCCGGACCCACTAAATCAATTTATCCGATGCGTTAAGAAAAACCCGCGATTACCCGCCATCAAAGCCGCGCAAATGATCCTCGGAATTTCGTTTTTAACGTCTAAGTGTAGCGAGAAACTAATAAAAGTTATAATTCCCGCGAATTGATATTTACGCGCGTCTGGCTGCTTTACGATAGACAACAGTTACATATTTAATGTTCGATGTTTATCAACAATTCTTTCTCGTGCAGGTTTAGCAGCTATAAATTATTTATCTTCAAAGGCTTGCTTATTTTCGAACTTTTGTTTCTTCTACAATGTAACAGACACGTCATAAGCGTTGCGGAATTCGTTCTACCGCGCGATTTGATGAATTAACAACGCTTCATAAATTAGTAGATAACCAAATAAATATAGATAACGATATAACGACACCCGAGTCAAATTCAATGACATCATTTTATGTAAACTTTAGTCACGTTTAGTCAGACCGATTGACTCAGAGATTCATGAAAAATGACACATCGGCTACTATTTCTACTTTTCAGTCTATCGGAATGCGTAGGATGATATAGTTGTTTCTTTCTTTTCTTTGTCGCTTTCGAGACACATCTGTTTTTACTATTCCTTGGCTTTGCCTTGTCATATTGGACAAAGGTATTCAGTTTCAACTTTAATTGATTTTACATTGAAACTTTAGATTTGGTTGACAGCTTGAGATTCCAAATATCATTTTGCTTTTCTGTAATGTAACTTATAGTTATTAATATCTTAGCGAGTAAATCATTAAGGTTGAACAGAAAATCGTAGTCGTACCTCTATTAATATTAATGGTAATAACGATCAACGGTTTGCATATTACACTACTTATTGGAATTCGACACTCAAGCCTTTACATCTAGCCGACTACCTGATACAATCTGAAGTCAACTCTAACACGAATCCAATAAGCATGATATTCCAATAACGCTATTAACTAAACTATTTAGCAAAGGCAATTGATTTTGCGCTTAAAATTTTCACGCTTACCGTTCAATTTTGCATATAGCCTAATATTCCGCCATATGCTAGTATTGGCTCTTGGTTCAAAGCGTGCCAATCGATAGACAATTCAAGCGCGATCAGATTAAAGTTCAATTTTCATCGCGGTGGCTTACGTCTTGGTGTACACACGTGTTCTGAATATGTCAATTCATTACAAACTTTAGCGAGGATGATTTGTGACATTATCAGAATAATGTTCCTATATGTTCCATTAGAGGGGTATTGTTCGATGGTTCTGAGTAATTGACGAATTTCGAGCTTATAATGGCTTTCTGTTTGATTAGTGACATAATTGCTCTCCACTATCGGTTCTAGTTACATGTCTTTATCTATTTCTTTTTTCAATGAAGCCTTGTCTTTGGTGACTTAGACGCTATAGAGCTTGTAAACTATGATCTAATTTGAATGATTTCTTGGTATACAGATGACAGGAATGCCGTGTTTTAACAATAATAAAAAACGCCCCGTTGCTAGCTTTAATCAGATTTAGTTCATCAAAAACTTCGTCTGCAACTTCATTTTCGTCTTCGAATGCAATTACCAAGTGTCGGCAGCAGACAGGACTATTGTTCTTATTAAAATTAATGCAAAAATCAATCAATTTCAACTTCCTCCCTCTGAATTGAATAACATTTTTCTTTGCACCCCAAGCGGGAACAATAGAGAAATATTAATATTAAAAAACGCCGCTAAACAATAGGTGTTGTTAATTTACTCATTAACAATTCATGGGGCTCCACCGTCCCTCGGGGTAGTTCGGATATTCTGAATATTAATATTGGAATCCTTTGATACATTTTACGGCTCGCGGATATCTTATTGACGTCTGATTTTAATACAAATGGCTTAATTAAAAGATTCTTTACATTTTTTAGTTTGATCTTTAATCTTTTCATCCGAGCGTTGTCCGGACACATGATTAGAATCTTAATGAAGATAAAAATAGAGTTGGTTTTAGAATAGTCAAAGAGATAAAAAATGTTACGCAGATGGATGGTAGTGTATAAATCAGGAAATTTCTAATAAATCGAACACAAAGCGCGAGGGACAAAGGGCCCGATAATTTTAATACTTTGAATGACAAAAGTGACCACGTGTCTGGGGTCCGAACTGGTTGTAACCGGTTCTTTATAAAACACCATTCAATCGAATTTCGTACACCTCATCACAAACATTGCTACAATTAAAGTGACATGTAACATGTGAAAAGGAATCTTGTCCCATTGTTATAAGGTTCAATCTGATTGTGTGGCAGTGACATTGGTTCATTTGGCACGGTGTTCGGATTTAGTGACCAGCTGCCCTTAATCGAACGATCTATTGAGGTTTTTTTACCATTGGCGAATCACGCGTCGCTATTCAACTTTTTATTCGTTTTATTATTTGAACTCAATGTATATTTTCCTAAGCTTACTGTAACTTCTGATAATTGTAAGATAGTAGTCAAATGCTTACCTATCTTATGTTTAAAAAAAAATCACGTGAATTCTACTAATTTACAAACTTTTATCAATTAGCCTTGAATTACTTGCAAGAATTCTGCAAAATATTCTCAACTTCTTTTAAATCAAATCGGCATCTCGAATATCAGAGCAGCGTCGTTAATAGTTTTTATTTAATGTTTATCTATCAATTTAACATTTCCATTTGCAAGAAAGAGAAACAATTTCCGCTATCATAGGCATGTTAAGCATGATTTATGAATAAGGGAGCCATTGTTTCTAAACTGATGACCCGTCAAAGAAAAAAGAAAATATCCAATTAAATTGAATACTCTCACAAAGGCGTCAAAGGAGTTCGAATAAATTTGGCGTTTCCGTGAAAAATTCGCGTTTTTCCTCCGCATTGTACCGGATATCGTTAATATTAATTTCGTACCCTTTCATATTCGTATTCTTTGTCATTGTAATGAATCCGATACTAAAGATTTGACCTGAGGTTTCAAAGGGGTGACGAATGCTTTCAAAATAAATTATCACCTTCCGCGTCGTGTTCAATGCTTTCGATTATAAAGTCTTATGAGTCAAAGAAACTCATAGATTCATGAGACTTTTAAAATATTGCAGGTTATAGTTACTTTGGAATAGAATTTGTTGTTTCAAAGTAATAGCTATTGTGAAGTTTTATACAATTTTGTGAGTTTAGTTTACATAAAGCTCTGGCAACACCACGTACCTAAGTCTAACGTAGTGTTGCTAAAGCGTTACGTATAGTCCCAGGATCGCGTAACTTTACAACACACTTAGGGACGTATCACTCATGATCACTCGAAAGTTTTTGAAGGTGACATTATTAAGAGTAAGGATACGCTCATACGAAAAATTACACAAACATCCGAACTGTATAATTATAGTAAATAATAATTAAATTAAATAAATAAATATTGGGGACAATCTTACACAAATCAACCTTACTTACCCAAACTAAGCAAAGGTTATATAGATACTTAAACACATACGTCAATACATACAAAACATATCAGATTCAAGAACAAATATTCGTGCACAAATAATGCCCTGACCGGGATTTGAACCCGAGACCTCCGTCTTCGTTCGCGACTAAGCAGAATACGGGTGCTATCCCACTTGTGCCTTGGCGAGGATCTTACCTCATACGAAGCCCCAGGAGTACGGGCGCCCTTTTCACGTACTGACCGTAGGTATATAGGCTGATGAAGTACACTGACGCAATATATTGGCGTGTGGCTCAGTTTCGATCGAATATTTGGCTAATGTGTAATTATATTATAAGCGTAAGTCAATGGCATCGTTATCGATTCGGGGTCGCTGCCGGTGCCGGTTTTACGAGAATGAACTCTTTATCTATGCCAGATAAACACGCTGTGCTGTCAAAACTTTGTGGTCACATCTAAACTTAAAAATAAATGTAAATGAAAAAAAAAACATGTTGTTTTTTCTTATGCAAGGTCCGAGCAGTTGTGTTAAGACTTAGTTGCTAATATTAGAAACACCTTGTATAAAATAGATAATTTGATAGGCCAATCTCAATTCTTCAAACACCCTTCGCGGCATGTCAACTTTTCTACTATTCCAAAACGGTGGCAAGCGATCTGATGACCTTATTTACCAACGGGACCTCAACACTTCATACATATACAGGATGTTCCATAAACCGAGGATAACCCGTGGGCAGCTGATAGAGCTGCTAAGTAGCTCTCAAAATATCTAATTTTAGGTTTAGTATTAATGTCTTAGTTTTCGTTATATTGGAGTTTTCAGAACCGTAATACCCGTATGTATAGTACACTATAGGTAAGCGTCCAAATGCCCGCATCGCACGCATCAGACGCATTGCATGCAAAGGATTTTAGTACGTCAGTGGACGCACTTGTGTGACTTTCTATACAAATAATAGTAAAATCCGTTGCGTGTGATGCATCCGATGCGGGCCTCTAGACGCTTACCTTATACATTCGATTTTTTATACCCTTTAGAATACGTTGTGTCTTGTGTGCATAAACTTTGTTCAATCTATGAGATACTTTCCGTTTGACTGTGATTTTGAGCGAAATGAAACTCCACTGGGCCTGTATAAAAAACAGATAAACTTTGGGAACATTGTTTTATGTTTTGACAATGGATCGATACACCTACTAATTATAATAAAATGTGATAAGCGAGTTCCTATTGCTGTTTAATTTGGCCATATCTGCGCAAGCGACGACGGATAGCATACGTCCGCTTATACCGTGATTGTGTACCTAGTGATAATTGAAAAGGTTCGTTATTTCGTTGTTATATAAAAATAGATATTCCTTTGAATTTTGATAGATACTAAGAGTTGTTTAATCTTAAAAACTTATCAATATCCTATCGTTGAAATATTTCACTTACCTTTGAAAATATCACATTTCACCGCTATTGACCAAATAGGTAAAAAAACCGGCCAAGCGCGAGCCGGACTCGTGCACGAAGGGTTCCGTACAGCATGATCTATAAAGAGTCCGACTCGCACTTGGCAGGTTTTTAATATTTGTGTATAGCGGCAATAGAAATACATAATCTGTGCAAATTTCAACTGTCTAGCTATTACGGTTCTTGAGATACAGCCTGGTGACAGACGTACGGACAGCGAAGTCTTAGTAATAGGGTCCCGTTTTTACCCTTTGGGTACGGAACCCTAAAAATGATAATTAGCATATATTATCTATAGGTGTTTTTTATTCAATCTGTGTGCTTTGATATAAGTGCAAGATGTATAATCGGTTTAACTATATAGGTACATATGTGGTCATTTCAAGCAATTTTACTGATATGAAATATAATTGAACTAGGTACTTACACTTACATTTCACAGTTATTGTATTACGTAATATATGTATACTTATTTTTCTTGTTGCCCGTTAGTCATGTCTTACGTGTATACATACATATATACATACTGTATTGTATAAGTAAATTAAGAAAACAACGAACCAAGCGAATGGTATCCATTAAAATAAACCAATTAATACAACTGCTTCGATAAGACAACAATACAGAACAAAACATTTCGATTCACCGTCCGTTTCAAGCGCATTAAGCAATTCGCCTAATGCTCTAATAGCTACATTCAATATTCAACCTATACTATTAATCGATAAGATCGACATTCAATTGAACGACGCGACTGTCCTTGAGATTCGAAATTGGAAATACAAGAACACAACTGTCAACGGAAAATTTGAATTTATACGTTAGCTACTCATTGTTTAGGTCCATTTTCAGTTGTGCGAATTTTTCAAAAACACAAGAACTTGAGTTTCAGAAAACGCTCCTGAATTAAACTTTATGTAGATAGTGTTAGGGTTTATTTTAGTCTGTGTTGTTATCGTTGGTTGTTTCATTAAGGATGAGTCTTTGGAACCAATCTATCGGGATAGTTCCCTCAGGATAGTGAGATCTAATGCGGTGTCGTTAAATTAATGCTACGATTTATGACGCTTTCTATGGAGCTGTTTACTTACGGTATGACGTATATGTTATGCTATTTACAGTCTCTTACGACCTTTTGTGAATAATTACTAGTATGAGGCACTGAGTTGCGATGGATCGCTTTGAGTTTGACGAATTACAAGGCAATTCGATGTTTAAGCGATACGCAGGAGTTCAGACCGTAACATAGAAGGATTTAAACTCAATTTAGTTTGTATTGATTACTTTATGTTTATTGACGAATGTCTTACAAGACAATAAGACAGTACCATTAGGTGCTTGGTTTAAACGATATTAGAATTTAAACCTAGTTGCTTCAGATATAAAACATAGGTTTGCTAATAGTACTTACGTATTGCTGAGCAATTTCACATCAAGTTGAGTATAGATTTTCTACCTAAAAACATATTTTTTATTCCTGTAATGTTTGTTGAATTCCAGAAATTATCGCAAAATTTTGGTAATTACTTCCAAACAAAAGTAAAAAACATACGAGTCTCTACTATACGTTACTTATTATATGTTAAAGTTACATTTGACCCCTTAAGACTGTCATTGAGTAAAAACTCGGAAAACACAGGACACTTTAAACATAGTGTTCTTTACATTGTATGGAACCCTTAAACCTCACCACGTAACCCCACTTATAGAGCATGGTTGAGTAGCCCGCCCGGACAATAGGTTCGATTCCGAGGGAAGTCATTTTCTCGTATAGGTAGGTAATGCTCCAATTTTTATGATCCGTTGGAAAATTGCATAATTTGAAATGAAATGAAATGAAATGAAATGATTTATTCATGTATGTTGGAAATGGGTGACAATTTGCAGTTCTAGTTGCAGTACATCTGGTGGACTCACCATACCCTACCTTTTCAGGTGTACATACGTCTAATTCTACTTATGTATTATTAAAATAAATTATATGAAAGAGATTACAATTAAAGTGGTAAAAAATTAAATAAGTGTCAGGAAAAAGATTACAATAAAAATTAATACAGAAATAAATTTTGTCGTTTTATGATGCTTGTTATCTGCGAGTGTACGTTATATACCTATTTATTGAAAATAACAAACCAAAATACCCTGATGATTGAGTAGATAATTACATATACATACGGATACATAGGATAAATTGCGTAATAATGCCATATCAAAAACTGACGGTTAATATTTTAGATAAAACGAAGTGGTTTGTTATTTATAGCATGGCTTATAAAGTTACTGGAGTGTATTTAACATAACTGCATCGACTAGACAAAGAAAACACATTGGGATGCAGACAAATTACTGACAAATACTTAGATGGATATATGTATAGATACAGCTTAGGAAGGAAAATAACTGATAAAGTTTACATTCAGTTTGTTAACTTAAACGGGATTCGAACCCTCCCAATTACCAATGTCCAACCAATATTTAAAGTACAAATTAAGCTACTTAAGCGAAATACTTGCAAAGAAAACCGAACCACACCCTTTTGTTTAATCAAACGCACAAAATCAACCTTAAAGACATAACTTTAAAGTTAAATTTCGAATGCAGTGAAGGTTCAAATTAATTCTTCACTTGTTTTTTGTCGGATTTTCCAGCTGAGGTAGTATACATACTAAAGTCAAAGGTACTAAGCGCCCTTAACAGAACACCTCTTATGTCTTTTTGGAATTGTTAAGATACAGGTGGGAAAAGTCTTAAATAAATAATCGAAGTTATTAAACGAAGTCCTCAAGTATAATTATTGGGGATGACAAATTTGCACTTTGATCGAATGATGGCCATGTTTTTGTTTATTGAGAACGAAAAAAATATTTTCGGAATTTAATGTTTTTCGGTTCTTGGTATTCTGAATCGTTAATACTAACAGTTCTCAAAGTTTTTACTCGTATCATATAACTGATATAACTAATTTCGTATCTGCTAACGAAAATTCTAAATTTCAAATTATAGGGAATAACTGAAACAATTGTGCTCCGAGCAGGATTTGAACCTGGAACATCTGGCATACGTGTCCAATCGCTCTAGCCGCTGAGCTATCGGAACAATCAAGGTCAGGCACGAAATCCTTCACTAGTTCCCGCCCTATGCAAAGTCGCGGGCTAAGACAAGGAATTCGTTAATGAACAATCAGCGTCATCATCATCAGCCTATTATATTTATATATATTTATATATACGTTCACTGCTGGGCACAGGCATCCACTCATAGATGAGAGTGAACGGGCAGTAGTGAACAATCATCATATTCATCATCATCCCAGTATAGTTCCATCTTGAGTATTCATTTATTGTTCCATACTTTGTATAGTTCCATCCTGAGTATTCATTTATTGTTCCATCCTGAGTATAGTTCCATCCTGATTATTTATTATGATCATCCCAGTATAGTATAGTTCCCAGTTCATCCCAATATAGTTCCATCGGCCCGATGCCCGGGGTCGGCTAACTAATCCCAAGAACTGGCATAGGCACTAGTTTTTACGCAAACGACTGCCATCTGATCTTCCAACGCAAGGGAGAAACTAGACCTTATTATTAGGTCTTTTTAGGCTTGTCAAGTGAGTGAACATACTGTTAGAAGTTCTCAAGCCGCCCGAAGGCCTCTAATTGTCATAGTCAGGAGCTAGAATCAACGGCTTCACGTGCCTTCCAAACGACGGGAGCGCTCAGTTAGTAACTATTCAAAGCGGTGACCCATCCAATAGTTGACCTTTTCTTTTTGACGCAAAGGAAATGCGCATGCGTAGGACTCTCTCTACTCGAGGGAAGGGAATACCCACAAAGACCTCTGCGGCGTTAACCCTCTCTGCCGTGTGTAGGGGGCACCATGGGATCGCTAACATTCTACAACGATGCCCCCCCAAGGGCCGACGTTGCTTAACCCCACATACCGCACGTGGTGCGCGGGCGCCGCTGGGCCTCGAGCGCTCCATTTCATTCCACGCTAAACTGAACAATAAAAATTGAGCACTGCAGGCGCCTATACAGGGTGTGGCCTGTAATAGGAGCAATAAATTTAAAGGACGCTTCCTTAGAGCATCTATCTGCAGTAACCTCTTGTGTCCAAAATAAAAAATCTTTTATCAATTGGGATAGTAATAGATCTTGGCACCCATAGATTATAGCGCGGCAGTCAATGCTGATTTTGAGGTTGCTTCAAGTTATGACTCATAATCGTTGTCGCATTTTTGGTTTAAAATGATATTATTGGAAAAAAAACATAACCAACTTTTGCGAAAAAAAGACAAAAAAAACTTTTATTTTTCAATTAAAATAATTTGGAAATAATTACTGGAGAGTTCAATAGTCTGCCGTTTAGTTTTTTGCTCCTATTACAGGCCACACCCTGTATACAGGATGTTTTATTTAACGTAATACAAAATAGAATAAGTCTGGTCTATCAATGATTCTGAACAACTTTTGCTATGCGACCAGACCAAGTTTCTCCGTGTCAAAAGGAAATGTGCTTCTTCATACATTTCGTTTAGTGTATTGAGGACCTTTTCCTATGAAATAGCAGATTTTTTATTCGCGCCGACAAGGCTGGTCCCATAGTAAAAGTGGTTCAGAATTCAGAATCATAGATAGAATAGATTTATTTTAATTTGTACAAACATCCTGTATATCCATATTCCATATTATTTTTTAATACCACGTCGGTGGCAAACAAGCGTACGGCGCGTGATGATAAGCGGTCACTGCAGCCTATGGACGCCTGCAACTCCAGCGGTGCAACCAATATTATAAATGCGAAATTAACTCTGTATGTCTGCCTGTTACCTCTTCACGCTTAAACGAGTTAGTTTGAGTCCTGAGAAAGGATCTTTTTATTCCAGAAATCATTCCTTAGGGGGTGAAAAGGTGGGTAGAAGTTTGTATGGGCGAGCGATAGTTATGCTTGCGCCTACAACAGTTTAATAGCAAATATTTCCATAATGTAACTAGTTATGGACCCGGGTGTGTCCTAAAACTACGACCAAGACCACCGGGGAATGGGCAGCAGCATTCCTAGAGTGCGATGGAGATACTGCGATCGCCAACCCGCATGCCAAGCGTGGCGATTATGGCATTTACCCCCCATGAAATTGGGGGAGGCCTATGTCCAGCAGTGGACGTCCTTGGGCTGATATGGTGGTGGTGGTGGTGGTAACTAGTTTAACGCGGACGGAGTCGCGGGCAAAAGCTAGTATACAAATAAAGCCATACAAACAACTTAAAATTCACTCCGCAAGGCACCAATACACAATTAAAGAGGAACAGCGACTTGTAGTAATGCCGAGACGAATGTTGCGGAAAATCGAAGCCTCCCCAGCCTCCCCCTGATTTACAGCCGAAACAATATTTCCTTTTGTTACATTTTAATATGCGAACAGAGCCAAGTTTTTGTACTATTACTTAGCCGAATATATTAATGTGTGTATTGTACTGTAATATGCACTTAGTATTTTACTTTAATCAATGTTCATATGTATAACAACACAATACAATACTCTTCATTGCAGACCTCACAAAAAACGAATCAGTTACAAAGAGAAACTAAACCTTAATATGTATGTATATGTAGGTAGAGATAGACATCAAGCTGTCTCATCGGTAGAGAACGATCTCTTCTAGACAACATTGGTTATTTGTTGTCCTAACAAATATCTTTGTTTAAATTGTATCATCCAGCAAACGAAATAGGTTCGAAGTATGAAACCATATTCGTCCGAGTCGTTTGAAAAGTATTGTATATCATGCCTTTGACAGGCATGCCAATAACAGATTAAAACTATGGACATGTCACATTAGATTAACTTACAAAGGTGAACTTATCCCTGTGAGGGATCTCTTCCAGCTAACCTTTGAGGGATTGAATGGGGGGGTTATTACTGACGTATCAACAAGGCTTGCGCCGATCATGTTCGCAGGAGAAATTATATGCTCCCATATTTTTGCACTTGGCTGCCCAATTAATATCCACAAACATCAAAACATCACACATAAATAAATACGTGTAAGTGACAGCCCTATTTCTTCTAATTGATAATTCTTCCCCTACAATAATACAATTAATTCCCTCGTGTCTCGCAACCCTCGACAGGCTTAAGGAGGCTTGGAATTCTATACGTATTTCTGCCAATCAGTATTGTAAGGATTTTATCTAGTTATACGTCGGAACTCGTACAGTCGCTCGAAAATATCTGAACACGCTTCAATACCGTGACAGTATAGAGTAAAACCCGTTTAGAATGAATGCCCATTTCTAGTGCCAGGAACCCGCTAGGTGGGCGCTTGTCTCGTAGGCGCTTTCCGCAACATACGGTTTTTCACATGTTATCAGCTACGAGCGTAGCGCTACGAAATAGTTGGCAGTGGAAGAGTTTGTGTGTAGAAGTTGCGCCTATGTGCTTATTTAGATATGAGCCGAAACACACTGAAAAGACGTTCAGTTTAACATACATACATAAACTCACGCCTATATTCCTAAAAGAGCTAGGCAGAGCACAATCAATTTCAGTGCCACTTTTAGCAATGCAGGTTTGTAGATGGAGAAAATGTGATATTCCACATTTGACACATCGCCCACGACACACTTCAACCTAGTTCCCATAGTCGACTCTTACGACACGCAAGGGAAGAAACGAGTTGTGCTATTCTAACTCGGCACCGCACGGGTTAGAATAGCATCACCATAGGGTTGTTCAGTTTAAGAATGATTTAATCTACTATTCGTATGTAGGTATACAAAATCTGAAGCACTAGGGAAAAATTAACCGTGCATACTGGTGCAGACCCACCACTACTGCGCAAATGTTGCTGTCGAGTTTATCCTTATGATTTCAGTATCAATCTTTTGCATCTGTATATTTTTAAAAAGCTTTCTGTTTTATTTTTACTTTTAAATTACGATATTCGCCTAAGAAGTAAAATTCGTCTTATTCAAGCTTGTTTCTTGCGATGTAACATATAATGGACGCCTCGATGAAGTACAAGCATTCTAAGGATTTTCTTGTACCGTCTACTTAGTAACTTACATATGGGGTACGCTCAAGCAATTGGACACGAATCTTTTGTGTCAGCCCTGACGAGCGACAACCCTGAGTAATTGATTACAATTAAATTGAACAACGCCAATTGCGTTGGAACAATCGCGTTCCTAATTTAAATTCAATTTTTAACGTACTTTCGTATTTTGGGTACCATATTAGCGGAATCAAGTTACTAATATTAACAACGATATTTTTTCTATTAAGTATGGGTAACTACAGAGGTTGGGCGAATATGCCAGGTAATTTTGCAAAACATTACGAAAATAAATGTTTACATTATCAAATGCATTGTGATTACTCTTTATTCATTCTACATGTAGTACGAAAATAATTATACTATTTGACTAGATCTATTTATTAATGTGTATATTATTTCCTAGAAACTCGATTAAGACTTTTGAAAGTTCCATTCTTTTTTTCTTCCATACAATTATTTTCGAAAAATTCTACGGTACCCTAACGGTTCAAACTGTAGCCTTTAATCGACCGTTTAACATCTTCCTGCTATAATATACAAAGAATCTGTCTGCGGGTAAAGGCTCGATAATTTCACGAATCGCGACTTTCCGCCCGGTTAGCGCCCCCTCCAAAATACGTTTATGGAAAACGACGCGTTTTCATATGAAAAGTACGTCGCTTACGACCTATAGTTCTGAGCAGATCAGCTGTCTCCTTAACGGCGACTGTAGGTACCGATAGATACAACGTAGTGACTAGGATTTAGTGATAAATACGATCTTTACGACTAAAGTAAGAAACAAATGTTAATTTCTAGGAGCACAGGCGATTGTATTTATTTATCAAATCAATTTGTACTTTAGCAACTAAGGCCAGAACGGCACAAATTAAGTACAACATAATAACTTCACTTTTTCTTCATTAGTTTTATTTTTGGTAATTAATCTGTTTTTTATATAACGTTCTAAATAAATAATATTATTTTTTATAACTTCACGTGAAATCGAAACACATCGATCACTAAGGCTGGGTTGCACCAACTTACGATCACAGACAGATCAACGTTATAAATATGGCGTCAGCAGCTGTCATCGCATAGAAACTTGTCAATCTTTCCATACATTCAAATTTTAACGAACACAGCTTACGATTACAGACGGTTTGGTGCAACCCAACCTTAAACTATTCATTAATTCTATTAACTGCAATATTTTGACATGCCAGTCATAACAAATGACCCTCTCTCTCTTACCTGGTCGAAATTCCTTTAATTCTAACCAAGCGCTTTGCATCTTCTTTTATAATGCGCACTTCTAAGGTTTGTTATTCTCTGCCAGCGTCTGTATTTCCGAGTTCATATAACCTAGACCTTTTTAAGGCACGAGTGAATAGGCATCTTCTGGGTGAGCTCGCTTCATCGTCGGCCTCATTTAATTTTGCCCCCCGGCTAGATGCTGGCCAATAGAAATCCCATTTTTAATTAAAAAAAGACGCAATCACCAAAATATCATACAACTTTTTTCAACCATAAGGAGTTCTGAAAATGTTTCCCTGATCCAGATATTTCCGCTATCGTGTGTTAACTTGATTTTACATTGATTTAAATTTTTTATTAGTATTAAATAACGTAGCTTACCTATAAAAGCAGGCTATTATCATTGTCAACTTGTCAAAATACGGTATTTCACTGATAGTCAAATCAGCAACTTTTTACGAAACGTCAAAAATGTTCAGTAAGCATGAAGTTTGTAGGGAAATGTGCCTAATGACGTCACAATGTTTTAGAGTCATGAGCGTCCTTTTTTTTCATTTTATGTATTTAAAAATCTTTAAAACTGCATGAATAAACTGAAGTTTGATTTTATCCGAGTATTTTCGCATGATTTGTTACGGAAAAATATATATTTGTGTTGTGAAATACCCTATTATAATATGTCTAATTTTTATTATCTCTTCCACAGGTAAGTCAACGCCGCAACAGCTAAGTACTCCAATAAGCAACCACTTTGTTAACTAACAGTCATTTGACACAACACTGATAAACGCATTGATTCAGTAATGGGGCATTTGTCAATCGGCTATTGTTTAAAAAGCTTTGATAGTTGAAATGATTACATTGAAAATGGTCACATAAAAATATTAAACGAGTTTAGCTATCGATCTAAATAAATTGATATTTAGATCACTACCTACACACACACACATCACACTACAGTATTTTGTTATTGCATTGTTATCAAATTTTCAATAAATGTGCTATACAAATCACCAGTCAATCTTACAACCTGTAAACCTACATTACATTTTTTTTATTTTTATTAAAAATGGGATTGCTCTTGGCCAGCATCTAGCCAGGGGGCAAAGATGAGGCCGACGATGAAGCGAGCTCGCCCAGAAGATGCCTATTCACTCGTTCCCGAAAAAGGTCCAGGTTATATGAACTCGGAAATACAGACGCCGGCAGAGAATTCCAAACCTTAGAAGTGCGCATTATAAAAGAAGAAGCAAAGCGCTTGGTTCGAACTAGAGGAATTTCGACCAGGTAAGGATGGTAGCCAGCCGTACGTCTGGATGTCCGATGGAAGAAGGGGGAAGGCGGTATGAGCTCATGGAGCTCCTGAGCACACTCACCGAAGTACAGTTTGTAGAAGACGCACAGACACGCTACTTTGCGTCGATGTGCTAAGCTCTGCAGCTTATTTCCCACTACCGTACTGCCGCCAATGAGCCTCCTGGCTCTGCGGTCCACCGAGTCGAGTGCGGCAAGTTGGTACTTAGCCGAGCCATCCCAAAGGTGACTACAATACTCCATGTACGAAAACAAGTCAATTGCTGAAACCATCACACCTACTCATAAATAAATAGAATTAAGATATTAGACAACATTGAATATCACTATAAATTTAGAACTGAAACTACTTTTATGTAACAAAAATGTAACGCTGCATCATTTAGGCCATTTAAAAAATACACGTAAAAAATTTTACTAAAATCACGAAGTACGAACAGCTATATATATAGACTATGAATATGAATTTCAGACGAAAACAATACAATTATTACTCGGTACCGTAAAAACGGCCAATTAATATTTCCCAAACTGCATTAATCTGAATGAATCCCCCTTAACTTTAATGGCCGTAATCTCAAACGTCAAACGTCAAATCGCGTGACTATTAAGAGCGGCCATTTTTTTAAAATCCTTATCGGTCGTCTACCATAGACAATACTGGAGCGGTAATCCTTTATAGATGTCAAACCGTTGATTTACTAAATGTCTATGCATTTTAAATGCCGGTTAATGAAATGTTACTGATAGAGAATTGACGTTAAAGATACATATTGATGTAAAGGTCATGTCAAACGATTAAACACAGCGGAGTGTCAGCTTTTGAAATGAGATAGCTGCCAATTCATAAGCATTTGACATAAGTAGTACCTATTGGCAAACGTGTCACAATAATAAAACGTCGTTGGAAACACTATTGCTGTATTAATTCTGACGCGTTCTGAAGAGACTCGGTGCTGTTAGTTTGTTTATGAGTAACTGTCAGTATTTTTCCAAAGACACCCCATTACCCGATATTGAATATTCGCCCCCGGTTCTTTCAGCCCCATAAAGTGCCAATAAAAGAAAGGAACAGCCGCATCTGCATATTTCAGTCGTTAAAAAGGAAAATAATTAATATTTAGCGATCGGAATTAATAACCCGTTAGATTTAACTGTTTCTTTGGAGACTGTGTTGTGCCAATGTTTTGCATTGTTCTTCCATATTTTCTTTTTTAACATGATGCAGGCGAGTACCGCGGGTTGCTCGATGGTAAATAGGTCTGGATAACCATAACCGTCTCTCTTTGAAGTCATTCCTTCATGCCCAAATATCCCTTTCTCACTAAAATAAAACAACTCTCAGTGATAAATATAGAAAACTGAATTTTAAGGGCATAGGTATAAGCTAAAATAGGTTTGAAGAAAGTTTATTTTTTTTTCTACTACGACAGTGGCAAACAAACATACGGCCTGCCTGATGCTAAGCAGACACCGTAGCCCAAGAACACTAACCACTGCAGAACAATGCATCCACGGCACCCCTTTTATACTATGAGGATTCATTGTATTGACAGCTGGAGACAAATGCAGATCCTCACTCTCAACATAGCGTATCCTCGGGAGCTGTGGCGACCTTATACCACGAGGAATACAACACCACATTCCTACAGAGAGCAAGTAGTGATACCTATACGTAATGCTAAAATACTATAACGCGCGGGCGGGCGGTAGGACGTTACGTATTATACGTAACGCGGTGTTTACGTCTTTAGCATGTCTGTTAGTACAAGTACTTCATATACAATTTATTTATGTGACTGTGTTCCAAAAAATGTATACCTATAACGTTTTTACTTTTATGTCCTCATTTATAGACGTTACATTTAACAATTATATGACTGAGCATCATAGCCTGCATTACGAGTAGATGCTATACTGTATAGTTAGGCACAATATTCTTACGTCTTACGTACATTATTCTTACTTTGTTGTGTTCTACGTTCCTCGCTTATCCGCCAACCCCTTCTTTAGTAAACTTAATGAATATTGATTCCGCGTTACATATTTAATTAATCACGTGTATTGTGTGCTTAAGATGATAAATGTTCCCGGAGACGTGAATGGCTCATTGATTTTTGATGACTATGAATATTTGCGTGCTAAATACGTAAATGATGTTACATATAAGATGTAAGTACAAGACTTTTTTAACTTTGTGTTCTACATTAAAAGCCATATTCATTTTAAGCCAATTTGTATACCTAATCGGTTGTGTTTTTATATAGTTTAAACCCCTATTTCTTTTAATTATTATTTTTCTATATTATCCATTGGTACATCTTCGTTCTTTTAAATACAGGTATTTATCATAATTTAAAATCGGTAAGGCGTGACCTATGCTTTTTAAATATAACGTAAATCTATTCTATACATCGATATTTTCATTCATTTCTTCGATTAATTTACACAATTTCGTCCACACCACACGTCTGCAACCTCCTTTTTTACAACACCCGATCCGACTACCCACATTGTATGATTAATTACACTCATTTATTAGTAAAATTTCTCCTCCGATATGTTTGATGGGGGCGCAAGAAAAGGGTTAGTTCGTGTGTGTGTGTCATTAATATTTATTTTTTAGTCGACGCGTTTTGGGGTTAGTGGCGGTGTTGCGAATTATCGGAAGGATTAGAAATACGCGTTGCTTTTGTTTTTTTCATACTTTAACTTAAATTGTTCCTATTAAATGCAATACAGTCGAAGTTAATTAGCTACGAAAAGTAACATACTCAAAATGTCAGTACTTACTACACAATTCTTATTCGCTTGTTACTTAGTGTTGTGTACACATTTTTTTGCATTTTTTCCGCGTAGCTACTTTTACTACATTTTAGTCAGTTAGTTAGCAGTTTTGATGAGTACTTTATAAAAATCAAAGTATTGCATAGACTTCAAAAGGGACAAACAAAATAGGATCGAAAATACTAATAGATCCTTTTACGAGAATTTGTTCTTACAACAAAAATTGTGAGTTGATTCCATTTCGAAACACGTCTTAACAAATCTAAATAGACAACAATAATATGTCTGCCTTTACACCAAAATTGCATCACCAATTACATAGATACACCACAATCAAACACTCACTACACAACTTAGTTCATAAAAAGCCTACGAGCGAAGCGAGGCGATAGCGATCAAATCGGTTCCAAGTTTAAACAAATTTCAACGTTAAATATCCTAGCGTAAGTTCCACAATGCATTTTTAATATTAGCATATACCTGGCTACATTTAAAAGATCATAAGTGCTTGCGAATTTCATAGGGTAGTTGACTTTTGAACTGAGGGGGGTTTTGTTGAAATTTGGAGTGCGAAGCGCCCGTGTCACACGCGATGGCTCTTATTAGAGGTAGTTAGAGTAAATGAAGCTTACTTACATTGCTTCTGCTTTATGAATGTGGAAACTTTGCGTTCAAACGGGTTTCCTTTGGAAAAATGGTCAATTGCATTAGTCGTAGTCAATACATGACAGAGACATAAAGATATGAAGCGGGGCGACGAATCAATGAGAAACGGTCCGATGCTCGCGCAGGCTCATACTTAGTGCAAAGGTTGTCGGTCGCCATTCAACGTGGTAACGCGGCAAGTGTGATGGGTAGCTTTGCGCCCGGTACAACTTGTGGGTGCTTATTTGTCTTGGCTTAAGCTATGAATTAAGTCATATTTTTGTATTGAAACATAAATATATAGATTTATGGTTATACCGTAGTCCTACTCGCCGTGTCCAGCGGCAGCGGTTCCGTCAGTTATTCTTATTAGGAATAGGATTATACGACGCCCTAATGTGGATACGTATACTGGCTATCAAAATTAAACTTTGTTTTGTATATGCAGTTACACGATACGCATTACGCAATAGAGTTTAATTGTATTGTTGTGTACATACGGGTAGAGCACGTGAAGAAATGAAAAACAATTCCAATGACAACAAAGTTGTTAGGATTACGCTACAATATTTATTTATTTAAACTTTATTGCACATATGAATACAAAAGGCGGATTTAATGCCGTGAGGCATTCTCCACCAGTCAACCATAGGGCCAAACAGAAACTTGTTATTATATTCACATTCTGCTTCAGTATTACGTGTATCGCTTGACAATAATTAAGGCGTCTATGATTTTTTGTGAGATAGGCCTGTATCTTTCAACGACATATGTATTCCTAATGTGTGTTTGTCGCACAAAACAAGCTGACTGACAACTATGACGTTTCCAAAGTCGCCTGACAGAGCGTGTATCGTGTATACAAGTCCTAAAGCTGCGTATACTCATGCACGACATGCTGCGCGGCGTGCGTAAGGGCATGTTGATTTCCCTACATTTTGACAGGCTCGCACTACGTCGTCGTGTGCTTGAACCGTTCCGTTGGTAACGCCACTGTACTCAAGAAGACTCTTGCACTCTGATTTACATTATCAGAAAACCTAAACCGCAATGGAAACCAAACTTATACCAAATTAATCCCCAAAACGTTATCTAGCCAGCAGTCGCGTGCGCGCCGATAATAAAACTGCATTATCAGCTAACACAAACTCTTGTGTTTTTTGCACCGTAAATACGCTTGTTCGACCTCCAGTTGTGATTTAAACTGCATATTTTGGCTTTGTCGTTATTATATAACTAGTGTAAGTAAGTTTAGTACGATAGTTTTGATCGGGAGTTGCTCCAAAGTTATAAAGATAATTTTTCCACATTTTTGCTTGGAACATATTGAAAACAAGTGACCAACTGAGAAGAACTAAAAAGTTACAAGGAACATATTTCTATTTATCAAGAGAGACGCTAGTAGATAAAGGAACACACATACCAAATGTTGCTAAAAGCTGTAAGCCCGTTGAAACATAGTGCTCGAAACGAGAATAATTTTAAAACACATGACAGAAAAAACATTCCAGGTTATTATTGTGTGTAGATTTTATCTCAATTTTTTTTGGAATAATCGAGTATAATTTTTGTCGTGACGTCACCAGAGACAAAATCTCTTACATAGAGCGACATTAAACGTCACTTACCCCTTGCAATATTTTAAACTACCCCATCGCCGTCCTTACCCCTGTCCTTGGCAATCAATGTCCACCCTATCATGTACTGTTGCGAGCCATGTAAAGATTTACTTAGGAGCACTGATGAGGGTACATTTTTAAAAAGTAACCTACTTATAGTGAATCGTAGTAGTAGTGTTATGGAAGATGTATGGGAAGAGGTATGTACGATTATTTAAGCGTTAATACGAATATTAAGGCATTATTAATGCCTTTAATTTGACGTATCTTGATCTGAGCAGTATTATCGTTGAAAGCCGACTTTTTGTATAAGGAACCAACCTCAAATAGTATTTTGGCTCCTTTTTCATTCTTTGTATCTAATTTGAGTTCATTCGATACAAATAAAAAAAATGCAAAACAAAATAAAGATGGCATTGGCAAACTATCTCACCCGATTCTGATGTTGAAATTTGAAATATTTTTTTAAATAATTCAAATACTTTATTTGTATTGTATTGTATTCTTAATAGATAATACGGATTTATTCTTTTTTATCGCCTAAACCTCACTCATTAAAAGCCCCATTAAGAATGTTATACATATGAAAACTTAATCCAATCATGTATACACATATGTATCAATAGATACAATCGACAAAACCCAATCACAGACAAATCAATAGGCATGTACTTGTGTCTAAAAATTGACCCCCCATGTCACCCTTCGCAACCCTTCGCAAGGAATCTATAGGCCCCGATCGAATTTGATTTTTGCCCTCTCAAATTTAAGTCCCTTGAGCCCACACCCTTATAGTAATTATCTATATATACTAAATATACATTAGCTGAATAATATATTATACGACAATTGTACCCTGGTGGAATTTCGAACGTGAAATGGAATTTTAAAATATGGCGCATTTGTTATTTATAAGTTGTACATAGAAACACTAACAAATAAGAACTTCGTTTTTTTATTACTCATCATAGTATAGTCGACCACAAAGAGATCGATCCACCCAAAGTTACAATAATATGTATCCGTGTCTTTATTGGACCCGGGTATGTCCTAAAACTACGACCAAGACCACCTGCGATCGCCAACCCGCATTGCAAAGCGTCGCGATTATGGCATTTACACCCCCCACGAAATTGGGGAAGGCCTATGTCCAGCAGTGGACGATGGATATCCTTCGGCTGATATGGTGGTGGTGGTGCCTTTATTGACTAATCGGCCAACGCTACGGGTTCAGACCTCTAGGATTATTTTCGAATGCACTTCACAGCGTTCTCTTTGTAAATTAATCTACCAATAGAAACAGCCAGCCTGCAGACGATTGTGTTGAGAAAGTGTGAACGCTATCGTTGGCCGATACATTAGGTTAAAGATAGAGTAGAGAGAAGTAGATCGAAGCATTGTTTTAGATTCAACGCTACGGGAAGCTTGCGGCTGTCAAGTAGTGGTCGTGGGTTCGAATGCGGGCTCGTACCAATGAGTTTTTCTATCTTACATATATACGGAATATTATTTCATATTTACCGTTAGTTTTTCGGTGAAGGAAAACATCGTGAAGAAGCCTGCATACATTTGCAAAGAAATTCAAAGGTGAAGTCCCCAACTCGCATTGGGCCCGCGTGGGGACTACAGTCTTTTTTATTTCATCTATGATAGAAGACCTATGCCCAGCAGTGGGACGAATAGTGGGTTGATGATAATGATGATTGAAAGTACAAAACAAAAATAAAACTTAGGCAATATACCTTTAGAAATCGACCGTTGATTAATTGGTAATGTCAAAAGAGTAATTAGAATAAATGGTTGAAACATCAACATAGCTTAAAATAAAACATCAAAAACAAAAATGGCGGTCGCCATCCACCCCAGATTAACCCTAACAAGGTGAACAACCGGGGGTTTCTTAATATGCAAGTTGGGAGTGACAGCGATTAATGCATGGCCAGTGACGTTTGGTAGTCAAATGACAGATAGTGAAGTGAGTTTATAGATGACCGATCAAACTTGGGTTGTTAATGGTACAGTCAACAGCAAATGTAGATGATAATTTTAGTACTTTGGCGCCCTAACGTAACAATACTGCGACAGTTGGGATGCATCAAAGGAGTGAAAGTGACAAGGTACTAAAATGATCATCTACTTTTGCTGTTGACTGTACAGTCTCATTGCTATACTACTCTTTTCGGAACATACCATTGATCAAACTTGAGTATTGTTAAATAGTCTATAGGGTCTTTTACACGGTTATTATTATCACGCTATACACTCATATCACGATATGTATCACATGAATAATGAAGCAAAATCCAAGCCATTTTTAAAACCGCGATAATATTGATATACCGGTATTGCGTAAAGGGCCCTAATAATCTGCTAGTTGATAACGTAGTGTAGCAAACATAAATAAGGTAGATCTGTCATTTTTAGTACAGAAAATGATATTTAGATCAACCTTACGACCGTTCGAAAACTTTACGTATTCACCCCTCTGGCCTCATTAGTCTGCGCTACTTGTTTCGGAATGTACTCCTGAATGTCTATACTCGCCAATATTAGCTCGTAGCAATAGACTTAAATACGGTTGTTAAGACATACAACTTCACGAGTCACTTTAGACTCAACATTAATTCTCTCGAGTAAATCGGACTTAATTTTTTTAAATAAAATAATGTACTCGTATTATAGAAGGTCGTCTCGATTATCTCTTAGGATCAGACAGTCTCTATCCTCAGAGTGGCAACTCCGATACATGCACTTGTTAAAAGTATTCATTTAGAAAACCTGGAAACTCTCCAATAACACGTCACAGCAGACTTTAATTCGTTTCGATGTCGCTTTCCTTTAATTAATATTACCATTTATCAACAGCGAAAGTTCCTCTGAAAAAAGATTGTTTAGAATTCGCTATTTTATCGTGACTTTTCCACTTTATCATCATGCAATATGCAGTATCAACAATTGACGCATGATAGTATTAGCCATAAATACTTGCTTATACGAGTATTTTAGAAATCACCAATACCTTACTATTTACAAGCGAATACGAAACTAAATCTTTCACACCAATTTTCAAACAAAATTCTAAGCGTATTTGCTTATAAGATCGCACGCGCCTGTCTCATTTGACAGCTGACATTGACAGCTACTAATGATGGCGGCCAACGCCATCTATGCCAAGCGCTGCCAATTTGATTACGGCGTGCCAATCATGGTCCTATGTTTAGTCGAAGGACTTCTTAATGAATATCTAGTCATAGACAAGATGTCGTTTTATGAGAGTTTGCTGGCCGTTTTCAATGTCTTATTTTATTGATATCTGAAGTATGCAAAATACATTGAAATGATACCTGCCTTTAAGAAAAATGCTTAACTTCATCATCATCATCCTAGCGTTATCCCAGTACCTAAAGTTACATCCTAAACTTCCTGTAGGATGCCTGGGATCCGCTACCTAATCCCAAGAATTGGCGTAGGCACTAGTTTTTACGGAAGCGACTGCCATCTGACCTTCCAAGCCAAAACTAGACCTTATTGGGATTAGGCTTATCAGATCAGTGGGCAACTTGACTTTTAGAAGTTCTCAAGCCGCCAGAAGGCTTAACGGTTTCTGTCACAAACAGCAATCGGGATCAACGGCTTAGCGGGCCTTTCAAAGCACGGGAGCGCTCAGTTAATAACCACTCAAAGCGGTCACCCATCCAAGGACTGACCCTGCCGACGGTGCTTAACCTCGAACACCGCATGCGGTGCGCGGGCGCCGCTAGGCCACGAACGCTCCTTAGAAAAAAATACTTGCCATCGTTAGAATAAAATCGTCATGACATAAATTTCACAGTTTTAAATCCTGAATAGGTACCATCATAATCCAATGACGAGTTAAAGAGTCGGATTTATTCAAATCAGACACGGGTATTTGTACCGTCCATATCCCTAAAATTAATTAAACCACTAATAAAGGTCTAATAATCAAAATATCCAAATAAAATCTCCTATTTCACCTCCACCCGTCCCAAACATTGAATATCTGCTTACGAGCTGAACAAATTAATTCATTTGCTTCACAAAAAATGCTCCCCGAAGAACAATAAGCTGAATTTTGTGAAAGGAAACCATACATCCTTGAAAGCCATTAATTATACGCCAGAAACGTAATTATATTTGTATAAACAAATTATGTTTTTGTAAGAAAGTCGATTTCATTGAAAATTGTCTGAATAAACACTTCGTTTTTATTACACTTGTGTTTAAAATTCAGAGATTGGTTACGCAAGTCGTACCAACGTAGGAAGGAGTGGTAACAATTAGAGTACTTTATGATTACCTAATCTCATTTATGAAAGTTGGATACGTGACGAAGAGCACCCATTCTTTCTTACTGCTTACTTTTTAGTTAAAGACAATATCTTTACGCATAATCATTGGCGACTTCCTAACAGCACTCCTCCTAAAATGTTTACTTAATTCTGACTTAATTGTAACTTGCAAGCATGGAGCAAGCGTAGATGAATAACGTCAACTCTAGTGCAAGCATGGGGATACAGATGGTATAAACTCTAGTCTGTGTCAACACGACCAAAACAAAACTCACTTCTTTATCGAATCAAACCATCCGACTCTCCTAAGCGCGCGTCTGCACACAAAATTTAGCCAAATCTCATGCATATTTATAAACTAAGTATGTATATTATTTAATATTTGTTTGTCTGTGTGAGTAGGGAGGGTCTTAATAGCAGATATTCAATCAAAATCAACCCCTTTTCCTGTCCGATATCTTTTGCTCGATGCATCTCCCCCTGTGTTTTGTTTTATTATACACGCGCTGGTTCGTGGAGTTGCTTGCAAATTTGTCGGATTTGTTACATTTTGCTCACATTGTTAATAGACCCGGGTATGTCCTAAAACTACGACCAAGACCACCGGGGGATGGGCAGCAGCATCCCTGGAGTGCGGTGGAGATACTGCGATCGCCAATCCGCATGCCAAGCGTGGCGATTATGGCATATAACCCCCGTGAATTTGGGGGAGGCCCGTGTCCGGCAGTGGACGTCCTTTGGCTGATTTGATGGATACTGGCAAAAGTAGGTTGTAAGTGAACTGCAGTCGACTAAACTATCTATTACTATTTCATACTAAAATTTCTTTCATTTTTGTTACAACAATAGCTACGAATACGTTATATTATACCTACTATCTTTAATAATATCTGATACTAAGTAAGAAAATAAATGTCTTATTTTATTATATATGATTAAAAAGTAAGTTCAAAGTTGTAATGTATAATTTCATTCCGATATTGAAAAGATTCGCCGATGCGAACGGCGGGTCCTTTCGTTACTAAACATTTGCATATGAATTACTTCGCCTTCTAAAGAAAAGCAGTAATTACAGTCCTATAAAAGGGTTACATTTACTTGCTGAGTATTTTATAGTAGGTACGGATGACGTCATAATAAGTACAACTACTTCTTAAATTTAGTGAACTTGCAGCTTTTTAAGGTTCCGTACCCAAAGGGTAAAAACGGGACCCTATTACTAAGACAAATAAAAGACAAATAAAATTCGCTGTCCGTCCGTTCGTCCGTCTGTCACCAGGCTGTATCTCAAGAACCGTAATAGCTAGACAGTTGAATTTTCACATATTGTGTATTTCTGTTGCCGCTTATACAACAAATACTAAAAACAAAATAATAATAATAATTAAGGGGGGCTCCCATACGAAAAACGTGATATTTTAGCTCGTTTTCATGGCTACCACTCGCCGAGATAGATCTCAAGAACCGTAATAGCTCTAGACAGTTGAAATTTGCACAGATTATGTATTTTTATTGTGGCTACAACAACAAATACTAAAATCAAAATAATAATTAACAATTCCCATACAACAGAGTAGTTGTTGGCGTTTTTTTTTCTGGTACGGAATCCTTCGTGCGCGAGTCCGACTCGCACTTGGCCGATTTTTAAATTAGCGAATTCATGATTATTGTACAATACCAAAACTCAACATACAAATTCTACTAGGTGATTTATTTAAAATAGCCAGAAATGGAATATTTTTGCAAAGCAGAGAAAGGTGCCAGTTTTATTCGTTGCTTGAAATTAAAAGCTTAACGGCTTCATCATATCCTGTATCTTGACCGTCTACACCTCATTCTTCTACTTCAACATCCACGATTCAGAACTTAGCTTTTTTAATAATTTACCCTGAATAAACGTTTCGAATGTTTCACACAAGTATACTTTCATACTTGAAACCAATTAAATTTCCCTAACGTTCCTGCCGCCTTACGTACCGCAAACCGATCCAAAACAAAGGCCAGACGGAAAAAAAATACATATAATGCTTCAGTGCGCGTTAAGCGTATCGTACGTATAAATCTTGCGGGCAGTCTGGCTTCATATATTATATGTTGCATATAAAATATTCCCTTTGATTCCAATGATAATTTCCGACTAGGCAACGGCAGCAAAAACGATGCCGAAATTTCACAGCACAGTTTTCTTTTGTGCAATAGATCGGCATTGTGTAGTTTTTCCGTTTTGTTTTTAGGTAACAAACGTAGGCATTTCGGGACTAATTTGTTAGCTGGATTATACAACGCCCTAATGAGATAAACATCGTCTAGGCACAAAGAATATCCCTTAAAGGGGCTCCCTTCGTTCAGTGAGATCGTTGATGATTACAAACAGAAAATTCATTGGAAATTATCTGCACTCTGAATTATCTGATTAACTCTTTCTCTCATTCCGCTTCTTTCGTTTCTCATTTGCTTAAAATTTCGTTTGAAATAAGGACACACGTTATTCAAATGTTTTTTTTTAGTTCCTAGTACGTTTCGAAAGTCAACAGACGGTTCAAACACTGCTGAATTTTAACGGATGAGATGCATCAAAAAATGCAATAGTATTTATGACAAAGGTAACGTAAATATTTCCAGCCAAGTTTGAAGAAGGAACGTTTTCGTTTTATTTTTCTGAATTCAAATTAGGAATTCAAATCAATAGACGTCGCTCAACAATGCAACGCAAAATGCCGCAAAGTGGAACTTTTTCCGCATCGAAGTTGTCTGTTCCGCCTTTGTACAACAATCATATATTTGTAAGGATGCTCCGCTGCCGACCGTACTGTGATTTCCGAAGCGCTTTGATACCAACTTTTAAGCAGCATTTTGACGTACGATATTGCATTTCCGCGTAAGTTTAATTTCATATTTGTTTTAGAATAGTTCGCCGTAAATCGCTTAGGGAATGAAATTCAGTCGCGATTAAACGTCACACGATATCGCCAATAACACTTAAGTCCTAGTTATTTCTATTGTGCGCACCGCGCACCCCAGCGGTCGCCCCTCTAAAAATAATAAATTATTTTAGTTAGTATGCAAATACGAGTCGATATTTTAGGCAACCCCATTGTTGCATGTTCGATGTCTATGGTTTGGACTTTTTTTTAAATTGGAGCACGTTCGGATTCGGCTCCGGATTCTTGTTGTTTGAGAACCCTAAAAATTATCGGTTCGCCGACCCTTAAACGGTAATCTAGATCTCTGTGTGTGTGTGCGGCAATGATATTTAATATGAAGGGTAGAATATTCACATCGATTTTAATTTTATGCGCGCATCCCGTCTCCGAGTGTTAGCTATCTGTTTTTTATGTAAATACTCGATCTCTTATTCAGACGAGCGGCCATTTTGCCTTTTCCTTTTGCGTTCCGATTTATTGTTTAGACGTTAGGGAATTTTTATGAAGATGCGTTCCGTTTCACGCGCAGTTGTGAAACCATGTTTCACGCTATTTATCTGTCGTGCATTAGTTTTGTGGGCCACCGTTTTATGGGCGTTTTAACGGTGTCACTTTAATTTAATACAATTTTTTTTCGATTTAACTTACACTTAGTCTATTATAAAAATTCTTTAAGATGATATAACTCTGTTCTAGATATTTCATTCTTTAAAATCGGTACATATACATAAGGCATGTAGTTGTCGTAATATAAGGTTAATTCTACGTTTGATAGTTACATTGCTCTGAGATAATCTTTTTGCTCATACATCTAAATGGGTATCTCTATTTTAATATGGATCCCAATACGCGCGTTGTCAAGCATGAATACGCAAATACGACTATATGGATCCACATAAATATTCACATTAATGCACACCCCAGGCGTTACCGCAAAATTAATATACGAGCTTCGTCAAAAATCATTATATTTTATGGGAGGCCAAAATAAATGACGCTTATACGGTTGTCTGTGAAAGTTTATATTCAAATTTGCCGTCCGTCGGTCCGTCTCCGAGGATCAATTTACATATTTTCACAGGTTTCCACGATCACGCTTGACGCCCGCTTCGATCCAAATCGACCATAGACAACGCTCTAAATTCAAATTATTTACGGTGCGTTCGAATTCATTTGTTTTGTTTCTGCGGTTCGAAAGTTTGAGCGTTCGAATTTAGATGCCGTGTTGAGGTATCGTTATATTTCTAAAGGTATCTTCACAAAGTCGTACCTAAGTCAATTCTGCAGTTGTAAAACTGACCTTGTCTTATGATTATAGAGTTTAAATCCGCTTAAATGCGAACGCGTGATGCAGACCGACGAAAGTTCATCCGCGGGATTTGACCTAATTACTATCAAAAACCAGTCAGAGTTTTCGCGGCAATAGACAACTTTATTTTCTTTTAAAACGTAATTACGCTCGGAACAATGAAAATTCCAATTATTTCGAACAAAACGAGAAACTAAATAACGAGGGTGCTTACAAAAGGGAACAAATAAACATATTTGTCTTAATATGGCGGCATACAACCCGCAAATTAATTCCAAAGGAAACCGAATGTCAAAAATAACTTGACGACACAAAGAAAACGTATTTGCTTTTAATTTAATTAATGTTTGTTTGGTACGAAGTTGTTTGTATTGTAACGTATCGGGCGATTTGTGTGCACACACACGCGTACTTATATATCGCTTTTCCTACATTTGTATTTAGAAAAGCTTACATTGATTTCAAAGACAACCCTATTTCCTATAGAATGACTTAAATGTAAGTTTATCAACTTTAATGGCAGCTCATGTATATGTCAAATACACGAAATGTTATTAACGTATGAACATATAATTAAAACTGGTATACATATATTTGCTAAACTTGTCCATTCATATATTCTGTGCTAAACTGTCTAACATCTAACACACCTAAAGATAATTTCTTAACGCTGTCACCCGAACGCCCATCCAATAGGCAAAACTAATACAAAACTAAACCCAACCAAACTAAAATCAAATCAAAACTTCTCTAAAATCGATTCCCAAACGCTAAGCGCATTAATATTACAAAATTTGATTATCCTATAAAAGATTCGGTCCATAAAACTCTCATAGTTGTAGTGCCGAATATACGAATTAGGACCCCTTTTACCCCACCCTACCCCAGCACCCGTTCGGCTGCCATTCATTTTCATAATAAAATGGCAACAAACGGCCCAGGTAACAAAATATGAAGAGAGAATCGAGATTTATACCAACGCGATCTTATTTTGATAAATGTTACGATATTTCGGTAGAGGAAAAACATCTTCGGTGTTACGACTGTGGCGAAGTACTTGCTGATTATAATGGGCGATTAAAAAAAACATATTAGCCCAATATAGGCAAAATATATGTAACACGATAAAATGTTGGTGTAATTGGTTAAAAGGAAGGTTTTTTACACTGGCTACATGTAAATGTTGGCATAAAAGAAAAAGTTTTAAGTGTAAAGTACTCGCTCTAAATTCGAAATATCAGCCGCCACACCTCGCAGCCGGAGGAAGGGCCCAATCAATCTGTCTGTATGAGATACAGCCTCAAAATCTAACTATTGTTCACGAATAGGGAAATTTCCATTTGGATTTATTCATTTGTCTAGCCCATTGTCGGCATTCCGACGATTTGAGTTATTGTAATAAACTGCTTATTGCAATATTTTGATCATCGAACACATTTGAATTTGGAACGCAACCTATTTCGACTTTTCGACCCACGCTCTATTTGAGAGTTGCCAGTGATAAAAATTGGCACTAAAAACTTGGTAATTAAAATTAAACCGAGCAGATTTAAATTAATAATCGACTGGAATATTAATACCATTATAAATCCGATCATAACGGCGTCCGTAAAATCCGCCATTGTAATAAATTTAACGACGAATACCGATAAGAATCGTTGACGCAATTTTCATAGATACGACTCAATTAACAATTGGTTTCAATCGGGGAGACGTCTTGGTACAATAAAGTGCCTCCCCGGGGTGGCTGTATTATTTCTGTTTGTAATATTGCGGTGTCAATTACGCATATTGAAGTGAGAGAATATATTACTGGCAGCTTTGTCATGCCGTTTTATACGGCGTCTTATCGATTTTGTCTATGGTGCTTCGCGCGCGCTTCGCTACTGTCATATTTTAGGCGCGGCTTCTGTGAATTAAAATTCTAAAAGTCAACACCGCCTACATGATATAGAATATATACTGTCAATCGGTTGAAGTGTAGATAAACATTTTTGAGTGTAATTCAAACAAATCAAACGCCCTCAATCACTTTGAACAAGCTTTTACCCCAAACAAGTAAACAAACAAACCATCACAATAACCAATTGTGGTTGCGTCAACGACGTATAAAAACGTCACCCTAACTGTATCGAACGGTATTAATATCAATCTATCAATAATGCTCAATGGAGGCGCGAGCAATTGATCAATAACCGATAAAAAATACCCTATTTTTTCCCCTCTCTTATCTATGCTTGTTGTGATTAGAATAGAGTCGTCTATTGAATTATTTCTTTTTAATCGATTGTATCGGTATCGAATCGGATTAATAGGGCATTCGGTTATGGGGTTATGGGTGACGCTTTATCGAATAGAATATTTAATATGTTAAATTACTTAATGCTTTTGAGAATTTATTTATTTTCATCACACATTATGGTTATTGTAAGATATGGATATTTATTTGCAAAATAAACAATCATGAGATGTAGGTAACTATTTAGTCATGGCAGATTTTTTGTGTTTGTGCACGTTGTTGTAAAAGTTTATGAATTGCTTTATGTCATGATGTATTATTAGACTACTTACCTACATTAAACTGATAACAGTGATACTAAAGGAAAGATTTCTAAATATTCGAGTCGCAGCTTTCACCTTATAGAATTAGCTATTTTAAAGAATTATAATTGACTTTGAGTACTAAGGAGTACCCTATAAGGAACTGTCCTAACAAAACCTATCAAGTCATGGTAAACTTTTAACCAAGTAGGGTACCTTAGTTTCCCGCCTCATCCTATAATCCTTTAGAACCCAATTCTTCCCGATTCACGTTTCCCATTATACACTAAAGTCTCAAACCGAACTCAAACCCGTCATAAGACGCCGATCCACATACTTAATTGCACCCCCCAAACAATAGGGGGAGGGGGAGATACGAATCGTATGTTTTCGGAATAATTCGTTCGTGAAATCGTCTCCCGATAAGAATTAACTGCTGTATTCTAATTGAATCTACAATCGTTGATTTCTGTGTGTGTGTGCTCGTTGAGTACTAATTGATTTGTTCATGTGTGCGTCGTTAAATAGTGTTTGTTTTGGCATTAAAGATATTGACAGTCGTTTGTTTGGGAAATAAGGGATGTTGTTCGCTATCGATATATTAATGTGTAACAGATTCACAACAGGTTCTATAAGTTTTATAAAGTCGTGTTTAAATTTTAATGATGAATGAAGATTTGTTATGGTATTTTAGGATTTGGGTCTAAGTACCTATAACAATATAATGTTTTCGTTTTAGTGTCTTTGATAATGCTAATGAAGGTACCTACCTGCCCACCTACTTTAGGACGGGGCACGATCTAGGAAAGGTCTATATAATAATTAGTACGTTATACATAGGAGTATCACCCTGACAAAAATAAGGATATACGACGATACTTTTTAAGCTTCCCGTCATCTCTCACCTCGTTCATCGAGAATTCCAAAAACAATACAAAAGGGGACGCGAATTTCAAAATAATCGTATTTCTATGCCACATTGGTTCCCAGGGAAATCACTAACTTCACAACGACACGGTTCCAAGTGGGCGCACCCCGTCTCCTTTTACAACCTTGCGCGCGTTAAGATTCGATACCGAAGGGGGTAGATGAATATTAAACATTCAGGTTTATTAGTTTGCCGTGTTACTGGTAACTGTAGTTTGGGAGTGTTAACTGTAACCATCTTTTGGATTTCGTAATGAATATTGCGTTTAGATCAACACAGACGTACAATTCTCATTAGGGACTGCTCCATCTCTGTCTGTTGTAATTGGAAACTACTGAAAACTGAACCAATTTTTATGCGCTTTTCCATATAACGCCTAGATTTAAAGTGCGAATAACAAGGGCAGTTCCCTAGAGTACGAAATAAGAATATTTATGTCATAATATAAAAGAAAAAAATAAACTCATGGTCTGCTCCTTATTCCAACTGCTATTGAAAAGCGCGTCGAAATTATAGATACATTTAACAGTAATAATTTTTAACTAACGTTTGGGTGAACTAACGTTTTTAGTATTATTTTTTCATATTAAATGCCCATCCTGACAACCGTCATTTCAATAGATTTTATAACCTCAAATTGATATTTATATAATTACAGGCGTGGGGATTATCTTTGCCAAAGACCATAGTGGGTAAGTAAATAGCAGAATGTTTTTTTTTTTTTTTTACTTTAAAGTTATATCATCATCGGAGCGTTCGTGGCCCAGCGGCGCCCGCGTACCGCGTGCAGTATGCGAGGTTAAGCAATGTCGGGCGAGGTCAGTCCTTGGATGGGTGACCGCTTTGAGTGATTACTAACTGAGCGCTCCCGTGCTATGGAAGGCACGTTAAGCTGTTGATCCCGGTTGCTGTCTATGACAGCAGTCGTTAAGCCAAGTTAGAGGCCTCCGGGCGGCTTGAGAACCTCTAACAGTCAAGTTGCCCACTCACTTGACAAGCCTAATCCCAATAGGGTAGTTTCCCCCTCGGGTTGGAAGGTCAGATGGCAGTCGCTTCCGTAAAAAACTAGTCCCATCCATATCAGCCCTAGGACGTCCACTGCTGGACATAGGCCTCCCCCAATTTCATGGGGGGTAAATGCCATAATCGCCACGCTTGGCAAAAAAAACTAGTGCCTACGCCAATTCTTGGGATTAGGTAGCGGACCTCAGGCATCCTTCAGGATGCAACTATACTGGGAATAACGCTAGGAGGATGATGATGAACGTTATATCATCATCATCTCCCTGCCGTTATCCCACTTATGCAGGGTCGGCGCAAATTATTTCTTCTTCCATTCCTCTCTGTTATTCGTCACTTCAGCGCTTTCTCCTTTCTTTCTCATATCCTCTCTCACACAATCCATCCATCGCTTTTTGTGCCTTCCAATTGCTCTTCGTCCTTCGACATACAACCCTAACATTCTTTTATCTATACGAGTATAACATTCATCCCTCCTCATTAGTCTCATTACATGCCCATACCATGCTAACCTACTGCTCCTCATTTTCTCCGTCACGGGTGCCACTTTTAAACTTCCCCTTATCCGCTTATAGACTCATTTCTAATCCGATCTTACCTCGTTACTCCACACACTTAACGTCATATCAATAAAATCTAAAATTGACTAACTTTCCATGCCATCTATACGAAATTGCTCAAATATAACTAGAGTACCATATACGCTTCGTATATTGATACATATCAAAACAAGGATCGCTTGCGCAGCTCCTACGCAACCGTCCATAATTGCAGTACTTGGCCCTTCGCACTGTGGTTAGCAGTCGTTCTGGTGCTCTGGTAATTGTCGTTGAAACACATCTATGGCACAATTGATTCGAGTTCTGAAATCGTCGAAATTAACGTATTTTTAGTATGCATTAGCTAAAAAACGCATAAAAATTGTATCTGATGTTTTCTGAACAGTTTCTTCATCGTTCCCAAACAGACACAAAGTGCTGTTAGATATAAGTTTAGATAAATGAAATTAACTTCATAACCAATCTATACTGTATGTTCATTTCCTAGTATAGGTACTATCACGAACGCGCCAAAAAGGCTAGCAAAGGCAAGATTATTCTTTTAAAACGTAAAGGAGCCCTTTGAAGTTCCTAAATATGAATTCCCAATACACGCAAGGTTAGCGTCGCATTAAAAAATCGATATCAAAAGAGCTCACAATTAAGACCCGAGTCGCATCCCTCAAACATCAAGACAACTCTAAAACGCCGTTAAAAAAAATTCGCATCCCTAAAACAAAGAAACAAGGGTGATATTCGAATGAGTAAAGGTTTGCCAACCGCAGTAAGTAATACAAAAATGGGGAACGTGGGGAGAGCGGGCAATTTGGGCAATATGCAAAGGGTGGGGGTGATTAGGCCGTGTGTGACGATGCGCGTCTTATGCCCGCATTACCCTTTCGCTTTCCTTCCGATATCTGCCTTTGTGGCGCACTTATCTGAGTGTGACGTCATATTCTTCTGTGACGTTTTGCGATGGCCGCTTTGATTCGTGGCGCGTGACGTTTGGTAATTAGGAGCTTTGTAAGATGGGAGGGTATTGGAAAAATCGAAGGTTGTTTTTCTTGTACTTCCAATACGCCAAATACCTAACGTAAACGTAAACGAAACTGAAACACATACTTTTAGTGACTATATATGTAGAGCGAAAGAGGTCTTAATTCAAAATGGCATCAATGCCTTATTTGTACAGAGATCAGCTCAATTTGACTTTCAAAATGTCCCCAGCATGCAATAGGGAAATTACCACCTTCATGTTACTGTCATCAGTCAAGTGTAAGTTTTATAGTTAAAATAAAGTATTTTAAAAGACCTGGAATGGAATGAACCTATATGGTCGCGTACCATACGGTTCCAGAGGAATTTCCTTCATGGGACACTCACGTTTTGGAATGAGCCGAGGTTTCTCGAGGGACTGCAGTATGGGGTGTTTCAAGAAAGGAGTGTATACGCGCATGTGATACCCCAGGAGTTGCAGGTGTCCATAGGCTGCGGTGATTGCTTACCATCAGGCGGACCGTACGCTTGTTTGATACCGACGTGGTATAAAAAAATACTCGTTCAAGTAGTAGATACACATAAATGACAGAGACATGAAATAAAAGACGGAACGGGTCACGTCACATCGTATATGTCCAATACCGGTCCGTTTACCACAATTTCCAGAGTTATTGTTTTTCTGTCATCATTTGCCGGTATCATTTTACAAAGTTTTCTCCTTGACTCTTCAGGGCTGTCTATATTTTTTTAACGTTTGGGTGAACTAACGTTTTTAGTATTATTTTTTCATATTAAATGCATGGGCATTTAATATGAAAAAATACTGACAACCGTCATTTCAATAGATTTTATAACCTCAAATTGATATTAATATAATTACAGGCGTGGGGATTATCTTTTTTTTACTTTAACGTTATATCATCATCGGAGCGTTCGTGGGCCAGCGGCGCCCGCGTACCGCGTGCGGTATGCGAGGTTAAGCAATGTCGGGCGAGGTCAGTCCTTGGATGGGTGACCGCTTTGAGTGATTACTAACTGAGCGCTCCCGTGCTATGGAAGGCACGTTAAGCCGTTGATCCCGGTTGCTGTCTATGATAGCAGTCGTTAGCCGAGTTAGAGGCCTCCGGGCGGCTTGAGAACCTCTAACAGTCAAGTTGCCCACTCACTTGACAAGCCTAATCCCAATATGGTCTAGTTTCCCCCTCGGGTTGGAAGGTCAGATGGCAGTCGCTTCCGTAAAAAACTAGTGCCTACGCCAATTCTTGGGATTAGGTAGCGGACCCCAGGCATCCTTCAGGATGCAACTATACTGGGAATAACGCTAGGAGGATGATGATGAACGTTATATCATCATCATCTCCCTGCCGTTATCCCACTTATGCAGGGTCGGCGCGGCTGTCTATATTATTTTTAAATAGTATGCCATTGGGCATTATGAAAACTTCAAATCATAAATTTGGAGACAAATTCACTGAATTCAATTATTTACACATTGATGACTTATAATGAAATGATTAAGTTTACGCGGATCTTTAGCCGTACACAGATACCATACATGAAAACTAATGTCCCTGGCGGCAAACTATCGTTTTTTACCTCCATACGAGTACAAAAACCTCATAAAACCACAGCGAATGGCCTTATAAAAGTATTCACTATGAAATTAGTCCACCATTTTACACATTTAAGTTAAAATACCGCGAGATAATTCGTCCAGCATTCTGAGATGATTTCAACGCTATGGCGGCGCAATTATAAGCAAAATTGACATTAATTGCAGCTTATTTTTAATGTGGGTTAGCTGTTTCTAGGAATGCTGTGCGAGGCCTGGTACAGTCGCTTTCCAATTACTCAAAGTTGACAGTACTTTTAGTAATATCGAGTAGGTTACTTAAATTAAAACTCTCAGAACCAAAAGTTTTGAATGTTAATTTTATCTTAATTTTAGTTACTTTTTTATTAAAGTTTTTAATATAAAACATGTATATTTATTTTTGTATTTACCTAATAATAAATACATTATAATTATTGACCAAGAAAAAAAACGAATACAAGTTAATAAGTATTTTAAATATACTTGCTTAGGTAGAATTCCAAATATCTAGAATTAAATTAAACAATACATCGTTTTTGTTCTTGATCAAAATTTGAAAAAAGTAAGTAATCATAAACGACTAAATACACAATACTTTGAGTGTATTTCCTCAATAGTCAAATGGGCCAAATAAAAATCGTAGGCGTATTTTATTCCCCTCTGTAAACGACACGAACGTTCATATATTTTCAATAAAAAAGCTCAACCCGCTTAATCAGTGGTTATATTAAATTTTCTATTAGCGTATGTTAAGCACGCACATGCTAACAAAATAATGTCCTGTCAACTGTCATTAGCACCCATACAAGCGCGCCCATGCAATTACCACATCGCTAAACAGCTCGGCCACTCGCTCAAAGACGCCGCGTTTTTTCAACGTACAATTACTTTTAATAACGCGACTATTATAACATAGTTTTATGTGATATGATAGGGAAATGTTTGTGCCTTTTTAATTGGATTTGAATTTTATTTGCGAAATTGATTTTTTGTAGCTGGCAATTATTTGAACACATGAGCTATGAAAGAGATGATAGTATTTTACTGGAAATTGCTTAGTTATTAGTTTGTGTTAGGTTGTAAAAAGTTTCATTAAACGGTCAAATACAATCGGGTCTAGCTCATACAAATCCCATCTGCTACGTTGACGCTACGGCGTAGCGCGTAGCAGCATTTTCCGATAAGTAGCGAATGGAATTATTTAGCCCCGTGCCACGTAGGCAATATATTTCCCATGGGAATAATTGTAGCAGTATGAATTTCTTCAAGAAGAAACTTTTCAAATAGTTGTAAACATTCATTAACTAAGGAGCAGGGCACCCAAGGTACTCCAGCACTTTCATGCTAACGATTTCGTAGCACTACGCTCGTAGCCGACAACATGTGAAAAACCGTATGTAGCAGAAAACGCCTACGAGACAAGCGCCCACCTAGCAGGTTCCTGGCACTTAAAGCGCTAGGGTAGGGCGAATAGAGCAGCCAGTCTAGGCGCCTAAATGCTGAAACAGAATAAAGTCAGCTGAAAATAGATATTTTTAGGTACTTACTTACCTCTCGAGTGGAGTGGAATCAAATGCTCTACCTGGATCAGATTCCCTTGGCCGGTCCTGCTACGGAGACCGCTTACAGACGGATCGTGCGCCTGTAAATATTTCGCACTTTTTTCAACTCCGTCGTAGCACCGAACATAAGCGTTTATTTCCGATTCGCTCTATCTTGTAATACTTTCTCCAGTGCACACAAGTATTTAGTTAGCATAGAAGTGTCGTATGAACGACCTGGTAATGGTGCAAATTCAATTGTCAACAAGAACGTAATGAAGAAACAATTACCTATTCATTATTATATTTCAGAATATTCTTGTAAATATTCAATCATAGTACTATTTCGAGTCCTTTAATGTTTTTTGTTCGTCACGTCGAAGCAAAGCTGAGGCGCTATAATACTCGCTATTTGTAATTTACTTTACCACCTATTTGTATTTTACTTTTATTCTTACCATACACATCAATAGTATCGTCTGTGTCGCTTAATCTAAATAGCATTAATAAAATGGATTTCTTACAAAAATTCAGTTCCCAGGTACGGATACACATGTGTATATCATCTTAACTTCCCGTATGCAGCCCGTATCCCCCTGTTTGCTCCTTAATGTTTTATTGCTGTGTGCTTAGTCTAATTACAAAACTCAGCTAATTACTAATATCGAATTGTCGCTTTGTCTGGCCCCTTCGTTGTTCCCACTTCAGCGCGAGAATATATTGAGAAATCGCTGAAATATAATATCGCAATCAGCGGTTTGTATTAATTATATTTTTTATGATTTACCTTTAAAGATATGAAAAATGTTGAAATGTTATACGGGATTTGAAATTCACTGCTTGGTAACACAAAAACTCACGGTGGGTTAGGTAGTTCCTTCATAAACTCTTATAAATCCAAAAAATTACAAATCCGAATCTATCTTCAGTATATTTTTTAGGTTACGAAAATTTTGCAACAAAAAACCCTAATTAATAACCTGCAAAACAAAACAACCGATTCGAAACTTAAAAAGCAGTAGTGCCAACCGAGCGAAACGTCATAATTCCATCAATTTCCGGGCTGGCAACACCGGGGTTCGAGTCGTCGTAATAGGGAAGCCATCGAGTACGCGCCAGTTGTCAAACCGAGCAAAGGTTTGGCTGTTTGCTTTGATTCCATTGCCTCGCGATGACAAAAAGTTAATACCAGAGAATTTCGATGTTCCAAATGAGCGTGTCTTTGGGACTCGGAAATTGCATGTATCGCGCTGACTGCGAATTACCAAATGTACATTCTGTTTACAATTTTGTAATGAGACCAATATTTCAAATTCCACTTAGACGACTAAGAAAATGCATTGAAAAATTAAACTCTCATTATAAGAGTTCAGAATCTCTTACACTTTTAATATTTTCATCACACCATTTTACAATGTAAATCAAACAAGTCTATATTTACTGACAATTAACTTATTCTTCTCACCCTTTTTAATAGGTTTTTAAAAGTAAGTTTGAATATCAACACAATAAAAAACTGTTTTCACTTCGTATTCGGGCCTACTACAACCTCATAATAATAAGGATATCTCTCTGCAATTATGACTAAAATCTCGTCGAAACCTAAACGCTATCATAGACCAAAAGCGGTGACGTCACGACACGCAACCATAACCTTTACGGAAACTCGCCAGAAACGTACGTATCGCACTCTTAAATTACAACTAGAAAGTTGGGCGTATAAATTAAGTAGAAATGTGATGGAACAGATAGCGAGTCGAAGCGGAATTAAAATAATTATCTTGATTGCAGTTTTGGGAACGAATCAGCGGCACGGCGAACACTGCAATGCTATGCAACGGAATAGGGAAATGGTGTAGTCAATTTTAGTAATAGCAACTGTGTTCGTCGGTCAGAGGGCGCTAGTAACTGTGTACAATATTTCGTATTTCTCCTTAGGATAGGAAAGCTACATGGGTACTTACAATTAAATCAGCATCGATTAATTTACCTACACATTTGTTTTAAAGCCTCGTCATAGTCACAAGGCTCAGAGTAACCAGATTAGACATCAAATATCTAACATGTAATACCACTTCTGAGCGTGATATACTAAATTGAATAATAGTGACACAGAGAGATATATTATTTATTATACTTGTCATACTCGTAGTTCCTCTTTTTTGCCTTAAATTATTTGATAGGACTTTGAGGCAAATAGACGATTACCCGCCGAAAAAAGGTTGTTTATGGTAAGCCGTCTGCCTTATAAGACAAGTTCTCAATTTAGCTGCATCGGAGCTTTACTGTCCCTCTTGGTAGCTCGCGTATGGGATCTTTATAGAAATCCTTACTCTGAGGTCACATGGCATGTCATTATGGTGTTCAGACAAAAATCAGCTTTGTAGTAAGTATGCGCGGAATAAGAATACTCCATCTAAAGAATAATATCATGGTTTTTCTACCTAATACAATATATCTTTCTGTCACTACATCTGAATAAAGTGCTCGCAGCGAACTACATTTACGTGGCTTATTTAAATAAAAACCTTATTCGGGCTTTTAATTGCACCGAAACAATAATTTATAGTTGCTTGCACTTTTTTCCACCACCGTAGCTTCGGCCGTTATTCAAAATTATCTACCACGATATCTGGTAACACCCCCCGACCAAACTTGATGATATATGCGCCCTAACAACGTAAGAAACGAAATTCGCGCCATTTTTTCCTTAATCCCAAGTGACGTGTACAATTTAATCACAGGCTACAAAAATTTGCAGTATATTTATAGTTGGCAACACCTTACAGAACATTGTGTACTGTCTAGTAACATTAACGTCGTTATTTCGAATGAAAACACTTTTTTTTATCTATAAAACAAAAAACACCACTTTTAAATTAGGTAAGTAGGTACTTTTTCTTTTGCACCTGACTTTCTTTATTCAAATTTTTAACGGCACAGTTTGAATCAGGAACAATATCGACCCTTCCGTAATGTGAAGTTATAACCACAACAAGCAAAACTTAGTTTTCCATTCGGTTTTATAACTGCAAACGATAGACAGGCTATAAATGAGGTTCCAAACTTATAATTGCTTCATTTCGAAGTCGGGAACAACTATTGCATACGGATTGTCTATGGCATATTTTATTTTCAGGTATGAATTGCGAGTACATTTTTATAAGCACAATCAAGACTAGAAATATTTATTTTATGAATACCTAGTTGATAAATGAGTTACACCTGAATAGACCTGAATACATAGGTATCTACAAGTAAAGCAATTTAAAAGAAAAATACGCGCAAGCAACTTTTCTGTACCACTATAATCTATGGCTACGATTGCCAACTTGCCGGTGAAACTTCAATCGAAAAAAGAACAACTCACTAATCGAACGATCATGGCACATTGTAATACGTTTTCCAAACACGAAATCCAGACGAGACTGACGTAGACAAATCAAAAGTGCATAGACAAGTTCCCGCCAGTTTTTGCCGCGCTTCAACGTCAACGGAGCCATATTTGCGGATGTCAAATTCCAAAACCAAATTAGCATTCGATTTTCAACTTTGTTCCCAAACAACTAGACTATTTATGTTTGAGAATTTAATTTTTACCACTTGCATGCATTTCGACTGACACCTGATTGATGGTGATGACGTTTTTTGTCAATCAAACTCGTGTTTTGTAAAAGCTCTCACTCAATTGTTGTGAATATTTATGAATTCAATGCGTAACGGATGTCGCGGCGATTCGTTAAAACGGATATTTCCACATTTTAATTCCTGTAAAGTCAATGCTCGGGAAATGAAAGCGGATAGTAGCGAATCTCTTTGGCTGTCCGACTGCTCAATCATTCACGTCATTTATCATTTTTCCCCAAAATGAAACTGGTCTCGTCAAACTAAGCAGTCACTGCGATAGATACGTAAAAAAAAGTTGAGCAGCGAACTTCCCGCCGAAGCGCGTCTTTTTGTTGCGCAGTTAGTGCGAGAACAGGAATCTGTTTGAATTTTCGCGTTTTGAATTCGAACGTGGCGGTTTGAATTTCGCCGGTTAATATCGGTTCGACCCCATGTTTGGTCGGTTTGACAGATCGCCGACATGAAATCTACTTTTCTGGCGGCAAAATGGCGTATTATGCTTTTTTCATCCGTTCACTCGTCTTTCATCACTTCTTTTGTGAGCCCGAATTTGTAACGACGATGCATTGTCAAAGGGAATTGGTTCGTTTTTATTACTTTATTAGTTGAGTTGTCTATTGGCAATTTGAAATCGGTCTTTGTTTCCGTTTGTCATTTGCGATTCTTTGCGTGAATCAGTCGATCATTCTATAGAGCAAACTGGATTGTGGACAATTCTTAACTCGTTTCTGGTAACATTATTTGCAATAGGATTACGAGTAAGTGTACTTATAAAAAGTTACGACCGCTGAATGTGTAAGGAAGTGTTAGTTTACTTGCGATATTCTGATAACTGAATATTTAATAAAGTTATTATGAAGCTTACAAAGATTTTATTTGAATAAAAATAACAATTTTAAACACTGTGTTAATGAGCAACTAAAGGCATGTGTTAAATACCATTATGACCGTCTTTACCTCTATCGTAATGCAACATTTTGGTTTCTAAAGGTTGCAATGTAAAGAACGTTTATTTACATAAGTAATCACTTACAATTAATATGTAACTTTTATGAAACTCTGAAATGTATCGTTTAATAAAACGACATTTGCAAACTCAAATTAATGCTACAAATGCATATTTACACTACTCTAGTACAGATTAGTTATAAGTATGTTACCACGAATGTCTATTTCTGTGTGAGGTTTGGTATCCGAACGTCCCATAATCGCTCCCCCTCCCCACTCCGGAGACAGAGGGGGGATTTACTGCACTCGGCAACTATTTGCATGCACAAAGAATGCACTATTACGGATAATATATAGCCTTAGCTTATCTTTCTGTAAAAATGGCTGACTTTTCTGGTGATAGCGTTTTGACATTAATGTGGGGGCTTCAGAAAGTTAGTTTGAGGGCGGAGCGGCATTCTGGTATACTCGTCCTTAATCTCGTCCGTGTTTATTACGTACAGATAATATTTAACTACATTAACTTTACAAAAAATAAGTCTATGTATATGTTTTCTTTATACAATAAATATTACTTACCTACACAAAATATTGACTTTCCAAATATATTTAATTTTGACAAACCGTGCACATACACGTACCTAATTAATATGAGTGTATTTTGAGAGTGCATTATTTTCTTTACCACTATTCGTATCCTAAGGAAGCCTGATGGAGACTACTTTGGCACCAAATCTCAAAATGGCGGTAGGCACTAGTTTTACTAAAGCGAATTCCATCTGACCTTAACCCAGAGGGAATTCCAGACTTTGTTTTGGACCGGTCTCCTCACGATATTCTCTTTCAGTGATAGTTGTCCTCTCATCATCATATCAGCCGAAGGACGTCCACTGCTGGACATAGGCCTCCCCCAAAGAGTGCCACAATGACCGGTCCTGCGCCACCCGCATCCAGCGGGCTCCCGCGACCTTTACCAGGCCATCAGCCGACCTTGTTGGGGGTCCACCCATGCTGTACCTTCACGTGGCCGCCACTCGAGAACCTTTCCGCCCCAACGAGCATCGGTTCTACGTGCAATGTACCAGCCCATTACCACTTAAGTTTAGCGGGTTGTCCTTTAATACTCTTTATTTTAGCAATATCCGCTATGTGACTTGGACATTTATCTAATAAAGGGTCCCTTTTAACACGTATCGTACGTATGTAACTGACAGTCCCAACCAGGGTTTAACTGTGTATGCCGTAAAGAGTAACGTTTACGAAATTAGTAAAACTGTAATAGAGTTTCAGCGTGCCACGGGCATGGAAAGTATTAGCCGAAACGGAAAGTTCCCGCCTCGTTATGTCTTTATTGCGCCGCTTGTGGCGAGCGGTAGCGGAATTAGGTGCGGTAGTAAGAGCGGATTTGGAAACTAAAGCATTCTTCGATCCTAAAACGTCTCAACGAGCTTGGCTATTTTATAATTGAATATCTTATATAGTCAATTCAACAGCAGTAACGTCCCATACGTTTCAAATAAAATTGCAGAGGTTTATTTTTCCGAACCGGTGGTATTTATTGACGTTCATAGGTGCATGTCATATGCCTAATTTGAAGAATAAACTACTTTTACTTTTTACTTTTGCTCAAAAATGTGTAAAACCATTCTCATTAACGTAGTTTTAATGAACCGCTTTTTATTTTGCTTACCAATATGATAAAACTCGATCCTGATATATCGAGAATATGATGAATTTCGAAGGACATATTTCCATTCATCGTCATCATCATCATCAGCCTATATAAATCCCACTGCTGGAATTAGGCCTCCTCTCTTCGGTGAGAGGCATTGTGAAGTAGTCTCCACGCTGGCCCAGTGCGGGTTGGGGACTCCACATACAACTTTGAATATCAGCAGATGTAACGTGCAGGTTTCCTCATGATGTTTTCCGGTAAATATTAATTTATGTTCCGTACGTAAGTTTCCGAAAAACTCATTGGTACGAGCCGGAATTCGAACCCACGACTGCCGCTGGCCAGCTGCATGCTTGAACCACTAAGCCACGTTTCCAAGCGTAACGTAAGCTCGTTCTTCGCAGCGTATGCGTGCTCGCTCGTAGACATGTTGTTATCCGCGAGGAGGAGCTAATGCCTTATATCCAATAATTCGGTAAGAATTATTAAGCCTTAATATAGTATGGTCACTTTTACCCCAAAAATGCTTCCTTATAAATGTTAAACACGCTTCTATCTGTAATACTTGACACACACATTGCTAAACAATGTCCTCACCCGGACAAGCCAATTACCCACAATCATTACTGCCACGATTACCCTGGGTTTTTATTGGGCTGCACCGCATTTTTAGTTTAATTACTACCCTTGCTGTCCCTTCGGGTTAGGTTAATGAGGCTGGAAACCGGACAATTCTTAAATTTAGCCCTTTCGGTGAAGCTAGGTAAGTACAGGCGATTTTGATTGCAAGGTGCTTGTTCTCCCATCGTTACTTAAATTTCTGCTCATTTAACCAGTATTTTTTTTCTTTTACCTACAATTCTCTACATTCTGTGGGCTAGCTTCTAACTATTTAGATTAAGTAGATTTTTGTCGTAGAGGTTCTAGCGCTCTTGCTCACAGGGCTATGCTCAAATGCAAGCAAGAGGGGTAAGTATGGTCATCTCATCGCCATATCGATACGTTTCGTAGACTGCTACGCCCCGTAGCGCGCTACGGGACTGTCAAAAAAAATACAGAATTTCCCTTGTATTTTGGTTATGCAAGCCATATGGCTATATTCATGACTTAAATATTAATTATTTTAAACGACACCAAGGAATACATTTAAAAACCCTAAAAAAACATTCCGGTATATTTATATTTAAAAGTATTATACACGCCCAGAAGACAGTTGTTATGAAAACATTAACTTATTTACATTTTTATTTTATAATGTAATTGTAACTTTATGGTATTTCTTGTGTAAAACTTTTGCTAACCATGGTATGTAATAAGCGTTGTATGTAGGAGCGTTCGTGGCCCAGCGGCGCCCGCGTACCGCGTGCGGTATGCGAGGTTAAGCAATGTCGGGCGAGGTCAGTCCTTGGATGGGTGACCGCTTTGAGTGGTTACTAACTGAGCGCTCCCGTGCTTTGGAAGGCACGTTAAGCCGTTGATCCCGGTTGCTGTCTATGATAACAGTCGTCAAGCCAAGTTAGAGGCCTCCGGGCGGTTTGAGAACTTCTAACAGTCAGGTTGCCCACTCACTTGACAAGCCTAATCCCAATAAGGTCTAGTTTCCCCCTCGGGTTGGAAGGTCAGATGGCAGTCGCTTCCGTAAAAACTAGTGCCTACGCCAATCCTTGGGATTAGGTAGCGGACCCCAGGCATCCTTCAGGATGCAACTGTACTGGGAATAACGCTAGGAGGATGATGATGGTATGTAATAAGCGTCAAAGACCACCTTGGTGACCACTGGCTCACTGAAAATCAGCGTCACGATGTAAACCACGGTTCAAGCTGCGTGACGGCTTTTTAACACCTCTCGCTATATATAAACCTTATGTTTGTATTGTTTTAGTGTCTTGGATGTTGTCTATGTATTTAAGTAATATATCTGTTAAATATATCGTCGTCTAGTACCCATAACACAAGCCTTATTGAGCTTACTATGGGACTAGTTCGATTTGTGCAACAAATTGACCCCTAATTTTTTTTAAATCTTTCAAGTGGTAAATAACGTATTTCTTCTTCATCATCATATTTATTGTGTACCTTTATTATTTTTACGAATAATGCCACTTCAAGTTACTTGAGGATTTACTTATAACCATTAATAACCATTTATTTTTGTATGTGTACATATTATGATACTGACTGTACCATCATACAATGTTCCAGTGACCACTCACCATCAGGTGACCGTACGCTTGTTTACAACCGTTATACTATCAAAATCGCTTTATTAGTGAACATCGTTTAGAACAGAACAGAGTAAACATGATAATAGCTTTCTGATAAAATAACTTATCATCAATCGTCAAACATGATATCGATGTCAAAATATACTTTTTAATACAGTTGCTCAAAAAGTGCTACTTTACGTAGCTGTTTAGCGTGCGGAAAGTTGGTTTTCGCGCACTAGTGCTTTTCACTTTTCCAATTTTTTTAAATTTATGCTTGTTCCAATGCATGACTCCTTATTGCTGGGTGTTAAATATTAGTTTCCTTTAAACGTCGTAATCAACATAAAAACCTACTGTTAATATCAGAATACGAAAAATATACACATTTCATATTTTATTACTTACCTCTTCATCATTATAACACGTTTATTTTTTAATATTGAATATTGAAAAACCGTTCTTAATAAGTTGTCTGAGTGGAACGGAATAGCTGCCGAAACGCCTGTCAAAGAAGAGGCGTTTTTACTTACTGCAAGCATGTTTTAAGTTTCTAAAGGCAACATTCGATATTGTTTTTATAAATATTACTTGTTGTTTTTCTTATTTTTTCGCAACTGTATTAAAAAACGTCGTTCAATACACGTGCGGAAATGTCATTCTTCACTCGTCCCGAGTGTTGCCACTCTCCTGCGGCTCGTGGCATCCCTCGGTACTCGTGAAGAAATGACATACTTTCCGCACTAGCATCGAAATGTACTATTACCTACTTTATACTCTACGCCATTAGTAATAAGGACTATATTGACAAAGATAATATTCTTTACTGATTAGGTATGTCCTTGTTGATCGCACAGCCAATCAGTTATCACTCTCTAACAAAATGGCCGAAAAATCGTAAATATTATCACTTAGGTCACTATCTTTAAGTATGCCATTTTCCGCAAAATAATTAGTGCCTACGCCAATACTTGGGATTGGGTAGGTAGAAGACTCCGAGCTAAGGATTAGGATGCAACCAGGATACCGCGCAATTCCAAAAAAGGTGGCGTATCAAGAAATCAAAATGCTGGCGTACTGGAGTGACAAATGACAACCGACAAGAGAATTACTCTTTGTGATGTGAATATTGTATGCCACGTCACTACTATGATCTAGAATTTATCCCGACACATCTTTAGAATTTAAATAAAATCCATCGAGGTGTACCTAGAAACTCGATTCCCACCACTGAATGAAACAAAGCAAAATTAGCTCCGGTTTGGCTATAGATGTGCCACGCTACCGGTATTATGGACGATTCACACCGACCGGCTGGAGTCGGCGCGCACCCCACTAGAGGCAAAGGAAATCGAACCCTCCATACAGAAGTTAGATTTCATATTTAAATGGGCTGCGGGCAGCCGGTCGGCTGACAGCGGCTCTGCCGCTGCCGTTTGGATACGAAGTCTAGCTTCTGTATGGAGGCTTTGAATTCCTTTGACTCTGGTGGCGTGCGCGCCGACTCCGGACATTTGGTGTGAATCGTCCATAAGTGATTTTTGTAATAAGACTGATTATTACGGAATAGAATAATAGCATTCCATATATCTACACTTTGACGTAATTATATGGAAAAACTATCACGTCTGTCTTATTCTAATTCATCATCCTCATCAACATCATCCTAGCGGTATTCTCAGTACGCTACCTAATCCCAAGAATTGGCATAGGCACTAGTTTTTACGGAAGCGACTGCCATCTGACCTTCCGACCGAGGGGGAAACTAAACCTTATTGGGATTAGGCTGGTCAAGTGAGTGGGCAACTTGACTGTTAGAAGTTCTCAAGCCGCCCGGAGGCCTCTAACTTGGCTTGACGACTGCTATCATAGACAGCAACCGGGATCAACGGTTTAACGTGCCTTCCAAAGCACGGGAGCGCTCAGTTAGTAACCACTCAAAGAGGTCACCCATCCAAGGACTGACCTCGCCCGACATTGCTTAACCTCGCATACCGCACGCGGAACGCGGGCGCCGCTGGGCCACGAACGCTCCCATACTCTAATTGCGGCTAAGTAATACAGATGTAGTGAATAATGCTTTTCCATCGGCTAAATTCGAAATTTTACGACTGGACCCTAAGTGGCTATCAATTATCATGTTATAGGTCGATTCACAAGAGCTGGCGCGGAATGTCTATGAAATTATTGTCAGTTTCATACATTTTCCGCGCCAGCTCTTGTGAATCGACCTGTAAATGATTGACAAGTTCATGTCTGTTAAGGTGGAACTTTATAAGTCAATTTGAAATGTCTGAATGAAAACTGGTAGTATTTTGCCATTTGACATCATGACAGATGTTAAATAATACGGTCATGTATGTGTTAACCAATTTGATTTCTGGACCACTTCGTACCTTGCCACTGTGACAGTAATATGAGATCTCTACTAGCTTTCGTATTCATTTTCACTATGACGAGGTCCTACGTAGTGGCCCAGAAATCAAATTGGTTTACCGTACTTATGGCTATGAAATTGATTCACATAGGGCCACTATCCACCACCACCATATCAGCCAAAGGACATCCACTGCTGGACGCCTCCCCCAAATTCACGGAGGGTATATGCCATAATCGCCACGCTTGGCATGCGGGTTGGCGATCGCAGTATCCACCGCACTCCAGGGATGCTGTTGCCCACATGCTGTGGTCACATAGGGCACTATTGGCAAAATAGAAATACGGTGATTGATTGACACTTCTTCGGGTGTAGTAGTATTCCGATTTTAGCCGATATGGAAAGCATTATTCGTTATATCTGTATATTGTCTGTCTCGGTTGTACGGAAAGCAATATAAGCATTAAATCACAATCTTCAGCACGGTGTGATTTCCGACGCATCTATCTTGCCGATACGCATCTTCACGGCCCACCGCCGTTTGCCGACAATTGATATCTTCCGAAGGTCAACAAATAACATGTTGTGAGGCCTTCAAACAACAACTACCTAAAGTTACCTTAAGACACTACTACACAAGCGTCAAAATCGCTCAACGTGACCATCGTTATGAACAACGCTGTTATTGCGAGCTAATTTGATCAGGATATGTTATATTGTTCAGTTTATAAGGGCTATAATTGAATGACGTTCTGTTTGTCAAGTGTATGTTTAATGAGTGAATAGGCAAAAATCGCTGATGCGTTACTTAGGTTTCGCGTATTGTTTCTTTGGAATTGTTTTGAAGAACGTTTTCAACTTTGAAATTTGGAAGGCTCAACTCGATGGAAATTATAAGTATTATAACGTATCTTTATAATAATTAGATTTGCAGCTGACAAAGGCTTAACTTTTATGTAGGTATAGTACTTTGGTTTGGCTGCAAAATGGTAACTAAACAGTGCGATAAAAAAACTTTGATTCACTGATAACGTTCTGACAAAATGACATTTTAGTGTATTACACGAATGACACATTTCCTTCACTCTTGTCAAACGAAATCCCTAGTATTAACGGGTAAATATTTGCCGATCAGCTGTTCCGAGGCCGCCATATTAACGAAATAATGCCAACGCAAACAAAATATTACCAACGTAACAGTGCAGATAGGGAAACACTGAGCTCACATTTTCACGTACAAGTTGATATTAACCGATCGTCAGTCGCATGATTTGCAACCGCAAAGTTGGCTTTGTATTCTTGTTATGAAGTTAACAAGTAATTTTTGTGACGCACTTATTATAGAACTATTAAGATTTTATATAATTACGCTTAATTACGGCTTTGGGGTTTCCGTAAGTCTGATATAATTTATTGCAGGATTTGGCCCACTGCTTTTATAGCCGGGCAATATTTTGATATTACATTATATTTCAAGTAACGATTTTTTGGAACATTATTTGGTACTATTGTTTGTTATGTTGTTGACAGTGCGTGAAATAACGGTTATTTAATCTCACATCCCCGTGTGGTGTTGGATTACAATACAATACAAAACATTTACAATAAAATAGCACCACCGTGTTTCTTCCCGTAGGTATCGTAAGAGCCAACTATCTATCTATCTATTCAGCCCGTATCTAACCACTGCTCAGTATAGGCCTCTTCTTTACTACCCTACTCTCCTCACACCAATCTTATCCATTCATCATCATCATCATATCAGCCGATGGACGTCCACTGCTGGACATAGGCCTCCCCTAAAGAGTGTCAGAATGACCGGTCTTGTGCCACCCGCATCCAGCGGACTCCCGGAACCTCCATTCCAGGAGGAATGTTAAGAGGACTTAACCATTGCTTACTCGCAATCCGGCAGATATAATCAGACCATCAGACTGATAGTCTGCCCGCTGTTCTCTTTCTTGACCTTGGCCACCATTCATTAACCCGTTTGGACCTCCTTCTATTCCTTCTCGTCAAAGTGTCCTGCCCGAGAGACAACTACCTATGGGAATAAAATTGAATTGTGTTGTGGGTGATGATGTACTAGCAAATTTATTACAGATATATAACATATACTCCATTTTTTGAAACCTGCAATTGCTTAAAGCGGCTGTAAGATTAAATTTCATGTAATCTGCCTATCAATGTTAGAAATACATCTTATGTTTATGTATTTTTGTCTGAATGTACTTAACCTCAATAACGATCCCAATTAGGGTGTGCTCCCGGGAAATACCGATCCCGAAAATCCCGGTATTTCCCGGGAAATGAAACTCGCATTTTTTCCCGGGACTGATTTTGTAATTCCCGTTGCTTTCGGGACTTTCGGGATTTCATTATTTGTGGTGAATAACACTCATATATATCACTGAACTTCTCTAGTGAAATGGCAAAATGAGCTGTTTTTTCGGGCTCATTTCATCAACTCTGATGTGTTTTTCTCGTGAACGCGTAGAGGTATCATCATATCAGCCGAAGGACGTCCACTACTGGACCTATGCCCCAAAGACTTCCTCAATGACTGGTCCTGCGCTAATCCTGAATCCAGCCTGCACCCGCGATCCTTACCAGGTCATCAGTCCACCGGTACGCTGACGCCACTGGAGAACCTTTCCGCCCCAACGGCTATCGGTTCTACGTGCTATGTGCCCAGCCCACTGCCACTTAAGTTTAGCGATTCGGCGGGCCATATCGGTTACATGGGTTCTGTTGCGGATAACCTCATTCCTGATACGAACACACAGAGATACTCCCAGCATATCCGTCGCTATTGCTCTTTGGGTGACTTTGAGCCTTCTTATGAGGCCCATAGTAAGCAATCACGTTTCAGTGCCATATGTCATCACTGGCAAGTGGCAACACACACTGGTCAAAGACTCTCGTCTTGAGACCCTGCGGAATATTGGACAAAAAGATGTGCCGTAGCTTCCCGGACGTTACCCACCCGATTCGGATTTGACGATTAACCTCTTTATCGAAATTTGACCTACTTTATTGGACGGTCTGTCCTAGGTAAATGTAGTCGTCTTCAACTTCGAGCGTTAAGTGTCCGATTGTTACGGGAGTTGGTGTTACGTGGGCATTTGACATGATCTTCGTCTTGTCCATGTTCATCCTAAGACCAACTCGCTCGGAGGCTTTACTGACGTTATTGAGCATTGTACTTATAGCATAGCCTCCATGGTCTCAGCCAAGACTACTATATCGTCAGCAAACTGAAGGTTAGTGATGTACTCGCCTTTTATGTTGATGCCTAGCCTTTTTAGTCCAGAGTCTTGAAAACATCCTCCAGTGCAGCGGAGAACAAATTAGGAGAAATAACATCTCCTTGCCGGACTCCCCGCTGCAACTAAATACGTTTCGAGTTCTGGTCACGGAGAAGGACTGACATAGTGGCGTTCCCGTACAAACACTTCAGCACTTCGATATAGCGCTAGTCAACTTGGCACCGCTGCAGAGATTCTAGCACAGCCCAGGTTTCGATCGAATCGAAGTTCTCGTAGTCCACGAACGCTAAACAGAGGGGTAAGTCATACTCCCCAGTCTTCTGTATAACCTGGCAAAGCGTAGGAAAGTGGTATACTATACGGTACTAAAGCCTCTTTAGAAACCGGCTTGTTCGGGAGGCAAGAAGCCATCTAGCCTGCGTGCAAGACGGTTCGTAATGACTCTTGAAATGAAAACAGCTTATATACATGGCTCAAAAGTCAGATGGGCCTGTAGTTCTTTAGCAGAGCGTTGTCGCTCTTTTTGAAGTAAAGCACCACTACACCTCACACCCGCTCCATGCCTTTGGCGTTCTTATTTCCAGTAAGACTGAATTGAACAACTTCTGGAGGGCCGTAAGGACCGGTTTTCCACCCGCCTTCAGGAGTTCGGCTGTAATACCATATTCAACGGGTGTATTGTTGTTTTTGAGCTGTTTAAGAGCCATTCTAATCTCTTACTGGCTCCGTACTTCAAGGTTGATATAAAAATAAAATACTTCGAACCGCAATTCCTTGAAGCTGCGAAAAAATCTAACTTTTAAGTAATCATAATCGAAATATGCGGCTGTAATACCACATAATGACACTCTCAAGGGAATCAAAACCTATAGGGTAATTCCCGTTGGCCTAGAATCATGATATTTGGTAATATAATAAGCATGGTCTTACATTTACAAGTAAGGTAATAAATAACTTTGAACTTGTACATAAAAATTTCAATTTAAGCAACGTAAAGGGACATCCAGATACAGGTTACACTAGACAATATACATGCGCCAAATAGTTTATTATAGCTACAAATCATGAGAGTACGGAACGAAACTATCGGGCGCGAGTTTGACTCATACTTGTCCGGTTTTTTCATACATACTACCTAAAAACTACAAAGTCCCGAAAGTCACGAAAGTATCCGGGAATTCCCGGGACTGACCCAGTCCCGGTCCCGAAAACTTCGGGACTTCAATAAGTACCGGGACTGCAAACCCTAATCCCAATCAACACATTCAGTACTGGTCACGTGTTCCATTCATTGTAGAACATTATTTATAAACGTAGTTCTCTTTTTAGCCCTAGTTTTCATTCTATATGTAGATGGACCCTTAGTAATTTGACTTTAAACATTTAATGTCAGCGGGGATAACAAAGTTACGCCACAGAAAATCTGTCCTTCTCTTTTTAATTTGCACGGTGGAACTCCAAGAAATTTCTATTTGACCACGTAGTTGACTGTGTCACTTCGCTTTAAAATGGACCATTTTACAAAGCAACAATTATTATCAACGTTAACCAGCACACGTAAGCCAAAAGTGGCCTCTATATTCTAAATCACGCCACTAGAAACAAGTGTCAGTTGAACACATTAAAACGCCCTCACTATTCCAGATCGCAAAACTTTAACAACTTATTTATTTAAACTTTATTGCACAAAATGTAATTGTACAAATGGCGGGCTTAATGCCAAATGGCATTCTCTACCAGCCAACCATTGGGCTAAACAGATTTATGAAAGGTGCAAAGAAAAAAGTTTGATAATATCTACTAAGAAAATGCGAAGACAAAATCAATGTAAACACTGTAAATAAACATACATAAATACAAGATATTTATATAAGTTACATACATACAAGAATAGATATACTACTTCATATTAAATACATACTATAATTATAGGGATTGATTCTAATCGAATTTTTGTTTAAGCATATGCTTACGCAGCATTCGCTTAAAAGCAAACTTGCTTGGGGCTTGTCTGATCTTGAGAGGGAGTGAATTCCGGAGACGGCTTGCCTGTATGGCGAAAGAATGAGTCATGAATCTAGTGCGATGGAAAGGTATTGATAATTAATTAATTGACAGTTGAACAAGTTGATAAAAACGCCATCTCTGTTCCAGATCGCGCAGCTTGTGGAGGACGTGCGGCGATTGCAGGCTTCGCTGGCGGCGCTGCAAGAGGCGCACGCGCAGCAGTTGCAGCGGCTCGAGGAGAGACTTGATGAGAAGAAGGCGCATATAGCGCGGCTCGAGGCTAGGTTAGACACGCAGAGAGACTACGATGATGTGAAGCGGGAGGTCAGGTGAGTGGACGTATCCGAGTCTATTATGTTGGCAATAATATAAGTGGAACCACAAAACATATAAGACGACGAGAATGCAAAAAGGGAGGTCAGGGGAATTGAGTCTAAAATATTTACATAGCCGATAACTAGAACAGCCTGAGACACAAGGCATATTCCTCTCGTGCGGGGACAAAGAACGTCTCGTCTTCTCGTGGGGGATTAGTACAGTGGCACTCCTTGAGAAGTACTTTCTGAGTACATTGATCTATTGACCTTCTACTCGTATATCGTTTGTAAACTTGATGAATTTGAATGTAAGTGGAGGTGAATAAAAAAATGTTTAGTGTTTATTTTAGAAAAATTGACTGTAAATTATAAGACAATTACTTAACTATTAATCTTAAATAACAAAAGATTTTATAAGTTTATCAGTTGCTAACTATTGTTGCTAATGCCCCGGTTGTAGCGATGGATGAATAAATAAATATTAGGGTACATTTTTTTTCACAAATAGATCTCGTCATATAGTAAGCTCAGGCTTGTGGTATGGGTACTAGATGACGATATATTCAATACATATATTACTATACATAGAAAACATCCAAGTCTCAGGAACAAATGTTTTTGCTGGCCACAGAGACTCGAACCAGGCAGTGTCACTACCAACTAGGCTAAACAGGCCGACACGACCCAAATGAAACCCGAATGTACCATTAATTCTGATTAAAGCACATACTCTTTATTTACTCGCCAACTGAGCACATACTCGTAGACGCTGTGTGCTCTGTGATTCAGAGATAAACGGCTCCGAGATTTGTCACAATATTGTCGATATCAACCAGGTGTACCATATTACATGAGGATTTATGTAAGTAGTCCTTTATTTATGTAGCACCATACATCTCACATTGTCACGATTGTGGCTACGATTTTGATTTATTTTATATCAACTCTAACAGTATTTCATACACTTAACGAGATTGTGGCTCTTTCTAGTGATCCTAATATGAAACTCACTACCTCGGATTTAATTTAGGTGTGTAGGCTCCGGTAAGGACAGAAGTCAGTGGGCGTATGGTGGTTGCCATTTTATCACTTATCGTCGTGGATAAGACTCCCGTCACTCTCGCACTCGCATACTTGTCAGAACACGTCGAATCCACGACGATAAGTGATAAAATGGCAGCTATCATGAACTACCCGCCAGCCCGCTGTGATTCTTTTTTCGTCTCTTTATCGTCTTCTAGCACATGAAGTTGTTACGTGATCTACAAAACAAAAAAACTGGAATTTGAATGCTTTTCACGCGCTATTCTTACAAGTAACACCGTTAAACTTGGCGACAAAATTTACAAACAATACTGTTTATGTAACTACAAAAATCTTTTTAGGTAACATCGCACTCGTAACGCCGCCTTTTTTCTCATTTTTCTACATTTCTCCATCTTTATTTAGTTTTCCCGTTTCCCTGGCTTCCTATTGATAGTGTCGTAAGCGCATCTTGCACCTTGATAAGGAGTTCGTTGCCCTTATGTTTGCCTGATACTGGTGTTTGCTGTGTTGAGACACCGGCAGCCTTCGGGAGGGTCGTCGTCCATGGGCCGTGGTTCGGTCGATGTTCTGTTACAATGCAACGCAAATAATCTTGTTAGCACACTGAAAATACAGTGAAGTCTGAGATACAGCAGTTAAGGCTTGGTATATCGCGGTGCGTTGTGTACACTAAAAGGCAGTCTATATTGCAACTTGTAAGATGGTTGTGATTACTAATACAAAGCCAACAATTCAAACAATACAAGTATCGGTGTGCTCTGTTGCTTTGAAAATCGCCATAAAACGCGGGTTTGGATACCACGTACGAGTATATCTAAGTGAATTTAGGCAATTCCGTTTTTCTGCATATAGTACTATTGATTGATAGGCCGGGTTAGCGATCGCAGTATTTCCACCACATTCCAGGGATGCTGCTGCCTGCTGCCCATCCCCCATGGTCTTGGTTAAGTTAGTCCTTCGGCTGATATGGTGGTGGTGGTAGATAGGATCAAAGATGGCGAAAAGTATTTTACAACGACTTCGGCCAAGTACTACTTCATAGCTATTGGGAGTTTATACATAATTTAGATAAAACTAAGTGATGATAGATGCTCCCACGTAAACTGGGACGGAAGTGATTAGTCTCCGAGATTAATGCTTACGAAATAATACGTATCACGAGATAACTTAGCTTCTATGTGATTATAGTCATGCCTCGTATCAACACTATCTAAGTGATTTTTAAGGAGCTTTGTAAATGCGAAGTGTGTCCCATGAAATAGATTATATTAGGTTAGTTAAACAACTAAACTAGTGACTTTGTGATCTATAGAGTGCAGACAACGCGTTTTTTTTTTTAATTTCAAAACTTTCCATAAACTTAATATTATATACAATTATCAAATCTGCTTACGAAATTTCACGGGAATCATTGACATCAATTTTGAATCTCACTCGAAAATCCGGACAATACGAAAGCATTTTTGCCGAAGCTGAAATGCAGATCTTCGTTACACTCGGTCAATATTTTTTAGTAATGTGTTCAAACATATATTCACGGATTTATAATAAATATTAAATTAACTATAATTAAAGACAAATAAAAGATTAGACTGTATATTTGTTCAACAGCAAACACACATCAAAACTCACACCTAATCAAAATGGCGGAAATAACAAAACTAATTTAAACTCCCACGTCTCTATCAGCAAATTAACCGATAATCCTATTTATATTTCCCACTGGGGCAGGAAATAAAAAAACGGATTCTCAGGGAGCCCCAATATCACGTTCAAACATGGAGCGCTAAATTCCATATCTCGAACCGTTTAGCGAGATCCTGCGAGAGTCTGTGGGATTGTGACATTTCGAAAAAAAAAAGAAAAAAGAATGGCCGCCTATGATGGTATCGGTAAACGCTCTGTGGACTTTCGGGTAGTTGGACAATATTGGTTGACCGTTTCTGAGACCAAGTTTTTGTAGTCAATTTTTTTTTTTGAAAAGCAAATCGATGCTACTCGTTTCATGAATATTCTCTTATAATTATTCATACAGTTTAAGTCAATAAGGATGTTCCTTCCTTTTAGCCATATTATCTTAAGAAACTCAAGACATACGAAGTAGTTTCCTGAACATCTCAATAACACGAAGTAGACTAAGTGAGATGTTTATTTGTCGGCACTTCAACAGTTTTTTAACGTTCCCAGTAACTGCCAAAGAGTTGGTTCCGATTCATTCAGTTGTTTTGAAAGATCATTAAGTGTTTATGCGTTTAGTCAGGACGTTCTTAGAACTTGTGCTTTAGTGGGGTCTTGAAAACATGTTTTATGGTAAAACAAAAGTTATACTAAATACTAGGGCGGATTGGACTAACTTATGATTACAGACAGGTTAACGTTAAAGATGGTGCCGGCAGCTGCAATACCATAGAAAATTTACTAATTTGCCCTACGAATACCGATCTGAGGAACATTCGACCCTTAAGAATCCAATACCGAAAAGCCAGTACAAGCAAATGATGTATGCTACAAGCAACAGCCTGAATTTCAACGATAATGTCTTTCATTCTTACACTTTCATGTGTTCGTTCACTTGTGGTATGCACGTGTGAAACTCCCTTTATAACCATAGACAAGCTGAATAAAGCCTAGTACACAAACACATTAATTTGATGCAACACCTTTCACTGATAAGACATATGGCGCCGCCTTATCGGTCGCAGGACCAAGGGAAAGGATTATCTACACCGTTTGTAATTACTACATAAATAACAAGTTTCTTGACAGTGATTCTTTTAAGTGACTAAACACACAAACGTTTAATTATAGGTTTCATACCTTTGCCGGCAACTCCTATTTAGTGGCCATAAGCAGTGACACATAAGTCAACAGAAACTTTACAAAAAATCTTCGTTTAAAAGTTAAAGAAATACGTTACAAATACGTTTCAGAAAACAATTGGCATAGTATTGGCTGCAAAAGTAGAATAATAATTGCATTTCAGGGCATTCTCACGCCACCGTCTTACATATATTCGTACCTACTCGTATATTTGTAAACGATATTAAAAAGTGTTTATTTAGTACCCAAAACAAGCGATCGATACCGTTTAACAGAAACTTTAATGTCACATGTCGCCTTTGATCCCTTTGAAGTTCAAAGCCGCCATATTGGAAAAACAACATGTTAGTCTATGCCCAACATTGTTTGGACAGTTATAAACATCTGAGGCGGCATCCCTTGACTCGGGATATATTGGCATTAAAAAAAGCTGTTGAAACCGTAAAGTTATTGTCATTTAACGGTCATTCGAGATATAGCCAGTTGTTAAACGCTGTAAGATTTTAGAATGATGTATAGTTGAATCTTTACATAAGACATTCATTCTGATCTAGAGTTAAAATAAGTTTGTTTAAATATTTTTCTCATGATTCGCTTGCACTTACTTATTCCACTTACTTGAAGGAATGCAAGTAATCATTAATTAAAAATAAACAGGATTACTATCTGACAGCTGTCATTCGGAATTCGATTCCGAATTCTAAATTTGAATTCCAGTCGGCCCAAATTTGACCAATTAGAAACGGAACGGCATCAAAAACGTTTCAAATTCGAAATTCAAAATGTAATCAGAATGCAAACAAGCCAATCCGGGCGGAGATTTGGCGCGCAGAAATCAATCTATCCAACCCCTATTAAGCTTTAATCTGCGGAGGCTGGCTATAACTTAATCCCGACTTGAGAAGCGGAATAAATAAGCAATAAACCGCTACAGGTGCCTTATATTGCTTAGTGTGATATAAATGTGCGTATAGTTTGATACGACGTGCGGCGTGATTTCAAGTTTGCGACATTTAGAACGTAATGACAATGCAATCGAAACAGCGAAGTAGGTACGCTTACTTAGGTAAGTACAGGCACTAATAGACATTGATGTCAAACCGTCTGTGGTCGTAAGTTATATCAGTTAAAATCTGATGTGTCTGACTGTTGATAGTTTTCTATGGACAGCTTACGATCCCATTTTAACATCAAATTGTGCGGCAATTAGATACTCTCCAATTTACATCGCAACCATTGAAAAAAAAATGAATAGGTACACTCAGCAATAAAATAATTAGCAGCACCAACAGTAATCAGTTACATCGAAACAAGTGTATATCTACCACAAGAGTAAAGAAAAATGTGTTACATTATAATTATTTTAAGGTCACATTAGTTGCTACATACACTCTGTATGATGCTGACTGTTCATATATGCCACATCGTGTAAATTGTACTTACATGATACATGTCGCATGCGGCATGTATTGTGGCACGTATCCCCGAAGATGATCCCTCTGGTCCGATCATGGGAACGCACAAATGTTCGCGTGCTCGCGGCAATAATTGAAATAGCTATTTTTCTATTGTTATTTTTCTATCGTTCCGTGAGGAACTTATACTTTTTCTATTAGCAGAAAACCATACTAATAATGCTGACGGCATATAACTAGTTGTTTGGCAATAATGTCGATTTTCGTTTGGCTCAGCATGAGTTTTACGGAGGTTTCCTACAGATCGAGTATTATTGTGACAGTGACAGATATATAGAAAATTGGGGAGCGATTTTGACATAATTATGGCTTATTTTTAAGGAGAAGCGTTAACTTAATATGGATCCACACTCATAATAAATATTTTTTCATGCTTATTTTCATGTGCGTGCTTTATCAATATCCTTTATCAAACAATAAAAAAGTAGTCTATGGCAATTAAAATTCCTTGGAATCTCCAAAAAACCATAGACAAGCCGTTGTAAAGCCACAGATTATGATCTGTTGACTCTCGAAAATTAAAAAGGCAAATAGAAATTATCTTGTGTTTAATTAAATGCATGTGATTTACATATTTCGGGGAACAAACAGTATAATAGTATATGTACTCGTATGTTTGCCTTCTATATATCAATAGAGCCTATCGTAGGCACCTGTCCCCATTTGCTTAGGTCTGTTTACACAACATTTAACGAAAGTTTAGCCCAGCGCTGTCACACACAAATTATCAACTAATTTACCTTAGTTTTTTTCATCGTCGTAAAGAATTCTTGTAAGCTCTTTACACTGTTTACACGGGCAGTTTGGATAAGGAATTCAAATTTTGAAAAAAATTAAAAAGCTATGCGTGTGTCAATATGTATCTGTGGTAAGTCAATGTTATGAGAGCCAATGGTGCGTTAGTATTTTGAATGTGTTCCATTTTCGAGCGAGCCGAACGTGAGGTGACCAATCAATCGGGTCGCTATTGGTCAGCGGATCGAACTGGGCGGGGCGTCGTTATCGGCGGCCGATGATTTGGCTGATAGCGTTCGATTGTGACGCCACGAGCTCTGGAACGCCTACGTGGTCATTGTTGCCTGGTATCTGTCTGCTGATTCATTTCGAAATAAATTGAGCGATTTCATGACTGTATGTTAATTTAATTATGGTCTGAATACTTTGGCATGTACTGGACAGATAGCATGTATCAGCGTTATTATATTAGCAAACCTGTATTTCTCGCTGCTATGCAAATTTCACATATGTTTTTGCAGCTTCCTAAAAAAGGCAACGTCTTGTATCTCAAATCAAATAAAGCAAAAAAACTATGAAGAATACTTTAAGTAGAGGCGTCAATCTGAAACAAAGGTCCTAACTTTCAAATTAATAATCAAATTTTAATAATAAGATACAAAATCCATTTAATTAATTCCAGTTTGTCTATTACCGCGCTTAAAGTAATTAAAGAATCGGTCCCGATTTTTGCACTCGTGGTCAAAAAGTCTTAACTGCCTCATTCGAGGTAGCAAGTTGCGACATTTTGTACGAAGAGGTTACTGAAGGCCCCTCAAAGACATATTTCTTCGTTAGGGGTTCGATATCGATTGCAACCCTTTGATGAATGAGGAGAATATTTGGAATGCCATTTGTTTAGGGATTTTGATGTTTTCTATAGGGGAAGTTCAAGGGAAATTTGAGATTTACAAATATGATAACACTGTACAGAGTTTGCTTTGCAAACAGATGATGATAATAAAATATAAGACTAAGTTTGTAGTTGCTTTTAAATGGTTGGTTGGTTGATATGTAATGTCCTTAATTACTAAGTCTGCCATTTGAATTATGAATTATCAAAATGTAGATTCAATATGTAGGTCATACTTATTTTCCTTTGTATTTTTTTATACGAGAATGTTATTAGCAGGTTGTTTTCTAAAAGTTATCACAAATCTGAAGTGACAAACTGTAACAAAGCCCTGAAATACTTCAATCCAAAGAAATTGTTTAAGTATTACCTATAGTGTGAGTATTTGGTTACATATTAATTGTCGTGCAAGTATTAATTTTAAGGCTCTTGCAAGACAGAGATGCTTTTAAGCTCCCGCGAGCATCGAGAGCTTTGGAGCGGGGCTGTTAAAGTGTACCCACTAATAAACACCTTGTAGAGTCAAATTTTTAATACGCACGATATCGACTCTCATTACCTAACACTGTTAAAAATTTACCTTAAGTAATTGATTTTTATATATTTAAAATTTGTATGAAATTTGTTTTAACATGTCCAATTCCATCCGTAGGAGGCCCAGCCTGGCTTCAGAGCCTGAACCGCGGCCATTTGCCCCATTCCGGGAGTCGATCCCGCGACCCGTCCACCCCTATAGACACCACCTGAGCAAGTGAGTTACTAGTTCTAACTAAACCTAGTAGGCAGACAGACAGACTGACAAATTCATTTTCATCCCTTAGACAACTTAGTGTGTAGTTTCACATATTCTGTACGAAATTGCAATTATTTCGGAATTTACGGAATTGTATAACTTAATAGAAGTCTAGAATGTCCTATAGTATACGAGTTCAACCACTAAAATGTCCTACATTTTGCGGAGTCTAGTAATTAAGCCTCTTCAAGCCTAGTAAAACATAACCTCGAGAGTTCGAGAGATCTGAGATAGGTAGTTATACATACCCAGATATACTTAAGTTGCCCGGTGCCCATAATTTTAAATCTTGTGATATATTTCTTTATTTTTTACATCTGTCTTGTTGGATATCATATCCTCAATCTCTTTTATCAATATTTTTATACAATCAGTTTTACAAAACTGCGTCTTAATACCGAGTTTTGGTTATATTACTTATGTATATTATTTCTCTAATCAATTCCATAAAAAAGTTAAGTGGTCGACTCCGTAGACTTGTTGTCCCTAAACTCGCTATCGTCTCACCCACTTCAGTGTATGAAGGGTATCAGCGTCGTTAAACGCTAACCTCCACAGTTACCTTTTGTCAGTGACGTCATAAATTTATTCGCTAAATCGAGGTCTGAGGAGTTCAGTATCAGCAAAAGCGTACCCAATATCTGTTTTTTCGAACAATAAGCGAATACCCAATAGGAGAACACGCTAAAAAATCTATGACCCACTTGGTACGAGTACAAGGCATTTTGTGTCGAGTAAAAAGGTTTATATGTTGATCCTATTAGTAAAAAAATTGGGCATATTATTGTAATAATCAAAGCGAAAGTAACTAAGCATATTTGACCCTTTTAACAAGATCTTGATCATAATTTAAGAGAACATAGTACCAGGCAAATATAAGTTGCGAGGTGCAATCCGAATCCCGAACTAATCGGGCGACCCCGCCCCAATCGACCTGGCTTCACACCTCCACAATGTACCTTAATTACAATTTAATATATCACCAATTAGATCCCGATCGGTGCACGCGACTAAATAGAGAAGGCACAACCTCCCTTCTAACTACTAAAGCTGTATAACTTCCTACTTTGAGAGCGTTATATAGCAATATGGTTCATTATGACATGAATTGTGTCGGTCTCCCGGCGACTGTTAACAGGTGAACGGACTAAACGTCTCATTTCTATACATTTTGTATGAATTTAGTGCTGTTTGATTTTAGCACTTTCAACTTTGTCTTGTGCTAGTTCAGAGGTTAACGTAGTGATTGCTTCGGAGTTTGTGAAAGATTTTAAACTGTTTTGTGTAAGTTTGTGTTGGAAAAGTTTTTCAACGATCTCTGTGCTACATCATAGAAGTACTTATGATATTTTA